>JAHSPW020000004.1:7500000-8750000 GCA_019985065.2 Arctostaphylos glauca
TTTCGACGCGGTAGGCGTTTCGGAAAAAACACGACTTTCCCGCCCGGAGTGTGTTCCGGACGAAACGTGAATGGTCTAATTTTGGATTTCACACAGAACCAGACGTTTGGTGAGTTTGGTATCAAAATTCGAGACCGTGCCGAAAGATCGCAACTTTCGACTCGGCAGGTGTTTCGGTAAAAACACGACTTTCCCGCCCGGAGTTTGTTCCGGACGAAACGTGAATGGTCTAATTTTGGATTTCACACAGAACCAGACGTTTGGTGAGTTCGTTATCGAAATTCGGGACGGTGCCCGAAAGATCGCAACTTTCGACGCGGTAGGCGTTTCGGTAAAAACACGACTTTCCCGCCCGGAGTGCGTTCCGGACGAAACGTGAATGGTCTAATTTTGGATTACACACAGAACCAGACGTTCGGTGAGTTCGGTATCGAAATTCGGGACGGTGCCCGAAAGATCGCAACTTTCGACTCGGTAGGTGTTTCGGTAAAAACACGACTTTCCCGCCTGCAGTTTGTTCCGGACGAAACGTGAATGGTCTAATTTGGGATTTAACACAGAACCAGACGTTTGGTGAGTTTGGTATCAAAATTCGAGACCGTGCCGAAAGATCGCAACTTTCGACTCGGCAGGCGTTTCGGTAAAAACACGACTTTCCCGCCTGCAGTTTGTTCCGGACGAAACGTGAATGGTCTAATTTTGGATTTCACACAGAACCAGACGTTTGGTGAGTTTGGTATCAAAATTCGAGACCGTGCCGAAAGATCGCAACTTTCGACTCGGTAGGCGTTTCGGTAAAAACACGACTTTCCCGCCCGGAGTTTGTTCCGGACGAAACGTGAATGGTCTAATTTTGGATTTCACACAGAACCAGACGTTCGGTGAGTTCGGTATCGAAATTCGGGACGGTGCCCGAAAGATCGCAAGTTTCGACGCGGGTGGCGTTTCGGTAAAAACACGACTTTCCCGCACGGAGTGCGTTCCGGACGAAACGTGAATGGTCTAATTTTGGATTACACACAGAACCAGACGTTCGGTGAGTTCGGTATCAAAATTCGGGACGGTGCCCGAAAGATCGCAACTTTCGACGCGGTAGGCGTTTCGGAAAAAACACGACTTTCCCGCCCGGAGTGTGTTCCGGACGAAACGTGAATGGTCTAATTTTGGATTTCACACAGAACCAGACGTTTGGTGAGTTTGGTATCAAAATTCGAGACCGTGCCGAAAGATCGCAACTTTCGACTCGGCAGGTGTTTCGGTAAAAACACGACGTTTCCGCCTGGAGTTTGTTCCGGACGAAACGTGAATGGTCTAATTTTGGATTTCACACAGAACCAGACGTTCGGTGAGTTCGTTATCGAAATTCGGGACGGTGCCCGAAAGATCGCAACTTTCGACGCGGTAGGCGTTTCGGTAAAAACACGACTTTCCCGCCCGGAGTGCGTTCCGGACGAAACGTGAATGGTCTAATTTTGGATTACACACAGAACCAGACGTTCGGTGAGTTCGGTATCGAAATTCGGGACGGTGCCCGAAAGATCGCAACTTTCGACGCGGTAGGTGTTTCGGTAAAAACACGACTTTCCCGCCCGGAGTGTGTTCTGGACGAAACGTGAATGGTCTAATTTGGGATTTAACACAGAACCAGACGTTTGGTGAGTTTGGTATCAAAATTCGAGACCGTGCCGAAAGATCGCAACTTTCGACTCGGCAGGCGTTTCGGTAAAAACACGACTTTCCCGCCTGCAGTTTGTTCCGGACGAAACGTGAATGGTCTAATTTTGGATTTCACACAGAACCAGACGTTTGGTGAGTTTGGTATCAAAATTCGAGACCGTGCCGAAAGATCGCAACTTTCGACTCGGTAGGCGTTTCGGTAAAAACACGACTTTCCCGCCCGGAGTTTGTTCCGGACGAAACGTGAATGGTCTAATTTTGGATTTCACACAGAACCAGACGTTCGGTGAGTTCGGTATCGAAATTCGGGACGGTGCCCGAAAGATCGCAAGTTTCGACGCGGGTGGCGTTTCGGTAAAAATACGACTTTCCCGCACGGAGTGCGTTCCGGACGAAACGTGAATGGTCTAATTTTGGATTACACAGAACCAGACGTTCGGTGAGTTCGGTATAAAAATTCGGGACGGTGCCCGAAAGATCGCAACTTTCGACGCGGTAGGCGTTTCGGTAAAAACACGACTTTCCCGCCCGGAGTGTGTTCCGGACGAAACGTGAATGGTCTAATTTTGGATTTCACACAGAACCAGACGTTTGGTGAGTTTGGTATCAAAATTCGAGACCGTGCCGAAAGATCGCAACTTTCGACACGGCAGGCGTTTCGGTAAAAACACGCCGTTCCCGCCTGGAGTTTGTTCCGGACGAAACGTGAATGGTCTAATTTTGGATTTCACACAGAACCAGACGTTTGGTGAGTTTGGTATCAAAATTCGAGACCGTGCCGAAAGATCGCAACTTTCGACTCGGTAGGCGTTTCGGTAAAAACACGACTTTCCCGCCCGGAGTGTGTTCCGGACGAAACGTGAATGGTCTAATTTTGGATTTCACACAGAACCAGACGTTCGGTGAGTTCGGTATCGAAATTCGGGACGGTGCCCGAAAGATCGCAACTTTCGACGCAGTAGGCGTTTCGGTAAAAACACGACTTTCCCGCCCGGAGTGCGTTCCAGACGAAACGTGAATGGTCCAATTTTGGATTACACACAGAACCAGACGTTCGGTGAGTTCGGTATCGAAATTCGGGACGGTGCCCGAAAGATCGCAACTTTCGACGCGGTAGGTGTTTCGGTAAAAACACGACTTTCCCGCCCGGAGTGTGTTCTGGACGAAACGTGAATGGTCTAATTTGGGATTTAACACAGAACCAGACGTTTGGTGAGTTTGGTATCAAAATTCGAGACCGTGCCGAAAGATCGCAACTTTCGACTCGGCAGGCGTTTCGGTAAAAACACGACTTTCCCGCCTGCAGTTTGTTCCGGACGAAACGTGAATGGTCTAATTTTGGATTTCACACAGAACCAGACGTTTGGTGAGTTTGGTATCAAAATTCGAGACCGTGCCGAAAGATCGCAACTTTCGACTCGGTAGGCGTTTCGGTAAAAACACGACTTTCCCGCCCGGAGTTTGTTCCGGACGAAACGTGAATGGTCTAATTTTGGATTTCACACAGAACCAGACGTTCGGTGAGTTCGGTATCGAAATTCGGGACGGTGCCCGAAAGATCGCAAGTTTCGACGCGGGTGGCGTTTCGGTAAAAACACGACTTTCCCGCACGGAGTGCGTTCCGGAGGAAACGTGAATGGTCTAATTTTTGATTACACACAGAACCAGACGTTCGGTGAGTTCGGTATCAAAATTCGGGACGGTGCCCGAAAGATCGCAACTTTCGACGCGGTAGGCGTTTCGGTAAAAACACGACTTTCCCGCCCGGAGTGTGTTTCGGACGAAACGTGAATGGTCTAATTTTGGATTTCACACAGAACCAGAGGTTTGGTGAGTTTGGTATCAAAATTCGAGACCGTGCCGAAAGATCGCAACTTTCGACTCGGCAGGCGTTTCGGTAAAAACACGACTTTCCCGCCTGGAGTTTGTTCCGGACGAAACGTGAATGGTCTAATTTTGGATTTCACACAGAACCAGACGTTTGGTGAGTTTGGTATCAAAATTCGAGACCGTGCCGAAAGATCGCAACTTTCGACTCGGTAGGCGTTTCGGTAAAAACACGACTTTCCCGCCCGGAGCGTGTTTCGGACGAAACGTGAATGGTCTAATTTTGGATTTCACACAGAACCAGACGTTCGGTGAGTTCGGTATCGAAATTCGAGACGGTGCCCGAAAGATCGCAACTTTCGACGCGGGTGGCGTTTCGGTAACAACACGACTTTCCCGCCCGGAGTGCGTTCCGAACGAAACGTGAATGGTCTAATTTTGGATTACACACAGAACCAGACGTTCGGTGAGTTTGGTATCAAAATTCGGGACGGTGCCCGAAAGATCGCAACTTTCGACGCGGTAGGCGTTTCGGTAAAAACACGACTTTCCCGCCCGGAGTGTGTTCCGGACGAAACGTGAATGGTCTAATTTTGGATTTAACACAGAACCAGACGTTTGGTGAGTTTGGTATCAAAATTCGAGACCGTGCCGAAAGATCGCAATTTTCGACTCGGCAGGCGTTTCGGTAAAAACACGACTTTCCCGCCCGGAGTTTGTTCCGGACGAAACGTGAATGGTCTAATTTTGGATTTCACACAGAACCAGACGTTTGGTGAGTTTGGTATCAAAATTCGAGACCGTGCCGAAAGATCGCAACTTTCGACTCGGTAGGCGTTTCGGTAAAAACACGACTTTCCCGCCCGGAGTGCGTTCCGGACGAAACGTGAATGGTCTAATTTTGGATTACACACAGAACCAGACGTTCGGTGAGTTCGGTATCAAAATTCGGGACGGTGCCCGAAAGATCGCAACTTTCGACGCGGTAGGCGTTTCGGTAAAAACACGACTTTCCCGCCCGGAGTGTGTTCCGGACGAAACGTGAATGGTCTAATTTTGGATTTCACACAGAACCAGACGTTTGGTGAGTTTGGTATCAAAATTCGAGACCGTGTCGAAAGATCGCAACTTTCGACACGGCAGGCGTTTCGGTAAAAACACGCCGTTCCCGCCTGGAGTTTGTTCCGGACGAAACGTGAATGGTCTAATTTTGGATTTCACACAGAACCAGACGTTTGGTGAGTTTGGTATCAAAATTCGAGACCGTGCCGAAAGATCGCAACTTTCGACTCGGTAGGCGTTTCGGTAAAAACACGACTTTCCCGCCCGGAGTGTGTTCCGGACGAAACGTGAATGGTCTAATTTTGGATTTCACACAGAACCAGACGTTCGGTGAGTTCGGTATCGAAATTCGGGACGGTGCCCGAAAGATCGCAACTTTCGACGCAGTAGGCGTTTCGGTAAAAACACGACTTTCCCGCCCGGAGTGCGTTCCAGACGAAACGTGAATGGTCCAATTTTGGATTACACACAGAACCAGACGTTCGGTGAGTTCGGTATCGAAATTCGGGACGGTGCCCGAAAGATCGCAACTTTCGACGCGGTAGGTGTTTCGGTAAAAACACGACTTTCCCGCCCGGAGTGTGTTCTGGACGAAACGTGAATGGTCTAATTTGGGATTTAACACAGAACCAGACGTTTGGTGAGTTTGGTATCAAAATTCGAGACCGTGCCGAAAGATCGCAACTTTCGACTCGGCAGGCGTTTCGGTAAAAACACGACTTTCCCGCCTGCACTTTGTTCCGGACGAAACGTGAATGGTCTAATTTTGGATTTCACACAGAACCAGACGTTTGGTGAGTTTGGTATCAAAATTCGAGACCGTGCCGAAAGATCGCAACTTTCGACTCGGTAGGCGTTTCGGTAAAAACACGACTTTCCCGCCCGGAGTTTGTTCCGGACGAAACGTGAATGGTCTAATTTTGGATTTCACACAGAACCAGACGTTCGGTGAGTTCGGTATCGAAATTCGGGACGGTGCCCGAAAGATCGCAAGTTTCGACGCGGGTGGCGTTTCGGTAAAAACACGACTTTCCCGCACGGAGTGCGTTCCGGAGGAAACGTGAATGGTCTAATTTTGGATTACACACAGAACCAGACGTTCGGTGAGTTCGGTATCAAAATTCGGGACGGTGCCCGAAAGATCGCAACTTTCGACGCGGTAGGCGTTTCGGTAAAAACACGACTTTCCCGCCCGGAGTGTGTTCCGGACGAAACGTGAATGGTCTAATTTTGGATTTCACACAGAACCAGAGGTTTGGTGAGTTTGGTATCAAAATTCGAGACCGTGCCGAAAGATCGCAACTTTCGACTCGGCAGGCGTTTCGGTAAAAACACGACTTTCCCGCCTGGAGTTTGTTCCGGACGAAACGTGAATGGTCTAATTTTGGATTTCACACAGAACCAGACGTTTGGTGAGTTTGGTATCAAAATTCGAGACCGTGCCGAAAGATCGCAACTTTCGACTCGGTAGGCGTTTCGGTAAAAACACGACTTTCCCGCCCGGAGCGTGTTTCGGACGAAACGTGAATGGTCTAATTTTGGATTTCACACAGAACCAGACGTTCGGTGAGTTCGGTATCGAAATTCGAGACGGTGCCCGAAAGATCGCAACTTTCGACGCGGGTGGCGTTTCGGTAACAACACGACTTTCCCGCCCGGAGTGCGTTCCGAACGAAACGTGAATGGTCTAATTTTGGATTACACACAGAACCAGACGTTCGGTGAGTTTGGTATCAAAATTCGGGACGGTGCCCGAAAGATCGCAACTTTCGACGCGGTAGGCGTTTCGGTAAAAACACGACTTTCCCGCCCGGAGTGTGTTCCGGACGAAACGTGAATGGTCTAATTTTGGATTTAACACAGAACCAGACGTTTGGTGAGTTTGGTATCAAAATTCGAGACCGTGCCGAAAGATCGCAATTTTCGACTCGGCAGGCGTTTCGGTAAAAACACGACTTTCCCGCCCGGAGTTTGTTCCGGACGAAACGTGAATGGTCTAATTTTGGATTTCACACAGAACCAGACGTTTGGTGAGTTTGGTATCAAAATTCGAGACCGTGCCGAAAGATCGCAACTTTCGACTCGGTAGGCGTTTCGGTAAAAACACGACTTTCCCGCCCGGAGTGCGTTCCGGACGAAACGTGAATGGTCTAATTTTGGATTACACACAGAACCAGACGTTCGGTGAGTTCGGTATCAAAATTCGGGACGGTGCCCGAAAGATCGCAACTTTCGACGCGGTAGGCGTTTCGGTAAAAACACGACTTTCCCGCCCGGAGTGTGTTCCGGACGAAACGTGAATGGTCTAATTTTGGATTTCACACAGAACCAGACGTTTGGTGAGTTTGGTATCAAAATTCGAGACCGTGTCGAAAGATCGCAACTTTCGACACGGCAGGCGTTTCGGTAAAAACACGCCGT
Organism: Arctostaphylos glauca; assembly: GCA_019985065.2. NCBI lineage: Eukaryota > Viridiplantae > Streptophyta > Magnoliopsida > Ericales > Ericaceae > Arctostaphylos > Arctostaphylos glauca. The sequence goes on from JAHSPW020000004.1 coordinate 7,506,988, forward strand.
TCCCGCCTGGAGTTTGTTCCGGACGAAACGTGAATGGTCTAATTTTGGATTTCACACAGAACCAGACGTTTGGTGAGTTTGGTATCAAAATTCGAGACCGTGCCGAAAGATCGCAACTTTCGACTCGGTAGGCGTTTCGGTAAAAACACGACTTTCCCGCCCGGAGTGTGTTCCGGACGAAACGTGAATGGTCTAATTTTGGATTTCACACAGAACCAGACGTTCGGTGAGTTCGGTATCGAAATTCGGGACGGTGCCCGAAAGATCGCAACTTTCGACGCAGTAGGCGTTTCGGTAAAAACACGACTTTCCCGCCCGGAGTGCGTTCCAGACGAAACGTGAATGGTCCAATTTTGGATTACACACAGAACCAGACGTTCGGTGAGTTCGGTATCGAAATTCGGGACGGTGCCCGAAAGATCGCAACTTTCGACGCGGTAGGTGTTTCGGTAAAAACACGACTTTCCCGCCCGGAGTGTGTTCTGGACGAAACGTGAATGGTCTAATTTGGGATTTAACACAGAACCAGACGTTTGGTGAGTTTGGTATCAAAATTCGAGACCGTGCCGAAAGATCGCAACTTTCGACTCGGCAGGCGTTTCGGTAAAAACACGACTTTCCCGCCTGCACTTTGTTCCGGACGAAACGTGAATGGTCTAATTTTGGATTTCACACAGAACCAGACGTTTGGTGAGTTTGGTATCAAAATTCGAGACCGTGCCGAAAGATCGCAACTTTCGACTCGGTAGGCGTTTCGGTAAAAACACGACTTTCCCGGCCGGAGTTTGTTCCGGACGAAACGTGAATGGTCTAATTTTGGATTTCACACAGAACCAGACGTTCGGTGAGTTCGGTATCGAAATTCGGGACGGTGCCCGAAAGATCGCAAGTTTCGACGCGGGTGGCGTTTCGGTAAAAACACGACTTTCCCGCACGGAGTGCGTTCCGGAGGAAACGTGAATGGTCTAATTTTGGATTACACACAGAACCAGACGTTCGGTGAGTTCGGTATCAAAATTCGGGACGGTGCCCGAAAGATCGCAACTTTCGACGCGGTAGGCGTTTCGGTAAAAACACGACTTTCCCGCCCGGAGTGTGTTCCGGACGAAACGTGAATGGTCTAATTTTGGATTTCACACAGAACCAGAGGTTTGGTGAGTTTGGTATCAAAATTCGAGACCGTGCCGAAAGATCGCAACTTTCGACTCGGCAGGCGTTTCGGTAAAAACACGACTTTCCCGCCTGGAGTTTGTTCCGGACGAAACGTGAATGGTCTAATTTTGGATTTCACACAGAACCAGACGTTTGGTGAGTTTGGTATCAAAATTCGAGACCGTGCCGAAAGATCGCAACTTTCGACTCGGTAGGCGTTTCGGTAAAAACACGACTTTCCCGCCCGGAGCGTGTTTCGGACGAAACGTGAATGGTCTAATTTTGGATTTCACACAGAACCAGACGTTCGGTGAGTTCGGTATCGAAATTCGAGACGGTGCCCGAAAGATCGCAACTTTCGACGCGGGTGGCGTTTCGGTAACAACACGACTTTCCCGCCCGGAGTGCGTTCCGAACGAAACGTGAATGGTCTAATTTTGGATTACACACAGAACCAGACGTTCGGTGAGTTTGGTATCAAAATTCGGGACGGTGCCCGAAAGATCGCAACTTTCGACGCGGTAGGCGTTTCGGTAAAAACACGACTTTCCCGCCCGGAGTGTGTTCCGGACGAAACGTGAATGGTCTAATTTTGGATTTAACACAGAACCAGACGTTTGGTGAGTTTGGTATCAAAATTCGAGACCGTGCCGAAAGATCGCAATTTTCGACTCGGCAGGCGTTTCGGTAAAAACACGACTTTCCCGCCCGGAGTTTGTTCCGGACGAAACGTGAATGGTCTAATTTTGGATTTCACACAGAACCAGACGTTTGGTGAGTTTGGTATCAAAATTCGAGACCGTGCCGAAAGATCGCAACTTTCGACTCGGTAGGCGTTTCGGTAAAAACACGACTTTCCCGCCCGGAGTGCGTTCCGGACGAAACGTGAATGGTCTAATTTTGGATTACACACAGAACCAGACGTTCGGTGAGTTCGGTATCAAAATTCGGGACGGTGCCCGAAAGATCGCAACTTTCGACGCGGTAGGCGTTTCGGTAAAAACACGACTTTCCCGCCCGGAGTGTGTTCCGGACGAAACGTGAATGGTCTAATTTTGGATTTCACACAGAACCAGACGTTTGGTGAGTTTGGTATCAAAATTCGAGACCGTGCCGAAAGATCGCAACTTTCGACACGGCAGGCGTTTCGGTAAAAACACGCCGTTCCCGCCTGGAGTTTGTTCCGGACGAAACGTGAATGGTCTAATTTTGGATTTCACACAGAACCAGACGTTTGGTGAGTTTGGTATCAAAATTCGAGACCGTGCCGAAAGATCGCAATTTTCGACTCGGCAGGCGTTTCGGTAAAAACACGACTTTCCCGCCCGGAGTTTGTTCCGGACGAAACGTGAATGGTCTAATTTTGGATTTCACACAGAACCAGACGTTTGGTGAGTTTGGTATCAAAATTCGAGACCGTGCCGAAAGATCGCAATTTTCGACTCGGCAGGCGTTTCGGTAAAAACACGACTTTCCCGCCCGGAGTTTGTTCCGGACGAAACGTGAATGGTCTAATTTTGGATTTCACACAGAACCAGACGTTTGGTGAGTTTGGTATCAAAATTCGAGACCGTGCCGAAAGATCGCAACTTTCGACACGGCAGGCGTTTCGGTAAAAACACGCCGTTCCCGCCCGGAGTGTGTTCCGGACGAAACGTGAATGGTCTAATTTTGGATTTAACACAGAACCAGACGTTTGGTGAGTTTGGTATCAAAATTCGAGACCGTGCCGAAAGATCGCAATTTTCGACTCGGCAGGCGTTTCGGTAAAAACACGACTTTCCCGCCCGGAGTTTGTTCCGGACGAAACGTGAATGGTCTAATTTTGGATTTCACACAGAACCAGACGTTTGGTGAGTTTGGTATCAAAATTCGAGACCGTGCCGAAAGATCGCAACTTTCGACTCGGTAGGCGTTTCGGTAAAAACACGACTTTCCCGCCCGGAGTGCGTTCCGGACGAAACGTGAATGGTCTAATTTTGGATTACACACAGAACCAGACGTTCGGTGAGTTCGGTATCAAAATTCGGGACGGTGCCCGAAAGATCGCAACTTTCGACGCGGTAGGCGTTTCGGTAAAAACACGACTTTCCCGCCCGGAGTGTGTTCCGGACGAAACGTGAATGGTCTAATTTTGGATTTCACACAGAACCAGACGTTTGGTGAGTTTGGTATCAAAATTCGAGACCGTGCCGAAAGATCGCAACTTTCGACACGGCAGGCGTTTCGGTAAAAACACGCCGTTCCCGCCTGGAGTTTGTTCCGGACGAAACGTGAATGGTCTAATTTTGGATTTCACACAGAACCAGACGTTTGGTGAGTTTGGTATCAAAATTCGAGACCGTGCCGAAAGATCGCAACTTTCGACTCGGTAGGCGTTTCGGTAAAAACACGACTTTCCCGCCCGGAGTGTGTTCCGGACGAAACGTGAATGGTCTAATTTTGGATTTCACACAGAACCAGACGTTCGGTGAGTTCGGTATCGAAATTCGGGACGGTGCCCGAAAGATCGCAACTTTCGACGCAGTAGGCGTTTCGGTAAAAACACGACTTTCCCGCCCGGAGTGCGTTCCAGACGAAACGTGAATGGTCCAATTTTGGATTACACACAGAACCAGACGTTCGGTGAGTTCGGTATCGAAATTCGGGACGGTGCCCGAAAGATCGCAACTTTCGACGCGGTAGGTGTTTCGGTAAAAACACGACTTTCCCGCCCGGAGTGTGTTCTGGACGAAACGTGAATGGTCTAATTTGGGATTTAACACAGAACCAGACGTTTGGTGAGTTTGGTATCAAAATTCGAGACCGTGCCGAAAGATCGCAACTTTCGACTCGGCAGGCGTTTCGGTAAAAACACGACTTTCCCGCCTGCACTTTGTTCCGGACGAAACGTGAATGGTCTAATTTTGGATTTCACACAGAACCAGACGTTTGGTGAGTTTGGTATCAAAATTCGAGACCGTGCCGAAAGATCGCAACTTTCGACTCGGTAGGCGTTTCGGTAAAAACACGACTTTCCCGCCCGGAGTTTGTTCCGGACGAAACGTGAATGGTCTAATTTTGGATTTCACACAGAACCAGACGTTCGGTGAGTTCGGTATCGAAATTCGGGACGGTGCCCGAAAGATCGCAAGTTTCGACGCGGGTGGCGTTTCGGTAAAAACACGACTTTCCCGCACGGAGTGCGTTCCGGAGGAAACGTGAATGGTCTAATTTTGGATTACACACAGAACCAGACGTTCGGTGAGTTCGGTATCAAAATTCGGGACGGTGCCCGAAAGATCGCAACTTTCGACGCGGTAGGCGTTTCGGTAAAAACACGACTTTCCCGCCCGGAGTGTGTTCCGGACGAAACGTGAATGGTCTAATTTTGGATTTCACACAGAACCAGAGGTTTGGTGAGTTTGGTATCAAAATTCGAGACCGTGCCGAAAGATCGCAACTTTCGACTCGGCAGGCGTTTCGGTAAAAACACGACTTTCCCGCCTGGAGTTTGTTCCGGACGAAACGTGAATGGTCTAATTTTGGATTTCACACAGAACCAGACGTTTGGTGAGTTTGGTATCAAAATTCGAGACCGTGCCGAAAGATCGCAACTTTCGACTCGGTAGGCGTTTCGGTAAAAACACGACTTTCCCGCCCGGAGCGTGTTTCGGACGAAACGTGAATGGTCTAATTTTGGATTTCACACAGAACCAGACGTTCGGTGAGTTCGGTATCGAAATTCGAGACGGTGCCCGAAAGATCGCAACTTTCGACGCGGGTGGCGTTTCGGTAACAACACGACTTTCCCGCCCGGAGTGCGTTCCGAACGAAACGTGAATGGTCTAATTTTGGATTACACACAGAACCAGACGTTCGGTGAGTTTGGTATCAAAATTCGGGACGGTGCCCGAAAGATCGCAACTTTCGACGCGGTAGGCGTTTCGGTAAAAACACGACTTTCCCGCCCGGAGTGTGTTCCGGACGAAACGTGAATGGTCTAATTTTGGATTTAACACAGAACCAGACGTTTGGTGAGTTTGGTATCAAAATTCGAGACCGTGCCGAAAGATCGCAATTTTCGACTCGGCAGGCGTTTCGGTAAAAACACGACTTTCCCGCCCGGAGTTTGTTCCGGACGAAACGTGAATGGTCTAATTTTGGATTTCACACAGAACCAGACGTTTGGTGAGTTTGGTATCAAAATTCGAGACCATGCCGAAAGATCGCAACTTTCGACTCGGTAGGCGTTTCGGTAAAAACACGACTTTCCCGCCCGGAGTGTGTTCCGGACGAAACGTGAATGGTCTAATTTTGGATTTCACACAGAACCAGACGTTCGGTGAGTTCGGTATCGAAATTCGGGACGGTGCCCGAAAGATCGCAACTTTCGACGCAGTAGGCGTTTCGGTAAAAACACGACTTTCCCGCCCGGAGTGCGTTCCAGACGAAACGTGAATGGTCCAATTTTGGATTACACACAGAACCAGACGTTCGGTGAGTTCGGTATCGAAATTCGGGACGGTGCCCGAAAGATCGCAACTTTCGACGCGGTAGGTGTTTCGGTAAAAACACGACTTTCCCGCCCGGAGTGTGTTCTGGACGAAACGTGAATGGTCTAATTTGGGATTTAACACAGAACCAGACGTTTGGTGAGTTTGGTATCAAAATTCGAGACCGTGCCGAAAGATCGCAACTTTCGACTCGGCAGGCGTTTCGGTAAAAACACGACTTTCCCGCCTGCAGTTTGTTCCGGACGAAACGTGAATGGTCTAATTTTGGATTTCACACAGAACCAGACGTTTGGTGAGTTTGGTATCAAAATTCGAGACCGTGCCGAAAGATCGCAACTTTCGACTCGGTAGGCGTTTCGGTAAAAACACGACTTTCCCGCCCGGAGTTTGTTCCGGACGAAACGTGAATGGTCTAATTTTGGATTTCACACAGAACCAGACGTTCGGTGAGTTCGGTATCGAAATTCGGGACGGTGCCCGAAAGATCGCAAGTTTCGACGCGGGTGGCGTTTCGGTAAAAACACGACTTTCCCGCACGGAGTGCGTTCCGGAGGAAACGTGAATGGTCTAATTTTGGATTACACACAGAACCAGACGTTCGGTGAGTTCGGTATCAAAATTCGGGACGGTGCCCGAAAGATCGCAACTTTCGACGCGGTAGGCGTTTCGGTAAAAACACGACTTTCCCGCCCGGAGTGTGTTCCGGACGAAACGTGAATGGTCTAATTTTGGATTTCACACAGAACCAGAGGTTTGGTGAGTTTGGTATCAAAATTCGAGACCGTGCCGAAAGATCGCAACTTTCGACTCGGCAGGCGTTTCGGTAAAAACACGACTTTCCCGCCTGGAGTTTGTTCCGGACGAAACGTGAATGGTCTAATTTTGGATTTCACACAGAACCAGACGTTTGGTGAGTTTGGTATCAAAATTCGAGACCGTGCCGAAAGATCGCAACTTTCGACTCGGTAGGCGTTTCGGTAAAAACACGACTTTCCCGCCCGGAGCGTGTTTCGGACGAAACGTGAATGGTCTAATTTTGGATTTCACACAGAACCAGACGTTCGGTGAGTTCGGTATCGAAATTCGAGACGGTGCCCGAAAGATCGCAACTTTCGACGCGGGTGGCGTTTCGGTAACAACACGACTTTCCCGCCCGGAGTGCGTTCCGAACGAAACGTGAATGGTCTAATTTTGGATTACACACAGAACCAGACGTTCGGTGAGTTTGGTATCAAAATTCAGGACGGTGCCCGAAAGATCGCAACTTTCGACGCGGTAGGCATTTCGGTAAAAACACGACTTTCCCGCCCGGAGTGTGTTCCGGACGAAACGTGAATGGTCTAATTTTGGATTTAACACAGAACCAGACGTTTGGTGAGTTTGGTATCAAAATTCGAGACCGTGCCGAAAGATCGCAATTTTCGACTCGGCAGGCGTTTCGGTAAAAACACGACTTTCCCGCCTGCAGTTTGTTCCGGACGAAACGTGAATGGTCTAATTTTGGATTTCACACAGAACCAGACGTTTGGTGAGTTTGGTATCGAAATTCGAGACCGTGCCGAAAGATCGCAACTTTCGACTCGGTAGGCGTTTCGGTAAAAACACGACTTTCCCGCCCGGAGTTTGTTCCGGACGAAACGTTAATGGTCTAATTTTGGATTTCACACAGAACCAGACGTTCGGTGAGTTCGGTATCGAAATTCGGGACGGTGCCCGAAAGATCGCAAGTTTCGACGCGGGTGGCGTTTCGGTAAAAACACGACTTTCCCGCCCGGAGTGCGTTCCGGACGAAACGTGAATGGTCTAATTTTGGATTACACACAGAACCAGACGTTCGGTGAGTTCGGTATCAAAATTCGGGACGGTGCCCGAAAGATCGCAACTTTCGACGCGGTAGGCGTTTCGGTAAAAACACGACTTTCCCGCCCGGAGTGTGTTCCGGACGAAACGTGAATGGTCTAATTTTGGATTTCACACAGAACCAGACGTTTGGTGAGTTTGGTATCAAAATTCGAGACCGTGCCGAAATATCGCAACTTTCGACTCGGCAGGCGTTTCGGTAAAAACACGACTTTCCCGCCTGGAGTTTGTTCCGGACGAAACGTGAATGGTCTAATTTTGGATTTCACACAGAACCAGACGTTTGGTGAGTTCGGTATCGAAATTCGAGACGGTGCCCGAAAGATCGCAACTTTCGACTCGGTAGGCGTTTCGGTAAAAACACGACTTTCCCGCCCGGAGTGTGTTCTGGACGAAACGTGAAAGGTCTAATTTTGGATTTCACACAGAACCACACGTTTGGTGAGTTTGGTATCAAAATTCAAGACCGTGCCGAAAGATCGCAACTTTCGACTCGGTAGGCGTTTCGAAAAAAACACGACTTTCCCGCCCGGAGTGCGTTCCGAACGAAACGTGAATGGTCTAATTTTGGATTACACACAGAACCAGACGTTCGGTGAGTTCGGTATCGAAATTCGGGACGGTGCCCGAAAGATCGCAACTTTCGACGCGTTAGGCGTTTCGGTAAAAACACGACTTTCCCGCCCGGAGTGCGTTCCGGACGAAACGTGAATGGTCTAATTTTGGATTTCACACAGAACCAGACGTTCGGTGAGTTCGGTATCGAAATTTGGGACGGTGCCCGAAAGATCGCAACTTTCGACGCTGTAGGCGTTTCGGTAAAAACACGACTTTCTCGCCCGGAGTGTGTTCCGGACGAAACGTGAATGGTCTAATTTTGGATTTCACACAGAACCAGACGTTTGGTGAGTTTGGTTTCAAAATTCGAGACCGTGCCGAAAGATCGCAACTTTCGACGCGTGTGGCGTTTCGGAAAAAACACGACTTTCCCGCCCGGAGTGTGTTCCGGACGAAACGTGAATGGTCTAATTTTGGATTTCACACAGAACCAGACGTTTGGTGAGTTTGGTATCAAAGTTCGAGACCGTGCCGAAAGATCGCAACTTTCGACTCGGTAGGCGTTTCGGTAAAAACACGACTTTCCCGCCCGGAGTGTGTTTCGGACGAAACGTGAATGGTCTAATTTTGGATTTCACACAGAACCAGACGTTCGGTGAGTTCGGTATCGAAATTCGGGACGGTGCCCGAAAGATCGCAAGTTTCGACGCGGGTGGCGTTTCGGTAAAAACACGACTTTCCCGCACGGAGTGCGTTCCGGACGAAACGTGAATGGTCTAATTTTGGATTACACACAGAACCAGACGTTCGGTGAGTTCGGTATCAAAATTCGGGACGGTGCCCGAAAGATCGCAACTTTCGACGCGGTAGGCGTTTCGGTAAAAACACGACTTTCCCGCCCGGAGTTTGTTCCGGACGAAACGTGAATGGTCTAATTTTGGATTTCACACAGAACCAGACGTTCGGTGAGTTCGGTATCGAAATTCGGGACGGTGCCCGAAAGATCGCAAGTTTCGACGCGGGTGGCGTTTCGGTAAAAACACGACTTTCCCGCACGGAGTGCGTTCCGGACGAAACGTGAATGGTCTAATTTTGGATTACACACAGAACCAGACGTTCGGTGAGTTCGGTATCAAAATTCGGGACGGTGCCCGAAAGATCGCAACTTTCGACGCGGTAGGCGTTTCGGTAAAAACACGACTTTCCCGCCCGGAGTGTGTTCCGGACGAAACGTGAATGGTCTAATTTTGGATTTCACACAGAACCAGAGGTTTGGTGAGTTTGGTATCAAAATTCGAGACCGTGCCGAAAGATCGCAACTTTCGACTCGGCAGGCGTTTCGGTAAAAACACGACTTTCCCGCCTGGAGTTTGTTCCGGACTAAACGTGAATGGTCTAATTTTGGATTTCACACAGAACCAGACGTTTGGTGAGTTTGGTATCAAAATTCGAGACCGTGCCGAAAGATCGCAACTTTCGACTCGGTAGGCGTTTCGGTAAAAACACGACTTTCCCGCCCGGAGTTTGTTCCGGACGAAACGTGAATGGTCTAATTTTGGATTTCACACAGAACCAGACGTTCGGTGAGTTCGGTATCGAAATTCGGGACGGTGCCCGAAAGATCGCAAGTTTCGACGCGGGTGGCGTTTCGGTAAAAACACGACTTTCCCGCCCGGAGTGCGTTCTGGACGAAACGTGAATGGTCTAATTTTGGATTACACACAGAACCAGACGTTCGGTGAGTTCGGTATCAAAATTCGGGACGGTGCCCGAAAGATCGCAACTTTCGACGCGGTAGGCGTTTCGGTAAAAACACGACTTTCCCGCCCGGACTGTGTTCCGGACGAAACGTGAATGGTCTAATTTTGGATTTCACACAGAACCAGACGTTTGGTGAGTTTGGTATCAAAATTCGAGACCGTGCCGAAAGATCGCAACTTTCGATTCGGCAGGCGTTTCGGTAAAAACACGACTTTCCCGCCTGGAGTTTGTTCCGGACGAAACGTGAATGGTCTAATTTTGGATTTCACACAGAACCAGACGTTTGGTGAGTTCGGTATCGAAATTCGAGACGGTGCCCGAAAGATCGCAACTTTCGACTCGGTAGGCGTTTCGGTAAAAACACGACTTTCCCGCCCGGAGTGTGTTCTGGACGAAACGTGAATGGTCTAATTTTGGATTTCACACAGAACCACACGTTTGGTGAGTTTGGTATCAAAATTCAAGACCGTGCCGAAAGATCGCAACTTTCGACTCGGTAGGCGTTTCGAAAAAAACACGACTTTCCCGCCCGGAGTGCGTTCCGAACGAAACGTGAATGGTCTAATTTTGGATTACACACAGAACCAGACGTTCGGTGAGTTCGGTATCGAAATTCGGGACGGTGCCCGAAAGATCGCAACTTTCGACGCGTTAGGCGTTTCGGTAAAAACACGACTTTCCCGCCCGGAGTGCGTTCCGGACGAAACGTGAATGGTCTAATTTTGGATTTCACACAGAACCAGACGTTCGGTGAGTTCGGTATCGAAATTCGGGACGGTGCCCGAAAGATCGCAACTTTCGACGCTGTAGGCGTTTCGGTAAAAACACGACTTTCTCGCCCGGAGTGTGTTCCGGACGAAACGTGAATGGTCTAATTTTGGATTTCACACAGAACCAGACGTTTGGTGAGTTTGGTTTCAAAATTCGAGACCGTGCCGAAAGATCGCAACTTTCGACGCGGGTGGCGTTTCGGAAAAAACACGACTTTCCCGCCCGGAGTGTGTTCCGGACGAAACGTGAATGGTCTAATTTTGGATTTCACACAGAACCAGACGTTTGGTGAGTTTGGTATCAAAATTCGAGACCGTGCCGAAAGATCGCAACTTTCGACGCGGGTGGCGTTTCGGAAAAAACACGACTTTCCCGCCCGGAGTGTGTTTCGGACGAAACGTGAATGGTCTAATTTTGGATTTCACACAAAACCAGACGTTCGGTGAGTTCGGTATCGAAATTCGAGACGGTGCCCGAAAGATCGCAACTTTCGACGCGGGTGGCGTTTCGGTAACAACACGACTTTCCCGCCCGGAGTGCGTTCCGAACGAAACGTGAATGGTCTAATTTTGGATTACACACAGAACCAGACGTTCGGTGAGTTTGGTATCGAAATTCGGGACGGTGCCCGAAAGATCGCAACTTTCGACGCGGTAGGCGTTTCGGTAAAAACACGACTTTCCCGCCCGGAGTGTGTTCCGGACGAAACGTGAATGGTCTAATTTTGGATTTAACACAGAACCAAACGTTTGGTGAGTTTGGTATCAAAATTCGAGACCGTGCCGAAAGATCGCAACTTTCGACTCGGCAGGCGTTTCGGTAAAAACACGACTTTCCCGCCTGCAGTTTGTTCCGGACGAAACGTGAATGGTCTAATTTTGGATTTCACACAGAACCAGACGTTTGGTGAGTTTGGTATCGAAATTCGAGACCGTGCCGAAAGATCGCAACTTTCGACTCGGTAGGCGTTTCGGTAAAAACACGACTTTCCCGCCCGGAGTTTGTTCCGGACGAAACGTGAATGGTCTAATTTTGGATTTCACACAGAACCAGACGTTCGGTGAGTTCGGTATCAAAATTCGAGACTGTGCCGAAAGATCGCAACTTTCGACTCGGCAGGCGTTTCGGTAAAGACACGACTTTCCCGCCTGGAGTTTGTTCCGGACGAAACGTGAATGGTCTAATTTTGGATTTCACACAGAACCAGACGTTTGGTGAGTTTGGTATCAAAATTCGAGACCGTGCCGAAAGATCGCAACTTTCGACTCGGTAGGCGTTTCGGTAAAAACACGACTTTCCCGCCCGGAGTGCGTTCCGAACGAAACGTGAATGGTCTAATTTTGGATTACACACAGAACCAGACGTTCGGTGAGTTCGGTATCGAAATTCGGGACGGTGCCCGAAAGATCGCAACTTTCGACGCGTTAGGCGTTTCGGTAAAAACACGACTTTCCCGCCCGGAGTGCGTTCCGGACGAAACGTGAATGGTCTAATTTTGGATTTCACACAGAACCAGACGTTCGGTGAGTTCGGTATCGAAATTCGGGACGGTGCCCGAAAGATCGCAACTTTCGACGCTGTAGGCGTTTCGATAAAAACACGACTTTCTCGCCCGGAGTGTGTTCCGGACGAAACGTGAATGGTCTAATTTTGGATTTCACACAGAACCAGACGTTTGGTGAGTTTGGTTTCAAAATTCGAGACCGTGCCGAAAGATCGCAACTTTCGATGCGGGTGGCGTTTCGGAAAAAACACGACTTTCCCGCCCGGAGTGTGTTCCGGACGAAACGTGAATGGTCTAATTTTGGATTTCACACAGAACCAGACGTTTGGTGAGTTTGGTATCAGAATTCGAGACCGTGCCGAAAGATCGCAACTTTCGACTCGGTAGGAGTTTCGGTAAAAACACGACTTTCCCGCCCGGAGTGTGTTTCGGACGAAACGTGAATGGTCTAATTTTGGATTTCACACAGAACCAGACGTTCGGTGAGTTCGGTATCGAAATTCGAGACGGTGCCCGAAAGATCGCAACTTTCGACGCGGGTGGCGTTTCGGTAACAACACGACTTTCCCGCCCGGAGTGCGTTCCGAACGAAACGTGAATGGTCTAATTTTGGATTACACACAGAACCAGACGTTCGGTGAGTTTGGTATCGAAATTCGGGACGGTGCCCGAAAGATCGCAACTTTCGACGCGGTAGGCGTTTCGGTAAAAACACGACTTTCCCGCCCGGAGTGTGTTCCGGACGAAACGTGAATGGTCTAATTTTGGATTTAACATAGAACCAGACGTTTGGTGAGTTTGGTATCAAAATTCGAGACCGTGCCGAAAGATCGCAACTTTCGACTCGGCAGGCGTTTCGGTAAAAACACGACTTTCCCGCCTGCAGTTTGTTCCGGACGAAACGAGAATGGTCTAATTTTGGATTTCACACAGAACCAGACGTTTGGTGAGTTTGGTATCGAAATTCGAGACCGTGCCGAAAGATCGCAACTTTCGACTCGGTAGGCGTTTCGGTAAAAACACGACTTTCCCGCCCGGAGTTTGTTCCGGACGAAACGTGAATGGTCTAATTTTGGATTTCACACAGAACCAGACGTTCGGTGAGTTCGGTATCGAAATTCGGGACGGTGCCCGAAAGATCGCAAGTTTCGACGCGGGTGGCGTTTCGGTAAAAACACGACTTTCCCGCCCGGAGTGCGTTCCGGACGAAACGTGAATGGTCTAATTTTGGATTACACACAGAACCAGACGTTCGGTGAGTTCGGTATCGAAATTCGGGACGGTGCCCGAAAGATCGCAACTTTCGACGCGTTAGGCGTTTCGGTAAAAACACGACTTTCCCGCCCGGAGTGCGTTCCGGACGAAACGTGAATGGTATAATTTTGGATTACACACAGAACCAGACGTTCGGTGAGTTCGGTATCGAAATTCGGGACGGTGCCCGAAAGATCGCAACTTTCGACGCTGTAGGCGTTTCGGTAAAAACACGACTTTCTCGCCCGGAGTGTGTTCCGGACGAAACGTGAATGGTCTAATTTTGGATTTCACACAGAACCAGACGTTTGGTGAGTTTGGTATCAAAATTCGAGACCGTGCCGAAAGATCGCAACTTTCGACTCGGTAGGCGTTTCGGTAAAAACACGACTTTCCCGCCCGGAGTGTGTTTCGGACGAAACGTGAATGGTCTAATTTTGGATTTCACACAGAACCAGACGTTCGGTGAGTTCGGTATCGAAATTCGACACGGTGCCCGAAAGATCGCAACTTTCGACGCGGTAGGCGTTTCGGTAAAAACACGACTTTCCCGCCCGGAGTGTGTTCCGGACGAAACGTGAATGGTCTAATTTTGGATTTAACACAGAACCAGACGTTTGGTGAGTTTGGTATCAAAATTCGAGACCGTGCCGAAAGATCGCAACTTTCGACTTGGCAGGCGTTTCGGTAAAAACACGACTTTCCCGCCTGCAGTTTGTTCCGGACGAAACGTGAATGGTCTAATTTTGGATTTCACACAGAACCAGACGTTTGGTGAGTTTGGTATCAAAATTCGAGACCGTGCCGAAAGATCGCAACTTTCGACTCGGTAGGCGTTTCGGTAAAAACACGACTTTCCCGCCCGGAGTGTGTTTCGGACGAAACGTGAATGGTCTAATTTTGGATTTCACACAGAACCAGACGTTCGGTGAGTTCGGTATCGAAATTCGAGACGGTGCCCGAAAGATCGCAACTTTCGACGCGGGTGGCGTTTCGGTAACAACACGACTTTCCCGCCCGGAGTGCGTTCCGAACGAAACGTGAATGGTCTAATTTTGGATTACACACAGAACCAGACGTTCGGTGAGTTTGGTATCGAAATTCGGGACGGTGCCCGAAAGATCGCAACTTTCGACGCGGTAGGCGTTTCGGTAAAAACACGACTTTCCCGCCCGGAGTGTGTTCCGGACGAAACGTGAATGGTCTAATTTTGGATTTAACACAGAACCAGACGTTTGGTGAGTTTGGTATCAAAATTCGAGACCGTGCCGAAAGATCGCAACTTTCGACTCGGTAGGCGTTTCGGTAAAAACACGACTTTCCCGCCTGCAGTTTGTTCCGGACGAAACGTGAATGGTCTAATTTTGGATTTCACACAGAACCAGACGTTTGGTGAGTTTGGTATCGAAATTCGAGACCGTGCCGAAAGATCGCAACTTTTGACTCGGTAGGCGTTTCGGTAAAAACACGACTTTCCCGCCCGGAGTTTATTCCGGACGAAACGTGAATGGTCTAATTTTGGATTTCACACAGAACCAGACGTTCGGTGAGTTCGGTATCGAAATTCGGGACGGTGCCCGAAAGATCGCAAGTTTCGACGCGGGTGGCGTTTCGGTAAAAACACGACTTTCCCGCCCGGAGTGCGTTCCGGACGAAACGTGAATGGTCTTATTTTGGATTACACACAGAACCAGACGTTCGGTGAGTTCGGTATCGAAATTCGGGACGGTGCCCGAAAGATCGCAACTTTCGACGCGTTAGGCGTTTCGGTAAAAACACGACTTTCCCGCCCGGAGTGCGTTCCGGACGAAACGTGAATGGTATAATTTTGGATTACACACAGAACCAGACGTTCGGTGAGTTCGGTATCGAAATTCGGGACGGTGCCCGAAAGATCGCAACTTTCGACGCTGTAGGCGTTTCGGTAAAAACACGACTTTCTCGCCCGGAGTGTGTTCCGGACGAAACGTGAATGGTCTAATTTTGGATTTCACACAGAACCAGACGTTTGGTGAGTTTGGTATCAAAATTCGAGACCGTGCCGAATGATCGCAACTTTCGACTCGGCAGGCGTTTCGGTAAAAACACGACTTTCCCGCCCGGAGTGTGTTTCGGACGAAACGTGAATGGTCTAATTTTGGATTTCACACAGAACCAGACGTTCGGTGAGTTCGGTATCGAAATTCGACACGGTGCCCGAAAGATCGCAACTTTCGACGCGGTAGGCGTTTCGGTAAAAACACGACTTTCCCGCCCGGAGTGTGTTCCGGACGAAACGTGAATGGTCTAATTTTGGATTTAACACAGAACCAGATGTTTGGTGAGTTTGGTATCAAAATTCGAGACCGTGCCGAAAGATCGCAACTTTCGACTTGGCAGTCGTTTCGGTAAAAACACGACTTTCCCGCCTGCAGTTTGTTCCGGACGAAACGTGAATGGTCTAATTTTGGATTTCACACAGAACCAGACGTTTGGTGAGTTTGGTATCAAAATTCGAGACCGTGCCGAAAGATCGCAACTTTCGACTCGGTAGGCGTTTCGGTAAAAACACGACTTTCCCGCCCGGAGTGTGTTTCGGACGAAACGTGAATGGTCTAATTTTGGATTTCACACAGAACCAGACGTTCGGTGAGTTCGGTATCGAAATTCGAGACGGTGCCCGAAAGATCGCAACTTTCGACGCGAGTGGCGTTTCGGTAACAACACGACTTTCCCGCCCGGAGTGCGTTCCGAACGAAACGTGAATGGTCTAATTTTGGATTACACACAGAACCAGACGTTCGGTGAGTTTGGTATCGAAATTCGGGACGGTGCCCGAAAGATCGCAACTTTCGACGCGGTAGGCGTTTCGGTAAAAACACGACTTTCCCGCCCGGAGTGTGTTCCGGACGAAACGTGAATGGTCTAATTTTGGATTTAACACAGAACCAGACGTTTGGTGAGTTTGGTATCAAAATTCGAGACCGTGCCGAAAGATCGCAACTTTCGACTCGGTAGGCGTTTCGGTAAAAACACGACTTTCCCGCCTGCAGTTTGTTCCGGACGAAACGTGAATGGTCTAATTTTGGATTTCACACAGAACCAGACGTTTGGTGAGTTTGGTATCGAAATTCGAGACCGTGCCGAAAGATCGCAACTTTTGACTCGGTAGGCGTTTCGGTAAAAACACGACTTTCCCGCCCGGAGTTTATTCCGGACGAAACATGAATGGTCTAATTTTGGATTTCACACAGAACCAGACGTTCGGTGAGTTCGGTATCGAAATTCGGGACGGTGCCCGAAAGATCGCAAGTTTCGACGCGGGTGGCGTTTCGGTAAAAACACGACTTTCCCGCCCGGAGTGAGTTCCGGACGAAACGTGAATGGTCTAATTTTGGATTACACACAGAACCAGACGTTCGGTGAGTTCGGTATCGAAATTCGGGACGGTGCCCGAAAGATCGCAACTTTCGACGCGTTAGGCGTTTCGGTAAAAACACGACTTTCCCGCCCGGAGTGCGTTCCGGACGAAACGTGAATGGTCTAATTTTGGATTACACACAGAACCAGACGTTCGGTGAGTTCGGTATCGAAATTCGGGACGGTGCCCGAAAGATCGCAACTTTCGACGCTGTAGGCGTTTCGGTAAAAACACGACTTTCTCGCCCGGAGTGTGTTCCGGACGAAACGTGAATGGTCTAATTTTGAATTTCACACAGAACCAGACGTTTGGTGAGTTTGGTATCAAAATTCGAGACCGTGCCGAAAGATCGCAACTTTCGACTCGGTAGGCGTTTCGGTAAAAACACGACTTTCCCGCCCGGAGTGTGTTTCGGACGAAACGTGAATGGTCTAATTTTGGATTTCACACAGAACCAGACGTTCGGTGAGTTCGGTATCGAAATTCGACACGGTGCCCGAAAGATCGCAACTTTCGACGCGGTAGGCGTTTCGGTAAAAACACGACTTTCCCGCCCGGAGTGTGTTCCGGACGAAACGTGAATGGTCTAATTTTGGATTTAACACAGAACCAGACGTTTGGTGAGTTTGGTATCAAAATTCGAGACCGTGCCGAAAGATTGCAACTTTCGACTCGGCAGGCGTTTCGGTAAAAACACGACTTTCCCGCCTGCAGTTTGTTCCGGACGAAACGTGAATGGTCTAATTTTGGATTTCACACAGAACCAGACGTTTGGTGAGTTTGGTATCAAAATTCGAGACCGTGCCGAAAGATCGCAACTTTCGACTCGGTAGGCGTTTCGGTAAAAACACGACTTTCCCGCCCGGAGTGTGTTTCGGACGAAACGTGAATGGTCTAATTTTGGATTTCACACAGAACCAGACGTTCGGTGAGTTCGGTATCGAAATTCGACACGGTGCCCGAAAGATCGCAACTTTCGACGCGGTAGGCGTTTCGGTAAAAACACGACTTTCCCGCCCGGAGTGTGTTCCGGACGAAACGTGAATGGTCTAATTTTGGATTTAACACAGAACCAGACGTTTGGTGAGTTTGGTATCAAAATTCGAGACCGTGCCGAAAGATCGCAACTTTCGACTTGGCAGGCGTTTCGGTAAAAACACGACTTTCCCGCCTGCAGTTTGTTCCGGACGAAACGTGAATGGTCTAATTTTGGATTTCACACAGAACCAGACGTTTGGTGAGTTTGGTATCAAAATTCGAGACCGTGCCGAAAGATCGCAACTTTCGACTCGGTAGGCGTTTCGGTAAAAACACGACTTTCCCTCCCGGAGTGTGTTTCGGACGAAACGTGAATGGTCTAATTTTGGATTTCACACAGAACCAGACGTTCGGTGAGTTCGGTATCGAAATTCGAGACGGTGCCCGAAAGATCGCAACTTTCGACGCGGGTGGCGTTTCGGTAACAACACGACTTTCCCGCCCGGAGTGCGTTCCGAACGAAACGTGAATGGTCTAATTTTGGATTACACACAGAACCAGACGTTCGGTGAGTTTGGTATCGAAATTCGGGACGGTGCCCGAAAGATCGCAACTTTCGACGCGGTAGGCGTTTCGGTAAAAACACGACTTTCCCGCCCGGAGTGTGTTCCGGACGAAACGTGAATGGTCTAATTTTGGATTTAACACAGAACCAGACGTTTGGTGAGTTTGGTATCAAAATTCGAGACCGTGCCGAAAGATCGCAACTTTCGACTCGGCAGGCGTTTCGGTAAAAACACGACTTTCCCGCCTGCAGTTTGTTCCGGACGAAACGTGAATGGTCTAATTTTGGATTTCACACAGAACCAGACGTTTGGTGAGTTTGGTATCAAAATTCGAGACCGTGCCGAAAGATCGCAACTTTCGACTCGGTAGGCGTTTCGGTAAAAACACGACTTTCCCGCCCGGAGTGTGTTTCGGACGAAACGTGAATGGTCTAATTTTGGATTTCACACAGAACCAGACGTTCGGTGAGTTCGGTATCGAAATTCGAGACGGTGCCCGAAAGATCGCAACTTTCGACGCGGGTGGCGTTTCGGTAACAACACGACTTTCCCGCCCGGAGTGCGTTCCGAACGAAACGTGAATGGTCTAATTTTGGATTACACACAGAACCAGACGTTCGGTGAGTTTGGTATCGAAATTCGGGACGGTGCCCGAAAGATCGCAACTTTCGACGCGGTAGGCGTTTCGGTAAAAACACGACTTTCCCGCCCGGAGTGTGTTCCGGACGAAACGTGAATGGTCTAATTTTGGATTTAACACAGAACCAGACGTTTGGTGAGTTTGGTATCAAAATTCGAGACCGTGCCGAAAGATCGCAACTTTCGACTCGGCAGGCGTTTCGGTAAAAACACGACTTTCCCGCCTGCAGTTTGTTCCGGACGAAACGTGAATGGTCTAATTTTGGATTTCACACAGAACCAGACGTTTGGTGAGTTTGGTATCGAAATTCGAGACCGTGCCGAAAGATCGCAACTTTTGACTCGGTAGGCGTTTCGGTAAAAACACGACTTTCCCGCCCGGAGTTTGTTCCGGACGAAACGTGAATGGTCTAATTTTGGATTTCACACAGAACCAGACGTTCGGTGAGTTCGGTATCGAAATTCGGGACGGTGCCCGAAAGATCGCAAGTTTCGACGCGGGTGGCGTTTCGGTAAAAACACGACTTTCCCGCCCGGAGTGCGTTCCGGACGAAACGTGAATGGTCTAATTTTGGATTACACACAGAACCAGACGTTCGGTGAGTTCGGTATCGAAATTCGGGACGGTGCCCGAAAGATCGCAACTTTCGACGCGTTAGGCGTTTCGGTAAAAACACGACTTTCCCGCCCGGAGTGCGTTCCGGACGAAACGTGAATGGTCTAATTTTGGATTACACACAGAACCAGACGTTCGGTGAGTTCGGTATCGAAATTCGGGACGGTGCCCGAAAGATCGCAACTTTCGACGCTGTAGGCGTTTCGGTAGAAACACGACTTTCTCGCCCGGAGTGTGTTCCGGACGAAACGTGAATGGTCTAATTTTGGATTTCACACAGAACCAGACGTTTGGTGAGTTTGGTATCAAAATTCGAGACCGTGCCGAAAGATCGCAACTTTCGACTCGGTAGGCGTTTCGGTAAAAACACGACTTTCCCGCCCGGAGTGTGTTTCGGACGAAACGTGAATTGTCTAATTTTGGATTTCACACAGAACCAGACGTTCGGTGAGTTCGGTATCGAAATTCGACACGGTGCCCGAAAGATCGCAACTTTCGACGCGGTAGGCGTTTCGGTAAAAACACGACTTTTCCGCCCGGAGTGTGTTCCGGACGAAACGTGAATGGTCTAATTTTGGATTTAACACAGAACCAGACGTTTGGTGAGTTTGGTATCAAAATTCGAGACCGTGCCGAAAGATCGCAACTTTCGACTCGGCAGGCGTTTCGGTAAAAACACGACTTTCCCGCCTGCAGTTTGTTCCGGACGAAACGTGAATGGTCTAATTTTGGATTTCACACAGAACCAGACGTTTGGTGAGTTTGGTATCAAAATTCGAGACCGTGCCGAAAGATCGCAACTTTCGACTCGGTAGGCGTTTCGGTAAAAACACGACTTTCCCGCCCGGAGTGTGTTTCGGACGAAACGTGAATGGTCTAATTTTGGATTTCACACAGAACCAGACGTTCGGTGAGTTCGGTATCGAAATTCGACACGGTGCCCGAAAGATCGCAACTTTCGACGCGGTAGGCGTTTCGGTAAAAACACGACTTTCCCGCCCGGAGTGTGTTCCGGACGAAACGTGAATGGTCTAATTTTGGATTTAACACAGAACCAGACGTTTGGTGAGTTTGGTATCAAAATTCGAGACCGTGCCGAAAGATCGCAACTTTCGACTTGGCAGGCGTTTCGGTAAAAACACGACTTTCCCGCCTGCAGTTTGTTCCGGACGAAACGTGAATGGTCTAATTTTGGATTTCACACAGAACCAGACGTTTGGTGAGTTTGGTATCAAAATTCGAGACCGTGCCGAAAGATCGCAACTTTCGACTCGGTAGGCGTTTCGGTAAAAACACGACTTTCCCGCCCGGAGTGTGTTTCGGACGAAACGTGAATGGTCTAATTTTGGATTTCACACAGAACCAGACGTTCGGTGAGTTCGGTATCGAAATTCGAGACGGTGCCCGAAAGATCGCAACTTTCGACGCGGGTGGCGTTTCGGTAACAACACGACTTTCCCGCCCGGAGTGCGTTCCGAACGAAACGTGAATGGTCTAATTTTGGATTACACACAGAACCAGACGTTCGGTGAGTTTGGTATCGAAATTCGGGACGGTGCCCGAAAGATCGCAACTTTCGACGCGGTAGGCGTTTCGGTAAAAACACGACTTTCCCGCCCGGAGTGTGTTCCGGACGAAACGTGAATGGTCTAATTTTGGATTTAACACAGAACCAGACGTTTGGTGAGTTTGGTATCAAAATTCGAGACCGTGCCGAAAGATCGCAACTTTCGACTCGGCAGGCGTTTCGGTAAAAACACGACTTTCCCGCCTGCAGTTTGTTCCGGACGAAACGTGAATGGTCTAATTTTGGATTTCACAAAGAACCAGACGTTTGGTGAGTTTGGTATCGAAATTCGAGACCGTGCCGAAAGATCGCAACTTTTGACTCGGTAGGCGTTTCGGTAAAAACACGACTTTCCCGCCCGGAGTTTGTTCCGGACGAAACGTGAATGGTCTAATTTTGGATTTCACACAGAACCAGACGTTCGGTGAGTTCGGTATCGAAATTCGGGACGGTGCCCGAAAGATCGCAAGTTTCGACGCGGGTGGCGTTTCGGTAAAAACACGACTTTCCCGCCCGGAGTGCGTTCCGGACGAAACGTGAATGGTCGAATTTTGGATTACACACAGAACCAGACGTTCGGTGAGTTCGGTATCGAAATTCGGGACGGTGCCCGAAAGATCGCAACTTTCGACGCGTTAGGCGTTTCGGTAAAAACACGAGTTTCCCGCCCGGAGTGCGTTCCGGACGAAACGTGAATGGTCTAATTTTGGATTACACACAGAACCAGACGTTCGGTGAGTTCGGTATCGAAATTCGGGACGGTGCCCGAAAGATCGCAACTTTCGACGCTGTAGGCGTTTCGGTAAAAACACGACTTTCTCGCCCGGAGTGTGTTCCGGACGAAACGTGAATGGTCTAATTTTGGATTTCACACAGAACCAGACGTTTGGTGAGTTTGGTATCAAAATTCGAGACCGTGCCGAAAGATGGCAACTTTCGACTCGGTAGGCGTTTCGGTAAAAACACGACTTTCCCGCCCGGAGTGTGTTTCGGACGAAACGTGAATTGTCTAATTTTGGATTTCACACAGAACCAGACGTTCGGTGAGTTCGGTATCGAAATTCGACACGGTGCCCGAAAGATCGCAACTTTCGACGCGGTAGGCATTTCGGTAAAAACACGACTTTCCCGCCCGGAGTGTGTTCCGGACGAAACGTGAATGGTCTAATTTTGGATTTAACACAGAACCAGACGTTTGGTGAGTTTGGTATCAAAATTCGAGACCGTGCCGAAAGATCGCAACTTTCGACTCGGCAGGCGTTTCGGTAAAAACACGACTTTCCCGCCTGCAGTTTGTTCCG
This sequence comes from Arctostaphylos glauca, assembly GCA_019985065.2. Taxonomy (NCBI): domain Eukaryota; kingdom Viridiplantae; phylum Streptophyta; class Magnoliopsida; order Ericales; family Ericaceae; genus Arctostaphylos; species Arctostaphylos glauca. The sequence continues at coordinate 7,529,411 of JAHSPW020000004.1, forward strand.
GACGAAACGTGAATGGTCTAATTTTGGATTTCACACAGAACCAGACGTTTGGTGAGTTTGGTATCAAAATTCGAGACCGTGCCGAAAGATCGCAACTTTCGACTCGGTAGGCGTTTCGGTAAAAACACGACTTTCCCGCCCGGAGTGTGTTTCGGACGAAACGTGAATGGTCTAATTTTGGATTTCACACAGAACCAGACGTTCGGTGAGTTCGGTATCGAAATTCGAGACGGTGCCCGAAAGATCGCAACTTTCGACGCGGGTGGCGTTTCGGTAACAACACGACTTTCCCGCCCGGAGTGCGTTCCGAACGAAACGTGAATGGTCTAATTTTGGATTACACACAGAACCAGACGTTCGGTGAGTTTGGTATCGAAATTCGGGACGGTGCCCGAAAGATCGCAACTTTCGACGCGGTAGGCGTTTCGGTAAAAACACGACTTTCCCGCCCGGAGTGTGTTCCGGACAAAACGTGAATGGTCTAATTTTGGATTTAACACAGAACCAGACGTTTGGTGAGTTTGGTATCAAAATTCGAGACCGTGCCGAAAGATCGCAACTTTCGACTCGGCAGGCGTTTCGGTAAAAACACGACTTTCCCGCCTGCAGTTTGTTCCGGACGAAACGTGAATGGTCTAATTTTGGATTTCACACAGAACCAGACGTTTGGTGAGTTTGGTATCGAAATTCGAGACCGTGCCGAAAGATCGCAACTTTCGACTCGGTAGGCGTTTCGGTAAAAACACGACTTTCACTCCCGGAGTTTGTTCCGGACGAAACGTGAATGGTCTAATTTTGGATTTCACACAGAACCAGACGTTCGGTGAGTTCGGTATCAAAATTCGAGACCGTGCCGAAAGATCGCAACTTTCGACTCGGCAGGCGTTTCGGTAAAGACACGACTTTCCCGCCTGGAGTTTGTTCCGGACGAAACGTGAATGGTCTAATTTTGGATTTCACACAGAACCAGACGTTTGGTGAGTTTGGTATCAAAATTCGAGACCGTGCCGAAAGATCGCAACTTTCGACTCGGTAGGCGTTTCGGTAAAAACACGACTTTCCCGCCCGGAGTGCGTTCCGAACGAAACGTGAATGGTCTAATTTTGGATTTCACACAGAACCAGACGTTTGGTGAGTTTGGTTTCAAAATTCGAGACCGTGCCGAAAGATCGCAACTTTCGACGCGGGTGGCGTTTCGGAAAAAACACGACTTTCCCGCCCGGAGTGTGTTCCGGACGAAACGTGAATGGTCTAATTTTGGATTTCACACAGAACCAGACCTTTGGTGAGTTTGGTATCAAAATTCGAGACCGTGCCGAAAGATCGCAACTTTCGACTTGGCAGGCGTTTCGGTAAAAACACGACTTTCCCGCCTGCAGTTTGTTCCGGACGAAACGTGAATGGTCTAATTTTGGATTTCACACAGAACCAGACGTTTGGTGAGTTTGGTATCAAAATTCGAGACCGTGCCGAAAGATCGCAACTTTCGACTCGGTAGGCGTTTCGGTAAAAACACGACTTTCCCGCCCGGAGTGTGTTTCGGACGAAACGTGAATGGTCTAATTTTGGATTTCACACAGAACCAGACGTTCGGTGAGTTCGGTATCGAAATTCGAGACGGTGCCCGAAAGATCGCAACTTTCGACGCGGGTGGCGTTTCGGTAACAACACGACTTTCCCGCCCGGAGTGCGTTCCGAACGAAACGTGAATGGTCTAATTTTGGATTACACACAGAACCAGACGTTCGGTGAGTTTGGTATCGAAATTCGGGACGGTGCCCGAAAGATCGCAACTTTCGACGCGGTAGGCGTTTCGGTAAAAACACGACTTTCCCGCCCGGAGTGTGTTCCGGACGAAACGTGAATGGTCTAATTTTGGATTTAACACAGAACCAGACGTTTGGTGAGTTTGGTATCAAAATTCGAGACCGTGCCGAAAGATCGCAACTTTCGACTCGGCAGGCGTTTCGGTAAAAACACGACTTTCCCGCCTGCAGTTTGTTCCGGACGAAACGTGAATGGTCTAATTTTGGATTTCACAAAGAACCAGACGTTTGGTGAGTTTGGTATCGAAATTCGAGACCGTGCCGAAAGATCGCAACTTTTGACTCGGTAGGCGTTTCGGTAAAAACACGACTTTCCCGCCCGGAGTTTGTTCCGGACGAAACGTGAATGGTCTAATTTTGGATTTCACACAGAACCAGACGTTCGGTGAGTTCGGTATCGAAATTCGGGACGGTGCCCGAAAGATCGCAAGTTTCGACGCGGGTGGCGTTTCGGTAAAAACACGACTTTCCCGCCCGGAGTGCGTTCCGGACGAAACGTGAATGGTCTAATTTTGGATTACACACAGAACCAGACGTTCGGTGAGTTCGGTATCGAAATTCGGGACGGTGCCCGAAAGATCGCAACTTTCGACGCGTTAGGCGTTTCGGTAAAAACACGAGTTTCCCGCCCGGAGTGCGTTCCGGACGAAACGTGAATGGTCTAATTTTGGATTACACACAGAACCAGACGTTCGGTGAGTTCGGTATCGAAATTCGGGACGGTGCCCGAAAGATCGCAACTTTCGACGCTGTAGGCGTTTCGGTAAAAACACGACTTTCTCGCCCGGAGTGTGTTCCGGACGAAACGTGAATGGTCTAATTTTGGATTTCACACAGAACCAGACGTTTGGTGAGTTTGGTATCAAAATTCGAGACCGTGCCGAAAGATGGCAACTTTCGACTCGGTAGGCGTTTCGGTAAAAACACGACTTTCCCGCCCGGAGTGTGTTTCGGACGAAACGTGAATTGTCTAATTTTGGATTTCACACAGAACCAGACGTTCGGTGAGTTCGGTATCGAAATTCGACACGGTGCCCGAAAGATCGCAACTTTCGACGCGGTAGGCGTTTCGGTAAAAACACGACTTTCCCGCCCGGAGTGTGTTCCGGACGAAACGTGAATGGTCTAATTTTGGATTTAACACAGAACCAGACGTTTGGTGAGTTTGGTATCAAAATTCGAGACCGTGCCGAAAGATCGCAACTTTCGACTCGGCAGGCGTTTCGGTAAAAACACGACTTTCCCGCCTGCAGTTTGTTCCGGACGAAACGTGAATGGTCTAATTTTGGATTTCACACAGAACCAGACGTTTGGTGAGTTTGGTATCAAAATTCGAGACCGTGCCGAAAGATCGCAACTTTCGACTCGGTAGGCGTTTCGGTAAAAACACGACTTTCCCGCCCGGAGTGTGTTTCGGACGAAACGTGAATGGTCTAATTTTGGATTTCACACAGAACCAGACGTTCGGTGAGTTCGGTATCGAAATTCGAGACGGTGCCCGAAAGATCGCAACTTTCGACGCGGGTGGCGTTTCGGTAACAACACGACTTTCCCGCCCGGAGTGCGTTCCGAACGAAACGTGAATGGTCTAATTTTGGATTACACACAGAACCAGACGTTCGGTGAGTTTGGTATCGAAATTCGGGACGGTGCCCGAAAGATCGCAACTTTCGACGCGGTAGGCGTTTCGGTAAAAACACGACTTTCCCGCCCGGAGTGTGTTCCGGACGAAACGTGAATGGTCTAATTTTGGATTTAACACAGAACCAGACGTTTGGTGAGTTTGGTATCAAAATTCGAGACCGTGCCGAAAGATCGCAACTTTCGACTCGGCAGGCGTTTCGGTAAAAACACGACTTTCCCGCCTGCAGTTTGTTCCGGACGAAACGTGAATGGTCTAATTTTGGATTTCACACAGAACCAGACGTTTGGTGAGTTTGGTATCGAAATTCGAGACCGTGCCGAAAGATCGCAACTTTCGACTCGGTAGGCGTTTCGGTAAAAACACGACTTTCACTCCCGGAGTTTGTTCCGGACGAAACGTGAATGGTCTAATTTTGGATTTCACACAGAACCAGACGTTCGGTGAGTTCGGTATCAAAATTCGAGACCGTGCCGAAAGATCGCAACTTTCGACTCGGCAGGCGTTTCGGTAAAGACACGACTTTCCCGCCTGGAGTTTGTTCCGGACGAAACGTGAATGGTCTAATTTTGGATTTCACACAGAACCAGACGTTTGGTGAGTTTGGTATCAAAATTCGAGACCGTGCCGAAAGATCGCAACTTTCGACTCGGTAGGCGTTTCGGTAAAAACACGACTTTCCCGCCCGGAGTGCGTTCCGAACGAAACGTGAATGGTCTAATTTTGGATTTCACACAGAACCAGACGTTTGGTGAGTTTGGTTTCAAAATTCGAGACCGTGCCGAAAGATCGCAACTTTCGACGCGGGTGGCGTTTCGGAAAAAACACGACTTTCCCGCCCGGAGTGTGTTCCGGACGAAACGTGAATGGTCTAATTTTGGATTTCACACAGAACCAGACCTTTGGTGAGTTTGGTATCAAAATTCGAGACCGTGCCGAAAGATCGCAACTTTCGACTCGGTAGGCGTTTCGGTAAAAACACGACTTTCCCGCCCGGAGTGTGTTTCGGACGAAACGTGAATGGTCTAATTTTGGATTTCACACAGAACCAGACGTTCGGTGAGTTCGGTATCAAAATTCGAGACGGTGCCCGAAAGATCGCAACTTTCGACGCGGGTGGCGTTTCGGTAACAACACGACTTTCCCGCCCGGAGTGCGTTCCGAACGAAACGTGAATGGTCTAATTTTGGATTACACACAGAACCAGACGTTCGGTGAGTTTGGTATTGAAATTCGGGACGGTGCCCGAAAGATCGCAACTTTCGACGCGGTAGGCGTTTCGGTAAAAACACGACTTTCCCGCCCGGAGTTTGTTCCGGACGAAACGTGAATGGTCTAATTTTGGATTTAACACAGAACCAGACGTTTGGTGAGTTTGGTATCAAAATTCGAGACCGTGCCGAAAGATCGCAACTTTCGACTCGGCAGGCGTTTCGGTAAAAACACGACTTTCCCGCCTGCAGTTTGTTCCGGACGAAACGTGAATGGTCTAATTTTGGATTTCACACAGAACCAGACGTTTTGTGAGTTTGGTATCGAAATTCGAGACCGTGCCGAAAGATCGCAACTTTCGACTCGGTAGGCGTTTCGGTAAAAACACGACTTTCCCTCCCGGAGTTTGTTCCGGACGAAACGTGAATGGTCTAATTTTGGATTTCACACAGAACCAGACGTTCGGTGAGTTCGGTATCGAAATTCGGGACGGTGCCCGAAAGATCGCAAGTTTCGACGCGGGTGGCGTTTCGGTAAAAACACGACTTTCCCGCCCGGAGTGCGTTCCGGACGAAACGTGAATGGTCTAATTTTGGATTACACACAGAACCAGACGTTCGGTGAGTTCGGTATCGAAATTCGGGACGGTGCCCGAAAGATCGCAACTTTCGACGCGTTAGGCGTTTCGGTAAAAACACGACTTTCCCGCCCGGAGTGCGTTCCGGACGAAACGTGAATGGTCTAATTTTGGATTTCACACAGAACCAGACGTTCGGTGAGTTCGGTATCGAAATTCGGGACGGTGCCCGAAAGATCGCAACTTTCGACGCGTTAGGCGTTTCGGTAAAAACACGACTTTCCCGCCCGGAGTGCGTTCCGGACGAAACGTGAATGGTCTAATTTTGGATTTCACACAGAACCAGACGTTCGGTGAGTTCGGTATCGAAATTCGGGACGGTGCCCGAAAGATCGCAACTTTCGACGCTGTAGGCGTTTCGGTAAAAACACGACTTTCTCGCCCGGAGTGTGTTCCGGACGAAACGTGAATGGTCTAATTTTGGATTTCACACAGAACCAGACGTTTGGTGAGTTTGGTTTCAAAATTCGAGACCGTGCCGAAAGATCGCAACTTTCGACGCGGGTGGCGTTTCGGAAAAAACACGACTTTCCCGCCCGGAGTGTGTTCCGGACGAAACGTGAATGGTCTAATTTTGGATTTCACACAGAACCAGACCTTTGGTGAGTTTGGTATCAAAATTCGAGACCGTGCCGAAAGATCGCAACTTTCGACTCGGTAGGCGTTTCGGTAAAAACACGACTTTCCCGCCCGGAGTGTGTTTCGGACGAAACGTGAATGGTCTAATTTTGGATTTCACACAGAACCAGACGTTCGGTGAGTTCGGTATCAAAATTCGAGACGGTGCCCGAAAGATCGCAACTTTCGACGCGGGTGGCGTTTCGGTAACAACACGACTTTCCCGCCCGGAGTGCGTTCCGAACGAAACGTGAATGGTCTAATTTTGGATTACACACAGAACCAGACGTTCGGTGAGTTTGGTATCGAAATTCGGGACGGTGCCCGAAAGATCGCAACTTTCGACGCGGTAGGCGTTTCGGTAAAAACACGACTTTCCCGCCCGGAGTTTGTTCCGGACGAAACGTGAATGGTCTAATTTTGGATTTAACACAGAACCAGACGTTTGGTGAGTTTGGTATCAAAATTCGAGACCGTGCCGAAAGATCGCAACTTTCGACTCGGCAGGCGTTTCGGTAAAAACACGACTTTCCCGCCTGCAGTTTGTTCCGGACGAAACGTGAATGGTCTAATTTTGGATTTCACACAGAACCAGACGTTTTGTGAGTTTGGTATCGAAATTCGAGACCGTGCCGAAAGATCGCAACTTTCGACTCGGTAGGCGTTTCGGTAAAAACACGACTTTCCCGCCCGGAGTTTCTTCCGGACGAAACGTGAATGGTCTAATTTTGGATTTCACACAGAACCAGACGTTCGGTGAGTTCGGTATCGAAATTCGGGACGGTGCCCGAAAGATCGCAAGTTTCGACGCGGGTGGCGTTTCGGTAAAAACACGACTTTCCCGCCCGGAGTGCGTTCCGGACGAAACGTGAATGGTCTAATTTTGGATTACACACAGAACCAGACGTTCGGTGAGTTTGGTATCGAAATTCGGGACGGTGCCCGAAAGATCGCAACTTTCGACGCGGTAGGCGTTTCGGTAAAAACACGACTTTCCCGCCCGGAGTGTGTTTCGGACGAAACGTGAATGGTCTAATTTTGGATTTCACACAGAACCAGACGTTCGGTGAGTTCGGTATCGAAATTCGACACGGTGCCCGAAAGATCGCAACTTTCGACGCGGGTGGCGTTTCGGTAACAACACGACTTTCCCGCCCGGAGTGCGTTCCGAACGAAACGTGAATGGTCTAATTTTGGATTACACACAGAACCAGACGTTCGGTGAGTTTGGTATCGAAATTCGGGACGGTGCCCGAAAGATCGCAACTTTCGACGCGGTAGGCGTTTCGGTAAAAACACGACTTTCCCGCCCAGAGTGTGTTCCGGACGAAACGTGAATGGTCTAATTTTGGATTTAACACAGAACCAGACGTTTGGTGAGTTTGGTATCAAAATTCGAGACCGTGCCGAAAGATCGCAACTTTCGACTCGGCAGGCGTTTCGGTAAAAACACGACTTTCCCGCCCAGAGTTTGTTCCGGACGAAACGTGAATGGTCTAATTTTGGATTTCACACAGAACCAGACGTTCGGTGAGTTCGGTATCGAAATTCGGGACGGTGCCCGAAAGATCGCAAGTTTCGACGCGGGTGGCGTTTCGGTAAAAACACGACTTTCCCGCCCGGAGTGCGTTCCGGACGAAACGTGAATGGTCTAATTTTGGATTACACACAGAACCAGACGTTCGGTGAGTTCGGTATCGAAATTCGGGACGGTGCCCGAAAGATCGCAACTTTCGACGCGTTAGGCGTTTCGGTAAAAACACGACTTTCCCGCCCGGAGTGCGTTCCGGACGAAACGTGAATGGTCTAATTTTGGATTTCACACAGAACCAGACGTTCGGTGAGTTCGGTATCGAAATTCGGGACGGTGCCCGAAAGATCGCAACTTTCGACGCTGTAGGCGTTTCGGTAAAAACACGACTTTCTCGCCCGGAGTGTGTTCCGGACGAAACGTGAATGGTCTAATTTTGGATTTCACACAGAACCAGACGTTTGGTGAGTTTGGTTTCAAAATTCGAGACCGTGCCGAAAGATCGCAACTTTCGACGCGGGTGGCGTTTCGGAAAAAACACGACTTTCCCGCCCGGAGTGTGTTCCGGACGAAACGTGAATGGTCTAATTTTGGATTTCACACAGAACCAGACGTTTGGTGAGTTTGGTATCAAAATTCGAGACCGTGCCGAAAGATCGCAACTTTCGACTCGGTAGGCGTTTCGGTAAAAACACGACTTTCCCGCCCGGAGTGTGTTTCGGACGAAACGTGAATGGTCTAATTTTGGATTTCACACAGAACCAGACGTTCGGTGAGTTCGGTATCGAAATTCGACACGGTGCCCGAAAGATCGCAACTTTCGACGCGGGTGGCGTTTCGGTAACAACACGACTTTCCCGCCCGGAGTGCGTTCCGAACGAAACGTGAATGGTCTAATTTTGGATTACACACAGAACCAGACGTTTGGTGAGTTTGGTATCGAAATTCAGGACGGTGCCCGAAAGATCGCAACTTTCGACGCGGTAGGCGTTTCGGTAAAAACACGACTTTCCCGCCCGGAGTGTGTTCCGGACGAAACGTGAATGGTCTAATTTTGGATTTAACACAGAACCAGACGTTTGGTGAGTTTGGTATCAAAATTCGAGACCGTGCCGAAAGATCGCAACTTTCGACTCGGCAGGCGTTTCGGTAAAAACACGACTTTCCCGCCTGCAGTTTGTTCCGGACGAAACGTGAATGGTCTAATTTTGGATTTCACACAGAACCAGACGTTTGGTGAGTTTGGTATCGAAATTCGAGACCGTGCCGAAAGATCGCAACTTTCGACTCGGTAGGCGTTTCGGTAAAAACACGACTTTCAGGCCCGGAGTGCGTTCCGAACGAAACGTGAATGGTCTAATTTTGGATTACACACAGAACCAGACGTTCGGTGAGTTCGGTATCGAAATTCGGGACGGTCCCCGAAAGATCGCAAGTTTCGACGCGGGTGGCGTTTCGGTAAAAACACGACTTTCCCGCCCGGAGTGCGTTCCGGACGAAACGTGAATGGTCTAATTTTGGATTACACACAGAACCAGACGTTCGGTGAGTTCGGTATCAAAATTCGGGACGGTGCCCGAAAGATCGCAACTTTCGACGCGGTAGGCGTTTCGGTAAAAACACGACTTTCCCGCCCGGAGTGTGTTCCGGACGAAACGTTAATGGTCTAATTTTGGATTTCACACAGAACCAGACGTTTGGTGAGTTTGGTATCAAAATTCGAGACCGTGCCGAAAGATCGCAACTTTCGACTCGGTAGGCGTTTCGGTAAAAACACGACTTTCCCGCCCGGAGTGCGTTCCGAACGAAACGTGAATGGTCTAATTTTGGATTACACACAGAACCAGACGTTCGGTGAGTTCGGTATCGAAATTCGGGACGGTGCCCGAAAGATCGCAACTTTCGACGCGTTAGGCGTTTCGGTAAAAACACGACTTTCCCGCCCGGAGTGCGTTCCGGACGAAACGTGAATGGTCTAATTTTGGATTTCACACAGAACCAGACGTTCGGTGAGTTCGGTATCGAAATTCGGGACGGTGCCCGAAAGATCGCAACTTTCGACGCTGTAGGCGTTTCGGTAAAAACACGACTTTCTCGCCCGGAGTGTGTTCCGGACGAAACGTGAATGGTCTAATTTTGGATTTCACACAGAACCAGACGTTTGGTGAGTTTGGTATCAAAATTCGAGACCGTGCCGAAAGATCGCAACTTTCGACTCGGCAGGCGTTTCGGTAAAAACACGACTTTCCCGCCTGCAGTTTGTTCCGGACGAAACGTGAATGGTCTAATTTTGGATTTCACACAGAACCAGACGTTTGGTGAGTTTGGTATCGAAATTCGAGACCGTGCCGAAAGATCGCAACTTTCGACTCGGTAGGCGTTTCGGTAAAAACACGACTTTCCCGCCCGGAGTTTGTTCCGGACGAAACGTGAATGGTCTAATTTTGGATTTCACACAGAACCAGACGTTCGGTGAGTTCGGTATCGAAATTCGGGACGGTGCCCGAAAGATCGCAAGTTTCGACGCGGGTGGCGTTTCGGTAAAAACACGACTTTCCCGCCCGGAGTGCGTTCCGGACGAAACGTGAATGGTCTAATTTTGGATTACACACAGAACCAGACGTTCGGTGAGTTCGGTATCGAAATTCGGGACGGTGCCCGAAAGATCGCAACTTTCGACGCGTTAGGCGTTTCGGTAAAAACACGACTTTCCCGCCCGGAGTGCGTTCCGGACGAAACGTGAATGGTCTAATTTTGGATTTCACACAGAACCAGACGTTCGGTATCGAAATTCGGGACGGTGCCCGAAAGATCGCAACTTTCGACGCTGTAGGCGTTTCGGTAAAAACACGACTTTCTCGCCCGGAGTGTGTTCCGGAGGAAACGTGAATGGTCTAATTTTGGATTTCACACAGAACCAGACGTTTGGTGAGTTTGGTATCAAAATTCGAGACCGTGCCGAAAGATCGCAACTTTCGACTCGGTAGGCGTTTCGGTAAAAACACGACTTTCCCGCCCGGAGTGTGTTTCGGACGAAACGTGAATGGTCTAATTTTGGATTTCACACAGAACCAGACGTTCGGTGAGTTCGGTATCGAAATTCGACACGGTGCCCGAAAGATCGCAACTTTCGACGCGGGTGGCGTTTCGGTAACAACACGACTTTCCCGCCCGGAGTGCGTTCCGAACGAAACGTGAATGGTCTAATTTTGGATTACACACAGAACCAGACGTTCGGTGAGTTTGGTATCGAAATTCAGGACGGTGCCCGAAAGATCGCAACTTTCGACGCGGTAGGCGTTTCGGTAAAAACACGACTTTCCCGCCCAGAGTGTGTTCCGGACGAAACGTGAATGGTCTAATTTTGGATTTAACACAGAACCAGACGTTTGGTGAGTTTGGTATCAAAATTCGAGACCGTGCCGAAAGATCGCAACTTTCGACTCGGCAGGCGTTTCGGTAAAAACACGACTTTCCCGCCCAGAGTTTGTTCCGGACGAAACGTGAATGGTCTAATTTTGGATTTCACACAGAACCAGACGTTCGGTGAGTTCGGTATCGAAATTCGGGACGGTGCCCGAAAGATCGCAAGTTTCGACGCGGGTGGCGTTTCGATAAAAACACGACTTTCCCGCCCGGAGTGCGTTCCGGACGAAACGTGAATGGTCTAATTTTGGATTACACACAGAACCAGACGTTCGGTGAGTTCGGTATCGAAATTCGGGACGGTGCCCGAAAGATCGCAACTTTCGACGCGTTAGGCGTTTCGGTAAAAACACGACTTTCCCGCCCGGAGTGCGTTCCGGACGAAACGTGAATGGTCTAATTTTGGATTTCACACAGAACCAGACGTTCGGTATCGAAATTCGGGACGGTGCCCGAAAGATCGCAACTTTCGACGCTGTAGGCGTTTCGGTAAAAACACGACTTTCTCGCCCGGAGTGTGTTCCGGAGGAAACGTGAATGGTCTAATTTTGGATTTCACACAGAACCAGACGTTTGGTGAGTTTGGTATCAAAATTCGAGACCGTGCCGAAAGATCGCAACTTTCGACTCGGTAGGCGTTTCGGTAAAAACACGACTTTCCCGCCCGGAGTGTGTTTCGGACGAAACGTGAATGGTCTAATTTTGGATTTCACACAGAACCAGACGTTCGGTGAGTTCGGTATCGAAATTCGACACGGTGCCCGAAAGATCGCAACTTTCGACGCGGGTGGCGTTTCGGTAACAACACGACTTTCCCGCCCGGAGTGCGTTCCGAACGAAACGTGAATGGTCTAATTTTGGATTACACACAGAACCAGACGTTCGGTGAGTTTGGTATCGAAATTCGGGACGGTGCCCGAAAGATCGCAACTTTCGACGCGGTAGGCGTTTCGGTAAAAACACGACTTTCCCGCCCAGAGTGTGTTCCGGACGAAACGTGAATGGTCTAATTTTGGATTTAACACAGAACCAGACGTTTGGTGAGTTTGGTATCAAAATTCGAGACCGTGCCGAAAGATCGCAACTTTCGACTCGGCAGGCGTTTCGGTAAAAACACGACTTTCCCGCCCAGAGTTTGTTCCGGACGAAACGTGAATGGTCTAATTTTGGATTTCACACAGAACCAGACGTTCGGTGAGTTCGGTATCGAAATTCGGGACGGTGCCCGAAAGATCGCAAGTTTCGACGCGGGTGGCGTTTCGATAAAAACACGACTTTCCCGCCCGGAGTGCGTTCCGGACGAAACGTGAATGGTCTAATTTTGGATTACACACAGAACCAGACGTTCGGTGAGTTCGGTATCGAAATTCGGGACGGTGCCCGAAAGATCGCAACTTTCGACGCGTTAGGCGTTTCGGTAAAAACACGACTTTCCCGCCCGGAGTGCGTTCCGGACGAAACGTGAATGGTCTAATTTTGGATTTCACACAGAACCAGACGTTCGGTGAGTTCGGTATCGAAATTCGGGACGGTGCCCGAAAGATCGCAACTTTCGACGCTGTAGGCGTTTCGGTAAAAACACGACTTTCTCGCCCGGAGTGTGTTCCGGACGAAACGTGAATGGTCTAATTTTGGATTTCACACAGAACCAGACGTTTGGTGAGTTTGGTTTCAAAATTCGAGACCGTGCCGAAAGATCGCAACTTTCGACGCGGGTGGCGTTTCGGAAAAAACACGACTTTCCCGCCCGGAGTGTGTTCCGGACGAAACGTGAATGGTCTAATTTTGGATTTCACACAGAACCAGACGTTTGGTGAGTTTGGTATCAAAATTCGAGACCGTGCCGAAAGATCGCAACTTTCGACTCGGTAGGCGTTTCGGTAAAAACACGACTTTCCCGCCCGGAGTGTGTTTCGGACGAAACGTGAATGGTCTAATTTTGGATTTCACACAGAACCAGACGTTCGGTGAGTTCGGTATCGAAATTCGACACGGTGCCCGAAAGATCGCAACTTTCGACGCGGGTGGCGTTTCGGTAACAACACGACTTTCCCGCCCGGAGTGCGTTCCGAACGAAACGTGAATGGTCTAATTTTGGATTACACACAGAACCAGACGTTCGGTGAGTTTGGTATCGAAATTCGGGACGGTGCCCGAAAGATCGCAACTTTCGACGCGGTAGGCGTTTCGGTAAAAACACGACTTTCCCGCCCGGAGTGTGTTCCGGACGAAACGTGAATGGTCTAATTTTGGATTTAACACAGAACCAGACGTTTGGTGAGTTTGGTATCAAAATTCGAGACCGTGCCGAAAGATCGCAACTTTCGACTCGGCAGGCGTTTCGGTAAAAACACGACTTTCCCGCCTGCAGTTTGTTCCGGACGAAACGTGAATGGTCTAATTTTGGATTTCACACAGAACCAGACGTTTGGTGAGTTTGGTATCGAAATTCGAGACCGTGCCGAAAGATCGCAACTTTCGACTCGGTAGGCGTTTCGGTAAAAACACGACTTTCCCGCCCGGAGTGCGTTCCGAACGAAACGTGAATGGTCTAATTTTGGATTACACACAGAACCAGACGTTCGGTGAGTTCGGTATCGAAATTCGGGACGGTGCCCGAAAGATCGCAAGTTTCGACGCGGGTGGCGTTTCGGTAAAAACACGACTTTCCCGCCCGGAGTGCGTTCCGGACGAAACGTGAATGGTCTAATTTTGGATTACACACAGAACCAGACGTTCGGTGAGTTCGGTATCAAAATTCGGGACGGTGCCCGAAAGATCGCAACTTTCGACGCGGTAGGCGTTTCGGTAAAAACACGACTTTCCCGCCCGGAGTGTGTTCCGGACGAAACGTTAATGGTCTAATTTTGGATTTCACACAGAACCAGACGTTTGGTGAGTTTGGTATCAAAATTCGAGACCGTGCCGAAAGATCGCAACTTTCGACTCGGTAGGCGTTTCGGTAAAAACACGACTTTCCCGCCCGGAGTGCGTTCCGAACGAAACGTGAATGGTCTAATTTTGGATTACACACAGAACCAGACGTTCGGTGAGTTCGGTATCGAAATTCGGGACGGTGCCCGAAAGATCGCAACTTTCGACGCGTTAGGCGTTTCGGTAAAAACACGACTTTCCCGCCCGGAGTGCGTTCCGGACGAAACGTGAATGGTCTAATTTTGGATTTCACACAGAACCAGACGTTCGGTGAGTTCGGTATCGAAATTCGGGACGGTGCCCGAAAGATCGCAACTTTCGACGCTGTAGGCGTTTCGGTAAAAACACGACTTTCTCGCCCGGAGTGTGTTCCGGACGAAACGTGAATGGTCTAATTTTGGATTTCACACAGAACCAGACGTTTGGTGAGTTTGGTATCAAAATTCGAGACCGTGCCGAAAGATCGCAACTTTCGACTCGGCAGGCGTTTCGGTAAAAACACGACTTTCCCGCCTGCAGTTTGTTCCGGACGAAACGTGAATGGTCTAATTTTGGATCTCACACAGAACCAGACGTTTGGTGAGTTTGGTATCGAAATTCGAGACCGTGCCGAAAGATCGCAAATTTCGACTCGGTAGGCGTTTCGGTAAAAACACGACTTTCCCGCCCGGAGTTTGTTCCGGACGAAACGTGAATGGTCTAATTTTGGATTTCACACAGAACCAGACGTTCGGTGAGTTCGGTATCGAAATTCGGGACGGTGCCCGAAAGATCGCAAGTTTCGACGCGGGTGGCGTTTCGGTAAAAACACGACTTTCCCGCCCGGAGTGCGTTCCGGACGAAACGTGAATGGTCTAATTTTGGATTACACACAAAACCAGACGTTCGGTGAGTTCGGTATCAAAATTCGGGACGGTGCCCGAAAGATCGCAACTTTCGACGCGGTAGGCGTTTCGTTAAAAACACGACTTTCCCGCCCGGAGTGTGTTCCGGACGAAACGTTAATGGTCTAATTTTGGATTTCACACAGAACCAGACGTTTGGTGAGTTTGGTATCAAAATTCGAGACCGTGCCGAAAGATCGCAACTTTCGACTCGGCAGGCGTTTCGGTAAAAACACGACTTTCCCGCCTGGAGTTTGTTCCGGACGAAACGTGAATGGTCTAATTTTGGATTTCACACAGAACCAGACGTTTGGTGAGTTTGGTATCAAAATTCGAGACCGTGCCGAAAGATCGCAACTTTCGACTCGGTAGGCGTTTCGGTAAAAACACGACTTTCCCGCCCGGAGTGCATTCCGAACGAAACGTGAATGGTCTAATTTTGGATTACACACAGAACCAGACGTTCGGTGAGTTCGGTATCGAAATTCGGGACGGTGCCCGAAAGATCGCAACTTTCGACGCGTTAGGCGTTTCGGTAAAAACACGACTTTCCCGCCCGGAGTGCGTTCCGGACGAAACGTGAATGGTCTAATTTTGGATTTCACACAGAACCAGACGTTCGGTGAGTTCGGTATCGAAATTCGGGACGGTGCCCGAAAGATCGCAACTTTCGACGCTGTAGGCGTTTCGGTAAAAACACGACTTTCTCGCCCGGAGTGTGTTCCGGACGAAACGTGAATGGTCTAATTTTGGATTTCACACAGAACCAGACGTTTGGTGAGTTTGGTTTCAAAATTCGAGACCGTGCCGAAAGATCGCAACTTTCGACGCGGGTGGCGTTTCGGAAAAAACACGACTTTCCCGCCCGGAGTGTGTTCTGGACGAAACGTGAATGGTCTAATTTTGGATTTCACACAGAACCAGACGTTTGGTGAGTTTGGTATCAAAATTCGAGACCGTGCCGAAAGATCGCAACTTTCGACTCGGTAGGCGTTTCGGTAAAAACACGACTTTCCCGCCCGGAGTGCATTCCGAACGAAACGTGAATGGTCTAATTTTGGATTACACACAGAACCAGACGTTCGGTGAGTTCGGTATCGAAATTCGGGACGGTGCCCGAAAGATCGCTACTTTCGACGCGTTAGGCGTTTCGGTAAAAACACGACTTTCCCGCCCGGAGTGCGTTCCGGACGAAACGTGAATGGTCTAATTTTGGATTTCACACAGAACCAGACGTTCGGTGAGTTCGGTATCGAAATTCGGGACGGTGCCCGAAAGATCGCAACTTTCGACGCTGTAGGCGTTTCGGTAAAAACACGACTTTCTCGCCCGGAGTGTGTTCCGGACGAAACGTGAATGGTCTAATTTTGGATTTCACACAGAACCAGACGTTTGGTGAGTTTGGTTTCAAAATTCGAGACCGTGCCGAAAGATCGCAACTTTCGACGCGGGTGGCGTTTCGGAAAAAACACGACTTTCCCGCCCGGAGTGTGTTCCGGACGAAACGTGAATGGTCTAATTTTGGATTTCACACAGAACCAGACGTTTGGTGAGTTTGGTATCAAAATTCGAGACCGTGCCGAAAGATCGCAACTTTCGACTCGGTAGGCGTTTCGGTAAAAACACGACTTTCCCGCCCGGAGTGTGTTTCGGACGAAACGTGAATGGTCTAATTTTGGATTTCACACAGAACCAGACGTTCGGTGAGTTCGGTATCGAAATTCGACACGGTGCCCGAAAGATCGCAATTTTCGACGCGGGTGGCGTTTCGGTAACAACACGACTTTTCCGCCCGGAGTGCGTTCCGAACGAAACGTGAATGGTCTAATTTTGGATTACACACAGAACCAGACGTTCGGTGAGTTTGGTATCGAAATTCAGGACGGTGCCCGAAAGATCGCAACTTTCGACGCGGTAGGCGTTTCGGTAAAAACACGACTTTCCCGCCCGGAGTGTGTTCCGGACGAAACGTGAATGGTCTAATTTTGGATTTAACACAGAACCAGACGTTTGGTGAGTTTGGTATCAAAATTCGAGACCGTGCCGAAAGATCGCAACTTTCGACTCGGCAGGCGTTTCGGTAAAAACACGACTTTCCCGCCTGCAGTTTGTTCCGGACGAAACGTGAATGGTCTAATTTTGGATTTCACACAGAACCAGACGTTTGGTGAGTTTGGTATCGAAATTCGAGACCGTGCCGAAAGATCGCAACTTTCGACTCGGTAGGCGTTTCGGTAAAAACACGACTTTCCCGCCCGGAGTTTGTTCCGGACGAAACGTGAATGGTCTAATTTTGGATTTCACACAGAACCAGACGTTCGGTGAGTTCGGTATCGAAATTCGGGACGGTGCCCGAAAGATCGCAAGTTTCGACGCGGGTGGCGTTTCGGTAAAAACACGACTTTCCCGCCCGGAGTGCGTTCCGGACGAAACGTGAATGGTCTAATTTTGGATTACACACAGAACCAGACGTTCGGTGAGTTCGGTATCAAAATTCGGGACGGTGCCCGAAAGATCGCAACTTTCGACGCGGTAGGCGTTTCGGTAAAAACACGACTTTCCCGCCCGGAGTGTGTTCCGGACGAAACGTTAATGGTCTAATTTTGGATTTCACACAGAACCAGACGTTTGGTGAGTTTGGTATCAAAATTCGAGACCGTGCCGAAAGATCGCAACTTTCGACTCGGCAGGCGTTTCGGTAAAAACACGACTTTCCCGCCTGGAGTTTGTTCCGGACGAAACGTGAATGGTCTAATTTTGGATTTCACACAGAACCAGACGTTTGGTGAGTTTGGTATCAAAAT
The DNA here is from genome assembly GCA_019985065.2 of Arctostaphylos glauca. NCBI lineage: Eukaryota > Viridiplantae > Streptophyta > Magnoliopsida > Ericales > Ericaceae > Arctostaphylos > Arctostaphylos glauca. The sequence goes on from JAHSPW020000004.1 coordinate 7,546,925, forward strand.
TCGAGACCGTGCCGAAAGATCGCAACTTTCGACTCGGTAGGCGTTTCGGTAAAAACACGACTTTCCCGCCCGGAGTGCGTTCCGAACGAAACGTGAATGGTCTAATTTTGGATTACACACAGAACCAGAAGTTCGGTGAGTTCGGTATCGAAATTCGGGACGGTGCCCGAAAGATCACAACTTTCGACGCGTTAGGCGTTTCGGTAAAAACACGACTTTCCCGCCCGGAGTGCGTTCCGGACGAAACGTGAATGGTCTAATTTTGGATTTCACACAGAACCAGACGTTCGGTGAGTTCGGTATCAAAATTCGGGACGGTGCCCGAAAGATCGCAACTTTCGACGCTGTAGGCGTTTCGGTAAAAACACGACTTTCTCGCCCGGAGTGTGTTCCGGACGAAACGTGAATGGTCTAATTTTGGATTTCACACAGAACCAGACGTTTGGTGAGTTTGGTATCAAAATTCGAGACCGTGCCGAAAGATCGCAACTTTCGACGCGGGTGGCGTTTCGGAAAAAACACGACTTTCCCGCCCGGAGTGTGTTCCGGACGAAACGTGAATGGTCTAATTTTGGATTTCACACAGAACCAGACGTTTGGTGAGTTTGGTATCAAAATTCGAGACCGTGCCGAAAGATCGCAACTTTCGACTCGGTAGGCGTTTCGGTAAAAACACGACTTTCCCGCCCGGAGTGTGTTTCGGACGAAACGTGAATGGTCTAATTTTGGATTTCACACAGAACCAGACGTTCGGTGAGTTCGGTATCGAAATTCGACACGGTGCCCGAAAGATCGCAACTTTCGACGCGGGTGGCGTTTCGGTAACAACACGACTTTCCCGCCCGGAGTGCGTTCCGAACGAAACGTGAATGGTCTAATTTTGGATTACACACAGAACCAGACGTTCGGTGAGTTTGGTATCGAAATTCGGGACGGTGCCCGAAAGATCGCAACTTTCGACGAGGTAGGCGTTTCGGTAAAAACACGACTTTCCCGCCCGGAGTGTGTTCCGGACGAAACGTGAATGGTCTAATTTTGGATTTAACACAGAACCAGACGTTTGGTGAGTTTGGTATCAAAATTCGAGACCGTGCCGAAAGATCGCAACTTTCGACTCGGCAGGCGTTTCGGTAAAAACACGACTTTCCCGCCTGCAGTTTGTTCCGGACGAAACGTGAATGGTCTAATTTTGGATTTCACACAGAACCAGACGTTTGGTGAGTTTGGTATCGAAATTCGAGACCGTGCCGAAAGATCGCAACTTTCGACTCGGTAGGCGTTTCGGTAAAAACACGACTTTCCCGCCCGGAGTTTGTTCCGGACGAAACGTGAATGGTCTAATTTTGGATTTCACACAGAACCAGACGTTCGGTGAGTTCGGTATCGAAATTCGGGACGGTGCCCGAAAGATCGCAAGTTTCGACGCGGGTGGCGTTTCGGTAAAAACACGACTTTCCCGCCCGGAGTGCGTTCCGGACGAAACGTGAATGGTCTAATTTTGGATTACACACAGAACCAGACGTTCGGTGAGTTCGGTATCAAAATTCGGGACGGTGCCCGAAAGATCGCAACTTTCGACGCGGTAGGCGTTTCGGTAAAAACACGACTTTCCCGCCCGGAGTGTGTTCCGGACGAAACGTGAATGGTCTAATTTTGGATTTCACACAGAACCAGACGTTTGGTGAGTTTGGTATCAAAATTCGAGACCGTGCCGAAAGATCGCAACTTTCGACTCGGTAGGCGTTTCGGTAAAAACACGACTTTCCCGCCCGGAGTGCGTTCCGAACGAAACGTGAATGGTCTAATTTTGGATTACACACAGAACCAGACGTTCGGTGAGTTCGGTATCAAAATTCGGGACGGTGCCCGAAAGATCGCAACTTTCGACGCGGTAGGCGTTTCGGTAAAAACACGACTTTCCCGCTCGGAGTGTGTTCCGGACGAAACGTGAATGGTCTAATTTTGGATTTCACACAGAACCAGACGTTTGGTGAGTTTGGTATCAAAATTCGAGACCGTGCCGAAAGATCGCAACTTTCGACTCGGTAGGCGTTTCGGTAAAAACACGACTTTCCCGCCCGGAGTGCGTTCCGAACGAAACGTGAATGGTCTAATTTTGGATTACACACAGAACCAGACGTTCGGTGAGTTCGGTATCAAAATTCGGGACGGTGCCCGAAAGATCGCAACTTTCGACGCGGTAGGCGTTTCGGTAAAAACACGACTTTCCCGCCCGGAGTGTGTTCCGGACGAAACGTGAATGGTCTAATTTTGGATTTCACACAGAACCAGACGTTTGGTGAGTTTGGTATCAAAATTCGAGACCGTGCCGAAAGATCGCAACTTTCGACTCGGTAGGCGTTTCGGTAAAAACACGACTTTCCCGCCCGGAGTGCGTTCCGGACGAAACGTGAATGGTCTAATTTTGGATTACACACAGAACCAGACGTTCGGTGAGTTCGGTATCAAAATTCGGGACGGTGCCCGAAAGATCGCAACTTTCGACGCGGTAGGCGTTTCGGTAAAAACACGACTTTCCCGCCCGGAGTGTGTTCCGGACGAAACGTGAATGGTCTAATTTTGGATTTCACACAGAACCAGACGTTTGGTGAGTTTGGTATCAAAATTCGAGACCGTGCCGAAAGATCGCAACTTTCGACTCGGCAGGCGTTTCGGTAAAAACACGACTTTCCCGCCTGGAGTTTGTTCCGGACGAAACGTGAATGGTCTAATTTTGGATTTCACACATAACCAGACGTTTGGTGAGTTTGGTATCAAAATTCGAGACCGTGCCGAAAGATCGCAACTTTCGACTCGGTAGGCGTTTCGGTAAAAACACGACTTTCCCGCCCGGAGTGCGTTCCGAACGAAACGTGAATGGTCTAATTTTGGATTACACACAGAACCAGACGTTCGGTGAGTTCGGTATCGAAATTCGGGACGGTGCCCGAAAGATCGCAACTTTCGACGCGTTAGGCGTTTCGGTAAAAACACGACTTTCCCGCCCGGAGTGCGTTCCGGACGAAACGTGAATGGTCTAATTTTGGATTTCACACAGAACCAGACGTTCGGTGAGTTCGGTATCGAAATTCGGGACGGTGCCCGAAAGATCGCAACTTTCGACGCTGTAGGCGTTTCGGTAAAAACACGACTTTCTCGCCCGGAGTGTGTTCCGGACGAAACGTGAATGGTCTAATTTTGGATTTCACACAGAACCAGACGTTTGGTGAGTTTGGTTTCAAAATTCGAGACCGTGCCGAAAGATCGCAACTTTCGACGCGGGTGGCGTTTCGGAAAAAACACGACTTTCCCGCCCGGAGTGTGTTCCGGACGAAACGTGAATGGTCTAATTTTGGATTTCACACAGAACCAGACGTTTGGTGAGTTTGGTATCAAAATTCGAGACCGTGCCGAAAGATCGCAACTTTCGACTCGGTAGGCGTTTCGGTAAAAACACGACTTTCCCGCCCGGAGTGTGTTTCGGACGAAACGTGAATGGTCGAATTTTGGATTTCACACAGAACCAGACGTTCGGTGAGTTCGGTATCGAAATTCGACACGGTGCCCGAAAGATCGCAACTTTCGACGCGGGTGGCGTTTCGGTAACAACACGACTTTCCCGCCCGGAGTGCGTTCCGAACGAAACGTGAATGGTCTAATTTTGGATTACACACAGAACCAGACGTTCGGTGAGTTTGGTATCGAAATTCGGGACGGTGCCCGAAAGATCGCAACTTTCGACGCGGTAGGCGTTTCGGTAAAAACACGACTTTCCCGCCCGGAGTGTGTTCCGGACGAAACGTGAATGGTCTAATTTTGGATTTAACACAGAACCAGACGTTTGGTGAGTTTGGTATCAAAATTCGAGACCGTGCCGAAAGATCGCAACTTTCGACTCGGCAGGCGTTTCGGTAAAAACACGACTTTCCCGCCTGCAGTTTGTTCCGGACGAAACGTGAATGGTCTAATTTTGGATTTCACACAGAACCAGACGTTTGGTGAGTTTGGTATCGAAATTCGAGACCGTGCCGAAAGATCGCAACTTTCGACTCGGTAGGCGTTTCGGTAAAAACACGACTTTCCCGCCCGGAGTGCGTTCCGAACGAAACGTGAATGGTCTAATTTTGGATTACACACAGAACCAGACGTTCGGTGAGTTCGGTATCGAAATTCGGGACGGTGCCCGAAAGATCGCAAGTTTCGACGCGGGTGGCGTTTCGGTAAAAACACGACTTTCCCGCCCGGAGTGCGTTCCGGACGAAACGTGAATGGTCTAATTTTGGATTACACACAGAACCAGACGTTCGGTGAGTTCGGTATCAAAATTCGGGACGGTGCCCGAAAGATCGCAACTTTCGACGCGGTAGGCGTTTCGGTAAAAACACGACTTTCCCGCCCGGAGTGTGTTCCGGACGAAACGTTAATGGTCTAATTTTGGATTTCACACAGAACCAGACGTTTGGTGAGTTTGGTATCAAAATTCGAGACCGTGCCGAAAGATCGCAACTTTCGACTCGGTAGGCGTTTCGGTAAAAACACGACTTTCCCGCCCGGAGTGCGTTCCGAACGAAACGTGAATGGTCTAATTTTGGATTACACACAGAACCAGACGTTCGGTGAGTTCGGTATCGAAATTCGGGACGGTGCCCGAAAGATCGCAACTTTCGACGCGTTAGGCGTTTCGGTAAAAACACGACTTTCCCGCCCGGAGTGCGTTCCGGACGAAACGTGAATGGTCTAATTTTGGATTTCACACAGAACCAGACGTTCGGTGAGTTCGGTATCGAAATTCGGGACGGTGCCCGAAAGATCGCAACTTTCGACGCTGTAGGCGTTTCGGTAAAAACACGACTTTCTCGCCCGGAGTTTGTTCCGGACGAAACGTGAATGGTCTAATTTTGGATTTCACACAGAACCAGACGTTTGGTGAGTTTGGTATCAAAATTCGAGACCGTGCCGAAAGATCGCAACTTTCGACTCGGCAGGCGTTTCGGTAAAAACACGACTTTCCCGCCTGCAGTTTGTTCCGGACGAAACGTGAATGGTCTAATTTTGGATTTCACACAGAACCAGACGTTTGGTGAGTTTGGTATCGAAATTCGAGACCGTGCCGAAAGATCGCAAATTTCGACTCGGTAGGCGTTTCGGTAAAAACACGACTTTCCCGCCCGGAGTTTGTTCCGGACGAAACGTGAATGGTCTAATTTTGGATTTCACACAGAACCAGACGTTCGGTGAGTTCGGTATCGAAATTCGGGACGGTGCCCGAAAGATCGCAAGTTTCGACGCGGGTGGCGTTTCGGTAAAAACACGACTTTCCCGCCCGGAGTGCGTTCCGGACGAAACGTGAATGGTCTAATTTTGGATTACACACAGAACCAGACGTTCGGTGAGTTCGGTATCAAAATTCGGGACGGTGCCCGAAAGATCGCAACTTTCGACGCGGTAGGCGTTTCGTTAAAAACACGACTTTCCCGCCCGGAGTGTGTTCCGGACGAAACGTTAATGGTCTAATTTTGGATTTCACACAGAACCAGACGTTTGGTGAGTTTGGTATCAAAATTCGAGACCGTGCCGAAAGATCGCAACTTTCGACTCGGCAGGCGTTTCGGTAAAAACACGACTTTCCCGCCTGGAGTTTGTTCCGGACGAAACGTGAATGGTCTAATTTTGGATTTCACACAGAACCAGACGTTTGGTGAGTTTGGTATCAAAATTCGAGACCGTGCCGAAAGATCGCAACTTTCGACTCGGTAGGCGTTTCGGTAAAAACACGACTTTCCCGCCCGGAGTGCATTCCGAACGAAACGTGAATGGTCTAATTTTGGATTACACACAGAACCAGACGTTCGGTGAGTTCGGTATCGAAATTCGGGACGGTGCCCGAAAGATCGCAACTTTCGACGCGTTAGGCGTTTCGGTAAAAACACGACTTTCCCGCCCGGAGTGCGTTCCGGACGAAACGTGAATGGTCTAATTTTGGATTTCACACAGAACCAGACGTTCGGTGAGTTCGGTATCGAAATTCGGGACGGTGCCCGAAAGATCGCAACTTTCGACGCTGTAGGCGTTTCGGTAAAAACACGACTTTCTCGCCCGGAGTGTGTTCCGGACGAAACGTGAATGGTCTAATTTTGGATTTCACACAGAACCAGACGTTTGGTGAGTTTGGTTTCAAAATTCGAGACCGTGCCGAAAGATCGCAACTTTCGACGCGGGTGGCGTTTCGGAAAAAACACGACTTTCCCGCCCGGAGTGTGTTCCGGACGAAACGTGAATGGTCTAATTTTGGATTTCACACAGAACCAGACGTTTGGTGAGTTTGGTATCAAAATTCGAGACCGTGCCGAAAGATCGCAACTTTCGACTCGGTAGGCGTTTCGGTAAAAACACGACTTTCCCGCCCGGAGTGTGTTTCGGACGAAACGTGAATGGTCTAATTTTGGATTTCACACAGAACCAGACGTTCGGTGAGTTCGGTATCGAAATTCGACACGGTGCCCGAAAGATCGCAATTTTCGACGCGGGTGGCGTTTCGGTAACAACACGACTTTTCCGCCCGGAGTGCGTTCCGAACGAAACGTGAATGGTCTAATTTTGGATTACACACAGAACCAGACGTTCGGTGAGTTTGGTATCGAAATTCAGGACGGTGCCCGAAAGATCGCAACTTTCGACGCGGTAGGCGTTTCGGTAAAAACACGACTTTCCCGCCCGGAGTGTGTTCCGGACGAAACGTGAATGGTCTAATTTTGGATTTAACACAGAACCAGACGTTTGGTGAGTTTGGTATCAAAATTCGAGACCGTGCCGAAAGATCGCAACTTTCGACTCGGCAGGCGTTTCGGTAAAAACACGACTTTCCCGCCTGCAGTTTGTTCCGGACGAAACGTGAATGGTCTAATTTTGGATTTCACACAGAACCAGACGTTTGGTGAGTTTGGTATCGAAATTCGAGACCGTGCCGAAAGATCGCAACTTTCGACTCGGTAGGCGTTTCGGTAAAAACACGACTTTCCCGCCCGGAGTTTGTTCCGGACGAAACGTGAATGGTCTAATTTTGGATTTCACACAGAACCAGACGTTCGGTGAGTTCGGTATCGAAATTCGGGACGGTGCCCGAAAGATCGCAAGTTTCGACGCGGGTGGCGTTTCGGTAAAAACACGACTTTCCCGCCCGGAGTGCGTTCCGGACGAAACGTGAATGGTCTAATTTTGGATTACACACAGAACCAGACGTTCGGTGAGTTCGGTATCAAAATTCGGGACGGTGCCCGAAAGATCGCAACTTTCGACGCGGTAGGCGTTTCGGTAAAAACACGACTTTCCCGCCCGGAGTGTGTTCCGGACGAAACGTTAATGGTCTAATTTTGGATTTCACACAGAACCAGACGTTTGGTGAGTTTGGTATCAAAATTCGAGACCGTGCCGAAAGATCGCAACTTTCGACTCGGCAGGCGTTTCGGTAAAAACACGACTTTCCCGCCTGGAGTTTGTTCCGGACGAAACGTGAATGGTCTAATTTTGGATTTCACACAGAACCAGACGTTTGGTGAGTTTGGTATCAAAATTCGAGACCGTGCCGAAAGATCGCAACTTTCGACTCGGTAGGCGTTTCGGTAAAAACACGACTTTCCCGCCCGGAGTGCGTTCCGAACGAAACGTGAATGGTCTAATTTTGGATTACACACAGAACCAGAAGTTCGGTGAGTTCGGTATCGAAATTCGGGACGGTGCCCGAAAGATCACAACTTTCGACGCGTTAGGCGTTTCGGTAAAAACACGACTTTCCCGCCCGGAGTGCGTTCCGGACGAAACGTGAATGGTCTAATTTTGGATTTCACACAGAACCAGACGTTCGGTGAGTTCGGTATCAAAATTCGGGACGGTGCCCGAAAGATCGCAACTTTCGACGCTGTAGGCGTTTCGGTAAAAACACGACTTTCTCGCCCGGAGTGTGTTCCGGACGAAACGTGAATGGTCTAATTTTGGATTTCACACAGAACCAGACGTTTGGTGAGTTTGGTATCAAAATTCGAGACCGTGCCGAAAGATCGCAACTTTCGACGCGGGTGGCGTTTCGGAAAAAACACGACTTTCCCGCCCGGAGTGTGTTCCGGACGAAACGTGAATGGTCTAATTTTGGATTTCACACAGAACCAGACGTTTGGTGAGTTTGGTATCAAAATTCGAGACCGTGCCGAAAGATCGCAACTTTCGACTCGGTAGGCGTTTCGGTAAAAACACGACTTTCCCGCCCGGAGTGTGTTTCGGACGAAACGTGAATGGTCTAATTTTGGATTTCACACAGAACCAGACGTTCGGTGAGTTCGGTATCGAAATTCGACACGGTGCCCGAAAGATCGCAACTTTCGACGCGGGTGGCGTTTCGGTAACAACACGACTTTCCCGCCCGGAGTGCGTTCCGAACGAAACGTGAATGGTCTAATTTTGGATTACACACAGAACCAGACGTTCGGTGAGTTTGGTATCGAAATTCGGGACGGTGCCCGAAAGATCGCAACTTTCGACGAGGTAGGCGTTTCGGTAAAAACACGACTTTCCCGCCCGGAGTGTGTTCCGGACGAAACGTGAATGGTCTAATTTTGGATTTAACACAGAACCAGACGTTTGGTGAGTTTGGTATCAAAATTCGAGACCGTGCCGAAAGATCGCAACTTTCGACTCGGCAGGCGTTTCGGTAAAAACACGACTTTCCCGCCTGCAGTTTGTTCCGGACGAAACGTGAATGGTCTAATTTTGGATTTCACACAGAACCAGACGTTTGGTGAGTTTGGTATCGAAATTCGAGACCGTGCCGAAAGATCGCAACTTTCGACTCGGTAGGCGTTTCGGTAAAAACACGACTTTCCCGCCCGGAGTTTGTTCCGGACGAAACGTGAATGGTCTAATTTTGGATTTCACACAGAACCAGACGTTCGGTGAGTTCGGTATCGAAATTCGGGACGGTGCCCGAAAGATCGCAAGTTTCGACGCGGGTGGCGTTTCGGTAAAAACACGACTTTCCCGCCCGGAGTGCGTTCCGGACGAAACGTGAATGGTCTAATTTTGGATTACACACAGAACCAGACGTTCGGTGAGTTCGGTATCAAAATTCGGGACGGTGCCCGAAAGATCGCAACTTTCGACGCGGTAGGCGTTTCGGTAAAAACACGACTTTCCCGCCCGGAGTGTGTTCCGGACGAAACGTGAATGGTCTAATTTTGGATTTCACACAGAACCAGACGTTTGGTGAGTTTGGTATCAAAATTCGAGACCGTGCCGAAAGATCGCAACTTTCGACTCGGTAGGCGTTTCGGTAAAAACACGACTTTCCCGCCCGGAGTGCGTTCCGAACGAAACGTGAATGGTCTAATTTTGGATTACACACAGAACCAGACGTTCGGTGAGTTCGGTATCAAAATTCGGGACGGTGCCCGAAAGATCGCAACTTTCGACGCGGTAGGCGTTTCGGTAAAAACACGACTTTCCCGCCCGGAGTGTGTTCCGGACGAAACGTGAATGGTCTAATTTTGGATTTCACACAGAACCAGACGTTTGGTGAGTTTGGTATCAAAATTCGAGACCGTGCCGAAAGATCGCAACTTTCGACTCGGTAGGCGTTTCGGTAAAAACACGACTTTCCCGCCCGGAGTGCGTTCCGAACGAAACGTGAATGGTCTAATTTTGGATTACACACAGAACCAGACGTTCGGTGAGTTCGGTATCAAAATTCGGGACGGTGCCCGAAAGATCGCAACTTTCGACGCGGTAGGCGTTTCGGTAAAAACACGACTTTCCCGCCCGGAGTGTGTTCCGGACGAAACGTGAATGGTCTAATTTTGGATTTCACACAGAACCAGACGTTTGGTGAGTTTGGTATCAAAATTCGAGACCGTGCCGAAAGATCGCAACTTTCGACTCGGTAGGCGTTTCGGTAAAAACACGACTTTCCCGCCCGGAGTGCGTTCCGGACGAAACGTGAATGGTCTAATTTTGGATTACACACAGAACCAGACGTTCGGTGAGTTCGGTATCAAAATTCGGGACGGTGCCCGAAAGATCGCAACTTTCGACGCGGTAGGCGTTTCGGTAAAAACACGACTTTCCCGCCCGGAGTGTGTTCCGGACGAAACGTGAATGGTCTAATTTTGGATTTCACACAGAACCAGACGTTTGGTGAGTTTGGTATCAAAATTCGAGACCGTGCCGAAAGATCGCAACTTTCGACTCGGCAGGCGTTTCGGTAAAAACACGACTTTCCCGCCTGGAGTTTGTTCCGGACGAAACGTGAATGGTCTAATTTTGGATTTCACACATAACCAGACGTTTGGTGAGTTTGGTATCAAAATTCGAGACCGTGCCGAAAGATCGCAACTTTCGACTCGGTAGGCGTTTCGGTAAAAACACGACTTTCCCGCCCGGAGTGCGTTCCGAACGAAACGTGAATGGTCTAATTTTGGATTACACACAGAACCAGACGTTCGGTGAGTTCGGTATCGAAATTCGGGACGGTGCCCGAAAGATCGCAACTTTCGACGCGTTAGGCGTTTCGGTAAAAACACGACTTTCCCGCCCGGAGTGCGTTCCGGACGAAACGTGAATGGTCTAATTTTGGATTTCACACAGAACCAGACGTTCGGTGAGTTCGGTATCGAAATTCGGGACGGTGCCCGAAAGATCGCAACTTTCGACGCTGTAGGCGTTTCGGTAAAAACACGACTTTCTCGCCCGGAGTGTGTTCCGGACGAAACGTGAATGGTCTAATTTTGGATTTCACACAGAACCAGACGTTTGGTGAGTTTGGTTTCAAAATTCGAGACCATGCCGAAAGATCACAACTTTCGACGCGGGTGGCGTTTCGGAAAAAACACGACTTTCCCGCCCGGAGTGTGTTCCGGACGAAACGTGAATGGTCTAATTTTGGATTTCACACAGAACCAGACGTTTGGTGAGTTTGGTATCAAAATTCGAGACCGTGCCGAAAGATCGCAACTTTCGACTCGGTAGGCGTTTCGGTAAAAACACGACTTTCCCGCCCGGAGTGTGTTTCGGACGAAACGTGAATGGTCTAATTTTGGATTTCACACAGAACCAGACGTTCGGTGAGTTCGGTATCGAAATTCGAGACGGTGCCCGAAAGATCGCAACTTTCGACGCGGGTGGCGTTTCGGTAACAACACGACTTTCCCGCCCGGAGTGCGTTCCGAACGAAACGTGAATGATCTAATTTTGGATTACACACAGAACCAGACGTTCGGTGAGTTTGGTATCGAAATTCGGGACGGTGCCCGAAAGATCGCAACTTTCGACGCGGTAGGCGTTTCGGTAAAAACACGACTTTCCCGCCCGGAGTGTGTTCCGGATGAAACGTGAATGGTCTAATTTTGGATTTAACACAGAACCAGACGTTTGGTGAGTTTGGTATCAAAATTCGAGACCGTGCCGAAAGATCGCAACTTTCGACTCGGCAGGCGTTTCGGTAAAAACACGACTTTCCCGCCTTCAGTTTGTTCCGGACGAAACGTGAATGGTCTAATTTTGGATTTCACACAGAACCAGACGTTTGGTGAGTTTGGTATCGAAACTCGAGACCGTGCCGAAAGATCGCAACTTTCGACTCGGTAGGCGTTTCGGTAAAAACACGACTTTCCCGCCCGGAGTTTGTTCCGGACGAAACGTGAATGGTCTAATTTTGGATTTCACACAGAACCAGACGTTCGGTGAGTTCGGTATCGAAATTCGGGACGGTGCCCGAAAGATCGCAAGTTTCGACGCGGGTGGCGTTTCGGTAAAAACACGACTTTCCCGCCCGGAGTGCGTTCCGGACGAAACGTGAATGGTCTAATTTTGGATTACACACAGAACCAGACGTTCGGTGAGTTCGGTATCAAAATTCGGGACGGTGCCCGAAAGATCGCAAGTTTCGACGCGGGTGGCGTTTCGGTAAAAACACGACTTTCCCGCCCGGAGTGTGTTCCGGACGAAACGTGAATGGTCTAATTTTGGATTTCACACAGAACCAGACGTTTGGTGAGTTTGGTATCAAAATTCGAGACCGTGCCGAAAGATCGCAACTTTCGACTCGGTAGGCGTTTCGGTAAAAACACGACTTTCCCACCCGGAGTTTGTTCCGGACGAAACGTGAATGGTCTAATTTTGGATTTCACACAGAACCAGACGTTCGGTGAGTTCGGTATCGAAATTCGGGACGGTGCCCGAAAGATCGCAAGTTTCGACGCGGGTGGCGTTTCGGTAAAAACACGACTTTCCCACCCGGAGTGTGTTCCGGACGAAACGTGAATGGTCTAATTTTGGATTTCACACAGAACCAGACGTTTGGTGAGTTTGGTATCAAAATTCGAGACCGTGCCGAAAGATCGCAACTTTCGACTCGGCAGGCGTTTCGGTAAAAACACGACTTTCCCGCCTGGAGTTTGTTCCGGACGAAACGTGAATGGTCTAATTTTGGATTTCACACAGAACCAGACGTTTGGTGAGTTTGGTATCAAAATTCGAGACCGTGCCGAAAGATCGCAACTTTCGACTCGGTAGGCGTTTCGGTAAAAACACGACTTTCCCGCCCGGAGTGCGTTCCGAACGAAACGTGAATGGTCTAATTTTGGATTACACACAGAACCAGACGTTCGGTGAGTTCGGTATCGAAATTCGGGACGGTGCCCGAAAGATCGCAACTTTCGACGCGTTAGGCGTTTCGGTAAAAACACGACTTTCCCGCCCGGAGTGCGTTCCGGACGAAACGTGAATGGTCTAATTTTGGATTTCACACAGAACCAGACGTTTGGTGAGTTCGGTATCGAAATTCGGGACGGTGCCCGAAAGATCGCAACTTTCGACGCTGTAGGCGTTTCGGTAAAAACACGACTTTCTCGCCCGGAGTGTGTTCCGGACGAAACGTGAATGGTCTAAATTTGGATTTCACACAGAACCAGACGTTTGGTGAGTTTGGTTTCAAAATTCGAGACCGTGCCGAAAGATCGCAACTTTCGACGCGGGTGGCGTTTCGGAAAAAACACGACTTTACCGCCCGGAGTGTGTTCCGGACGAAACGTGAATGGTCTAATTTTGGATTTCACACAGAACCAGACGTTTGGTGAGTTTGGTATCAAAATTCGAGACCGTGCCGAAAGATCGCAACTTTCGACGCGGGTGGCGTTTCGGTAACAACACGACTTTCCCGCCCGGAGTGCGTTCCGAACGAAACGTGAATGGTCTAATTTTGGATTACACACAGAACCAGACGTTCGGTGAGTTTGGTATCGAAATTCGGGACGGTGCCCGAAAGATCGCAACTTTCGACGCGGTAGGCGTTTCGGTAAAAACACGACTTTCCCGCCCGGAGTGTGTTCCGGACGAAACGTGAATGGTCTAATTTTGGATTTCACACAGAACCAGACGTTTGGTGAGTTTGGTATCAAAATTCGAGACCGTGCCGAAAGATCGCAACTTTCGACTCGGCAGGCGTTTCGGTAAAAACACGACTTTCCCGCCTGGAGTTTGTTCCGGACGAAACGTGAATGGTCTAATTTTGGATTTCACACAGAACCAGACGTTTGGTGAGTTTGGTATCAAAATTCGAGACCGTGCCGAAAGATCGCAACTTTCGACTCGGTAGGCGTTTCGGTAAAAACACGACTTTCCCGCCCGGAGTGTGTTCCGGACGAAACGTGAATGGTCTAATTTTGGATTTCACACAGAACCAGACGTTCGGTGAGTTCGGTATCGAAATTCGAGACGGTGCCCGAAAGATCGCAACTTTCGACGCGGGTGGCATTTCGGTAACAACACGACTTTCCCGCCCGGAGTGCGTTCCGAACGAAACGTGAATGGTCTAATTTTGGATTACACACAGAACCAGACGTTCGGTGAGTTTGGTATCAAAATTCGGGACGGTGCCCGAAAGATCGCAACTTTCGACGCGTTAGGCGTTTCGGTAAAAACATGACTTTCCCGCCCGGAGTGTGTTCCGGACGAAATGTGAATGGTCTAATTTTGGATTTCACACAGAACCAGACGTTTGGTGAGTTTGGTATCAAAATTCGAGACCGTGCCGAAAGATCGCAACTTTCGACTCGGCAGGCGTTTCGGTAAAAACACGACTTTCCCGTCTGGAGTTTGTTCCGGACGAAACGTGAATGGTCTAATTTTGGATTTCACACAGAACCAGACGTTTGGTGAGTTCGGTATCGAAATTCGGGACGGTGCCCGAAAGATCGCAACTTTCGACTCGGTAGGCGTTTCGGTAAAAACACGACTTTCCCGCCCGGAGTGTGTTCTGGACGAAACGTGAATGGTCTAATTTTGGATTTCACACAGAACCACACGTTTGTGAGTTTGGTATCAAAATTCGAGACCGTGCCGAAAGATCGCAACTTTCGACTCGGTAGGCGTTTCGAAAAAAACACGACTTTCCTGCCCGGAGTGTGTTCCGGACGAAACGTGAATGGTCTAATTTTGGATTTCATACAGAACCAGACGTTCGGTGAGTTCGGTATCGAAATTCGGGACGGTGCCCGAAAGATCGCAACTTTCGACGCGGGTGGCGTTTCGGTAAAAATACGACTTTCCCGCACGGAGTGCGTTCCGGACGAAACGTGAATGGTCTAATTTTGGATTTCACACAGAACCAGACGTTCGGTGAGTTCGGTATCGAAATTCGGGACGGTGCCCGAAAGATCGCAACTTTCGACGCTGTAGGCGTTTCGGTAAAAACACGACTTTCTCGCCCGGAGTGTGTTCCGGACGAAACGTGAATGGTCTAATTTTGGATTTCACACAGAACCAGACGTTTGGTGAGTTTGGTTTCAAAATTCGAGACCGTGCCGAAAGATCGCAACTTTCGACGCGGGTGGCGTTTCGGTAAAAACACGGCGTTCGCGCCTGGAGTTTGATCCGAACGAAACGTGAATGGTCTAATTTTGGATTTCACACAGAACCAGACGTTTGGTGAGTTTGGTATCAAAATTCGAAACCGTGCCGAAAGATCGCAACTTTCGACTCGGTAGGCGTTTCGGTAAAAACACGACTTTCCCGCCCGGAGTGTGTTCCGGACGAAACGTGAATGGTCTAATTTTGGATTTCACACAGAACCAGACGTTTGGTGAGTTCGGTATCGAAATTCGGGACGGTGCCCGAAAGATCGCAACTTTCGACTCGGTAGGCGTTTCGGTAAAAACACGACTTTCCCGCCCGGAGTGTGTTCTGGACGAAACGTGAATGGTCTAATTTTGGATTTCACACAGAACCACACGTTTGGTGAGTTTGGTATCAAAATTCGAGACCGTGCCGAAAGATCGCAACTTTCGACTCGGTAGGCGTTTCGAAAAAAACACGACTTTCCTGCCCGGAGTGTGTTCCGGACGAAACGTGAATGGTCTAATTTTGGATTTCATACAGAACCAGACGTTCGGTGAGTTCGGTATCGAAATTCGGGACGGTGCCCGAAAGATCGCAACTTTCGACGCGGGTGGCGTTTCGGTAAAAATACGACTTTCCCGCACGGAGTGCGTTCCGGACGAAACGTGAATGGTCTAATTTTGGATTTCACACAGAACCAGACGTTTGGTGAGTTTGGTTTCAAAATTCGAGACCGTGCCGAAAGATCGCAACTTTCGACGCGGGTGGCGTTTCGGTAAAAACACGGCGTTCGCGCCTGGAGTTTGATCCGAACGAAACGTGAATGGTCTAATTTTGGATTTCACACAGAACCAGACGTTTGGTGAGTTTGGTATCAAAATTCGAAACCGTGCCGAAAGATCGCAACTTTCGACTCGGTAGGCGTTTCGGTAAAAACACGACTTTCCCGCCCGGAGTGTGTTCCGGACGAAACGTGAATGGTCTAATTTTGGATTTAACACAGAACCAGACGTTTGGTGAGTTTGGTATCAAAATTCGAGACCGTGCCGAAAGATCGCAACTTTCGACTCGGCAGGCGTTTCGGTAAAAACACGATTTTCCCGCCTGCAGTTTGTTCCGGACGAAACGTGAATGGTCTAATTTTGGATTTCACACAGAACCAGACGTTCGGTGAGTTCGGTATCGAAATTCGGGACGGTGCCCGAAAGATCGCAACTTTCGACGCTGTAGGCGTTTCGGTAAAAACACGACTTTCTCGCCCGGAGTGTGTTCCGGACGAAACGTGAATGGTCTAATTTTGGATTTCACACAGAACCAGACGTTTGGTGAGTTTGGTTTCAAAATTCGAGACCGTGCCGAAAGATCGCAACTTTCGACGCGGGTGGCGTTTCGGAAAAAACACGACTTTCCCGCCCGGAGTGTGTTCCGGACGAAACGTGAATGGTCTAATTTTGGATTTCACACAGAACCAGACGTTTGGTGAGTTTGGTATCAAAATTCGAGACCGTGCCGAAAGATCGCAACTTTCGACACGGTAGGCGTTTCGGTAAAAACACGACTTTCCCGCCCGGAGTGTGTTTCGGACGAAACGTGAATGGTCTAATTTTGGATTTCACACAGAACCAGACGTTCGGTGAGTTCGGTATCGAAATTCGAGACGGTGCCCGAAAGATCGCAACTTTCGACGCGGGTGGCGTTTCGGTAACAACACGACTTTCCCGCCCGGAGTGCGTTCCGAACGAAACGTGAATGGTCTAATTTTGGATTACACACAGAACCAGACGTTCGGTGAGTTTGGTATCGAAATTCGGGACGGTGCCCGAAAGATCGCAACTTTCGACGCGGGTGGCGTTTCGGTAAAAATACGACTTTCCCGCACGGAGTGCGTTCCGGACGAAACGTGAATGGTCTAATTTTGGATTTCACACAGAACCAGACGTTCGGTGAGTTCGGTATCGAAATTCGGGACGGTGCCCGAAAGATCGCAACTTTCGACGCTGTAGGCGTTTCGGTAAAAACACGACTTTCTCGCCCGGAGTGTGTTCCGGACGAAACGTGAATGGTCTAATTTTGGATTTCACACAGAACCAGACGTTTGGTGAGTTTGGTATCAAAATTCGAGACCGTGCCGAAAGATCGCAACTTTCGACTCGGCAGGCGTTTCGGTAAAAACACGACTTTCCCGCCTGCAGTTTGTTCCGGACGAAACGTGAATGGTCTAATTTTGGATTTCACACAGAACCAGACGTTCGGTGAGTTCGGTATCGAAATTCGGGACGGTGCCCGAAAGATCGCAACTTTCGACGCTGTAGGCGTTTCGGTAAAAACACGACTTTCTCGCCCGGAGTGTGTTCCGGACGAAACGTGAATGGTCTAATTTTGGATTTCACACAGAACCAGACGTTTGGTGAGTTTGGTTTCAAAATTCGAGACCGTGCCGAAAGATCGCAACTTTCGACGCGGGTGGCGTTTCGGTAAAAACACGGCGTTCGCGCCTGGAGTTTGATCCGAACGAAACGTGAATGGTCTAATTTTGGATTTCACACAGAACCAGACGTTTGGTGAGTTTGGTATCAAAATTCGAAACCGTGCCGAAAGATCGCAACTTTCGACTCGGTAGGCGTTTCGGTAAAAACACGACTTTCCCGCCCGGAGTGTGTTCCGGACGAAACGTGAATGGTCTAATTTTGGATTTAACACAGAACCAGACGTTTGGTGAGTTTGGTATCAAAATTCGAGACCGTGCCGAAAGATCGCAACTTTCGACTCGGCAGGCGTTTCGGTAAAAACACGACTTTCCCGCCTGCAGTTTGTTCCGGACGAAACGTGAATGGTCTAATTTTGGATTTCACACAGAACCAGACGTTCGGTGAGTTCGGTATCGAAATTCGGGACGGTGCCCGAAAGATCGCAACTTTCGACGCTGTAGGCGTTTCGGTAAAAACACGACTTTCTCGCCCGGAGTGTGTTCCGGACGAAACGTGAATGGTCTAATTTTGGATTTCACACAGAACCAGACGTTTGGTGAGTTTGGTTTCAAAATTCGAGACCGTGCCGAAAGATCGCAACTTTCGACGCGGGTGGCGTTTCGGAAAAAACACGACTTTCCCGCCCGGAGTGTGTTCCGGACGAAACGTGAATGGTCTAATTTTGGATTTCACACAGAACCAGACGTTTGGTGAGTTTGGTATCAAAATTCGAGACCGTGCCGAAAGATCGCAACTTTCGACACGGTAGGCGTTTCGGTAAAAACACGACTTTCCCGCCCGGAGTGTGTTTCGGACGAAACGTGAATGGTCTAATTTTGGATTTGACACAGAACCAGACGTTCGGTGAGTTCGGTATCGAAATTCGAGACGGTGCCCGAAAGATCGCAACTTTCGACGCGGGTGGCGTTTCGGTAACAACACGACTTTCCCGCCCGGAGTGCGTTCCGAACGAAACGTGAATGGTCTAATTTTGGATTACACACAGAACCAGACGTTCGGTGAGTTTGGTATCGAAATTCGGGACGGTGCCCGAAAGATCGCAACTTTCGACGCGAGTGGCGTTTCGGTAAAAATACGACTTTCCCGCACGGAGTGCGTTCCGGACGAAACGTGAATGGTCTAATTTTGGATTTCACACAGAACCAGACGTTCGGTGAGTTCGGTATCGAAATTCGGGACGGTGCCCGAAAGATCGCAACTTTCGACTCGGTAGGCGTTTCGGTAAAAACACGACTTTCCCGCCCGGAGTGTGTTCTGGACGAAACGTGAATGGTCTAATTTTGGATTTCACACAGAACCACACGTTTGGTGAGTTTGGTATCAAAATTCGAGACCGTGCCGAAAGATCGCAACTTTCGACTCGGTAGGCGTTTCGAAAAAAACACGACTTTCCTGCCCGGAGTGTGTTCCGGACGAAACGTGAATGGTCTAATTTTGGATTTCATACAGAACCAGACGTTCGGTGAGTTCGGTATCGAAATTCGGGACGGTGCCCGAAAGATCGCAACTTTCGACGCGGGTGGCGTTTCGGTAAAAATACGACTTTCCCGCACGGAGTGCGTTCCGGACGAAACGTGAATGGTCTAATTTTGGATTTCACACAGAACCAGACGTTCGGTGAGTTCGGTATCGAAATTCGGGACGGTGCCCGAAAGATCGCAACTTTCGACGCTGTAGGCGTTTCGGTAAAAACACGACTTTCTCGCCCGGAGTGTGTTCCGGACGAAACGTGAATGGTCTAATTTTGGATTTCACACAGAACCAGACGTTTGGTGAGTTTGGTTTCAAAATTCGAGACCGTGCCGAAAGATCGCAACTTTCGACGCGGGTGGCGTTTCGGTAAAAACACGGCGTTCGCGCCTGGAGTTTGATCCGAACGAAACGTGAATGGTCTAATTTTGGATTTCACACAGAACCAGACGTTTGGTGAGTTTGGTATCAAAATTCGAAACCGTGCCGAAAGATCGCAACTTTCGACTCGGTAGGCGTTTCGGTAAAAACACGACTTTCCCGCCCGGAGTGTGTTCCGGACGAAACGTGAATGGTCTAATTTTGGATTTAACACAGAACCAGACGTTTGGTGAGTTTGGTATCAAAATTCGAGACCGTGCCGAAAGATCGCAACTTTCGACTCGGCAGGCGTTTCGGTAAAAACACGATTTTCCCGCCTGCAGTTTGTTCCGGACGAAACGTGAATGGTCTAATTTTGGATTTCACACAGAACCAGACGTTCGGTGAGTTCGGTATCGAAATTCGGGACGGTGCCCGAAAGATCGCAACTTTCGACGCTGTAGGCGTTTCGGTAAAAACACGACTTTCTCGCCCGGAGTGTGTTCCGGACGAAACGTGAATGGTCTAATTTTGGATTTCACACAGAACCAGACGTTTGGTGAGTTTGGTTTCAAAATTCGAGACCGTGCCGAAAGATCGCAACTTTCGACGCGGGTGGCGTTTCGGAAAAAACACGACTTTCCCGCCCGGAGTGTGTTCCGGACGAAACGTGAATGGTCTAATTTTGGATTTCACACAGAACCAGACGTTTGGTGAGTTTGGTATCAAAATTCGAGACCGTGCCGAAAGATCGCAACTTTCGACACGGTAGGCGTTTCGGTAAAAACACGACTTTCCCGCCCGGAGTGTGTTTCGGACGAAACGTGAATGGTCTAATTTTGGATTTCACACAGAACCAGACGTTCGGTGAGTTCGGTATCGAAATTCGAGACGGTGCCCGAAAGATCGCAACTTTCGACGCGGGTGGCGTTTCGGTAACAACACGACTTTCCCGCCCGGAGTGCGTTCCGAACGAAACGTGAATGGTCTAATTTTGGATTACACACAGAACCAGACGTTCGGTGAGTTTGGTATCGAAATTCGGGACGGTGCCCGAAAGATCGCAACTTTCGACGCGGGTGGCGTTTCGGTAAAAATACGACTTTCCCGCACGGAGTGCGTTCCGGACGAAACGTGAATGGTCTAATTTTGGATTTCACACAGAACCAGACGTTCGGTGAGTTCGGTATCGAAATTCGGGACGGTGCCCGAAAGATCGCAACTTTCGACGCTGTAGGCGTTTCGGTAAAAACACGACTTTCTCGCCCGGAGTGTGTTCCGGACGAAACGTGAATGGTCTAATTTTGGATTTCACACAGAACCAGACGTTTGGTGAGTTTGGTATCAAAATTCGAGACCGTGCCGAAAGATCGCAACTTTCGACTCGGCAGGCGTTTCGGTAAAAACACGACTTTCCCGCCTGCAGTTTGTTCCGGACGAAACGTGAATGGTCTAATTTTGGATTTCACACAGAACCAGACGTTCGGTGAGTTCGGTATCGAAATTCGGGACGGTGCCCGAAAGATCGCAACTTTCGACGCTGTAGGCGTTTCGGTAAAAACACGACTTTCTCGCCCGGAGTGTGTTCCGGACGAAACGTGAATGGTCTAATTTTGGATTTCACACAGAACCAGACGTTTGGTGAGTTTGGTTTCAAAATTCGAGACCGTGCCGAAAGATCGCAACTTTCGACGCGGGTGGCGTTTCGGTAAAAACACGGCGTTCGCGCCTGGAGTTTGATCCGAACGAAACGTGAATGGTCTAATTTTGGATTTCACACAGAACCAGACGTTTGGTGAGTTTGGTATCAAAATTCGAAACCGTGCCGAAAGATCGCAACTTTCGACTCGGTAGGCGTTTCGGTAAAAACACGACTTTCCCGCCCGGAGTGTGTTCCGGACGAAACGTGAATGGTCTAATTTTGGATTTAACACAGAACCAGACGTTTGGTGAGTTTGGTATCAAAATTCGAGACCGTGCCGAAAGATCGCAACTTTCGACTCGGCAGGCGTTTCGGTAAAAACACGACTTTCCCGCCTGCAGTTTGTTCCGGACGAAACGTGAATGGTCTAATTTTGGATTTCACACAGAACCAGACGTTCGGTGAGTTCGGTATCGAAATTCGGGACGGTGCCCGAAAGATCGCAACTTTCGACGCTGTAGGCGTTTCGGTAAAAACACGACTTTCTCGCCCGGAGTGTGTTCCGGACGAAACGTGAATGGTCTAATTTTGGATTTCACACAGAACCAGACGTTTGGTGAGTTTGGTTTCAAAATTCGAGACCGTGCCGAAAGATCGCAACTTTCGACGCGGGTGGCGTTTCGGAAAAAACACGACTTTCCCGCCCGGAGTGTGTTCCGGACGAAACGTGAATGGTCTAATTTTGGATTTCACACAGAACCAGACGTTTGGTGAGTTTGGTATCAAAATTAGAGACCGTGCCGAAAGATCGCAACTTTCGACACGGTAGGCGTTTCGGTAAAAACACGACTTTCCCGCCCGGAGTGTGTTTCGGACGAAACGTGAATGGTCTAATTTTGGATTTCACACAGAACCAGACGTTCGGTGAGTTCGGTATCGAAATTCGAGACGGTGCCCGAAAGATCACAACTTTCGACGCGGGTGGCGTTTCGGTAACAACACGACTTTCCCGCCCGGAGTGCGTTCCGAACGAAACGTGAATGGTCTAATTTTGGATTACACACAGAACCAGACGTTCGGTGAGTTTGGTATCGAAATTCGGGACGGTGCCCGAAAGATCGCAACTTTCGACGCGGTAGGCGATTCGGTAAAAACACGACTTTCCCGCCCGGAGTGTGTTCCGGACGAAACGTGAATGGTCTAATTTTGGATTTCACACAGAACCAGACGTTTGGTGAGTTTGGTATCGAAATTCGAGACCGTGCCGAAAGATCGCAACTTTCGACTCGGTAGGCGTTTCGGTAAAAACACGACTTTCCCGCCCGGAGTTTGTTCCGGACGACACGTGAATGGTCTAATTTTGGATTTCACACAGAACCAGACGTTCGGTGAGTTCGGTATCGAAATTCGGGACGGTGCCCGAAAGATCGCAAGTTTCGACGCGGGTGGCGTTTCGGTAAAAACACGACTTTCCCTCCCGGAGTGCGTTCCGGACGAAACGTGAATGGTCTAATTTTGGATTACACACAGAACCAGACGTTCGGTGAGTTCGGTATCAAAATTCGGGACGGTGCCCGAAAGATCGCAACTTTCGACGCGGTAGGCGTTTCGGTAAAAACACGACTTTCCCGCCCGGAGTGTGTTCCGGACGAAACGTGAATGGTCTAATTTTGGATTTCACACAGAACCAGACGTTTGGTGAGTTTGGTATCAAAATTCGAGACCGTGCCGAAAGATCGCAACTTTCGACTCGGCAGGCGTTTCGGTAAAAACACGACTTTCCCGCCCGGAGTGCGTTCCGAACGAAACGTGAATGGTCTAATTTTGGATTACACACAGAACCAGACGTTCGGTGAGTTCGGTATTGAAATTCGGGACGGTGCCCGAAAGATCGCAACTTTCGACGCGTTAGGCGTTTCGGTAAAAACACGACTTTCCCGCCCGGAGTGCGTTCCGGACGAAACGTGAATGGTCTAATTTTGGATTTCACACAGAACCAGACGTTCGGTGAGTTCGGTATCGAAATTCGAGACGGTGCCCGAAAGATCGCAACTTTCGACGCGGGTGGCGTTTCGGTAACAACACGACTTTCCCGCCCGGAGTGCGTTCCGAACGAAACGTGAATGGTCTAATTTTGGATTTCACACAGAACCAGACGTTTGGTGAGTTTGGTTTCAAAATTCGAGACCGTGCCGAAAGATCGCAACTTTCGACGCGGGTGGCGTTTCGGAAAAAACACGACTTTCCCGCCCGGAGTGTGTTCCGGACGAAACGTGAATGGTCTAATTTTGGATTTCACACAGAACCAGACGTTTGGTGAGTTTGGTATCAAAATTCGAGACCGTGCCGAAAGATCGCAACTTTCGACACGGTAGGCGTTTCGGTAAAAACACGACTTTCCCGCCCGGAGTGTGTTTCGGACGAAACGTGAATGGTCTAATTTTGGATTACACACAGAACCAGACGTTCGGTGAGTTCGGTATTGAAATTCGGGACGGTGCCCGAAAGATCGCAACTTTCGACGCGTTAGGCGTTTCGGTAAAAACACGACTTTCCCGCCCGGAGTGCGTTCCGGACGAAACGTGAATGGTCTAATTTTGGATTTCACACAGAACCAGACGTTCGGTGAGTTCGGTATCGAAATTCGGGACGGTGCCCGAAAGATCGCAACTTTCGACGCTGTAGGCGTTTCGGTAAAAACACGACTTTCTCGCCCGGAGTGTGTTCCGGACGAAACGTGAATGGTCTAATTTTGGATTTCACACAGAACTAGACGTTTGGTGAGTTTGGTTTCAAAATTCGAGACCATGCCGAAAGATCGCAACTTTCGACGCGGGTGGCGTTTCGGAAAAAACACGACTTTCCCGCCCGGAGTGTGTTCCGGACGAAACGTGAATGGTCTAATTTTGGATTTCACACAGAACCAGACGTTTGGTGAGTTTGGTATCAAAATTCGAGACCGTGCCGAAAGATCGCAACTTTCGACTCCGTAGGCGTTTCGGTAAAAACACGACTTTCCCGCCCGGAGTGTGTTTCGGACGAAACGTGAATGGTCTAATTTTGGATTTCACACAGAACCAGACGTTCGGTGAGTTCGGTATCGAAATTCGAGACGGTGCCCGAAAGATCGCAACTTTCGACGCGGGTGGCGTTTCGGTAACAACACGACTTTCCCGCCCGGAGTGCGTTCCGAACGAAACGTGAATGGTCTAATTTTGGATTTCACACAGAACCAGACGTTTGGTGAGTTTGGTTTCAAAATTCGAGACCGTGCCGAAAGATCGCAACTTTCGACGCGGGTGGCGTTTCGGAAAAAACACGACTTTCCCGCCCGGAGTGTGTTCCGGACGAAACGTGAATGGTCTAATTTTGGATTTCACACAGAACCAGACGTTTGGTGAGTTTGGTATCAAAATTCGAGACCGTGCCGAAAGATCGCAACTTTCGACACGGTAGGCGTTTCGGTAAAAACACGACTTTCCCGCCCGGAGTGTGTTTCGGACGAAACGTGAATGGTCTAATTTTGGATTTCACACAGAACCAGACGTTCGGTGAGTTCGGTATCGAAATTCGAGACGGTGCCCGAAAGATCGCAACTTTCGACGCGGGTGGCGTTTCGGTAACAACACGACTTTCCCGCCCGGAGTGCGTTCCGAACGAAACGTGAATGGTCTAATTTTGGATTACACACAGAACCAGACGTTCGGTGAGTTTGGTATCGAAATTCGGGACGGTGCCCGAAAGATCGCAACTTTCGACGCGGTAGGCGTTTCGGTAAAAACACGACTTTCCCGCCCGGAGTGTGTTCCGGACGAAACGTGAATGGTCTAATTTTGGATTTAACACAGAACCAGACGTTTGGTGAGTTTGGTATCAAAATTCGAGACCGTGCCGAAAGATCGCAACTTTCGACTCGGCAGGCGTTTCGGTAAAAACACGACTTTCCCGCCTGCAGTTTGTTCCGGACGAAACGTGAATGGTCTAATTTTGGATTTCACACAGAACCAGACGTTTGGTGAGTTTGGTATCGAAATTCGAGACCGTGCCGAAAGATCGCAACTTTCGACTCGGTAGGCGTTTCGGTAAAAACACGACTTTCCCGCCCGGAGTTTGTTCCGGACGACACGTGAATGGTCTAATTTTGGATTTCACACAGAACCAGACGTTCGGTGAGTTCGGTATCGAAATTCGGGACGGTGCCCGAAAGATCGCAAGTTTCGACGCGGGTGGCGTTTCGGTAAAAACACGACTTTCCCTCCCGGAGTGCGTTCCGGACGAAACGTGAATGGTCTAATTTTGGATTACACACAGAACCAGACGTTCGGTGAGTTCGGTATCAAAATTCGGGACGGTGCCCGAAAGATCGCAACTTTCGACGCGGTAGGCGTTTCGGTAAAAACACGACTTTCCCGCCCGGAGTGTGTTCCGGACGAAACGTGAATGGTCTAATTTTGGATTTCACACAGAACCAGACGTTTGGTGAGTTTGGTATCAAAATTCGAGACCGTGCCGAAAGATCGCAACTTTCGACTCGGCAGGCGTTTCGGTAAAAACACGACTTTCCCGCCTGGAGTTTGTTCCGGACGAAACGTGAATGGTCTAATTTTGGATTTCACACAGAACCAGACGTTTGAAGAGTTTGGTATCAAAATTCGAGACCGTGCCGAAAGATCGCAACTTTCGACTCGGTAGGCGTTTCGGTAAAAACACGACTTTCCCGCCCGGAGTGCGTTCCGAACGAAACGTGAATGGTCTAATTTTGGATTACACACAGAACCAGACGTTCGGTGAGTTCGGTATTGAAATTCGGGACGGTGCCCGAAAGATCGCAACTTTCGACGCGTTAGGCGTTTCGGTAAAAACACGACTTTCCCGCCCGGAGTGCGTTCCGGACGAAACGTGAATGGTCTAATTTTGGATTTCACACAGAACCAGACGTTCGGTGAGTTCGGTATCGAAATTCGGGACGGTGCCCGAAAGATCGCAACTTTCGACGCTGTAGGCGTTTCGGTAAAAACACGACTTTCTCGCCCGGAGTGTGTTCCGGACGAAACGTGAATGGTCTAATTTTGGATTTCACACAGAACTAGACGTTTGGTGAGTTTGGTTTCAAAATTCGAGACCATGCCGAAAGATCGCAACTTTCGACGCGGGTGGCGTTTCGGAAAAAACACGACTTTCCCGCCCGGAGTGTGTTCCGGACGAAACGTGAATGGTCTAATTTTCGATTTCACACAGAACCAGACGTTTGGTGAGTTTGGTATCAAAATTCGAGACCGTGCCGAAAGATCGCAACTTTCGACTCGGTAGGCGTTTCGGTAAAAACACGACTTTCCCGCCCGGAGTGTGTTTCGGACGAAACGTGAATGGTCTAATTTTGGATTTCACACAGAACCAGACGTTCGGTGAGTTCGGTATCGAAATTCGAGACGGTGCCCGAAAGATCGCAACTTTCGACGCGGGTGGCGTTTCGGTAACAACACGACTTTCCCGCCCGGAGTGCGTTCCGAACGAAACGTGAATGGTCTAATTTTGGATTACACACAGAACCAGACGTTCGGTGAGTTTGGTATCGAAATTCGGGACGGTGCCCGAAAGATCGCAACTTTCGACGCGGTAGGCGTTTCGGTAAAAACACGACTTTCCCGCCCGGAGTGTGTTCCGGACGAAACGTGAATGGTCTAATTTTGGATTTAACACAGAACCAGACGTTTGGTGAGTTTGGTATCAAAATTCGAGACCGTGCCGAAAGATCGCAACTTTCGACTCGGCAGGCGTTTCGGTAAAAACACGACTTTCCCGCCTTAGTTTGTTCCGGACGAAACGTGAATGGTCTAATTTTGGATTTCACACAGAACCAGACGTTTGGTGAGTTTGGTATCGAAACTCGAGACCGTGCCGAAAGATCGCAACTTTCGACTCGGTAGGCGTTTCGGTAAAAACACGACTTTCCCGCCCGGAGTTTGTTCCGGACGAAACGTGAATGGTCTAATTTTGGATTTCACACAGAACCAGACGTTCGGTGAGTTCGGTATCGAAATTCGGGACGGTGCCCGAAAGATCGCAAGTTTCGACGCGGGTGGCGTTTCGGTAAAAACACGACTTTCCCGCCCGGAGTGCGTTCCGGACGAAACGTGAATGGTCTAATTTTGGATTACACACAGAACCAGACGTTCGGTGAGTTCGGTATCAAAATTCGGGACGGTGCCCGAAAGATCGCAACTTTCGACGCGGTAGGCGTTTCGGTAAAAACACGACTTTCCCGCCCGGAGTGTGTTCCGGACGAAACGTGAATGGTCTAATTTTGGATTTCACACAGAACCAGACGTTTGGTGAGTTTGGTATCAAAATTCGAGACCGTGCCGAAAGATCGCAACTTTCGACTCGGCAGGCGTTTCGGTAAAAACACGACTTTCCCGCCTGGAGTTTGTTCCGGACGAAACGTGAATGGTCTAATTTTGGATTTCACACAGAACCAGACGTTTGGTGAGTTTGGTATCAAAATTCGAGACCGTGCCGAAAGATCGCAACTTTCGACTCGGTAGGCGTTTCGGTAAAAACACGACTTTCCCGCCCGGAGTGTGTTCCGGACGAAACATGAATGGTCTAATTTTGGATTTCACACAGAACCAGACGTTCGGTGAGTTCGGTATCGAAATTCGAGACGGTGCCCGAAAGATCGCAACTTTCGACGCGGGTGGCATTTCGGTAACAACACGACTTTCCCGCCCGGAGTGCGTTCCGAACGAAACGTGAATGGTCTAATTTTGGATTACACACAGAACCAGACGTTCGGTGAGTTTGGTATCGAAATTCGGGACGGTGCCCGAAAGATCGCAACTTTCGACGCGTTAGGCGTTTCGGTAAAAACACGACTTTCCCGCCCGGAGTGTGTTCCGGACGAAATGTGAATGGTCTAATTTTGGATTTCACACAGAACCAGACGTTTGGTGAGTTTGGTATCAAAATTCGAGACCGTGCCGAAAGATCGCAACTTTCGACTCGGTAGGCGTTTCGGTAAAAACACGACTTTCCCGCCCGGAGTGTGTTCCGGACGAAACGTGAATGGTCTAATTTTGGATTTCACACAGAACCAGACGTTCGGTGAGTTCGGTATCGAAATTCGAGACGGTGCCCGAAAGATCGCAACTTTCGACGCGGGTGGCATTTCGGTAACAACACGACTTTCCCGCCCGGAGTGCGTTCCGAACGAAACGTGAATGGTCTAATTTTGGATTACACACAGAACCAGACGTTCGGTGAGTTTGGTATCGAAATTCGGGACGGTGCCCGAAAGATCGCAACTTTCGACGCGTTAGGCGTTTCGGTAAAAACACGACTTTCCCGCCCGGAGTGTGTTCCGGACGAAATGTGAATGGTCTAATTTTGGATTTCACACAGAACCAGACGTTTGGTGAGTTTGGTATCAAAATTCGAGACCGTGCCGAAAGATCGCAACTTTCGACTCGGTAGGCGTTTCGGTAAAAACACGACTTTCCCGCCCGGAGTGTGTTCCGGACGAAAGGTGAATGGTCTAATTTTGGATTTCACACAGAACCAGACGTTCGGTGAGTTCGGTATCGAAATTCGAGACGGTGCCCGAAAGATCGCAACTTTCGACGCGGGTGGCATTTCGGTAACAACACGACTTTCCCGCCCGGAGTGCGTTCCGAACGAAACGTGAATGGTCTAATTTTGGATTACACACAGAACCAGACGTTCGGTGAGTTTGGTATCGAAATTCGGGACGGTGCCCGAAAGATCGCAACTTTCGACGCGTTAGGCGTTTCGGTAAAAACACGACTTTCCCGCCCGGAGTGTGTTCCGGACGAAATGTGAATGGTCTAATTTTGGATTTCACACAGAACCAGACGTTTGGTGAGTTTGGTATCAAAATTCGAGACCGTGCCAAAAGATCGCAACTTTCGACTCGGCAGGCGTTTCGGTAAAAACACGACTTTTCCGTCTGGAGTTTGTTCCGGACGAAACGTGAATGGTCTAATTTTGGATTTCACACAGAACCAGACGTTTGGTGAGTTCGGTATCGAAATTCGGGATGGTGCCCGAAAGATCGCAACTTTCGACTCGGCAGGCGTTTCGGTAAAAACACGACTTTCTCGCCCGGAGTGTGTTCCGGACGAAACGTGAATGGTCTAATTTTGGATTTCACACAGAACCAGACGTTTGGTGAGTTTGGTATCAAAATTCGAGACCGTGCCGAAAGATCGCAACTTTCGACTCGGCAGGCGTTTCGGTAAAAACACGACTTTTCCGCCTGGAGTTTGTTCCGGACGAAACGTGAATGGTCTAATTTTGGATTTCACACAGAACCAGACGTTTGGTGAGTTCGGTATCGAAATTCGGGATGGTGCCCGAAAGATCGCAACTTTCGACTCGGTAGGCATTTCGGTAAAAACACGACTTTCCCGCCCGGAGTGTGTTCTGGACGAAACGTGAATGGTCTAATTTTGGATTTCACACAGAACCACACGTTTGGTGAGTTTGGTATCAAAATTCGAGACCGTGCCAAAAGATCGCAACTTTCGACTCGGTAGGCGTTTCGAAAATAACACGACTTTCCTGCCCGGAGTGTGTTCCGGACGAAACGTGAATGGTCTAATTTTGGATTTCATACAGAACCAGACGTTCGGTGAGTTCGGTATCGAAATTCGGGACGGTGCCCGAAAGATCGCAACTTTCGACGCGGGTGGCGTTTCGGTAAAAATACGACTTTCCCGCCCGGAGTGCATTCCGGACGAAACGTGAATGGTCTAATTTTGGATTTCACACAGAACCAGACGTTCGGTGAGTTCGGTATCGAAATTCGGGACGGTGCCCGAAAGATCGCAACTTTCGACGCTGTAGGCGTTTCGGTAAAAACACGACTTTCTCGCCCGGAGTGTGTTCCGGACGAAACGTGAATGGTCTAATTTTGGATTTCACACAGAACCAGACGTTTGGTGAGTTCGGTATCGAAATTCGGGATGGTGCCCGAAAGATCGCAACTTTCGACTCGGCAGGCGTTTCGGTAAAAACACGACTTTCCCGCCCGGAGTGTGTTCCGGACGAAATGTGAATGGTCTAATTTTGGATTTCACACAGAACCAGACGTTTGGTGAGTTTGGTATCAAAATTCGAGACCGTGCCGAAAGATCGCAACTTTCGACTCGGTAGGCGTTTCGGTAAAAACACGACTTTCCCGCCCGGAGTGTGTTCCGGACGAAACGTGAATGGTCTAATTTTGGATTTCACACAGAACCAGACGTTCGGTGAGTTCGGTATCGAAATTCGAGACGGTGCCCGAAAGATCGCAACTTTCGACGCGGGTGGCATTTCGGTAACAACACGACTTTCCCGCCCGGAGTGCGTTCCGAACGAAACGTGAATGGTCTAATTTTGGATTACACACAGAACCAGACGTTCGGTGAGTTTGGTATCGAAATTCGGGACGGTGCCCGAAAGATCGCAACTTTCGACGCGTTAGGCGTTTCGGTAAAAACACGACTTTCCCGCCCGGAGTGTGTTCCGGACGAAATGTGAATGGTCTAATTTTGGATTTCACACAGAACCAGACGTTTGGTGAGTTTGGTATCAAAATTCGAGACCGTGCCGAAAGATCGCAACTTTCGACTCGGTAGGCGTTTCGGTAAAAACACGACTTTCCCGCCCGGAGTGTGTTCCGGACGAAACGTGAATGGTCTAATTTTGGATTTCACACAGAACCAGACGTTCGGTGAGTTCGGTATCGAAATTCGAGACGGTGCCCGAAAGATCGCAACTTTCGACGCGGGTGGCATTTCGGTAACAACACGACTTTCCCGCCCGGAGTGCGTTCCGAACGAAACGTGAATGGTCTAATTTTGGATTACACACAGAACCAGACGTTCGGTGAGTTTGGTATCGAAATTCGGGACGGTGCCCGAAAGATCGCAACTTTCGACGCGTTAGGCGTTTCGGTAAAAACACGACTTTCCCGCCCGGAGTGTGTTCCGGACGAAATGTGAATGGTCTAATTTTGGATTTCACACAGAACCAGACGTTTGGTGAGTTTGGTATCAAAATTCGAGACCGTGCCAAAAGATCGCAACTTTCGACTCGGCAGGCGTTTCGGTAAAAACACGACTTTTCCGTCTGGAGTTTGTTCCGGACGAAACGTGAATGGTCTAATTTTGGATTTCACACAGAACCAGACGTTTGGTGAGTTCGGTATCGAAATTCGGGATGGTGCCCGAAAGATCGCAACTTTCGACTCGGCAGGCGTTTCGGTAAAAACACGACTTTCTCGCCCGGAGTGTGTTCCGGACGAAACGTGAATGGTCTAATTTTGGATTTCACACAGAACCAGACGTTTGGTGAGTTTGGTATCAAAATTCGAGACCGTGCCGAAAGATCGCAACTTTCGACTCGGCAGGCGTTTCGGTAAAAACACGACTTTTCCGCCTGGAGTTTGTTCCGGACGAAACGTGAATGGTCTAATTTTGGATTTCACACAGAACCAGACGTTTGGTGAGTTCGGTATCGAAATTCGGGATGGTGCCCGAAAGATCGCAACTTTCGACTCGGTAGGCATTTCGGTAAAAACACGACTTTCCCGCCCGGAGTGTGTTCTGGACGAAACGTGAATGGTCTAATTTTGGATTTCACACAGAACCACACGTTTGGTGAGTTTGGTATCAAAATTCGAGACCGTGCCAAAAGATCGCAACTTTCGACTCGGTAGGCGTTTCGAAAATAACACGACTTTCCTGCCCGGAGTGTGTTCCGGACGAAACGTGAATGGTCTAATTTTGGATTTCATACAGAACCAGACGTTCGGTGAGTTCGGTATCGAAATTCGGGACGGTGCCCGAAAGATCGCAACTTTCGACGCGGGTGGCGTTTCGGTAAAAATACGACTTTCCCGCCCGGAGTGCATTCCGGACGAAACGTGAATGGTCTAATTTTGGATTTCACACAGAACCAGACGTTCGGTGAGTTCGGTATCGAAATTCGGGACGGTGCCCGAAAGATCGCAACTTTCGACGCTGTAGGCGTTTCGGTAAAAACACGACTTTCTCGCCCGGAGTGTGTTCCGGACGAAACGTGAATGGTCTAATTTTGGATTTCACACAGAACCAGACGTTTGGTGAGTTTGGTTTCAAAATTCGAGACCGTGCCGAAAGATCGCAACTTTCGACGCGGGTGGCGTTTCGGTAAAAACACGGCGTTCGCGCCTGGAGTTTGATCCGAACGAAACGTGAATGGTCTAATTTTGGATTTCACACAGAACCAGACGTTTGGTGAGTTTGGTATCAAAATTCGAGACCGTGCCGAAAGATCGCAACTTTCGACTCGGTAGGCGTTTCGGTAAAAACACGACTTTCCCGCCCGGAGTGTGTTCCGGACGAAACGTGAATGGTCTAATTTTGGATTTCACACAGAACCAGACGTTCGGTGAGTTCGGTATCGAAATTCGAGAAGGTGCCCGAAAGATCGCAACTTTCGACGCGGGTGGCATTTCGGTAACAACACGACTTTCCCGCCCGGAGTGCGTTCCGAACGAAACGTGAATGGTCTAATTTTGGATTACACACAGAACCAGACGTTCGGTGAGTTTGGTATCGAAATTCGGGACGGTGCCCGAAAGATCGCAACTTTCGACGCGTTAGGCGTTTCGGTAAAAACACGACTTTCCCGCCCGGAGTGTGTTCCGGACGAAATGTGAATGGTCTAATTTTGGATTTCACACAGAACCAGACGTTTGGTGAGTTTGGTATCAAAATTCGAGACCGTGCCGAAAGATCGCAACTTTCGACTCGGTAGGCGTTTCGGTAAAAACACGACTTTCCCGCCCGGAGTGTGTTCCGGACGAAACGTGAATGGTCTAATTTTGGATTTCACACAGAACCAGACGTTCGGTGAGTTCGGTATCGAAATTCGAGACGGTGCCCGAAAGATCGCAACTTTCGACGCGGGTGGCATTTCGGTAACAACACGACTTTCCCGCCCGGAGTGCGTTCCGAACGAAACGTGAATGGTCTAATTTTGGATTACACACAGAACCAGACGTTCGGTGAGTTTGGTATCGAAATTCGGGACGGTGCCCGAAAGATCGCAACTTTCGACGCGTTAGGCGTTTCGGTAAAAACACGACTTTCCCGCCCGGAGTGTGTTCCGGACGAAATGTGAATGGTCTAATTTTGGATTTCACACAGAACCAGACGTTTGGTGAGTTTGGTATCGAAATTCGAGACCGTGCCGAAAGATCGCAACTTTCGACTCGGCAGGCGTTTCGGTAAAAACACGACTTTTCCGTCTGGAGTTTGTTCTGGACGAAACGTGAATGGTCTAATTTTGGATTTCACACAGAACCAGACGTTTGGTGAGTTCGGTATCGAAATTCGGGATGGTGCCCGAAAGATCGCAACTTTCGACTCGGCAGGCGTTTCGGTAAAAACACGACTTTCTCGCCCGGAGTGTGTTCCGGACGAAACGTGAATGGTCTAATTTTGGATTTCACACAGAACCAGACGTTTGGTGAGTTTGGTATCAAAATTCGAGACCGTGCCGAAAGATCGCAACTTTCGACTCGGCAGGCGTTTCGGTAAAAACACGACTTTTCCGCCTGGAGTTTGTTCCGGACGAAACGTGAATGGTCTAATTTTGGATTTCACACAGAACCAGACGTTTGGTGAGTTCGGTATCGAAATTCGGGATGGTGCCCGAAAGATCGCAACTTTCGACTCGGTAGGCATTTCGGTAAAAACACGACTTTCCCGCCCGGAGTGTGTTCTGGACGAAACGTGAATGGTCTAATTTTGGATTTCACACAGAACCACACGTTTGGTGAGTTTGGTATCAAAATTCGAGACCGTGCCGAAAGATCGCAACTTTCGACTCGGTAGGCGTTTCGAAAATAACACGACTTTCCTGCCCGGAGTGTGTTCCGGACGAAACGTGAATGGTCTAATTTTGGATTTCATACAGAACCAGACGTTCGGTGAGTTCGGTATCGAAATTCGGGACGGTGCCCGAAAGATCGCAACTTTCGACGCGGGTGGCGTTTCGGTAAAAATACGACTTTCCCGCCCGGAGTGCGTTCCGGACGAAACGTGAATGGTCTAATTTTGGATTTCACACAGAACCAGACGTTCGGTGAGTTCGGTATCGAAATTCGGGACGGTGCCCGAAAGATCGCAACTTTCGACGCTGTAGGCGTTTCGGTAAAAACACGACTTTCTCGCCCGGAGTGTGTTCCGGACGAAACGTGAATGGTCTAATTTTGGATTTCACACAGAACCAGACGTTTGGTGAGTTTGGTTTCAAAATTCGAGACCGTGCCGAAAGATCGCAACTTTCGACGCGGGTGGCGTTTCGGTAAAAACACGGCGTTCGCGCCTGGAGTTTGATCCGAACGAAACGTGAATGGTCTAATTTTGGATTTCACACAGAACCAGACGTTTGGTGAGTTTGGTATCAAAATTCGAAACCGTGCCGAAAGATCGCAACTTTCGACTCGGTAGGCGTTTCGGTAAAAACACGACTTTCCCGCCCGGAGTGTGTTCCGGACGAAACGTGAATGGTCTAATTTTGGATTTAACACAGAACCAGACGTTTGGTGAGTTTGGTATCAAAATTCGAGACCGTGCCGAAAGATCGCAACTTTCGACTCGGCAGGCGTTTCGGTAAAAACACGACTTTCCCGCCTGCAGTTTGTTCCGGACGAAACGTGAATGGTCTAATTTTGGATTTCACACAGAACCAGACGTTTGGTGAGTTTGGTATCGAAATTCGAGACCGTGCCGAAAGATCGCAACTTTCGACGCGGTAGGCGTTTCGGTAAAAACACGACTTTCCCGCCCGGAGTTTGTTCCGGACGAAACGTGAATGGTCTAATTTTGGATTTCACACAGAACCAGACGTTCGGTGAGTTCGGTATCAAAATTCGAGACCGTGCCGAAAGATCGCAACTTTCGACTCGGCAGGCGTTTCGGTAAAAACACGACTTTCCCGCCTGGAGTTTGTTCCGGACGAAACGTGAATGGTCTAATTTTGGATTTCACACAGAACCAAACGTTTGGTGAGTTCGGTATCAAAATTCGAGACCGTGCCGAAAGATCGCAACTTTCGACTCGGTAGGCGTTTCGGTAAAAACACGACTTTCCCGCCCGGAGTGCGTTCCGAACGAAACGTGAATGGTCTAATTTTGGATTACACACAGAACCAGACGTTCGGTGAGTTCGGTATCGAAATTCGGGACGGTGCCCGAAAGATCGCAACTTTCGACGCGTTAGGCGTTTCGGTAAAAACACGACTTTCCCGCCCGGAGTGCGTTCCGGACGAAACGTGAATGGTCTAATTTTGGATTTCACACAGAACCAGACGTTCGGTGAGTTCGGTATCGAAATTCGGGACGGTGCCCGAAAGATCGCAACTTTCGACGCTGTAGGCGTTTCGGTAAAAACACGACTTTCTCGCCCGGAGTGTGTTCCGGACGAAACGTGAATGGTCTAATTTTGGATTTCACACAGAACCAGATGTTTGGTGAGTTTGGTTTCAAAATTCGAGACCGTGCCGAAAGATCGCAACTTTCGACGCGGGTGGCGTTTCGGTAGAAACACGGCGTTCGCGCCTGGAGTTTGATCCGAACGAAACGTGAATGGTCTAATTTTGGATTTCACACAGAACCAGACGTTTGGTGAGTTTGGTATCAAAATTCGAAACCGTGCCGAAAGATCTCAACTTTCGACTCGGTAGGCGTTTCGGTAAAAACACGACTTTCCCGCCCGGAGTGTGTTCCGGACGAAACGTGAATGGTCTAATTTTGGATTTAACACAGAACCAGACGTTTGGTGAGTTTGGTATCAAAATTCGAGACCGTGCCGAAAGATCGCAACTTTCGACTCGGCAGGCGTTTCGGTAAAAACACGACTTTCCCGCCTGCAGTTTGTTCCGGACGAAACGTGAATGGTCTAATTTTGGATTTCACACAGAACCAGACGTTTGGTGAGTTTGGTATCGAAATTCGAGACCGTGCCGAAAGATCGCAACTTTCGACTCGGTAGGCGTTTCGGTAAAAACACGACTTTCCCGCCCGGAGTTTGTTCCGGACGAAACGTGAATGGTCTAATTTTGGATTTCACACAGAACCAGACGTTCGGTGAGTTCGGTATCAAAATTCGAGACCGTGCCGAAAGATCGCAACTTTCGACTCGGCAGGCGTTTCGGTAAAAACACGACTTTCCCGCCTGGAGTTTGTTCCGGACGAAACGTGAATGGTCTAATTTTGGATTTCACACAGAACCAAACGTTTGGTGAGTTTGGTATCAAAATTCGAGACCGTGCCGAAAGATCGCAACTTTCGACTCGGTAGGCGTTTCGGTAAAAACACGACTTTCCCGCCCGGAGTGCGTTCCGAACGAAACGTGAATGGTCTAATTTTGGATTACACACAGAACCAGACGTTCGGTGAGTTCGGTATCGAAATTCGGGACGGTGCCCGAAAGATCGCAACTTTCGACGCGTTAGGCGTTTCGGTAAAAACACGACTTTCCCGCCCGGAGTGCGTTCCGGACGAAACGTGAATGGTCTAATTTTGGATTTCACACAGAACCAGACGTTCGGTGAGTTCGGTATCGAAATTCGGGACGGTGCCCGAAAGATCGCAACTTTCGACGCTGTAGGCGTTTCGGTAAAAACACGACTTTCTCGCCCGGAGTGTGTTCCGGACGAAACGTGAATGGTCTAATTTTGGATTTCACACAGAACCAGACGTTTGGTGAGTTTGGTTTCAAAATTCGAGACCGTGCCGAAAGATCGCAACTTTCGACGCGGGTGGCGTTTCGGAAAAAACACGACTTTCCCGCCCGGAGTGTGTTCCGGACGAAACGTGAATGGTCTAATTTTGGATTTCACACAGAACCAGACGTTTGGTGAGTTTGGTATCAAAATT
Source organism: Arctostaphylos glauca (assembly GCA_019985065.2). Taxonomy (NCBI): domain Eukaryota; kingdom Viridiplantae; phylum Streptophyta; class Magnoliopsida; order Ericales; family Ericaceae; genus Arctostaphylos; species Arctostaphylos glauca. The sequence continues at coordinate 7,583,694 of JAHSPW020000004.1, forward strand.
CGAGACCGTGCTGAAAGATCGCAACTTTCGACTCGGTAGGCGTTTCGGTAAAAACACGACTTTCCCGCCCGGAGTGTGTTTCGGACGAAACGTGAATGGTCTAATTTTGGATTTCACACAGAACCAGACGTTCGGTGAGTTCGGTATCGAAATTCGAGACGGTGCCCGAAAGATCGCAACTTTCGACGCGGGTGGCGTTTCGGTAACAACACGACTTTCCCGCCCGGAGTGCGTTCCGAACGAAACGTGAATGGTCTAATTTTGGATTACACACAGAACCAGACGTTCCGTGAGTTTGGTATCGTAATTCGGGACGGTGCCCGAAAGATCGCAACTTTCGACGCGGTAGGCGTTTCGGTAAAAACACGACTTCCCCGCCCGGAGTGTGTTCCGGACGAAACGTGAATGGTCTAATTTTGGATTTAACACAGAACCAGACGTTTGGTGAGTTTGGTATCAAAATTCGAGACCGTGCCGAAAGATCGCAACTTTCGACTCGGCAGGCGTTTCGGTAAAAACACGACTTTCCCGCCTGCAGTTTGTTCCGGACGAAACGTGAATGGTCTAATTTTGGATTTCACACAGAACCAGACGTTTGGTGAGTTTGGTATCGAAATTCGAGACCGTGCCGAAAGATCGCAACTTTCGACTCGGTAGGCGTTTCGGTAAAAACACGACTTTCCCGCCCGGAGTTTGTTCCGGACGAAACGTGAATGGTCTAATTTTGGATTTCACACAGAACCAGACGTTCGGTGAGTTCGGTATCGAAATTCGGGACGGTGCCCGAAAGACCGCAAGTTTCGACGCGGGTGGCGTTTCGGTAAAAACACGACTTTCCCGCCCGGAGTGCGTTCCGAACGAAACGTGAATGGTCTAATTTTGGATTACACACAGAACCAGACGTTCGGTGAGTTCGGTATCAAAATTCGGGACGGTGCCCGAAAGATCGCAACTTTCGACGCGGTAGGCGTTTCGGTAAAAACACGACTTTCCCGCCCGGAGTGTGTTCCGGATGAAACGTGAATGGTCTAATTTTGGATTTCACACAGAACCAGACGTTTGGTGAGTTTGGTATCAAAATTCGAGACCGTGCCGAAAGATCGCAACTTTCGACTCGGCAGGCGTTTCGGTAAAAACACGACTTTCCCGCCTGGAGTTTGTTCCGGACGAAACGTGAATGGTCTAATTTTGGATTTCACACAGAACCAGACGTTTGGTGAGTTTGGTATCAAAATTCGAGACCGTGCCGAAAGATCGCAACTTTCGACTCCGTAGGCGTTTCGGTAAAAACACGACTTTCCCGCCCGGAGTGCGTTCCGAACGAAACGTGAATGGTCTAATTTTGGATTACACACAGAACCAGACGTTCGGTGAGTTCGGTATCGAAATTCGGGACGGTGCCCGAAAGATCGCAACTTTCGACGCGTTAGGCGTTTCGGTAAAAACACGACTTTCCCGCCCGGAGTGCGTTCCGGACGAAACGTGAATGGTCTAATTTTGGATTTCACACAGAACCAGACGTTCGGTGAGTTCGGTATCGAAATTCGGGACGATGCCCGAAAGATCGCAACTTTCGACGCTGTAGGCGTTTCGGTAAAAACACGACTTTCTCGCCCGGAGTATGTTCCGGACGAAACGTGAATGGTCTAATTTTGGATTTCACACAGAACCAGACGTTTGGTGAGTTTGGTTTCAAAATTCGAGACCGTGCCGAAAGATCGCAACTTTCGACGCGGGTGGCGTTTCGAAAAAACACGACTTTCCCGCCCGGAGTGTGTTCTGGACGAAACGTGAATGGTCTAATTTTGGATTTCACACAGAACCAGACGTTTGGTGAGTTTGGTATCAAAATTCGAGACCGTGCCGAAAGATCGCAACTTTCGACTCGGTAGGCGTTTCGGTAAAAACACGACTTTCCCGCCCGGAGTGTGTTTCGGACGAAACGTGAATGGTCTAATTTTGAATTTCACACAGAACCAGACGTTCGGTGAATTCGGTATCGAAATTCGAGACGGTGCCCGAAAGATCGCAACTTTCGACGCGGGTGGCGTTTCGGTAACAACACGACTTTCCCGCCCGGAGTGCGTTCCGAACGAAACGTGAATGGTCTAATTTTGGATTACACACAGAACCAGACGTTCGGTGAGTTTGGTATCGAAATTCGGGACGGTGCCCGAAAGATCGCAACTTTCGATGCGGTAGGCGTTTCGGTAAAAACACGACTTTCCCGCCCGGAGTGTGTTCCAGACGAAACGTGAATGGTCTAATTTTGGATTTAACACAGAACCAGACGTTTGGTGAGTTTGGTATCAAAATTCGAGACCGTGCCGAAAGATCGCAACTTTCGACTCGGCAGGCGTTTCGGTAAAAACACGACTTTCCCGCCTTCAGTTTGTTCCGGACGAAACGTGAATGGTCTAATTTTGGATTTCACACAGAACCAGACGTTTGGTGAGTTTGGTATCGAAACTCGAGACCGTGCCGAAAGATCGCAACTTTCGACTCGGTAGGCGTTTCGGTAAAAACACGACTTTCCCGCCCGGAGTTTGTTCCGGACGAAACGTGAATGGTCTAATTTTGGATTTCACACAGAACCAGACGTTCGGTGAGTTCGGTATCAAAATTCGGGACGGTGCCCGAAAGATCGCAACTTTCGACGCGGTAGGCGTTTCGGTAAAAACACGACTTTCCCGCCCGAAGTGTGTTCCGGACGAAACGTGAATGGTCTAATTTTGGATTTCACACAGAACCAGACGTTTGGTGAGTTTGGTATCAAAATTCGAGACCGTGCCGAAAGATCGCAACTTTCGACTCGGCAGGCGTTTCGGTAAAAACACGACTTTCCCGCCTGGAGTTTGTTCCGGACGAAACGTGAATGGTCTAATTTTGGATTTCACACAGAACCAGACGTTTGGTGAGTTTGGTATCAAAATTCGAGACCGTGCCGAAAGATCGCAACTTTCGACTCGGTAGGCGTTTCGGTAAAAACACGACTTTCCCGCCCGGAGTGTGTTCCGGACGAAACGTGAATGGTCAAATTTTGGATTTCACACAGAACCAGACGTTCGGTGAGTTCGGTATCGAAATTCGAGACGGTGCCCGAAAGATCGCAACTTTCGACGCGGGTGGCATTTCGGTAACAACACGACTTTCCCGCCCGGAGTGCGTTCCGAACGAAACGTGAATGGTCTAATTTTGGATTACACACAGAACCAGACGTTCGGTGAGTTTGGTATCGAAATTCGGGACGGTGCCCGAAAGATCGCAACTTTCGACGCGTTAGGCGTTTCGGTAAAAACACGACTTTCCCGCCCGGAGTGTGTTCCGGACGAAATGTGAATGGTCTAATTTTGGATTTCACACAGAACCAGACGTTTGGTGAGTTTGGTATCAAAATTCGAGACCGTGCCGAAAGATCGCAACTTTCGACTCGGCAGGCGTTTCGGTAAAAACACGACTTTCCCGTCTGGAGTTTGTTCCGGACGAAACGTGAATGGTCTAATTTTGGATTTCACACAGAACCAGACGTTTGGTGAGTTCGGTATCGAAATTCGGGACGGTGCCCGAAAGATCGCAACTTTCGACTCGGTAGGCGTTTCGATAAAAACACGACTTTCCCGCCCGGAGTGTGTTCTGGACGAAACGTGAATGGTCTAATTTTGGATTTCACACAGAACCACACGTTTGGTGAGTTTGGTATCAAAATTCGAGACCGTGCCGAAAGATCACAACTTTCGACTCGGTAGGCGTTTCGAAAAAAACACGACTTTCCTGCCCGGAGTGTGTTCCGGCCGAAACGTGAATGGTCTAATTTTGGATTTCATACAGAACCAGACGTTCGGTGAGTTCGGTATCGAAATTCGGGACGGTGCCCGAAAGATCGCAACTTTCGACGCGGGTGGCGTTTCGGTAAAAATACGACTTTCCCGCCCGGAGTGCGTTCCGGACGAAACGTGAATGGTCTAATTTTGGATTTCACACAGAACCAGACGTTCGGTGAGTTCGGTATCGAAATTCGGGACGGTGCCCGAAAGATCGCAACTTTCGACGCTGTAGGCGTTTCGGTAAAAACACGACTTTCTCGCCCGGAGTGTGTTCCGGACGAAACGTGAATGGTCTAATTTTGGATTTCACACAGAACCAGACGTTTGGTGAGTTTGGTTTCAAAATTCGAGACCGTGCCGAAAGATCGCAACTTTCGACGCGGGTGGCGTTTCGGTAAAAACACGGCGTTCGCGCCTGGAGTTTGATCCGAACGAAACGTGAATGGTCTAATTTTGGATTTCACACAGAACCAGACGTTTGGTGAGTTTGGTATCAAAATTCGAAACCGTGCCGAAAGATCGCAACTTTCGACTCGGTAGGCGTTTCGGTAAAAACACGACTTTCCCGCCCGGAGTGTGTTCCGGACGAAACGTGAATGGTCTAATTTTGGATTTCACGCAGAACCAGAAGTTCGGTGAGTTCGGTATCGAAATTCGGGACGGTGCCCGAAAGATCGCAACTTTCGACGCGGGTGGCGTTTCGGTAAAAACACGACTTTCCCGCCCGGAGTGTGTTCCGGACGAAACGTGAATGGTCTAATTTTGGATTTCACACAGAACCAGACGTTCGGTGAGTTCGGTATCGAAATTCGGGACGGTGCCCGAAAGATCGCAACTTTCGACGCGGGTGGCGTTTCGGTAAAAATACGACTTTCCCGCCCGGAGTGCGTTCCGGACGAAACGTGAATGGTCTAATTTTGGATTTCACACAGAACCAGACGTTCGGTGAGTTCGGTATCGAAATTCGGGACGGTGCCCGAAAGATCGCAACTTTCGACGCTGTAGGCGTTTCGGTAAAAACACGACTTTCTCGCCTGGAGTGTGTTCCGGACGAAACGTGAATGGTCTAATTTTGGATTTCACACAGAACCAGACGTTTGGTGAGTTTGGTTTCAAAATTCGAGACCGTGCCGAAAGATCGCAACTTTCGCCTCGGTAGGCGTTTCGGTAAAAACACGACTTTCCCGCCCGGAGTGTGTTCCGGACGAAACGTGAATGGTCTAATTTTGGATTTCACACAGAACCAGACGTTTGGTGAGTTTGGTATCAAAATTCGAGACCGTGCCGAAAGATCGCAACTTTCGCCTCGGTAGGCGTTTCGGTAAAAACACGACTTTCCCGCCCGGAGTGTGTTCCGGACGAAACGTGAATGGTCTAATTTTGGATTTCACACAGAACCAGACGTTCGGTGAGTTCGGTATCGAAATTCGGGACGGTGCCCGAAAGATCGCAACTTTCGACGCGGGTGGCGTTTCGGTAAGAACACGACTTTCCCGCCTGGAGTTTGTTCCGGACGAAACGTGAATGGTCTAATTTTGGATTTCACACAGAACTAGACGTTTGGTGAGTTTGGTATCAAAATTCGAGACCGTGCCGAAAGATCGCAACTTTCGACTCGATAGGCGTTTCGGTAAAAACACGACTTTCCCGCCCGGATTGTGTTCCGGACGAAACGTGAATGGTCTAATTTTGGATTTCACACAGAACCAGACGTTCGGTGAGTTCGGTATCGAAATTCGGGACGGTGCCCGAAAGATCGCAACTTTCGACGCGGGTGGCGTTTCGGTAAAAACACGACTTTCCCGCCCGGAGTGCGTTCCGGACGAAACGTGAATGGTCTAATTTTAGATTACACACAGAACCAGACGTTCGGTGAGTTCGGTATCGAAATTCGGGACGGTGCCCGAAAGATCGCAACTTTCGACGCGGGTGGCGTTTCGGTAAAAACACGACTTTCCCGCCCGGAGTGCGTTCCGGACGAAACGTGAATGGTCTAATTTTGGATTACACACAGAACCAGACGTTCGGTGAGTTCGGTATCGAAATTCGGGACGGTGCCCGAAAGATCGCAACTTTCGACGCGGTAGGCGTTTCTGTAGAAACACGACTTTCCCGCCCGGAGTGTGTTCCGGACGAAACGTGAATGGTCTAATTTTGGATTTCACTCAGAACCAGACGTTTGGTGAGTTTGGTATCAAAATTCGAGACCGTGCCGAAAGATCGCAACTTTCGACTCGGCAGGCGTTTCGGTAAAAACACGACTTTCCCGCCTGGAGTTTGTTCCGGACGAAACGTGAATGGTCTAATTTTGGATTTCACACAGACCCAGACGTTCGGTGAGTTCGGTATCGAAATTCGGGACGGTGCCCGAAAGATCGCAACTTTCGACGCGGGTGGCGTTTCGGTAAAAACACGACTTTCCCGCCCGGAGTGCGTTCCGGACGAAACGTGAATGGTCTAATTTTGGATTACACACAGAACCAGACGTTCGGTGAGTTCGGTATCGAAATTCGGGACGGTGCCCGAAAGATCGCAACTTTCGACGCGGTAGGCGTTTCGGTAAAAACACGACTTTCCCGCCCGGAGTGTGTTCCGGACGAAACGTGAATGGTCTAATTTTGGATTTCACTCAGAACCAGACGTTTGGTGAGTTTGGTATCAAAATTCGAGACCGTGCCGAAAGATCGCAATTTTCGACTCGGCAGGCGTTTCGGTAAAAACACGACTTTCCCGCCTGGAGTTTGTTCCGGACGAAACGTAAATGGTCTAATTTTGGATTTCACACAGAACCAGACGTTTGGTGAGTTTGGTATCAAAATTCGAGACCGTGCCGAAAGATCGCAATTTTCGACTCGGTAGGCGTTTCGGTAAAAACACGACTTTTCCGCCCGGAGTGTGTTCCGGACGAAACGTGAATGGTCTAATTTTGGATTTCACACAGAACCAGACGTTCGGTGAGTTCGGTATCGAAATTCGGGACGGTGCCCGAAACATCGCAACTTTCGACGCGGGTGGCGTTTCGGTAAAAACACGACTTTCCCGCCCGGAGTGCGTTCCGGACGAAACGTGAATGGTCTAATTTTGGATTACACACAGAACCAGACGTTCGGTGAGTTCGGTATCGAAATTCGGGACGGTGCCCGAAAGATCGCAACTTTCGACGCGGTAGGCGTTTCTGTAAAAACACGACTTTCCCGCGCGGAGTGTGTTCCGGACGAAACGTGAATGGTCTAATTTTTGATTTCACTCAGAACCAAACGTTTGGTGAGTTTGGTATCAAAATTCGAGACCGTGCCGAAAGATCGCAACTTTCGACTCGGCAGGCGTTTCGGTAAAAACACGACTTTCCCGCCTGGAGTTTGTTCCGGACGAAACGTGAATGGTCTAATTTTGGATTTCACACAGACCCAGACGTTCGGTGAGTTCGGTATCGAAATTCGGGACGGTGCCCGAAAGATCGCAACTTTCGACGCGGGTGGCGTTTCGGTAAAAACACGACTTTCCCGCCCGGAGTGCGTTCCGGACGAAACGTGAATGGTCTAATTTTGGATTACACACAGAACCAGACGTTCGGTGAGTTCGGTATCGAAATTCGGGACGGTGCCCGAAAGATCGCAACTTTCGACGCGGTAGGCGTTTCGGTAAAAACACGACTTTCCCGCCCGGAGTGTGTTGCGGACGAAACGTGAATGGTCTAATTTTGGATTTCACTCAGAACCAGACGTTTGGTGAGTTTGGTATCAAAATTCGAGACCGTGCCGAAAGATCGCAACTTTCGACTCGGCAGGCGTTTCGGTAAAAACACGACTTTCTCGCCTGGAGTTTGTTCCGGACGAACCGTGAATGGTCTAATTTTGGATTTCACACAGAACCAGACGTTTGGTGAGTTTGGTATCAAAATTCGAGACCGTGTCGAAAGATCGTAATTTTCGACTCGGTAGGCGTTTCGGTAAAAACACGACTTTCCCGCCCGGACTGTGTTCCGGACGAAACGTGAATGGTCTAATTTTGGATTTCACACAGAACCAGACGTTTGGTGAGTTTGGTATCAAAATTCGAGACCGTGCCGAAAGATCGCAACTTTCGACTCGGTAGGCATTTTGATAAAAACACGACTTTCCCGCCCGGAGTGTGTTCCGGACGAAACGTGAACGGTCTAATTTTGGATTTCACACAGAACCAGACGTTTGGTGAGTTTGGTATCAAAATTCGAGACCGTGCCGAAAGATCGCAACTTTCGACTCGGTAGGCATTTCGGTAAAAACACGACTTTTCCGCCCGGAGTTTGTTCCGGACGAAACGTGAATGGTCTAATTTTGGATTTCACACAGAACCAGACGTTCGGTGAGTTCGGTATCGAAATTCGGTGCGGTGCCCGAAAGATCGCAACTTTCGACTCGGTAGGCGTTTCGGTAAAAACACGACTTTCCCGCCCAGAGTGTGTTCCGGACGAAACGTGAATGGTCTAATTTTGGATTACACACAGAACCAGACGTTCGGTGAGTTCGGTATCGAAATTCGGGACGGTGCCCGAAAGATCGCAACTTTCGACGCGGTAGGCGTTTCGGTAAAAACACGACTTTCCCGCCCGGAGTGTGTTCCGGACGAAATGTGAATGGTGTAATTTTGGATTTCACACAGAACCAGACGTTTGGTGAGTTTGGTATCAAAATTCGAGACCGTGCCGAAAGATCGGAACTTTCGACACGGCAGGCGTTTCGGTAAACACACGACGTTCCCGCCGGGAGTTTGTTCCGGACGAAACGTGAATGGTCTAATTTTGGATTTCACACAGAACCAGACGTTTGGTGAGTTTGGTATCAAAATTCGATACCGTGCCGAAAGATCGCAACTTTCGACTCGGTAGGCATTTCGATAAAAACACGACTTTCCCGCCCGGAGTGTGTTCCGGACGAAACGTGAACGGTCTAATTTTGGATTTCACACAGAACCAGACGTTTGGTGAGTTTGGTATCAAAATTCGAGACCGTGCCGAAAGATCGCAACTTTCGACTCGGTAGGCATTTCGGTAAAAACACGACTTTTCCGCCCGGAGTTTGTTCCGGACGAAACGTGAATGGTCTAATTTTGGATTTCACACAGAACCAGACGTTCGGTGAGTTCGGTATCGAAATTCGGTACGGTGCCCGAAAGATCGCAACTTTCGACTCGGTAGGCGTTTCGGTAAAAACACGACTTTCCCGCCCGGAGTGTGTTCCGGACAAAACGTGAATGGTCTAATTTTGGATTTCACACAGAACCACACGTTTGGTGAGTTTGGTTTCAAAATTCGAGACCGTGCCGAAAGATCGCAACTTTCGACTCGGTAGGCGTTTCGAAAAAAACACGACTTTCCCGCCCGGAGTGTGTTCCGGACGAAACGTGAATGGTCTAATTTTGGATTTCACACAGAACCTGACGTTCGGTGAGTTCGGTATCGAAATTCGGGACGGTGCCCGAAAGATCGCAACTTTTGACGCGGGTGGCGTTTCGGTAAAAACACGACTTTCCCGCCCGGAGTGCGTTCCGGACGAAACGTGAATGGTCTAATTTTGGATTTCACACAGAACCAGACGTTCGGTGAGTTCGGTATCGAAATTCGACACGGTGCCGAAAGATCGCAACTTTCGACGCGGTAGGCGTTTCGGTAAAAACATGACTTTCCCGCCCGGAGTGTATTCCGGACGAAACGTGAATGGTCTAATTTTGGATTTCACACAGAACCAGACGTTCGGTGAGTTCGGTATCGAAATTCGGGATGGTGCCCGAAAGACCTCAACTTTCGACGCGGTAGGCGTTTCGGTAAAAACACGACTTTCCCGCCCGGAGTGTGTTCCAGACGAAATGTGAATGGTCTAATTTTGGATTTCACACAGAACCAGACGTTTGGTGAGTTTGGTATCAAAATTCGAGACCGTGCCGAAAGATCGGAACTTTCGACCCAGCAGGCGTTTCGGTAAAAACACGACGTTCCCGCCTGGAGTTTGTTCCGGACGAAACGTGAATGGTCTAATTTTGGATTTCACACAGAACCAGACGTTTGGTGAGTTTGGTATCAAAATTCGAGACCGTGCCGAAAGATCGCAACTTTCGACGCGGGTGGCGTTTCGGAAAAAACACGACTTTCCCGCTCGGAGTGTGTTCCGGACGAAACGTGAATGGTCTAATTTTGGATTTCACACAGAACCAGACGTTTGGTGAGTTTGGTATCAAAATTCGAGACCGTGCCGAAAGATCGCAACTTTCGACTCGGTAGGCGTTTCGGTAAAAACACGACTTTTCCGCCCGGAGTTTGTTCCGGACGAAACGTGAATGGTCTAATTTTGGATTTCACACAGAACCAGACGTTCGGTGAGTTCGGTATCGAAATTCGGGACGGTGCCCGAAAGATCGCAACTTTCGACTCGGTAGGCGTTTCGGTAAAAACACGACTTTCCCGCCCGGAGTGTGTTCCGGACGAAACGTGAATGGTCTAATTTTGGATTTCACACAGAACCAGACGTTCGGTGAGTTCGGTATCGAAATTCGGGACGGTGCCCGAAAGATCGCAACTTTCGACGCGGGTGGCGTTTCGGTAAAAACATGACTTTCCCTCCCGGAGTGCGTTCCGGACGAAACGTGAATGGTCTAATTTTGGATTTCACACAGAACCAGACGTTCGGTGAGTTCGGTATCGAAATTCGACACGGTGCCAAAAGATCGCAACTTTCGACGCGGTAGGCGTTTCGGTAAAAACACGACTTTCCCGCCCGGAGTGTGTTCCGGACGAAATGTGAATGGTCTAATTTTGGATTTCACACAGAACCAGACGTTTGGTGAGTTTGGTATCAAAATTCGAGACCGTGCCGAAAGATCGGAACTTTCGACACGGCAGGCGTTTCGGTAAAAACATGACGTTCCCGCCGGGAGTTTGTTCCGGACGAAACGTGAATGGTCTAATTTTGGATTTCACACAGAACCAGACGTTTGGTGAGTTTGGTATCAAAATTCGAGACCGTGCCGAAAGATCGCAACTTTCGACTCGGTAGGCATTTTGATAAAAACACGACTTTCCCGCCCGGAGTGTGTTCCGGACGAAACGTGAACGGTCTAATTTTGGATTTCACACAGAACCAGACGTTTGGTGAGTTTGGTATCAAAATTCGAGACCGTGCCGAAAGATCGCAACTTTCGACTCGGTAGGCATTTCGGTAAAAACACGACTTTTCCGCCCGGAGTTTGTTCCGGACGAAACGTGAATGGTCTAATTTTGGATTTCACACAGAACCAGACGTTCGGTGAGTTCGGTATCGAAATTCGGTGCGGTGCCCGAAAGATCGCAACTTTCGACTCGGTAGGCGTTTCGGTAAAAACACGACTTTCCCGCCCGGAGTGTGTTCCGGACGAAACGTGAATGGTCTAATTTTGGATTACACACAGAACCAGACGTTCGGTGAGTTCGGTATCGAAATTCGGGACGGTGCCCGAAAGATCGCAACTTTCGACGCGGGTGGCGTTTCGGTAAAAACACGACTTTCCCGCCCGGAGTGCGTTCCGGACGAAACGTGAATGGTCTAATTTTGGATTACACACAGAACCAGACGTTCGGTGAGTTTGGTATCGAAATTCGGGATGGTGCCCGAAAGATCGCAACTTTCGACGCGGTAGGCGTTTCTGTAAAAACACGACTTTCCCGCCCGGAGTGTGTTTCGGACGAAACGTGAATGGTCTAATTTTGGATTTCACTTAGAACCAGACGTTTGGTGAGTTTGGTATCAAAATTCGAGACCGTGCCGAAAGATCGCAACTTTCGACTTGGCAGGCGTTTCGGTAAAAACACGACTTTCCCGCCTGGAGTTTGTTCCGGACGAAACGTGAATGGTCTAATTTTGGATTTCACACAGACACAGACGTTCGGTGAGTTCGGTATCGAAATTCAGGACGATGCCCGAAAGATCGCAACTTTCGACACGGGTGGCGTTTCGGTAAAAACACGACTTTCCCGCCCGGAGTGCGTTCCGGACGAAACGTGAATGGTCTAATTTTGGATTACACACAGAACCAGACGTTTGGTGAGTTTGGTATCAAAATTCGAGACCGTGCCGAAAGATCGCAACTTTCGACTCGGTAGGCGTTTCGGTAAAAACACGACTTTTCCGCCCGGAGTTTGTTCCGGACGAAACGTGAATGGTCTAATTTTGGATTTCACACAGAACCAGACGTTCGGTGAGTTCGGTATCGAAATTCGGGACGGTGCCCGAAAGATCGCAACTTTCGACTCGGTAGGCGTTTTGTTAAAAACACGACATTCCCGCCCGGAGTGTGTTCCGGACGAAACGTGAATGGTCTAATTTTGGATTTCACACAGAACCAGACGTTCGGTGAGTTCGGTATCGAAATTCGGGACGGTGCCCGAAAGATCGCAACTTTCGACGCGGTAGGCGTTTCGGTAAAAACACGACTTTCCCGCCCGGAGTGTGTTCCGGACGAAATGTGAATGGTGTAATTTTGGATTTCACACAGAACCAGACGTTTGGTGAGTTTGGTATCAAAATTCGAGACCGTGCCGAAAGATCGGAACTTTCGACACGGCAGGCGTTTCGGTAAACACACGACGTTCCCGCCGGGAGTTTGTTCCGGACGAAACGTGAACGGTCTAATTTTGGATTTCACACAGAACCAGACGTTTGGTGAGTTTGGTATCAAAATTCGAGACCGTGCCGAAAGATCGCAACTTTCGACTCGGTAGGCATTTCGATAAAAACACGACTTTCCCGCCCGGAGTGTGTTCCGGACGAAACGTGAACGGTCTAATTTTGGATTTCACACAGAACCAGACGTTTGGTGAGTTTGGTATCAAAATTCGAGACCGTGCCGAAAGATCGCAACTTTCGACTCGGTAGGCATTTCGGTAAAAACACGACTTTTCCGCCCGGAGTTTGTTCCGGACGAAACGTGAATGGTCTAATTTTGGATTTCACACAGAACCAGACGTTCGGTGAGTTCGGTATCGAAATTCGGTACGGTGCCCGAAAGATCGCAACTTTCGACTCGGTAGGCGTTTCGGTAAAAACACGACTTTCCCGCCCGGAGTGTGTTCCGGACAAAACGTGAATGGTCTAATTTTGGATTTCACACAGAACCACACGTTTGGTGAGTTTGGTTTCAAAATTCGAGACCGTGCCGAAAGATCGCAACTTTCAACTCGGTAGGCGTTTCGAAAAAAACACGACTTTCCCGCCCGGAGTGTGTTCCGGACGAAACGTGAATGGTCTAATTTTGGATTTCACACAGAACCTGACGTTCGGTGAGTTCGGTATCGAAATTCGGGACGGTGCCCGAAAGATCGCAACTTTTGACGCGGGTGGCGTTTCGGTAAAAACACGACTTTCCCGCCCGGAGTGCGTTCCGGACGAAACGTGAATGGTCTAATTTTGGATTTCACACAGAACCAGACGTTCGGTGAGTTCGGTATCGAAATTCGACACGGTGCCGAAAGATCGCAACTTTCGACGCGGTAGGCGTTTCGGTAAAAACATGACTTTCCCGCCCGGAGTGTATTCCGGACGAAACGTGAATGGTCTAATTTTGGATTTCACACAGAACCAGACGTTCGGTGAGTTCGGTATCGAAATTCGGGATGGTGCCCGAAAGACCTCAACTTTCGACGCGGTAGGCGTTTCGGTAAAAACACGACTTTCCCGCCCGGAGTGTGTTCCAGACGAAATGTGAATGGTCTAATTTTGGATTTCACACAGAACCAGACGTTTGGTGAGTTTGGTATCAAAATTCGAGACCGTGCCGAAAGATCGGAACTTTCGACCCAGCAGGCGTTTCGGTAAAAACACGACGTTCCCGCCTGGAGTTTGTTCCGGACGAAACGTGAATGGTCTAATTTTGGATTTCACACAGAACCAGACGTTTGGTGAGTTTGGTATCAAAATTCGAGACCGTGCCGAAAGATCGCAACTTTCGACGCGGGTGGCGTTTCGGAAAAAACACGACTTTCCCGCTCGGAGTGTGTTCCGGACGAAACGTGAATGGTCTAATTTTGGATTTCACACAGAACCAGACGTTTGGTGAGTTTGGTATCAAAATTCGAGACCGTGCCGAAAGATCGCAACTTTCGACTCGGTAGGCGTTTCGGTAAAAACACGACTTTTCCGCCCGGAGTTTGTTCCGGACGAAACGTGAATGGTCTAATTTTGGATTTCACACAGAACCAGACGTTCGGTGAGTTCGGTATCGAAATTCGGGACGGTGCCCGAAAGATCGCAACTTTCGACTCGGTAGGCGTTTCGGTAAAAACACGACTTTCCCGCCCGGAGTGTGTTCCGGACGAAACGTGAATGGTCTAATTTTGGATTTCACACAGAACCAGACGTTCGGTGAGTTCGGTATCGAAATTCGAGACGGTGCCCGAAAGATCGCAACTTTCGACGCGGGTGGCGTTTCGGTAAAAACATGACTTTCCCTCCCGGAGTGCGTTCCGGACGAAACGTGAATGGTCTAATTTTGGATTTCACACAGAACCAGACGTTCGGTGAGTTCGGTATCGAAATTCGACACGGTGCCGAAAGATCGCAACTTTCGACGCGGTAGGCGTTTCGGTAAAAACACGACTTTCCCGCCCGGAGTGTGTTCCGGACGAAATGTGAATGGTCTAATTTTGGATTTCACACAGAACCAGACGTTTGGTGAGTTTGGTATCAAAATTCGAGACCGTGCCGAAAGATCGGAACTTTCGACACGGCAGGCGTTTCGGTAAAAACATGACGTTCCCGCCGGGAGTTTGTTCCGGACGAAACGTGAATGGTCTAATTTTGGATTTCACACAGAACCAGACGTTTGGTGAGTTTGGTATCAAAATTCGAGACCGTGCCGAAAGATCGCAACTTTCGACTCGGTAGGCATTTCGATAAAAACACGACTTTCCCGCCCGGAGTGTGTTCCGGACGAAACGTGAACGGTCTAATTTTGGATTTCACACAGAACCAGACGTTTGGTGAGTTTGGTATCAAAATTCGAGACCGTGCCGAAAGATCGCAACTTTCGACTCGGTAGGCATTTCGGTAAAAACACGACTTTTCCGCCCGGAGTTTGTTCCGGACGAAACGTGAATGGTCTAATTTTGGATTTCACACAGAACCAGACGTTCGGTGAGTTCGGTATCGAAATTCGGTGCGGTGCCCGAAAGATCGCAACTTTCGACTCGGTAGGCGTTTCGGTAAAAACACGACTTTCCCGCCCGGAGTGTGTTCCGGACAAAACGTGAATGGTCTAATTTTGGATTTCACACAGAACCACACGTTTGGTGAGTTTGGTTTCAAAATTCGAGACCGTGCCGAAAGATCGCAACTTTCGACTCGGTAGGCGTTTCGAAAAAAACACGACTTTCCCGCCCGGAGTGTGTTCCGGACGAAACGTGAATGGTCTAATTTTGGATTTCACACAGAACCAGACGTTTGGTGAGTTTGGTATCAAAATTCGAGACCGTGCCGAAAGATCGCAACTTTCGACTCGGTAGGCATTTCGATAAAAACACGACTTTCCCGCCCGGAGTGTGTTCCGGACGAAACGTGAACGGTCTAATTTTGGATTTCACACAGAACCAGACGTTTGGTGAGTTTGGTATCAAAATTCGAGACCGTGCCGAAAGATCGCAACTTTCGACTCGGTAGGCATTTCGGTAAAAACACGACTTTTCCGCCCGGAGTTTGTTCCGGACGAAACGTGAATGGTCTAATTTTGGATTTCACACAGAACCTGACGTTCGGTGAGTTCGGTATCGAAATTCGGGACGGTGCCCGAAAGATCGCAACTTTTGACGCGGGTGGCGTTTCGGTAAAAACACGACTTTCCCGCCCGGAGTGCGTTCCGGACGAAACGTGAATGGTCTAATTTTGGATTTCACACAGAACCAGACGTTCGGTGAGTTCGGTATCGAAATTCGACACGGTGCCGAAAGATCGCAACTTTCGACGCGGTAGGCGTTTCGGTAAAAACATGACTTTCCCGCCCGGAGTGTATTCCGGACGAAACGTGAATGGTCTAATTTTGGATTTCACACAGAACCAGACGTTCGGTGAGTTCGGTATCGAAATTCGGGATGGTGCCCGAAAGACCTCAACTTTCGACGCGGTAGGCGTTTCGGTAAAAACACGACTTTCCCGCCCGGAGTGTGTTCCAGACGAAATGTGAATGGTCTAATTTTGGATTTCACACAGAACCAGACGTTTGGTGAGTTTGGTATCAAAATTCGAGACCGTGCCGAAAGATCGGAACTTTCGACCCAGCAGGCGTTTCGGTAAAAACACGACGTTCCCGCCTGGAGTTTGTTCCGGACGAAACGTGAATGGTCTAATTTTGGATTTCACACAGAACCAGACGTTTGGTGAGTTTGGTATCAAAATTCGAGACCGTGCCGAAAGATCGCAACTTTCGACGCGGGTGGCGTTTCGGAAAAAACACGACTTTCCCGCTCGGAGTGTGTTCCGGACGAAACGTGAATGGTCTAATTTTGGATTTCACACAGAACCAGACGTTTGGTGAGTTTGGTATCAAAATTCGAGACCGTGCCGAAAGATCGCAACTTTCGACTCGGTAGGCGTTTCGGTAAAAACACGACTTTTCCGCCCGGAGTTTGTTCCGGACGAAACGTGAATGGTCTAATTTTGGATTTCACACAGAACCAGACGTTCGGTGAGTTCGGTATCGAAATTCGGGACGGTGCCCGAAAGATCGCAACTTTCGACTCGGTAGGCGTTTCGGTAAAAACACGACTTTCCCGCCCGGAGTGTGTTCCGGACGAAACGTGAATGGTCTAATTTTGGATTTCACACAGAACCAGACGTTCGGTGAGTTCGGTATCGAAATTCGAGACGGTGCCCGAAAGATCGCAACTTTCGACGCGGGTGGCGTTTCGGTAAAAACATGACTTTCCCTCCCGGAGTGCGTTCCGGACGAAACGTGAATGGTCTAATTTTGGATTTCACACAGAACCAGACGTTCGGTGAGTTCGGTATCGAAATTCGACACGGTGCCGAAAGATCGCAACTTTCGACGCGGTAGGCGTTTCGGTAAAAACACGACTTTCCCGCCCGGAGTGTGTTCCGGACGAAATGTGAATGGTCTAATTTTGGATTTCACACAGAACCAGACGTTTGGTGAGTTTGGTATCAAAATTCGAGACCGTGCCGAAAGATCGGAACTTTCGACACGGCAGGCGTTTCGGTAAAAACATGACGTTCCCGCCGGGAGTTTGTTCCGGACGAAACGTGAATGGTCTAATTTTGGATTTCACACAGAACCAGACGTTTGGTGAGTTTGGTATCAAAATTCGAGACCGTGCCGAAAGATCGCAACTTTCGACTCGGTAGGCATTTCGATAAAAACACGACTTTCCCGCCCGGAGTGTGTTCCGGACGAAACGTGAACGGTCTAATTTTGGATTTCACACAGAACCAGACGTTTGGTGAGTTTGGTATCAAAATTCGAGACCGTGCCGAAAGATCGCAACTTTCGACTCGGTAGGCATTTCGGTAAAAACACGACTTTTCCGCCCGGAGTTTGTTCCGGACGAAACGTGAATGGTCTAATTTTTGATTTCACACAGAACCAGACGTTCGGTGAGTTCGGTATCGAAATTCGGTGCGGTGCCCGAAAGATCGCAACTTTCGACTCGGTAGGCGTTTCGGTAAAAACACGACTTTCCCGCCCGGAGTGTGTTCCGGACAAAACGTGAATGGTCTAATTTTGGATTTCACACAGAACCACACGTTTGGTGAGTTTGGTTTCAAAATTCGAGACCGTGCCGAAAGATCGCAACTTTCGACTCGGTAGGCGTTTCGAAAAAAACACGACTTTCCCGCCCGGAGTGTGTTCCGGACGAAACGTGAATGGTCTAATTTTGGATTTCACACAGAACCTGACGTTCGGTGAGTTCGGTATCGAAATTCGGGACGGTGCCCGAAAGATCGCAACTTTTGACGCGGGTGGCGTTTCGGTAAAAACACGACTTTCCCGCCCGGAGTGCGTTCCGGACGAAACGTGAATGGTCTAATTTTGGATTTCACATAGAACCAGACGTTCGGTGAGTTCGGTATCGAAATTCGACACGGTGCCGAAAGATCGCAACTTTCGACGCGGTAGGCGTTTCGGTAAAAACATGACTTTCCCGCCCGGAGTGTATTCCGGACGAAACGTGAATGGTCTAATTTTGGATTTCACACAGAACCAGACGTTCGGTGAGTTCGGTATCGAAATTCGGGATGGTGCCCGAAAGACCTCAACTTTCGACGCGGTAGGCGTTTCGGTAAAAACACGACTTTCCCGCCCGGAGTGTGTTCCAGACGAAATGTGAATGGTATAATTTTGGATTTCACACAGAACCAGACGTTTGGTGAGTTTGGTATCAAAATTCGAGACCGTGCCGAAAGATCGGAACTTTCGACCCGGCAGGCGTTTCGGTAAAAACACGACGTTCCCGCCTGGAGTTTGTTCCGGACGAAACGTGAATGGTCTAATTTTGGATTTCACACAGAACCAGACGTTTGGTGAGTTTGGTATCAAAATTCGAGACCGTGCCGAAATATCGCAACTTTCGACGCGGGTGGCGTTTCGGAAAAAACACGACTTTCCCGCTCGGAGTGTGTTCCGGACGAAACGTGAATGGTCTAATTTTGGATTTCACACAGAACCAGACGTTTGGTGAGTTTGGTATCAAAATTCGAGACCGTGCCGAAAGATCGCAACTTTCGACTCGGTAGGCGTTTCGGTAAAAACACGACTTTTCCGCCCGGAGTTTGTTCCGGACGAAACGTGAATGGTCTAATTTTGGATTTCACACAGAACCAGACGTTCGGTTAGTTCGGTATCGAAATTCGGGACGGTGCCCGAAAGATCGCAACTTTCGACTCGGTAGGCGTTTCGGTAAAAACACGACTTTCCCGCCCGGAGTGTGTTCCGGACGAAACGTGAATGGTCTAATTTTGGATTTCACACAGAACCAGACGATCGGTGAGTTCGGTATCGAAATTCGGGACGGTGCCCGAAAGATCGCAACTTTCGACGCGGGTGGCGTTTCGGTAAAAACACGACTTTCCCTCCCGGAGTGCGTTCCGGACGAAACGTGAATGGTCTAATTTTGGATTTCACACAGAACCAGACGTTCGGTGAGTTCGGTATCGAAATTCGACACGGTGCCGAAAGATCGCAACTTTCGACGCGGTAGGCGTTTCGGTAAAAACACGACTTTCCCGCCCGGAGTGTGTTCCGGACGAAATGTGAATGGTCTAATTTTGGATTTCACACAGAACCAGACGTTTGGTGAGTTTGGTATCAAAATTCGAGACCGTGCCGAAAGATCGGAACTTTCGACACGGCAGGCGTTTCGGTAAAAACACGACGTTCCCGCCGGGAGTTTGTTCCGGACGAAACGTGAATGGTCTAATTTTGGATTTCACACAGAACCAGACGTTTGGTGAGTTTGGTATCAAAATTCGAGACCGTGCCGAAAGATCGCAACTTTCGACTCGGTAGGCATTTCGATAAAAACACGACTTTCCCGCCCGGAGTGTGTTCCGGACGAAACGTGAACGGTCTAATTTTGGATTTCACACAGAACCAGACGTTTGGTGAGTTTGGTATCAAAATTCGAGACCGTGCCGAAAGATCGCAACTTTCGACTCGGTAGGCATTTCGGTAAAAACACGACTTTTCCGCCCGGAGTTTGTTCCGGACGAAACGTGAATGGTCTAATTTTGGATTTCACACAGAACCAGACGTTCGGTGAGTTCGGTATCGAAATTCGGTGCGGTGCCCGAAAGATCGCAACTTTCGACTCGGTAGGCGTTTCGGTAAAAACACGACTTTCCCGCCCGGAGTGTGTTCCGGACAAAACGTGAATGGTCTAATTTTGGATTTCACACAGAACCACACGTTTGGTGAGTTTGGTTTCAAAATTCGAGACCGTGCCGAAAGATCGCAACTTTCGACTCGGTAGGCGTTTCGAAAAAAACACGACTTTCCCGCCCGGATTGTGTTCCGGACGAAACGTGAATGGTCTAATTTTGGATTTCACACAGAACCTGACGTTCGGTGAGTTCGGTATCGAAATTCGGGACGGTGCCCGAAAGATCGCAACTTTTGACGTGGGTGGCGTTTCGGTAAAAACACGACTTTCCCGCCCGGAGTGCGTTCCGGACGAAACGTGAATGGTCTAATTTTGGATTTCACACAGAACCAGACGTTCGGTGAGTTCGGTATCGAAATTCGACAAGGTGCCGAAAGATCGCAACTTTCGACGCGGTAGGCGTTTCGGTAAAAACAGGACTTTCCCGCCCGGAGTGTATTCCGGACGAAACGTGAATGGTCTAATTTTGGATTTCACACAGAACCAGACGTTCGGTGAGTTCGGTATCGAAATTCGACACGGTGCCGAAAGATCGCAGCTTTCGACGCGGTAGGCGTTTCGGTAAAAACACGACTTTCCCGCCCGGAGTGTGTTTCCGGACGTAACGTGAATGGTCTAATTTTGGATTTACACAGAACCAGAAGTTCGGTGAGTTTGGTATCAAAATTCAAGACCGTGCCGAAAGATCGCAACTTTCGACGCGGTAGGCGTTTCGGTAAAAACACGACTTTCCCGCCCGGAGTGTGTTCCGGACGAAACGTGAATGGTCTAATTTTGGATTTCACACAGAACCAGATGTTCGGTGAGTTCGGTATCGAAATTCGGGATAGTGCCCGAAAGATCGCAACTTTCGACGCGGGTGGCGTTACGGTAAAAACACGACTTTCCCGCCCAGAGTTTGTTCCGAACGAAATGTGAATGGTCTAATTTATTATTTCACACAGAACCATTTGTTCGGTGAGTTTTCTTTCGAAATTCGACCTGGTGCCGAAAGATAGCAACTTTCGACGCGGTAGGCGTTTCGGTAAAAACACGACTTTCCCGCCCGGAGTGTGTTCCGGACGTAACACGAATGGTCTAATTTTGGATATCACACAGAACCAGACGTTCGGTGAGTTTGGTATCAAAATTCGAGACCGTGCCAAAAGATCGCAACTTTCGACGCGATAGGCGTTTCGGTAAAAACACGACTTTCCCGCTCGGAGTGTATTCCGGAAGAAACGTGAATGGTCTATTTTTGGATTTCACACAAAACCAGACGTTTGGTGAGTTCGGTATCGAAATTCGACACGGTGCCGAAAGATCGCAACTTTCGACGCGGTAAGCGTTTCGGTAAAAACACGACTTTCCCGCCCGGAGTGTGTTCCGGACGTAACGTGAATGGTCTAATTTTGGATTTCACACAGAACCAGACGTTCGGTGAGTTTGGTATGAAAATTCCACACCGTGCCGAAAGATCGCAACTTTCGAAGCGGTAGGCGTTTCGGTACAAACACGACTTTCCCGCTCGGAGTGTATTCCGAAAGAAACGTGAAAGGTCTATTTTTGGATTTCACACAGAACCAGACGTTCGGTGAGTTCGGTATCGAAATTCGACACGGTGCCGAAAGATCGCAACTTTCGACGCGGTAAGTGTTTCGGTAAAAACACGACTTTCCCGCCCGGAGTGTGTTCCGGACGTAACGTGAATGGTCTAATTTTGGATTTCACACAGAACCAGACGTTCGGTGAGTTTGGTATGAAAATTCGACACCGTCCCGAAAGATCGCAACTTTCGACGCGGTAGGCGTTTCGGTAAAAACACGACTTTCCCGCCCGGAGTGTATTCCGTACGAAACATGAATGGTCTATTTTTGGATTTCACACAGAACCAGACGTTCGGTGAGTTTGGTATCAAAATTCGAGGCCGTGCCGAAAGATCGCAACTTTCGATGCGGTAGGCATTTCGGTAAAAACACGACTTTCCCGCCCGGAGTGTGTTCCGGACGTAACACGAATTGTCTAATTTTGGATTTCACACAGAACCAGACATTCGGTGAGTTTGGTATCAAAATTCGAGACCGTGCCGAAAGATCGCAACTTTCGACGCGATAGGCATTTCGGTAAAAACACGACTTTCCCGCTCGGAGTGTATTCCAGAAGAAACGTGAATGGTCTATTTTTGGATTTCACACAGAACCAGACGTTCGGTGAGTTCGGTATCAAAATTCGACACGGTGCCGAAAGATCGCAACTTTCGACGCGGTAAGCGTTTCGGTAAAAACACGACTTTCCCGCCCGGAGTGTGTTCCGGACGTAACGTGAATGGTCTAATTTTGGATTTCACACAGAACCAGACGTTCGGTGAGTTTGGTATGAAAATTCGACACCGTGCCGAAAGATCGCAACTTTCGATGCGGTAGGCGTTTCGGTAAAAACACGACTTTCCCGCTCGGAGTGTATTCCGGAAGAAACGTGAAAGGTCTATTTTTGGATTTCACACAGAACCAGACGTTCGGTGAGTTCGGTATCGAAATTCGACACGGTGCCGAAAGATCGCAACTTTCGACGCGGTAAGCGTTTCGGTAAAAACACGACTTTCCTGCCCGGAGTGTGTTCCGGACGTAACGTGAATGGTCTAATTTTGGATTTCACACAGAACCAGACGTTCGGTGAGTTTGGTATAAAAAGTCGACACCGTGCCGAAAGATCGCAACTTTCGACGCGGTAGGCGTTTCGGTAAAAACACGACTTTCCCGCCCGGAGTGTATTCCGGACGAAACGTAAATGGTCTATTTTTGGATTTCACACAGAACCAGACGTTCGGTGAGTTTGGTATCAAAATTCGAGGACGTGCCGAAAGATCGCAACTTTCGACGCGGTAGGCGTTTCGGTAAAAACACGACTTTCCCGCCCGGAGTGTGTTCCGGACGTAACACGAATGGTCTAATTTTGGATTTCACACAGAACCAGACGTTCGGTGAGTTTGGTATCAAAATTCGAGACCGTGCCGAAAGATCGCAACTTTCGACGCGATAGGCGTTTCGGTAAAAACACGACTTTCCCGCTCGGAGTGTATTCCGTAAGAAACGTGAATGGTCTATTTTTGGATTTCACACAGAACCAGACGTTCGGTGAGTTCGGTATCAAAATTCGACACGGTGCCGAAAGATCGCAACTTTCGACGCGGTAAGCGTTTCGGTAAAAACACGACTTTCCCGCCCGGAGTGTGTTCCGGACGTAACGTGAATGGTCTAATTTTGGATTTCACACAGAACCAGACGTTCGGTGAGTTTGGTATGAAAATTCGACATCGTGGCGAAAGATCGCAACTTTCGACGCGGTAGGCGTTTCGGTAAAAACACGACTTTCCCGCTCGGAGTGTATTCCGGAAGAAACGTGAAAGGTCTATTTTTGGATTTCACACAGAACCAGACGTTCGGTGAGTTCGGTATCGAAATTCGACACGGTGCCGAAAGATCGCAACTTTCGACGCGGTAAGCGTTTCGGTAAAAACACGACTTTCCCGCCCGGAGTGTGTTCCGGACGTAACGTGAATGGTCTAATTTTGGATTTCACACAGAACCAGACGTTCGGTGAGTTTGGTATGAAAATTCGACATCGTGGCGAAAGATCGCAACTTTCGACGCGGTAGGCGTTTCGGTAAAAACACGACTTTCCCGCTCGGAGTGTATTCCAGAAGAAACGTGAATGGTCTAATTTTGGATTTCACACAGAACCAGACGTTCGGTGAGTTTGGTATGAAAATTCGACACCGTGCCGAAAGATCGCAACTTTCGACGCGGTAGGCGTTTCGTTAAAAACACGACTTTCCCGCCCGGAGTGTATTCCGGATGAAACGTGAATGGTCTATTTTTGGATTTCACACAGAACCAGATGTTCAGTGAGTTCGGTATCGAAATTCGACACGGTGCCGAAAGATCGCAACTTTCGACGCGGTAAGCGTTTCGGTAAAAAAACACGACTTTCCCGCCCAGAGTGTGTTCCGGACGTAACACGAATGGTCTAATTTTGGATTTCACACAGAACCAGACGTTCGGTGAGTTTGGTATCAAAATTCGAGACCGTGTCGAAAGATCGCAACTTTCGACGCGATAGGCGTTTCGGTAAAAACACGACTTTCCCGCCCGGAGTGTATTCCGGAAGAAACGTGAATGGTCTATTTTTGGATTTCACACAGAACCAGACGTTCGGTGAGTTCGGTATCGAAATTCGACACGGTGCCGAAAGATCGCAACTTTCGACGCGGTAAGCGCTTCGGTAAAAACACGACTTTCCCGCCCGGACTGTGTTCCGGACGTAACGTGAATGGTCTAATTTTGGATTTCACACAGAACCAGACGTTCGGTGAGTTTGGTATGAAAATTCGACACCGTGCCGAAAGATCGCAACTTTCGACGCGGTAGGCGTTTCGGTAAAAACACGACTTTCCCGCTCGGAGTGTATTTCGGAAGAAACGTGAAAGGTCTATTTTTGGATTTCACACAGAACCAGACGTTCGGTGAGTTCGGTATCGAAATTCGACACGGTGCCGAAAGATCGCAACTTTCGACGCGGTTGTCGTTTCGGTAAAAACACGACTTTCCCGCCCGGAGTGTGTTCCGGACGTAACGTGAATGGTCTAATTTTGGATTTCACATAGAACCAGACGTTCGGTGAGTTTGGTATGAAAATTCGACACCGTGCCGAAAGATCGCAACATTCGACGCGGTAGGCGTTTCGGTAAAAACACGACTTTCCCGCCCGGAGTGTATTCCGGACGAAACGTGAATGGTCTATTTTTGGATTTCACACAAAACCAGACGTTCGGTGAGTTCGGTATCGAAATTCGACACGGTGCCGAAAGATCGCAACTTTCGACGCGGTAAGCGTTTCGGTAAAAACACGACTTTCCCGCCCGGAGTGTGTTCCGGACGTAACGTGAATGGTCTAATTTTGGATTTCACACAGAACCAGACGTTCGGTGAGTTTGGTATGAAAATTCGACACCGTGCCGAAAGATCGCAACTTTCGACGCGGTAGGCGTTTCGTTAAAAACACGACTTTCCCGCCCGGAGTGTATTCCGGACGAAACGTGAATGGTCTATTTTTGGATTTCACACAGAACCAGACGTTCGGTGAGTTCGGTATCGAAATTCGACACGGTGCCGAAAGATCGCAACTTTCGACGCGGTAAGCGTTTCGGTAAAAAAACACGACTTTCCCGCCCAGAGTGTGCTCCGGACGTAACACGAATGGTCTAATTTTGGATTTCACACAGAACCAGATGTTCGGTGAGTTTGGTATCAAAATTCGAGACCGTGCCGAAAGTTCGCAACTTTCGACGCGATAGGCGTTTCGGTAAAAACACGACTTTCCCGCCCGGAGTGTATTCCGGAAGAAACGTAAATGGTCTATTTTTGGATTTCACACAGAACCAGACGTTCGGTGAGTTCGGTATCGAAATTCGACACGGTGCCGAAAGATCGCAACTTTCGACGCGGTAAGCGTTTCGGTAAAAAAACACGACTTTCCCGCCCAGAGTGTGCTCCGGACGTAACACGAATGGTCTAATTTTGGATTTCACACAGAACCAGACGTTCGGTGAGTTTGGTATCAAAATTCGAGACCGTGCCGAAAGTTTGCAACTTTCGACGCGATAGGCGTTTCGGTAAAAACACGACTTTCCCGCCCGGAGTGTATTCCGGAAGAAACGTAAATGGTCTATTTTTGGATTTCACACAGAACCAGACGTTCGGTGAGTTCGGTATCGAAATTCGACACGGTGCCAAAAGATCGCAACTTTCGACGCGGTAAGCGTTTCGGTAAAAACACGACTTTCTCGCCCGGAGTATGTTCCGGACGTAACGTGAATGGTCTAATTTTGGATTTCACACAGAACCAGACGTTCGGTGAGTTCGGTATGAAAATTCGACACCGTGCCGAAAGATCGCAACTTTCGACGCGGTAGGCGTTTCGGTAAAAACACGACTTTCCCGCTCGGAGTGTACTCCGGAAGAACCGTGAAAGGTCTATTTTTGGATTTCACACAGAACCAGACGTTCGGTGAGTTCGGTATCGAAATTCGACACGGTGCCGAAAGATCGCAACTTTCGACGCGGTAGGCGTTTCGGTAAAAACACGACTTTCCCGGCTGGAGTGTGTTCCGGACGTAAAGTGAATGGTCTAATTTTGGATTTCACACAGAACCAGACGTTCAGTGAGTTTGGTATGAAAATTCGACACCGTGCCGAAAGATCGCAACTTTCGACGCGGTAGGCGTTTCGTTAAAAACACGACTTTCCCGCCCGGAGTGTATTCCGGACGAAACGTGAATGGTCTATTTTTGGATTTCACACAGAACCAGACGTTCGGTGAGTTTGGTAAAAAAATTCGAGGCCGTGCCGAAAGATCGCAACTTTCGACGCGATAGGCGTTTCGGTAAAAACACGACTTTCCCGCTCGGAGTGTATTCCGGAAGAAACGTGAATGGTCTATTTTTGGATTTCACACAGAACCAGACGTTCGGTGAGTTCGGTATCGAAATTCGACACGGTGCCGAAAGATCGCAACTTTCGACGCGGTAAGCGTTTCGGTAAAAACACGACTTTCCCGCCCGGACTGTGTTCCGGACGTAACGTGAATGGTCTAATTTTGGATTTCACACAGAACCAGACGTTCGGTGAGTTTGGTATGAAAATTCGACACCGTGCCGAAAGATCGCAACTTTCGATGCGGTAGGCGTTTCGGTAAAAACACGACTTTCCCGCTCGGAGTGTATTCCGGAAGAAACGTGAAAGGTCTATTTTTGGATTTCACACAGAACCAGACGTTCGGTGAGTTCGGTATCGAAATTCGACACGGTGCCGAAAGATCGCAACTTTCGACGCGGTAAGCGTTTCGGTAAAAACACGACTTTCCTGCCCGGAGTGTGTTCCGGACGTAACGTGAATGGTCTAATTTTGGATTTCACACAGAACCAGACGTTCGGTGAGTTCGGTATAAAAATTCGACACCGTGCCGAAAGATCGCAACTTTCGAAGCGGTATGCGTTTCGGTAAAAACACGACTTTCCCGCCCGGAGTGTGTTCCGGACGTAACGTGAATGGTCTAATTTTGGATTTCACATAGAACCAGACGTTCGGTGAGTTTGGTATGAAAATTCGACACCGTGCCGAAAGATCGCAACATTCGACGCGGTAGGCGTTTCGGTAAAAACACGACTTTCCCGCCCGGAGTGTATTCCGGACGAAACGTGAATGGTCTATTTTTGGATTTCACACAAAACCAGACGTTCGGTGAGTTCGGTATCGAAATTCGACACGGTGCCGAAAGATCGCAACTTTCGACGCGGTAAGCGTTTCGGTAAAAACACGACTTTCCCGCCCGGAGTGTGTTCCGGACGTAACGTGAATGGTCTAATTTTGGATTTCACACAGAACCAGACGTTCGGTGAGTTTGGTATGAAAATTCGACACCGTGCCGAAAGATCGCAACTTTCGACGCGGTAGGCGTTTCGTTAAAAACACGACTTTCCCGCCCGGAGTGTATTCCGGACGAAACGTGAATGGTCTATTTTTGGATTTCACACAGAACCAGACGTTCGGTGAGTTCGGTATCGAAATTCGACACGGTGCCGAAAGATCGCAACTTTCGACGCGGTAAGCGTTTCGGTAAAAAAACACGACTTTCCCGCCCAGAGTGTGCTCCGGACGTAACACGAATGGTCTAATTTTGGATTTCACACAGAACCAGATGTTCGGTGAGTTTGGTATCAAAATTCGAGACCGTGCCGAAAGTTCGCAACTTTCGACGCGATAGGCGTTTCGGTAAAAACACGACTTTCCCGCCCGGAGTGTATTCCGGAAGAAACGTAAATGGTCTATTTTTGGATTTCACACAGAACCAGACGTTCGGTGAGTTCGGTATCGAAATTCGACACGGTGCCGAAAGATCGCAACTTTCGACGCGGTAAGCGTTTCGGTAAAAAAACACGACTTTCCCGCCCAGAGTGTGCTCCGGACGTAACACGAATGGTCTAATTTTGGATTTCACACAGAACCAGACGTTCGGTGAGTTTGGTATCAAAATTCGAGACCGTGCCGAAAGTTTGCAACTTTCGACGCGATAGGCGTTTTGGTAAAAACACGACTTTCCCGCCCGGAGTGTATTCCGGAAGAAACGTAAATGGTCTATTTTTGGATTTCACACAGAACCAGACGTTCGGTGAGTTCGGTATCGAAATTCGACACGGTGCCAAAAGATCGCAACTTTCGACGCGGTAAGCGTTTCGGTAAAAACACGACTTTCTCGCCCGGAGTATGTTCCGGACGTAACGTGAATGGTCTAATTTTGGATTTCACACAGAACCAGACGTTCGGTGAGTTTGGTATGAAAATTCGACACCGTGCCGAAAGATCGCAACTTTCGACGCGGTAGGCGTTTCGGTAAAAACACGACTTTCCCGCTCGGAGTGTACTCCGGAAGAACCGTGAAAGGTCTATTTTTGGATTTCACACAGAACCAGACGTTCGGTGAGTTCGGTATCGAAATTCGACACGGTGCCGAAAGATCGCAACTTTCGACGCGGTAAGCGTTTCGGTAAAAACACGACTTTCCCGGCTGGAGTGTGTTCCGGACGTAAAGTGAATGGTCTAATTTTGGATTTCACACAGAACCAGACGTTCAGTGAGTTTGGTATGAAAATTCGACACCGTGCCGAAAGATCGCAACTTTCGACGCGGTAGGCGTTTCGGTAAAAACACGACTTTCCCGCCCGGAGTGTATTCCGGACGAAATGTGAATGGTCTATTTTTGGATTTCACACAGAACCAGACGTTCGGTGAGTTTGGTAAAAAAATTCGAGGCCGTGCCGAAAGATCGCAACTTTCGACGCGATAGGCGTTTCGGTAAAAACACGACTTTCCCGCTCGGAGTGTATTCCGGAAGAAACGTGAATGGTCTATTTTTGGATTTCACACAGAACCAGACGTTCGGTGAGTTCGGTATCGAAATTCGACACGGTGCCGAAAGATCGCAACTTTCGACGCGGTAAGCGTTTCGGTAAAAACACGACTTTCCCGCCCGGACTGTGTTCCGGACGTAACGTGAATGGTCTAATTTTGGATTTCACACAGAACCAGACGTTCGGTGAGTTTGGTATGAAAATTCGACACCGTGCCGAAAGATCGCAACTTTCGATGCGGTAGGCGTTTCGGTAAAAACACGACTTTCCCGCTCGGAGTGTATTCCGGAAGAAACGTGAAAGGTCTATTTTTGGATTTCACACAGAACCAGACGTTCGGTGAGTTCGGTATCGAAATTCGACACGGTGCCGAAAGATCGCAACTTTCGACGCGGTAAGCGTTTCGGTAAAAACACGACTTTCCTGCCCGGAGTGTGTTCCGGACGTAACGTGAATGGTCTAATTTTGGATTTCACACAGAACCAGACGTTCGGTGAGTTTGGTATAAAAATTCGACACCGTGCCGAAAGATCGCAACTTTCGAAGCGGTAGGCGTTTCGGTAAAAACACGACTTTCCCGCCCGGAGTGTATTCCGGACGAAACGTAAATGGTCTATTTTTGGATTTCACACAGAACCAGACGTTCGGTGAGTTTGGTATCAAAATTCGAGGACGTGCCGAAAGATCGCAACTTTCGACGCGGTAGGCGTTTCGGTAAAAACACGACTTTCCCGCCCGGAGTGTGTTCCGGACGTAACACGAATGGTCTAATTTTGGATTTCACACAGAACCAGACGTTCGGTGAGTTTGGTATCAAAATTCGAGACCGTGCCGAAAGATCGCAACTTTCGACGCGATAGGCGTTTCGGTAAAAACACGACTTTCCCGCTCGGAGTGTATTCCGTAAGAAACGTGAATGGTCTATTTTTGGATTTCACACAGAACCAGACGTTCGGTGAGTTCGGTATCGAAATTCGACACGGTGCCGAAAGATTGCAACTTTCGACGCGGTAAGCGTTTCGGTAAAAACACGACTTTCCCGCCCGGAGTGTGTTCCGGACGTAACGTGAATGGTCTAATTTTGGATTTCACACAGAACCAGACGTTCGGTGAGTTTGGTATGAAAATTCGACATCGTGGCGAAAGATCGCAACTTTCGACTCGGTAGGCGTTTCGGTAAAAACACGACTTTCCCGCTCGGAGTGTATTCCGGAAGAAACGTGAAAGGTCTATTTTTGGATTTCACACAGAACCAGACGTTCGGTGAGTTCGGTATCGAAATTCGACACGGTGCCGAAAGATCGCAACTTTCGACGCGGTAAGCGTTTCGGTAAAAACACGACTTTCCCGCCCGGAGTGTGTTCCGGACGTAACGTGAATGGTCTATTTTTGGATTTCACACAGAATCAGACGTTCGGTGAGTTTGGTATGAAAATTCGACATCGTGGCGAAAGATCGCAACTTTCGACGCGGTAGGCGTTTCGGTAAAAACACGACTTTCCCGCTCGGAGTGTATTCCAGAAGAAACGTGAATGGTCTAATTTTGGATTTCACACAGAACCAGACGTTCGGTGAGTTTGGTATGAAAATTCGACACCGTGCCGAAAGATCGCAACTTTCGACGCGGTAGGCGTTTCGTTAAAAGCACGACTTTCCCGCCCGGAGTGTGTTCCGGACGTAACGTGAATGGTCTAATTTTGGATTTCACACAGAACCAGACGTTCGGTGAGTTTGGTATGAAAATTCGACACCGTGCCGAAAGATCGCAACTTTCGACGCGGTAGGCGTTTCGTTAAAAACACGACTTTCCCGCCCGGAGTGTATTCCGGACGAAACGTGAATGGTCTATTTTTGGATTTCACACAGAACCAGACGTTCGGTGAGTTCGGTATCGAAATTCGACACGGTGCCGAAAGATCGCAACTTTCGACGCGGTAAGCGTTTCGGTAAAAAAACACGACTTTCCCGCCCAGAGTGTGCTCCGGACGTAACACGAATGGTCTAATTTTGGATTTCACACAGAACCAGATGTTCGGTGAGTTTGGTATCAAAATTCGAGACCGTGCCGAAAGTTCGCAACTTTCGACGCGATAGGCGTTTCGGTAAAAACACGACTTTCCCGCCCGGAGTGTATTCCGGAAGAAACGTAAATGGTCTATTTTTGGATTTCACACAGAACCAGACGTTCGGTGAGTTCGGTATCGAAATTCGACACGGTGCCAAAAGATCGCAACTTTCGACGCGGTAAGCGTTTCGGTAAAAACACGACTTTCTCGCCCGGAGTGTGTTCCGGACGTAACGTGAATGGTCTAATTTTGGATTTCACACAGAACCAGACGTTCGGTGAGTTTGGTATGAAAATTCGACACCGTGCCGAAAGATCGCAACATTCGACGCGGTAGGCGTTTCGGTAAAAACACGACTTTCCCGCCCGGAGTGTATTCCGGACGAAACGTGAATGGTCTATTTTTGGATTTCACACAGAACCAGACGTTCGGTGAGTTCGGTATCGAAATTCGACACGGTGCCGAAAGATCGCAACTTTCGACGCGGTAAGCGTTTCGGTAAAAACACGACTTTCCCGCCCGGATTGTGTTCCGGACGTAACGTGAATGGTCTAATTTTGGATTTCACACAGAACCAGACGTTCGGTGAGTTTGGTATGAAAATTCGACACCGTGCCGAAAGATCGCAACTTTCGACGCGGTAGGCGTTTCGTTAAAAACACGACTTTCCCGCCCGGAGTGTATTCCGGACGAAACGTGAATGGTCTATTTTTGGATTTCACACAGAACCAGACGTTCGGTGAGTTCGGTATCGAAATTCGACACGGTGCCGAAAGATCGCAACTTTCGACGCGGTAAGCGTTTCGGTAAAAACACGACTTTCCCGCCCGGATTGTGTTCCGGACGTAACGTGAATGGTCTAATTTTGGATTTCACACAGAACCAGACGTTCGGTGAGTTTGGTATGAAAATTCGACACCGTGCCGAAAGATCGCAACTTTCGACGCGGTAGGCGTTTCGTTAAAAACACGACTTTCCCGCCCGGAGTGTATTCCGGACGAAACGTGAATGGTCTATTTTTGGATTTCACACAGAACCAGACGTTCGGTGAGTTCGGTATCGAAATTCGACACGGTGCCGAAAGATCGCAACTTTCGACGCGGTAAGCGTTTCGGTAAAAAAACACGACTTTCCCGCCCAGAGTGTGCTCCGGACGTAACACG
This sequence comes from Arctostaphylos glauca, assembly GCA_019985065.2. NCBI lineage: Eukaryota > Viridiplantae > Streptophyta > Magnoliopsida > Ericales > Ericaceae > Arctostaphylos > Arctostaphylos glauca. The sequence continues at coordinate 7,615,583 of JAHSPW020000004.1, forward strand.
AATGGTCTAATTTTGGATTTCACACAGAACCAGATGTTCGGTGAGTTTGGTATCAAAATTCGAGACCGTGCCGAAAGTTCGCAACTTTCGACGCGATAGGCGTTTCGGTAAAAACACGACTTTCCCGCCCGGAGTGTATTCCGGAAGAAACGTAAATGGTCTATTTTTGGATTTCACACAGAACCAGACGTTCGGTGAGTTCGGTATCGAAATTCGACACGGTGCCAAAAGATCGCAACTTTCGACGCGGTAAGCGTTTCGGTAAAAACACGACTTTCTCGCCCGGAGTGTGTTCCGGACGTAACGTGAATGGTCTAATTTTGGATTTCACACAGAACCAGACGTTCGGTGAGTTTGGTATGAAAATTCGACACCGTGCCGAAAGATCGCAACATTCGACGCGGTAGGCGTTTCGGTAAAAACACGACTTTCCCGCCCGGAGTGTATTCCGGACGAAACGTGAATGGTCTATTTTTGGATTTCACACAGAACCAGACGTTCGGTGAGTTCGGTATCGAAATTCGACACGGTGCCGAAAGATCGCAACTTTCGACGCGGTAAGCGTTTCGGTAAAAACACGACTTTCCCGCCCGGATTGTGTTCCGGACGTAACGTGAATGGTCTAATTTTGGATTTCACACAGAACCAGACGTTCGGTGAGTTTGGTATGAAAATTCGACACCGTGCCGAAAGATCGCAACTTTCGACGCGGTAGGCGTTTCGTTAAAAACACGACTTTCCCGCCCGGAGTGTATTCCGGACGAAACGTGAATGGTCTATTTTTGGATTTCACACAGAACCAGACGTTCGGTGAGTTCGGTATCGAAATTCGACACGGTGCCGAAAGATCGCAACTTTCGACGCGGTAAGCGTTTCGATAAAAAAACACGACTTTCTCGCCCAGAGTGTGCTCCGGACGTAACACGAATGGTCTAATTTTGGATTTCACACAGAACCAGATGTTCGGTGAGTTTGGTATCAAAATTCGAGACCGTGCTGAAAGTTCGCAACTTTCGACGCGATAGGCGTTTCGGTAAAAACACGACTTTCCCGCCCGGAGTGTATTCCGGAAGAAACGTAAATGGTCTATTTTTGGATTTCAGACAGAACCAGACGTTCGGTGAGTTCGGTATCGAAATTCGACACGGTGCCAAAAGATCGCAACTTTCGACGCGGTAAGCGTTTCGGTAAAAACACGACTTTCTCGCCCGGAGTGTGTTCCGGACGTAACGTGAATGGTCTAATTTTGGATTTCACACAGAACCAGACGTTCGGTGAGTTTGGTATGAAAATTCGACATCGTGCCGAAACATCGCAACTTTCGACGCGGTAGGCGTTTTGTTAAAAAAACGACTTTCCCGCTCGGAGTGTACTCCGGAAGAACCGTGAAAGGTCTATTTTTGGATTTCACACAGAACCAGACGTTCGGTGAGTTCGGTATCGAAATTCGACACGGTGCCGAAAGATCGCAACTTTCGACGCGGTAAGCGTTTCGGTAAAAAAACACGACTTTCCCGCCCAGAGTGTGCTCCGGACGTAACACGAATGGTCTAATTTTGGATTTCACACAGAACCAGACGTTCGGTGAGTTTGGTATCAAAATTCGAGACCGTGCCGAAAGTTTGCAACTTTCGACGCGATAGGCGTTTCGGTAAAAACACGACTTTCCCGCCCGGAGTGTATTCCGGAAGAAACGTAAATGGTCTATTTTTGGATTTCACACAGAACCAGACGTTTGGTGAGTTCGGTATCGAAATTCGACACGGTGCCGAAAGATCGCAACTTTCGACGCGGTAAGCGTTTCGGTAAAAACACGACTTTCTCGCCCGGAGTGTGTTCCGGACGTAACGTGAATGGTCTAATTTTGGATTTCACACAGAACCAGACGTTCGGTGAGTTTGGTATGAAAATTCGACACCGTGCCGAAAGATCGCAACTTTCGACGCGGTAGGCGTTTCGTTAAAAACACGACTTTCCCGCTCGGAGTGTACTCCGGAATAACCGTGAAAGGTCTATTTTTGGATTTCACATAGAACCAGACGTTCGGTGAGTTCGGTATCGAAATTCGACACGGTGCCGAAAGATCGCAACTTTCGACGCGGTAAGCGTTTCGGTAAAAACACGACTTTCCCGGCTGGAGTGTGTTCCGGACGTAAAGTGAATGGTCTAATTTTGGATTTCACACAGAACCAGACGTTCAGTGAGTTTGGTATGAAAATTCGACACCGTGCCGAAAGATCGCAACTTTCGACGCGGTATGCGTTTCGGTAAAAACACGACTTTCCCGCCCGGAGTGTATTCCGGACGAAATGTGAATGGTCTATTTTTGGATTTCACACAGAACCAGACGTTCGGTGAGTTTGGTATGAAAATTCGACACCGTGCCGAAAGATCGCAACTTTCGACGCGGTAGGCGTTTCGTTAAAAACACGACTTTCCCGCCCGGAGTGTATTCCGGACGAAACGTGAATGGTCTATTTTTGGATTTCACACAGAACCAGACGTTCGGTGAGTTCGGTATCGAAATTCGACACGGTGCCGAAAGATCGCAACTTTCGACGCGGTAAGCGTTTCGGTAAAAACACGACTTTCCCGCCCGGACTGTGTTCCGGACGTAACGTGAATGGTCTAATTTTGGATTTCACACAGAACCAGACGTTCGGTGAGTTTGGTATGAAAATTCGACACCGTGCCGAAAGATCGCAACTTTCGACGCGGTAGGCGTTTCGGTAAAAACACGACTTTCCCGCCCGGAGTGTATTCCGGACGAAATGTGAATGGTCTATTTTTGGATTTCAGACAGAACCAGACGTTCGGTGAGTTTGGTATCAAAATTCGAGACCGTGCCGAAAGATCGCAACTTTCGACGCGGTAGGCGTTTCGTTAAAAACACGACTTTCCCGCCCGGAGTGTATTCCGTACGAAACGTGAATGGTCTATTTTTGGATTTCACACAGAACCAGACGTTCAGTGAGTTCGGTATCGAAATTCGACACGGTGCCGAAAGATCGCAACTTTCGACGCGGTAAGCGTTTCGGTAAAAAAACACGACTTTCCCGCCCAGAGTGTGCTCCGGACGTAACACGAATGGTCTAATTTTGGATTTCACACAGAACCAGACGTTCGGTGAGTTTGGTATCAAAATTCGAGACCGTGCCGAAAGTTCGCAACTTTCGACGCGATAGGCGTTTCGGTAAAAACACGACTTTCCCGCCCGGAGTGTATTCTGGAAGAAACGTAAATGGTCTATTTTTGGATTTAACACAGAACCAGACGTTCGGTGAGTTCGGTATCGAAATTCGACACGGTGCCAAAAGATCGCAACTTTCGACGCGGTAAGCGTTTCGGTAAAAACACGACTTTCTCGCCCGGAGTGTGTTCCGGACGTAACGTGAATGGTCTAATTTTGGATTTCACACAGAACCAGACGTTCGGTGAGTTTGGTATGTAAATTCGGCACCGTGCCGAAAGATCGCAACTTTCGACGCGGTAGGCGTTTCGGTAAAAACACGACTTTCCCGCTCAGAGTGTATTCCGGAAGAAACGTGAAAGGTCTATTTTTGGATTTCACACAGAACCAGACGTTCGGTGAGTTCGGTATCGAAATTCGACACGGTGCCGAAAGATCGCAACTTTCGACGCGGTAAGCGTTTCGGTAAAAACACGACTTTCCCGCCCGGAGTGTGTTCCGGACGTAACGTGAATGGTCTAATTTTGGATTTCACACAGAACCAGACGTTCAGTGAGTTTGGTATGAAAATTCGACACCGTGCCGAAAGATCGCAACTTTCGACGCGGTATGCGTTTCGGTAAAAACACGACTTTCCCGCCCGGAGTGTATTCCGGACGAAACGTGAATGGTCTATTTTTGGATTTCACACAGAACCAGACGTTCGGTGAGTTTGGTATCAAAATTCGAAGCCGTGCCGAAAGATCGCAACTTTCGACGCGGTAGGCGTTTCGGTAAAAACACGACTTTCCCGCTCGGAGTGTATTCCGGACGAAACGTGAATGGTCTATTTTTGGATTTCACACAGAACTAGACGGTCGGTGAGTTCGGTATCGAAATTCGACACGGTGCCGAAAGATCGCAACTTTCGACGCGGTAGGCGTTTCGGTAAAAACACGACTTTGCCGCCCGGAGTGTATTCCGGACGAAATGTGAATGGTCTATTTTTGGATTTCACACAGAACCAGACGTTCGGTGAGTTTGTTAAAAAAATTCGAGGCCGTGCCGAAAGATCGCAACTTTCGACGCGGTAGGCGTTTCGGTAAAAACACGACTTTCCCGCTCGGAGTGTATTCCGGACGAAACGTGAATGGTCTATTTTTGGATTTCACACAGAACTAGACGTTCGGTGAGTTCGGTATCGAAATTCGACACGGTGCCGAAAGATCGCAACTTTCGACTCGGTAGGCGTTTCGGCAAAAACACGACTTTCCCGCCCGGAGTGTATTCCGGACGAAACGTGAATGGTCTATTTTTGGATTTCACACAAAAACAGACGTTAGGTCAGTTCGGTATCGAAATTCGGGACAGTGCCCGAAAGATCGCAACTTTCGACGCGGTAGGCGTTTCGGTAAAAACACGACTTTCCCGCCCGGAGTGTATTCCGGACGAAACGTGAATGGTCTATTTTTGGATTTCACACAGAACCAGACGTTCGGTGAGTTTGGTATGAAAATTCGACACCGTGCCGAAAGATCGCAACTTTCGACGCGGTAGGCGTTTCGTTAAAAACACGACTTTCCCGCCCGGAGTGTATTCCGGACGAAACGTGAATGGTCTATTTTTGGATTTCACACAGAACCAGACGTTCGGTGAGTTCGGTATCGAAATTCGACACGGTGCCGAAAGATCGCAACTTTCGACGCGGTAAGCGTTTCGGTAAAAAAACACGACTTTCCCGCCCAGAGTGTGCTCCGGACGTAACACGAATGGTCTAATTTTGGATTTCACACAGAACCAGACGTTCGGTGAGTTTGGTATCAAAATTCGAGACCGTGCCGAAAGTTCGCAACTTTCGACGCGATAGGCGTTTCGGTAAAAACACGACTTTCCCGCCCGGAGTGTATTCCGGACGAAACGTGAATGGTCTATTTTTGGATTTCACACAGAACCAGACGTTCGGTGAGTTTGGTATGAAAATTCGACACCGTGCCGAAAGATCGCAACTTTCGACGCGGTAGGCGTTTCGTTAAAAACACGACTTTCCCGCCCGGAGTGTATTCCGGACGAAACGTGAATGGTCTATTTTTGGATTTCACACAGAACCAGACGTTCGGTGAGTTCGGTATCGAAATTCGACACGGTGCCGAAAGATCGCAAGTTTCGACGCGGTAAGCGTTTCGGTAAAAAAACACGACTTTCCCGCCCAGAGTGTGCTCCGGACGTAACACGAATGGTCTAATTTTGGATTTCACACAGAACCAGACGTTCGGTGAGTTTGGCATCAAAATGCGAGACCGTGCCGAAAGTTCGCAACTTTCGACGCGATAGGCGTTTCGGTAAAAACACGACTTTCCCGCCCGGAGTGTATTCCGGACGAAACGTAAATGGTCTATTTTTGGATTTCACACAGAACCAGACGTTCGGTGAGTTTGGTATGAAAATTCGACACCGTGCCGAAAGATCGCAACTTTCGACGCGGTAGGCGTTTCGTTAAAAACACGATTTTCCCGCCCGGAGTGTATTCCGGACGAAACGTGAATGGTCTATTTTTGGATTTCACACAGAACCAGACGTTCGGTGAGTTCGGTATCGAAATTCGACACGGTGCCGAAAGATCGCAACTTTCGACGCGGTAAGCGTTTCGGTAAAAAAACACGACTTTCCCGCCCAGAGTGTGCTCCGGACGTAACACGAATGGTCTAATTTTGGATTTCACACAGAACCAGACGTTCGGTGAGTTTGGTATCAAAATTCGAGACCGTGCCGAAAGTTCGCAACTTTCGACGCGATAGGCGTTTCGGTAAAAACACGACTTTCCCGCCCGGAGTGTATTCCGGACGAAACGTGAATGGTCTATTTTTGGATTTCACACAGAACCAGACGTTCGGTGAGTTTGGTATGAAAATTCGACACCGTGCCGAAAGATCGCAACTTTCGACGCGGTAGGCGTTTCGTTAAAAACACGACTTTCCCGCCCGGAGTGTATTCCGGACGAAACGTGAATGGTCTATTTTTGGATTTCACACAGAACCAGACGTTCGGTGAGTTCGGTATCGAAATTCGACACGGTGCCGAAAGATCGCAAGTTTCGACGCGGTAAGCGTTTCGGTAAAAAAACACGACTTTCCCGCCCAGAGTGTGCTCCGGACGTAACACGAATGGTCTAATTTTGGATTTCACACAGAACCAGACGTTCGGTGAGTTTGGCATCAAAATGCGAGACCGTGCCGAAAGTTCGCAACTTTCGACGCGATAGGCGTTTCGGTAAAAACACGACTTTCCCGCCCGGAGTGTATTCCGGACGAAACGTGAATGGTCTATTTTTGGATTTCACACAGAACCAGACGTTCGGTGAGTCTGGTATGAAAATTCGACACCGTGCTGAAAGATCGCAACTTTCGACGCGGTAGGCGTTTCGGTAAAAACACGACTTTCCCGCTCGGAGTGTATTCCGGAAGAAACGTGAAAGGTCTATTTTTGGATTTCACACAGAACCAGACGTTCGGTATCGAAATTCGACACGGTGCCGAAAGATCGCAACTTTCGACGCGGTAAGCGTTTCGGTAAAAACACGACTTTCCCGCCCGGAGTGTGTTCCGGACGTAACGTGAATGGTCTAATTTTGGATTTCACACAGAACCAGACGTTCAGTGAGTTTGGTATGAAAATTCGACACCGTGCCGAAAGATCGCAACTTTCGACGCGGTATGCGTTTCGGTAAAAACACGACTTTCCCGCCCGGAGTGTATTCCGGACGAAACGTGAATGGTCTATTTTTGGATTTCACACAGAACCAGACGTTCGGTGAGTTTGGTATCAAAATTCGAAGCCGTGCCGAAAGATCGCAACTTTCGACGCGGTAGGCGTTTCGGTAAAAACACGACTTTCCCGCTCGGAGTGTATTCGGACGAAACGTGAATGGTCTATTTTTGGATTTCACACAGAACTAGACGGTCGGTGAGTTCGGTATCGAAATTCGACACGGTGCCGAAAGATCGCAACTTTCGACGCGGTAGGCGTTTCGGTAAAAACACGATTTTCCCGCCCGGAGTGTATTCCGGACGAAACGTGAATGGTCTATTTTTGGATTTCAGACAGAACCAGACGTTCGGTGAGTTTGGTATCAAAATTCGAGACCGTGCCGAAAGATCGCAACTTTCGCCGCGGTAGGCGTTTCTGTAAAAACACGACTTTCCAGCCCGGAGTGTATTCCGGACAAAACCTGAATGGTCTATTTTTAGATTTCACACAGAACCAGACGTTCGGTGAGTTCGGTATCGAAATTCGAGACAGTGCCTGAAAGATCGCAACTTTCGACTCGGTAGGCGTTTCGGTAAAAACATGACTTTCCCGCCCGGAGTGTATTCCGGACGAAACGTGAATGGTCTATTTTTGGATTTCACACAAAAACAGACGTTAGGTCAGTTTGGTATCAAAATTCGAGACCGTGCCGAAAGATCGCAACTTTCGACGCGGTAGGCGTTTCGGTAAAAACACGACTTTCCCGCTCGGAGTGTGTTCCGGAAGAAACGTGAATGGTCTATTTTTGGATTTCACACAGAACCAGACGTTCGGTGAGTTCGGTATCGAAATTCGACACGGTGCCGAAAGATCGCAACCTTCGACGCGGTAAGCGTTTCGGTAAAAACACGACTTTCCCGCCCGGAGTGTGTTCCGGACGTAACGTGAATGGTCTAATTTTGGATTTCACACAGAACCAGACGTTCAGTGAGTTTGGTATGAAAATTCGACACCGTGCCGAAAGATCGCAACTTTCGACGCGGTATGCGTTTCGGTAAAAACACGACTTTCCCGCCCGGAGTGTATTCCGGACGAAACGTGAATGGTCTATTTTTGGATTTCACACAGAACCAGACGTTCGGTGAGTTTGGTATCAAAATTCGAAGCCGTGCCGAAAGATCGCAACTTTCGACGCGGTAGGCGTTTCGGTAAAAACACGACTTTCCCGCTCGGAGTGTATTCCGGACGAAACGTGAATGGTCTATTTTTGGATTTCACACAGAACTAGACGGTCGGTGAGTTCGGTATCGAAATTCGACACGGTGCCGAAAGATCGCAACTTTCGACGCGGTAGGCGTTTCGGTAAAAACACGACTTTGCCGCCCGGAGTGTATTCCGGACGAAATGTGAATGGTCTATTTTTGGATTTCACACAGAACCAGACGTTCGGTGAGTTTGTTAAAAAAATTCGAGGCCGTGCCGAAAGATCGCAACTTTCGACGCGGTAGGCGTTTCGGTAAAAACACGACTTTCCCGCTCGGAGTGTATTCCGGACGAAACGTGAATGGTCTATTTTTGGATTTCACACAGAACTAGACGTTCGGTGAGTTCGGTATCGAAATTCGACACGGTGCCGAAAGATCGCAACTTTCGACGCGGTAGGCGTTTCGGTAAAAACACGACTTTCCCGCCCGGAGTGTATTCCGGACGAAACGTGAATGTTCTATTTTTGGATTTCAGACAGAACCAGGCGTTCGGTGAGTTTGGTATCAAAATTCGAGACCGTGCCGAAAGATCGCAACTTTCGCCGCGGTAGGCGTTTCGGTAAAAACACGACTTTCCCGCCCGGAGTGTATTCCGGACGAAACCTGAATGGTCTATTTTTGGATTTCACACAGAACCAGACGTTCGGTGAGTTCGGTATCGAAATTCGAGACAGTGCCTGAAAGATCGCAACTTTCGACTCGGTAGGCGTTTCGGCAAAAACACGACTTTCCCGCCCGGAGTGTATTCCGGACGAAACGTGAATGGTCTATTTTTGGATTTCACACAAAAACAGACGTTAGGTCAGTTCGGTATCGAAATTCGGGACAGTGCCCGAAAGATCGCAACTTTCGACGCGGTAGGCGTTTCGGTAAAAACACGACTTTCCCGCCCGGAGTGTATTCCGGACGAAACGTGAATGGTCTATTTTTGGATTTCACACAGAACCAGACGTTCGGTGAGTTTGGTATGAAAATTCGACACCGTGCCGAAAGATCGCAACTTTCGACGCGGTAGGCGTTTCGTTAAAAACACGACTTTCCCGCCCGGAGTGTATTCCGGACGAAACGTGAATGGTCTATTTTTGGATTTCACACAGAACCAGACGTTCGGTGAGTTCGGTATCGAAATTCGACACGGTGCCGAAAGATCGCAACTTTCGACGCGGTAAGCGTTTCGGTAAAAAAACACGACTTTCCCGCCCAGAGTGTGCTCCGGACGTAACACGAATGGTCTAATTTTGGATTTCACACAGAACCAGACGTTCGGTGAGTTTGGTATCAAAATTCGAGACCGTGCCGAAAGTTCGCAACTTTCGACGCGATAGGCGTTTCGGTAAAAACACGACTTTCCCGCCCGGAGTGTATTCCGGACAAAACGTGAATGGTCTATTTTTGGATTTCACACAGAACCAGACGTTCGGTGAGTTTGGTATGAAAATTCGACACCGTGCCGAAAGATCGCAACTTTCGACGCGGTAGGCGTTTCGTTAAAAACACGACTTTCCCGCCCGGAGTGTATTCCGGACGAAACGTGAATGGTCTATTTTTGGATTTCACACAGAACCAGACGTTCGGTGAGTTCGGTATCGAAATTCGACACGGTGCCGAAAGATCGCAACTTTCGACGCGGTAAGCGTTTCGGTAAAAAAACACGACTTTCCCGCCCAGAGTGTGCTCCGGACGTAACACGAATGGTCTAATTTTGGATTTCACACAGAACCAGACGTTCGGTGAGTTTGGCATCAAAATGCGAGACCGTGCCGAAAGTTCGCAACTTTCGACGCGATAGGCGTTTCGGTAAAAACACGACTTTCCCGCCCGGAGTGTATTCCGGACGAAACGTGAATGGTCTATTTTTGGATTTCACACAGAACCAGACGTTCGGTGAGTCTGGTATGAAAATTCGACACCGTGCTGAAAGATCGCAACTTTCGACGCGGTAGGCGTTTCGGTAAAAACACGACTTTCCCGCTCGGAGTGTATTCCGGAAGAAACGTGAAAGGTCTATTTTTGGATTTCACACAGAACCAGACGTTCGGTGAGTTCGGTATCGAAATTCGACACGGTGCCGAAAGATCGCAACTTTCGACGCGGTAAGCGTTTCGGTAAAAACACGACTTTCCCGCCCGGAGTGTGTTCCGGACGTAACGTGAATGGTCTAATTTTGGATTTCACACAGAACCAGACGTTCAGTGAGTTTGGTATGAAAATTCGACACCGTGCCGAAAGATCGCAACTTTCGACGCGGTATGCGTTTCGGTAAAAACACGACTTTCCCGCCCGGAGTGTATTCCGGACGAAACGTGAATGGTCTATTTTTGGATTTCACACAGAACCAGACGTTCGGTGAGTTTGGTATCAAAATTCGAAGCCGTGCCGAAAGATCGCAACTTTCGACGCGGTAGGCGTTTCGGTAAAAACACGACTTTCCCGCTCGGAGTGTATTCGGACGAAACGTGAATGGTCTATTTTTGGATTTCACACAGAACTAGACGGTCGGTGAGTTCGGTATCGAAATTCGACACGGTGCCGAAAGATCGCAACTTTCGACGCGGTAGGCGTTTCGGTAAAAACACGATTTTCCCGCCCGGAGTGTATTCCGGACGAAACGTGAATGGTCTATTTTTGGATTTCAGACAGAACCAGACGTTCGGTGAGTTTGGTATCAAAATTCGAGACCGTGCCGAAAGATCGCAACTTTCGCCGCGGTAGGCGTTTCTGTAAAAACACGACTTTCCAGCCCGGAGTGTATTCCGGACAAAACCTGAATGGTCTATTTTTAGATTTCACACAGAACCAGACGTTCGGTGAGTTCGGTATCGAAATTCGAGACAGTGCCTGAAAGATCGCAACTTTCGACTCGGTAGGCGTTTCGGTAAAAACATGACTTTCCCGCCCGGAGTGTATTCCGGACGAAACGTGAATGGTCTATTTTTGGATTTCACACAAAAACAGACGTTAGGTCAGTTTGGTATCAAAATTCGAGACCGTGCCGAAAGATCGCAACTTTCGACGCGGTAGGCGTTTCGGTAAAAACACGACTTTCCCGCTCGGAGTGTGTTCCGGAAGAAACGTGAATGGTCTATTTTTGGATTTCACACAGAACCAGACGTTCGGTGAGTTCGGTATCGAAATTCGACACGGTGCCGAAAGATCGCAACCTTCGACGCGGTAAGCGTTTCGGTAAAAACACGACTTTCCCGCCCGGAGTGTGTTCCGGACGTAACGTGAATGGTCTAATTTTGGATTTCACACAGAACCAGACGTTCAGTGAGTTTGGTATGAAAATTCGACACCGTGCCGAAAGATCGCAACTTTCGACGCGGTATGCGTTTCGGTAAAAACACGACTTTCCCGCCCGGAGTGTATTCCGGACGAAACGTGAATGGTCTATTTTTGGATTTCACACAGAACCAGACGTTCGGTGAGTTTGGTATCAAAATTCGAAGCCGTGCCGAAAGATCGCAACTTTCGACGCGGTAGGCGTTTCGGTAAAAACACGACTTTCCCGCTCGGAGTGTATTCCGGACGAAACGTGAATGGTCTATTTTTGGATTTCACACAGAACTAGACGGTCGGTGAGTTCGGTATCGAAATTCGACACGGTGCCGAAAGATCGCAACTTTCGACGCGGTAGGCGTTTCGGTAAAAACACGACTTTGCCGCCCGGAGTGTATTCCGGACGAAATGTGAATGGTCTATTTTTGGATTTCACACAGAACCAGACGTTCGGTGAGTTTGTTAAAAAAATTCGAGGCCGTGCCGAAAGATCGCAACTTTCGACGCGGTAGGCGTTTCGGTAAAAACACGACTTTCCCGCTCGGAGTGTATTCCGGACGAAACGTGAATGGTCTATTTTTGGATTTCACACAGAACTAGACGTTCGGTGAGTTCGGTATCGAAATTCGACACGGTGCCGAAAGATCGCAACTTTCGACGCGGTAGGCGTTTCGGTAAAAACACGACTTTCCCGCCCGGAGTGTATTCCGGACGAAACGTGAATGTTCTATTTTTGGATTTCAGACAGAACCAGGCGTTCGGTGAGTTTGGTATCAAAATTCGAGACCGTGCCGAAAGATCGCAACTTTCGCCGCGGTAGGCGTTTCGGTAAAAACACGACTTTCCCGCCCGGAGTGTATTCCGGACGAAACCTGAATGGTCTATTTTTGGATTTCACACAGAACCAGACGTTCGGTGAGTTCGGTATCGAAATTCGAGACAGTGCCTGAAAGATCGCAACTTTCGACTCGGTAGGCGTTTCGGCAAAAACACGACTTTCCCGCCCGGAGTGTATTCCGGACGAAACGTGAATGGTCTATTTTTGGATTTCACACAAAAACAGACGTTAGGTCAGTTCGGTATCGAAATTCGGGACAGTGCCCGAAAGATCGCAACTTTCGACGCGGTAGGCGTTTCGGTAAAAACACGACTTTCCCGCCCGGAGTGTATTCCGGACGAAACGTGAATGGTCTATTTTCGGATTTCACACAGAACCAGACGTTCGGTGAGTTTGGTATGAAAATTCGACACCGTGCCGAAAGATCGCAACTTTCGACGCGGTAGGCGTTTCGTTAAAAACACGACTTTCCCGCCCGGATTGTATTCCGGACGAAACGTGAATGGTCTATTTTTGGATTTCACACAGAACCAGACGTTCGGTGAGTTCGGTATCGAAATTCGACACGGTGCCGAAAGATCGCAACTTTCGACGCGGTAAGCGTTTCGGTAAAAAAACACGACTTTCCCGCCCAGAGTTTGCTCCGGACGTAACACGAATGGTCTAATTTTGGATTTCACACAGAACCAGACGTTCGGTGAGTTTGGTATCAAAATTCGAGACCGTGCCGAAAGTTCGCAACTTTCGACGCGATAGGCGTTTCGGTAAAAACACGACTTTCCCGCCCGGAGTGTATTCCGGACGAAACGTGAATGGTCTATTTTTGGATTTCACACAGAACCAGACGTTCGGTGAGTTTGGTATGAAAATTCGACACCGTGCCGAAAGATCGCAACTTTCGACGCGGTAGGCGTTTCGTTAAAAACACGACTTTCCCGCCCGGAGTGTATTCCGGACGAAACGTGAATGGTCTATTTTTGGATTTCACACAGAACCAGACGTTCGGTGAGTTCGGTATCGAAATTCGACACGGTGCCGAAAGATCGCAAGTTTCGACGCGGTAAGCGTTTCGGTAAAAAAACACGACTTTCCCGCCCAGAGTGTGCTCCGGACGTAACACGAATGGTCTAATTTTGGATTTCACACAGAACCAGACGTTCGGTGAGTTTGGCATCAAAATGCGAGACCGTGCCGAAAGTTCGCAACTTTCGACGCGATAGGCGTTTCGGTAAAAACACGACTTTCCCGCCCGGAGTGTATTCCGGACGAAACGTGAATGGTCTATTTTTGGATTTCACACAGAACCAGACGTTCGGTGAGTCTGGTATGAAAATTCGACACCGTGCTGAAAGATCGCAACTTTCGACGCGGTAGGCGTTTCGGTAAAAACACGACTTTCCCGCTCGGAGTGTATTCCGGAAGAAACGTGAAAGGTCTATTTTTGGATTTCACACAGAACCAGACGTTCGGTGAGTTCGGTATCGAAATTCGACACGGTGCCGAAAGATCGCAACTTTCGACGCGGTAAGCGTTTCGGTAAAAACACGACTTTCCCGCCCGGAGTGTGTTCCGGACGTAACGTGAATGGTCTAATTTTGGATTTCACACAGAACCAGACGTTCAGTGAGTTTGGTATGAAAATTCGACACCGTGCCGAAAGATCGCAACTTTCGACGCGGTATGCGTTTCGGTAAAAACACGACTTTCCCGCCCGGAGTGTATTCCGGACGAAACGTGAATGGTCTATTTTTGGATTTCACACAGAACCAGACGTTCGGTGAGTTTGGTATCAAAATTCGAAGCCGTGCCGAAAGATCGCAACTTTCGACGCGGTAGGCGTTTCGGTAAAAACACGACTTTCCCGCCCGGAGTGTATTCCGGACGAAACGTGAATGGTCTATTTTTGGATTTCACACAGAACCAGACGTTCGGTGAGTTTGGTATGAAAATTCGACACCGTGCCGAAAGATCGCAACTTTCGACGCGGTAGGCGTTTCGTTAAAAACACGACTTTCCCGCCCGGAGTGTATTCCGGACGAAACGTGAATGGTCTATTTTTGGATTTCACACAGAACCAGACGTTCGGTGAGTTCGGTATCGAAATTCGACACGGTGCCGAAAGATCGTAACTTTCGACGCGGTAAGCGTTTCGGTAAAAAAACACGACTTTCCCGCCCAGAGTGTGCTCCGGACGTAACACGAATGGTCTAATTTTGGATTTCACACAGAACCAGACGTTCGGTGAGTTTGGTATCAAAATTCGAGACCGTGCCGAAAGTTCGCAACTTTCGACGCGATAGGCGTTTCGGTAAAAACACGACTTTCCCGCCCGGAGTGTATTCCGGACGAAACGTGAATGGTCTATTTTTGGATTTCACACAAAAACAGACGTTCGGTGAGTTTGGTATGAAAATTCGACACCGTGCCGAAAGATCGCAACTTTCGACGCGGTAGGCGTTTCGGTAAAAACACGACTTTCCCGCCCGGAGTGTATTCCGGACGAAACGTGAATGGTCTATTTTTGGATTTCACACAGAACCAGACGTTCGGTATCGAAATTCGACACGGTGCCGAAAGATCGCAACTTTCGACGCGGTAAGCGTTTCGGTAAAAAAACACGACTTTCCCGCCCAGAGTGTGCTCCGGACGTAACACGAATGGTCTAATTTTGGATTTCACACAGAACCAGACGTTCGGTGAGTTTGGCATCAAAATGCGAGACCGTGCCGAAAGTTCGCAACTTTCGACGCGATAGGCGTTTCTGTAAAAACACGACTTTCCCGCCCGGAGTGTATTCCGGACGAAACGTGAATGGTCTATTTTTGGATTTCACACAGAACCAGAGGTTCGGTGAGTTTGGTATGAAAATTCGACACCGTGCTGAAAGATCGCAACTTTCGACGCGGTAGGCGTTTCGGTAAAAACACGACTTTCCCGCTCGGAGTGTATTCCGGAAGAAACGTGAAAGGTCTATTTTTGGATTTCACACAGAACCAGACGTTCGGTGAGTTCGGTATCGAAATTCGACACGGTGCCGAAAGATCGCAACTTTCGACGCGGTAAGCGTTTCGGTAAAAACACGACTTTCCCGCCCGGAGTGTGTTCCGGACGTAACGTGAATGGTCTAATTTTGGATTTCACACAGAACCAGACGTTCAGTGAGTTTGGTATGAAAATTCGACACCGGGCCGAAAGATCGCAACTTTCGACGCGGTATGCGTTTCGGTAAAAACACGACTTTCCCGCCCGGAGTGTATTCCGGACGAAACGTGAATGGTCTATTTTTGGATTTCACACAGAACCAGACGTTCGGTGAGTTTGGTATCAAAATTCGAAGCCGTGCCGAAAGATCGCAACTTTCGACGCGGTAGGCGTTTCGGTAAAAACACGACTTTCCCGCTCGGAGTGTATTCCGGACGAAACGTGAATGGTCTATTTTTGGATTTCACACAGAACTAGACGGTCGGTGAGTTCGGTATCGAAATTCGACACGGTGCCGAAAGATCGCAACTTTCGACGCGGTAGGCGTTTCGGTAAAAACACGACTTTGCCGCCCGGAGTGTATTCCGGACGAAATGTGAATGGTCTATTTTTGGATTTCACACAGAACCAGACGTTCGGTGAGTTTGTTAAAAAAATTCGAGGCCGTGCCGAAAGATCGCAACTTTCGACGCGGTAGGCGTTTCGGTAAAAACACGACTTTCCCGCTCGGAGTGTATTCCGGACGAAACGTGAATGGTCTATTTTTGGATTTCACACAGAACTAGACGTTCGGTGAGTTCGGTATCGAAATTCGACACGGTGCCGAAAGATCGCAACTTTCGACGCGGTAGGCGTTTCGGTAAAAACACGACTTTCCCGCCCGGAGTGTATTCCGGACGAAACGTGAATGTTCTATTTTTGGATTTCAGACAGAACCAGGCGTTCGGTGAGTTTGGTATCAAAATTCGAGACCGTGCCGAAAGATCGCAACTTTCGCCGCGGTAGGCGTTTCGGTAAAAACACGACTTTCCCGCCCGGAGTGTATTCCGGACGAAACCTGAATGGTCTATTTTTGGATTTCACACAGAACCAGACGTTCGGTGAGTTCGGTATCGAAATTCGAGACAGTGCCTGAAAGATCGCAACTTTCGACTCGGTAGGCGTTTCGGCAAAAACACGACTTTCCCGCCCGGAGTGTGTTCCGGACGAAACGTGAATGGTCTATTTTTGGATTTCACACAAAAACAGACGTTAGGTCAGTTCGGTATCGAAATTCGGGACAGTGCCCGAAAGATCGCAACTTTCGACGCGGTAGGCGTTTCGGTAAAAACACGACTTTCCCGCCCGGAGTGGATTCCGGACGAAACGTGAATGGTCTATTTTTGGATTTCACACAGAACCAGACGTTCGGTGAGTTTGGTATGAAAATTCGACACCGTGCCGAAAGATCGCAACTTTCGACGCGGTAGGCGTTTCGTTAAAAACACGACTTTCCCGCCCGGAGTGTATTCCGGACGAAACGTGAATGGTCTATTTTTGGATTTCACACAGAACCAGACGTTCGGTGAGTTCGGTATCGAAATTCGACACGGTGCCGAAAGATCGCAACTTTCGACGCGGTAAGCGTTTCGGTAAAAAAACACGACTTTCCCGCCCAGAGTGTGCTCCGGACGTAACACGAATGGTCTAATTTTGGATTTCACACAGAACCAGACGTTCGGTGAGTTTGGTATCAAAATTCGAGACCGTGCCGAAAGTTCGCAACTTTCGACGCGATAGGCGTTTCGGTAAAAACACGACTTTCCCGCCCGGAGTGTATTCCGGACGAAACGTGAATGGTCTATTTTTGGATTTCACACAGAACCAGACGTTCGGTGAGTTTGGTATGAAAATTCGACACCGTGCCGAAAGATCGCAACTTTCGACGCGGTAGGCGTTTCGTTAAAAACACGACTTTCCCGCCCGGAGTGTATTCCGGACGAAACGTGAATGGTCTATTTTTGGATTTCACACAGAACCAGACGTTCGGTGAGTTCGGTATCGAAATTCGACACGGTGCCGAAAGATCGCAACTTTCGACGCGGTAAGCGTTTCGGTAAAAAAACACGACTTTCCCGCCCAGAGTGTGCTCCGGACGTAACACGAATGGTCTAATTTTGGATTTCACACAGAACCAGACGTTCGGTGAGTTTGGCATCAAAATGCGAGACCGTGCCGAAAGTTCGCAACTTTCGACGCGATAGGCGTTTCGGTAAAAACACGACTTTCCCGCCCGGAGTGTATTCCGGACGAAACGTGAATGGTCTATTTTTGGATTTCACACAGAACCAGACGTTCGGTGAGTCTGGTATGAAAATTCGACACCGTGCTGAAAGATCGCAACTTTCGACGCGGTAGGCGTTTCGTTAAAAACACGACTTTCCCGCCCGGAGTGTATTCCGGACGAAACGTGAATGGTCTATTTTTGGATTTCACACAGAACCAGACGTTCGGTGAGTTCGGTATCGAAATTCGACACGGTGCCGAAAGATCGCAACTTTCGACGCGGTAAGCGTTTCGGTAAAAAAACACGACTTTCCCGCCCAGAGTGTGCTCCGGACGTAACACGAATGGTCTAATTTTGGATTTCACACAGAACCAGACGTTCGGTGAGTTTGGCATCAAAATGCGAGACCGTGCCGAAAGTTCGCAACTTTCGACGCGATAGGCGTTTCTGTAAAAACACGACTTTCCCGCCCGGAGTGTATTCCGGACGAAACGTGAATGGTCTATTTTTGGATTTCACACAGAACCAGAGGTTCGGTGAGTTTGGTATGAAAATTCGACACCGTGCTGAAAGATCGCAACTTTCGACGCGGTAGGCGTTTCGGTAAAAACACGACTTTCCCGCTCGGAGTGTATTCCGGAAGAAACGTGAAAGGTCTATTTTTGGATTTCACACAGAACCAGACGTTCGGTGAGTTCGGTATCGAAATTCGACACGGTGCCGAAAGATCGCAACTTTCGACGCGGTAAGCGTTTCGGTAAAAACACGACTTTCCCGCCCGGAGTGTGTTCCGGACGTAACGTGAATGGTCTAATTTTGGATTTCACACAGAACCAGACGTTCAGTGAGTTTGGTATGAAAATTCGACACCGTGCCGAAAGATCGCAACTTTCGACGCGGTATGCGTTTCGGTAAAAACACGACTTTCCCGCCCGGAGTGTATTCCGGACGAAACGTGAATGGTCTATTTTTGGATTTCACACAGAACCAGACGTTCGGTGAGTTTGGTATCAAAATTCGAAGCCGTGCCGAAAGATCGCAACTTTCGACGCGGTAGGCGTTTCGGTAAAAACACGACTTTCCCGCTCGGAGTGTATTCCGGACGAAACGTGAATGGTCTATTTTTGGATTTCACACAGAACTAGACGGTCGGTGAGTTCGGTATCGAAATTCGACACGGTGCCGAAAGATCGCAACTTTCGACGCGGTAGGCGTTTCGGTAAAAACACGACTTTGCCGCCCGGAGTGTATTCCGGACGAAATGTGAATGGTCTATTTTTGGATTTCACACAGAAGCAGACGTTCGGTGAGTTTGTTAAAAAAATTCGAGGCCGTGCCGAAAGATCGCAACTTTCGACGCGGTAGGCGTTTCGGTAAAAACACGACTTTCCCGCTCGGAGTGTATTCCGGACGAAACGTGAATGGTCTATTTTTGGATTTCACACAGAACTAGACGTTCGGTGAGTTCGGTATCGAAATTCGACACGGTGCCGAAAGATCGCAACTTTCGACGCGGTAGGCGTTTCGGTAAAAACACGACTTTCCCGCCCGGAGTGTATTCCGGACGAAACGTGAATGTTCTATTTTTGGATTTCAGACAGAACCAGGCGTTCGGTGAGTTTGGTATCAAAATTCGAGACCGTGCCGAAAGATCGCAACTTTCGCCGCGGTAGGCGTTTCGGTAAAAACACGACTTTCCCGCCCGGAGTGTATTCCGGACGAAACCTGAATGGTCTATTTTTGGATTTCACACAGAACCAGACGTTCGGTGAGTTCGGTATCGAAATTCGAGACAGTGCCTGAAAGATCGCAACTTTCGACTCGGTAGGCGTTTCGGCAAAAACACGACTTTCCCGCCCGGAGTGTGTTCCGGACGAAACGTGAATGGTCTATTTTTGGATTTCACACAAAAACAGACGTTAGGTCAGTTCGGTATCGAAATTCGGGACAGTGCCCGAAAGATCGCAACTTTCGACGCGGTAGGCGTTTCGGTAAAAACACGACTTTCCCGCCCGGAGTGTATTCCGGACGAAACGTGAATGGTCTATTTTTGGATTTCACACAGAACCAGACGTTCGGTGAGTTTGGTATGAAAATTCGACACCGTGCCGAAAGATCGCAACTTTCGACGCGGTAGGCGTTTCGTTAAAAACACGACTTTCCCGCCCGGAGTGTATTCCGGACGAAACGTGAATGGTCTATTTTTGGATTTCACACAGAACCAGACGTTCGGTGAGTTCGGTATCGAAATTCGACACGGTGCCGAAAGATCGCAACTTTCGACGCGGTAAGCGTTTCGGTAAAAAAACACGACTTTCCCGCCCAGAGTGTGCTCCGGACGTAACACGAATGGTCTAATTTTGGATTTCACACAGAACCAGACGTTCGGTGAGTTTGGTATCAAAATTCGAGACCGTGCCGAAAGTTCGCAACTTTCGACGCGATAGGCGTTTCGGTAAAAACACGACTTTCCCGCCCGGAGTGTATTCCGGACGAAACGTGAATGGTCTATTTTTGGATTTCACACAGAACCAGACGTTCGGTGAGTTTGGTATGAAAATTCGACACCGTGCCGAAAGATCGCAACTTTCGACGCGGTAGGCGTTTCGTTAAAAACACGACTTTCCCGCCCGGAGTGTATTCCGGACGAAACGTGAATGGTCTATTTTTGGATTTCACACAGAACCAGACGTTCGGTGAGTTCGGTATCGAAATTCGACACGGTGCCGAAAGATCGCAACTTTCGACGCGGTAAGCGTTTCGGTAAAAAAACACGACTTTCCCGCCCAGAGTGTGCTCCGGACGTAACACGAATGGTCTAATTTTGGATTTCACACAGAACCAGACGTTCGGTGAGTTTGGCATCAAAATGCGAGACCGTGCCGAAAGTTCGCAAATTTCGACGCGATAGGCGTTTCGGTAAAAACACGACTTTCCCGCCCGGAGTGTATTCCGGACGAAACGTGAATGGTCTATTTTTGGATTTCACACAGAACCAGACGTTCGGTGAGTCTGGTATGAAAATTCGACACCGTGCTGAAAGATCGCAACTTTCGACGCGGTAGGCGTTTCGGTAAAAACACGACTTTCCCGCTCGGAGTGTATTCCGGAAGAAACGTGAAAGGTCTATTTTTGGATTTCACACAGAACCAGACGTTCGGTGAGTTCGGTATCGAAATTCGACACGGTGCCGAAAGATCGCAACTTTCGACGCGGTAAGCGTTTCGGTAAAAACACGACTTTCCCGCCCGGAGTGTGTTCCGGACGTAACGTGAATGGTCTAATTTTGGATTTCACACAGAACCAGACGTTCAGTGAGTTTGGTATGAAAATTCGACACCGTGCCGAAAGATCGCAACTTTCGACGCGGTATGCGTTTCGGTAAAAACACGACTTTCCCGCCCGGAGTGTATTCCGGACGAAACGTGAATGGTCTATTTTTGGATTTCACACAGAACCAGACGTTCGGTGAGTTTGGTATCAAAATTCGAAGCCGTGCCGAAAGATCGCAACTTTCGACGCGGTAGGCGTTTCGGTAAAAACACGACTTTCCCGCGCGGAGTGTATTCGGACGAAACGTGAATGGTCTATTTTTGGATTTCACACAGAACTGGACGGTCGGTGAGTTCGGTATCGAAATTCGACACGGTGCCGAAAGATCGCAACTTTCGACGCGGTAGGCGTTTCGGTAAAAACACGATTTTCCCGCCCGGAGTGTATTCCGGACGAAACGTGAATGGTCTATTTTTGGATTTCAGACAGAACCAGACGTTCGGTGAGTTTGGTATCAAAATTCGAGACCGTGCCGAAAGATCGCAACTTTCGCCGCGGTAGGCGTTTCGGTAAAAACACGACTTTCCAGCCCGGAGTGTATTCCGGACAAAACCTGAATGGTCTATTTTTAGATTTCACACAGAACCAGACGTTCGGTGAGTTCGGTATCGAAATTCGAGACAGTGCCTGAAAGATCGCAACTTTCGACTCGGTAGGCGTTTCGTTAAAAAATGACTTTCCCGCCCGGAGTGTATTCCGGACGAAACGTGAATGGTCTATTTTTGGATTTCACACAAAAACAGACGTTAGGTCAGTTTGGTATCAAAATTCGAGACCGTGCCGAAAGATCGCAACTTTCGACGCGGTAGGCGTTTCGGTAAAAACACGACTTTCCCGCTCGGAGTGTGTTCCGGAAGAAACGTGAATGGTCTATTTTTGGATTTCACACAGAACCAGACGTTCGGTGAGTTCGGTATCGAAATTCGACACGGTGCCGAAAGATCGCAACTTTCGACGCGGTAAGCGTTTCGGTAAAAACACGACTTTCCCGCCCGGAGTGTGTTCCGGACGTAACGTGAATGGTCTAATTTTGGATTTCACACAGAACCAGACGTTCAGTGAGTTTGGTATGAAAATTCGACACCGTGCCGAAAGATCGCAACTTTCGACGCGGTATGCGTTTCGGTAAAAACACGACTTTCCCGCCCGGAGTGTATTCCGGACGAAACGTGAATGGTCTATTTTTGGATTTCACACAGAACCAGACGTTCGGTGAGTTTGGTATCAAAATTCGAAGCCGTGCCGAAAGATCGCAACTTTCGACGCGGTAGGCGTTTCGGTAAAAACACGACTTTCCCGCCCGGAGTGTATTCCGGACGAAACGTGAATGGTCTATTTTTGGATTTCACACAGAACCAGACGTTCGGTGAGTTTGGTATGAAAATTCGACACCGTGCCGAAAGATCGCAACTTTCGACGCGGTAGGCGTTTCGTTAAAAACACGACTTTCCCGCCCGGAGTGTATTCCGGACGAAACGTGAATGGTCTATTTTTGGATTTCACACAGAACCAGACGTTCGGTGAGTTCGGTATCGAAATTCGACACGGTGTCGAAAGATCGCAACTTTCGACGCGGTAAGCGTTTCGGTAAAAAAACACGACTTTCCCGCCCAGAGTGTGCTCCGGACGTAACACGAATGGTCTAATTTTGGATTTCACACAGAACCAGACGTTCGGTGAGTTTGGTATCAAAATTCGAGACCGTGCCGAAAGTTCGCAACTTTCGACGCGATAGGCGTTTCGGTAAAAACACGACTTTCCCGCCCGGAGTGTATTCCGGACGAAACGTGAATGGTCTATTTTTGGATTTCACACAGAACCAGACGTTCGGTGAGTTCGGTATCGAAATTCGACACGGTGTCGAAAGATCGCAACTTTCGACGCGGTAAGCGTTTCGGTAAAAAAACACGACTTTCCCGCCCAGAGTGTGCTCCGGACGTAACACGAATGGTCTAATTTTGGATTTCACACAGAACCAGACGTTCGGTGAGTTTGGTATCAAAATTCGAGACCGTGCCGAAAGTTCGCAACTTTCGACGCGATAGGCGTTTCGGTAAAAACACGACTTTCCCGCCCGGAGTGTATTCCGGACGAAACGTGAATGGTCTATTTTTGGATTTCACACAGAACCAGACGTTCGGTGAGTTCGGTATCGAAATTCGACACGGTGTCGAAAGATCGCAACTTTCGACGCGGTAAGCGTTTCGGTAAAAAAACACGACTTTCCCGCCCAGAGTGTGCTCCGGACGTAACACGAATGGTCTAATTTTGGATTTCACACAGAACCAGACGTTCGGTGAGTTTGGTACAAAATTCGAGACCGTGCCGAAAGTTCGCAACTTTCGACGCGATAGGCGTTTCGGTAAAAACACGACTTTCCCGCCCGGAGTGTATTCCGGACGAAACGTGAATGGTCTATTTTTGGATTTCACACAGAACCAGACGTTCGGTGAGTCTGGTATGAAAATTCGACACCGTGCTGAAAGATCGCAACTTTCGACGCGGTAGGCGTTTCGGTAAAAACACGACTTTCCCGCTCGGAGTGTATTCCGGAAGAAACGTGAAAGGTCTATTTTTGGATTTCACACAGAACCAGACGTTCGGTGAGTTCGGTATCGAAATTCGACACGGTGCCGAAAGATCGCAACTTTCGACGCGGTAAGCGTTCCGGTAAAAACACGACTTTCCCGCCCGGAGTGTGTTCCGGACGTAACGTGAATGGTCTAATTTTGGATTTCACACAGAACCAGACGTTCAGTGAGTTTGGTATGAAAATTCGACACCGTGCCGAAAGATCGCAACTTTCGACGCGGTATGCGTTTCGGTAAAAACACGACTTTCCCGCCCGGAGTGTATTCCGGACGAAACGTGAATGGTCTATTTTTGGATTTCACACAGAACCAGACGTTCGGTGAGTTTGGTATCAAAATTCGAAGCCGTGCCGAAAGATCGCAACTTTCGACGCGGTAGGCGTTTCGGTAAAAACACGACTTTCCCGCCCGGAGTGTATTCCGGACGAAACGTGAATGGTCTATTTTTGGATTTCACACAGAACCAGACGTTCGGTGAGTTTGGTATGAAAATTCGACACCGTGCCGAAAGATCGCAACTTTCGACGCGGTAGGCGTTTCGTTAAAAACACGACTTTCCCGCCCGGAGTGTATTCCGGACGAAACGTGAATGGTCTATTTTTGGATTTCACAGAGAACCAGACGTTCGGTGAGTTCGGTATCGAAATTCGACACGGTGCCGAAAGATCGTAACTTTCGACGCGGTAAGCGTTTCGGTAAAAAAACATGACTTTCCCGCCCAGAGTGTGCTCCGGACGTAACACGAATGGTCTAATTTTGGATTTCACACAGAACCAGACGTTCGGTGAATTTGGTATCAAAATTTGAGACCGTGCCGAAAGTTCGCAAGTTTCGACGCGATAGGCGTTTCGGTAAAAACACGACTTTCCCGCCCGGAGTGTATTCCGGACGAAACGTGAATGGTCTATTTTTGGATTTCACACAGAACCAGACGTTCGGTGAGTTTGGTATGAAAATTCGACACCGTGCCGAAAGATCGCAACTTTCGACGCGGTAGGCGTTTCGTTAAAAACACGACTTTCCCGCCCGGAGTGTATTCCGGACGAAACGTGAATGGTCTATTTTTGGATTTCACACAGAACCAGACGTTCGGTGAGTTCGGTATCGAAATTCGACACGGTGCCGAAAGATCGCAACTTTCGACGCGGTAAGCGTTTCGGTAAAAAAACACGACTTTCCCGCCCAGAGTGTGCTCCGGACGTAACACGAATGGTCTAATTTTGGATTTCACACAGAACCAGACGTTCGGTGAGTTTGGCATCAAAATGCGAGACCGTGCCGAAAGTTCGCAACTTTCGACGCGATAGGCGTTTCTGTAAAAACACGACTTTCCCGCCCGGAGTGTATTCCGGACGAAACGTGAATGGTCTATTTTTGGATTTCACACAGAACCAGACGTTCGGTGAGTTTGGTATGAAAATTCGACACCGTGCTGAAAGATCGCAACTTTCGACGCGGTAGGCGTTTCGGTAAAAACACGAACTTTCCCGCCCGGATTGTATTCCGGACGAAACGTGAATGGTCTATTTTTGGATTTCACACAGAACCAGATGTTCGGTGAGTTTGGTATCGAAATTCGAGACAGTGCCTGAAAGATCGCAACTTTCGACGCGGTAGGCGTTTCGGTAAAAACACGACTTTCCCGCCCGGAGTGTATTCCGGATGAAACGTGAATGGTCTATTTTTGGATTTCACACAGAACCAGACGTTCGGTGAGTCCGGTATCGAAATTCAAGATAGTGCCTGAAAGATAGCAACTTTCGACGCGGTAGGCGTTTCGGTAAAAACATGACTTTCCCGCGCGGAGTGTATTCCGGAGAAACGTGAATGGTCTATTTTTGGATTTCACACAGAACCAGACGTTCGGTGAGTTTGGTATCAAAACTCGAGACCGTGCCGAAAGATCGCAACTTTCGATGCGGTAGGCATTTCGATAAAAACACGACTTTTCTGCCCGGAGTGTGTTCCGGACGAAACGTGAATGGTCTAATTTTGGATTTCACACAGAACCAGACTTTCGGTGAGTTCGGTATCGAAATTCGAGACAGTGCCTGAAAGATCGCAACTTTCGATGCGGTAGGCGTTTCAGTAAAAACACGACTTGCCCGCCCGGAGTGTATTCCGGACGAAATGTGAATGGTCTATTTTTGGATTTCAGACAGAAACAGACGTTCGGTGAGTTCAGTATCGAAATTCGAGACAGTGCCTGAAAGATCGCAACTTTCGACTCGGTAGGCGTTTCGGTAAAAACATGACTTTCCCGCCCGGAGTGTATTCCGGACGAAACGTGAATGGTCTATTTTTGGATTTCACACAGAAACAGACGTTAGGTGAGTTCGGTATCGAAATTCGGGACAGTGCCCGAAAGATCGCAACTTTCGACGCGGTGGCGTTTCGGTAAAAACACGACTTTCCCGCCCGGAGTGTATTCCGGACGAAACGTGAATGGTCTATTTTTGGATTTCATACAGAACCAGACGTTCGGTGAGTTCGGTATAGAAATTCGACACGGTGCCGAAAGATCTCAACTTTCGACGCGGTAGGCGTTTCGGTAAAAACACGACTTTCCCGCCCAGAGTGTGTTCCGGACGTAACGTGAATGGTCTATTTTTGGATTTCACACAGAACCAGACGTTCGGTGAGTTTGGTATCAAAATTCGAGACCGTGCCGAAAGATCGCAACTTTCGACGCGGTAGGCGTTTCTGTAAAAACACGACTTTCCCGCCCGGAGTGTATTCCGAACGAAACGTGAATGGTCTATTTTTGGATTTCACACAGAACCAGACGTTCGGTGAGTTCGGTATCGAAATTCGAGACAGTGCCTGAAAGATCGCAACTTTCGACGCGGTAGGCGTTTCTGTAAAAACACGACTTTCCCGCCCGGAGTGTATTCCGGATGAAATGTGAATGGTCTATTTTTGGATTTCACACAGAACCAGACGTTCGGTGAGTTCGGTATCGAAATTCAAGACAGTGCCTGAAAGATAGCAACTTTCGACGCGGTAGGCGTTTCGGTAAAAACATGACTTTCCCGCCCAGAGTGTATTCCGGAGAAACGTGAGTGGTCTATTTTTGGATTTCACACAGAACCAGACGTTCGGTGAGTTTGGTACCAAAACTCGAGACCGTGCCGAAAGATCGCAACTTTCGACGCGGTAGGGGTTTCGATAAAAACACGACTTTCCCGCCCGGAGTGTGTTCCGGACGAAACGTGAATGGTCTAATTTTGGATTTCACACAGAACCAGACGTTCGGTGAGTTAGGTATCGAAATTCGAGACAGTGCCTGAAAGATCGCAACTTTCGACGCGGTAGGTGTTTCTGTAAAAACACGACTTTCCCGCCCGGAGTGTATTCCGGAGAAACGTGAATGGTCTATTTTTGGATTTCACACAGAACCAAACGTTCGGTGAGTTTGGTATCAAAACTCGAGACCGTGCCGAAAGATCGCAACTTTCGACGCGGTAGGGGTTTCGATAAAAACACGACTTTCCCGCCCGGAGTGTGTTCCGGACGAAACGTGAATGGTCTAATTTTGGATTTCACACAGAACCAGACGTTCGGTGAGTTAGGTATCGAAATTCGAGACAGTGCCCGAAAGATCGCAACTTTCGACGCGGTAGGCGTTTCGGTAAAAACACGACTTTCCCGCCCGGAGTGTATTCCGGACGAAACGTGAATGGTCTATTTTTGGATTTCACACAGAACCAGACGTTCGGTGAGTTCGGTATCGAAATTCGAGACAGTGCCTAAAAGATCGCAACTTTCGACGCGGTAGGCGTTTCGGTAAAAACACGACTTGCCCGCCCGGAGTGTATTCCGGACGAAACGTGAATGGTCTATTTTTGGATTTCACACAAAAACAGATGTTCGGTGAGTTCGGTATCGAAATTCGAGAGAGTGCCCGAAAGATCGCAACTTTCGACGCGGTAGGCGTTTCGGTAAAAACACGAACTTTCCCGCCCGGAGTGTATTCCGGACGAAACGTGAATGGTCTATTTTTGGATTTCACACAGAACCAGATGTTCGGTGAGTTCGGTATCGAAATTCGAGACAGTGCCTGAAAGATCGCAACTTTCGACGTGGTAGGCGTTTCGGTAAAAACACGACTTTCCCGCCCGGAGTGTATTCCGGATGAAACGTGAATGGTCTATTTTTGGATTTCACACAGAACCAGACGTTCGGTGAGTTCGGTATCGAAATTCAAGACAGTGCCTGAAAGATAGCAACTTTCGACGCGGTAGGCGTTTCGGTAAAAACATGACTTTCCCGCCCGGAGTGTATTCCGGAGAAACGTGAATGGTCTATTTTTGGATTTCACACAGAACCAGACGTTCGGTGAGTTTGGTATCAAAACTCGAGACCGTGCCGAAAGATCGCAACTTTCGACGCGGTAGGCATTTCGATAAAAACACGACTTTTCCGCCCGGAGTGTGTTCCGGACGAAACGTGAATGGTCTAATTTTGGATTTCACACAGAACCAGACTTTCGGTGAGTTCGGTATCGAAATTCGAGACAGTGCCTGAAAGATCGCAACTTTCGATGCGGTAGGCATTTCAGTAAAAACACGACTTGCCCGCCCGGAGTGTATTCCGGACGAAACGTGAATGGTCTATTTTTGGATTTCACACAGAAACAGACGTTCGGTGAGTTCGGTATCGAAATTCGAGACAGTGCCCGAAAGATCGCAACTTTCGACGCGATAGGCGTTTCGGTAAAAACACGAACTTTCCCGCCCGGAGTGTATTCCGGACGAACCGTGAATGGTCTATTTTTGGATTTCACACAGAACCAGACGTTCGGTGAGTTCGGTATCGAAATTCGAGACAGTGCCCGAAAGATCGCAACTTTCGACGCGGTAGGCGTTTCAGTAAAAACACGACTTGCCCGCCCGGAGTGTATTCCGGACGAAACGTGAATGGTCTATTTTTGGATTTCACACAGAAACAGTCGTTCGGTGAGTTTGGTATCAAAATTTGAGACCGTGCCGAAAGATCCCAACTTTCGACGCGGTAGGCGTTTCGGTAAAAACACGACTTTCCCGCCTGGAGTTTATTCCGGACGAAACGTGAATGGTCTATTTTTGGATTTCACACAGAACCAGACGTTCGGTGAGTTTGGTATCAAAACTCGACACCGTGCCGAAAGATCGCAACTTTCGACGCGGTAGGGGTTTCGATAAAAACACGACTTTCCCGCCCGGAGTGTGTTCCGGACGAAACGTGAATGGTCTAATTTTGGATTTCACACAGAACCAGACGTTCGGTGAGTTAGGTATCGAAATTCGAGACAGTGCCCGAAAGATCGCAACTTTCGACGCGGTAGGCGTTTCGGTAAAAACACGACTTTCCCGCCCGGAGTGTATTCCGGACGAAACGTGAATGGTCTATTTTTGGATTTCACACAGAACCAGACGTTCGGTGAGTTCGGTATCGAAATTCGAGACGGTGCCTAAAAGATCGCAACTTTCGACGCGGTAGGCTTTTCGGTAAAAACACGACTTGCCCGCCCGGAGTGTATTCCGGACGAAACGTGAATGGTCTATTTTTGGATTTCACACAAAAACAGATGTTCGGTGAGTTCGTTATCGAAATTCGAGAGAGTGCCCGAAAGATCGCAACTTTCGACGCGGTAGGCGTTTCGGTAAAAACACCAACTTTCCCGCCCGGAGTGTATTCCGGACGAAACGTGAATGGTCTATTTTTGGATTTCACACAGAACCAGATGTTCGGTGAGTTCAGTATCGAAATTCCAGACAGTGCCTGAAAGATCGCAACTTTCGACGCGGTAGGCGTTTCGGTAAAAACACGACTTTCCCGCCCGGAGTGTATTCCGGACGAAACGTGAATGGTCTATTTTTGGATTTCACACAGAACCAGACGTTCGGTGAGTTTGGTATCGAAACTCGACACCGTGCCGAAAGATCGCAACTTTCGACGCGGTAGGGGTTTCGATAAAAACACGACTTTCCCGCCCGGAGTGTGTTTCGGACGAAACGTGAATGGTCTAATTTTGGATTTCACACAGAACCAGACGTTCGGTGAGTTAGGTATCGAAATTCGAGACAGTGCCCGAAAGATCGCAACTTTCGACGCGGTAGGCGTTTCGGTAAAAACACGACTTTCCCGCCCGGAGTGTATTCCGGACGAAACGTGAATGGTCTATTTTTGGATTTCACACAGAAACAGACGTTCGGTGAGTTCGGTATCGAAATTCGAGAGAGTGCCCGAAAGATCGCAACTTTCGACGCGGTAGGCATTTCGATAAAAACACGACTTGCCCGCCCGGAGTGTATTCCGGACGAAACGTGAATGGTCTAATTTTGGATTTCACACAGAACCAGACTTTCGGTGAGTTCGGTATCGAAATTCGAGAGAGTGCCCGAAAGATCGCAACTTTCGACGCGGTAGGCGTTTCGGTAAAAACACGAACTTTCCCGCCCGGAGTGTATTCCGGACGAAACGTGAATGGTCTATTTTTGGATTTCACACAGAACCAGACGTTCGGTGAGTTCGGTATCGAAATTCCAGACAGTGCCTGAAAGATAGCAACTTTCGACGCGGTAGGGTTTTCGGTAAAAACATGACTTTCCCGCCCGGAGTGTATTCCGGAGAAACGTGAATGGTCTATTTTTGGATTTCACACAGAACCAGACGTTCGGTGAGTTTGGTATCAAAACTCGAGACCGTGCCGAAAGATCGCAACTTTCGACGCGGTAGGCATTTCGATAAAAACACGACTTTTCTGCCCGGAGTGTGTTCCGGACGAAACGTGAATGGTCTAATTTTGGATTTCACACACAACCAGACTTTCGGTGAGTTCGGTATCGAAATTCGAGACAGTGCCTGAAAGATCGCAACTTTCGATGCGGTAGGCGTTTCAGTAAAAACACGACTTGCCCGCCCGGAGTGTATTCCGGACGAAACGTGAATGGTCTATTTTTGGATTTCACACAGAAACAGACGTTCGGTGAGTTCGGTATCGAAATTCGAGACAGTGCCCGAAAGATCGCAACTTTCGACGCGATAGGCGTTTCGGTAAAAACACGAACTTTCCCGCCCGGAGTGTATTCCGGACGAAACATGAATGGTCTATTTTTGGATTTCACACAGAACCAGATGTTCGGTGAGTTCAGTATCGAAATTCCAGACAGTGCCTGAAAGATCGCAACTTTCGACGCAGTAGGCGTTTCGGTAAAAACACGACTTTCCCGCCCGGAGTGTATTCCGGACGAAACGTGAATGGTCTATTTTTGGATTTCACACAGAACCAGACGTTCGGTGAGTTTGGTATCAAAATTCGAGACCGTGCCGAAAGATCGCAACTTTCGACGCGGTAGGCGTTTCGGTAAAAACACGACTTTCCCGCCCGGAGTGTATTCCGAACGAAACGTGAATGGTCTATTTTTGGATTTCACACAGAACCAGACGTTCGGTGAGTTCGGTATCGAAATTCGAGACAGTGCCCGAAAGATCGCAACTTTCGACGCGGTAGGCGTTTCGGTAAAAACACGACTTTCCCGCCCGGAGTGTATTCTGGACGAAACGTGAATGGTCTATTTTTGGATTTCACACAGAACTAGACGTTCGGTGAGTTCGGTATCGAAATTCGAGACAGTGCCTAAAAGATCGGAACTTTCGACGCGGTAGGCGTTTCGGTAAAAACACGACTTGCCCGCCCGGAGTGTATTCCGGAGGAAACGTGAATGGTCTATTTTTGGATTTCACACAAAAACAGACGTTCGGTGAGTTCGGTATCGAAATTCGAGAGAGTGCCCGAAAGATCGCAACTTTCGACGCGGTAGGCATTTCGATAAAAACACGACTTTTCCGCCCGGAGTGTGTTCCGGACGAAACGTGAATGGTCTAATTTTGGATTTCACACAGAACCAGACTTTCGGTGAGTTCGGTATCGAAATTCGAGACAGTGCCTGAAAGATCGCAACTTTCGATGCGGTAGGCGTTTCAGTAAAAACACGACTTGCCCGCCCGGAGTGTATTCCGGACGAAACGTGAATGGTCTATTTTTGGATTTCACACAGAAACAGACGTTCGGTGAGTTCGGTATCGAAATTCGAGACAGTGCCCGAAAGATCGCAACTTTCGACGCGATAGGCGTTTCGGTAAAAACACGAACTTTCCCGCCCGGAGTGTATTCCGGACGAAACGTGAATGGTCAATTTTTGGATTTCACACAGAACCAGACGTTCGGTGAGTTCGGTATCAAAATTCGAGACAGTGCCCGAAAGATCGCAACTTTCGACGCGGTAGGCGTTTCAGTAAAAACACGACTTGCCCGCCCGGAGTGTATTCCGGACGAAACGTGAATGGTCTATTTTTGGATTTCACACAGAAACAGTCGTTCGGTGAGTTTGGTATCAAAATTCGACACCGTGCCGAAAGATCCCAACTTTCGACGCGGTAGGCGTTTCGGTAAAAACACGACTTTCCCGCCTGGAGTTTATTCCGGACGAAACGTGAATGGTCTATTTTTGGATTTCACACAGAACCAGACGTTCGGTGAGTTTGGTATCAAAATTCGAGACCGTGCCGAAAGATCGCAACTTTCGACGCGGTAGGCGTTTCGGTAAAAACACGACTTTCCCGCCCGGAGTGTATTCCGAACGAAACGTGAATGGTCTATTTTTGGATTTCACACAGAACCAGACGTTCGGTGAGTTCGGTATCGAAATTCGAGACAGTGCCCGAAAGATCGCAACTTTCGACGCGGTAGGCGTTTCGGTAAAAACACGACTTTCCCGCCCGGAGTGTATTCTGGACGAAACGTGAATGGTCTATTTTTGGATTTCACACAGAACCAGACGTTCGGTGAGTTCGGTATCGAAATTCGAGACAGTGCCTAAAAGATCGCAACTTTCGACGCGGTAGGCGTTTCGGTAAAAACACGACTTGCCCACCCGGAGTGTATTCCGGAGGAAACGTGAATGGTCTATTTTTGGATTTCACACAGAAACAGACGTTCGGTGAGTTCGGTATCGAAATTCGAGAGAGTGCCCGAAAGATCGCAACTTTCGACGCGGTAGGCGTTTCGGTAAAAACACGAACTTTCCCGCCCGGAGTGCATTCCGGACGAAACGTGAATGGTCTATTTTTGGATTTCACACAGAACCAGATGTTCGGTGAGTTCGGTATCGAAATTCGAGACAGTGCCTGAAAGATCGCAACTTTCGACGCGGTAGGCGTTTCGGTAAAAACACGACTTTCCCGCTCGGAGTGTATTCCGGATGAAACGTGAATGGTCTATTTTTGGATTTCACACAGAACCAGACGTTCGGGGAGTTTGGTATCAAAACTCGAGACCGTGCCGAAAGATTGCAACTTTCGACGCGGTAGGCGTTTCGGTAAAAACACGACTTTCCCGCCCGGAGTGTATTCCGGACGAAACGTGAATGGTCTATTTTTGGATTTCACACAGAACCAGACGTTCGGTGAGTTCGGTATCGAAATTCGAGACAGTGCCTGAAAGATCGCAACTTTCGACGCGGTAGGCGTTTCGGTAAAAACACGACTTGCCCGCCCGGAGTGTATTCCGGACGAAACGTGAATGGTCTATTTTTGGATTTCACACAGAAACAGACGTTCGGTGAGTTCGGTATCGAAATTCGAGAGAGTGCCCGAAAGATCGCAACTTTCGACGCGGTAGGCGTTTCGGTAAAAACACGAACTTTCCCGCCCGGAGTGTATTCCGGACGAAACGTGAATGGTCTATTTTTGGATTTCACACAGAACCAGATGTTCGGTGAGTTCGGTATCGAAATTCGAGACAGTGCCTGAAAGATAGCAACTTTCGACGCGGTAGGCGTTTCGGTAAAAACATGACTTTCCCGCCCGGAGTGTATTCCGGAGAAACGTGAATGGTCTATTTTTGGATTTCACACAGAACCAGACGTTCGGTGAGTTTGGTATCAAAACTCGAGACCGTGCCGAAAGATCGCAACTGTCGACGCGGTAGGCGTTTCGATAAAAACACGACTTTCCCGCCCGGAGTGTGTTCCGGACGAAACGTGAATGGTCTATTTTTGGATTTCATACAGAACCAGACGTTCGGTGAGTTCGGTATCGAAATTCGACACGGTGCCGAAAGATCTCAACTTTCGACGCGGTAGGCGTTTCGGTAAAAACACGACTTTCCCGCCCGGAGTGTATTCCGGACGAAACGTGAATGGTGTATTTTTGGATTTCACACAGAAACAGACGTTCGGTGAGTTCGGTATCGAAATTCGAGACAGTGCCCGAAAGATCGCAACTTTCGACGCGATAGGCGTTTCGGTAAAAACACGAACTTTCCCGCCCGGAGTGTATTCCGGACGAAACGTGAATGGTCTATTTTTGGATTTCACACAGAAACAGACGTTCGGTGAGTTCGGTATCGAAATTCGAGACAGTGCCCGAAAGATCGCAACTTTCGACGCGATAGGCGTTTCGGTAAAAACACGAACTTTCCCGCCCGGAGTGTATTCCGGACGAAACGTGAATGGTCTATTTTTGGATTTCACACAGAACCAGACGTTCGGTGAGTTCGGTATCGAAATTCGAGACAGTGCCCGAAAGATCGCAACTTTCGACGCTGTAGGCATTTCAGTAAAAACACGACTTTCCCGCCCGGAGTGTATTCCGAACGAAACGTGAATGGTCTATTTTTGGATTTCACACAGAACCAGACGTTCGGTGAGTTCGGTATCGAAATTCGAGACAGTGCCCGAAAGATCGCAACTTTCGACGCGGTAGGCGTTTCGGTAAAAACACGACTTTCCCGCCCGGAGTGTATTCTGGACGAAACGTGAATGGTCTATTTTTGGATTTCACACAGAACTAGACGTTCGGTGAGTTCGGTATCGAAATTCGAGACAGTGCCTAAAAGATCGGAACTTTCGACGCGGTAGGCGTTTCGGTAAAAACACGACTTGCCCGCCCGGAGTGTATTCCGGAGGAAACGTGAATGGTCTATTTTTGGATTTCACACAAAAACAGACGTTCGGTGAGTTCGGTATCGAAATTCGAGAGAGTGCCCGAAAGATCGCAACTTTCGACGCGGTAGGCATTTCGATAAAAACACGACTTTTCCGCCCGGAGTGTGTTCCGGACGAAACGTGAATGGTCTAATTTTGGATTTCACACAGAACCAGACTTTCGGTGAGTTCGGTATCGAAATTCGAGACAGTGCCTGAAAGATCGCAACTTTCGATGCGGTAGGCGTTTCAGTAAAAACACGACTTGCCCGCCCGGAGTGTATTCCGGACGAAACGTGAATGGTCTATTTTTGGATTTCACACAGAAACAGACGTTCGGTGAGTTCGGTATCGAAATTCGAGACAGTGCCCGAAAGATCGCAACTTTCGACGCGATAGGCGTTTCGGTAAAAACACGAACTTTCCCGCCCGGAGTGTATTCCGGACGAAACGTGAATGGTCAATTTTTGGATTTCACACAGAACCAGACGTTCGGTGAGTTCGGTATCAAAATTCGAGACAGTGCCCGAAAGATCGCAACTTTCGACGCGGTAGGCGTTTCAGTAAAAACACGACTTGCCCGCCCGGAGTGTATTCCGGACGAAACGTGAATGGTCTATTTTTGGATTTCACACAGAAACAGTCGTTCGGTGAGTTTGGTATCAAAATTCGACACCGTGCCGAAAGATCCCAACTTTCGACGCGGTAGGCGTTTCGGTAAAAACACGACTTTCCCGCCTGGAGTTTATTCCGGACGAAACGTGAATGGTCTATTTTTGGATTTCACACAGAACCAGACGTTCGGTGAGTTTGGTATCAAAATTCGAGACCGTGCCGAAAGATCGCAACTTTCGACGCGGTAGGCGTTTCGGTAAAAACACGACTTTCCCGCCCGGAGTGTATTCCGAACGAAACGTGAATGGTCTATTTTTGGATTTCACACAGAACCAGACGTTCGGTGAGTTCGGTATCGAAATTCGAGACAGTGCCCGAAAGATCGCAACTTTCGACGCGGTAGGCGTTTCGGTAAAAACACGACTTTCCCGCCCGGAGTGTATTCTGGACGAAACGTGAATGGTCTATTTTTGGATTTCACACAGAACCAGACGTTCGGTGAGTTCGGTATCGAAATTCGAGACAGTGCCTAAAAGATCGCAACTTTCGACGCGGTAGGCGTTTCGGTAAAAACACGACTTGCCCACCCGGAGTGTATTCCGGAGGAAACGTGAATGGTCTATTTTTGGATTTCACACAGAAACAGACGTTCGGTGAGTTCGGTATCGAAATTCGAGAGAGTGCCCGAAAGATCGCAACTTTCGACGCGGTAGGCGTTTCGGTAAAAACACGAACTTTCCCGCCCGGAGTGCATTCCGGACGAAACGTGAATGGTCTATTTTTGGATTTCACACAGAACCAGATGTTCGGTGAGTTCGGTATCGAAATTCGAGACAGTGCCTGAAAGATCGCAACTTTCGACGCGGTAGGCGTTTCGGTAAAAACACGACTTTCCCGCTCGGAGTGTATTCCGGATGAAACGTGAATGGTCTATTTTTGGATTTCACACAGAACCAGACGTTCGGGGAGTTTGGTATCAAAACTCGAGACCGTGCCGAAAGATTGCAACTTTCGACGCGGTAGGCGTTTCGGTAAAAACACGACTTTCCCGCCCGGAGTGTATTCCGGACGAAACGTGAATGGTCTATTTTTGGATTTCACACAGAACCAGACGTTCGGTGAGTTCGGTATCGAAATTCGAGACAGTGCCTGAAAGATCGCAACTTTCGACGCGGTAGGCGTTTCGGTAAAAACACGACTTGCCCGCCCGGAGTGTATTCCGGACGAAACGTGAATGGTCTATTTTTGGATTTCACACAGAAACAGACGTTCGGTGAGTTCGGTATCGAAATTCGAGAGAGTGCCCGAAAGATCGCAACTTTCGACGCGGTAGGCGTTTCGGTAAAAACACGAACTTTCCCGCCCGGAGTGTATTCCGGACGAAACGTGAATGGTCTATTTTTGGATTTCACACAGAACCAGATGTTCGGTGAGTTCGGTATCGAAATTCGAGACAGTGCCTGAAAGATAGCAACTTTCGACGCGGTAGGCGTTTCGGTAAAAACATGACTTTCCCGCCCGGAGTGTATTCCGGAGAAACGTGAATGGTCTATTTTTGGATTTCACACAGAACCAGACGTTCGGTGAGTTTGGTATCAAAACTCGAGACCGTGCCGAAAGATCGCAACTGTCGACGCGGTAGGCGTTTCGATAAAAACACGACTTTCCCGCCCGGAGTGTGTTCCGGACGAAACGTGAATGGTCTATTTTTGGATTTCATACAGAACCAGACGTTCGGTGAGTTCGGTATCGAAATTCGACACGGTGCCGAAAGATCTCAACTTTCGACGCGGTAGGCGTTTCGGTAAAAACACGACTTTCCCGCCCGGAGTGTATTCCGGACGAAACGTGAATGGTGTATTTTTGGATTTCACACAGAAACAGACGTTCGGTGAGTTCGGTATCGAAATTCGAGACAGTGCCCGAAAGATCGCAACTTTCGACGCGATAGGCGTTTCGGTAAAAACACGAACTTTCCCGCCCGGAGTGTATTCCGGACGAAACGTGAATGGTCTATTTTTGGATTTCACACAGAACCAGACGTTCGGTGAGTTCGGTATCGAAATTCGAGACAGTGCCCGAAAGATCGCAACTTTCGACGCTGTAGGCATTTCAGTAAAAACACGACTTGCCCGCCCGGAGTGTATTCCGGACGAAATGTGAATGGTCTATTTTTGGATTTCACACAAAAACAGTCGTTCGGTGAGTTTGGTATCAAAATTCGAGACCGTGCCGAAAGATCCCAACTTTCGACGCGGTAGGCGTTTCGGTAAAAACACGACTTTCCCGCCTGGAGTTTATTACGGACGAAACGTGAATGGTCTATTTTTGGATTTCACACAGAACCAGACGTTCGGTGAGTTTGGTATCAAAATTCAAGACCGTGCCGAAAGATCGCAACTTTCGACGCGGTAGGCGTTTCGGTAAAAACATGACTTTCCCGCCCGGAGTGTATTCCGGAGAAACGTGAATGGTCTATTTTTTGATTTCACACAGAACCAGACGTTCGGTGAGTTTGGTATCAAAACTCGAGACCGTGCCGAAAGATCGCAACTTTCGACGCGGTAGGCGTTTCGATAAAAACACAACTTTCCCGCCCGGAGTGTGTTCCGGACGAAACGTGAATGGTCTAATTTTGGATTTCACACAGAACCAGACGTTCGGTGAGTTCGGTATAGAAATTCGAGACAGTGCCTAAAAGATCGCAACTTTCGACGCGGTAGGCGTTTCGGTAAAAACACAACTTTCCCGCCCGGAGTGTATTCCGGACGAAACGTGAATGGTCTATTTTTGGATTTCACACAGAAACAGACGTTCGGTGAGTTCGGTATCGAAATTCGAGAGAGTGCCCGAAAGATCGCAACTTTCGACGCGGTAGGCGTTTCGGTAAAAACACGAACTTTCCCGCCCGGAGTGTAATCCGGACGAAACGTGAATGGTCTATTTTTGGATTTAACACAGAACCAGATGTTCGGTGAGTTCGGTATTGAAATTCGAGACAGTGCCTGAAAGATCGCAACTTTCGACGCGGCAGGCGTTTCGGTAAAAACACGAACTTTTCCGCCCGGAGTGTATTCCGGATGAAACGTGAATGGTCTATTTTTGGATTTCACACAGAACCAGACGTTCGGTGAGTTCGGTATCGAAATTCAAGACAGTGCCTGAAAGATAGCAACTTTCGACGCGGTAGGCGTTTCGGTAAAAACATGACTTTCCCGCCCGGAGTGTATTCCGGAGAAACGTGAATGGTCTATTTTTGGATTTCACACAGAACCAGATGTTTGGTGAGTTCGGTATCGAAATTCGAGACAGTGCCTGAAAGATCGCAACTTTCGACGCGGTAGGCGTTTCGGTAAAAACACGACTTTCCCGCCCGGAGTGTGTTCCGGACGAAACGTGAATGGTCTAATTTTGGATTTCACACAGAACCAGACTTTTGGTGAGTTCGGTATCGAAATTCGAGACAGTGCCCGAAAGATCGCAACTTTCGACGCGGTAGGTGTTTCGGTAAAAACACGACTTTCCCGCCCGGAGTGTATTTCGGACGAAACGTGAATGGTCTATTTTTGGATTTCACACAGAACCAGACGTTCGGTGAGTTCGGTATCGAAATTCGAGACAGTGCCTGAAAGATCGCAACTTTCGACGCGGTAGACGTTTCAGTAAAAACACGACTTGCCCGCCCGGAGTGTATTCCAGACGAAACGTGAATGGTCTATTTTTGGATTTCACACAGAAACAGACGTTCGGTGAGTTCGGTATCGAAATTCGAGACAGTGTCCGAAAGATCGCAACTTTCGACGCGATAGGCGTTTCGGTAAAAACACGAACTTTCCCGCCTGGAGTGTATTCCGGACGAAACGTGAATGGTCTATTTTTGGATTTCACACAGAACCAGACGTTCGGTGAGTTCGGTATTGAAATTCGACACGGTGCCGAAAGATCACAACTTTCGACGCGGTAGGCGTTTCGGTAAAAACATGACTTTCCCGCCCGGAGTGTATTCCGGAGAAACGTGAATGGTCTATTTTTGGATTTCACACAGAACCAGACGTTCGGTGAGTTTGGTATCAAAACTCGAGACCGTGCCGAAAGATCGCAACTTTCGACGCGGTAGGCGTTTCGATAAAAACACGACTTTCCCGCCCGGAGTGTGTTCCGGACGAAACGTGAATGGTCTATTTTTGGATTTCATACAAAACCAGACGTTCGGTGAGTTCGGTATCGAAATTCGACACGGTGCCGAAAGATCTCAACTTTCGACGCGGTAGGCGTTTCGGTAAAAACACGACTTTCCCGCCCGGAGTGTATTCCGGACGGAACGTGAATGGTCTATTTTTGGATTTCACACAGAAACAGACGTTCGGTGAGTTCGGTATCGAAATTCGAGACAGTGCCCGAAAGATCGCAACTTTCGACGCGATAGGCGTTTCGGTAAAAACACGAACTTTCCCGCCCGGAGTGTATTCCGGACGAAACGTGAATGGTCTATTTTTGGATTTCACACAGAACCAGACGTTCGGTGAGTTCGGTATCGAAATTCGAGACAGTGCCCGAAAGATCGCAACTTTCGACGCGGTAGGCATTTCAGTAAAAACACGACTTGCCCGCCCGGAGTGTATTCCGGACGAAATGTGAATGGTCTATTTTTGGATTTCACACAAAAACAGTCGTTCGGTGAGTTTGGTATCAAAATTGGAGACCGTGCCGAAAGATCCCAACTTTCGACGCGGTAGGCGTTTCGGTAAAAACACGACTTTCCCGCCTGGAGTTTATTACGGACGAAACGTGAATGGTCTATTTTTGGATTTCACACAGAACCAGACGTTCGGTGAGTTTGGTATCAAAATTCAAGATCGTGCCGAAAGATCGCAACTTTCGACGCGGTAGGCGTTTCGGTAAAAACATGACTTTCCCGCCCGGAGTGTATTCCGGAGAAACGTGAATGGTCTATTTTTTGATTTCACACAGAACCAGACGTTCGGTGAGTTTGGTATCAAAACTCGAGACCGTGCCGAAAGATCGCAACTTTCGACGCGGTAGGCGTTTCGATAAAAACACGACTTTCCCGCCCGGAGTGTGTTCCGGACGAAACGTGAATGGTCTAATTTTGGATTTCACACAGAACCAGACGTTCGGTGAGTTCGGTATCGAAATTCGAGACAGTGCCCGAAAGATCGCAACTTTCGACGCGGTAGGCGTTTCGGTAAAAACACAACTTTCCCGCCCGGAGTGTATTCCGGACGAAACGTGAATGGTCTATTTTTGGATTTCACACAGAACCAGACGTTCGGTGAGTTCGGTATAGAAATTCGAGACAGTGCCTAAAAGATCGCAACTTTCGACGCGGTAGGCGTTTCGGTAAAAACACAACTTTCCCGCCTGGAGTGTATTCCGGACGAAACGTGAATGGTCTATTTTTGGATTTCACACAGAACCAGACGTTCGGTGAGTTCGGTATCGAAATTCGACATGGTGCCGAAATATCGCAACTTTCGACGCGGTAGGCGTTTCGGTAAAAACACAACTTTCCCGCCCGGAGTGTGTTCCGGACGTAACGTGAATGGTCTAATTTTGGATTTCACACAGAACCAGATGTTCGGTGAGTTTGGTATCAAAATTCGAGACCGTGCCGAATAATCGCAACTTTCGACGCGGTAGGCGTTTCGATAAAAACACGACTTTCCCGCCCGGAGTTTGTTCCGGACGAAACGTGAACGGTCTAACTTTGGATTTCACACAGAACCAGACGTTCGGTGAGTTCGGTATCGAAATTCTAGACAGTGCCCGGAAGATCGCAACTTTCGACGCGGTAGGCGTTTCGGTAAAAACACGACTTTCCCGCCCGGAGTGTATTCCGGACGAAACGTGAATGGTCTATTTTTGGATTTCACATAGAAACAGACGTTCGGTGAGTTCGGTATCGAAATTCGAGACAGTGCCCGAAAGTTCGCAACTTTCGACGCGGGTGGCGTTTCAGTAAAAACTCGACTTTCCCGCCCGGAGTTTGTTCCGAACGAAATGTGAATGGTCTAATTTTTTATTTCACACAGATCCAGATGTTCGGTGAGTTTTGTTTCGAAATTTGACCTGGTGCCGAAAGATCGCAACTTTCGACGCGGTAGGCGTTTCGGTAAAAACACGATTTTCCCGCCCGGAGTGTATTTGGGACGAAACGTGAATGGTCTATTTTTGGATTTCACACAGAACCAGACGTTCGGTATCGAAATTCGAGACAGTGCCTGAAAGATCGCAACTTTCGACGCGGTAGGCGTTTCAGTAAAAACACGACTCGCCCGCCCGGAGTGTATTCCGGACGAAACGTGAATGGTCTATTTTTGGATTTCACACAGAAACAGACGTTCGGTGAGTTCGGTATCGAAATTCGAGACAGTGCACGAAAGATCGCAACTTTCGACGCGGTAGGCGTTTCGGTAAAAACACGAACTTTCCCGCCCGGAGTGTATTCCGGACGAAATGTGAATGGTTTATTTTTGGATTTCACACAAAAACAGTCGTTCGGTGAGTTTGGTATCAAAATTCGAGACCGTCCCGAAAGATCCCAACTTTCGACGCGGTAGGCGTTTCGTTAAAAACACGACTTTCCCGCCTGGAGTTTATTACGGACGAAACGTGAATGGTCTATTTTTGGATTTCACACAGAACCAGACGTTCGGTGAGTTTGGTATCAAAATTCAAGACCGTGCCGAAAGATCGCAACTTTCGACGCGGTAGGCGTTTCGGTAAAAACAGGACTTTCCCGCCCGGAGTGTATTCCGGAGAAACGTGAATGGTCTATTTTTTGATTTCACACAGAACCAGACGTTCGGTGAGTTTGGTATCAAAACTCGAGACCGTGCCGAAAGATCGCAACTTTCGACGCGGTAGGCGTTTCGATAAAAACACGACTTTCCCGCCCGGAGTGTGTTCCGGACGAAACGTGAATGGTCTAATTTTGGATTTCACACAGAACCAGACGTTCGATGAGTTCGGTATCGAAATTCGAGACAGTGCCCGAAAGATCGCAACTTTCGACGCGGTAGGCGTTTCGGTAAAAACACAACTTTCCCGATCGGAGTGTATTCCGGACGAAACGTGAATGGTCTATTTTTGGATTTCACACAGAACCAGACGTTCGGTGAGTTCGGTATAGAAATTCGAGACAGTGCCTAAAAGATCGCAACTTTCGACGCGGTAGGCGTTTCGGTAAAAACACGACTTGCCCGCCCGGAGTATATTCCGGACGAAACATGAATGGTCTATTTTTGGATTTCACACAGAAACAGACGTTCGGTAAGTTCGGTATCGAAATTCGAGAGAGTGCCCGAAAGATCGCAACTTTCGACGCGGTAGGCGTTTCGGTAAAAACACGAACTTTCCCGCCCGGAGTGTATTCCGGACGAAACGTGAATGGTCTATTTTTGGATTTCACACAGAACCAGATGTTCGGTGAGTTCGGTATTGAAATTCGAGACAGTGCCTGAAAGATCGCAACTTTCGACGCGGCAGGCGTTTCGGTAAAAACACGACTTTCCCGCCCGGAGTGTATTCCGGATGAAACGTGAATGGTCTATTTTTGGATTTCACACAGAACCAGACGTTCGGTGAGTTCGGTATCGAAATTCAAGACAGTGCCTGAAAGATAGCAACTTTCGACGCGGTAGGCGTTTCGGTAAAAACATGACTTTCCCGCCCGGCGTGTATTCCGGAGAAATGGGAATGGTCTATTTTTGGATTTCACACAGAACCAGATGTTCGGTGAGTTCGGTATCGAAATTCGAGACAGTGCCTGAAAGATCGCAACTTTCGACGCGGTAGGCGTTTCTATAAAAACACGACTTTCCCGCCCGGAGTGTGTTCCGGACGAAACGTGAATGGTCTAATTTTGGATTTCACACAGAACCAGACTTTTGGTGAGTTCGGTATCGAAATTCCAGA
This sequence comes from Arctostaphylos glauca, assembly GCA_019985065.2. Taxonomy (NCBI): domain Eukaryota; kingdom Viridiplantae; phylum Streptophyta; class Magnoliopsida; order Ericales; family Ericaceae; genus Arctostaphylos; species Arctostaphylos glauca. Next base: position 7,658,573 of record JAHSPW020000004.1, read on the forward strand.
CAGTGCCCGAAAGATCACAACTTTCGACGCGGTAGGCGTTTCGGTAAAAACACGACTTTCCCGCCCGGAGTGTATTTCGGACGAAACGTGAATGGTCTATTTTTGGATTTCACACAGAACCAGACGTTCGGTGAGTTCGGTATCGAAATTCGAGACAGTGCCTGAAAGATCGCAACTTTCGACGCGGTAGACATTTCAGTAAAAACACGACTTGCCCGCCCGGAGTGTATTCCAGACGAAACGTGAATGGTCTATTTTTGGATTTCACACAGAAACAGACGTTCGGTGAGTTCGGTATTGAAATTCGACACGGTGCCGAAAGATCACAACTTTCGACGCGGTAGGCGTTTCGGTAAAATCACGACTTTCCCGCCGGGAGTGTGTTCCGGACGAAACATGAATGGTCTAATTTTGGATTTCACACAGAACCAGACATTCGGTGAGTTCGGTATCGAAATTCGAGACAGTGCCCGAAAGATCGCAACTTTCGACGCGGTAGGCGTTTCGGTAAAAACACGACTTTCCCACCCGGAGTGTATTCCGGACGAAACGTGAATGGTCTATTTTTGGATTTCACACAGAACCAGACGTTCGGTGAGTTCGGTATCGAAATTCGACACGGTGCCGAAATATCGCAACTTTCGACGCGGTAGGCGTTTCGGTAAAAACACAACTTTCCCGCCCGGAGTGTGTTCCGGACGTAACGTGAATGGTCTAATTTTGGATTTCACACAGAACCAGATGTTCGGTGAGTTTGGTATCAAAATTCGAGACCGTGCCGAAAGATCGCAACTTTCGACGCGGTAGGCGTTTCGATAAAAACACGACTTTCCCGCCCGGAGTGTGTTCCGGAGAAACGTGAATGGTCTAACTTTGGATTTCACATAGAACCAGACGTTCGGTGAGTTCGGTATCGAAATTCTAGACAGTGCCCGGAAGATCGCAACTTTCGACGCGGTAGGCGTTTCGGTAAAAACACGACTTTCCCGCCCGGAGTGTATTCCGGACGAAACGTGAATGGTCTATTTTTGGATTTCACACAGAACCAGACGTTCGGTATCGAAATTCGACACGGTGCCGAAAGATCACAACTTTCGACGCGATAGGCGTTTCGGTAAAAACACGACTCTCCCGCCCGGAGTGTGTTCCGGACGAAACGTGAATGGTCTAATTTTGGATTTCACACAGAACCAGACATTCGGTGAGTTCGGTATCGAAATTCGGGATAGTGCCCGAAAGATCGCAACTTTCGACGCGGTAGGCGTTTCGGTAAAAACACAACTTTCCCGCCCGGAGTGTATTCCGGACGAAACGTGAATGGTCTATTTTTGGATTTCACACAGAACCAGACGTTCGGTGAGTTCGGTATAGAAATTCGAGACAGTGCCTAAAAGATCGCAACTTTCGACGCGGTAGGCGTTTCGGTAAAAACACGACTTGCCCGCCCGGAGTGTATTCCGGACGAAACATGAATGGTCTATTTTTGGATTTCACACAGAACCAGATGTTCGGTGAGTTCGGTATTGAAATTCGAGACAGTGCCTGAAAGATCGCAACTTTCGACGCGGCAGGCGTTTCGGTAAAAACACGACTTTCCCGCCCGGAGTGTATTTCGGACGAAACGTGAATGGTCTATTTTTGGATTTCACACAGAACCAGACGTTCGGTGAGTTCGGTATCGAAATTCGAGACAGTGCCTGAAAGATCGCAACTTTCGACGCGGTAGACGTTTCAGTAAAAACACGACTTGCCCGCCCGGAGTGTATTCCAGACGAAACGTGAATGGTCTATTTTTGGATTTCACACAGAAACAGACGTTCGGTGAGTTCGGTATCGAAATTCGAGACAGTGCCCGAAAGATCGCAACTTTCGACGCGATAGGCGTTTCGGTAAAAACACGAACTTTCCCGCCTGGAGTGTATTCCGGACGAAACGTGAGTGGTCTATTTTTGGATTTCACACAGAACCAGACGTTCGGTGAGTTCGGTATTGAAATTCGACACGGTGCCGAAAGATCACAACTTTCGACGCGGTAGGCGTTTCGGTAAAAACACGACTTTCCCGCCGGGAGTGTGTTCCGGACGAAACATGAATGGTCTAATTTTGGATTTCACACAGAACCAGACATTCGGTGAGTTCGGTATCGAAATTCGAGACAGTGCCCGAAAGATCGCAACTTTCGACGCGGTAGGCGTTTCGGTAAAAACACGACTTTCCCACCCGGAGTGTATTCCGGATGAAACGTGAATGGTCTATTTTTGGATTTCACACAGAACCAGACGTTCGGTGAGTTCGGTATCGAAATTCGACATGGTGCCGAAATATCGCAACTTTCGACGCGGTAGGCGTTTCGGTAAAAACACAACTTTCCCGCCTGGAGTGTGTTCCGGACGTAACGTGAATGGTCTAATTTTGGATTTCACACAGAACCAGATGTTCGGTGAGTTTGGTATCAAAATTCGAGACCGTGCCGAAAGATCGCAACTTTCGACGCGGTAGGCGTTTCGATAAAAACACGACTTTCCCGCCCGGAGTGTGTTCCGGACGAAACGTGAATGGTCTAACTTTGGATTTCACACAGAACCAGACGTTCGGTGAGTTCGGTATCGAAATTCTAGACAGTGCCCGGAAGATCACAACTTTCGACGCGATAGGCGTTTCGGTAAAAACACGACTTTCCCGCCCGGAGTGTATTCCGGACGAAACGTGAATGGTCTATTTTTGGATTTCACACAGAAACAGACGTTCGGTGAGTTCGGTATCGAAATTCGAGACAGTGCCCGAAAGTTCGCAACTTTCGACGCGGGTGGCGTTTCAGTAAAAACTCGACTTTCCCGCCCGGAGTTTGTTCCGAACGAAATGTGAATGGTCTAATTTTTTATTTCACACAGATCCAGATGTTCGGTGAGTTTTGTTTCGAAATTCGACCTGGTGCCGAAAGATCGCAACTTTCGACGCGGTAGGCGTTTCGGTAAAAACACGACTTTCCCGCCCGGAGTGTATTCCGGACGAAACGTGAATGGTCTATTTTTGGATTTCACACAGAAACAGACGATCGGTGAGTTCGGTATCGAAATTCGAGACAGTGCACGAAAGATCGCAACTTTCGACGCGGTAGGCGTTTCGGTAAAAACACGAACTTTCCCGCCCGGAGTGTATTCCGGACGAAACGTGAATGGTCTATTTTTGGATTCCACACAGAACCAGACGTTCGGTGAGTTCGGTATCGAAATTCGAGACAGTGCCCGAAAGATCGCAACTTTCGACGCGGTAGGCATTTCAGTAAAAACACGACTTGCCCGCCCGGAGTGTATTCCGGACGAAATGTGAATGGTTTATTTTTGGATTTCACACAAAAACAGTCGTTCGGTGAGTTTGGTATCAAAATTCGAGACCGTCCCGAAAGATCCCAACTTTCGACGCGGTAGGCGTTTCGGTAAAAACACGACTTTCCCGCCTGGAGTTTATTACGGACGAAACGTGAATGGTCTATTTTTGGATTTCACACAGAACCAGACGTTCGGTGAGTTTGGTATCAAAATTCAAGACCGTGCCGAAAGATCGTAACTTTCGACGCGGTAGGCGTTTCGGTAAAAACAGGACTTTCCCGCCCGGAGTGTATTCCGGAGAAACGTGAATGGTCTATTTTTTGATTTCACACAGAACCAGACGTTCGGTGAGTTTGGTATCAAAACTCGAGACCGTGCCGAAAGATCGCAACTTTCGACGCGGTAGGCGTTTCGATAAAAACACGACTTTCCCGCCCGGAGTGTGTTCCGGACGAAACGTGAATGGTCTAATTTTGGATTTCACACAGAACCAGACGTTCGATGAGTTCGGTATCGAAATTCGAGACAGTGCCCGAAAGATCGCAACTTTCGACGCGGTAGGCGATTCGGTAAAAACACAACTTTCCCGATCGGAGTGTATTCCGGACGAAACGTGAATGGTCTATTTTTGGATTTCACACAGAACCAGACGTTCGGTCAGTTCGGTATGGAAATTCGAGACAGTGCCCGAAAGATCGCAACTTTCGACGCGGTAGGCGTTTCGGTAAAAACACGAACTTTCCCGCCCGGAGTGTATTCCGGACGAAACGTGAATGGTCTATTTTTGGATTTCACACAGAACCAGATGTTCGGTGAGTTCGGTATTGAAATTCGAGACAGTGCCTGAAAGATCGCAACTTTCGACGCGGCAGGCGTTTCGGTAAAAACACGACTTTCCCGCCCGGAGTGTATTCCGGATGAAACGTGAATGGTCTATTTTTGGATTTCACACAGAACCAGACGTTCGGTGAGTTCGGTATCGAAATTCAAGACAGTGCCTGAAAGATAGCAACTTTCGACGCGGTAGGCGTTTCGGTAAAAACATGACTTTCCCGCCCGGCGTGTATTCCGGAGAAATGGGAATGGTCTATTTTTGGATTTCACACAGAACCAGATGTTCGGTGAGTTCGGTATCGAAATTCGAGACAGTGCCTGAAAGATCGCAACTTTCGACGCGGTAGGCGTTTCGGTAAAAACACGACTTTCCCGCCCGGAGTGTATTTCGGACGAAACGTGAATGGTCTATTTTTGGATTTCACACAGAACCAGACGTTCGGTGAGTTCGGTATCGAAATTCGAGACAGTGCCTGAAAGATCGCAACTTTCGACGCGGTAGACATTTCAGTAAAAACACGACTTGCCCGCCCGGAGTGTATTCCAGACGAAACGTGAATGGTCTGTTTTTGGATTTCACACAGAACCAGACTTTTGGTGAGTTCGGTATCGAAATTCGAGACAGTGCCCGAAAGATCACAACTTTCGACGCGGTAGGCGTTTCGGTAAAAACACGACTTTCCCGCCGGGAGTGTGTTCCGGACGAAACATGAATGGTCTAATTTTGGATTTCACACAGAACCAGACATTCGGTGAGTTCGGTATCGAAATTCGAGACAGTGCCCGAAAGATCGCAACTTTCGACGCGGTAGGCGTTTCGGTAAAAACACGACTTTCCCACCCGGAGTGTATTCCGGACGAAACGTGAATGGTCTATTTTTGGATTTCACACAGAACCAGACGTTCGGTGAGTTCGGTATCGAAATTCGACACGGTGCCGAAATATCGCAACTTTCGACGCGGTAGGCGTTTCGGTAAAAACACAACTTTCCCGCCCGGAGTGTGTTCCGGACGTAACGTGAATGGTCTAATTTTGGATTTCACACAGAACCAGATGTTCGGTGAGTTTGGTATCAAAATTCGAGACCGTGCCGAAAGATCGCAACTTTCGACGCGGTAGGCGTTTCGATAAAAACACGACTTTCCCGCCCGGAGTATATTCCGGACGAAACGTGAATGGTCTATTTTTGGATTTCACACAGAAACAGACGTTCGGTGAGTTCGGTATCGAAATTCGAGACAGTGCCCGAAAGTTCGCAACTTTCGACGCGGGTGGCGTTTCAGTAAAAACTCGACTTTCCCGCCCGGAGTTTGTTCCGAACGAAATGTGAATGGTCTAATTTTTTATTTCACACAGATCCAGATGTTCGGTGAGTTTTGTTTCGAAATTCGACCTGGTGCCGAAAGATCGCAACTTTCGACGCGGTAGGCGTTTCGGTAAAAACACGATTTTCCCGCCCGGAGTGTATTTGGGACGAAACGTGAATGGTCTATTTTTGGATTTCACACAGAAACAGACGATCGGTGAGTTCGGTATCGAAATTCGAGACAGTGCACGAAAGATCGCAACTTTCGACGCGGTAGGCGTTTCGGTAAAAACACGAACTTTCCCGCCCGGAGTGTATTCCGGACGAAACGTGAATGGTCTATTTTTGGATTTCACACAGAACCAGACGTTCGGTATCGAAATTCGACACGGTGCCGAAAGATCACAACTTTCGACGCGGTAGGCGTTTCGGTAAAAACACGACTCTCCCGCCCGGAGTGTGTTCCGGACGAAACGTGAATGGTCTAATTTTGGATTTCACACAGAACCAGACATTCGGTGAGTTCGGTATCGAAATTCGGGATAGTGCCCGAAAGATCGCAACTTTCGACGCGGGTGGCGTTTCAGTAAAAACACGACTTTCCCGCCCGGAGTTTGTTCCGAACGAAATGTGAATGGTCTAATTTTTGATTTCACACAGATCCAGATGTTCGGTGAGTTTTGTTTCGAAATTCGACCTGGTGCCGAAAGATCGCAACTTTCGACGCGGTAGGCGTTTCGGTAAAAACACGACTTTCCCGCCCGGAGTGTATTCCGGACGAAACGTGAATGGTCTATTTTTGGATTTCACACAGAACCAGACGTTCGGTGAGTTCGGTATCGAAATTCGAGACAGTGCCTGAAAGATCGCAACTTTCGACGCGGTAGGCGTTTCGGTAAAAACACAACTTGCCCGCCCGGAGTGTATTCCGGACGAAACGTGAATGGTCTATTTTTGGATTTCACACAGAAACAGACGTACGGTGAGTTCGGTATCGAAATTCGAGACAGTGCCCGAAAGATCGCAACTTTCGACGCGGTAGGCGTTTCGGTAAAAACACGAACTTTCCCGCCCGGAGTGTATTCCGGACGAAACGTGAATGGTCTATTTTTGGATTTCACACAGAACCAGACGTTCGGTGAGTTCGGTATCGAAATTCGACACGGTGCCGAAAGATCACAACTTTCGACGCGGTAGGCGTTTCGGTAAAAACACGACTTTCCCTCCCGGAGTGTGTTCCGGACGAAACGTGAATGTTCTAATTTTGGATTTCACACAGAACCAGACGTTCGGTGAGTTCGGTACCGAAATTCGGGATAGTGCCCAAAAGATTGCAACTTTCGACGCGGGTGGCATTTCGGTAAAAACACGACTTTCCCGCCCGGAGTTTGTTCCGAACGAAATGTGAATGGTCTAATTTTTGATTTCACACAGATCTAGATGTTCGGTGAGTTTTGTTTCGAAATTCGACCTGGTGCCGAAAGATCGTAAATTTCGACGCGGTAGGCGTTTCGGTAAAAACACGACTTTCCCGCCCGGAGTGCATTCCGGACGAAACGTGAATGGTCTATTTTTGGATTTCACACAGAACCAAACGTTCGGTGAGTTCGGTATCGAAATTTGAGACAGTGCCTGAAAGATCGCAACTTTTGACGCGGTAGGCGTTTCGGTAAAAACACGACTTGTCCGCCCGGAGTGTATTCCGGACGAAATTTGAATGGTCTATTTTTGGATTTCACACAGAAACAGACGTTCGGTGAGTTCGGTATCGAAATTCGAGACAGTGCCCGAAAGATCGCAACTTTCGACGCGGTAGGCGTTTCGGTAAAAACACGAACTTTCCCGCCCGGAGTGTATTCCGGACGAAACGTGAATGGTCTATTTTTGGATTTCACATAGATAGAACCAGACGTTCGGTGAGTTCAGTATCGAAATTCGACCCGGTGCCGAAAGATCACAACTTTCGACGCGGTAGGCGTTTCGGTAAAAACACGACTTTCCCGCCCGGAGTGTGTTCCGGACGAAACGTGAATGGTCTAATTTTGGATTTCACACAGAACCAGACGTTCGGTGAGTTTGGTATCAAAATTCGAGACCGTGCCGAAAGATCGCAACTTTCGATGCGGTAGGCGTTTCGATAAAAACACGACTTTCCCGCCCGGAGTGTGTTCCGGACGAAACGTGAATGGTCTATTTTTGGATTTCACACAGAACCAGACGTTCGGTGAGTTTGGTATCAAAATTCGAGACCGTGCCGAAAGATCACAACTTTCGATGCGGTAGGCGTTTCGATAAAAACACGACTTTCCCGCCCGGAGTGTGTTCCGGACGAAACGTGAATGGTCTATTTTTGGATTTCACACAGAAACAGACGTACGGTGAGTTCGGTATCGAAATTCGAGACAGTGCCCGAAAGATCGCAACTTTCGACGCGGTAGGCGTTTCGGTAAAAACACGAACTTTCCCGCCCGGAGTGTATTCCGGACGAAACGTGAATGGTCTATTTTTGGATTTCACACAGAACCAGACGTTCGGTGAGTTCGGTATCGAAATTCGACACGGTGCCGAAAGATCACAACTTTCGACGCGGTAGGCGTTTCGGTAAAAACACGACTTTCCCTCCCGGAGTGTGTTCCGGACGAAACGTGAATGTTCTAATTTTGGATTTCACACAGAACCAGACGTTCGGTGAGTTCGGTACCGAAATTCGGGATAGTGCCCGAAAGATCGCAACTTTCGACGCGGGTGGCATTTCGGTAAAAATACGACTTTCCCGCCCGGAGTTTGTTCCGAACGAAATGTGAATGGTCTAATTTTTGATTTCACACAGATCTAGATGTTCGGTGAGTTTTGTTTCGAAATTCGACATGGTGCCGAAAGATCGTAACTTTCGACGCGGTAGGCGTTTCGGTAAAAACACGACTTTCCCGCCCGGAGTGCATTCCGGACGAAACGTGAATGGTCTATTTTTGGATTTCACACAGAACCAAACGTTCGGTGAGTTCGGTATCGAAATTCGAGACAGTGCCTGAAAGATCGCAACTTTTGACGCGGTAGGCGTTTCGGTAAAAACACGACTTGTCCGCCCGGAGTGTATTCCGGACGAAATTTGAATGGTCTATTTTTGGATTTCACACAGAAACAGACGTTCGGTGAGTTCGGTATCGAAATTCGAGACAGTGCTCGAAAGATCGCAACTTTCGACGCGGTAGGCGTTTCGGTAAAAACACGACTTTCCCGCCCGGAGTGTGTTCCGGACGAAACGTGAATGGTCTAATTTTGGATTTCACACAGAACCAGACGTTCGGTGAGTTTGGTATCAAAATTCGAGACCGTGCCGAAAGATCGCAACTTTCGATGCGGTAGGCGTTTCGATAAAAACACGACTTTCCCGCCCGGAGTGTGTTCCGGACGAAACGTGAATGGTCTATTTTTGGATTTCACACAGAACCAGACGTTCGGTGAGTTTGGTATCAAAATTCGAGACCGTGCCGAAAGATCGCAACTTTCGATGCGGTAGGCGTTTCGATAAAAACACGACTTTCCCGCCCGGAGTGTGTTCCGGACGAAACGTGAATGGTCTATTTTTGGATTTCACACAGAACCAGACGTTCGGTGAGTTTGGTATCAAAATTCGAGACCGTGCCGAAAGATCGCAACTTTCGATGCGGTAGGCGTTTCGATAAAAACACGACTTTCCCGCCCGGAGTGTGTTCCGGACGAAACGTGAATGGTCTATTTTTGGATTTCACACAGAAACAGACGTACGGTGAGTTCGGTATCGAAATTCGAGACAGTGCCCGAAAGATCGCAACTTTCGACGCGGTAGGCGTTTCGGTAAAAACACGAACTTTCCCGCCCGGAGTGTATTCCGGACGAAACGTGAATGGTCTATTTTTGGATTTCACACAGAACCAGACGTTCGGTGAGTTCGGTATCGAAATTCGACACGGTGCTGAAAGATCACAACTTTCGACGCGGTAGGCGTTTCGGTAAAAACACGAATTTCCCGCCCGGAGTGCATTCCGGACGAAACGTGAATGGTCTATTTTTGGATTTCACACAGAACCAAACGTTCGGTGAGTTCGGTATCGAAATTCGAGACAGTGCCTGAAAGATCGCAACTTTTGACGCGGTAGGCGTTTCGGTAAAAACACGACTTGTCCGCCCGGAGTGTATTCCGGACGAAATTTGAATGGTCTATTTTTGGATTTCACGCAGAAACAGACGTTCGGTATCGAAATTCGAGACAGTGCTCGAAAGATCGCAACTTTCGACGCGGTAGGCGTTTCGGTAAAAACACGACTTTCCCGCCCGGAGTGTGTTCCGGACGAAACGTGAATGGTCTAATTTTGGATTTCACACAGAACCAGACGTTCGGTGAGTTTGGTATCAAAATTCGAGACCGTGCCGAAAGATCGCAACTTTCGATGCGGTAGGCGTTTCGATAAAAACACTACTTTCCCGCCCGGAGTGTGTTCCGGACGAAACGTGAATGGTCTATTTTTGGATTTCACACAGAACCAGACGTTCGGTGAGTTTGGTATCAAAATTCGAGACCGTGCCGAAAGATCGCAACTTTCGATGCGGTAGGCGTTTCGATAAAAACACGACTTTCCCGCCCGGAGTGTGTTCCGGACGAAACGTGAATGGTCTATTTTTGGATTTCACACAGAACCAGACGTTCGGTGAGTTTGGTATCAAAATTCGAGACCGTGCCGAAAGATCGCAACTTTCGATGCGGTAGGCGTTTCGATAAAAACACGACTTTCCCGCCCGGAGTGTGTTCCGGACGAAACGTGAATGGTCTATTTTTGGATTTCACACAGAAACAGACGTACGGTGAGTTCGGTATCGAAATTCGAGACAGTGCCCGAAAGATCGCAACTTTCGACGCGGTAGGCGTTTCGGTAAAAACACGAACTTTCCCGCCCGGAGTGTATTCCGGACGAAACGTGAATGGTCTATTTTTGGATTTCACACAGAACCAGACGTTCGGTGAGTTCGGTATCGAAATTCGACACGGTGCCGAAAGATCACAACTTTCGACGCGGTAGGCGTTTCGGTAAAAACACGACTTTCCCTCCCGGAGTGTGTTCCGGACGAAACGTGAATGTTCTAATTTTGGATTTCACACAGAACCAGACGTTCGGTGAGTTCGGTACCGAAATTCGGGATAGTGCCCGAAAGATCGCAACTTTCGACGCGGGTGGCATTTCGGTAAAAACACGACTTTCCCGCCCGGAGTTTGTTCCGAACGAAATGTGAATGGTCTAATTTTTGATTTCACACAGATCTAGATGTTCGGTGAGTTTTGTTTCGAAATTCGACATGGTGCCGAAAGATCGTAACTTTCGACGCGGTTGGCGTTTCGGTAAAAACACGACTTTCCCGCCTGGAGTGCATTCCGGACGAAACGTGAATGGTCTATTTTTGGATTTCACACAGAACCAAACGTTCGGTGAGTTCGGTATCGAAATTCGAGACAGTGCCTGAAAGATCGCAACTTTTGACGCGGTAGGCGTTTCGGTAAAAACAGGACTTGTCCGCCCGGAGTGTATTCCGGACGAAATTTGAATGGTCTATTTTTGGATTTCACACAGAAACAGACGTTCGGTGAGTTCGGTATCGAAATTCGAGACAGTGCTCGAAAGATCGCAACTTTCGACGCGGTAGGCGTTTCGGTAAAAACACGACTTTCCCGCCCGGAGTGTGTTCCGGACGAAACGTGAATGGTCTAATTTTGGATTTCACACAGAACCAGACGTTCGGTGAGTTTGGTATCAAAATTCGAGACCGTGCCGAAAGATCGCAACTTTCGATGCGGTAGGCGTTTCGATAAAAACACGACTTTCATGCCCGGAGTGTGTTCCGGACGAAACGTGAATGGTCTATTTTTGGATTTCACACAGAACCAGACGTTCGGTGAGTTTGGTATCAAAATTCGAGACCGTGCCGAAAGATCGCAACTTTCGATGCGGTAGGCGTTTCGATAAAAACACGACTTTCCCGCCCGGAGTGTGTTCCGGACGAAACGTGAATGGTCTATTTTTGGATTTCACACAGAACCAGACGTTCGGTGAGTTTGGTATCAAAATTCGAGACCGTGCCGAAAGATCGCAACTTTCGATGCGGTAGGCGTTTCGATAAAAACACGACTTTCCCGCCCGGAGTGTGTTCCGGACGAAACGTGAATGGTCTATTTTTGGATTTCACACAGAAACAGACGTACGGTGAGTTCGGTATCGAAATTCGAGACAGTGCCCGAAAGATCGCAACTTTCGACGCGGTAGGCGTTTCGGTAAAAACACGAACTTTCCCGCCCGGAGTGTATTCCGGACGAAACGTGAATGGTCTATTTTTGGATTTCACACAGAACCAGACGTTCGGTGAGTTCGGTATCGAAATTCGACACGGTGCCGAAAGATCACAACTTTCGACGCGGTAGGCGTTTCGGTAAAAACACGACTTTCCCTCCCGGAGTGTGTTCCGGACGAAACGTGAATGTTCTAATTTTGGATTTCACACAGAACCAGACGTTCGGTGAGTTCGGTGCCGAAATTCGGGATAGTGCCCGAAAGATCGCAACTTTCGACGCGGGTGGCATTTCGGTAAAAACACGACTTTCCCGCCAAGAGTTTGTTCCGAACGAAATGTGAATGGTCTAATTTTTGATTTCACACAGATCTAGATGTTCGGTGAGTTTTGTTTCGAAATTCGACATGGTGCCGAAAGATCGTAACTTTCGACGCGGTAGGCGTTTCGGTAAAAACACGACTTTCCCGCCCGGAGTGCATTCCGGACGAAACGTGAATGGTCTATTTTTGGATTTCACACAGAACTAGACGTTCGGTGAGTTCGGTATCGAAATTCGAGACAGTGCCCGAAAGATCGCAACTTTCGACGCGGTAGTCGTTTCGGTAAAAACACGAACTTTCCCGTCCGGAGTGTATTCCGAACGAAATGTGAATGGTCTAATTTTTGATTTCACACAGATCCAGATGTTTGGCGAGTTTCGTTTCGAAATTCCACCTGGTGCCGAAAGATCGCAACTTTCGACGCGGTAGGCGTTTCGGTAAAAACCCGACTTTCCCGCCCGGAGTGTATTCCGGACGAAACGTGAATCGTCTATTTTTGGATTTCACACAGAACCAGACATTCGGTGAGTTCGGTATCGAAATTCGAGACAGTGCCTGAAAGATCGCAACTTTCGACGCGCTAGGCGTTTCGGTCAAAACACGACTTGCCCGCCCGGAGTGTATTCCGGACGAAACGTGAATGGTCTATTTTTGGATTTCACACAGAAACAGACGTTCGGTGAGTTCGGTATCGAAATTTGAGACAGTGCCCGAAAGATCGCAACTTTCGACAAGGTAGACGTTTTGATAAAAACACGAACTTTCCCGCCCGGAGTGTATTCCGGACGAAACGTGAATGGTCTATTTTTGGATTTCACACAGAACCAGACGTTCGGTGAGTTCGGTATCGAAATTCGAAACGGTGCCGAAAGATCACAACTTTCGACGCGGTAGGCGTTTCGGTAAAAACACGACTTTCCCGCCCGGAGTGTGTTCCGGACGAAACGTGAATGGTCTAATTTTGGATTTCACACAGAACCAGACGTTCGGTGAGTTCGGTATCAAAATTCGGGATAGTGCCCGAAAGATCGCAACTTTCGACGCGGGTGGCGTTTCAGTAAAAACTCGACTTTCCCGCCCGGAGTTTGTTCCGAACGAAATGTGAATGGTCTAATTTTTGATTTCACACAGATCCAGATGTTCGGTGAGATTTGTTTCGAAATTCGACCTGGTGCCGAAAGATCGCAACTTTCGACGCGGTAGGCGTTTCGGTAAAAACACGACTTTCCCGCCCGGAGTGTATTCCGGACGAAACGTGAATGGTCTATTTTTGGATTTCACACAGAACCAGACGTTCGGTGAGTTCGGTATCGAAATTCGAGACAGTGCCTGAAAGATCGCAACTTTCGACGCGGTAGGCGTTTCGGTAAAAACACGACTTGCCCGCCCGGAGTGTATTCCGGACGAAACGTGAATGGTCTATTTTTGGATTTCACACAGAAACAGACGTACGGTGAGTTCGGTATCGAAATTCGAGACAGTGCCCGAAAGATCGCAACTTTCGACGCGGTAGGCGTTTCGGTAAAAACACGAACTTTCCCGCCCGGAGTGTATTCCGGATGAAAGGTGAATGGTCTATTTTTGGATTTCACACAGAACCAGACGTTCGGTGAGTTCGGTATCGAAATTCGACACGGTGCCGAAAGAGCACAACTTTCGACGCGGTAGGCGTTTCGGTAAAAACACGACTTTCCCTCCCGGAGTGTGTTCCGGACGAAACGTGAATGTTCTAATTTTGGATTTCACACAGAACCAGACGTTCGGTGAGTTCGGTACCGAAATTCGGGATAGTGCCCAAAAGATTGCAACTTTCGACGCGGTAGGCGTTTCGGTAAAAACACGACTTTCCCACCCGGAGTGTATTCCGGACGAAACGTGAATGGTCTATTTTTGGATTTCACACAGAACCAGACGTTCGGTGAGTTCGGTATCGAAATTCGACACGGTGCCGAAATATCGCAACTTTCGACGCGGTAGGCGTTTCGGTAAAAACACAACTTTGCCGCCTGGAGTGTGTTCCGGACGTAACGTGAATGGTCTAATTTTGGATTTCACACAGAACCAGATGTTCGGTGAGTTTGGTATCAAGATTCGAGACCGTGCCAAAAGATCGCAACTTTCGACGCGGTAGGCGTTTCGATAAAAACACGACTTTCCCGCCCGGAGTGTGTTCCGGAGAAACGTGAATGGTCTAACTTTGGATTTCACATAGAACCAGACGTTCGGTGAGTTCGGTATCGAAATTCTAGACAGTGCCCGGAAGATCGCAACTTTCGACGCGGTAGGCGTTTCGGTAAAAACACGACTTTCCCGCCCGGAGTGTATTCCGGACGAAACGTGAATGGTCTATTTTTGGATTTCACACAGAAACAGACGTTCGGTGAGTTCGGTATCGAAATTCGAGACAGTGCCCGAAAGTTCGCAACTTTCGACGCGGGTGGCGTTTCAGTAAAAACTCGACTTTCCCGCCCGGAGTTTGTTCCGAACGAAATGTGAATGGTCTAATTTTTTATTTCACACAGATCCAGATGTTCGGTGAGTTTTGTTTCGAAATTCGACCTGGTGCCGAAAGATCGCAACTTTCGACGCGGTAGGCGTTTCGGTAAAAACACAATTTTCCCGCCCGGAGTGTTTTTGGGACGAAACGTGAATGGTCTATTTTTGGATTTCACACAGAAACAGACGATCGGTGAGTTCGGTATCGAAATTCGAGACAGTGCACGAAAGATCGCAACTTTCGACGCGGTAGGCGTTTCGGTAAAAACACGAACTTTCCCGCCCGGAGTGTATTCCGGATGAAACGTGAATGGTCTATTTTTGGATTTCACACAGAACCAGACGTTCGGTATCGAAATTCGACACGGTGCCGAAAGATCACAACTTTCGACGCGGTAGGCATTTCGGTAAAAACACGACTCTCCCGCCCGGAGTGTGTTCCGGACGAAACGTGAATGGTCTAATTTTGGATTTCACACAGAACCAGACATTCGGTGAGTTCGGTATCGAAATTCGGGATAGTGCCCGAAAGATCGCAACTTTCGACGCGGGTGGCGTTTCAGTAAAAACACGACTTTCCCGCCCGGAGTTTGTTCCGAACGAAATGTGAATGGTCTAATTTTTGATTTCACACAGATCCAGATGTTCGGCGAGTTTCGTTTCGAAATTCCACCTGGTGCCGAAAGATCGCAACTTTCGACGCGGTAGGCGTTTAGGTAAAAACCCGACTTTCCCGCCCGGAGTGTATTCCGGACGAAACGTGAATGGTCTATTTTTGGATTTCACACAGAACCAGACATTCGGTGAGTTCGGTATCGAAATTCGAGACAGTGCCTGAAAGATCGCAACTTTCGACGCGCTAGGCGTTTCGGTCAAAACACGACTTGCCCGCCCGGAGTGTATTCCGGACGAAACGTGAATGGTCTATTTTTGGATTTCACACAGAAACAGACGTTCGGTGAGTTCGGTATCGAAATTTGAGACAGTGCCCGAAAGATCGCAACTTTCGACAAGGTAGACGTTTTGATAAAAACACGAACTTTCCCGCCCGGAGTGTATTCCGGACGAAACGTGAATGGTCTATTTTTGGATTTCACACAGAACCAGACGTTCGGTGAGTTCGGTATCGAAATTCGAAACGGTGCCGAAAGATCACAACTTTCGACGCGGTAGGCGTTTCGGTAAAAACACGACTTTCCCGCCCGGAGTGTGTTCCGGACGAAACGTGAATGGTCTAACTTTGGATTTCACACAGAACCAGACGTTCGGTGAGTTCGGTATCAAAATTCGGGATAGTGCCCGAAAGATCGCAACTTTCGACGCGGGTGGCGTTTCAGTAAAAACTCGACTTTCCCGCCCGGAGTTTGTTCCGAACGAAATGTGAATGGTCTAATTTTTGATTTCACACAGATCCAGATGTTCGGTGAGTTTTGTTTCGAAATTCGACCTGGTGCCGAAAGATCGCAACTTTCGACGCGGTAGGCGTTTCGGTAAAAACACGACTTTCCCGCCCGGAGTGTATTCCGGACGAAACGTGAATGGTCTATTTTTGGATTTCACACAGAACCAGACGTTCGGTGAGTTCGGTATCGAAATTCGAGACAGTGCCTGAAAGATCGCAACTTTCGACGCGGTAGGCGTTTCGGTAAAAACACGACTTGCCCGCCCGGAGTGTATTCCGGACGAAACGTGAATGGTCTATTTTTGGATTTCACACAGAAACAGACGTACGGTGAGTTCGGTATCGAAATTCGAGACAGTGCCCGAAAGATCGCAACTTTCGACGCGGTAGGCGTTTCGGTAAAAACACGAACTTTCCCGCCCGGAGTGTATTCCGGACGAAACGTGAATGGTCTATTTTTGGATTTCACACAGAACCAGACGTTCGGTGAGTTCGGTATCGAAATTCGACACGGTGCCGAAAGATCACAACTTTCGACGCGGTAGGCGTTTCGGTAAAAACACGACTTTCCCTCCCGGAGTGTGTTCCGGACGAAACGTGAATGTTCTAATTTTGGATTTCACACAGAACCAGACGTTCGGTGAGTTCGGTACGGAAATTCGGGATAGTGCCCAAAAGATTGCAACTTTCGACGCGGGTGGCATTTCGGTAAAAACACGACTTTCCCGCCCGGAGTTTGTTCCGAACGAAATGTGAATGGTCTAATTTTTGATTTCACACAGATCTAGATGTTCGGTGAGTTTTGTTTCGAAATTCGACCTGGTGCCGAAAGATCGTAAATTTCGACGCGGTAGGCGTTTCGGTAAAAACACGACTTTCCCGTCCGGAGTGCATTCCGGACGAAATGTGAATGGTCTATTTTTGGATTTCACACAGAACCAAACGTTCGGTGAGTTCGGTATCGAAATTTGAGACAGTGCCTGAAAGATCGCAACTTTTGACGCGGTAGGCGTTTCGGTAAAAACACGACTTGTCCGCCCGGAGTGTATTCCGGACGAAATTTGAATGGTCTATTTTTGGATTTCACACAGAAACAGACGTTCGGTGAGTTCGGTATCGAAATTCGAGACAGTGCCCGAAAGATCGCAACTTTCGACGCGGTAGGCGTTTCGGTAAAAACACGAACTTTCCCGCCCGGAGTGTATTCCGGACGAAACGTGAATGGTCTATTTTTGGATTTCACATAGATAGAACCAGACGTTCGGTGAGTTCGGTATCGAAATTCGACCCGGTGCCGAAAGATCACAACTTTCGACGCGGTAGGCGTTTCGGTAAAAACACGACTTTCCCGCCCGGAGTATGTTCCGGACGAAACGTGAATGGTCTAATTTTGGATTTCACACAGAACCAGACGTTCGGTGAGTTTGGTATCAAAATTCGAGACCGTGCCGAAAGATCGCAACTTTCGATGCGGTAGGCGTTTCGATAAAAACACGACTTTCCCGCCCGGAGTGTGTTCCGGACGAAACGTGAATGGTCTATTTTTGGATTTCACACAGAACCAGACGTTCGGTGAGTTGGGTATCAAAATTCGAGACCGTGCCGAAAGATCACAACTTTCGATGCGGTAGGCGTTTCGATAAAAACACGACTTTCCCTCCCGGAGTGTGTTCCGGACGAAACGTGAATGGTCTATTTTTGGATTTCACACAGAAACAGACGTACGGTGAGTTCGGTATCGAAATTCGAGACAGTGCCCGAAAGATCGCAACTTTCGACGCGGTAGGCGTTTCGGTAAAAACACGAACTTTCCCGCCCGGAGTGTATTCCGGACGAAACGTGAATGGTCTATTTTTGGATTTCACACAGAACCAGACGTTCGGTGAGTTCGGTATCGAAATTCGACACGGTGCCGAAAGATCACAACTTTCGACGCGGTAGGCGTTTCGGTAAAAACACGACTTTCCCTCCCGGAGTGTGTTCCGGACGAAACGTGAATGTTCTAATTTTGGATTTCACACAGAACCAGACGTTCGGTGAGTTCGGTACCGAAATTCGGGATAGTGCCCGAAAGATCGCAACTTTCGACGCGGGTGGTATTTCGGTAAAAACACGACTTTCCCGCCCGGAGTTTGTTCCGAACGAAATGTGAATGGTCTAATTTTTGATTTCACACAGATCTAGATGTTCGGTGAGTTTTGTTTCGAAATTCGACATGGTGCCGAAAGATCGTAACTTTCGACGCGGTAGGCGTTTCGGTAAAAACACGACTTTCCCGCCCGGAGTGCATTCCGGACGAAACGTGAATGGTCTATTTTTGGATTTCACACAGAACCAAACGTTCGGTGAGTTCGGTATCGAAATTCGAGACAGTGCCTGAAAGATCGCAACTTTTGACGCGGTAGGCGTTTCGGTAAAAACACGACTTGTCCGCCCGGAGTGTATTCCGGACGAAATTTGAATGGTCTATTTTTGGATTTCACACAGAAACAGACGTTCGGTGAGTTCGGTATCGAAATTCGAGACAGTGCTCGAAAGATCGCAACTTTCGACGCGGTAGGCGTTTCGGTAAAAACACGACTTTCCCGCCCGGAGTGTATTCCGGACGAAACGTGAATGGTCTATTTTTGGATTTAACACAGAACCAGACGTTCGGTGAGTTCGGTATCGAAATTCGAGAAAGTGCCCGAAAGATCGCAACTTTTGACGCGGAAGGCGTTTCGGTAAAAACACGAACTTTCCCGCCCGGAGTGTATTCCGGACGAAACGTGGATGGTCTATTTTTAGATTTCACACAGAACCAGACGTTCGGTGTGTTCGGTATCGAACTTCGACACGGTGCCGAAAGATCGCAACTTTCGACGCAGTAGGCGTTCCGGTAAAAACACGACTTTCCCGCCCGGAGTGTGTTCCGGACGAAACGTGAATGGTCTAATTTTGGATTTCACACAGAACCAGACGTTCGGTGAGTTCGGTATCGAAATTCGAGATAGTGCCCGAAAGATCGCAACTTTCAACGCGGGTGGCGTTTCATTAAAAACTCGACTTTCCCGCCCGGAGTTTGTTCCGAACGAAATGTGAATGGTCTAATTTTTGATTTCACACAGATCCAGATGTTCGGTGAGTTTTGTTTCGAAATTCGACCTGGTGCCGAAAGATCGCAACTTTCGACGCGGTAGGCGTTTCGGTAAAAACACGACTTTCCCGCCCGGAGTGTATTCCGGACGAAACGTAAATGGTCTATTTTTGGATTTCACACAGAACCTTACGTTCGGTGAGTTCGGTATCGAAATTCGAGACAGTGCCTGAAAGATCGCAACTTTCGACGCGGTAGGCTTTTCGGTGAAAACACGACTTGCCCGCCCGGAGTGTATTCCGGAGGAAACGTGAATGGTCTATTTTTGGATTTCACACAGAAACAGACGTACGGTGAGTTCGGTATCGAAATTCGAGACAGTGCCCGAAAGATCGCAACTTTCGACGCGGTAGGCGTTTCGGTAAAAACACGAACTTTCCCGCTCGGAGTGTATTCCGGACGAAACATGAATGGTCTATTTTTGGATTTACACAGAACCAGACGTTCGGTGAGTTCGGTATCGAACTTCGACACGGTGCCGAATGATCACAACTTTCGACGCGGTAGGCTTTTCGGTGAAAACACGACTTGCCCGCCCGGAGTGTATTCCGGACGAAACGTGAATGGTCTATTTTTGGATTTCACATAGAACCAAACGTTCGGTGAGTTCGGTATCGAAATTCGAGACAGTGCCCGAAAGATCGCAACTTTCGACGCGGTAGGCTTTTCGGTAAAAACACGACTTGCCGCCCGGAGTGTATTCCGGACGAAACGTGAATGGTCTATTTTTGGATTTCACACAGAAACAGACGTACGGTGAGTTCGGTATCGAAATTCGAGACAGTGCCCGAAAGATCGCAACTTTCGACGCGGGTGGCGTTTCGGTAAAAACACGACTTTCCCGCCCGGAGTTTGTTCCGAACGAAATGTGAATGGTCTAATTTTTGATTTCACACAGATCTAGAGGTTCGGTGAGTTTTGTTTCGAAATTCGACCTGGTGCCGAAAGATCGCAACTTTCGACGCGGTAGGCGTTTCGGTAAAAACACGACTTTCCCGCCCGGAGTGCATTCCGGACGAAACATGAATGGTCTATTTTTGGATTTCACATAGAACCAAACGTTCGGTGAGTTCGGTATCGAAATTCGAGACAGTGCCTGAAAGATCGCAACTTTCGACGCGGTAGGCGTTTCGGTAAAAACACGACTTGTCTGCCCGGAGTGTATTCCGGACGAAATGTGAATGGTCTATTTTTGGATTTCACACAGAAACAGACGTTCGGTGAGTTCGGTATCGAAATTCGAGACAGTGCCCGAAAGATCGCAACTTTCGACGCGGTAGGCTTTTCGGTAAAAACACGACTTGCCGCCCGGAGTGTATTCCGGACGAAACGTGAATGGTCTATTTTTGGATTTCACACAGAAACAGACGTACGGTGAGTTCGGTATCGAAATTCGAGACAGTGCCCGAAAGATCGCAACTTTCGACGCGGTAGGCGTTTCGGTAAAAACACGAACTTTCCCGCCCGGAGTGTATTCCGGACGAAACGTGAATGGTCTATTTTTGGATTTACACAGAACCAGACGTTCGGTGAGTTCGGTATCGAACTTCGACACGGTGCCGAAAGATCACAACTTTCGACGCGGTAGGCGTTTCGGTAAAAACACGACTTTCCCTCCCGGAGTGTGTTCCGGACGAAACGTGAATGTTCTAATTTTGGATTTCACACAGAACCAGACGTTCGGTGAGTTCGGTATCGAAATTCGGGATAGTGCCCGAAAGATCGCAACTTTCGACGCGGGTGGCGTTTCGGTAAAAACACGACTTTCCCGCCCGGAGTTTGTTCCGAACGAAATGTGAATGGTCTAATTTTTGATTTCACACAGATCTAGATGTTCGGTGAGTTTTGTTTCGAAATTCGACCTGGTGCCGAAAGATCGCAACTTTCGACGCGGTAGGCGTTTCGGTAAAAACACGACTTTCCCGCCCGGAGTGCATTCCGGACGAAACGTGAATGGTCTATTTTTGGATTTCACATAGAACCAAACCTTCGGTGAGTTCGGTATCGAAATTCGAGACAGTGCCTGAAAGATCGCAACTTTCGACGCGGTAGGCGTTTCGGTAAAAACACGACTTGTCTGCCCGGAGTGTATTCCGGACGAAATGTGAATGGTCTATTTTTGGATTTCACACAGAAACAGACGTTCGGTGACTTCGGTATCGAAATTCGAGACAGTGCCCGAAAGATCGCAACTTTCGACGCGGTAGGCTTTTCGGTAAAAACACGACTTGCCCGCCCGGAGTGTATTCCGGACGAAACGTGAATGGTCTATTTTTGGATTTCACACAGAAACAGACGTACGGTGAGTTCGGTATCGAAATTCGAGACAGTGCCCGAAAGATCGCAACTTTCGACGCGGTAGGCGTTTCGGTAAAAACACGAACTTTACCGCCCGGAGTGTATTCCGGACGAAACGTGAATGGTCTATTTTTGGATTTACACAGAACCAGACGTTCGGTGAGTTCGGTATCGAACTTCGACACGGTGCCGAAAGATCACAACTTTCGACGCGGTAGGCGTTTCGGTAAAAACACGACTTTCCCTCCCGGAGTGTGTTCCGGACGAAACGTGAATGTTCTAATTTTGGATTTCACACAGAACCAGACGTTCGGTGAGTTCGGTATCGAAATTCGGGATAGTGCCCGAAAGATCGCAACTTTCGACGCGGGTGGCGTTTCGGTAAAAACACGACTTTCCCGCCCGGAGTTTGTTCCGAACGAAATGTGAATGGTCTAATTTTTGATTTCACACAGATCTAGATGTTCGGTGAGTTTTGTTTCGAAATTCGACCTGGTGCCGAAAGATCGCAACTTTCGACGCGGTAGGCGTTTCGGTAAAAACACGACTTTCCCGCCCGGAGTGCATTCCGGACGAAACGTGAATGGTCTATTTTTGGATTTCACATAGAACCAAACCTTCGGTGAGTTCGGTATCGAAATTCGAGACAGTGCCTGAAAGATCGCAACTTTCGACGCGGTAGGCGTTTCGGTAAAAACACGACTTGTCTGCCCGGAGTGTATTCCGGACGAAATGTGAATGGTCTATTTTTGGATTTCACACAGAAACAGACGTTCGGTGACTTCGGTATCGAAATTCGAGACAGTGCCCGAAAGATCGCAACTTTCGACGCGGTAGGCTTTTCGGTAAAAACACGACTTGCCCGCCCGGAGTGTATTCCGGACGAAACGTGAATGGTCTATTTTTGGATTTCACACAGAAACAGACGTACGGTGAGTTCGGTATCGAAATTCGAGACAGTGCCCGAAAGATCGCAACTTTCGACGCGGTAGGCGTTTCGGTAAAAACACGAACTTTACCGCCCGGAGTGTATTCCGGACGAAACGTGAATGGTCTATTTTTGGATTTACACAGAACCAGACGTTCGGTGAGTTCGGTATCGAACTTCGACACGGTGCCGAAAGATCACAACTTTCGACGCGGTAGGCGTTTCGGTAAAAACACGACTTTCCCTCCCGGAGTGTGTTCCGGACGAAACGTGAATGTTCTAATTTTGGATTTCACACAGAACCAGACGTTCGGTGAGTTCGGTATCGAAATTCGGGATAGTGCCCGAAAGATCGCAACTTTCGACGCGGGTGGCGTTTCGGTAAAAACACGACTTTCCCGCCCGGAGTTTGTTCCGAACGAAATGTGAATGGTCTAATTTTTGATTTCACACAGATCTAGATGTTCGGTGAGTTTTGTTTCGAAATTCGACCTGGTGCCGAAAGATCGCAACTTTCGACGCGGTAGGCGTTTCGGTAAAAACACGACTTTCCCGCCCGGAGTGCATTCCGGACGAAACGTGAATGGTCTATTTTTGGATTTCACACAGAACTAGACGTTCGGTGAGTTCGGTATCGAAATTCGAGACAGTGCCTGAAAGATCGCAACTTTCGACGCGGTAGGCGTTTCGGTAAAAACACGACTTGTCCGCCCGGAGTGTATTCCGGACGAAATGTGAATGGTCTATTTTTGGATTTCACACAGAAACAGACGTTCGGTGAGTTCGGTATCGAAATTCGAGACAGTGCCCGAAAGATCGCAACTTTCGACGCGGTAGTCGTTTCGGTAAAAACACGAACTTTCCCGCCCGGAGTGTATTCCGGACGAAACGTGAATGGTCTATTTTTGGATTTCACACAGAACCAGACGTTCGGTGAGTTCGGTATCGAAATTCGACACGGTGCCGAAAGATCACAACTTTCGATGCGGTAGGCGTTTCGGTAAAAACACGACTTTCCCTCCCGGAGTGTGTTCCGGACGAAACGTGAATGTTCTAATTTTGGATTTCACACAGAACCAGACGTTCGGTGAGTTCGGTATCGAAATTCGGGATAGTGCCCGAAAGATCGCAACTTTCGACGCGGGTGGCGTTTCGGTAAAAACACGACTTTCCCGCCCGGAGTTTGTTCCGAACGAAATGTGAATGGTCTAATTTTTGATTTCACACAGATCTAGAGGTTCGGTGAGTTTTGTTTCGAAATTCGACCTGGTGCCGAAAGATCGCAACTTTCGACGCGGTAGGCGTTTCGGTAAAAACACGACTTTCCCGCCCGGAGTGCATTCCGGACGAAACGTGAATGGTCTATTTTTGGATTTCACACAGAACCAAACGTTCGGTGAGTTCGGTATCGAAATTCGAGACAGTGCCTGAAAGATCGCAACTTTTGACGCGGTAGGCGTTTCGGTAAAAACACGACTTGTCCGCCCGGAGTGTTTTCCGGACGAAATGTGAATGGTCTATTTTTGGATTTCACACAGAAACAGACGTTCGGTGAGTTCGGTATCGAAATTCGAGACAGTGCCCGAAAGATCGCAACTTTCGACGCGGTAGGCGTTTCGGTAAAAACACGAACTTTCCCGCCCGGAGTGTATTCCGGACGAAACGTGAATGGTCTATTTTTGGATTTCACACAGAACCAGACGTTCGGTGAGTTCGGTATCGAAATTCGACCCGGTGCCGAAAGATCACAACTTTCGACGCGGTAGGCGTTTCGGTAAAAACACGACTTTCCCGCCCGGAGTGTGTTCCGGACGAAACGTGAATGGTCTAATTTTGGATTTCACACAGAACCAGACGTTCGGTGAGTTCAGTATCGAAATTCGGGATAGTGCCCGAAATATCGCAACTTTCGACGCGGGTGGCGTTTCGGTAAAAACACGACTTTTCCGCCCGGAGTTTGTTCCGAACGAAATGTGAATGGTCTAATTTTTGATTTCACACAGATCCAGATGTTCGGTGAGTTTTGTTTCGAAATTCGACCTGGTGCCGAGAGATCGCAACTTTCGACGCGGTAGGCGTTTCGGTAAAAACACGACTTTCCCGCCCGGAGTGTATTCCGGACGAAACGTGAATGGTCTATTTTTGGATTTAACACAGAACAAGACGTTCGGTGAGTTCGGTATCGAAATTCGAGAAAGTGCCCGAAAGATCGCAACTTTCGACGCGGAAGGCGTTTCGGTAAAAACACGAACTTTCCCGCTCGGAGTGTATTCCGGACGAAACGTGAATGGTCTATTTTTAGATTTCACACAGAACCAGACGTTCGGTGTGTTCGGTATCGAAATTCGACACGGTGCCGAAAGATCGCAACTTTCGACGCGGTAGGCGTTTCGGTAAAAACACGACTTTCCCGCCCGGAGTGTGTTCCGGACGAAACGTGAATGGTCTAATTTTGGATTTCACACAGAAACAGACGTACGGTGAGTTCGGTATCGAAATTCGAGACAGTGCTCGAAAGATCGCAACTTTCGACGCGGTAGGCGTTTCGGTAAAAACACGAACTTTCCCGCCCGGAGTGTATTCCGGACGAAACGTGAATGGTCTATTTTTGGATTTACACAGAACCAGACGTTCGGTGAGTTCGGTATCGAACTTCGACACGGTGCCGAAAGATCACAACTTTCGACGCGGTAGGCGTTTCGGTAAAAACACGACTTTCCCTCCCGGAGTGTGTTCCGGACGAAACGTGAATGTTCTAATTTTGGATTTCACACAGAACCAGACGTTCGGTGAGTTCGGTATCGAAATTCGGGATAGTGCCCGAAAGATCGCAACTTTCGACGCGGGTGGCGTTTCGGTAAAAACACGACTTTCCCGCCCGGAGTTTGTTCCGAACGAAATGTGAATGGTCTAATTTTTGATTTCACACAGATCTAGATGTTCGGTGAGTTTTGTTTCGAAATTCGACCTGGTGCCGAAAGATCACAACTTTCGATGCGGTAGGCGTTTCGGTAAAAACACGACTTTCCCGCCCGGAGTGCATTCCGGACGAAACGTGAATGGTCTATTTTTGGATTTCACACAGAACCAGACGTTCGGTGAGTTCGGTATCGAAATTCGAGACAGTGCCTGAAAGATCGCAACTTTCGACGCGGTAGGCGTTTCGGTAAAAACACGACTTGTCCGCCCGGAGTGTATTCCGGACGAAATGTGAATGGTCTATTTTTGGATTTCACACAGAAACAGACGTTCGGTGAGTTCGGTATCGAAATTCGAGACAGTGCCCGAAAGATAGCAACTTTCGACGCGGTAGGCTTTTCGGTAAAAACACGACTTGCCCGCCCGGAGTGTATTCCGGACGAAACGTGAATGGTCTTTTTTTGGATTTCACACAGAAACAGACGTACGGTGAGTTCGGTATCGAAATTCGAGACAGTGCCCGAAAGATCGCAACTTTCGACGGGGTAGGCGTTTCGGTAAAAACACGAACTTTCCCGCCCGGAGTGTATTCCGGACGAAATGTGAATGGTCTATTTTTGGATTTACACAGAACCAGACGTTCGGTGAGTTCGGTATCGAACTTCGACACGGTGCCGAAAGATCACAACTTTCGACGCGGTAGGCGTTTCGGTAAAAACACGACTTTCCCTCCCGGAGTGTGTTCCGGACGAAACGTGAATGGTCTAATTTTGGATTTCACACAGAAACAGACGTACGGTGAGTTCGGTATCGAAATTCGAGACAGTGCCCGAAAGATCGCAACTTTCGACGCGGTAGGCGTTTCGGTAAAAACACGAACTTTCCCGCCCGGAGTGTATTCCGGACGAAACGTGAATGGTCTATTTTTGGATTTACACAGAACCAGACGTTCGGTGAGTTCGGTATCGAACTTCGACACGGTGCCGAAAGATCACAACTTTCGACGCGGTAGGCGTTTCGGTAAAAACACGACTTTCCCTCCCGGAGTGTGTTCCGGACGAAACGTGAATGTTCTAATTTTGGATTTCACACAGAACCAGACGTTCGGTGAGTTCGGTATCGAAATTCGGGATAGTGCCCGAAAGATCGCAACTTTCGACGCGGGTGGCGTTTCGGTAAAAACACGACTTTCCCGCCCAGAGTTTGTTCCGAACGAAATGTGAATGGTCTAATTTTTGATTTCACACAGATCTAGATGTTCGGTGAGTTTTGTTTCGAAATTCGACCTGGTGCCGAAAGATCACAACTTTCGATGCGGTAGGCGTTTCGGTAAAAACACGACTTTCCCGCCCGGAGTGCATTCCGGACGAAACGTGAATGGTCTATTTTTGGATTTCACACAGAACCAGACGTTCGGTGAGTTCGGTATCGAAATTCGAGACAGTGCCTGAAAGATCGCAACTTTCGACGCGGTAGGCGTTTCGGTAAAAACACGACTTGTCCGCCCGGAGTGTATTCCGGACGAAATGTGAATGGTCTATTTTTGGATTTCACACAGAAACAGACGTTCGGTGAGTTCGGTATCGAAATTCGAGATAGTGCCCGAAAGATCGCAACTTTCAACGCGGGTGGCGTTCCATTAAAAACTCGACTTTCCCGCCCGGAGTTTGTTCCGAACGAAATGTGAATGGTCTAATTTTTGATTTCACACAGATCCAGATGTTCGGTGAGTTTTGTTTCGAAATTCGACCTGGTGCCGAAAGATCGCAACTTTCTACGCGGTAGGCGTTTCGGTAAAAACACGACTTTCCCGTCCAGAGTGTATTCCGGACGAAACGTGAATGGTCTATTTTTGGATTTCACACAGAACCAGACGTTCGGTGAGTTCGGTATCGAAATTCGAGACAGTGCCTGAAAGATCGCAACTTTCGACGCGGTAGGCTTTTCGGTAAAAACACGACTTGCCCGCCCGGAGTGTATTCCGGACGAAACGTGAATGGTCTATTTTTGGATTTCACACATAAACAGACGTACGGTGAGTTCGGTATCGAAATTCGAGACAGTGCCCGAAAGATCGCAACTTTCGACGCGGTAGGCGTTTCGGTAAAAACACGAACTTTCCCGCCCGGAGTGTATTCCGGACGAAACGTGAATGGTCTATTTTTGGATTTACACAGAACCAGACGTTCGGTGAGTTCGGTATCGAACTTCGACACGGTGCCGAAAGATCACAACTTTCGACGCGGTAGGCGTTTCGGTAAAAACACGACTTTCCCTCCCGGAGTGTGTTCCGGACGAAACGTGAATGTTCTAATTTTGGATTTCACACAGAACCAGACGTTCGGTGAGTTCGGTATCGAAATTCGGGAAAGTGCCCGAAAGATCGCAACTTTCGACGCGGGTGGCGTTTCGGTAAAAACACGACTTTCCCGCCCGGAGTTTGTTCCGAACGAAATGTGAATGGTCTAATTTTTGATTTCACACAGATCTAGATGTTCGGTGAGTTTTGTTTCGAAATTCGACCTGGTGCCGAAAGATCACAACTTTCGATGCGGTAGGCGTTTCGGTAAAAACACGACTTTCCCGGTCGGAGTGCATTCCGGACGAAACGTGAATGGTCTATTTTTGGATTTCACACAGAACCAGACGTTCGGTGAGTTCGGTATCGAAATTCGAGACAGTGCCTGAAAGATCGCAACTTTCGACGCGGTAGGCGTTTCGGTAAAAACACGACTTGTCCGCCCGGAGTGTATTCCGGACGAAATGTGAATGGTCTATTTTTGGATTTCACACAGAAACAGACGTTCGGTGAGTTCGGTATCGAAATTCGAGACAGTGCCCGAAAGATCGCAACTTTCGACGCGGTAGGCGTTTCGGTAAAAACACGAACTTTCCCGCCCGGAGTGTATTCCGGACGAAACGTGAATGGTCTATTTTTGGATTTCACACAGAACCAGACGTTCGGTGAGTTCGGTATCGAAATTCGACACGGTGCCGAAAGATCACAACTTTCGATGCGGTAGGCGTTTCGGTAAAAACACGACTTTCCCTCCCGGAGTGTGTTCCGGACGAAACGTGAATGTTCTAATTTTGGATTTCACACAGAACCAGACGTTCGGTGAGTTCGGTATCGAAATTCGGGATAGTGCCCGAAAGATCGCAACTTTCGACGCGGGTGGCGTTTCGGTAAAAACACGACTTTCCCGCCCGGAGTTTGTTCCGAACGAAATGTGAATGGTCTAATTTTTGATTTCACACAGATCTAGAGGTTCGGTGAGTTTTGTTTCGAAATTCGACCTGGTGCCGAAAGATCGCAACTTTCGACGCGGTAGGCGTTTCGGTAAAAACACGACTTTCCCGCCCGGAGTGCATTCCGGACGAAACGTGAATGGTCTATTTTTGGATTTCACACAGAACCAAACGTTCGGTGAGTTCGTTATCGAAATTCGAGACAGTGCCTGAAAGATCGCAACTTTTGACGCGGTAGGCGTTTCGGTAAAAACACGACTTGTGCGCCCGGAGTGTATTCCGGACGAAATGTGAATGGTCTATTTTTGGATTTCACACAGAAACAGACGTTCGGTGATTTCGGTATCGAAATTCGAGACAGTGCCCGAAAGATCGCAACTTTCGACGCGGTAGGCGTTTCGGTATAAACACGAACTTTCCCGCCCGGAGTGTATTCCGGACGAAACGTGAATGGTCTATTTTTGGATTTCACACAGAACTAGACGTTCGGTGAGTTCGGTATCGAAATTCGACCCGGTGCCGAAAGATCACAACTTTCAACGCGGTAGGCGTTTCGGTAAAAACACGACTTTCCCGCCCGGAGTGTGTTCCGGACGAAACGTGAATGGTCTAATTTTGCATTTCACACAGAACCAGACGTTCGGTGAGTTTGGTATCAAAATTCGAGACCGTGCCGAAAGATCGCAACTTTCGATGCGGTAGGCGTTTCGATAAAAACACGACTTTCCCGCCCGGAGTGTGTTCCGGACGAAACGTGAATGGTCTATTTTTGGATTTCACACAGAACCAGACGTTCGGTGAGTTCGGTATCGAAATTCGACACGGTGCCGAAAGATCACAACTTTCGACGCGGTAGGCGTTTCGGTAAAAACATGACTTTCCTGCCCGGAGTGTGTTCCGGACGAAACGTGAATGGTCTAATTTTGGATTTCACACAGAACCAGACGTTCGGTGAGTTCGGTATCGAAATTCGGGATAGTGCCCGAAAGATCGCAACTTTCGACGCGGGTGGCGTTTCGATAAAAACACAACTTTCCCGCCCGGAGTTTGTTCCGAACGAAATGTGAATGGTCTAATTTTTGATTTCACACAGATACAGATGTTCGGTGAGTTTTGTTTCGAAATTCGTCCTGGTGCCGAGAGATCGCAACTTTCGACGCGGTAGGCGTTTCGGTAAAAACACGACTTTTCCGCCCGGAGTGTATTCCGGACGAAACGTGACTGGTCTATTTTTGGATTTCACACAGAGCCAGACGTTCGGTGAGTTCGGTATCGAAATTCGAGATAGTGCCTGAAAGATCGCAACTTTCGACGCGGTAGGCGTTTCGGTAAAAACACGACTTGCCCGCCCGGAGTGTATTCCGAACGAAACGTGAATGGTCTATTTTTGGATTTCACACAGAAATAGACGTTCGGTGAGTTCGGTATCGAAATTCGAGAAAGTGACCGAAAGATCGCAACTTTCGACGCGGAAGGCGTTTCGGTAAAAACACGAACTTTCCCGCCCGGAGTGTATTCCAGACGAAACGTGAATGGTCTATTTTTAGATTTCACACAGAACCAGACGTTCGGTGAGTTCGGTATCGAAATTCGAGACAGTGCCTGAAAGATCGCAACTTTCGACGCGGTAGGCGTTTCGGTAAAAACACGACTTGTCCGCCCGGAGTGTATTCCGGACGAAATGTGAATGGTCTATTTTTGGATTTCACACAGAAACTGACGTTCGGTGAGTTCGGTATCGAAATTCGAGACAGTGCCCGAAAGATCGCAACTTTCGACGCGGTAGGCGTTTCGGTAAAAACACGAACTTTCCCGCCCGGAGTGTATTCCTGACGAAACGTGAATGGTCTATTTTTAGATTTCACACAGAACCAGACGTTCGGTGTGTTCGATATCGAAATTCGACATGGTGCCGAAAGATCGCAACTTTCGACGCGGTAGGCGTTTCGGTAAAAACACGACTTTCCCGCCCGTAGTGTGTTCCGGACGAAACGTGAATGGTCTAATTTTGGATTTCACACAGAACCAGACGTTCGGTGAGTTCGGTATCGAAATTCGAGACAGTGCCTGAAAGATCGCAACTTTCGACGCGGTAGGCGTTTCGGTAAAAACACGACTTGCCAGCCCGGAGTGTATTCTGGACGAAACGTGAATGGTCTATTTTTGGATTTCACACAGAAACAGACGTACGATGAGTTCGGTATCGAAATTCGAGACAGTGCCCGAAAGATCGCAACTTTCGACGCTGTAGGCGTTTCGGTAAAAACAGGAACTTTCCCGGCCGGAGTGTATTCCGGACGAAACGTGAATGGTCTATTTTTGGATTTCACACAGAACCAGACGTTCGGTGAGTTCGGTATCAAAATTCGACACGGTGCCGAAAGATCACAACTTTCGACGCGGTAGACATTTCGGTAAAAACACGACTTTCCCTCCCGGAGGGTGTTCCGGACGAAACGTGAATGTTCTAATTTTGGATTTCACACAGAACCAGACGTTCGGTGAGTTCGGTATCGAAATTCGGGATAGTGCCCGAAAGATCGCAACTTTCGACGCGGGTGGCGTTTCGGTAAAAACACGACTTTCCCGCCCGGAGGTTGTTCCGAACGAAATGTGAATGGTCTAATTTTTGATTTCAGACAGATCTAGATGTTCGGTGAGTTTTGTTTCGAAATTTGACCTGGTGCCGAAATATCGCAACTTTCGACGCGGTAGGCGTTTCGGTAAAAACACGACTTTCCCGCCCGGAGTGCATTCCGGACGAAACGTGAACGGTCTATTTTTGGATTTCACGCAGAACCAGACGTTCGGTGAGTTCGGTATCGAAATTCGAGACAGTGCCTGAAAGATCGCAACTTTCGACGCGGTAGGCGTTTCGGTAAAAACACGACTT
The DNA here is from genome assembly GCA_019985065.2 of Arctostaphylos glauca. NCBI lineage: Eukaryota > Viridiplantae > Streptophyta > Magnoliopsida > Ericales > Ericaceae > Arctostaphylos > Arctostaphylos glauca. Next base: position 7,690,002 of record JAHSPW020000004.1, read on the forward strand.
GTCCGCCCGGAGTGTATTCCGGACGAAATGTGAATGGTCTATTTTTGGATTTCACACAGAAACAGACGTTCGGTGAGTTCGGTATCGAAATTCGAGACAGTGCCCGAAAGATCGCAACTTTCGACGCGGTAGGCGTTTCGGTAAAAACAGGAACTTTCCCGGCCGGAGTGTATTCCGGACGAAACGTGAATGGTCTATTTTTGGATTTCACACAGAACCAGACGTTCGGTGAGTTCGGTATCGAAATTCGAGACAGTGCCCGAAAGATCGCAACTTTCGACGCGGTAGGCGTTTCGGTAAAAACACGAACTTTCCCGCCCGGAGTGTATTCCTGACGAAACGTGAATGGTCTATTTTTAGATTTCACACAGAACCAGACGTTCGGTGTGTTCGATATCGAAATTCGACACGGTGCCGAAAGATCGCAACTTTCGACGCGGTAGGCGTTTCGGTAAAAACACGACTTTCCCGCCCGTAGTGTGTTCCGGACGAAACGTGAATGGTCTAATTTTGGATTTCACACAGAACCAGACGTTCGGTGAGTTCTTTATCGAAATTCGGGATAGTGTCCGAAAGATCGCAACTTTCGACGCGGGTGGCGTTTCAGTAAAAAGTCGACTTTCCCGCCCGGAGTTTGTTCCGAACGAAATGTGAATGGTCTAGTTTTTGATTTCACACAGATCCAGATGTCCGGCGAGTTTTGTTTCGAAATTCGACCTGGTGCCGAAATATCGCAACTTTCGACGCGGTAGGCGTTTCGGTAAAAACACGACTTTCCCGCCCGGAGTCTATTCCGGACGAAACGTGAATGGTCTATTTTTGGATTTCACACAGAACCAGACGTTCGGTGAGTTCGGTATCGAAATTCGACACGGTGCCGAAAGATCACAACTTTCGACGCAGTAGGCGTTTCGGTAAAAACACGACTTTCCCTCCCGGAGTGTGTTCCGGACGAAACGTGAATGTTCTAATTTTGGATTTCACACAGAACCAGACGTTCGGTGAGTTCGGTATCGAAATTCGGGACAGTGCCCGAAAGATCGCAACTTTCGATGCGGGTGGCGTTTCGGTAAAAACACGACTTTCCCACCCTGAGTTTGTTCCGCACGAAATGTGAATGGTCTAATTTTTGATTTCACACAGATCTAGATGTTCGGTGAGTTTTGTTTCGAAATTCGACCTGGTGCCGAAAGATCGCAACTTTCGACGCGGTAGGCGTTTCGGTAAAAACACGACTTTCCCGCCCGGAGTGTATTCCGGACGAAACGTGAATGGTCTATTTTTGGATTTCACACAGAACCAGACGTTCGGTGAGTTCGGTATCGAAATTCGAGACAGTGCCCGAAAGATCGCAACTTTCGACGCGGTAGGCGTTTCGGTAAAAACACGAACTTTCCCGCCCGGAGTGTATTCCGGACGAAACGTGAATGGTCTATTTTTGGATTTCACACAGAACCAGACGTTCGGTGAGTTCGGTATCGAAATTCGACACGGTGCCGAAAGATCACAACTTTCGATGCGGTAGGCGTTTCGGTAAAAACACGACTTTCCCTCCCGGAGTGTGTTCCGGACGAAACGTGAATGTTCTAATTTTGGATTTCACACAGAACCAGACGTTCGGTGAGTTCGGTATCGAAATTCGGGATAGTGCCCGAAAGATCGCAACTTTCGACGCGGGTGGCGTTTCGGTAAAAACACGACTTGCCCGCCCGGAGTTTGTTCCGAACGAAATGTGAATGGTCTAATTTTTGATTTCACACAGATCTAGAGGTTCGGTGAGTTTTGTTTCGAAATTCGACCTGGTGCCGAAAGATCGCAACTTTCGACGCGGTAGGCGTTTCGGTAAAAACACGACTTTCCCGCCCGGAGTGCATTCCGGACGAAACGTGAATGGTCTATTTTTGGATTTCACACAGAACCAAACGTTCGGTGAGTTCGTTATCGAAATTCGAGACAGTGCCTGAAAGATCGCAACTTTTGACGCGGTAGGCGTTTCGGTAAAAACACGACTTGTGCGCCCGGAGTGTATTCCGGACGAAATGTGAATGGTCTATTTTTGGATTTCACACAGAGCCAGACGTTCGGTGAGTTCGGTATCGAAATTCGAGATAGTGCCTGAAAGATCGCAACTTTCGACGCGGTAGGCGTTTCGGTAAAAACACGACTTGCCCGCCCGGAGTGTATTCCGAACGAAACGTGAATGGTCTATTTTTGGATTTCACACAGAAATAGACGTTCGGTGAGTTCGGTATCGAAATTCGAGAAAGTGACCGAAAGATCGCAACTTTCGACGCGGAAGGCGTTTCGGTAAAAACACGAACTTTCCCGCCCGGAGTGTATTCCAGACGAAACGTGAATGGTCTATTTTTAGATTTCACACAGAACCAGACGTTCGGTGAGTTCGGTATCGAAATTCGAGACAGTGCCTGAAAGATCGCAACTTTCGACGCGGTAGGCGTTTCGGTAAAAACACGACTTGTCCGCCCGGAGTGTATTCTGGACGAAACGTGAATGGTCTATTTTTGGATTTCACACAGAAACAGACGTACGATGAGTTCGGTATCGAAATTCGAGACAGTGCCCGAAAGATCGCAACTTTCGACGCGGTAGGCGTTTCGGTAAAAACAGGAACTTTCCCGGCCGGAGTGTATTCCGGACGAAACGTGAATGGTCTATTTTTAGATTTCACACAGAACCAGACGTTCGGTGTGTTCGATATCGAAATTCGACACGGTGCCGAAAGATCGCAACTTTCGACGCGGTAGGCGTTTCGGTAAAAACACGACTTTCCCGCCCGTAGTGTGTTCCGGACGAAACGTGAATGGTCTAATTTTGGATTTCACACAGAACCAGACGTTCGGTGAGTTCGGTATCGAAATTCGAGACAGTGCCTGAAAGATCGCAACTTTCGACGCGGTAGGCGTTTCGGTAAAAACACGACTTGCCAGCCCGGAGTGTATTCTGGACGAAACGTGAATGGTCTATTTTTGGATTTCACACAGAAACAGACGTACGATGAGTTCGGTATCGAAATTCGAGACAGTGCCCGAAAGATCGCAACTTTCGACGCGGTAGGCGTTTCGGTAAAAACAGGAACTTTCCCGGCCGGAGTGTATTCCGGACGAAACGTGAATGGTCTATTTTTGGATTTCACACAGAACCAGACGTTCGGTGAGTTCGGTATCAAAATTCGACACGGTGCCGAAAGATCACAACTTTCGACGCGGTAGACATTTCGGTAAAAACACGACTTTCCCTCCCGGAGGGTGTTCCGGACGAAACGTGAATGTTCTAATTTTGGATTTCACACAGAACCAGACGTTCGGTGAGTTCGGTATCGAAATTCGGGATAGTGCCCGAAAGATCGCAACTTTCGACGCGGGTGGCGTTTCGGTAAAAACACGACTTTCCCGCCCGGAGGTTGTTCCGAACGAAATGTGAATGGTCTAATTTTTGATTTCAGACAGATCTAGATGTTCGGTGAGTTTTGTTTCGAAATTTGACCTGGTGCCGAAATATCGCAACTTTCGACGCGGTAGGCGTTTCGGTAAAAACACGACTTTCCCGCCCGGAGTGCATTCCGGACGAAACGTGAACGGTCTATTTTTGGATTTCACACAGAACCAGACGTTCGGTGAGTTCGGTATCGAAATTCGAGACAGTGCCTGAAAGATCGCAACTTTCGACGCGGTAGGCGTTTCGGTAAAAACACGACTTGTCCGCCCGGAGTGTATTCCGGACGAAATGTGAATGGTCTATTTTTGGATTTCACACAGAAACAGACGTTCGGTGAGTTCGGTATCGAAATTCGAGACAGTGCCCGAAAGATCGCAACTTTCGACGCGGTAGGCGTTTCGGTAAAAACACGAACTTTCCCGCCCGGAGTGTATTCCTGACGAAACGTGAATGGTCTATTTTTAGATTTCACACAGAACCAGACGTTCGGTGTGTTCGATATCGAAATTCGACACGGTGCCGAAAGATCGCAACTTTCGACGCGGTAAGCGTTTCGGTAAAAACACGACTTTCCCGCCCGTAGTGTGTTCCGGACGAAACGTGAATGGTCTAATTTTGGATTTCACACAGAACCAGACGTTCGGTGAGTTCTTTATCGAAATTCGGGATAGTGTCCGAAAGATCGCAACTTTCGACGCGGGTGGCGTTTCAGTAAAAAGTCGACTTTCCCGCCCGGAGTTTGTTCCGAACGAAATGTGAATGGTCTAGTTTTTGATTTCACACAGATCCAGATGTCCGGCGAGTTTTGTTTCGAAATTCGACCTGGTGCCGAAATATCGCAACTTTCGACGCGGTAGGCGTTTCGGTAAAAACACGACTTTCCCGCCCGGAGTCTATTCCGGACGAAACGTGAATGGTCTATTTTTGGATTTCACACAGAACCAGACGTTCGGTGAGTTCGGTATCGAAATTCGACACGGTGCCGAAAGATCACAACTTTCGACGCAGTAGGCGTTTCGGTAAAAACACGACTTTCCCTCCCGGAGTGTGTTCCGGACGAAACGTGAATGTTCTAATTTTGGATTTCACACAGAACCAGACGTTCGGTGAGTTCGGTATCGAAATTCGGGACAGTGCCCGAAAGATCGCAACTTTCGACGCGGGTGGCGTTTCGGTAAAAACACGACTTTCCCACCCTGAGTTTGTTCCGAACGAAATGTGAATGGTCTAATTTTTGATTTCACACAGATCTAGATGTTCGGTGAGTTTTGTTTCGAAATTCGACCTGGTGCCGAAAGATCGCAACTTTCGACGCGGTAGGCGTTTCGGTAAAAACACGACTTTCCCGCCCGGAGTGTATTCCGGACGAAACGTGAATGGTCTATTTTTGGATTTCACACAGAACCAGACGTTCGGTGAGTTCGGTATCGAAATTCGAGACAGTGGCTGAAAGATCGCAACTTTCGACGCGGTAGGCGTTTCGGTAAAAACACGACTTGCTAGCCCGGAGTGTATTCCGGACGAAACGTGAATGGTCTATTTTTGGATTTCACACAGAAACAGACGTACGGTGAGTTCGGTATCGAAATTCGAGACAGTGCCCGAAAGATCGCAACTTTCGACGCGGTAGGCGTTTCGGTAAAAACAGGAACTTTCCCGCCCGGAGTGTATTCCGGACGAAACGTGAATGGTCTATTTTTGGATTTCACACAGAACCAGACGTTCGGTGAGTTCGGTATCGAAATTCGACACGGTGCCGAAAGATCACAACTTTCGATGCGGTAGGCGTTTCGGTAAAAACACGACTTTCCCTCCCGGAGTGTGTTCCGGACGAAACGTGAATGTTCTAATTTTGGATTTCACACAGAACCAGACGTTCGGTGAGTTCGGTATCGAAATTCGGGATAGTGCCCGAAAGATCGCAACTTTCGACGCGGGTGGCGTTTCGGTAAAAACACGACTTTCCCGCCCGGAGTTTGTTCCGAACGAAATGTGAATGGTCTAATTTTTGATTTCACACAGATCTAGAGGTTCGGTGAGTTTTGTTTCGAAATTCGACCTGGTGCCGAAAGATCGCAACTTTCGACGCGGTAGGCGTTTCGGTAAAAACACGACTTTCCCGCCCGGAGTGCATTCCGGACGAAACGTGAATGGTCTATTTTTGGATTTCACACAGAACCAAACGTTCGGTGAGTTCGTTATCGAAATTCGAGACAGTGCCTGAAAGATCGCAACTTTTGACGCGGTAGGCGTTTCGGTAAAAACACGACTTGTGCGCCCGGAGTGTATTCCGGACGAAATGTGAATGGTCTATTTTTGGATTTCACACAGAGCCAGACGTTCGGTGAGTTCGGTATCGAAATTCGAGATAGTGCCTGAAAGATCGCAACTTTCGACGCGGTAGGCGTTTCGGTAAAAACACGACTTGCCCGCCCGGAGTGTATTCCGAACGAAACGTGAATGGTCTATTTTTGGATTTCACACAGAACCAGACGTTCGGTGAGTTCTTTATCGAAATTCGGGATAGTGTCCGAAAGATCGCAACTTTCGACGCGGGTGGCGTTTCAGTAAAAAGTCGACTTTCCCGCCCGGAGTTTGTTCCGAACGAAATGTGAATGGTCTAGTTTTTGATTTCACACAGATCCAGATGTCCGGCGAGTTTTGTTTCGAAATTCGACCTGGTGCCGAAATATCGCAACTTTCGACGAGGTAGGCGTTTCGGTAAAAACACGACTTTCCCGCCCGGAGTCTATTCCGGACGAAACGTGAATGGTCTATTTTTGGATTTCACACAGAACCAGACGTTCGGTGAGTTCGGTATCGAAATTCGACACGGTGCCGAAAGATCACAACTTTCGACGCAGTAGGCGTTTCGGTAAAAACACGACTTTCCCTCCCGGAGTGTGTTCCGGACGAAACGTGAATGTTCTAATTTTGGATTTCACACAGAACCAGACGTTCGGTGAGTTCGGTATCGAAATTCGGGACAGTGCCCGAAAGATCGCAACTTTCGACGCGGGTGGCGTTTCGGTAAAAACACGACTTTCCCACCCTGAGTTTGTTCCGAACGAAATGTGAATGGTCTAATTTTTGATTTCACACAGATCTAGATGTTCGGTGAGTTTTGTTTCGAAATTCGACCTGGTGCCGAAAGATCGCAACTTTCGACGCGGTAGGCGTTTCGGTAAAAACACGACTTTCCCGCCCGGAGTGTATTCCGGACGAAACGTGAATGGTCTATTTTTGGATTTCACACAGAACCAGACGTTCGGTGAGTTCGGTATCGAAATTCGAGACAGTGGCTGAAAGATCGCAACTTTCGACGCGGTAGGCGTTTCGGTAAAAACACGACTTGCTAGCCCGGAGTGTATTCCGGACGAAACGTGAATGGTCTATTTTTGGATTTCACACAGAAACAGACGTACGGTGAGTTCGGTATCGAAATTCGAGACAGTGCCCGAAAGATCGCAACTTTCGACGCGGTAGGCGTTTCGGTAAAAACAGGAACTTTCCCGGCCGGAGTGTATTCCGGACGAAACGTGAATGGTCTATTTTTGGATTTCACACAGAACCAGACGTTCGGTGAGTTCGGTATCGAAATTCGACACGGTGCCGAAAGATCACAACTTTCGACGCGGTAGGCGTTTCGGTAAAAACACGACTTTCCCTCCCGGAGTGTGTTCCGGACGAAACGTGAATGTTCTAATTTTGGATTTCACACAGAACCAGACGTTCGGTGAGTTCGGTATCGAAATTCGGGATAGTGCCCGAAAGATCGCAACTTTCGACGCGGGTGGCGTTTCAGAAAAAAGTCGACTTTCCCGCCCGGAGTTTGTTCCCAACGAAATGTGAATGGTCTAATTTTTGATTTCACACAGATCCAGATGTTCGGCGAGTTTTGTTTCGAAATTCGACCTGGTGCCGAAAGATCGCAACTTTCGACGCGGTAGGCGTTTCGGTAAAAACACGACTTTCCCGCCCGGAGTGTATTCCGGACGAAACGTGAATGGTCTATTTTTGGATTTCACACAGAACCAGACGTTCGGTGAGTTCGGTATCGAAATTCGAGACAGTGCCTGAAAGATCGCAACTTTCGACGCGGTAGGCGTTTCGGTAAAAACACGACTTGCCAGCCCGGAGTGTATTCCGGACGAAACGTGAATGGTCTATTTTTGGATTTCACACAGAAACAGACGTACGGTGAGTTCGGTATCGAAATTCGAGACAGTGCCCGAAAGATCGCAACTTTCGACGCGGTAGGCGTTTCGGTAAAAACACGAACTTTCCCGGCCGGAGTGTATTCCGGACGAAACGTGAATGGTCTATTTTTAGATTTCACACAGAACCAGACGTTCGGTGAGTTCGGTATCGAAATTCGACACGGTGCCGAAAGATAACAACTTTCGACGCGGTAGGCGTTTCGGTAAAAACACGACTTTCCCTCCCGGAGTGTGTTCCGGACGAAACGTGAATGTTCTAATTTTGGATTTCACACAGAACCAGACGTTCGGTGAGTTCGGTATCGAAATTCGGGATAGTGCCCGAAAGATCGCAACTTTCGACGCGGGTGGCGTTTCGGTAAAAACACGACTTTGCCGCCCGGAGTTTGTTCCGAACGAAATGTGAATGGTCTAATTTTTGATTTCACACAGATCTAGATGTTCGGTGAGTTTTGTTTCGAAATTCGACCTGGTGCCGAAAGATCGCAACTTTCGACGCGATAGGCGTTTCGGTAAAAACACGACTTTCCCGCCCGGAGTGCATTCCGGACGAAACGTGAATGGTCTATTTTTGGATTTCACACAGAACCAGACGTTCGGTGAGTGTGGTATCGAAATTCGAGACAGTGCCTGAAAGATCGCAACTTTCGACGCGGTAGGCGTTTCGGTAAAAACACGACTTGTCCGCCCGGAGTGTATTCCGGACGAAATGTGAATGGTCTATTTTTGGATTTCACACAGAAACAGACGTTCGGTGAGTTCGGTATCGAAATTCGAGACAGTGCCCGAAAGATCGCAACTTTCGACGCGGTAGGCGTTTCGGTAAAAATACGAACTTTCCCGCCCGGAGTGTATTCCTGACGAAACGTGAATGGTCTATTTTTAGATTTCACACAGAACCAGACGTTCGGTGTGTTCGATATCGAAATTCGACACGGTGCCGAAAGATCGCAACTTTCGACGCGGTAGGCGTTTCGATAAAAACACGACTTTCCCGCCCGTAGTGTGTTCCGGACGAAACGTGAATGGTCTAATTTTGGATTTCACACAGAACCAGACGTTCGGTGAGTTCGGTATCGAAATTCAAGACAGTGCCTGAAAGATCGCAACTTTCGACGCGGTAGGCGTTTCGGTAAAAACACGACTTGGCAGCCCGGAGTGTATTCCGGACGAAACGTGAATGGTCTATTTTTGGATTTCACACAGAAACAGACGTACGGTGAGTTCGGTATCGAAATTCGAGACAGTGCCCGAAAGATCGCAACTTTCGACGCAGTAGGCGTTTCGGTAAAAACAGGAACTTTCCCGGCCGGAGTGTATTCCGGACGAAACGTGAATGGTCTATTTTTGGATTTCACACAGAACCAGACGTTCGGTGAGTTCGGTATCGAAATTCGACACGGTGCCGAAAGATCACAACTTTCGACGCGGTAGGCATTTCGGTAAAAACACGACTTTCCCTCCCGGAGTGTGTTCCGGACGAAACGTGAATGTTCTAATTTTGGATTTCACACAGAACCAGACGTTCGGTGAGTTCGGTATCGAAATTCGGGATAGTGCCCGAAAGATCGCAACTTTCGACGCGGGTGGCGTGTCGGTAAAAACACGACTTTCCCGCCCGGAGTTTGTTCCGAACGAAATGTGAATGGTCTAATTTTTGATTTCACACAGATCTAGATGTTCGGTGAGTTTTGTTTCGAAATTCGACCTGGTGCCGAAATATCGCAACTTTCGACGCGGTAGGCGTTTCGGTAAAAACACGACTTTCCCGCCCGGAGTGCATTCCGGGCGAAACGTGAATGGTCTATTTTTGGATTTCACACAGAACCAGACGTTCGGTGAGTTCGGTATCGAAATTCGAGACAGTGCCTGAAAGATCGCAACTTTCGACGCGGTAGGCGTTTCGGTAAAAACACGACTTGCCCGCCCGGAGTGTATTCCGAACGAAACGTGAATGGTCTATTTTTGGATTTCACACAGAACCAGACGTTCGGTGAGTTCTTTATCGAAATTCGGGATAGTGTCCGAAAGATCGCAACTTTCGACGCGGGTGGCGTTTCAGTAAAAAGTCGACTTTCCCGCCCGGAGTTTGTTCCGAACGAAATGTGAATGGTCTAGTTTTTGATTTCACACAGATCCAGATGTCCGGCGAGTTTTGTTTCGAAATTCGACCTGGTGCCGAAATATCGCAACTTTCGACGAGGTAGGCGTTTCGGTAAAAACACGACTTTCCCGCCCGGAGTCTATTCCGGACGAAACGTGAATGGTCTATTTTTGGATTTCACACAGAACCAGACGTTCGGTGAGTTCGGTATCGAAATTCGACACGGTGCCGAAAGATCACAACTTTCGACGCAGTAGGCGTTTCGGTAAAAACACGACTTTCCCTCCCGGAGTGTGTTCCGGACGAAACGTGAATGTTCTAATTTTGGATTTCACACAGAACCAGACGTTCGGTGAGTTCGGTATCGAAATTCGGGACAGTGCCCGAAAGATCGCAACTTTCGACGCGGGTGGCGTTTCGGTAAAAACACGACTTTCCCACCCTGAGTTTGTTCCGAACGAAATGTGAATGGTCTAATTTTTGATTTCACACAGATCTAGATGTTCGGTGAGTTTTGTTTCGAAATTCGACCTGGTGCCGAAAGATCGCAACTTTCGACGCGGTAGGCGTTTCGGTAAAAACACGACTTTCCCGCCCGGAGTGTATTCCGGACGAAACGTGAATGGTCTATTTTTGGATTTCACACAGAACCAGACGTTCGGTGAGTTCGGTATCGAAATTCGAGACAGTGGCTGAAAGATCGCAACTTTCGACGCGGTAGGCGTTTCGGTAAAAACACGACTTGCTAGCCCGGAGTGTATTCCGGACGAAACGTGAATGGTCTATTTTTGGATTTCACACAGAAACAGACGTACGGTGAGTTCGGTATCGAAATTCGAGACAGTGCCCGAAAGATCGCAACTTTCGACGCGGTAGGCGTTTCGGTAAAAACAGGAACTTTCCCGGCCGGAGTGTATTCCGGACGAAACGTGAATGGTCTATTTTTGGATTTCACACAGAACCAGACGTTCGGTGAGTTCGGTATCGAAATTCGACACGGTGCCGAAAGATCACAACTTTCGACGCGGTAGGCGTTTCGGTAAAAACACGACTTTCCCTCCCGGAGTGTGTTCCGGACGAAACGTGAATGTTCTAATTTTGGATTTCACACAGAACCAGACGTTCGGTGAGTTCGGTATCGAAATTCGGGATAGTGCCCGAAAGATCGCAACTTTCGACGCGGGTGGCGTTTCAGAAAAAAGTCGACTTTCCCGCCCGGAGTTTGTTCCCAACGAAATGTGAATGGTCTAATTTTTGATTTCACACAGATCCAGATGTTCGGCGAGTTTTGTTTCGAAATTCGACCTGGTGCCGAAAGATCGCAACTTTCGACGCGGTAGGCGTTTCGGTAAAAACACGACTTTCCCGCCCGGAGTGTATTCCGGACGAAACGTGAATGGTCTATTTTTGGATTTCACACAGAACCAGACGTTCGGTGAGTTCGGTATCGAAATTCGAGACAGTGCCTGAAAGATCGCAACTTTCGACGCGGTAGGCGTTTCGGTAAAAACACGACTTGCCAGCCCGGAGTGTATTCCGGACGAAACGTGAATGGTCTATTTTTGGATTTCACACAGAAACAGACGTACGGTGAGTTCGGTATCGAAATTCGAGACAGTGCCCGAAAGATCGCAACTTTCGACGCGGTAGGCGTTTCGGTAAAAACACGAACTTTCCCGGCCGGAGTGTATTCCGGACGAAACGTGAATGGTCTATTTTTAGATTTCACACAGAACCAGACGTTCGGTGAGTTCGGTATCGAAATTCGACACGGTGCCGAAAGATAACAACTTTCGACGCGGTAGGCGTTTCGGTAAAAACACGACTTTCCCTCCCGGAGTGTGTTCCGGACGAAACGTGAATGTTCTAATTTTGGATTTCACACAGAACCAGACGTTCGGTGAGTTCGGTATCGAAATTCGGGATAGTGCCCGAAAGATCGCAACTTTCGACGCGGGTGGCGTTTCGGTAAAAACACGACTTTGCCGCCCGGAGTTTGTTCCGAACGAAATGTGAATGGTCTAATTTTTGATTTCACACAGATCTAGATGTTCGGTGAGTTTTGTTTCGAAATTCGACCTGGTGCCGAAAGATCGCAACTTTCGACGCGATAGGCGTTTCGGTAAAAACACGACTTTCCCGCCCGGAGTGCATTCCGGACGAAACGTGAATGGTCTATTTTTGGATTTCACACAGAACCAGACGTTCGGTGAGTGTGGTATCGAAATTCGAGACAGTGCCTGAAAGATCGCAACTTTCGACGCGGTAGGCGTTTCGGTAAAAACACGACTTGTCCGCCCGGAGTGTATTCCGGACGAAATGTGAATGGTCTATTTTTGGATTTCACACAGAAACAGACGTTCGGTGAGTTCGGTATCGAAATTCGAGACAGTGCCCGAAAGATCGCAACTTTCGACGCGGTAGGCGTTTCGGTAAAAATACGAACTTTCCCGCCCGGAGTGTATTCCTGACGAAACGTGAATGGTCTATTTTTAGATTTCACACAGAACCAGACGTTCGGTGTGTTCGATATCGAAATTCGACACGGTGCCGAAAGATCGCAACTTTCGACGCGGTAGGCGTTTCGATAAAAACACGACTTTCCCGCCCGTAGTGTGTTCCGGACGAAACGTGAATGGTCTAATTTTGGATTTCACACAGAACCAGACGTTCGGTGAGTTCGGTATCGAAATTCAAGACAGTGCCTGAAAGATCGCAACTTTCGACGCGGTAGGCGTTTCGGTAAAAACACGACTTGGCAGCCCGGAGTGTATTCCGGACGAAACGTGAATGGTCTATTTTTGGATTTCACACAGAAACAGACGTACGGTGAGTTCGGTATCGAAATTCGAGACAGTGCCCGAAAGATCGCAACTTTCGACGCAGTAGGCGTTTCGGTAAAAACAGGAACTTTCCCGGCCGGAGTGTATTCCGGACGAAACGTGAATGGTCTATTTTTGGATTTCACACAGAACCAGACGTTCGGTGAGTTCGGTATCGAAATTCGACACGGTGCCGAAAGATCACAACTTTCGACGCGGTAGGCATTTCGGTAAAAACACGACTTTCCCTCCCGGAGTGTGTTCCGGACGAAACGTGAATGTTCTAATTTTGGATTTCACACAGAACCAGACGTTCGGTGAGTTCGGTATCGAAATTCGGGATAGTGCCCGAAAGATCGCAACTTTCGACGCGGGTGGCGTGTCGGTAAAAACACGACTTTCCCGCCCGGAGTTTGTTCCGAACGAAATGTGAATGGTCTAATTTTTGATTTCACACAGATCTAGATGTTCGGTGAGTTTTGTTTCGAAATTCGACCTGGTGCCGAAATATCGCAACTTTCGACGCGGTAGGCGTTTCGGTAAAAACACGACTTTCCCGCCCGGAGTGCATTCCGGGCGAAACGTGAATGGTCTATTTTTGGATTTCACACAGAACCAGACGTTCGGTGAGTTCGGTATCGAAATTCGAGACAGTGCCTGAAAGATCGCAACTTTCGACGCGGTAGGCGTTTCGGTAAAAACACGACTTGTCCGCCCGGAGTGTATTCCGGACGAAATGTGAATGGTCTATTTTTGGATTTCACACAGAAACAGAAGTTCGGTGAGTTCGGTATCGAAATTCGAGACAGTGCCCGAAAGATCGCAACTTTCGACGCGGTAGGCGTTTCGGTAAAAACACGAACTTTCCCGCCCGGAGTGTATTCCTGACGAAACGTGAATGGTCTATTTTTAGATTTCACACAGAACCAGACGTTCGGTGTGTTCGATATCGAAATTCGACACGGTGCCGAAAGATCGCAACTTTCGACGCGGTAGGCGTTTCGGTAAAAACACGACTTTCCCGCCCGTATTGTGTTCCGGACGAAACGTGAATGGTCTAATTTTGGATTTCACACAGAACCAGACGTTCGGTGAGTTCTTTATCGAAATTCGGGATAGTGCCCGAAAGATCGCAACTTTCGACGCGGGTGGCGTTTCAGTAAAAAGTCGACTTTCCCGCCCGGAGTTTGTTCCGAACGAAATGTGAATGGTCTCATTTTTGATTTCACACAGATCCAGATGTTCGGCGAGTTTTGTTTCGAAATTCGACCTGGTGCCGAAATATCGCAACTTTCGACGCGGTAGGCGTTTCGGTAAAAACACGACTTTCCCGCCCGGAGTGTATTCCGGACGAAACGTGAATGGTCTATTTTTGGATTTCACACAGAACCAGACGTTCGGTGAGTTCGGTATCGAAATTCGACACGGTGCCGAAAGATCACAACTTTCGAAGCGGTAGGCGTTTCGGTAAAAACACGACTTTCCCTCCGGGAGTGTGTTCCGGACGAAACGTGAATGTTCTAATTTTGCATTTCACACAGAACCAGACGTTCGGTGAGTTCGGTATCGAAATTCGGGATAGTGCCCGAAAGATCGCAACTTTCGATGCGGGTGGCGTTTCGGTAAAAACACGACTTTCCCGCCCAGAGTTTGTTCCGAACGAAATGTGAATGGTCTAATTTTTGATTTCACACAGATCTAGATGGTCGGTGAGTTTTGTTTCGAAATTCGACCTGGTGCCGAAATATCGCAACTTTCGACGCGGTAGGCGTTTCGGTAAAAACACGACTTTCCCGCCCGGAGTGTATTCCGGACGAAACGTGAATGGTCTATTTTTGGATTTCACACAGAACCAGACGTTCGGTGAGTTCGGTATCGAAATTCGAGACAGAGCCCGAAAGATCGCAACTTTCGACGCGGTAGGCGTTTCGGTAAAAACACGAACTTTCCCGCCCGGAGTGTATTCCTGACGAAACGTGAATGGTCTATTTTTAGATTTCACACAGAACCAGACGTTCGGTGTGTTCGATATCGAAATTCGACACGGTGCCGAAAGATCGCAACTTTCGACGCGGTAGGCGTTTCGGTAAAAACACGACTTTCCCGCCCGTAGTGTGTTCCGGACGAAACGTGAGTGGTCTAATTTTGGATTTCACACAGAACCAGACGTTCGGTGAGTTCTTTATCGAAATTCGGGATAGTGCCCGAAAGATCGCAACTTTCGACGCGGGTGGCGTTTCAGTAAAAAGTCGACTTTCCCGCCCGGAGTTTGTTCCGAACGAAATGTGAATGGTCTAATTTTTGATTTCACACAGATCTAGATGTTCGGTGAGTTTTGTTTCGAAATTCGACCTGGTGCCGAAATATCGCAACTTTCGACGCGGTAGGCGTTTCGGGAAAAACACGACTTTCCCGCCCGGAGTGCATTCCGGACGAAACGTGAATGGTCTATTTTTGGATTTCACACAGAGCCAGACGTTCGGTGAGTTCGGTATCGAAATTCGAGACAGTGCCTGAAAGATCGCAACTTTCGACGCGGTAGGCGTTTCGGTAAAAACACGACTTGTCCGCCCGGAGTGTATTCCGGACGAAATGTGAATGGTCTATTTTTGGATTTCACACAGAAACAGAAGTTCGGTGAGTTCGGTATCGAAATTCGAGACAGTGCCCGAAAGATCGCAACTTTCGACGCGGTAGGCGTTTCGGTAAAAACACGAACTTTCCCGCCCGGAGTGTATTCCTGACGAAACGTGAATGGCCTATTTTTAGATTTCACACAGAACCAGACGTTCGGTGTGTTCGATATCGAAATTCGACACGGTGCCGAAAGATCGCAACTTTCGACGCGGTAGGCGTTTCGGTAAAAACACGACTTTCCCGCCCGTATTGTGTTCCGGACGAAACGTGAATGGTCTAATTTTGGATTTCACACAGAACCAGACGTTCGGTGAGTTCTTTATCGAAATTCGGGATAGTGCCCGAAAGATCGCAACTTTCGACGCGGGTGGCGTTTCAGTAAAAAGTCGACTTTCCCGCCCGGAGTTTGTTCCGAACGAAATGTGAATGGTCTCATTTTTGATTTCACACAGATCCAGATGTTCGGCGAGTTTTGTTTCGAAATTCGACCTGGTGCCGAAATATCGCAACTTTCGACGCGGTAGGCGTTTCGGTAAAAACACGACTTTCCCGCCCGGAGTGTATTCCGGACGAAACGTGAATGGTCTATTTTTGGATTTCACACAGAACCAGACGTTCGGTGAGTTCGGTATCGAAATTCGACACGGTGCCGAAAGATCACAACTTTCGAAGCGGTAGGCGTTTCGGTAAAAACACGACTTTCCCTCCCGGAGTGTGTTCCGGACGAAACGTGAATGTTCTAATTTTGCATTTCACACAGAACCAGACGTTCGGTGAGTTCGGTATCGAAATTCGGGATAGTGCCCGAAAGATCGCAACTTTCGATGCGGGTGGCGTTTCGGTAAAAACACGACTTTCCCGCCCAGAGTTTGTTCCGAACGAAATGTGAATGGTCTAATTTTTGATTTCACACAGATCTAGATGGTCGGTGAGTTTTGTTTCGAAATTCGACCTGGTGCCGAAATATCGCAACTTTCGACGCGGTAGGCGTTTCGGTAAAAACACGACTTTCCCGCCCGGAGTGCATTCCGGACGAAACGTGAATGGTCTATTTTTGGATTTCACACAGAACCAGACGTTCGGTGAGTTCGGTATCGAAATTCGAGACAGTGCCTGAAAGATCGCAACTTTCGACGCGGTAGGCGTTTCGGTAAAAACACGAACTTTCCCGCCCGGAGTGTATTCCTGACGAAACGTGAATGGTCTATTTTTAGATTTCACACAGAACCAGACGTTCGGTGTGTTCGATATCGAAATTCGACACGGTGCCGAAAGATCGCAACTTTCGACGCGGTAGGCGTTTCGGTAAAAACACGACTTTCCCGCCCGTAGTGTGTTCCGGACGAAACGTGAATGGTCTAATTTTGGATTTCACACAGAACCAGACGTTCGGTGAGTTCTTTATCGAAATTCGGGATAGTGCCCGAAAGATCGCAACTTTCGACGCGGGTGGCGTTTCAGTAAAAAGTCGACTTTCCCGCCCGGAGTTTGTTCCGAACGAAATGTGAATGGTCTCATTTTTGATTTCACACAGATCCAGATGTTCGGCGAGTTTTGTTTCGAAATTCGACCTGGTGCCGAAATATCGCAACTTTCGACGCGGTAGGCGTTTCGGTAAAAACACGACTTTCCCGCCCGGAGTGTATTCCAGACGAAACGTGAATGGTCTATTTTTGGATTTCACACAGAACCAGACGTTCGGTGAGTTCGGTATCGAAATTCGACACGGTGCCGAAAGATCACAACTTTCGACGCGGTAGGCGTTTCGGTAAAAACACGACTTTCCCTCCCGGAGTGTGTTCCGGACGAAACGTGAATGTTCTAATTTTGCATTTCACACAGAACCAGACGTTCGGTGAGTTCGGTATCGAAATTCGGGATAGTGCCCGAAAGATCGCAACTTTCGATGCGGGTGGCGTGTCGGTAAAAACACGACTTTCCCGCCCGGAGTTTGTTCCGAACGAAATGTGAATGGTCTAATTTTTGATTTCACACAGATCTAGATGTTCGGTGAGTTTTGTTTCGAAATTCGACCTGGTGCCGAAATATCGCAACTTTCGACGCGGTAGGCGTTTCGGTAAAAACACGACTTTCCCGCCCGGAGTGCATTCCGGACGAAACGTGAATGGTCTATTTTTGGATTTCACACAGAACCAGACGTTCGGTGAGTTCGGTATCGAAATTCGAGACAGTGCCTGAAAGATCGCAACTTTCGACGCGGTAGGCGTTTCGGTAAAAACACGACTTGTCCGCCCGGAGTGTATTCCGGACGAAATGTGAATGGTCTATTTTTGGATTTCACACAGAAACAGAAGTTCGGTGAGTTCGGTATCGAAATTCGAGACAGTGCCCGAAAGATCGCAACTTTCGACGCGGTAGGCGTTTCGGTAAAAACACGAACTTTCCC
The DNA here is from genome assembly GCA_019985065.2 of Arctostaphylos glauca. Taxonomy (NCBI): domain Eukaryota; kingdom Viridiplantae; phylum Streptophyta; class Magnoliopsida; order Ericales; family Ericaceae; genus Arctostaphylos; species Arctostaphylos glauca. The sequence continues at coordinate 7,707,648 of JAHSPW020000004.1, forward strand.
GCCCGGAGTGTATTCCTGACGAAACGTGAATAGTCTATTTTTAGATTTCACACAGAACCAGACGTTCGGTGTGTTCGATATCGAAATTCGACACGGTGCCGAAAGATCGCAACTTTCGACGCGGTAGGCGTTTCGGTAAAAACACGACTTTCCCGCCCGTATTGTGTTCCGGACGAAACGTGAATGGTCTAATTTTGGATTTCACACAGAACCAGACGTTCGGTGAGTTCTTTATCGAAATTCGGGATAGTGCCCGAAAGATCGCAACTTTCGACGCGGGTGGCGTTTCAGTAAAAAGTCGACTTTCCCGCCCGGAGTTTGTTCCGAACGAAATGTGAATGGTCTCATTTTTGATTTCACACAGATCCAGATGTTCGGCGAGTTTTGTTTCGAAATTCGACCTGGTGCCGAAATATCGCAACTTTCGACGCGGTAGGCGTTTCGGTAAAAACATGACTTTCCCGCCCGGAGTGTATTCCGGACGAAACGTGAATGGTCTATTTTTGGATTTCACACAGAACCAGACGTTCGGTGAGTTCGGTATCGAAATTCGACACGGTGCCGAAAGATCACAACTTTCGAAGCGGTAGGCGTTTCGGTAAAAACACGACTTTCCCTCCCGGAGTGTGTTCCGGACGAAACGTGAATGTTCTAATTTTGCATTTCACACAGAACCAGACGTTCGGTGAGTTCGGTATCGAAATTCGGGATAGTGCCCGAAAGATCACAACTTTCGATGCGGGTGGCGTTTCGGTAAAAACACGACTTTCCCGCCCAGAGTTTGTTCCGAACGAAATGTGAATGGTCTAATTTTTGATTTCACACAGATCTAGATGGTCGGTGAGTTTTGTTTCGAAATTCGACCTGGTGCCGAAATATCGCAACTTTCGACGCGGTAGGCGTTTCGGTAAAAACACGACTTTCCCGCCCGGAGTTTATTCCGGACGAAACGTGAATGGTCTATTTTTGGATTTCACACAGAACCAGACGTTCGGTGAGTTCGGTATCGAAATTCGAGACAGAGCCCGAAAGATCGCAACTTTCGACGCGGTAGGCGTTTCGGTAAAAACACGAACTTTCCCGCCCGGAGTGTATTCCTGACGAAACGTGAATGGTCTATTTTTAGATTTCACACAGAACCAGACGTTCGGTGTGTTCGATATCGAAATTCGACACGGTGCCGAAAGATCGCAACTTTCGACGCGGTAGGCGTTTCGGTAAAAACACGACTTTCCCGCCCGTAGTGTGTTCCGGACGAAACGTGAATGGTCTAATTTTGGATTTCACACAGAACCAGACGTTCGGTGAGTTCTTTATCGAAATTCGGGATAGTGCCCGAAAGATCTCAACTTTCGACGCGGCTGGCGTTTCAGTAAAAAGTCGACTTTCCCGCCCGGAGTTTGTTCCGAACGAAATGTGAACGGTCTAGTTTTTGATTTCACACAGATCCAGATGTTCGGCGAGTTTTGTTTCGAAATTCGACCTGGTGCCGAAATATCGCAACTTTCGACGCAGTAGGCGTTTCGGTAAAAACACGACTTTCCCGCCCGGAGTGTATTCCGGACGAAACGTGAATGGTCTATTTTTGGATTTCACACAGAACCAGACGTTCGGTGACTTTGGTATCAAAATTCGAGACCGTGCCGAAAGATCGCAACTTTCGACGTGGTAGGCGTTTCGGTAAAAACACGAACTTTCCCGCCCGGAGTGTATTCCGGACGAAACGTGAATGGTCTATTTTTATATTTCACACAGAACCAGACGTTCGGTGAGTTCGGTATCGAAATTCGAGAGAGTGCCCGAAAGATCGCAACTTTCGACGCGGTAGGCGTTTCGGTAAAAACACGACTTTCCCGCCCGGAGTGTATTCCGGACGAAACGTGAACGGTCTATTTTTGGATTTCACACAGAACCAGACGTACGGTGAGTTCGGTATCGAAATTCGAGACAGTGTCCGAAAGATCGCCACTTTCGACGCGGTAGGCGTTTCGGTAAAAACACGAACTTTCCCGCCCGGAGTGTATTCCGGACGAAACGTGAATGGTCTATTTTTGGATTTCACACAGAACCAGACGTTCGGTGAGTTCGGTATCGAAATTCGACACGGTGCCGAAAGATCACAACTTTCGACGCGGTAGGCGTTTCGGTAAAAACACGACTTTCCCTCCCGGAGTGTGTTCCGGACGAAACGTGAATGTTCTAATTTTGGATTTCACACAGAACCAGACGTTCGGTGAGTTCGGTATCGAAATTCGGGAGAGTGCCCGAAAGATCGCAACTTTCGACGCGGGTGGCGTTTCGGTAAAAACACGGCTTTCCCGCCCGGAGTTTGTTCCGAACGAAATGTGAATGGTCTAATTTTTGATTTCACACAGATCTAGATGTTCGGTGAGTTTTGTTTCGAAATTCGACCTGGTGCCGAAAGATCGCAACTTTCGACGCGGTAGGCGTTTCGGTAAAAACACGACTTTCCCGCCCGGAGTGCATTCCGGACGAAACGTGAATGGTCTATTTTTGGATTTCACACAGAACCAGACGTTCGGTGAGTTCGGTATCGAAATTCGAGACAGTGCCTGAAAGATCGCAACTTTCGACGCGGTAGGCGTTTCGGTAAAAACACGACTTGTCCACCCGGAGTGTATTCCGGACGAAATGTGAATGGTCTATTTTTGGATTTCACACAGAAACAGACGTTCGGTGAGTTCGGTATCGAAATTCGAAACAGTGCCCGAAAGATCGCAACTTTCGACGCGGTAGGCGTTTCGGTAAAAACACGAACTTTCCCGCCCGGAGTGTATTCCGGACGAAACGTGAATGGTCTATTTTTAGATTTCACACAGAACCAGACGTTCAGTGTGTTCGGTATCGAAATTCGACACGGTGCCGAAAGATCGCAACTTTCGACGCGGTAGGCGTTTCGGTAAAAACACGACTTTCCCGCCCGGAGTGTGTTCCGGACGAAACATGAATGGTCTAATTTTGGATTTCACACAGAACCAGACGTTCGGTGAGTTCGGTATCGAAATTCGGCATAGTGCCCGAAAGATCGCAACTTTCGACGCGGGCGGCGTTTCAGTAAAAACTTGACTTTCCCGCCCGGAGTTTGTTCCGAACGAAATGTGAATGGTCTAATTTTTGATTTCACACAGATCCAGATGTTCGGCTAGTTTTGTTTCGAAATTCGACCTGGTGCCGAAAGATCGCAACTTTCGACGAGGTAGGCGTTTCGGTAAAAACACGACTTTCCCGCCCGGAGTGTATTCCGGACGAAACGTGAATGGTCTAGTTTTGGATTTCATACAGAACCAGACGTTCGGTGAGTTCGGTATCGAAATTCGAGACAGTGCCCGAAAGATCGCAACTTTCGACGCGGGTGGCGTTTCGGTAAAAACACGACTTTCCCGCCCGGAGTTTGTTCCGAACGAAATGTGAACGGTCTAGTTTTTGATTTCACACAGCTCCAGATGTTCGGTGAGTTTTGTTTCGAAATTCGACCTGGTGCCGAAAGATCGCAACTTTCGACGCGGTAGGCGTTTCGGTAAAAACACGACTTGTCCGCCCGGAGTGTATTCCGGACGAAATGTGAATGGTCTATTTTTGGATTTCACACAGAACCAGACGTTCGGTGTGTTCGGTATCGAAATTCGAAACAGTGCCCGAAAGATCGCAACTTTCGACGCGGTAGGCGTTTCGGTAAAAATACGAACTTTCCTGCCCGGATTGTATTCCGGACGAAACGTGAATGGTCTATTTTTAGATTTCACACAGAAGCAGACGTTCGGTGTGTTCGGTATCGAAATTCGACACGGTGCTGAAAGATCGCAACTTTCGACGCGGTAGGCGTTTCGATAAAACACGACTTTCCCGCCCGGAGTGTATTCCGGACGAAACGTGAATGGTCTAATTTTGGATTTCACACAGAACCAGACGTTCGGTGAGTTCGGTATCGAAATTCGGCATAGTGCCCGAAAGATCGCAACTTTCGACGCGGGTGGCGTTTCAGTAAAAACTCGACTTTCCCGCCCGGAGTTTGTTCCGAACGAAATGTGAATGGTCTAATTTTTTATTTCACACAGATCCAGATGTTCGGCGAGTTTTGTTTCGAAATTCGACCTGGTGCCGAAAGATCGCAACTTTCCACGCGGTAGGCGTTTCGGTAAAAACACGACTTTCCCGCCCGGAGTGTATTCCGGACGAAACGTGAATGGTCTATTTTTGGATTTCACACAGAACCAGACGTTCGGTGAGTTCGGTATCGAAATTCGAGACAGTGCCTGAAAGATCGCAACTTTCGACGCGGGTGGCGTTTCGGTAAAAACACGACTTGTCCACCCGGAGTGTATTCCGGACGAAATGTGAATGGTCTATTTTTGGATTTCAAACAGAAACAGACGTTCGGTGAGTTCGGTATCGAAATTCGAAACAGTGCCCGAAAGATCGCAACTTTCGACGCGGTAGGCGTTTCGGTAAAAACACGAACTTTCCCGCCCGGAGTGTATTCCGGACGAAACGTGAATGGTCTATTTTTAGATTTCACACAGAACCAGACGTTCAGTGTGTTCGGTATCGAAATTCGACACGGTGCCGAAAGATCGCAACTTTCGACGCGGTAGGCGTTTCGGTAAAAACACGACTTTCCCGCCCGGAGTGTGTTCCGGACGAAACATGAATGGTCTAATTTTGGATTTCACACAGAACCAGACGTTCGGTGAGTTCGGTATCGAAATTCGGCATAGTGCCCGAAAGATCGCAACTTTCTACGCGGGCGGCGTTTCAGTAAAAACTTGACTTTCCCGCCCGGAGTTTGTTCCGAACGAAATGTGAATGGTCTAATTTTTGATTTAACACAGATCCAGATGTTCGGCTAGTTTTGTTTCGAAATTCGACCTGGTGCCGAAAGATCGCAACTTTCGACGAGGTAGGCGTTTCGGTAAAAACACGACTTTCCCGCCCGGAGTGTATTCCGGACGAAACGTGAATGGTCTAGTTTTGGATTTCATACAGAACCAGACGTTCGGTGAGTTCGGTATCGAAATTCGAGACAGTGCCCGAAAGATCGCAACTTTCGACGCGGGTGGCGTTTCGGTAAAAACACGACTTTCCCGCCCGGAGTTTGTTCCGAACGAAATGTGAACGGTCTAGTTTTTGATTTCACACAGCTCCAGATGTTCGGTGAGTTTTGTTTTGAAATTCGACCTGGTGCCGAAAGATCTCAACTTTCGACGCGGTAGGCGTTTCGGTAAAAACACAACTTTCCCGCCCGGAGTGTATTCCGGACGAAACGTGAATGGTCTATTTTTGGATTTCACACAGAACCAGACGTTCGGTGACTTTGGTATCAAAATTCGAGACCGTGCCGAAAGATCGCAACTTTCGACGTGGTAGGCGTTTCGGTAAAAACACGAACTTTCCCGCCCGGAGTGTATTCCGGACGAAACGTGAATGGTCTATTTTTATATTTCACACAGAACCAGACGTTCGGTGAGTTCGGTATCGAAATTCGAGAGAGTGCCCGAAAGATCGCAACTTTCGACGCGGTAGGCGTTTCGGTAAAAACACGACTTTCCCGCCCGGAGTGTATTCCGGACGAAACGTGAACGGTCTATTTTTGGATTTCACACAGAACCAGACGTACGGTGAGTTCGGTATCGAAATTCGAGACAGTGTCCGAAAGATCGCAACTTTCGACGCGGTAGGCGTTTCGGTAAAAACACGAACTTTCCCGCCCGGAGTGTATTCCGGACGAAACGTGAATGGTCTATTTTTGGATTTCACACAGAACCAGACGTTCGGTGAGTTCGGTATCGAAATTCGACACGGTGCCGAAAGATCACAACTTTCGACGCGGTAGGCGTTTCGGTAAAAACACGACTTTCCCTCCCGGAGTGTGTTCCGGACGAAACGTGAATGTTCTAATTTTGGATTTCACACAGAACCAGACGTTCGGTGAGTTCGGTATCGAAATTCGGGAGAGTGCCCGAAAGATCGCAACTTTCGACGCGGGTGGCATTTCGGTAAAAACACGACTTTCCCGCCCGGAGTTTGTTCCGAACGAAATGTGAATGGTCTAATTTTTGATTTCACACAGATCTAGATGTTCGGTGAGTTTTGTTTCGAAATTCGACCTGGTGCCGAAAGATCGCAACTTTCGACGCGGTAGGCGTTTCGGTAAAAACACGACTTTCCCGCCCGGAGTGCATTCCGGACGAAACGTGAATGGTCTATTTTTGGATTTCACACAGAACCAGACGTTCGGTGAGTTCGGTATCGAAATTCGAGACAGTGCCTGAAAGATCGCAACTTTCGACGCGGTAGGCGTTTCGGTAAAAACACGACTTGTCCACCCGGAGTGTATTCCGGACGAAATGTGAATGGTCTATTTTTGGATTTCACACAGAAACAGACGTTCGGTGAGTTCGGTATCGAAATTCGAAACAGTGCCCGAAAGATCGCAACTTTCGACGCGGTAGGCGTTTCGGTAAAAACACGAACTTTCCCGCCCGGAGTGTATTCCGGACGAAACGTGAATGGTCTATTTTTAGATTTCACACAGAACCAGACGTTCAGTGTGTTCGGTATCGAAATTCGACACGGTGCCGAAAGATCGCAACTTTCGACGCGGTAGGCGTTTCGGTAAAAACACGACTTTCCCGCCCGGAGTGTGTTCCGGACGAAACATGAATGGTCTAATTTTGGATTTCACACAGAACCAGACGTTCGGTGAGTTCGGTATCGAAATTCGGCATAGTGCCCGAAAGATCGCAACTTTCGACGCGGGCGGCGTTTCAGTAAAAACTTGACTTTCCCGCCCGGAGTTTGTTCCGAACGAAATGTGAATGGTCTAATTTTTGATTTCACACAGATCCAGATGTTCGGCTAGTTTTGTTTCGAAATTCGACCTGGTGCCGAAAGATCGCAACTTTCGACGAGGTAGGCGTTTCGGTAAAAACACGACTTTCCCGCCCGGAGTGTATTCCGGACGAAACGTGAATGGTCTAGTTTTGGATTTCATACAGAACCAGACGTTCGGTGAGTTCGGTATCGAAATTCGAGACAGTGCCCGAAAGATCGCAACTTTCGACGCGGGTGGCGTTTCGGTAAAAACACGACTTTCCCGCCCAGAGTTTGTTCCGAACGAAATGTGAACGGTCTAGTTTTTGATTTCACACAGCTCCAGATGTTCGGTGAGTTTTGTTTCGAAATTCGACCTGGTGCCGAAAGATCGCAACTTTCGACGCGGTAGGCGTTTCGGTAAAAACACGAGTTGTCCGCCCGGAGTGTATTCCGGACGAAATGTGAATGGTCTATTTTTGGATTTCACACAGAACCAGACGTTCGGTGTGTTCGGTATCGAAATTCGAATCAGTGCCCGAAAGATCGCAACTTTCGACGCGGTAGGCGTTTCGGTAAAAATACGAACTTTCCTGCCCGGATTGTATTCCGGACGAAACGTGAATGGTCTATTTTTAGATTTCACACAGAAGCAGACGTTCGGTGTGTTCGGTATCGAAATTCGACACGGTGCTGAAAGATCGCAACTTTCGACGCGGTAGACGTTTCGATAAAACACGACTTTCCCGCCCGGAGTGTGTTCCGGACGAAACGTGAATGGTCTAATTTTGGATTTCACACAGAACCAGACGTTCGGTGAGTTCGGTATCGAAATTCGGCATAGTGCCCGAAAGATCGCAACTTTCGACGCGGGTGGCGTTTCAGTAAAAACTCGACTTTCCCGCCCGGAGTTTGTTCCGAACGAAATGTGAATGGTCTAATTTTTTATTTCACACAGATCCAGATGTTCGGCGAGTTTTGTTTCGAAATTCGACCTGGTGCCGAAAGATCGCAACTTTCCACGCGGTAGGCGTTTCGGTAAAAACACGACTTTCCCGCCCGGAGTGTATTCCGGACGAAACGTGAATGGTCTATTTTTGGATTTCACACAGAACCAGACGTTCGGTGAGTTCGGTATCGAAATTCGAGACAGTGCCTGAAAGATCGCAACTTTCGACGCGGGTGGCGTTTCGGTAAAAACACGACTTGTCCACCCGGAGTGTATTCCGGACGAAATGTGAATGGTCTATTTTTGGATTTCAAACAGAAACAGACGTTCGGTGAGTTCGGTATCGAAATTCGAAACAGTGCCCGAAAGATCGCAACTTTCGACGCGGTAGGCGTTTCGGTAAAAACACGAACTTTCCCGCCCGGAGTGTATTCCGGACGAAACGTGAATGGTCTATTTTTAGATTTCACACAGAACCAGACGTTCAGTGTGTTCGGTATCGAAATTCGACACGGTGCCGAAAGATCGCAACTTTCGACGCGGTAGGCGTTTCGGTAAAAACACGACTTTCCCGCCCGGAGTGTGTTCCGGACGAAACATGAATGGTCTAATTTTGGATTTCACACAGAACCAGACGTTCGGTGAGTTCGGTATCGAAATTCGGCATAGTGCCCGAAAGATCGCAACTTTCTACGCGGGCGGCGTTTCAGTAAAAACTTGACTTTCCCGCCCGGAGTTTGTTCCGAACGAAATGTGAATGGTCTAATTTTTGATTTAACACAGATCCAGATGTTCGGCTAGTTTTGTTTCGAAATTCGACCTGGTGCCGAAAGATCGCAACTTTCGACGAGGTAGGCGTTTCGGTAAAAACACGACTTTCCCGCCCGGAGTGTATTCCGGACGAAACGTGAATGGTCTAGTTTTGGATTTCATACAGAACCAGACGTTCGGTGAGTTCGGTATCGAAATTCGAGACAGTGCCCGAAAGATCGCAACTTTCGACGCGGGTGGCGTTTCGGTAAAAACACGACTTTCCCGCCCGGAGTTTGTTCCGAACGAAATGTGAACGGTCTAGTTTTTGATTTCACACAGCTCCAGATGTTCGGTGAGTTTTGTTTTGAAATTCGACCTGGTGCCGAAAGATCTCAACTTTCGACGCGGTAGGCGTTTCGGTAAAAACACAACTTTCCCGCCCGGAGTGTATTCCGGACGAAACGTGAATGGTCTATTTTTGGATTTCACACAGAACCAGACGTTCGGTGACTTTGGTATCAAAATTCGAGACCGTGCCGAAAGATCGCAACTTTCGACGTGGTAGGCGTTTCGGTAAAAACACGAACTTTCCCGCCCGGAGTGTATTCCGGACGAAACGTGAATGGTCTATTTTTATATTTCACACAGAACCAGACGTTCGGTGAGTTCGGTATCGAAATTCGAGAGAGTGCCCGAAAGATCGCAACTTTCGACGCGGTAGGCGTTTCGGTAAAAACACGACTTTCCCGCCCGGAGTGTATTCCGGACGAAACGTGAACGGTCTATTTTTGGATTTCACACAGAACCAGACGTACGGTGAGTTCGGTATCGAAATTCGAGACAGTGTCCGAAAGATCGCAACTTTCGACGCGGTAGGCGTTTCGGTAAAAACACGAACTTTCCCGCCCGGAGTGTATTCCGGACGAAACGTGAATGGTCTATTTTTGGATTTCACACAGAACCAGACGTTCGGTGAGTTCGGTATCGAAATTCGACACGGTGCCGAAAGATCACAACTTTCGACGCGGTAGGCGTTTCGGTAAAAACACGACTTTCCCTCCCGGAGTGTGTTCCGGACGAAACGTGAATGTTCTAATTTTGGATTTCACACAGAACCAGACGTTCGGTGAGTTCGGTATCGAAATTCGGGAGAGTGCCCGAAAGATCGCAACTTTCGACGCGGGTGGCATTTCGGTAAAAACACGACTTTCCCGCCCGGAGTTTGTTCCGAACGAAATGTGAATGGTCTAATTTTTGATTTCACACAGATCTAGATGTTCGGTGAGTTTTGTTTCGAAATTCGACCTGGTGCCGAAAGATCGCAACTTTCGACGCGGTAGGCGTTTCGGTAAAAACACGACTTTCCCGCCCGGAGTGCATTCCGGACGAAACGTGAATGGTCTATTTTTGGATTTCACACAGAACCAGACGTTCGGTGAGTTCGGTATCGAAATTCGAGACAGTGCCTGAAAGATCGCAACTTTCGACGCGGTAGGCGTTTCGGTAAAAACACGACTTGTCCACCCGGAGTGTATTCCGGACGAAATGTGAATGGTCTATTTTTGGATTTCACACAGAAACAGACGTTCGGTGAGTTCGGTATCGAAATTCGAAACAGTGCCCGAAAGATCGCAACTTTCGACGCGGTAGGCGTTTCGGTAAAAACACGAACTTTCCCGCCCGGAGTGTATTCCGGACGAAACGTGAATGGTCTATTTTTAGATTTCACACAGAACCAGACGTTCAGTGTGTTCGGTATCGAAATTCGACACGGTGCCGAAAGATCGCAACTTTCGACGCGGTAGGCGTTTCGGTAAAAACACGAACTTTCCCGCCCGGAGTGTATTCCGGACGAAACGTGAATGGTCTATTTTTAGATTTCACACAGAACCAGACGTTCAGTGTGTTCGGTATCGAAATTCGACACGGTGCCGAAAGATCGCAACTTTCGACGCGGTAGGCGTTTCGGTAAAAACACGACTTTCCCGCCCGGAGTGTGTTCCGGACGAAACATGAATGGTCTAATTTTGGATTTCACACAGAACCAGACGTTCGGTGAGTTCGGTATCGAAATTCGGCATAGTGCCCGAAAGATCGCAACTTTCGACGCGGGCGGCGTTTCAGTAAAAACTTGACTTTCCCGCCCGGAGTTTGTTCCGAACGAAATGTGAATGGTCTAATTTTTGATTTCACACAGATCCAGATGTTCGGCTAGTTTTGTTTCGAAATTCGACCTGGTGCCGAAAGATCGCAACTTTCGACGAGGTAGGCGTTTCGGTAAAAACACGACTTTCCCGCCCGGAGTGTATTCCGGACGAAACGTGAATGGTCTAGTTTTGGATTTCATACAGAACCAGACGTTCGGTGAGTTCGGTATCGAAATTCGAGACAGTGCCCGAAAGATCGCAACTTTCGACGCGGGTGGCGTTTCGGTAAAAACACGACTTTCCCGCCCAGAGTTTGTTCCGAACGAAATGTGAACGGTCTAGTTTTTGATTTCACACAGCTCCAGATGTTCGGTGAGTTTTGTTTCGAAATTCGACCTGGTGCCGAAAGATCGCAACTTTCGACGCGGTAGGCGTTTCGGTAAAAACACGAGTTGTCCGCCCGGAGTGTATTCCGGACGAAATGTGAATGGTCTATTTTTGGATTTCACACAGAACCAGACGTTCGGTGTGTTCGGTATCGAAATTCGAATCAGTGCCCGAAAGATCGCAACTTTCGACGCGGTAGGCGTTTCGGTAAAAATACGAACTTTCCTGCCCGGATTGTATTCCGGACGAAACGTGAATGGTCTATTTTTAGATTTCACACAGAAGCAGACGTTCGGTGTGTTCGGTATCGAAATTCGACACGGTGCTGAAAGATCGCAACTTTCGACGCGGTAGACGTTTCGATAAAACACGACTTTCCCGCCCGGAGTGTGTTCCGGACGAAACGTGAATGGTCTAATTTTGGATTTCACACAGAACCAGACGTTCGGTGAGTTCGGTATCGAAATTCGGCATAGTGCCCGAAAGATCGCAACTTTCGACGCGGGTGGCGTTTCAGTAAAAACTCGACTTTCCCGCCCGGAGTTTGTTCCGAACGAAATGTGAATGGTCTAATTTTTTATTTCACACAGATCCAGATGTTCGGCGAGTTTTGTTTCGAAATTCGACCTGGTGCCGAAAGATCGCAACTTTCCACGCGGTAGGCGTTTCGGTAAAAACACGACTTTCCCGCCCGGAGTGTATTCCGGACGAAACGTGAATGGTCTATTTTTGGATTTCACACAGAACCAGACGTTCGGTGAGTTCGGTATCGAAATTCGAGACAGTGCCTGAAAGATCGCAACTTTCGACGCGGGTGGCGTTTCGGTAAAAACACGACTTGTCCACCCGGAGTGTATTCCGGACGAAATGTGAATGGTCTATTTTTGGATTTCAAACAGAAACAGACGTTCGGTGAGTTCGGTATCGAAATTCGAAACAGTGCCCGAAAGATCGCAACTTTCGACGCGGTAGGCGTTTCGGTAAAAACACGAACTTTCCCGCCCGGAGTGTATTCCGGACGAAACGTGAATGGTCTATTTTTAGATTTCACACAGAACCAGACGTTCAGTGTGTTCGGTATCGAAATTCGACACGGTGCCGAAAGATCGCAACTTTCGACGCGGTAGGCGTTTCGGTAAAAACACGACTTTCCCGCCCGGAGTGTGTTCCGGACGAAACATGAATGGTCTAATTTTGGATTTCACACAGAACCAGACGTTCGGTGAGTTCGGTATCGAAATTCGGCATAGTGCCCGAAAGATCGCAACTTTCTACGCGGGCGGCGTTTCAGTAAAAACTTGACTTTCCCGCCCGGAGTTTGTTCCGAACGAAATGTGAATGGTCTAATTTTTGATTTAACACAGATCCAGATGTTCGGCTAGTTTTGTTTCGAAATTCGACCTGGTGCCGAAAGATCGCAACTTTCGACGAGGTAGGCGTTTCGGTAAAAACACGACTTTCCCGCCCGGAGTGTATTCCGGACGAAACGTGAATGGTCTAGTTTTGGATTTCATACAGAACCAGACGTTCGGTGAGTTCGGTATCGAAATTCGAGACAGTGCCCGAAAGATCGCAACTTTCGACGCGGGTGGCGTTTCGGTAAAAACACGACTTTCCCGCCCGGAGTTTGTTCCGAACGAAATGTGAACGGTCTAGTTTTTGATTTCACACAGCTCCAGATGTTCGGTGAGTTTTGTTTTGAAATTCGACCTGGTGCCGAAAGATCTCAACTTTCGACGCGGTAGGCGTTTCGGTAAAAACACAACTTTCCCGCCCGGAGTGTATTCCGGACGAAACGTGAATGGTCTATTTTTGGATTTCACACAGAACCAGACGTTCGGTGACTTTGGTATCAAAATTCGAGACCGTGCCGAAAGATCGCAACTTTCGACGTGGTAGGCGTTTCGGTAAAAACACGAACTTTCCCGCCCGGAGTGTATTCCGGACGAAACGTGAATGGTCTATTTTTATATTTCACACAGAACCAGACGTTCGGTGAGTTCGGTATCGAAATTCGAGAGAGTGCCCGAAAGATCGCAACTTTCGACGCGGTAGGCGTTTCGGTAAAAACACGACTTTCCCGCCCGGAGTGTATTCCGGACGAAACGTGAACGGTCTATTTTTGGATTTCACACAGAACCAGACGTACGGTGAGTTCGGTATCGAAATTCGAGACAGTGTCCGAAAGATCGCAACTTTCGACGCGGTAGGCGTTTCGGTAAAAACACGAACTTTCCCGCCCGGAGTGTATTCCGGACGAAACGTGAATGGTCTATTTTTGGATTTCACACAGAACCAGACGTTCGGTGAGTTCGGTATCGAAATTCGACACGGTGCCGAAAGATCACAACTTTCGACGCGGTAGGCGTTTCGGTAAAAACACGACTTTCCCTCCCGGAGTGTGTTCCGGACGAAACGTGAATGTTCTAATTTTGGATTTCACACAGAACCAGACGTTCGGTGAGTTCGGTATCGAAATTCGGGAGAGTGCCCGAAAGATCGCAACTTTCGACGCGGGTGGCATTTCGGTAAAAACACGACTTTCCCGCCCGGAGTTTGTTCCGAACGAAATGTGAATGGTCTAATTTTTGATTTCACACAGATCTAGATGTTCGGTGAGTTTTGTTTCGAAATTCGACCTGGTGCCGAAAGATCGCAACTTTCGACGCGGTAGGCGTTTCGGTAAAAACACGACTTTCCCGCCCGGAGTGCATTCCGGACGAAACGTGAATGGTCTATTTTTGGATTTCACACAGAACCAGACGTTCGGTGAGTTCGGTATCGAAATTCGAGACAGTGCCTGAAAGATCGCAACTTTCGACGCGGTAGGCGTTTCGGTAAAAACACGACTTGTCCACCCGGAGTGTATTCCGGACGAAATGTGAATGGTCTATTTTTGGATTTCACACAGAAACAGACGTTCGGTGAGTTCGGTATCGAAATTCGAAACAGTGCCCGAAAGATCGCAACTTTCGACGCGGTAGGCGTTTCGGTAAAAACACGAACTTTCCCGCCCGGAGTGTATTCCGGACGAAACGTGAATGGTCTATTTTTAGATTTCACACAGAACCAGACGTTCAGTGTGTTCGGTATCGAAATTCGACACGGTGCCGAAAGATCGCAACTTTCGACGCGGTAGGCGTTTCGGTAAAAACACGACTTTCCCGCCCGGAGTGTGTTCCGGACGAAACATGAATGGTCTAATTTTGGATTTCACACAGAACCAGACGTTCGGTGAGTTCGGTATCGAAATTCGGCATAGTGCCCGAAAGATCGCAACTTTCGACGCGGGCGGCGTTTCAGTAAAAACTTGACTTTCCCGCCCGGAGTTTGTTCCGAACGAAATGTGAATGGTCTAATTTTTGATTTCACACAGATCCAGATGTTCGGCTAGTTTTGTTTCGAAATTCGACCTGGTGCCGAAAGATCGCAACTTTCGACGAGGTAGGCGTTTCGGTAAAAACACGACTTTCCCGCCCGGAGTGTATTCCGGACGAAACGTGAATGGTCTAGTTTTGGATTTCATACAGAACCAGACGTTCGGTGAGTTCGGTATCGAAATTCGAGACAGTGCCCGAAAGATCGCAACTTTCGACGCGGGTGGCGTTTCGGTAAAAACACGACTTTCCCGCCCAGAGTTTGTTCCGAACGAAATGTGAACGGTCTAGTTTTTGATTTCACACAGCTCCAGATGTTCGGTGAGTTTTGTTTCGAAATTCGACCTGGTGCCGAAAGATCGCAACTTTCGACGCGGTAGGCGTTTCGGTAAAAACACGAGTTGTCCGCCCGGAGTGTATTCCGGACGAAATGTGAATGGTCTATTTTTGGATTTCACACAGAACCAGACGTTCGGTGTGTTCGGTATCGAAATTCGAATCAGTGCCCGAAAGATCGCAACTTTCGACGCGGTAGGCGTTTCGGTAAAAATACGAACTTTCCTGCCCGGATTGTATTCCGGACGAAACGTGAATGGTCTATTTTTAGATTTCACACAGAAGCAGACGTTCGGTGTGTTCGGTATCGAAATTCGACACGGTGCTGAAAGATCGCAACTTTCGACGCGGTAGACGTTTCGATAAAACACGACTTTCCCGCCCGGAGTGTGTTCCGGACGAAACGTGAATGGTCTAATTTTGGATTTCACACAGAACCAGACGTTCGGTGAGTTCGGTATCGAAATTCGGCATAGTGCCCGAAAGATCGCAACTTTCGACGCGGGTGGCGTTTCAGTAAAAACTCGACTTTCCCGCCCGGAGTTTGTTCCGAACGAAATGTGAATGGTCTAATTTTTTATTTCACACAGATCCAGATGTTCGGCGAGTTTTGTTTCGAAATTCGACCTGGTGCCGAAAGATCGCAACTTTCCACGCGGTAGGCGTTTCGGTAAAAACACGACTTTCCCGCCCGGAGTGTATTCCGGACGAAACGTGAATGGTCTATTTTTGGATTTCACACAGAACCAGACGTTCGGTGAGTTCGGTATCGAAATTCGAGACAGTGCCCGAAAGATCGCAACTTTCGACGCGGGTGGCGTTTCGGTAAAAACACGACTTTCCCGCCCGGAGTTTGTTCCGAACGAAATGTGAACGGTCTAGTTTTTGATTTCACACAGCTCCAGATGTTCGGTGAGTTTTGTTTCGAAATTCGACCTGGTGCCGAAAGATCGCAACTTTCGACGCGGTAGGCGTTTCGGTAAAAACACGACTTGTCCGCCCGGAGTGTATTCCGGACGAAATGTGAATGGTCTATTTTTGGATTTCACACAGAACCAGACGTTCGGTGTGTTCGGTATCGAAATTCGAAACAGTGCCCGAAAGATCGCAACTTTCGACGCGGTAGGCGTTTCGGTAAAAACACGAACTTTCCTGCCCGGAGTGTATTCCGGACGAAACGTGAATGGTCTATTTTTATATTTCACACAGAAGCAGACGTTCGGTGTGTTCGGTATCGAAATTCGACACGGTGCCGAAAGATCGCAACTTTCGACGCGGTAGGCGTTTCGGTAAAAACACGACTTTCCCGCCCGGAGTGTGTTCCGGACGAAACGTGAATGGTCTAATTTTGGATTTCACACAGAACCAGACGTTCGGTGAGTTCGGTATCGAAATTCGGGATAGTGCCCGAAAGATCGCAACTTTCGATGTGGGTGGCGTTTCGGTAAAAACACGACTTTCCCGCCCGGAGTTTGTTCCGAACGAAGTGTGAACGGTCTAATTTTTGATTTCACACAGATCCAGATGTTCGGTGAGTTTTGTTTTGAAATTCGACCTGGTGCCGAAAGATCGCAACTTTCGACGCGGTAGGCGTTTCGGTAAAAACACAACTTTCCCGCCCGGAGTGTATTCCGGACGAAACGTGAATGGTCTATTTTTATATTTCACACAGAACCAGACGTTCGGTGAGTTCGGTATCGAAATTCGAGAGAGTGCCCGAAAGATCGCAACTTTCGACGCGGTAGGCGTTTCGGTAAAAACACGACTTTCCCGCCCGGAGTGTATTCCGGACGAAACGTGAACGGTCTATTTTTGGATTCCACACAGAACCAGACGTTCGGTGAGTTCGGTATCAAAATTCGAGACAGTGCCTGAAAGATCGCAACTTTCGACGCGGTAGGCATTTCGGTAAAAACACGACTTGCCAGCCCGGAGTGTATTCCGGACGAAACGTGAATGGTCTATTTTTGGATTTCACACAGAAACAGACGTACGGTGAGTTCGGTATCGAAATTCGAGACAGTGTCCGTAAGATCGCAACTTTCGACGCGGTAGGCGTTTCGGTAAAAACACGAACTTTCCCGCCCGGAGTGTATTCCGGACGAAACGTGAATGGTCTATTTTTGGATTTCACACAGAACCAGACGTTCGGTGAGTTCGGTATCGAAATTCGACACGGTGCCGAAAGATCACAACTTTCGACGCGGTAGGCGTTTCGGTAAAAACACGACTTTCCCTCCTGGAGTGTGTTCCGGACGAAACGTGAATGTTCTAATTTTGGATTTCACACAGAACCAGACGTTCGGTGAGTTCGGTATCGAAATTCGGGATAGTGCCCGAAAGATCGCAACTTTCGACGCGGGTGGCATTTCGGTAAAAACACGACTTCCCCGCCCGGAGTTTGTTCCGAACGAAATGTGAATGGTCTAATTTTTGATTTCACACAGATCTAGATGTTCGGTGAGTTTTGTTTCGAAATTCGACCTGGTGCCGAAAGATCGCAACTTTCGACGCGGTAGGCGTTTCGGTAAAAACACGACTTTCCCGCCCGGAGTGCATTCCGGACGAAACGTGAATGGTCTATTTTTGGATTTCACACAGAACCAGACGTTCGGTGAGTTCGGTATCGAAATTCGAGACAGTGCCTGAAAGATCGCAACTTTCGACGCGGTAGGCGTTTCGGTAAAAACACGACTTGTCCACCCGGAGTGTATTCCGGACGAAATGTGAATGGTCTATTTTTGGATTTCACACAGAAACAGACGTTCGGTGAGTTCGGTATCGAAATTCGAAACAGTGCCCGAAAGATCGCAACTTTCGACGCGGTAGGCGTTTCGGTAAAAACACGAACTTTCCCGCCCGGAGTGTATTCCGGACGAAACGTGAATGGTCTATTTTTAGATTTCACACAGAACCAGACGTTCAGTGTGTTCGGTATCGAAATTCGACACGGTGCCGAAAGATCGCAACTTTCGACGCGGTAGGCGTTTCGGTAAAAACACGACTTTCCCGCCCGGAGTGTGTTCCGGACGAAACATGAATGGTCTAATTTTGGATTTCACACAGAACCAGACGTTCGGTGAGTTCGGTACCGAAATTCGGCATAGTGCCCGAAAGATCGCAACTTTCGACGCGGGCGGCGTTTCAGTAAAAACTTGACTTTCCCGCCCGGAGTTTGTTCCGAACGAAATGTGAATGGTCTAATTTTTGATTTCACACAGATCCAGATGTTCGGCTAGTTTTGTTTCGAAATTCGACCTGGTGCCGAAAGATCGCAACTTTCGACGCGGTAGGCGTTTCGGTAAAAACACGACTTTCCCGCCCGGAGTGTATTCCGGACGAAACGTGAATGGTCTATTTTTGGATTTCACACAGAACCAGACGTTCGGTGAGTTCGGTATCGAAATTCGAGAGAGTGCCCGAAAGATCGCAACTTTCGACGCGGTAGGCGTTTCGGTGAAAACACGACTTTCCCGCCCGGAGTGTATTCCGGACGAAACGTGAACGGTCTATTTTTGGATTCCACACAGAACCAGACGTTCGGTGAGTTCGGTATCAAAATTCGAGACAGTGCCTGAAAGATCGCAACTTTCGACGCGGTAGGCATTTCGGTAAAAACACGACTTGCCAGCCCGGAGTGTATTCCGGACGAAACGTGAATGGTCTATTTTTGGATTTCACACAGAAACAGACGTACGGTGAGTTCGGTATCGAAATTCGAAACAGTGTCCGAAAGATCGCAACTTTCGACGCGGTAGGCGTTTCGGTAAAAACACGAACTTTCCCGCCCGGAGTGTATTCCGGACGAAACGTGAATGGTCTATTTTTGGATTTCACACAGAACCAGACGTTCGGTGAGTTCGGTATCGAAATTCGACACGGTGCCGAAGGATCACAACTTTCGACGCGGTAGGCGTTTCGGTAAAAACACGACTTTCCCGCCCGGAGTGTGTTCCGGACGAAACATGAATGGTCTAATTTTGGATTTCACACAGAACCAGACGTTCGGTGAGTTCGGTACCGAAATTCGGCATAGTGCCCGAAAGATCGCAACTTTCGACGCGGGCGGCGTTTCAGTAAAAACTTGACTTTCCCGCCCGGAGTTTGTTCCGAACGAAATGTGAATGGTCTAATTTTTGATTTCACACAGATCCAGATGTTCGGCTAGTTTTGCTTCGAAATTCGACCTGGTGCCGAAAGATCGCAACTTTCGACGCGGTAGGCGTTTCGGTAAAAACACGACTTTCCCGCCCGGAGTGTATTCCGGACGAAACGTGAATGGTCTATTTTTGGATTTCACACAGAACCAGACGTTCGGTGAGTTCGGTATCGAAATTCGAGAGAGTGCCCGAAAGATCGCAACTTTCGACGCGGTAGGCGTTTCGGTGAAAACACGACTTTCCCGCCCGGAGTGTATTCCGGACGAAACGTGAACGGTCTATTTTTGGATTCCACACAGAAACAGACGTACGGTGAGTTCGGTATCGAAATTCGAGACAGTGTCCGAAAGATCGCAACTTTCGACGCGGTAGGCGTTTCGGTAAAAACACGAACTTTCCCGCCCGGAGTGTATTCCGGACGAAACGTGAATGGTCTATTTTTGGATTTCACACAGAACCAGACGTTCGGTGAGTTCGGTATCGAAATTCGACACGGTGCCGAAGGATCACAACTTTCGACGCGGTAGGCGTTTCGGTAAAAACACGACTTTCCCTCCCGGAGTGTGTTCCGGACGAAACGTGAATGTTCTAATTTTGGATTTCACACAGAACCAGACGTTCGGTGAGTTCGGTATCGAAATTCGGGATAGTGCCCGAAAGATCGCAACTTTCGACGCGGGTGGCATTTCGGTAAAAACACGACTTTCCCGCCCGGAGTTTGTTTCGAACGAAATGTGAATGGTCTAATTTTTGATTTCACACAGATCCAGATGTTCGGCTAGTTTTGTTTCGAAATTCGACCTGGTGCCGAAAGATCGCAACTTTCGACGCGGTAGGCGTTTCGGTAAAAACACGACTTTCCCGCCCGGAGTGTATTCCGGACGAAACGTGAATGGTCTATTTTTGGATTTCACACAGAACCAGACGTTCGGTGAGTTCGGTATCGAAATTCGAGAGAGTGCCCGAAAGATCGCAACTTTCGACGCGGTAGGCGTTTCGGTGAAAACACGACTTTCCCGCCCGGAGTGTATTCCGGACGAAACGTGAACGGTCTATTTTTGGATTCCACACAGAACCAGACGTTCGGTGAGTTCGGTATCAAAATTCGAGACAGTGCCTGAAAGATCGCAACTTTCGACGCGGTAGGCATTTCGGTAAAAACACGACTTGCCAGCCCGGAGTGTATTCCGGACGAAACGTGAATGGTCTATTTTTGGATTTCACACAGAAACAGACGTACGGTGAGTTCGGTATCGAAATTCGAGACAGTGTCCGAAAGATCGCAACTTTCGACGCGGTAGGCGTTTCGGTAAAAACACGAACTTTCCCGCCCGGAGTGTATTCCGGACGAAACGTGAATGGTCTATTTTTGGATTTCACACAGAACCAGACGTTCGGTGAGTTCGGTATCGAAATTCGACACGGTGCCGAAGGATCACAACTTTCGACGCGGTAGGCGTTTCGGTAAAAACACGACTTTCCCTCCCGGAGTGTGTTCCGGACGAAACGTGAATGTTCTAATTTTGGATTTCACACAGAACCAGACGTTCGGTGAGTTCGGTATCGAAATTCGGGATAGTGCCCGAAAGATCGCAACTTTCGACGCGGGTGGCATTTCGGTAAAAACACGACTTTCCCGCCCGGAGTTTGTTCCGAACGAAATGTGAATGGTCTAATTTTTGATTTCACACAGATCTAGATGTTCGGTGAGTTTTGTTTCGAAATTCGACCTGGTGCCGAAAGATCGCAACTTTCGACGCGGTAGGCGTTTCGGTAAAAACACGACTTTCCCGCCCGGAGTGCATTCCGGACGAAACGTGAATGGTCTATTTTTGGATTTCACACAGAACCAGATGTTCGGTGAGTTCGGTATCGAAATTCGAGACAGTGCCTGAAAGATCGCAACTTTCGACGCGGTAGGCGTTTCGGTAAAAACACGACTTGTCCACCCGGAGTGTATTCCGGACGAAATGTGAATGGTCTATTTTTGGATTTCACACAGAAACAGACGTTCGGTGAGTTCGGTATCGAAATTCGAAACAGTGCCCGAAAGATCGCAACTTTCGACGCGGTAGGCGTTTCGGTAAAAACACGAACTTTCCCGCCCGGAGTGTATTCCGGACGAAACGTGAATGGTCTATTTTTGGATTTCACACAGAACCAGACGTTCGGTGAGTTCGGTACCGAAATTCGGCATAGTGCCCGAAAGATCGCAACTTTCGACGCGGGCGGCGTTTCAGTAAAAACTTGACTTTCCCGCCCGGAGTTTGTTCCGAACGAAATGTGAATGGTCTAATTTTTGATTTCACACAGATCCAGATGTTCGGCTAGTTTTGTTTCGAAATTCGACCTGGTGCCGAAAGATCGCAACTTTCGACGCGGTAGGCGTTTCGGTAAAAACACGACTTTCCCGCCCGGAGTGTATTCCGGACGAAACGTGAATGGTCTATTTTTGGATTTCACACAGAACCAGACGTTCGGTGAGTTCGGTATCGAAATTCGAGACAGTGCCCGAAAGATCGCAACTTTCGACGCGGGTGGCGTTTCGGTAAAAACACGACTTTCCAGCCCGGAGTTTGTTCCGAACGAAATGTGAACGGTCTAGTTTTTGATTTCACACAGCTCCAGATGTTCGGTGAGTTTTGTTTCGAAATTCGACCTGGTGCCGAAAGATCGCAACTTTCGACGCGGTAGGCGTTTCGGTAAAAACACGACTTGTCCGCCCGGAGTGTATCCCGGACAAAATGTGAATGGTCTATTTTTGGATTTCACACAGAACCAGACGTTCGGTGTGTTCAGTATCGAAATTCGAAACAGTGCCCGAAAGATCGCAACTTTCGACGCGGTAGGCGTTTCGGTAAAAATACGAACTTTCCTGCCCGGATTGTATTCCGGACGAAACGTGAATGGTCTATTTTTAGATTTCACACAGAAGCAGACGTTCGGTGTGTTCGGTATCGAAATTCGACACGGTGCTGAAAGATCGCAACTTTCGACGCGGTAGGCGTTTCGGTAAAAACACGACTTTCCCGCCCGGAGTGTGTTCCGGACGAAACGTGAATGGTCTAATTTTGGATTTCACACAGAACCAGACGTTCGGTGAGTTCGGTATCGAAATTCGGGATAGTGCCCGAAAGATCGCAACTTTCGACGCGGGTGGCGTTTCGGTAAAAACACGACTTTCCCGCCCGGAGTTTGTTCCGAACGAAATGTGAACGGTCTAATTTTTGATTTCACACAGATCCAGATGTTCGGTGAGTTTTGTTTTGAAATTCGACCTGGTGCCGAAAGATCGCAACTTTCGACGCGGTAGGCGTTTCGGTAAAAACACGACTTTCCCGCCCGGAGTGTGTTCCGGACGAAACGTGAATGGTCTAATTTTGGATTTCACACAGAACCAGACGTTCGGTGAGTTCGGTATCGAAATTCGGCATAGTGCCCGAAAGATCGCAACTTTCGACGCGGTAGGCGTTTCGATAAAAACACGAACTTTCTTGCCCGGAGTGTATTCCGGACGAAACGTGAATGGTCTATTTTTAGATTTCACACAAAAGCAGACGTTCGGTGTGTTCGGTATCGAAATTTGACACGGTGCCGAAAGATCGCAACTTTCGACGCGGTAGGCGTTTCGGTAAAAACACGACTTTCCCGCCCGGAGTGTGTTCCGGACGAAACGTGAATGGTCTAATTTTGGATTTCACACAGAACCAGACGTTCGGTGAGTTCGGTATCGAAATTCGGGATAGTGCCCGAAAGATCGCAACTTTCGACGCGGGTGGCGTTTCGGTAAAAACACGACTTTCCCGCCCGGAGTTTGTTCCGAACGAAATGTGAACGGTCTAATTTTTGATTTCACACAGATCCAGATGTTCGGTGAGTTTTGTTTTGAAATTCGACCTGTTGCCAAAAGATCGCAACTTTCGACGCGGTAGGCGTTTCGGTAAAAACACGACTTTCCCGCCCGGAGTGTATTCCGGACGAAACGTGGATGGTCTATTTTTGGATTTCACACAGAACCAGACGTTCGGTGAGTTTGGTATCAAAATTCGAGACCGTGCCGAAAGATCTCAACTTTCGACGCGGTAGGCGTTTCGGTAAAAACACGAACTTTCCCGCCCGGAGTGTATTCCGGACGAAACGTGAACGGTCTATTTTTGGATTTCACACAGAACCAGACGTTCGGTGAGTTCGGTATCGAAATTCGAGACAGTGCCTGAAAGATCGCAACTTTCGACGCGGTAGGCGTTTCGGTAAAAACACGACTTGCCAGCCCGGAGTGTATTCCGGACGAAATGTGAATGGTCTATTTTTGGATTTCACACAGAAACAGACGTACGGTGAGTTCGGTATCGAAATTTCGAAACTTTCGACGCGGTAGGCGTTTCGGTAAAAACACGAACTTTCCCGCCCGGAGTGTATTCCGGACGAAACGTGAATGGTCTATTTTTGGATTTCACACAGAACCAGACGTTCGGTGAGTTCGGTATCGAAATTCGACACGGTGCCAAAAGATCACAACTTTCGACGCGGTAGGCGTTTCAGTAAAAACACGACTTTCCCTCTCGGAGTGTGTTCCGGACGAAACGTGAATGTTCTAATTTTGGATTTCACACAGAACCAGACGTTCAGTGAGTTCGGTATCGAAATTCGGGATAGTGCCCGAAAGATCGCAACTTTCGACGCGGGTGGCATTTCGGTAAAAACACGACTTTCCCGGCCGGAGTTTGTTCCGAACGAAATGTGAATGGTCTAATTTTTGATTTCACACAGATCTAGATGTTCGGCGAGTTTTGTTTCGAAATTCGACCTGGTGCCGAAAGATCGCAACTTTCGACGCGGTAGACGTTTCGGTAAAAACACGACTTTCCCGCCCGGAGTGCATTCCGGACGAAACGTGAATGGTCTATTTT
Organism: Arctostaphylos glauca; assembly: GCA_019985065.2. NCBI lineage: Eukaryota > Viridiplantae > Streptophyta > Magnoliopsida > Ericales > Ericaceae > Arctostaphylos > Arctostaphylos glauca. The sequence goes on from JAHSPW020000004.1 coordinate 7,731,498, forward strand.
TGGATTTCACACAGAACCAGACGTTCGGTGAGTTCGGTATTGAAATTCGACACAGTGCCTGAAAGATCGCAACTTTCGACGCGGTAGGTGTTTCGGTAAAAACACGACCTGTCCACCCGGAGTGTATTCCGGACGAAATGTGAATGGTCTATTTTTGGATTTCACACAGAAACAGACGTTCGGTGAGTTCGGTATCGAAATTCGAAACAGTGCCCGAAAGATCGCAACTTTCGACGCGGTAGGCGTTTCGGTAAAAACACGAACTTTCCCGCCCGGAGTGTATTCCGGACGAAACGTGAATGGTCTATTTTTAGATTTCACACAGAACCAGACGTTCGGTGTGTTCGGTATCGAAATTCGACACGGTGCCGAAAGATCGCAACTTTCGACGCGGTAGGCGTTTCGATAAAAACACGACTTTCCCGCCCGGAGTGTATTCCGGACGAAACGTGAATGGTCTATTTTTGGATTTCACACAGAACCAGACGTTCGGTGAGTTCGGTATCGAAATTCGAGACAGTGCCCGAAAGATCGCAACTTTCGACGCGGGTGGCGTTTCGGTAAAAACACGACTTTGCCGCCCGGAGTTTGTTCCGAACGAAATGTGAACGGTCTAGTTTTTGATTTCACACAGCTCCAGATGTTCGGTGAGTTTTGTTTCGAAATTCGACCTGGTGCCGAAAGATCGCAACTTTCGACGCGGTAGGCGTTTCGGTAAAAACACGACTTGTCCGCCCGGGGTGTATTCCGGACGAAATGTGAATGGTCTATTTTTGGATTTCAAACAGAACCAGACGTTCGGTGTGTTCGGTATCGAAATTCGAAACAGTGCCCGAAAGATCGCAACTTTCGACGCGGTAGGCGTTTCGGTAAAAACACGAACTTTCCTGCCCGGAGTGTATTCCGGACGAAACGTGAATGGTCTATTTTTAGATTTCACACAGAAGCAGACGTTCGGTGTGTTCGGTATCGAAATTCGACACGGTGCCGAAAGATCGCAACTTTCGACGCGGTAGGCGTTTCGGTAAAAACACGACTTTCCCGCCCGGAGTGTGTTCCGGACGAAACGTGAATGGTCTAATTTTGGATTTCACACAAAACCAGACGTTCGGTGAGTTCGGTATCGAAATTCGGGATAGTGCCCGAAAGATCGCAATTTTCGACGCGGGTGGCGTTTCGGTAAAAACACGACTTTCCCGCCCGGAGTTTGTTCCGAACGAAATGTGAACGGTCTAATTTTTGATTTCACACAGATCCAGATGTTCGGTGAGTTTTGTTTTGAAATTCGACCTGGTGCCGAAAGATCGCAACTTTCGACGCGGTAGGCGTTTCGGTAAAAACACGACTTTCCCGCCCGGAGTGTGTTCCGGACGACACGTGAATGGTCTAATTTTGGATTTCACACAGAACCAGACGTTCGGTGAGTTCGGTATCGAAATTCGGCATAATGCCCGAAAGATCGCAACTTTCGACGCGGGTGGCGTTTCAGTAAAAACTCGACTTTCCCGCCCGGAGTTTGTTCCGAACGAAATGTGAATGGTCTAATTTTTTATTTCACACAGATCCAGATGTTCGGCGAGTTTTGTTTCGAAATTAGACCTGGTGCCGAAAGATCGCAACTTTCGACGCGGTAGGCGTTTCGGTAAAAACACGACTTTCCCGCCCGGAGTGTATTCCGGACGAAACGTGAATGGTCTATTTTTGGATTTCACACAGAACCAGACGTTCGGTGAGTTCGGTATCGAAATTCGAGACAGTGCCCGAAAGATCGCAACTTTCGACGCGGGTGGCGTTTCGGTAAAAACACGACTTTCCCGCCCGGAGTTTGTTCCGAACGAAATGTGGACGGTCTAGTTTTTGATTTCACACAGCTCCAGATGTTCGGTGAGTTTTGTTTGGAAATTCGACCTGGTGCCGAAAGATCGCAACTTTCGACGCGGTAGGCGTTTCGGTAAAAACACGACTTGTCCGCCCGGGGTGTATTCCGGACGAAATGTGAATGGTCTATTTTTGGATTTCAAACAGAACCAGACGTTCGGTGTGTTCGGTATCGAAATTCGAAACAGTGCCCGAAAGATCGCAACTTTCGACGCGGTAGGCGTTTCGGTAAAAACACGAACTTTCCTGCCCGGAGTGTATTCCGGACGAAACGTGAATGGTCTATTTTTAGATTTCACACAGAAGCAGACGTTCGGTGTGTTCGGTATCGAAATTCGACACGGTGCCGAAAGATCGCAACTTTCGACGCGGTAGGCGTTTCGGTAAAAACACGACTTTCCCGCCCGGAGTGTGTTCCGGACGAAACGTGAATGGTCTAATTTTGGATTTCACACAAAACCAGACGTTCGGTGAGTTCGGTATCGAAATTCGGGATAGTGCCCGAAAGATCGCAACTTTCGACGCGGGTGGCGTTTCGGTAAAAACACGACTTTCCCGCCCGGAGTTTGTTCCGAACGAAATGTGAACGGTCTAATTTTTGATTTCACACAGATCCAGATGTTCGGTGAGTTTTGTTTTGAAATTCGACCTGGTGCCGAAAGATCGCAACTTTCGACGCGGTAGGCGTTTCGGTAAAAACACGACTTTCCCGCCCGGAGTGTGTTCCGGACGACACGTGAATGGTCTAATTTTGGATTTCACACAGAACCAGACGTTCGGTGAGTTCGGTATCGAAATTCGGCATAATGCCCGAAAGATCGCAACTTTCGACGCGGGTGGCGTTTCAGTAAAAACTCGACTTTCCCGCCCGGAGTTTGTTCCGAACGAAATGTGAATGGTCTAATTTTTTATTTCACACAGATCCAGATGTTCGGCGAGTTTTGTTTCGAAATTAGACCTGGTGCCGAAAGATCGCAACTTTCGACGCGGTAGGCGTTTCGGTAAAAACACGACTTTCCCGCCCGGAGTGTATTCCGGACGAAACGTGAATGGTCTATTTTTGGATTTCACACAGAACCAGACGTTCGGTGAGTTCGGTATCGAAATTCGAGACAGTGCCCGAAAGATCGCAACTTTCGACGCGGGTGGCGTTTCGGTAAAAACACGACTTTCCCGCCCGGAGTTTGTTCCGAACGAAATGTGGACGGTCTAGTTTTTGATTTCACACAGCTCCAGATGTTCGGTGAGTTTTGTTTCGAAATTCGACCTGGTGCCGAAAGATCGCAACTTTCGACGCGGTAGGCGTTTCGGTAAAAACACGACTTGTCCGCCCGGGGTGTATTCCGGACGAAATGTGAATGGTCTATTTTTGGATTTCAAACAGAACCAGACGTTCGGTGTGTTCGGTATCGAAATTCGAAACAGTGCCCGAAAGATCGCAACTTTCGACGCGGTAGGCGTTTCGGTAAAAACACGAACTTTCCTGCCCGGAGTGTATTCCGGACGAAACGTGAATAGTCTATTTTTAGATTTCACACAGAAGCAGACGTTCGGTGTGTTCGGTATCGAAATTCGACACGGTGCCGAAAGATCGCAACTTTCGACGCGGTAGGCGTTTCGGTAAAAACACGACTTTCCCGCCCGGAGTGTGTTCCGGACGAAACGTGAATGGTCTAATTTTGGATTTCACACAGAACCAGACGTTCAGTGAGTTCGGTATCGAAATTCGGGATAGTGCCCGAAAGATCGCAACTTTCGACTCGGGTGGCGTTTCGGTAAAAACACGACTTTCCCGCCCGGAGTTTGTTCCGAACGAAATGTGAACGGTCTAATTTTTGATTTCACACAGATCCAGATGTTCGGTGAGTTTTGTTTTGAAATTCGACCTGGTGCCGAAAGATCGCAACTTTCGACGCGGTAGGCGTTTCGGTAAAAACACGACTTTCCCGCCCGGAGTGTGTTCCGGACGACACGTGAATGGTCTAATTTTGGATTTCACACAGAACCAGACGTTCGGTGAGTTCGGTATCGAAATTCGGCATAATGCCCGAAAGATCGCAACTTTCGACGCGGGTGGCGTTTCAGTAAAAACTCGACTTTCCCGCCCGGAGTTTGTTCCGAACGAAATGTGAATGGTCTAATTTTTTATTTCACACAGATCCAGATGTTCGGCGAGTTTTGTTTCGAAATTAGACCTGGTGCCGAAAGATCGCAACTTTCGACGCGGTAGGCGTTTCGGTAAAAACACGACTTTCCCGCCCGGAGTGTATTCCGGACGAAACGTGAATGGTCTATTTTTGGATTTCACACAGAACCAGACGTTCGGTGAGTTCGGTATCGAAATTCGAGACAGTGCCCGAAAGATCGCAACTTTCGACGCGGGTGGCGTTTCGGTAAAAACACGACTTTCCCGCCCGGAGTTTGTTCCGAACGAAATGTGGACGGTCTAGTTTTTGATTTCACACAGCTCCAGATGTTCGGTGAGTTTTGTTTCGAAATTCGACCTGGTGCCGAAAGATCGCAACTTTCGACGCGGTAGGCGTTTCGGTAAAAACACGACTTGTCCGCCCGGGGTGTATTCCGGACGAAATGTGAATGGTCTATTTTTGGATTTCAAACAGAACCAGACGTTCGGTGTGTTCGGTATCGAAATTCGAAACAGTGCCCGAAAGATCGCAACTTTCGACGCGGTAGGCGTTTCGGTAAAAACACGAACTTTCCTGCCCGGAGTGTATTCCGGACGAAACGTGAATAGTCTATTTTTAGATTTCACACAGAAGCAGACGTTCGGTGTGTTCGGTATCGAAATTCGACACGGTGCCGAAAGATCGCAACTTTCGACGCGGTAGGCGTTTCGGTAAAAACACGACTTTCCCGCCCGGAGTGTGTTCCGGACGAAACGTGAATGGTCTAATTTTGGATTTCACACAGAACCAGACGTTCGGTGAGTTCGGTATCGAAATTCGGGATAGTGCCCGAAAGATCGCAACTTTCGACTCGGGTGGCGTTTCGGTAAAAACACGACTTTCCCGCCCGGAGTTTGTTCCGAACGAAATGTGAACGGTCTAATTTTTGATTTCACACAGATCCAGATGTTCGGTGAGTTTTGTTTTGAAATTCGACCTGGTGCCGAAAGATCGCAACTTTCGACGCGGTAGGCGTTTCGGTAAAAACACGACTTTCCCGCCCGGAGTGTGTTCCGGACGACACGTGAATGGTCTAATTTTGGATTTCACACAGAACCAGACGTTCGGTGAGTTCGGTATCGAAATTCGAGACAGTGCCCGAAAGATCGCAACTTTCGACGCGGGTGGCGTTTCGGTAAAAACACGACTTTCCCGCCCGGAGTTTGTTCCGAACGAAATGTGGACGGTCTAGTTTTTGATTTCACACAGCTCCAGATGTTCGGTGAGTTTTGTTTCGAAATTCGACCTGGTGCCGAAAGATCGCAACTTTCGACGCGGTAGGCGTTTCGGTAAAAACACGACTTGTCTGCCCGGAGTGTATTCCGGACGAAATGTGAATGGTCTATTTTTGGATTTCACACAGAACCAGACGTTCGGTGTGTTCGGTATCGAAATTCGAAACAGTGCCCGAAAGATCGCAACTTTCGACGCGGTAGGCGTTTCGATAAAAACACGAACTTTCCTGCCCGGAGTGTATTCCGGACGAAACGTGAATGGTCTATTTTTGGATTTCACACAGAACCAGACGTTCGGTGAGTTCGGTATCGAAATTCGGGATAGTGCCCGAAAGATCGCAACTTTCGACACGGGTGGCGTTTCGGTAAAAACACGACTTTCCCGCCCGGAGTGTATTCCGGACGAAACGTGAACGGTCTATTTTTGGATTTCACACAGAACCAGACGTTCGGTGAGTTCGGTATCGAAATTCGAGACAGTGCCTGAAAGATCGCAACTTTCGACGCGGTAGGCGTTTCGGTAAAAACACGACTTGCCAGCCCGGAGTGTATTCCGGACGAAATGTGAATGGTCTATTTTTGGATTTCACACAGAAATAGACGTACGGTGAGTTCGGTATCGAAATTCGGGACAGTGTCCGAAAGATCGCAACTTTCGACACGGGTGGCGTTTCGGTAAAAACACGACTTTCCCGCCCGGAGTGTATTCCGGACGAAACGTGAACGGTCTATTTTTGGATTTCACACAGAACCAGACGTTCGGTGAGTTCGGTATCGAAATTCGAGACAGTGCCTGAAAGATCGCAACTTTCGACGCGGTAGGCGTTTCGGTAAAAACACGAACTTTCCCGCCCGGAGTGTATTCCGGACGAAACGTGAATGGTCTATTTTTGGATTTCACACAGAACCAGACGTTCGGTGAGTTCGGTATCGAAATTCGACACGGTGCCAAAAGATCACAACTTTCGACGCGGTAGGCGTTTCGGTAAAAACACGACTTTCCCTCCCGGAGTGTGTTCCGGACGAAACGTGAATGTTCTAATTTTGGATTTCACACAGAACCAGACGTTCAGTGAGTTCGGTATCGAAATTCGGGATAGTGCCCGAAAGATCGCAACTTTCGACGCGGGTGGCATTTCGGTAAAAACACGACTTTCCCACCCGGAGTTTGTTCCGAACGAAATGTGAATGGTCTAATTTTTGATTTCACACAGATCTAGATGTTCGGTGAGTTTTGTTTCGAAATTCGACCTGGTGCCGAAAGATCGCAACTTTCGACGCGGTAGGCGTTTCGGTAAAAACATGACTTTCCCGCCCGGAGTGCATTCCGGACGAAACGTGAATGGTCTATTTTTGGATTTCACACAGAACCAGACGTTCGGTGAGTTCGGTATCGAAATTCGACACAGTGCCTGAAAGATCGCAACTTTCGACGCGGTAGGTGTTTCGGTAAAAACACGACTTGTCCACCCGGAGTGTATTCCGGACGAAATGTGAATGGTCTATTTTTGGATTTCACACAGAAACAGACGTTCGGTGAGTTCGGTATCGAAATTCGAAACAGTGCCCGAAAGATCGCAACTTTCGACGCGGTAGGCGTTTCGGTAAAAACACGAACTTTCCCGCCCGGAGTGTATTCCGGACGAAACGTGAATGGTCTATTTTTAGATTTCACACAGAACCAGACGTTCGGTGTGTTCGGTATCGAAATTCGACACGGTGCCGAAAGATCGCAACTTTCGACGCGGTAGGCGTTTCGATAAAAACACGACTTTCCCGCCCGGAGTGTGTTCCGGACGAAACGTGAATGGTCTAATTTTGGATTTCACACATAACCAGACGTTCGGTGAGTTCGGTATCGAAATTCGGCATAGTGCCCGAAAGATCGCAACTTTCGACGCGGGTGGCGTTTCAGTAAAAACTCGACTTTCCCGCCCGGAGTTTGTTCCGAACGAAATGTGAATGGTCTAATTCTTGATTTCACACAGATCCAGATGTTCGGCGAGTTTTGTTTCAAAATTCGACCTGGTGCCGAAAGATCGCAACTTTCGACGCGGTAGGTGTTTCGGTAAAAACACGACTTTCCCGCCCGGAGTGTATTCTGGAAGAAACGTGAATGGTCTATTTTTGGATTTCACACAGAACCAGACATTCGGTGAGTTCGGTATCGAAATTCAAGACAGTGCCCAAAAGATCGCAACTTTCGACGCGGGTGGCGTTTCGGTAAAAACACGACTTTCCCGCCCGGAGTTTGTTCCGAACGAAATGTGAACGGTCTAGTTTTTGATTTCACACAGATCCAGATGTTCGGTGAGTTTTGTTTCGAAATTCGACCTGGTGCCGAAAGATTGCAACTTTCGACGCGGTAGGCGTTTCGGTAAAAACACGACTTGTCCGCCCGGAGTGTATTCCGGACGAAATATGAATGGTCTATTTTTGGATTTGACACAGAACCAGCCGTTCGGTGTGTTCGGTATCGAAATTCGAAACAGTGCCCGAAAGATCGCAAGTTTCGACGCGATAGGCGTTTCGGTAAAAACACGAACTTTCCTGCCCGGAGTGTATTCCGGACGAAACGTGAATGGTCTATTTTTAGATTTCACACAGAACCAGACGTTCGGTGTGTTCGGTATCGAAATTCGACACGGTGCCGAAAGATCGCAACTTTCGACGCGGTAGGCGTTTCGGTAAAAACACGACTTTCCCGCCCGGAGTGTGTTCCGGACGAAACGTGAATGGTCTAATTTTGGATTTCACACAGAACCAGACGTTCGGTGAGTTCGGTATCGAAATTCGGGATAGTGCCCGAAAGATCGCAACTTTCGACGCGGGTGGCGTTTCGGTAAAAACACGACTTTCCCGCCCGGAGTTTGTTCCGAACGAAATGTGAACGGTCTAATTTTTGATTTCACACAGATCCAGATGTTCGGTGAGTTTTGTTTTGAAATTCGACCTGGTGCCGAAAGATCGCAACTTTCGACGCGGTAGGCGTTTCGGTAAAAACACGACTTTCCCGCCCGGAGTGTGTTCCGGACGACACGTGAATGGTCTAATTTTGGATTTCACACAGAACCAGACGTTCGGTGAGTTCGGTATCGAAATTCGGCATAGTGCCCGAAAGATCGCAACTTTCGACGCGGGTGGCGTTTCAGTAAAAACTCGACTTTCCCGCCCGGAGTTTGTTCCGAACGAAATGTGAATGGTCTAATTTTTTATTTCACACAGAACCAGACGTTCGGTGAGTTCGGTATCGAAATTCGGGACGGTGCCCGGAAGATCGCAACTTTCGACGCGGTAGGTGTTTCGGTAAAAACACGAACTTTCCCGCCCGGAGTGTATTCCGGACGAAACGTGAATAGTCTATTTTTAGATTTCACACAGAACCAGACGTTCGGTATCGAAATTCGACACGGTGCCGAAAGATCGCAACTTTCGACGCGGTAGGCGTTTCGGTAAAAACACGACTTTCCCGCCCGAAGTGTGTTCCGGACGAAACGTGAATGGTCTAATTTTGGATTTCACACAGAACCAGACGTTCGGTGAGTTCGGTATCGAAATTCGGGATAGTGCCCGAAAGATCGCAACTTTCGACACGGGTGGCGTTTCGGTAAAAACACGACTTTCCCGCCCGGAGTTTGTTCCGAACGAAATGTGAACGGTCTAATTTTTGATTTCACACAGATCCAGATGTTCGGTGAGTTTTGTTTCGAAATTCGACCTGGTGCGGAAAGATCGCAACTTTCGACGCGGTAGGCGTTTCAGTAAAAACACAACTTTCCCGCCCGGAGTGTATTCCGGACGAAACGTGAATGGTCTATTTTTGGATTTCACACAGAACTAGACGTTTGGTGAGTTTGGTATCAAAATTCGAGACCGTGCCGAAAGATCGCACCTTTCGACGCGCTAGGCGTTTCGGTAAAAACACGACTTTCCCGCCCGGAGTGTATACCGGACGAAACGTGAATGGTCTATTTTTGGATTTCACACAGAACCAGACGTTCGGTGAGTTCGGTATCGAAATTCGACACAGTGCCTGAACGATCGCAACTTTCGACGCGGTAGGCGTTTCGGTAAAAACACGACTTTCCCGCCCGGATTGTATTCCGGACGAAACGTGAATGGTCTAGTTTTCGATTTCGCACAGAACCAGACGTTCGCTGAGTTCGGTATCGAAATTCGGGACGGTGCCCGAAAGATCGCAACTTTCGACGTGGGTGGCGTTTCGGTAAAAACACTACTTTCCCGCCCGGAGTGTGTTCCGGACGAAACGAGAATGGTCTAATTTTGGATTTCACACAGAACCAGACGTTCGGTGAGTTCGGTATCGAAATTCGGGACGGTGCCCGGAAGATCGCAACTTTCGACGCGGGTGGCGTTTCGGTAAAAACACGACTTTCCCGCCCGGTGTGTGTTCCGAACAAAATGTGAATGGTCTAATTTTTGATTTCACACTGAACCAGACGTTCGGTGAGTTTTGTTTCGAAATTCGACCTCGTGCCGAAAGATCGCAACTTTCGACGCGGTAGGCGTTTCGGTAAAATCACGACTTTCCCGCCCGGAGTGCATTCCGGACGAAACGTGAATGGTCTATTTTTGGATTTCACACAGAACCAGACGTTCGGTGAGTTCGGTATCGAAATTCGAGACAGTGCCTGAAAGATCGCAACTTTCGACGCGGTAGGCATTTCGGTAAAAACACGACTTGCCCGCCCGGAGTGTATTCCGGATGAAATGTGAATGGTCTATTTTTGGATTTCACACAGAAACAGACGTTCGGTGAGTTCGGTATCAAAATTCGAGACAGTGCCCGAAAGATCGCAACTTTCGACGCGGTAGGTGTTTCGGTAAAAACACGAACTTTCCCGCCTGGAGTGTATTCCGGACGAAACGTGAATAGTCTATTTTTAGATTTCACACAGAACCAGACGTTCGGTATCGAAATTCGACACGGTGCCGAAAGATCGCAACTTTCGACACGGGTGGCGTTTCGGTAAAAACACGACTTTCCCGCCCGGAGTTTGTTCCGAACGAAATGTGAACGGTCTAATTTTTGATTTCACACAGATCCAGATGTTCGGTGAGTTTTGTTTCGAAATTCGACCTGGTGCTGAAAGATCGCAACTTTCGACGCGGTAGGCGTTTCGGTAAAAACACAACTTTCCCGCCCAGAGTGTATTCCGGACGAAACGTGAATGGTCTATTTTTGGATTTCACACAGAACCAGACGTTCGGTGAGTTCGGTATCGAAATTCGAGACAGTGCCCGAAAGATCGCAACTTTCGACGCGGTAGGCGTTTCGGTAAAAACACAACTTTCCCGCCCGGAGTGTATTCCGGACGAAACGTGAATGGTCTATTTTTGGATTTCACACAGAACTAGACGTTTGGTGAGTTTGGTATCAAAATTCGAGACCGTGCCGAAAGATCGCAACTTTCGACGCGATAGGCGTTTCGGTAAAAACACGACTTTCCCGCCCGGAGTGTATTCCGGACGAAACGTGAATGGTCTATTTTTGGATTTCGCACAGAACTAGACGTTCGGTGAGTTCGGTATCGAAATTCGACTTGGGTGTCAACCTGCAGAAAACAAATGTCGCTGGCTGAAAACGTGTCGCTGGCTGAAAACGTGCACGACTTGGGTGTCAATGTCCAGAAAACGGATGTCGCTGCCTAGAAACGTGCACGACTTGGCTTGTCGCTGGCTGAAAATGTGTCGCTGCGCTGGATGAAAACGTTCACGACTTGCGGGTCAACGGGCAGAAAATGGATGTCGCTGCCTAGAAACGTGCACGACTTGGGTGTCAACGTGTAGAAAACGGATGTCATTGCCTAGAAACGTGCACGACTTGGCATGTCGCTGGCTGAAAACGTTCACGACTTGGGTGTCAACGTGCAGAAAACAGATGTCGCTGCCTAGAAACGTGCACGACTTGGCATGTCGCTGGCTGAAAACGTGTCGCTGGCTGAAAACGTGCACGACTTGGGTGTCAACGTGCAAAAAATGGATGTCGCTGCCTAGAAACGTGCACGACTTGGCGTGTCGCTGGCTGAAAACGTGCGCGACTTGGGTGTCAACGTGCAGAAAACGGATGTCGCTGCCTAGAAACGTGCACGACTTGGCTTGTCGCTGGCTGAGAATGTGTCGCTGCGCTGGCTGAAAACGTGCACGACTTGCGGGTCAACGTGCCGAAAATGGATGTCGCTGCCTAGAAACGTGCACGACTTGGCAAGTCGCTGGCTGAAAACGTGCACGACTTGGGTGTCAACGTGCAGAAAACGGATGTCGCTGCCTGAAAACGTGCACGACTTGGCATGTCGCTGGCTGAAAATGTGCACGACTTGGGTGTCAACATGCAGAAAACGGATGTCGCTGCCTAGAAACGTGCACGACTTGGCAAGTCGCTGGCTGAAAACGTGCACGACTTGGGTGTCAACATGTAGAAAACGGATGTCGCTGCCTAGAAACGTGCACGACTTGGCATGTCGCTGGCTTAAAACGTGTCGATGGCTAAAAACGTGCAGAAAATGGATGTCGCTGCCTCGAAACGTGCACGACTTGGCATGTCGCTGGCTGTAAACGTGTCACTGGCTGAAAACATGCTGGACTTGGGTGTCAACCTGCAGAAAACGGATGTCGCTGCCTAGAAACGTGCACGACTTGGCATATCGCTGGCTTAAAACGTGCACGACTTGGCATGTCACTGGCTTAAAACGTGCACGACTTGTGTGTCAACGTGCGAAAAACCCTTGTCGCTGGCTAGAAAGGTGAACAACTTGGCATGTCATTGGGCCAAAACCATGTCGCTTGCTGAAAAAGTGCACGACTTGGGTATCAACGTGCAAAAAACCCATGTCGCTGCCTAGAAACTTGAACAACTTGGCATGTCACTGGGCCGAAACCATGTCGCTGGCTGAAAACGTGCACGACTTAGCATCTTGACGTGCCAAAAACGAGGTTGCTGCCTAGAAACATGCACGACTTGCGTGTCATCGTCGCTGCTTAGTAACGGAACGCAAAGAAGTAGTAAGGATGGCAAGGCATGATTGTTCAACACAATGGGAGTGAATCACACAACCCAAAAGTATTTCCTAGTCGTCACTCAATGGTTCCCACATGTTGGAGTTCATGCACTATTTATCATCCTCGCGTTTTATTATTTTTACGCTTTGTAAATGCCAGTTTGTGCATTCTTCCACAATTCTACTCGCCCCAATATTTTCTAAAACACAAGAGTAGCTTTCCCAAGTCAACCATAATTTTTCCCTGATTTTTCGTATCTTTTTCGTATTTTTTAATATTTTTAAGCTATTTTTAAGTAATTAATTAATTAAAAATATTCAAACCGAAAAAAAAATTAAAAAAATCTTTTTTATAGGTGGGTTTATTTATTATCTTGGTGGTTGCATTGATTTATGGCATAAATAAATCGTATTTCTTCAAAAAAAACCCATTATGACTCCTCGAGCATAGGCAACGTCTCCTCCTGTCACTAGGAGAAGGGCTTAGAATGCTATATTAGGGGGGGTGGTGTCCCTCCTGGGCTGTTGCTCCCAAGGCTTACCCATGCCTTGGTGCGACATGGCCTTGCCACCAAGACAAGGTTGGCATGCCATTTTGGCTTGAGCAACCAAAAACGAAGTCGGACACCATGCCCGGGGTAATGCCCCGAAAAATGACCAAAATACCCCCGGTCGTCCCGGAAGGATTCTTGGCTCCGTCCTGGGCTTGGGCACCCCAAAACGGCCAACGTGGGCGGACTAGTGCACGCAAGAGACTCGGCAACCACGTGGGCATGCCCACAAGACGTGCTTGGCATGCCATTTTGGCTTGAGCAACCAAAAACGAACTCGGACACCCGTCCCGGAAAGACTTCTTGGCTCCGTCTTGGGCTTGGGCACCCCAAAACGGCCAACGTGGGCGGACTAGTGCACGCAAGAGACTCGGCAACCGCGTGGGCATGCCCACAAGATGTGCTTGGCATGCCATTTTGGCTTGAGCAACCAAAAACAAACTCGGGAGCCCATGCCCAGAGTAATGCCCGAAATAATGACCGAAACAATACCCCCGGTCGGGTTGGAAGGCTTGTTGGCATTGTTTGGGGCATGGGCACCCCAAAATGGCCTACGTGGGTGGCCTAGTGCATGCACATGCCTTGGCAACGATGTGTCCCTCTGGAAGGCTTGCCGACAAGTTAGTTGGCATTGTTTTTGGCTTGGCAACCGAAAGTGGCCACCCTCCATGATGCATTGGCATCCCTACAAGGCTTGGCATGATCAGTGAATGGCTTCCCACGAAGTAAGATGGTGACCATGCTAAGCTTTGTTCGGATGCCTCCTTGCTGAGAGGCTCGCCAACAGTCGGTTGGCATGGCTTGGCAACCAAAAAGTGGCCAACCTCGATGATGCATTGGCATCCCCACATGGCTTGCATTATTAGTGAACGGCTTCCCAAGAAGTCAGTGTGTGCCCAGGGGACTCCCCCGTGCTGAGAGGTGGATGCTGCTCCTTCGAAGCTACTTAACGATGTCCCTTTTCTATCCACGCTAACCGGTGCTGACACAACTATTCTTGATTGGCTGCTTGTTCGTTGGGCATATATGTCCTTCGGGGTGCAATTTGTCAGATTAGTTTGTGCATAGTGTACGTAGTGGCGTGTGGGTGGCAGTTGGTTTGCGCGGGTTAGGATGGCTCTCTGCTTGTGCGGTGAAGTCCTCTCGTTCATCCCCTTCAATAATGCGACAAGAGCAAATATGTTCCTCGTACGAACGGATGTTGCTGCCTAGAAACGTGCACAACTTGGCATGTCACTGGCTGAAAAAGTGCACGACTTGGTTGTCGATGTGTAGAAAATGGATGTCGCTGCCCAGAAACGTGCACGACTTGGCATGTCGCTGGCTGAAAACGTGCACGACTTGGGTGTCAACGATGCAGAAAACAGATGTCGCTGGCTGAAAACGTGCACGACTTGGCATGTCGCTGGCTGAAAACGTGTTGCTGGCTGAAAACGTGCACGACTTGGGTGTCAACGTGCAGAAAATGGATGTCGCTGCCCAGAAACGTGCACGACTTGGCATGTCGCTGGCTAAAAACGTTCACAACTTCGGTGTCAACGTGCAGAAAATGGATGTCGCTGCCTGGAAACGTGCACGACTTGGCATGTCGCTTGGCTGAAAACGTGTCGCTGGCTGAAAACGTGCAGAAAATGGATATCGCTGCCTAGAAACGTGCACAACTTGGCATGTCGCTGACTGAAAACGTGCATGACTTGGGTGTCAACGTGCAGAAAACGGATGTCGCTGCCTAACAACGTGCACGACTTGGCATGTTGGTGGCTCAAAACGTGCACGACTTGGGTGTCAACGTGCAGAAAACAGATGTCGCTGCCTAGAAACGCGCACGACTTGGCAAGTGGCTGGCTGAAAACGCGCACGACTTGGGTGTCAACATGTAGAAAACGGATGTCCCTACCTAGAAACGTGCACGACTTGGGTGTCAACGTGCAGAAAACAGATGACGCTGCCTAGAAACGTGCACGACTTGGCATGTCGCAGGCTGAAAACGTGCAGAAAATGGATGTCGCTGCCTAGAAATGTGCACGACTTGGCATGTCGCTAGCTGTAAACATGTCACTTGCTGAAAACATGCAGGACTTGGGTGTCAACGTGCAGAAAACGGATGTCGCTGCCAAGAAACGTGCACGACTTGGCATGTCGCTGGCTAGAAAACGTGTCGCTGGCTGAAAACGTGCAGAAAACGGATGTCGCTGCATAGAAACGTGCACGACTTGGCATGTCGCTGGCTGAAAACATGTCGTTGGCTTAAAACGTGCATAAAACGGATGTCGCTGCCTAGAAACGTGCACGACTTGGCATGTCGATGGCTGAAAACGTGTCGCTGGCTGAAAAACGTGCACGACTTGGGTGTTAACATGCAGAAAAAGGATGTCGCTGCCTAGAAACGTGCACGACTTGGCAAGTCGCTGGCTGAAAACGTGCACGACTTGGGTGTCAACGTGCAGAAAATGGATGTCGCTGCCTAGAAACGTGCACGACTTGGCAAGTCGCTGGCTGAAAACGCGCACGACTTGGGTGTCAACATGCAGAAAACGGATGTCCCTGCCTAGAAACGTGCATGACTTGGGTGTCAACGTGCAGAAAACGGATGACGCTGCCTAGAAACGTGCACGACTTGGCATGTCGCAGGCTGAAAACTTGTCACTTGCTGAAAACATGCAGGACTTGGGTGTCAACGTGCAGAAAACGGATGTCGCTGCCTAGAAACGTGCACGACTTGGCATGTCGCTGGCTAGAAACGTGTCGCTGGCTAAAAACGTGCAGAAAACGGATGTCGCTGCCTAGAAACGTGCACGACTTGGCATGTCGATGGCTGAAAACATGTCGTTGTCTTAAAATGTGCATAAAACGGATGTCGCTGCCTAGAAACGTGCACGACTTGGCATGTCGATGGCTGAAAACGTGTCGCTGGCTGAAAACGTGCACGACTTGGGTGTTAACATGCAGAAAAAGGATGTCGCTGCCTAGAAACGTGCACGACTTGGCAAGTCGATGGCTGAAAACGTGCACGACTTGGGTGTCAACGTGCAGAAAATGGATGTCGCTACCTAGAAACGTGCACGACTTGGCATGTCGCTGGCTGAAAACGTGCAGAAAACGGATGTCGCTGCCTAGAAACGTGCACGACTTGGCATGTCGCTGGCTGAAAACGTGTCGCTGGCTGAAAACGTGCAGGACTTGGGTGTCAACGTGCATAAAACGGATGTCGCTGCCTAGAAACGTGCACGACTTGGCATGTCGCTGGCTGAAAACGTGTCGCTGGCTGAAAACGTGCAGAAAACGGATGTCGCTGCCTAGAAATGTGCACAACTTGGCATGTCGCTGGCTGAAAACGTGTCGCTGGCTGAAAACGTGCAGAAAATGGATGTCGCAGCCTAGAAACGTGCACAACTTGGCATGTCGCTGACTGAAAACGTGCAGAAAATGGATGTCGCTGCCTAGAAACGTGCACGACTTGGCATGTCGGTGGCTCAAAACGTGCACGACTTGGGTGTCAACGTGCAGAAAACAGATGTCGCTGGCTAAAAACGTGTCGCTGGCTGAAAACGTGCACGACTTGGGTGTCAACATGCAGAAAACGGATGTCGCTGCCTAGAAACGTGCACGACTTGGCATGTCGCTGGCTAAAAACGTGCACAACTTGGGTGTCAACGTGCAGAAAACGGATGTCGCTGCCTAGAAACGTGCACGACTTGGCATGTCGCTGGCTGAAAACGTGCAGAAAACGGATGTCGCTGCCTAGAAACGTGCATGACTTGGCATGTCGCTGGCTGTAAACGTGTCACTGGCTGAAAACATGTAGGACTTGGGTGTCAACGTGCAGAAAACGGATGTCGCTGCCTAGAAACGTGCACGACTTGGCATGTCGCTGGCTAGAAAACGTGTCGCTGGCTAAAAACGTGCAGAAAACGGATGTCGCTGCCTAGAAACGTGCACGACTTGGCATGTCGCTAGCTAAAAACGTGTCGCTGACTGAAAACGGGCACGACTTGCGTGTCAACGTGACGAAAACGGATGTCGCTGCCTAGAAACGTGCACGATTTGGCATGTCGCTGGCTGAAAACATGTCGCTGGCTGAAAACATGCAGAAAACGAATGTCGCTGCCTAGAAACGTGCACGACTTGGCATGTCGCTGGCTGAAAACGTGTCGCTGGCTGAAAACGTGCACTACTTGGGTGTCAACGTGCAGAAAACGGATGTCGCTGCCTAGAAACGTGCACGACTTGGCATGTCGCTGGCTGAAAACGTGCACGACTTGGGTGTCAACATGCAGAAAACGGATGTCGCTGCCTAGAAACGTGCACGACTTGGCAAGTCGCTGGCTGAAAACGTGCATGACTTGGGTGTCAACGTGCAGAAAACGGAAGTCGCTGCCTAGAAACGTGCACGACTTGGCATGTCGCTGGATGTAAACGTGTCACTGGCTGAAAACATGCAGCACTTGGGTGACAACGTGCAGAAAACGGATGTCGCTGCCTAGAAACGTGCACGACTTGGCATGTCGCTGGCTAGAAAACGTGTCGCTGGCTGAAAACGTGCAGAAACAGGATGTCGCTGCCTAGAAACGTGCACGACTTGGCATGTCGCTGGCTGAAAATGTGTCGCTGACTGAAAACGTGCACGACTTGGGTGTCAACGTGCAGAAAACGGATGTCGCTGCCTAGAAACGTGCACGACTTGGCATGTCGCTAGCTGAAAACGTGTCGCTGACTGAAAACGGGCACGACTTGCGTGTCAACGTGCAGAAAACGGATGTCGCTGCCTAGAAACGTGCACGACTTGGCATGTCGCTGGCTGAAAACATGTCGCTGGCTGAGAACGTGCAGAAAACGAATGTCGCTGCCTAGAAACGTGCACGACTTGGCATGTCGCTGGCTGAAAACGTGTCGCTGGCTGAAAACGTGCACGACTTGGGTGTCAACGTGCAGAAAACGGATGTCGCTGCCTAGAAACGTGCACGACTTGGCATGTCGCTGGCTGAAAACGTGCACGACTTGGGTGTCAACATGCAGAAAACGGATGTCGCTGCCTAGAAACGTGCACGACTTGGCAAGTCGCTGGCTGAAAACGTGCATGACTTGGGTGTCAACGTGCAGAAAACGGAAGTCGCTGCCTAGAAACGTGCACGACTTGGCATGTCGCTGGATGTAAACGTGTCACTGGCTGAAAACATGTAGGACTTGGGTGACAACGTGCAGAAAACGGATGTCGCTGCCTAGAAACGTGCACGACTTGGCATGTCGCTGGCTAGAAAACGTGTCGCTGGCTGAAAACGTGCAGAAAAAGGATGTCGCTGCCTAGAAACGTGCACGACTTGGCTTGTCGCTGGCTGAAAATGTGTCGCTGACTGAAAACGTGCACGACTTGGGTGTCAACGTGCAGAAAACGGATGTCGCTGCCTAGAAACGTGCACGACTTGGCATGTCGCTGGCTGAAAACATGTCGCTGGCTAAAAACGTGCAGAAAACGGATGTCGCTGCCTAGAAACGTGCACGACTTGGCATGTCGCTGGCTGTAAACGTGTCACTGGCTGAAAACATGCAGGACTTGGGTGTCAACGTGTAGAAAACGGATGTCGCTGCCTAGAAACGTGCACGACTTGGCATGTCGCTGGCTGAAAACATGTCGCTGGCTGAAAACGTGCAGAAAATGGATGTCGCTGCCTAGAAACGTGCACGACTTGGCATGTCGCTGGCTGAATACGTGTTGCTGGCTGAAAACGTGCACGACTTGGGTGTCAACGTGCAAAAAACGGATGTCGCTGCCTAGAAACGTGCACGACTTGGCATGTCGCTGGCTTAAAACATGTCGCTGGCTGAAAACGTGTAGAAAACGGATGTCGCTGCCTAGAAACGTGCACGACTTGGCATGTCGCTGGCTGAAAACGTGTCGCTGGCGGAAAACGTGCACGATTTGGGTGTCAACGTGCAGAAAAAGGATGTCGCTGCCTAGAAACATGCACGACTTGGCATGTCGCTGGCTGAAAACGTGCACGACTTGGGTGTCAACATGCAGAAAACGGATGTCGCTGCCTAGAAACGTGCACGACTTGGCAAGTCGCTGGCTGAAAACGTGCACGACTTGGGTGTCAACGTGCAGAAAATGGATTTAGCTGCCTAGAAACGTGCACGACTTGGCATTCGCTGGCTGAAAACGTGTCGCTGGCTGAAAACGTGCAGAAAACGGATGTCGCTGCCTAGAAACATGCACAACTTGGCATGTCGCTGACTGAAAACGTGCATGACTTGGGTGTCAACGTGCAGAAAACGGATGTCGCTGCCTAGAAACGTGCACGACTTGGCATGTCGGTGGCTCAAAACGTGCACGACTTGGGTGTCAACGTGCAGAAAACGGATGTCGCTGCCTAGATACGTGCACGACTTGGCATGTCGCTGGCTGTAAACGTGCACGACTTGGGTGTCAACGTGCAGAAAACGGATGTTGCTGCCTAGAAACGTGCACGACTTGGCATGTCGCCGGCTGAAAACGTCTTGCTGGCTGAAAACGTGCAGAAAACGGATGTCGCTGCCTGGAAACGTGCACGACTTGGCATGTCGCTGGCTGTAAACGTGTCACTGGCTGAAAACATGCAGGACTTGGGTGTCAACGTGCAGAAAACGGATGTCGCTGCCTAGAATATTGCATGACTTGGCATGTCGATGGCTAGAAAACGTGTCGCTAGCTGAAAACGTGCAGAAAAAGGATGTCGCCGCCTAGAAACGTGCACGACTTGGCATGTCGCTGGCTGAAAACGTGTCGCTGACTGAAAACGTGCACGACTTGGGTGTCAACGTGCAGAAAACGGATGTCGCTGCCTAGAAACGTGCACGACTTGGCATGTCGCTGGCTGAAAACGTGCAGAAAACGGATGTCGCTGCCTAGAAACGTGCAAGACTTGGCATGTCACTGGCTGAAAACGTGTTGCTGGCTGAAAACGTGGACGACTTGGGTGTGAGCATGCAGAAAACAGATGTCGCTGCCTAGAAACGTGGCAAGTCGCTGGCTGAAAACGTGCACGACTTTGGTGTCAACGTGCAGAAAACGGATGTCGCTGCCTAGAAACGTGCACGACTTGGCATGTCGCTGGCTGAAAACATGTAGAAAATGGATGTCGCTGCCTAGAAACGTGTACGACTTGGCATGTCGCTGGCTGCAAACGTGTCACTAGCAGAAAACATGCAGGACTTGGGTGTCAACGTGCAGAAAACGGATGTCGCTGCCTAGAAACGTGCACGACTTGGCATGTCGCCGGCTGAAAACATGTCGCTGGCTGAAAACGTGCACGACTTGGTTGTCAACGTGCAGAAAACAGATGTCGCTGCCTAGAAACGTGCACGACTTGCCATGTCGCTGGCTGAAAACGTGTCGCTGGCTGAAAACGTGCAGAAATCAGATGTCGCTGCCTAGAAACGTGCACGACTTGGCATGTCGCTGGCTGAAAACGTGTCACTGGCTGAAAATGTGCACGACTTGGGCGTCAACGTGCAGAAAACGGATGTCGCTGCCTAGAAACGTGCACGACTTGGCATGTCGCTGGCTAAAAACGTGCACGACTTGGGTGTCAACGTGCAGAAAATGGATGTCGCTGCCTAGAAACGTGCACGACTTGGCTTGTCGCTGGCTGAATACGTGTCGCTGCGCTGGCTGAAAACGTGCACGACTTGCGGGTCAACGTGCAGAAAATGGATGTCGCTGCCTAGGAACGTGCACGACTTGGGTGTCAACGTGCAGAAAACGGATGTCGCTGCCTAGAAACGTGCACGACTTGGCATGTCGCTGCCTGAAAACATGGACGACTTGGGTGTCAACGTGCAGAAAACGGATGTCGCTGCCTAGAAACGTGCACGACTTGGCATGTCGCTGGCTTAAAACGTGCACGACTTGGCATGTCGCTGGCTTAAGACGTGCACGACTTGTTTGTCAACGTGCGAAAAACCCTTGTCGCTGGCTAGAAAGGTGAACAACTTGGCATGTCACTGGGCCAAAACCATGTCGCTTGCTGAAAAAGTGCACGACTTGGGTATCAACGTGCAAAAAACCCATGTCGCTGCCTAGAAAGTTGAACAACTTGGCATGTCACTGGGCCGAAACCATGTCGCTGGCTGAAAACGTGCACGACTTAGCATCTTGACGTGCCAAAAACGAGGTTGCTGCCTAGAAACGTGCACGACTTGCATGTCATCGTCGCTGCTTAGTAACGGAACGCAAAGAAGTAGTAAGGAAGGCAAGGCATGATTGTTCAACACAATGGGAGTGAATCACACAACCCAAAAGTATTTCCTAGTCGTCACTCAATGGTTCCCACATGTTGGAGTTCATACTATTTATCATCCTCGCGTTTTATTATTTTTACGCTTTGTAAATGCCAGTTTGTGCATTCTTCCTCAATTCTACTCGCCCCAATATTTTCTAAAACACAAGAGTACCTTTCCCAAGTCAACCATAATTTTTCCCTGATTTTTCGTATCTTTTTCGTATTTTTTAATATTTTTAAGCTATTTTTAAGTAATTAATTGATTAAAAATATTCAAACCGAAAAAAAAAATTAAAAAAATCTTTTTTATAGGTGGGGTTATTTATTATCTTGGTGGTTGCATTGATTTATGGCATAAATAAATCGTATTTCTTCAAAAAAAACCCATTATGACTCCTCGAGCATAGGCAATGTCTCCTCCTGTCACTAGGAGAAGGGCTTAGAATGCTGAAAACGTGCAGAAAACGGATGTCGCTGCCTAGAAACGTGCACAACTTAGCATGTTGCTGGCTGAAAATGTGTCGCTAGCACAAAATGTTCACGACTTGGGTGTCAACGTGCAGAAAATGAATGTCGCTACCTAGAAACGCGCACGACTTGTCATGTTGCTGGCTGAAAACGTGTCGCTAGCTGAAAACGTGCAGAAAACGGATGTCGCTGCCTAGAAATCTGCACAACTTGGCATGTCGCTGGCTGAAAACATGCACGACTTGGGTGTCGACGTGCAGAAAACGGATGTCGCTGCCTAGAAACGTGCACGACGTGGCATGTCGCTGGCTGAAGACGTGTTGCTGGCTGAAAACGTGCACGACTTGGGTGTCAACGTGCAGAAAATGGATGTCGCTGCCCAGAAACGTGCACGACTTGGCTTGTCGCTGGCTGAAAACGTGTCGCTGGCTGAAAACGTGCAGAAAACGGATGTCACTGCCTAGAAACGTGTACGACTTGGCATGTCGCTGGCTGAAAACGTGTCGGTGGCTGAAAACGTGCAGAAACGGATGTCGCTGCCTAGAAACGTGCACAACTTGGCATGTCGCAGGCTGAAAACGTGCACGACTTGGGTGTCAACGTGCAGAAAACGGATGTCGCTGCCTATAAACGTGCACGACTTGGCATGTCGCTGGCTGAAAACGTGCACGACTTGGGTGTCAACGTGCAGAAAACGGATGTCGCTGGCTAAAAACGTGTAGCTGGCTGAAAACGTGCACGACTTGGGTGTCAACGTGCAGAAAACGGATGTCGCTGCCTAGAAACGTGCACGACTTGGCAAGTCGCTGACTGAAAACGTGCACGACTTGGGTGTCAACATGCAGAAAACGGATGTCGCTGCCTAGAAACGTGGCAAGTCGCTGGCTGAAAACGTGCACGACTTTGGTGTCAACGTGCAGAAAACGGATGTCGCTGCCTAGAAACGTGCACGACTTGGCATGTCGCTGGCTGAAAACGTGTAGAAAATGGATGTCGCTGCCTAGAAACATGCGCGACTTGGCATGTCGCTGGCTGTAAACGTGTCATTGGCTGAAAACATGCAGGACTTGGGTGTCAACATGCAGAAAACGGATGTCGCTGCCTAGAAACGTGCACGACTTGGCATGTCGCTGGCTGAAAACGTGTCGTTGGCTGAAAACGTGCACGACTTGGGTGTCAACGTGCAGAAAACGGATGTCGCTGCCTAGAAACGTGCAAGACTTGGCATGTCGATGGCTGAAAACGTGCACGACTTGGGTGTCAACGTCTAGAGAACGGATGTCGCTGGCTGAAAATGTGTCGCTGGCTGAAAATGTGTCGCTGGCTGAAAACGTGCACGACTTGGGTGTCAACGTGCAGAAAATGGATGTCGCTGGCTAGAAACGTGCACGACTTGGCTTGTCGCTGGCTGAAAACGTGTCGCTGCGCTGGCTGAAAACGTGCACGACTTGCGGGTCAACGTGCAGAAAGTGGATGTCGCGGCCTAGAAACGTGCACGACTTGGGTGTCAACGTGCAGAAAACGGATGTCGCTGCCTAGAAATGTGCACGACTTGGCATGTCGCTGGCTGAAAACGTGCATGACTTGGGTGTCAACGTGCAGAAAACAGATGTCGCTGCCTAGAAATGTGCACGACTTGGCATGTCGTTGGCTTAAAACGTGCACGACTTGGCATGTCGCTGGCTTAAGACGTGCACGACTTGTTTGTCAACGTGCGAAAAACACTTGTCGCTGGCTAGAAAGGTGAACAACTTGGCATGTCACTGGGCCAAAACCATGTCGCTTGCTGAAAAAGTGCACGACTTGGGTATCAACGTGCAAAAAACCCATGTCGCTGCCTAGAAACTTGAACAACTTGGCATGTCACTGGGCCGAAACCATGTCGCTGGCTGAAAACGTGCACGACTTAGCATCTTGACGTGCCAAAAACGAGGTTGCTGCCTAGAAACGTGCACGACTTGCGTGTCATCATCGCTGCTTAGTAACGGAACGCAAAGAAGTAGTAAGGAAGGCAAGGCATGATTGTTCAACACAATGGGAGTGAATCACACAACCCAAAAGTATTTCCTAGGCGTCACTCAATGGTTCCCACATGTTGGAGTTCATGCACTATTTATCATCCTCGCGTTTTATTATTTTTACGTTTTGTAAATGCCAGTTTGTGCATTCTTCCTCAATTCTACTCGCCCCAATATTTTCTAAAACACAAGAGTACCTTTCCCAAGTCAACCATAATTTTTCCCTGATTTTTCGTATCTTTTTCGTATTTTTTAATATTTTTGAGCTATTTTTAAGTAATTAATTAATTAAAAATATTCAAACCGAAAAAAAATTAAAAAAATCTTTTTTATAGGTGGGTTTGTTTATTATCTTGGTGGTTGCATTGATTTATGGCATAAATAAATCGTATTTCTTAAAAAAAAACCCCATTATGACTCCTCGAGCATAGGCAATGTCTCCTCCTGTCACTAGGAGAAGGGCTTAAAATGCTGAAAACATGCAGAAAACGGATGTCGCTGCCTAGAAACGTGCACAACTTGGCATGTTGCCGGCTGAAAATGTGTCGCTGGCTCAAAATGTTCACGACTTGGGTGTCAACGTGCAGAAAATGGATGTCGCTACCTAGAAACGCACACGACTTGGCATGTTGCTGGCTGAAAACGTGTCGCTAGCTGAAAACGTGCAGAAAACGGATGTCGCTGCCTAGAAATGTGCACAACTTGGCATGTCGCTGGCTGAAAACATGCACGACTTGGGTGTCGACGTGCAGAAAACGGATGTCGCTGCCTAGAAACGTGCACGACGTGGCATGTCGCTGGCTGAAAACGTGTTGCTGGCTGAAAACGTGCACAACTTGGGTGTCAACGTGCAGAAAATGGATGTCGCTGCCCAGAAACGTGCACGACTTGGCATGTCGCTGGCTGAAAACGTTCACAACTTCGGTGTCAACGTGCAGAAAACGGATGTCGCTGCCCAGAAACGTGCCTGACTTGGCATGTCGCTGGCTGAAAACAAGTACGACTTGGGTGTCAACGTGCAGAAAACGGATGTCGCTGCCTAGAAACGTGCACGACTTGGCATGTCGCTGGCTGAAAACGTGTCGCTGGCTGAAAACGTGCAGAAAACGGATGTCGCTGCCTAGAAACGTGCACGACTTGGCATGTCGCTGGCTGAAAACGTGTCGATGGCTGAAAACGTGCAGAAAACGGATGTCGCTGCCTAGAAACGTGCACAACTTGGCATGTCGCTGGCTGAAAACGTGTCGCTGGCTGAAAGCGTGCAGAAAACGGATGTCGCTGCCTAGAAACATGCACAACTTGGCATGTCGCTGGCTGAAAACGTGCACGACTTGGGTGTCAACGTGCAGAAAACGGATGTCGCTGTGTACGTCTCGAAAAAATACGTGGAATCGACCCAAGAATCGTCCAAAACGGATGACCGAGTGCAAAGTTATGGTCATTTGAAGTTTTCACACTCACATACTACCTTCAATCAGCTAACAAACCCCGACTGACTGCCTACGGCAGTTTGCTCTTTTTTGTTTCTTCCTTCTTTGTTTGC
The DNA here is from genome assembly GCA_019985065.2 of Arctostaphylos glauca. NCBI lineage: Eukaryota > Viridiplantae > Streptophyta > Magnoliopsida > Ericales > Ericaceae > Arctostaphylos > Arctostaphylos glauca. Next base: position 7,756,654 of record JAHSPW020000004.1, read on the forward strand.
TTCGATCGATGTTACAGGACAATTGAAGACTTCATTGATGTACAATGTTGGTTCACATGATGACAACACAAATGCTATTGGGAATTTTGTAAACATTCTTCGAAAATAGTAAGTTTGCACTGTGTACGTCTCGAAAAAATACCTGGAATCGACCCAAGAATCGTCCAAAACGGATGACCGAGCGCAAAGTTATGGTCATTTGAAGTTTTCACACTCACATACTACCTTCAATCAGCTAACAAACCCCGACTGACTGCCTACGGCAGTTTGCACTATTTTGTTTCTTCCTTCTTTGTTTGCTTCGATCGATGTTACAGGACAAGTGAAGACTTCATTGATGTACAATGTTGGTTCACATGATGACAACACAAATGCTATTGGGAATTTTGTAGACATTCTTCGAAAATAGTAAGTTTTTTTTACATACTTTATGATTTTGCTTTTTATCATACTTGGCCTAAAATTTAGAACTCGATCTAGTTTTTTCTAAACTATTGGAACCGAAGGCCAAGCCATCCATTATATGTTTAGACAACTATCTTAGCATAGGAACGGAACCCTCGAGACCTTCCCGAGGCCACTTTGATGATTAGAAATGAAAAAAGTTTTATTAAGCTAAAATACAACATTACCTAAGGCATAACTTTTTGACAACTATTGGTTTTTACCATAGGACTATTCTCTATCGATAAAGATCTCCTTGTTCCTGAATCGCTCTATCGATAGGAAAGGTTCTCTATCGATAAAGAATATCTCTAACTTTCATTTCTAGGTTTTCCTTGTTCTTTTGGTCCGGCTTCTCTTTTACCCTTCCCGGGCCTTCATTTGGTCCTTTAGCACTGTCATCATGGCCCCGGGACTCCTGAATGATATTGATGCCGTTGGATATGTAATTGACACCCGAGAACCTGCAATGATACAGAGACCACCATGCGTGCAATATCAACTAGAACAATAAATTTGCCTACGCATAGATACTAAAATCGGTGCAATGAGCTACATTAATGTACAATTAGTGCACTCATCACACCCTCCAACTTGAAGGTTGCTTATCCCTAGCAACGCATCACATCAACAACAACAACAAAATGATTTCCCATGAAAGCTTAACCATCAACTATGCTTGATTCCCAGTTTTACATGTGTACGAGGTGCATTTCACAAGAATGAGCAATGTTTAAACACACACAACCATTCATGAACTACAACAAACAAGTGAACATGGAAGTGTACTAAGCAATGTTAACCAAAGTGAGCCTTGATTCCAAATCTCTCAGTTTGCCCTCAAAATGAATTCTACGCTTCATGATTTGAATTTTGCATCCCTAATTTGCGCGAGTATACACACCGAAGATGTGGTTATTCATTCAAAGAATAAGTGCAATCACAATGAAATTACTATATACACTTTGATGGAACATATAAATGTGATATGGATATGCCAGGTACTAGAAACATGTAACTACTCAATCATGCATCAAGATACAATCCAAAAAGTAAGTAGAATCTATTAGGACTTGGAAGCTCATAATTTCCATGGGTTCATAACAAAATGGAATACAAAATTTGACACCGGCTAATATGTGGCTTGGTCATCTACCCCTTGCCGATGTTCTGAGAACGCAAACGTGCAATCCTTGAGAAGATTCAGCCAATAGAAATCACATTGTAAAACATTGGCAGCAGTTTTTTTGGATGAGAAATGACCGCCACATGCTTCGGTATGGCAAAATGAAAGGATGGCACTTTGCTCATTGTTAGGCACACACCGCCGGATAATTTGGTTCGGACAAAATTTGAATAGGTAAGGATCATCGAAGACAAATCTTTTCACCTTGGCTAAGAATTTCCTCCGATCTTGCGGAGTCCAATGTTGAGGGAGTTGCCCCATGGCCAAGTAATTGACAATATTAGCATACCACGGGCAATTAGAGATGGCCAAGAGTTGCTCATCGGGAAAGGAGTTGGGAATGAGTATATTGGTGGTATGATCCTTGAATTCGAGGCGCGACAAGTGGTCCACAACCATATTCTCTACTCCCTTCTTATCTTTGACTGTGAGATCAAACTCTTGGAGAAGGAGCACCCACCTAATTAGCTGATCCTTGGCATCGGGCTTAGTCATGAGGTACTTAAGGGCAGCATGGTCGGTGTAAATCACAATGGGTGATCCTATGAGGTAGGACCCGAACTTGTCAAGTGCAAACACCATCGCCAATAACTCCTTTTCGGTGGTAGTGTAGTTCAATTCGGCGTCATTCAAGGTCTTGCTTGCATAAGCAATGACACGAGGTACTTTCCCATCCCTTTGGCCTAGAACTGTCCCAATGGCATAGTCGCTAGCATCACACATGATGGGAGGAGTCGTGAGAGCGACTTTGAGCTTTGAGAAGGCCTCCTCACATTCATGTGTCCACACAAAGGTTGTGTCTTTCGAGAGCAATTGACACAAGGGACGAGAAATGGCCCTAAAATTTTGAATGAAGCGCCTGTAGAAACCGGCATGCCCATGGAATGAACGGATATCCTTGACACATTTTGGGGTGGGTAGTTTAGAAATAAGTTCCACTTTGGACTTGTCAACCTCAATCCCCTTGGAGGAAACTATGTGATCGAGAACGATACCTTGGGTGATTTTTCCCAATTGAGCACAAGGTTTGTCTCTTCACATCTCACAAGTACAGATTCAAGATTCTCAAGGCATGACTCAAAGGAATCACCAGAGACGAAAAAATCATCCATAAACACTTCTACCACCTTCTCAATCATGTCACTAAAGATACCCGTCATACACCTAGAAAAGGTGCCGGGAGCATTGCAAAGCCCGAAGGGCATGCGACGGTAGGCGAAAGTGCCAAATTGGCAAGTGAAGGTGGTCTTCTCTTGGTCTTCAAGGGCTACCTCTATTTGGTTATATCCGGAGTAATAAACACTTCCACCACCTTCTCAATCATCTAGGAAGCAATAAAAAGGGCGACCAGCTACCCTCTCCAACATTTGGTTGATGAAGGGGAAAGGGAAGTGGTCTTTCCTCGTGGAGAAATTGAGCTTCCGATAGTCTATGCACACTCTCCATCCGGTGACAACACGTGTGGGTCCCCTTCTTCATTGGCCACCACGGTAACTCCAGATTTCTTAGGGACCACTTGAATGGGGCTTACCCACTTGCTATCGGCAATAGGGTAGATGATTCCTACATCCAATAACTTCAACACCTCATCTCGCACAACATCCCTCATGATGGGATTTAAACGGCGTTGGGGTCTGGCAAGATGGTTTGATGTCATCCTCAAGGTATATGTGGTGTTTGCAAAGTAAAGGACTAATACCTTGGATGTCGGCTATGGTCCACCCAATAGCTTTCTTGTCATCCCTCAAAATAAAATTGTCAAGAGGGCTTGTTCTTGGTGATCCTCAAGGCTAGATGAAATTACTACCGGTAAGGTTCCAGAATCACCAAGAAATGCATACTTGAGATTAGAGGGAAGAGCCTTGAGCTCAAGCTTCGGTGGTTGGATGGTGGATGGGAGAGTCTTGGATTTTGCGGGTGGTAAAGCTTCAAAAGTGGGCACCCACCTTTCGGTACCCATCACTTCTTCATCATTGAGGAGGGAGTAAATGTATTCCACCTCGGACGAATCTAGGAAAGCGGTCTCTTCTGCCGTGAGAATAGCCTCTAGGGGGTCAAAAAAGAGATGACAATCAATGTGTTCTTGGACAAGTGTGTCTATGAGGCTCACGTCATGGATGTCATCATCATCTCCCATTTGGCTCCCAATATTGAATATATTAAGCTCAAGGGTCATGTTCCCGAATGTCATCTTAAGTAGCCCATTTCGATAATGGATCACCGCATTGGACGTGGCCAAGAAAGGCCATCTAAGGATGATGGGCGTTTGGGTTTGAATATTAGACACGAGACAAGTGTCGAGGACTATAAAGTCCACCGGGTATACAAAATTGTTCACTTGGACACTACGGTCAGCCAATTAAAGGGTTACCGAGGTTAGTTTCATGTCACCCATTCCAAGTTGCTCATACACCGAGTATGGCAACAAATTCACACTAGCCCCCAAATCGAGCAGAGCTTTCTCAACCACCTTTCCCCCAACTCTCACAGAAATGGTAGGACAACCGGGGTCCTTATACTTAGGTGCAATGGGAGTTTGGATGATCGAACTCACTTGTTGTGTCAAGAATACCTTCTTTTGAACAATGTGCTTGCACTTGATGGTGCACAAGTCTTTCAAAAACTTCGCATAAGAAGGTATTTGCTTGATGGCATCAAGTAGCGGGATATTGATTTTGACTTGCTTGAAAAGCTCAAATATCTCCGTGGAGTTCATCAACTTAGGTGGTGGCCTCAATCTTTGTGGGTACGGGGCCGGAATCGGGCAAGTGGAGAGACTATGGGGTCTCCAATAGGAAGAGATGTGGAAGTGGAAGGAGATTGAAGCAAACCACTCACCGGCTCATCAATTTGGGATTGTGGAGTAGGAGCCGGAGGAGGGGTAGTTTTCAAAGGAATGGTCTTGTCGGCCTCTTTCCCACTCCTCAATGTGGTAATGGCCTTAGCTTGCTCCATATTAGACCCCGAAGGAGAAACTCCTTGCACATAATGTTGGCCCTGTGGGTTTGCTTGTGGTTCGGCTGGGAATTTTTCCTTCTCATGTTGCATGGTCCCCAAGGTTGTGGTCAACTTGGTAAGTTGGGAATGGATGTCCCCAGTGGCTTGCGTGGTTTGCTCATTGACATTAGCTTGTCCTAGCATGAACATTTGCAAGGTATCCTCCAAACTTCGCTTGTTAGGCGGTTCGTAAGAGTTGGGACCCGTGGAGGGCCCCAGAGGATTGTAAGCATTCGGTGAATACTGATGAGTGCATGTTATTGTGTATCCTACGGCTCAACACATCCATTTTAACCCACGTGCAAGCACTATTCTACGATTACACTCGATAATGCACGAAAAGGTATTTTATGTCCATCGCAGGTCAAACATAGCAAATGTGACCCTGAAGTGCGAGAGTCAAGTCTTGACAGTCAAAGAAGGCTTGAAGAGATCACACGAGGTCCAAGTAATCAAAGACCGGGTTTCGTTAAAGGAGCTTAAGAAAGAGGAAGTGTGGGACCGGTGCCTCCAAAATCAATGCACCGGTGTCTCATCCTTGATGCTGAAGCAACCAAGATGCCGCAAGCCATTGACACTGCTGCCTCCATTTTTCATACACCGGTGTCTCTTCATGATTCAAGGCAAAAATGAAGATACTGCAACCAATGACACCGGTGCCTCCATTTTCAATACACCGGTGTCTCTTCCTACTTCAGTGCAACATCAAGATGCTGCAACCAATGACACTTGTGCCTCCATTTCCAGTACACCGGTGCATTAAGTGCGACAGAAGAGCATCTGGTCTGAGATGGCTGACACATGGAGACCACTTTACCTTGATTTTTGTACAACATCAGGGGACAAAAAAGGGGCTCTAGCATGGATGAGGACAAAAACACTATTTGTCAACTTTTAGGGTGTGCTTGTAATAGTACCTAGAGAGGAAAGGGATATTTTGAAGGGTTTTTGTTATACACTAAGGCTAGAGCCCTCTCTACACACACACATATAGAACATCAGATTTTTTGGTAATGTAGAGAGATTTTCTTCCTTAGACTAATATTGTTCTTCAACATTGCTCTTCATATTTTGAATGCTTTTCAATCCTAAGTACTTTGTTCTTGTGAGTCCATTATCATTAAGAATCAATCAAGCATTGGTAAGATCTACACTTATTCTTCTCTTAATGTTGCATTTCTCATTTTAAACATTTTGGTATTTGCCAGAATCTTAGTTCTTAACCTTGTTCATGATTTTCTAAAGATTTCAAGTATCGTGTTGGTTAGAACATCTCTATTCTCCTTAGATAAGGATGTTCATCATATTTTCTCCTATTTCTCCCATGTTTATGGTAAGTATCAGTAGCTAAACACGTGTGGGTTGAGTCTAAGTGTGAGGTTTGTTCTTAACTATGTTGGTCAATATCTTCTCAACCATGTTTCATGCTTGTTGACGGATCTCTTTAAATTCTTCTTTTTCGAAACAAAAGAAATGAAGAGTTAAGTTCTTGCTTAGTTATAGCCATCCTTAGAGTTGGTATATCTAATACTTGAATCGATGTCCTTCCTTTTTTGATCCCATTGTCTTGAACTTGAAATGATCTGCCAACCCATTTTTGATTTAAAATTCTAATTTTCATCGAATTACTCTCTAATCTAAAACCCCAGACCGGGAACTAGGTTGAGTCATAAGGAGAAGTAATTGGCCAACGAAAGTTTTGAATGAACCAAACTTGAAGACTTAACCTCACTCTTTAATCTAGTTCATTCCCTCACCTAGTAGTATAATTGTTAATCATCACCAAACAAACTTTGAGGTTGACGTCCGAAACGTCGGAAAACTAAATTTGTAGAGTCTCTTAATCTAACTACTTTTTCCCGTGGATCGATACTCCGGACTTTCCACTATACTCCTTTTAAATATTCGAGGAAAGTCCTGTTTTATGAATATTAAACCTTGACTTAGGCCATCGCCCTAATGACGCACTTTTGCCAGCCGGTCAAATACCGAGGTGGTGCCTGCCCTTGTGAATTTGGATGCGCCGGGTAATGTCCTTGAAATCCCTGGGGACCTTGAGAAGGCCCACCCGACTCATTGTTCCTCCAACTGAAATTGGGATGATTCCTCAATCCCGGATTGTAAGTATTATTGTAAGGCAAATTGGTGGGCTTTTTCCCTTGGTGAAGAACATGGACCTTGGCTTGGTCCGAACCATGGAGCGCTTCTTCGAAAGCAAGTATGGTTGGGTGTCAACGTGTAGAAGGGAGTGAGATCCACTTATCTCTCCCATACACATGCCTAAGGGGGACAAAACCATGCTCAAAATACCCCCTACATCTTTTTCTAAAGCAAAAGTCGGGGCAAGATCATCCCAAAAGGTGGTGAGGAGCAGAATGCCAAAATATGCATTTATTGCGTGTCAGACAGGCTCTATCGATAGAGGTTTGGTCTCTCTCGATTGAGCTGTCCATTAGGCTTAACAAAATCTACCTTCTATCGATAGAAAGGGAGTTCCTATCGATAGAGAAGTGCTTTGTGTAGTTTTGAAATCTGCCTCACTTTCTATCGATAAAAGGATGAACTTTGTCCCTATCGATAAAGAATGCTCCTATCGATAGGACTATTCTCTATCGATAGAGATCTCTTCGTTCCTGAATCGTTTAAGGGGCGCTATCGATAGGAAAGGTTCTCTATCGATAGAGAATGTCTCTGACTTCCATTTTTAGATTTTCCTTGTTCTTTTGGTCCGGCTTATCTTTTACCCTTCCCGGGCCTTCGTTTGGTCCTTTAGCACCGTCATCATGACCCCGGGACTCCTGAGTGATATTGATGCCCTTAGGTAAGTAATTGATGCCCAAGAACCTGCAATGATACAGAGACCACCATGCGTGCAATATCAACTAGAACAATAAATTTGCCTACGCATAGATACTAAAATCAGTGCAATGAGCCACGTTAATGTACAACATAGTGCGCTCATCAGCAATGTTGATTCGGAGTTCAATATAACCAATGGTTTTTGCAAAATTTTGAATCAGGGTATGTGTACCCAAAAAAAAAAGAGAGAGAGAAGAACTCGGGTGACGGATTTCAGACGAAAGTCACAGGACAAGGTTGGCTATTCATCTCGGAATGATGAAAATGTACTAGGACATAAAGAAAACCTATTGGTGGGTGGGATGAAAAGGGATGTTGTTGACTATGTTAGTCGTTGTCTTCATTGTCAACAAGTCAAAGTTATACCGTAAAAACTGGCAAGGTTACTTCAACCTTTGTCTATTTCCAAATGGAGATGGAAGGACATAACGATGGACTATGTGGTAGGGTTTCCCTAGACGGTGAAAGGAAACAATTCAATTTGGGTGATCATTGACCATTTGACTAAGTTAGCGCACTTTCTGGTGATTAAGAATATTTATTCAATGGATCAGATGGCTAGTTTTTATATGAAGTAGATTACAACATGGAGCACCCGTGCCCATCACGTCACACAGAAATACGAGATTTGTCTCTAGATTTTGGCAGTTACTCTAGAAGGCCATAGGTACTAAATTGAATTTTAGTACGACATTCCATCCTCAAACAGGTGGACAATCTGAGAAGACTATTCAACCAATGGACGAAGTTTGAGAGAAATACCCGCATTTGTTTACGACTTGATTATTGTGATGTTATTCGAACTTGATAAGTTGTTGACTTGTTGCATTTTAGTTTGGCATTGTTGATGCATGTCTTGTGTGGACATTGTTTATCCAATTTCGAGGATAAAATTTCTTTAAGGAGGGGAGTATGTAGAGACCCGAAAAATCTTTTGTTTTTAATATTAATGTTCAGAAAATGATTGAGCATTGTATTTATGCATAATTATGTGATTTGCGGCCATTGTGTAATGGAAGGATAGTCATGGGACTTGAAGTTAGCATGTTTGCAATGTGGAGGGGGTAAGTGTAATATAAAAACTTGTTCATGTTTTATATCAGATGTTGGGGTTTTCCCAAAACCCATAATGTATGCCTCCCTCTCTTTCTACATGTGCCCTCTCTTTCAAACTCTCCAACAGAATTCCTTGCTTTAAGCTTCGATTTCTTCAAGAACCCTTCATAACTTGTTGATCTTTGGCGTGTATTTGCTTGGAGGAGCTTTGTTTCAAGAGTTTTCAACATTTGGTATAGAGCTTGGTTTTTGGAGGAGCTGTATCTCTTTTATGCGGAAATTCTGCATCTCATCCGGATGGCTCATTTATGCCTGTCCGGACAGCCCTGTTTGCTGCACCTCTGTGATTCTGAAAATTTTATACCTTATCTGGATGACCTATCTATGCCTGTTCGAACAGCCTAAGATGTTTGACGAGATTTCTTCCATACTTTAATTTTTGTGCTTTCATCATGATTATAGGATCAAATGAACTTGTTGGAACAATAAAATGGACGGATATTGAATCTAAATACACATGACCAATATGCGAACATTACTAGCTTCCTTCGGGAGCGTGCTAGGGGGTGATACAACATTACTAGCTTCCATCGAGAGTGTGCTAGGAGATGATCCTATGTTACTAGCTTCCTTCAAGAGTGTGCTAGGAGAGGAGCTCACTTTACTAGCGTCCTTCGGAGTGTGCTACGAGAAATGAATGAACACACAATTTCAACATAATACGAGATAGTGAGTGCTAGAATTGGATGATGGCTTACTTAGATAATGAGTTGGATTTGATTCATTGATGAATATGTTATTCTCGAATATCTATACGCTTGAGTTATGGAATTTTCCCTTCGTCCTTGATACTTATGTCTTATGTCATCTCATTCATATTTATCGATATTATATAGATTTTTCTACTGGGTTTTGTAGCTCAACCCTTCCTTCTTTTCAGGTAAAGATCCAAAGCACTAGCATGGATTTCTTAACTTGCGTGAAGTGATACATTCATTTTTGAAAGCTCATACGAAGAATTTACTTTGCATCTTTATAAACTATTATTTTTCAAAAGATGTATTGTAACTACTATTGTCTTTTCTTTTGATCCGAAAGGAAAAATATTTAAACTCCTTCTATGATCTTGATGTATATTGGGCTAGATATTGCCCTTCTTTTTGTGTAACCTTTCAAACTTCAAACTTATCAATGGATCATGAATGAATGTTTTGGGTGAACTTTTGAGGCTTGTGATGTTTTTTATTAATATTTTGTATTATTCTACTTTATTCTATCTAAAATTGAAGGCGTGACATTTATCCTTTACAAAATTAATGAGAATTTTCTCCATTTTTCATAAATATTCCTATTAGGATTTTGGCTTGACTATTTTTTTGGGGATACTACATATAGCGTGATGGCTTGGTTCTTGCTAATACATTTCTAGCATGATTTTTACTATTCTCAAATTTTCAAACCTCCGGCCCCGTAAAGGGTACCATCTTTAGTTAGTGATTTGATTGGAGTACTCTTTTCGATGAAAACCATCTTTGCCTAAACACCGTTGACAGCCAAAAATGTACTTCAAACCTCCTCCTAATCCTATGGGTAAAATAAAAAGTAGAACGGACATTGAGAAGAGAGTTAGAGTATGTTGTGCTGAATGCAATGTATGTGTATGTTGAAGATGCTCTTTTTTATATTTTTTAAAAATATTTAGAGAGAATTCTTTCAAAGAAATGCCATGACGTACAAAACAAAATCAGTAGCAAAATAAGATGCATGCCTATTTTCTTTTGGCTCTTGAAAGACAACCACAAAAATGATGTTAGTAACATGCCAAGGATAATTCAAATAGAAATTAATTTGGAAAGATTTGAAAAGCCGAAATTCACTAATAAGGAAGAATAAAAGGTTTGCAAATGGCACCACTCTGCAACTTGTGTTACACCATAAGTTTACCCAATTTGGTAGATTAATAGTTTCCGCTAAGATGAGTTAGAATTTGCAAATTCTGTTTCTAATCCTTAATTCGTCCCCAGCGGAGTCACCAGCTGTCACGCCCGCAGCCGTCCTCGTGAATAAGAATTGTTGAATGGGGCGGAATAATTTCTTGACTTAATAAGCAACGAAAAATAAAAATTGTTTAATAGCTCGGACTAATTTAAAACTTAGAGTTGCTACTTGACATGAAATTCGGGTGTGTCAAGTCACCCACTAAAGCCATTTCTGAAGAAGATGTTTTCAGAAAAATAATTTGATTTTGACTCATAAATACGATTATGTTTATAGAATGACCCCGTTTAAAGAAATTTGACCTTGAAAATAAAAATGGATCTGGGGATTTACTGTTACGAGTTGGAAAGGTATTAGGCATGCAACATCCCCCTTTCAGTACTTAATTTTCTCAATTCTATTATCCTTGGCCAAAGTGATAAACATCTAGTGATTGAATGTACAACTAGATAAAAAAATAACAGGGTGCGAGGGTAGGGTCTCGGCTTACGCAATTCAGTTCTCAGTGATAAAAGTGTTGAATGAGCATATGTTAAATTTTGACTGAAATATGGTATGCAAATTAGCATCTGCACGTCACATTTATACTCCCGAGGTGCTAGTTAATTAAAATCCCTAGCGTAGGAACTTTCAAGTTTAACAATAGTCTAATTTTTCTTTCTTGAAATTGCAACACGTCGTCTCTGTCTGAACCAAGTCAGCTATTATCGCATCTTCATTCTTTTTGGCGCAAAAGTGTCAATGTTGTTCCAATAATCTTTCGAGAAAGCAAGACAAGCAAACCGACATAAACTGTCAATTTGCACGACATAATTTTATTTAAGATTATCGGGACCAAAGGCTGAAAGACATGGACAACACAACAGTTATACATATTTCTCGATTTTTATCTGCAATCCTTCATCCCGGCAGCTATTCAATTCATTTATGGTCCAAATTACAGAATATGCTTGAATTTATTATCATCGCGTCAGCTACTCAATTCACTGATTGTCCAAATTACAAAATATAGTAAATGTCACTTCGATCATGATAATCTATCGTGAAAAGATAACGTGCAATGCCTGTTAAATTTTTATTTCAAAACACTGGCTCCCTACGTTACTCGTGTGTTTACGAAATTCTGAGATTATTTAAAATTTTAGTTAGGTGATATGCATAGCGTGTTAGCTTGAACTAATTCATATTACTTAGCTATGAAGTACCGAATTTTTACATACAAGAAAACATGAGCTATTGTTTGTATCTATCACTTTACGCTTAAACAATATTATTTTTTTGTATCCTTAGAGAGCTTCTCTCTCCAAACCTATTGTGTTCTTCAATATTGTTCTTCAACCTTTGAGTGCACTGCATCCTTACACATTTTGTTCTCACAAGTTGCTTATTGTTACATATTCAAGGAAGTATTGGTAATATTTATTCATATCTTTCTCTTGGTGTTACATTTCTATTACTCAATCTTCCGGCATTTGCCTAAATCTTAGTTTTTGACATTGTTTCATGATTTTATGTAGATTTTGAGTATTAGCTTGGTAAGAATACTTCCAATCTTCTTAGATAAGAATGCTTACCTTGTTTTCTCCTATTTTTTTCATTTTCTAGAAAGTATGAGTAGCTAAACACTTTAGGTTGAGTCTAAGGGTGAGGTTTGTGTTGAATAATATTGTGTGAAAACTTGGTTAGAGATTATGATTATAAACCTTTATATGGTAATCCCAATATGAGTACAATTACAAGAACGACCCTTAGGCTCCTCCCAACATAGAAAGACAATAATAAAAGAACACACAATAATAAGGAAAGACAATAATATGATAGCTAATATACTAATAAATAAAATAAACCAATATAAGGAAATAAGCCAATGCATGGTGATATTCAACACTCCCCCTCAAGTTGGTGCAAGATATCTCTCATGCCCAGTTTGTCAATAATGAAATGATGCGGTCGGCTTCAAAGACCTTTGGTGAGGATATCTGCCAGTTGTTCACTAGATTTTCACATATGGAATGTAAATAATCCCACTGTTGAACTTTTCCTTAATAAAGTGTCTGTCAATCTCCACATGGTTAGTTTTGGGATGCCGAACTGGATTGTGAGTAATACTAATGGTTGCAATTATTGTCACAATATAACCTCATGAGTTATGTAGGCTCAAACCTCAAGTCTCTTAGTAGGAGTTTTATCCACAACAACTCATAAATCCCTTGTGACATTGCTCGAAATTCTACCTTGGCACTGGATCTAGATACAACAGCCTGTTTCTTGCTGTGCCACATGACAAGATTACCTTCTACAAAGGAACAGTACCCTATAGTAGATCTCCTATCGCAAATTGAGCCTGTCCAGTCTGTATCTGTATATACCTCTACTTCTATATGATCATGGCTCCCAAAGAAAAGGCCCTTCCCAGGGCCTAACTTTAAGTATTTAAGAATTTGAAGGATAACATCATAGTAAGACTCCTGAGGAGCATGCATAAATTGACTTACCGCACTCACATCATAGACAATATTAGGATGAGTATGTGGCAGATAGATTAACTTGCCTTTGATGAATTATGCCATGGTCTTGAAAATGATTTTCAAGACCACCTTTAATGTACTCCCCTTATTATCAGAACAGACAATTTTGACAAGTGCCCCAAATTGAGTGCATATCATTTTATGAAAATCTTTAGAAATAGTATGAACTTCACTTTTGTCTTTCATCAAACAGACCCATGGAGTACTAGAAAAATCATCTACAAAAGAGATAAACCACCTATGACCTTTAAGAAAAACAACCCGTGAAGGGCCCCAAACATCAGTATGAATAAGGCTAAATGGAACAGGATTTTTATTATTACTCGGATAAAAGGAAGCCCAATGATGCTTGCCAAGTTCACAAGATTCACACTTAAAAGTGAAAATAGTTTTATTGTCTAACAAGGAAGGAAACAAGTGTTGTAATAAATAAAAAGAAGGATGGCCAAGACGGTGATGCCTTAACCAGATAGTATCAATAGAGAAATCAGAAACCCTAGTGAGATGAGCCTATTAGTGACTGTATGAACTTCCTTCCACGAGATCCAAGACATAAAGAGCATTTTCCTCTTTACCACTACCAATCGTCTTCCTTGTGATCACATCCTAGAAAACACAGTGAGAAGGAAAAATGAGAAACTACAATTCAAGTCATGCATAATTTTGCTAATAGACAGTAGATTAGTAGAAAAACTAGGAACATGAAATATAGAGGATAATGGTAAGGTCGGGGAAGCATGGACTAAACCTTTGCCTGACGCGGATGAAAAAGTGCCATTAGTGATTTTAACTCTATCTGGACCTGAGTATGGTTTATAGGTGGAGAACATAGAGGATACACTAGTCATATGATCAGATGCACCAGAATCAATAACCCAAGGAATACTAGACAAAGAGTAAAGTGCACTCATAGAGTTAGCTATGTTACCTGGACGGGCAAAAGATGACAAGGAACCAGTGGGGTTATCAAGTCACGACATAAAGCAACGGAGAATCTCCATCTTTGATGAAGATGGAGTCAGATCACTAGCTGCTGGTGAATCTACAACCTCAGTGTGATGGGTACGAGATCCTCTCCTTTTAACTTCATAACTCCCAAACCTACTACCCAAAGGCCCAAAGTGGCTACCTTTTCCATGATTGCCTCTATGTCCATTGAGTTTCCAACATGTCTTCCTAGTATGGCGAGGGTGCTGGCAATGATCGCAAAATAACTTATCCTTCTCATCAGGAGGTCTCTCGATAAAGCTATTTTGGTTCCAAGGTTGGCTCCTACCATCATTGTAGAGAGCAAAGACCAAGGCAGAGTGGTCAAAAGGAACAATAGACAACACCATAGCACGTTGGCTTTCTTCATTTTGAACATAGGCAAAAATTTCTTGGAGAGATGGAAGTGGCTCCATTCCCAATACTCGACTACTAATGGAATCATACTCCTGATTTAGACTAGCAAGAAACTTGAATATTCGGTCTCTGTCAACCAACTTCCTATAACTTGCAATACCTTTAGTGCAAATTGGGTTCCAATCCTAGTAATGATCAAAAGATTGTCATAAGCCGATAAGGTAATGAAGTACTGGAGAACCGTCACCTCGTCCTATTTCTATCGTTCGATGGTGCACTTCAGTTCATATATCTAAGTCATGTTCCCTTTACGAGCATAGGTAGCTACAAGGGTATCCCAAATCTCCTTAGCCGTATCCAAATCAGATATCCCTCGCCGATTGAAGAAATCATAGAATGTACTAGTCTATTCATCACCTGAAAATTCTCTATATCCCATTTTTATACTCCGAATCCTTAACAGGCGGTAATGGTGTTGTCCCATCGGCATAACCTCGGCAATCTTGACTCTTCATAGGCAAGATTTCTAACCGTGACCAAGAGAGGTAGATTTGGTCATCGAATAAGGCGGTAATGATTTTCAAGTTAGAGTTATCTCTGGAGATAATACTCTCTCTCTCTCTCTCTCTCTCTCTGTCAGTGGCTAAGAGCTCATGGTAGATTTCTCCTCCCCCTTAGCAAGCGAAGACAAATAATCCTAACAATCATGTGAGAAGAGATGGAACACTGGAAGCCAAGAACAAGTCGTACAAGATTTGAGAATTTATTGAAGGATCATCGGCTGAACTAGAAGCCTATAAAAAAAGATCAGGAACACAGAAGATTTCAGCAGCGAGTGCAGAGCAGCGATGATGAGTCTGGTGATGGTTGCAAGTTTCGAAGGGGGCTCGTGGTGGTCTGAAGGGTGTCTCGAGGTGGTTGATGGGTGTTCAGTGGGTTCGCGATGGGTTGGTGGTTGGGTTTTAGGGAAGAGGCACTCGTGGTGGTCGTGGTAGAGAGGGGGGGCTGGTAGTTGGGTTTTTGGTGGTGGCTGGTGTTGTGATGGTTATTGGTGGTGGCGGCTATAATAATTGACAAAACCCTGCTAAGGTCAGGTCTGATACTATGTTGAATAATATTGTGTGAAAAGTTTGTAACAAACCGTATTTTGGGAATATTTTTTTAATTATTTGATATTTTAAATAAATTTTAATTTTAGATAAGTTATTGGATTTAATTATTCTAATTAATTTATTTTGATTTATAATTATCCTTTTGTTTTTTTATTCTGTCTAGGTTCGTTGAACCATTTGGAGAGTTATTCGATCAATTATTTTTAATAGATTTTATATTGTTTTAGTTTATTAATTATTTTACTCATAATTTACTCATTTGATAACTATTCAGGTGTTCGATTCCCAATCGAACTCTCTCCCTTGTATTTGAATCCTACTCAAACTCTATTTTTTTGAAGTTCGAATCCTATTCGAATTCAGAATCGTTCCCTACTTCTATTTATACAGCCCTTGTTCCACCCGGTTTTACTTTTCGTCAATTCTAGATTTTGTTTGCGGCGTCTCAAAAATTTTGTGAGGTAACCTGCTTGTTTATATTTTTTTTTTGGGTAGTCATACCTCAATTTCTCTCTTAATCTCTCTCCCATTAATTTCTCACTTTTTTCTCTCTAATTTTGCAACCAAAGCGCTCTTTCTCTATCCACTCTTTCTCTCTTGTCTCCCTTTCTCCCCCCCCCCCCCTCTTTGACTTCTCTCTGTGTGTTGTGTCACTCCCTTCCCCCTTTGTTTATTTATATTTTATTTTATTATGTAGTGTTTCTATTATCTTGATATTTAACATTATTATTGCACTATTTTTTATACATTATATTAATGTAACGTTTGATTATTATTTTACTGTTATAGTACACTATTTTTTTTATATATTATATTTATGTATTGACGAGGGTGAAAATGTAACCAGTAAAATACGTTTAGCCCCCCAAGTAAGTAGTGAGTTTGGCCGAGACTGGAAGATATGTCCAGGGGCACGTGCCGATCACATGAGGGTATGGCCGACACGAGGAGTGCTGACCATACATAAATCAGGACAACAGAAACAAGTGTTGAGCAAAGCCGACCTGAGAAAGGCGGACTCGCATCTTGCCGACCATATAAAGTCGGCCCAAACTACAGTTGGCCCAAGAAAGGTGACGAGCAACCGTTGCTCCGAGATAAGACAGAATCCCGAATAAGTCGGGATAGAGTTCAAACAGATATGGATGAGAAATCCACGGCCAATTTAATTAATATGAGAAGTATTAATTGAATGAAACTCTAATGATAGAAGATAACTACTTGATAGAGAGTTATCTCATTAGTGGCCAATCAGAAGGCACTTCACTCCAATTAGAATCCTAAGAGAATTGGGATTAAAGGGAAAGTCTATAAATAAAGCTCCAGATCAAAAAAAAAGGTACGTTCGAACTAGTGCATAATTTCGTTTGCTAATAGAGAATATTGGCTTGAGTTATTATTCATCCTGTGAGTTTTTGCCTGACTTAATCATCGGAGTGTCTTCTTGCCACAGCGGCAGAGGGCTCTTTGACGGTTTATTGTTCTGCAGATCACAAGTCCATACAAATTGAGAGCATTGTTTCGGCTGGATAGTGAGCTCCTAGTTTTCCGTTCTGATTGAGAAAATCCACCCATCTGCAATTGGCGCCGTCTGTGGGAAAGCTAGAGACTCATGGCTGAAACACCCAGAAGAGATCAGGGGAGGGAGCGCGAAGGGAAAGATAGATCCAAATCCCCCCCTCAAGTTGCACATAAGTCAAGGGGACCTAGGAAAGAGATTCCTAGGGTTGAACCCCCAAAACTAGTTGGGGAGCATCCTAGAGAACAGGTGCCGCCCCCTGCCATTCCATTACCCGCCAATACTCCTGTAGCTCCCGCGCTACCAACTGCATTGCCATTGCTACCTCTAGAGCAGCGTCTCGATCTTCCGCGAGAAGCAGAACGGTCGAGAAACAGGGACAGGTCCCTAACTCAAACCCGAAACGAAGGAGGGAGAGAATCCAGAACTCACGAAGGGTCTCGCCGAGACGAGGATTACAATAATATCGATCGGGTCTGGAGGAAGGACCAAGAAATAGAGGACATGAGGCGTTACATACGACGCATGGAGAGGGAGAACCGCACTCTCCGCAAGCAGAGAAACCCGGCCCGACAGTCGGTATCTGGGCATGATGAGCGTTCCGAGACTAGGCCATCAAGGCAAGATAGCCAACACGAACCGAGTTGGAGGCCCCGAGGAGGGGAAAACCAAGCTAGGGCACCGTCAAATCTGGGCGGATTACCTCTAGCACAACCACTTCCCGACATGCGAAAATGGCTGAATCAGCGGGCGGGGATGCCCCCAAATGTTCAGCAGGGGATCCCATATCAAACTGTACCACCAGTTGCTCCAGTTACCGACATGAGAGCATGGTTGAATCAGCAATTGGGATTCAACTGCCCGGAGGACGACGAGAATCATAAAGAGCTGCAACAGTTGGCAATGTCACCACTGTCAATACAAATTGAGACGGAGGACTTACCCAGAAAGTTTGTCCCTCGTAAGTTCACGATTTATATGGACGAACGGATCCGATGACTCATATCAAAGGATTCGTGAACTCCATGATGATTTATGTAGGCCACGACAACCTCTATTGCAAGGTTTTTTCCTTGAGCTTGGGCAAGACAGCCCTAAATTGGTTTCAGGCCCTCCCGCCGAGATCCATTACCAGCTAGAGGCAACTAGCAGACCTGTTCCTCAAGCGATTTGTGGCTAACCGAGCACAAAAGAAATACATGAACACCCTTTTGGCCTTGAGAAAAGGACCAGAAGAGGATCTCAGGCAATATGCCAGCAGATATTGGGCGACCTATAATGAGATAGGGGATTGTATGGAGGCCTATGCTATAGAATCCTTCAGGCTGGGTTTGTCATGCCGAGATCGGCTGAGGGAATCTCTCACTATAGATCCCCCGAGTACTATTGCCGACCTGATGGGAAAGGTCGAGAAATACGCTAAGTTCGAGGATGAGATTAGCCGAGACAAGGATCGGCCAACTGGCAAAGCGCATAGGAGTGCGGCGATAGAACATGCGGCAAAGAGGCCACGAACTGAGGTGGCCGAAGTAGCGCAGGTAATGAAGGAGCGAAACCACCTAGACCCCAGGCGTATAGAGCGATACGTACAGTTTTCAACACTCCTATATTCAAATTGATCTTGCCTTTGAAGAACGAGCCTTTCTGGAAATGGCCAGCAGGGTCAGGGGGAGCCAGTAAAACGTGACCCGAACCGAGATTGGTGTAGCTATCACCGCAATAATGGCCATATCACAGAGAAGTGCAAGGTGCTTAAATGATTCCTAGAGGAATTAGTTGAAGCCGGGCACCTTAGGCGATTTGTGGCCGATCAGCGGCAACCAACGGTCCAGCTGGAACCAATGGAAACCGAATCCTCTGAGGAAGAGGCAACGATAACTGGGACCGTGCATGTCATACACGCAGCAACTCCTGTCCCCGATAAAAAAGAAATACGGCTCCAGCGACGCCGGTATGGGCATGAACATCACATTCAGCATCTCGGGCAAAAGCGAAAGCAGCCCTAGACGAAGACAGACACGGTTATATCCTTTTCAGATAAGGCTCTGGAGGGGGTGGTGCACCCTCACAACGATGCATTAGTAATCACACTGCTCCTCGGCACCATCAACACGGAGAGAATCCTAGTTGACCAGGGCAGCTCAATAGAAATTTTGTACTATGACGCTTTTAAGAAGTTCAAACTTAATAAGGCAGACTTGCAAAAGGCCGACATTCCACTCATCAGATTCAGTGCCGAGGCAATCTGGCCCTTGGGATCCATCACTATCCCTGTGTGGGCGGGGAGAGTGACCCTGGATATCGACTTTTTGGTCGTAGACGTACCATCGGCATACAATGCCATTGTGGGGAGAACTTGGCTCCATAGGATCAAGGCAATCCCTTCCACCTATCACCAGATGCTGAAGTTCTTGGGTAAAAAGGGGATTGAATGTGTTCGGGGGAATCAGACAACGGCAAGAAGCTGCTACGTCACCTCGATAAAACATAAGCCCAAAGCCGAACACGTAAAATTTATGGAGGTCCCAGATCGGCCGACGATAGAGGATGTCGGGCGTAATTTAGCCGATCGAGTTGTGGAAAAACTCAAGCAGGTACCAGCTCATGAGACAGACTCAGAGCGGTACTTTCTCATCGGAGAAGAGTTATCAGAGTAGGATGAGAGAGATCTGATAAAGGTCCTTAAGGAGGACATCGATGTATTCGCTTGGACACCACAGGAGATGCCTGGGGTGAGCCCGGATATCATCTGTCATCACTTGAATGTGGATCCTGTCCACAAACCCGTCATGCAGAAAAGAAAGAGATCGGCAGTCCAACATGTGGATGCCATGATAGAAGAAGTAGATCGGCTGCTGGAAGCCGAGGCCATCAGAGAGGTGCATTATCCCGAGTGGTTATCTAACACCATGGTGGTTAAAAAGAAGAATGGCAAGTGGAGAGTGTGTGTTGACTTCACAAACCTGAATAAAGCATGTCCCAAGGATAGCTTCCCACTGCCAAAAATAGATCAGCTCGTGGATGCCACAGCTAGGTATCGGCGCATGAGCTTCTTAGATGCATACCGGGGATATCATCAAATAGCCATGTACGCGCCAGACCAAGAGAAGATGTCATTCATTACTCCACGTGGATTATTTTGCTACAAAGTGATGCCATTTGGATTAAGAAACGCAGGAGCAACATAACAAAGGTTGGCGACTCTTATGTTCAGGGAACTGGTCGGGAAGAGCATGGAGGTGACGGTACCTCCATGAAGAAGACTTCTTGGGGGTGTTGGTTGGGGTACTTTTTCAAAGACATTCAGCCGAAGGCGCCAGCGACCCTGTTGGAGTACGAAGGTCCCGGCTATCGGGGTGAGCTGTACTTGACAAGCTTTTTGGTATATTTTCTGTCTTTTTTCGTTTTTCCCAGCTTTTACACCGAGGGATCGAGTCGGCTTACTTTCCACCTAGCAGTCCGTCTCGCGCCGGGTGATCACATTCCCCTGGCTCCTCTATTTTTGGGTTCTCTGTTCTATCAACTTGACCAGATCCATGCCGACACCGAGCGGTCCGTTGGGAGGTATGACATTTTTTCCATGATGCAGACGCAGTTTCTTGTATGTTTCTTTTATGAGCATTTTCCTATCATCGCCCCTACACCTGTTGTTTTTCCCGTCACGAGGCTCGAAAGGCACTGCAATGCCTTAGGCCTTATGGTGGAGGATGGAGTCGAGATCTCCCGACCTCAGTCTCTCCATTGGTCAGGTCAATCCATGACTAAGCGTTGGGGAGCCAGTTTTGATAGGTTCGAGCAGTTTGTCCCCTGTCCGTACATACAGTTGGAGCCCATTGTCGGGGTCCCGATCCCATCTTCTTACTCCATGGAGACTAGATACCTCGATCTTACTGATCGTTCCACATGTCGGCGTCTCTCTGCACTCAACGCCTTCGCACATGTCTGTCCCTGCTCACTGCCGGTCCTGAGTGAGGCAGGACCGTCGTCTATTGTATATTGCCCGGACCGGCTTTCCTTACAGTTTGGATATGATCATGGGGTACCCGACCCCACGCCCATGCTACAGTCATTTTTTACCAATTCACCACTACGCATTGTGCTTTTTGGAGACGGACTTTGGACTCTTTTCTAAACTTCGTTCGTGGGCTAGCTGTCATCCAGACTGGTTCATTTGTCTTCTTGCGGGACATTTCTCTACGCTTGGCACGTAAAGGGATCACCCGTGGCTTGAGGAGCCGTTGGGCCCCGCCAGTCAGTACGCTGCCTCTCTGAAATGATGCTTCCACCGCGTCTTTGCCCACCACTGTTCCGGCCCCAGTAGGGCCCACCGCGGCGGACCGCTTGAGGAAATGCCTGAGGAAGGTACGCCTTTTGCCTTTTACTTTACTTTTTTCGTATCTACATACCATGCTTTATTTGTAAGTCAATTTTTGAGCTTCTTCTGGTTTTACTTTCAGGGTCTCCCTCGAATTGCTACTGCTCCTCCTGGCCCCTCGTTAAGACTTGTGGACCCAGCACCAGGTACGCATAACTTTGTGTTTTAAATTATTCCCTTCCTCGCATGATGTTTATTCCTGCATTTCGTAATTGTGGAATTATTATTATTATTATTATTTGTAGCGCACCTTGACGATGACGAGGACCAGGTCCCGATTTCTCAGCTTCACAGGAAAAGGCAATCTGTCCGTCATACGGCCGCGGTATCCCGAGATGCCACCTCCGAGGCTCCGAGTCGCCACCAAGCTCAGCTCTTGAGAGAGGATTCGGAGGAGGATCCCCAAGACTTGGCCGCCGGCCCTTCGGTTGCTCACCATTCCTCAGAGGGAGTTCTTCCAACACCGATAGAGGTCGTTGATTCTGATAGTTTCTCTTCCGAGCCCACTATTGCTGGGCACATCCCGGTCGTTGGTCAATCCTCCAGGGATTCTCTTAGCAGCGCCTCCTGCGCTGCCAGCCGTGCCACTATAGCCCCCTCAGCCGCATTGCCTGACACTGTTGTTCCATTCCCCACGAGGTCTGCTGCCCTTACTGCCTTTGAGTATGCCTTCGCTGATTCTGTAGCAATTTCTTCGTTACGCCATGAGTTCCTGTCACATTGACATGATCTCACTAAGGACACCCCTTCTATTGCGGCTTCGCCAGTAGATGACAGAGAGGTTTCTTTTCGCACCCCGCCTGATGCTACATTTTCTTTGTGGTTTCTGCCTACCCCCTGAAGCAGGGAGCCAGCCAGCCTAGAGAGATTGTTTGGGGATTTGGGAGATGAGGGACTCCCCCGAGGTAGTGCCTATCGGTTGCCTTTTTACTTGGGTTAGTTTGCTTCGCCGAGCAAGGTTGCTCCACTGTTGTTTCCCGTGAATCCTCTAAGGGAGAGAGTCCAAGAGGGACATGAGACTACTGCAGGTGATGTTCTTTTTGAGCGGGACCATCCTAGTGCTGAGGGAGGAGGGAGCCCAACTTCTCACCATGAGCCGCCTTTGGACACACAAGGCACGGGTTTTGACTTCGGCGACTTCATGGGTCACGCCTTTCCTCGAGCTCAGGCAGACTTGCTCCATGCTGTGTTTGTGCACTATCCTGAGACATTTGCCCAGTTTTCTACTCAGTCGGAGCTTGTGGCCCCCATGTTCTTGCTGACTCTCTTTCGCTTTCTAGACTGGGTTTGCCCAGTGCTTGTTAGTGACTTCAGCGATTCCACCATAGCCATTGCCCTATCTGCTATCGAGGCATTGCAGAAGATCGAGATTGACTGTTCTTGATTACTGCCTTGGCTTGACGAGGCCCATGCTGTTTCTACCTCCCATGTTACGGAGGTGACTGTTGCAGAGTACCGCAAGGTGATAGATAGTTGCCGACAAGACTTGCTTGTGTTGGAGGGAAAGTTGGATACTGCCTTAACCGCTCTTGCTGCCACTCCCCGACATGAATTCTAGAATATAGTAAGATATATCAAATCAATGACAGATTTAATGAGTCAGAATTCTTCCCAAAAAGGTATACAGAATTCTTAAGAAGTCATAGGGGAAAATATAATCAAACTATTGCTTAAATCAAGTTTGAGTCTGTTAGTTTCCTTGCCAGCTTTCTGGCCAGATTTCTGGCCGGCTTTTTGGCCGGATTTCCTTGCCAGCTTTTTGGCCGGATTTCTGGCCGGCTTTTTGGCCGGAGTAGCTAGGTAGTAGTGGGAATAAGTGTACGACGGTGAAACAATTAAGATAGGTAGAGAACAATACTATATAGCTGGTACTTTTTTTTTTTTAATCTTTTTGTACTAAACCATTGTAACACATGATTATGAATAAAATAGTTTTCATTTTTTTTACCATCTCATATTGTAGCATTGTTTCATATTCTCCTCACATGGTGCATAAAATGTTTTCATTTAGACTTATCCCTCTTATGACTTTGAACTTGGAAATATACAGTATGGCATCACAGAGTGATCATAATAGTACTTGTTAGGATTTTTATACTATAAATCATGACTTTATGTAATAGATTAATATCTGTTTGGATTATTTATTAATTAGTTATTTCTTGTCTTGATAAGAATTTTTATGGGCGAATATTTGTATTATATCATATTATATTGTGTATGGGTGTCTCTTATTTTATATAGTAGATATTCTAGTGTGTAGAATTCGACTTATACATAGATGATCAGATTATTGGTTCTTGTGGAATATAAGTCTTTAGTTCATAATCTTAGGTGGAATTAGACACACCATCAATAGGACTGTAGCACTATGTTTCAGTAGGTCTGTCTTGACTACAAAAAGTGGTATAATTTTGACTCACAATGTTAGTACACTTTGTGTATATTAAAGAGGATCAATTTGAGATAATTGTGTTTATACTGGCTATATAAGACAATTAGCACATCGTGGTTATTATAAATGCTTATACTCTTAATCCAAAGATAATGAATGGATGTCTACATTTGATGTTGTAGGCTTTGCTTCATCATAGAGTGAGGCCTTGTGGGCCAATAATCTCGATGAGTTGGGTCACAATATTAAATGTATAATAATTGTTAATTATTAATGGAATCCGTATCCTGGTATAGGGATTGATTATATCTTCGAGGATCCGAGATTCAAACTCTTCTTTTTATTTTTTTTTAAATTTATAATTTTGAGTTTAATATTTAATTATGGCTTAATCATAATTGATTAGAACGTTGAAACTTGATACGAGGGTTGTGGTAATTCTGCGCGCGCGCCCGGGGGGTTAATGTAATTAATCTAATTATGAGTATAAAAAGATTAGAAAATTCTAAAATCAGTTTATATTAAAAATACACAACTTTTTTCTAAAAAGATCTCTAATCCTTAATAGCTTGAGAAGGGACAACGAGTGGCTAGACGGAGGATTCATGCGACGAGGTCAACTAGAAAGTTGTAGAAGGCGTTGAGAGCTTCACATAGAGCTCGGAATTAACCTAGTACGAGAAGTATTCGAGGGAGTTTTGATCATACAAGTTCTTTATGCATTTTATTCAAATAAGGTAGGATTTCATGTTGATTTACATTGAAATATTGTGTAGATCATGTTTAATTCAATGGTATATATATGTTGTTTTGGCGTGTGATCAAGTCATGTATTTTTGTGTGAATCTTAGAATAATTTGGACAGCTAGGTTGTAAAAACAAAGGCCAAAACAAAATTATCTGCAAAGAACAGAATCTGGAAAAAAAAATCACGACGATAATTTGATTCAGGGAAATTCCATTAGGATGGTTCTAACACTCTAAATTTTTTGAACATTTTGCTGAGTGTTGGTTTATGTGTCTATTGTGTTGGGGTAAAATTTTGAAGACTAATTCAATGTAAATAATTCTACAAAAATTTGTGATCGAGCTGTAGTAGATTTGCGCCTATATCGGCTACACTGACACACTTTGGTAAAATGAGCATAACGTTTAGTGCGAGTATCAAAATTATGCACCGTTCATTTTGTTTGAAACAACACACATAGAACTTCAAAAAAAAAATTATTTTACTTTTACCAGAGCAAAATCAGTCTTTTGATTGATTTTAAAATAGTTTTTGTGTTTCAAAATAAGGTGATTAACTATGAATCGACACGAATATGTTGTCCGAACTTCATTTTTAACCTATTACGTATCGATTGAAAGCTTGTAGAGTAAACTTTTTGCTAAAATTGGACACAATGCCTCTACTTATATATTATAACGTTTTAGAATTTTTAAGAGTGAACCTGACTATATAGATTTATCCACTTGAGTAATCCATTGAAAAATAGAATCTAGATTTTTATACACTTGGCCTATTTCTTGCCTTTCATTCCACACAAAGTTACTATTTAAGTTTGATTTTGACTAGTAATGGTACATATGAGCATGCATGGACATTGGACTTTGGGTAAGGTATGGCCTCTCAATATAATAGCCTGTAAACTCGACATGGGAGTGTTTGCGATTCTCCCAATGAAAGACCGCGAAACAATTGTGTAAAGAGGTGGCTTGACAGTCAAAGCAGCCCGTGAACTATATAATAGAGTCCCCGATGTGGGCAACCCGAGGTGTAAAATCGTCCAAAATTGTGCATGAGTCGCATGAGAGCATGATAGTGTGGTGGATGTTTAGTCGATGGTTTATATTGTCGTTATGCATATTATATTGTTGATGTGAGCATCTTTTACTCAATATGCTGATGTTTTCAATATGACTTCCTACTCGAGCTCTAGCTTATCTTTTTCTGTAAATGACAAATTACAGGTGATGACGTGGACCCATGACTTAGACATCGTGTATCAAGATGTTCCAGCATGGTAAATAGAATTTATATTTTTGACAATATTTATGTTTAGATGTCCAGTTCAAAATTTTCAAACTTTATTTATTTTTTTGCTCAGAAATTGTGGGCCTATTTTAATTAGTTTATATTCAGATTAGTTAGGATCGATTATTTGTTATTTGATAGTGTTAGGACTTTATACTGAAAGCCTGATTATATGTAATGGATTAATATTTGTTTGAATTATTTCAACAATTATTTTCTTTCTCGATGAGAATCTTTATGGGCAAATATTTGCATTATATCTTATCATATTGTGCATGAATGTCTCTTATTCCACATAGTAAATAATCTGGTGTGTAGAGTTTGACTTACACACAGAGGATCAGATTATCGGTTCTTATAGAATATAAGTTTTTAGTTCACAGTCTTATGTAGAATTAGATATACCACCAATAGGACTGTAACACAGTGTTTCAGTAGGTCTGTCTTAACTATGAAAAATGGTATAATTTTAACTCACAGTGTTAGTACACTTTGTGTATATTGAACAAGATCAATTAGAGGTAATTGTATTTATACTGACAATATAATACAATTTACACTCATGTGTGCTTATACTCCTAATTCAAAGATAATTAATTGATGTGTGCATTTATTATTATTGACTTTGATTCATTATAGGGTGAGGCCTTGTCGGCCAATAGTCTTGATGAGTTAGGTCACAATATTAAGTGTATAACAACTATTAATTATTAATGGAATCCACGTCTCTTTATAGGGATTGATGATATCCCCTTGAGTAAGTTTATAAGTTTCAATTATGTCAAAACCCTGCAGGTGGATATTAGTATCTGACATAATGAATAAGTTAAGTGGAAGGTCATAAAGAATTTTATAGATGTTGATTGAATAAATTGTCAGTAATTTATTTTAATCAACGGGTATCTGTAATTTTAACGTCAGAAGATAAATAAGCATTTAATAACATGGAGCTCGAAATATAATTTTGAGATAGAGGAGGAGAATGCAATTATAATTCTGTAGTGGTATGACTTATTATTTATATAATTTGGAACTAATCCGGGCTGGATTAGGAATCCCGAATTATATAAGAAGCCCAGCCCATACTTCTCTGAGGAGTCCCTATCGTTGCCTATATATACACCGCTATGCCTTCTACGTCAGATACAACTTGATCATCAAAAGATTGAGAGAAATTCTGTGAAGGCAAATAGATCACGTTTTTGAGCCCACCCTCAGTACGTGATTAAGATGCAATAGGATCATGGTAGAAGATCTTGAGGTCAGTTGAGCAAGATCATATCAGCGGTGTTCAAAATTCGATCAGGATCAAACTGTTGAAGACAATCAAGATCAAACTAGACAGATCTTGAAGGTATGAATCATAGTTTCGCCTAGTAGGATTTCATAATATTTGTTGCATAAACTATATGCGTTCATCACTAGGTCTCTGGAATTGGTCCCTAACAGTGGTATTAGAGCCGGCTGTGATAACGCGTGTGGTTTATACAGACCATGTTGTCCACATAAAAGAAACAGAACGTAATATTTTTATGCTAACATCTATTTTGCAGTTTATTGTATCTCACTATTATAGTCACGCATGTATGATTGTGTGATAGACAGTTTTGGTGTGATTGGATTCCACACTACTTTTTATGTGTAGTTACGTATTTTTTTTGTTACCAGTTTTGGAGTTTGTAATATTAATATGTAGCATGTGAACTCCTATAATATGGAGGCTTGGGGTTCGATGTAAAGGTTTCAGTTTATTGACTGCAGTTGTTTTTTATTGATTTAGCCTTGTGAACTCCTATATGGAGGTATAGAATCAACATGTAATAGTAGGTTAGGATGATCAAAAAAATTAGTGATTTTGGAGGGATTGATCTGTTTCTTTTGAAGAAACAGTGTCGTAGCTTCGAGGGGCGCTCGACCCCGTCCACCCCGGTGTCAGCATCATATTCGCTATGGGGGACAAGTCGACAGTAAAAATCAAGATTTTTTTGGAAACTAATGATTTGTCCATAATAATTGGGATTCCTATTATGTGTATGATTATGTTTTCTTATTCATATGTGATTCGTATTGTTTCTTTATTTAATTATAGTTTCCTTATAATTTTGGACAACATAGAATATTGACTTATACCTAGATCACTTGTAAATATTTTTATAAACCCTTATGGAAAAATATCTTTAAATAACTAAGTGGGAGAAAGAGTTTGTCACGTACAAATCTCATGGTCTCCATCACTAGTTTGTAGATGATATGATTAATTTGTATGTTAGTTTTGAACCTTCCTCCACATAAGACAAAATTAATTGTGGAATCGTCGGTACAAACATCAATGGGATAACTCTAACTTAATTATTATGTGAAATATTATGTCTCCATCTAAAATGATTTATTATGGAATAATTAATTTAGTATGAGGTGATGGTGTACACTTAACTATAAATAATAGTATCCTCTCCATCTGAGTCACTACTCGATCAAAGTTTAGTTGGCTATTTAATTTTATTTGACAATAGTTTTTTTTGTCTAGATATCAGAAGTAAAAGGAACAGGGCTATCTGCACAAATAATGGAAAATAGTAGACTTTTCCATCGAAGGCATACTTTTCACGGTATGGTAGATTGTCAATGTTTTTCCTTAAAAGGTTTGGTGGAGGGAACTAATTTTTTAATAAAATTCAAAAGTTTTTATTTGCTCTTCATAATTATTATTATGTGATTCTCAGATTCAAGAATGAGCTTTTTCAATCCATTTTCTGTCATTCTCAAAGAAAACAAACTCACTGGACATAATTATATTAACTGGAAAAGAAACTTGAATATAGTGTTGACTGTTGTAGAGTACAAATATGTGCTCAATAAGGAATGTCCACAAAAATCTCGTGAGGAGGCAACCGATGAGGAGCTCTACCATAGCATCTATGTCAAATGTTGATGAGATACCATGGTATTACATTTTGGCATCCATGTCAAAAGTTTCACAACATCAGCATCAGTATATGCCCACTGTCTATGACATGATGATGAACCTCAAAGAAATATTTGGGGAATAGAATTGTGCAGTTAGGCAGGTTGCTATGAGAGACTTGCTTAACACAAAGATGGCTGAAGAGAGCTCAGTAAGGGATCATCTTATAAAGATGATGTGTCATCTAAATGAACTAGAGATCCTTGGAGCTGAAATGGATGGAAAAATCCAGATCGATATCATACTACATTCGCTGCCAGAGAGTTTTAAGAATTTTTGCATGAATTACAATATGAATATATATTGTTATACTTTGGCGAAACTTCTTAAAAAACTCCAAGCAGCAGAGGGCATAATGAAAAAGTCAAGAAATGTGTATATTTGAGAAATGTTCTGCTTCTAAGCCGAAAGGCAAGAAGAAGTAGAAAAAGGCTCAAAAGCAGGTCGTAATTTCTCAAGTGAATAATGGTCCTTAAGGTGGAGTGAAAAAATCTAAGGGCAACTGTTTTCACTACAAGCAGTCAGGATACTAGAAGGAGCAATGTCCGGTGTATCTCAACAAATTGAACAATCAACGTAAAATATATTCACTAGTGGTTAAAACATGTTTAGCGGTGTTATCTACAAACTCTTAGTGTGCAGATACGAAAGCCACTAATCATATTTGCAATTCATTGCCAGGGTTTCAGAAAACTAGGCAGCTTAGTGATGGGGAGGTTTATCTATACATGGGCAATGCTACGAAAGTAGCAGCAGTTGTTGTGTAAGACTTACGTCTTAGTTTTCGTAATGAAAGAATTTTAATATTAAAAGATTGTATTTATGTTCCTAGTATTAGAAGAAATTTAATTTCAATTTCTAATTTAATTAAAAACGATTATTTGGTTAATTTCAATAACTCTGTTGTTATTAAATTTAATAAACGTTTTATATGTTCTGGTTCATTGGTGGATGATCTTTATGTTATTAATCTTATCTCTCCCGCATTGCAACTGAATGAATTGAATAATACAAATAGTATATCATGCACTACTAGGAAAAAGACTTTTTGAGTCAAACCCTTCCCGTCGCAAAAAGTCATCAGGCCGTCGCAAAAAGGCTTTTGCGACGGCTTTGCGACGGCAAATTGGGGGTCGCCATTGCCTGGGTCGCAAAAACACTTTGCGACGGGAAGTTGCCGTCGCAATATTTTTGCGACCGTATGAAATGCCGTTTGCGACGGCTTTCGGACCGTCGCAAATGGTTATACCTTTTGCGACAGACAATACTGCCGTCGTAAGTTAGTTGGACTTTTGGCGACTGCTAAGGAACCGTCGCCAAGAACCGTCGCAAAAAGATTAACGTTTGCGACGGCTAACTTGCGGTAGGAAAAGGTAAACGATATTTGCGACCACAAAGAATGCCGTCGCAAAAGGTTAAAATGTATTTGCCACGGCTCTTTGCCGTCGCAAAACCTTTGCCTTTTTTGCTACTGTCGGTTGCCGTTGCAAAAGAGCTGTCGCATAAGGTTACGTTTTGCGACAGCTAACTTGCGGTAGCAAAAGGTAAATGATATTTGCGACCACAAAGAATGCCGTCGCAAAAGGTTAAAATATATTTGCCACGGTTCTTTGCCGTCGCAAAACCTTTGCCTTTTTTGCTACTGTCGGTTGCCGTTGCAAAAGAGCTGTCGCATAAGGTTACGTTTTGCGACGGCTTATGTGCAGTCGGAAAAAGTTATTTGCGACGACAAATATACCATCGCTAAAAGTGAAAAGGTATTTGCAACGGCTCTTTCTCGTCGCAAAGGGAAGATTTTATATTTTTCATTTCTTGGTATCACAAAATAAAAAATATTTAAATTCACTTAATATAAATCTATTAGTTTGAAATACCACAAACTAACTAACATAATTAAGCCAACAAAAATAATAATTTCAAACATAGCAACATAATTTCTAAATCATCCTTCATTTAATTCAAATCAACATCCATAAAACATATTCATTCATGCCCACGGCATTTACATGTTCAAAATAAGTGGCTCCAAAATATCTTCATTCAACAAAATACATGTTCATTCTTCCATAAACAAAAATAGACTTCAAAATGTGAATCTTCTCAATTGATGATCGCTTTAGTTTTCCTCAAACACCTGAAAAGAAAAGATGATAAAATAAATTTGAGATGCAAGTTAATTTAAATGTGTATGTATTTGCAACCATATGAAATAAAAAAATTTTATTGTTACATACATCACATATTCGCCAAGCAACCATACGGCCAACCGCTTGTCCAACTGTACGCATTTTTTTCAGTGGTCTTTCCAAAGAAACTTTCGGATTTATTGCATTTTTAATTAAAACTTTCCAGAACTCCGGACCCAATGCCTTTCCGTATACTTTTACCAGTGGATCCTTACTAATAACGATTCCGTCGGCCACATCTTCTTTAGGAATATTGTAACTTGTCAAGCGTACAATTTGCCCATCCTATAATTGTCGTTATAAATTTATAAACCAACATTTAAATACTAGCAAAATTGATACTTATGTAATTATCATGGATGCAAGCACCTAACACGATACAAACACACCGACATGTTGACTATCATGGATGCTTGTCTAGGTATGATCTTGGTTGTTTTTTTTTTCCTCTCATTCTCAATGAGATGAAAATATGTAATACTAAAAACTAGAGTTGAACATCATGTGCATTTGCATCAATGAAAAAACTGAATATACCTGACCATCAAGTCTTGCAAAAGGTGTTGACAATGGAGAAAATCCGATTACCACCTTGCGTCACATCACTTACAGATTCTCTAGTTATGCGGTGCCCACTAGCAACTCTTCCAGAAGGTGTTGACAAAGGAGAGATCCGGTCACCACCTTGCGTCTCATCTCCTACAGATTCCCTAGCTATGCGGTGCCCGCTACCAGCATCTGGAACCTATGACACAAACATTTTTATTTGTTCATTATTTATAACATGCTTGAAAATTCTATGAAAAATAAAAAATGGCCAAACATTTAAAAAGCACCTGTCCATGTGTGTTTGTCCCTTCTTGAGACTCAGATGTTATCCTAACTCCTGCACCTATCCAAGTTCAAGTTTCAGCAAACCACCAAATGTCCAGTTCAGTAACTTGACAAAATTCAAAAAATACCCACATATTACTCCCTCCATCCCAACTTACTTTGCATTTTAGGAAATCCCACTTTTTAAAGAAACACTTTTGTTGCACTTAAAAAGCTTCAATTTCCCACAAATACCCTTCAGGTTTTCTATAATTGTTCCTTTAACTCAAAACACACAGGGAAAAATGTATACAAAAACAAAAAGGACTACCAAGTGCACGAGGATCCACCTACTGCAGGGTATGAGGATGGTTAGTTTTATGCATCCTTACTCTTTACAAAATCTGGTTCATTGACGCTTTAAATGGACAAATTTTGGACATCCAACAATGAAAAAGGGCTCAGACAAAGTGGGACGGATGGAGTATTGTACTTTGGCAAGATTTTAACGGCTTTTCAAATGCTTTAACATGACCAAAACAAAATTGATGTCAAAACCAACAGTTAGACTATAAAGTTGAACATTAAGGATTTTTCAAGAGTTGAATTAAAGGTTAATACGAGTTTCTAAAATTGTCAAGTCCTAACATTTACTTTGAGTTTCAAGTTTCACAAACTTTAGAATGTCCACAAGTTCATTACGTTAACCAAGAAAATCCCACATTACTAATGTACTTTGACAAGATTTGACGTATTTTGATCAAAACTAATATTGATGCAAATCCAACATTTAGAATGGAGAAATTTAACATCGGTTTGAATACAAAACACTGGTAAGACACAATTGTCAGAATTCCTAACCTCAAGAGCAGCTGGTAGACACTGCATATGGCTCAGCCATTGTCTATGAACTTTCCGAGCAACAAAAACAAGAATAGCCGGTACATCAGTTAACACACCGCGACGAATCCGGAATCCAATTGCAGTGCCAAGACTGAAACGACGCAGCATCTTGCTATGAAATGCCCTAATGGTCATCAGTTCAAGCAATGTGGTAGCTTGCTGCCCAGTAGGCAGTCGCCCTAGAGTTTCAGGCAAAACCCCTTTTTGAAGGTTTCCAAAGTAATCCTCCCTATCTTCAGCAGCATCAGTTAACCTGCTGGAAGTGGGCCATGAGAAGTAGGCAGCATTGCTCTCTAAATGCTGATTACCTGCTGTGAAAGCTTGCTGAGATGGTGAGCTAGATGACGGCACATTTGTGTGGTTACAGTAGGCCTTTTCCAAGTCCAAAGCTGATTCCTCCGATGGGGTGGAACCGGCTTGGTGAAATCTTAAGTCCAATTTGCCCTTGTCCATCTTTCACTCCTACAAGAATTAACTGATATTGTTGAAAGATCCAGAGCTTCAAAGAATCTCATCTTCTACATTCAATTGCCATAGCTAAATTGTTACTCAGAGCATCCTATATTTATATCCACTATGGAACCTTTAACTTCTTAAGGAGACAAGCATTTAGTCTATTTGTCCCAAATCAGAACTTTTAATGTACAAAAACCCCTCTATTTTCCAGCTGTTCAATACAAACCTTTTCCAAAAGAGAACTACAAAAGAAAATCAAATGATTAACCATCCTAACCCATCAAACTGGCAAGCCATTTTGGGGTATCATAATGGAACGTCATACAGAAAAAGTGGCATGGAAGGAGTAGTTTGGAACGCGAATAGAATATTTCTTGACCTAATTGTGGAGAGAGAAGAATGAAGAAGCAAGTCCAGTTACGGTTGCAATAAACTATCAAACACAGAAACGAAATGGTTCCTCAATAACATGGATATGAAAATGAATTTAGATCAAATGTGGACGTAATTTAGCAGAGGATCAACTGTAATCACATAAGGCTGAATGAAGAACACCTGTGAGGGAGAAAGAGGGAGAGAAGCAAATAGACGAGAGCCGTACCAAATTGGTATCTGAATACTCCATTAAAAGCAACCTAAATTGGAGCAATCTAGAGTGTGCTTCTGGAAAATTGGTATCGTGAGAACCAACATCAAACCCAAATGAGTGGAAAGAAGAGCTACAACAAGTCAATCAGAACGCTATACAAGTCAATTAGAAACCATATTTTCCTGTTCATATATAAGAAAAATGGAGCATCATCCAATGGTAAAACAAAATGGCTAGAAAGCGATACAGCAACCACAAATAATTGGGATCACAGAATCAATACCACCATTATTCTCTTCCCAATTCCCTACACCTATGCCACCTAAATAAGCTTGACGCATCAAATTCCAGAAGCAAATTCTATTTCAAGAATCAAGTCATCAACACAGATTGACAAGCGCTCTACAGCTTTCCATTTAACAGAATTTTTCGACATAATCCCTCGTAACCAAATATTCTTGTTGTGTGATATAGTACTTACCAAGAAATGTAGAAGGGCTTCGAATGACAGACAACTTCTTCGTGTGAGATATAGAAAGAGCTTGTTCGTTTGAGAGAAATGGCTTCACGTGACCGGGAGTCCTTCTTCGCGCACGAGAAAGAGAGATATACGAGAGATCAAGGGAGGCGACGGTGGTGGAGGGAGGCGACGGAGGGCGACAGACTTAAACCTGGGAGGCAGGGTGGGTGGGGGGGGGGGGGGGGCTGCGGTGCTCCATCTGCTGAAGTATAAAACTGATCAGGAGAGTTAGGGCAAATGAAATAACGTGGAAAGCTGGGAGGGAAAATGAAAAGACAAAATGGAAAGCTGGGAGGGAAAATGAAAAGACAAAATGGAAAGCTGGGAGGGAAAATGAAAAGGCAAAAAATTAGTATAGGCGGGAAAGTAATTGGTGTTATTAATTTACTACGTATATATTATTACAATAATAATAATCTAAAATTATTTTTATGTGTCATATTATTTTTAGTTTAATTTTTTTATAGTAGTTTTTTATCAAAACGAAAAAATTTTATTCAGCTCGCTCTCTTTCGCTTGGGGTGTTTGCTCATCTTTGTTGCGAGGATTTCAAAATTAATTACGATACGAATGTGCCGAAATTTTTTTATAGGTCGCAAGGATTTATATTTACACGTACAAGACGATTTCGGCATTCAAAATTAGTTAGTGTTTCAAATTTAGGGATTCGAATTTTGGATTTAGAGTTTAGGGTATACGTATAGGGTATAGGGTTTTAGAGGTATGGGCCAGGGTTGGGATTTAGGGTATAGGATCTAGAGTATGCGGTTAAGCTTTGGGTATATGGAGCAGGAGTTTAGGATTTAGGGTTTACAGTCGAGGGCCGGGATGGTATTTTCGAGTGTACCGTTTAGGTTTTAATATTTAGATATATATATATTTTAGAGTTATTTAATATTTATTATTAGGGTTTAGAGTATATCATGCATAATCTAAAAAAAAAAAAAGAAAAATCTTAATTATCGTATATCATTGACGGAAGTGAGCAAGTGATAGTCTCAAAAAATTAAAATCATCATTAAATTGCCTCAGTGTTATTTGATTGATTTTTTCCCATTAGGTTGTCTAATTACCACAATCATTCATAAGTAACAGAAAATTATCGTAATGCCTAATTAATATATTTTTATTATTGCTTAACTTAAGTGCAATTCGAATAAAATTTTATATATTATAATTTTTGAGTGACAAAATTTTTCGACATGACAATTCATATCAATCATATATTTATTGATCTTCCATTTAATTACATGTTCAAATTTTTTAATTAATTTGTCATTCTTTTTATGGAAAAATATATTTAACTGAAAAGGAAACGAATTTTAATGATATATGCATACACTTATTTTTTTGAATTAAAAATAAATCACTTTTACGCATAAATATTTAATTTTTTCAAACCAATTAATGTCTCTCAAATACGAATTTGTTAATTTAGCACACAATAAAATTTAAAAGTATAATACGGGTTTTTTTCTTTCAAATTTTTAAAAAAATATGATTTTAAATTGTTTAAATTTTAAAAATACTTATTGTCAAAATAGAATGATTTTTAAAATATTTACTTTTTGCGACGGGATACCCAGCCGTCGCAAACAGTATTTCCTTTTGCGACGGCATCATCTCCCGAGGCAACAGGATAGTACGTTTTTGCGACGACTAACGGTCCGATCGCAAACAATATTCACTTTTTGCGACGGCCTACTGAACCGTCACAAAAGATACTCGTTATTTGCGACGGCAAGATTACCCGTCGTAACCAGTACTCCTTTTTTGCGACTGGGAACGTCCCAGTCGCTAAAAGTGGTACTGTTTGCGACAGGAAGCATGCCGTCGCAAAAGGTACACTTTTTGCAACGGGAAAGCCCGCCGTCGCAAAAAAGTTGACTCAAAATCCCTTTTTTCTAGTAGTGATGTAAGAGAAAGACACCTTCTGAATTGAACTAAACGTATCTTTGGCGCTTACGCCTAGGTGTAGTGAATGTTGTAACAAGTTTTGACATTCCATAGCATTTTTTTGGACCCTATTGTAGGTATAGCTTTTTATAAATGCTATTTTAATTAGGTACATCTTCCAATAATAATTTTTTGGATGTTATAAAAAGGTCAATGTTTCAAGGACGCTATCTGTTGTGTACATTACATGTTACAACCTGTCATTTAAAGATATTTTATTTACCTGACATGTGCTTGTTGTATTCTTGCCAAGCTCATACAGGCCTATCCCAAATGTTATCGATAACATTAAACTCAAAACCATAAGAGGTAAATACTAACAGAATTAAATTAATACTCATTTCGAAATAATATACGTAACCACAAATATTTCAAAATGAAGTATTGTATATCCCAAAAAGTAGACTACAAAGTCTTGCAATAAAAAGAAAGCAATATATGTTAAGGAAAAAGTCCTTAAATGTATAAATCTGACCTACACCGACTTCATCTCTCTATGTCTTTCGTCAAAGTCACAAAACACTGATATACGTACCAAAAATGAACCAGAGTATTATGTTAACATCTTTATCCCAAAAAAAGACTACAAGTCTTGACAACAAAAAGAAAGCAATATCGTCAATGAAAGTCTTCAACTATGTCGAACCGGCATATGGTATGTTCATCTGTATACGCCTGTATTCAAAACTCACAAAACACCGATTTTTAGTTTCAAACCACAAACTTACATGCACAAGAAAAACATATTTTGATTTGAATAAACAATCGATCACCGCGTAAGTAGTCAATTAGGACTAAGAAAATATGCATTCTATAACAGATGTTGAAATGGACAAGGGACATGGAAATTCATCGAAAATAGTGATAAGTTGACTTTATTACTTTGTAAACATTGTCGTTAATAAGCCAAGAACTTGACTCGTATTACACACACATAAAAGAGACTGAATACATAGCGTGCAAAAGCATATCACGATGAAGTTTATTTGGTTTTTGCTGCTAGTACATTATGATATTCAAGTTTGTTTATGGTAATAGTAATCTATTTTAAGGAATGATCGTTGGAAGTCATGGAACAAAGCATCTAGGAGCAAATAGGGAGTTGGCAACAGGACCAAGTGACAAAGTGGTATTTATTTTTGTGGAACTAAGCACCATGGATAGAGATTGGCTTTTTCAAATTTTGAAGGGGTGCGGGAGAATTCAAGGCGTGGCTATTCTAGCTTAGAGATCCAAGTCTAATTTCAAGTTTGGCTTTATTAGGTTCTACTACAAGGAGCCACCAGTAGATGCGATCAAAAGTATAAATGGAATTGTCATATGGAGACTTGGTTCATGCTAAGATGACCTCCTTTCCATGGCAGCCATACACGGATGTGTTGGGAATCCATTCCCAGAACCCAACAATATGAGTACAGATTAAACGTTAACAGATCAAAAAACCCTACAAGGTGGAATTAGGGTTTTACCTCGACTCCTACAGAACAACGATCGCTGGTAGAACTTGTTACAGCCGTCTGCTGTAAGCCTAAAGATCTTCTGCCGTATTCCCTTATACCTCGATTCTCGTGCCGATTGTGGGATCAAACGAGATCGTCTTGTTCTCTCTCAGACCCATGTATTCGAGTCTCTCAATAACGTAATGTGTGTCTGACCTAGAGAACGAAGCGGTATATTTATAGGGCTAGGGCAGGGACCTGATCAGGAGAAATAATTCTTGGCTCCTTGTGTAAAATAAGAAACCCTAATCCTACTAAGACTATATTTCTTATTTCACAAATTATAATTTACACCACTAAAGAATTATAATTGCACTCCCGTCCTTATCTCAATTTATATTTCGAGCTCCAAGTTATTAAATACT
Organism: Arctostaphylos glauca; assembly: GCA_019985065.2. Classification (NCBI taxonomy): domain Eukaryota; kingdom Viridiplantae; phylum Streptophyta; class Magnoliopsida; order Ericales; family Ericaceae; genus Arctostaphylos; species Arctostaphylos glauca. Next base: position 7,794,754 of record JAHSPW020000004.1, read on the forward strand.
TACTAATCTCCCCACGTTAAGATTACAGATACCCGTTGATTATAATAGATTACTAACAATCTCCCACTTAATCAACATCTTTAAATGCCTTGAGACTATCTGCTTAACTTATTCGATATGTCGGATACAAATATCCACCTGCAGGGTTTGACATCATCGAAACTTATAAGCTTACTCAAGGGGTTATCATCATTCCCTACTGGGATGTGGATTCCATTAATAATTAATATCGATACATGTCTTGCATATAATATCGTGACCAAATTCATCAAGAATATTGACCCCAAAGAGGATCTCACTTTTAAATGAGTCAAAGTCAACAACATTATATGTATATATCTATTAATTATCTTTGGATTAAGAGCACAAGTATTCATAATAACCATGAGGTTTTAATCATCTTATAAAGTTAGTATAAAGATAATAACCTCAAAAATGGTCCCGTTCAATACACACACAGTGTACTAGCACAATGAGTTGGAAGTAGTATTAAAATTAATACCATTCGCCGTGATCAAGATAGACCCACTAAAACATTATGCTACAGTCCTACCAATGGTGTGTCAAAATCCATTTAAGACTGTGAACCATAACTTATATTCCACAAGAACCGATGATCCAATCTTCTGTGTGTAAGTTGCACTCTACACACTGGATCATCTACTATGTAGAATAAAAGACACACATGCACAACATAAAATAATATCATGCAACTATTGCCCATAGAAGATTCTCATCAAAATGGATAAAACTGATTAATAATATTAATCCATTACATAAAACCATAACGTTTCACATAGTTCTCTAACAAACTCCCACTGAGACTCACATCCATGTGGCCACACATCTGACTCCCATTCCTTCTACGTGATTATCAAAAATCTTGGCTTGTAAGCTCTTCGTAAATGGATCTGCCAGGTTGTTTTCCGATGCAATCTTAGTCACAGTAACATCACCTCTCTGTACGGTCTCTCGAATCAAATGATACTTACGCTCAATGTGTTTACCCTTCTTGTGAGCCCTTGGCTCCTTTGAATTAGCAACTGCACCACTATTGTCACAATAGAGCGTAATGGCTGATTGCACTGAAGGAATCATTTCTAGATCCATCAAGAAGTTCCTGAGCCAAACGGCCTCCTTGGCTGCTTCAGACGTTGCCACATACTCTGTCTCCATGGTGGAATCAGCAATGCATGATTGCTTGACACTCCTCCAACTAATGGCTCCTCCTCCTAGGGTAAACACATATCCTGAGGTAGACTTTCTGGAATCCTTATCTGACATAAAGTCTGAGTCTGTGTACCCACACGGTACAAGACTAACTGACTGGTACACCAACATATAATCTCTAGTTCTTTTCAGATACTTGATTATATGTTTCACCGCAGTCCAATACTCATGTCCAGGATTAGACTGATATCTGCTGACCATGCCAACCGCAAAACAAATATCAGGTCTAGTACATAGCATAGCATACATGAGGCTTCCTACTGCTGAAGCATAAGGAACTGCCTTCATCTTTTCCATCTCATCAGTTGTCTTGGGACACTGATCCTTAGACAGACTAATTCCATGTCTAAAAGGAAGAAATCCTTTCTTGGAATCTTGCATGCTAAAACGAGCAAGGATCGTATCGATGTAAGAAGCTTGTGATAAACCCAACATCCTACGCTTGTGATCTCGCATAAGCTTAATCCCAAGGATGTGACTAGCTTCTCCCAAGTCCTTCATTTCGAATTGGCTGGACAACCACACTTTCACTGCAGACAACTCTCCCACATCGTTTTCGATGAGCAGAATGTCATCAACATATAGCACTAGAAACACCACCACTTTGCCGCTGCGCCTCTTATACACGCAAGACTCATCCGGACATTGATCAAAACCAAAAGACTTGATTGCTTGATCAAAACGGATGTTCCAAGACCTAGATGCCTGCTTAAGCCCATATAAGGACCTCTTAAGCTTGCACAACATGTGCTCTTGACCTTTTGATATGAAACCATCCGGTTGCACCATATAGATACACTCTTCCAGATTTCCATTAAAGAACGCAGTCTTGACATCCATTTGCCAAATCTCATAATCAAGATGAGCTGCAATGGATAAGAGAATCCGAATGGATTTAAGCATGGCTACTGGCGAAAAAGTCTCCTCATAATCGATCCCTTCTTTTTGAGTATACCCTTTCGCAACAAGCCTAGCTTTGAAGGTATGCACCTTCCCGTCCACTCCTCTCTTCTTTTTGTAGATCCACTTGCATCCGATGGGTTTAATCCCATCGAGTGGTTCTACAAGATCCCAAACTTGATTTGAGTACATGGACTCCATCTCTGACTGCACAGCCTTTTGCCAAAGTTCTGCATCTTTACCTTGTAATGCCTCATTGTAGTTACAGGGTCCAGCATTTTGCTCGTCAGGAATCATATCATAATATTCTCCCAATAACGTATACTGAGCGGGTCGTACAATAACCCTCCCACTACGATGAGGTTCAGGTGTGTCAATAGGTGCATCAATAAATGTCTCTTGAGGTGTTTCTTCACGTACTACTGGTGGTATAAAAGATTGTGTCTGTCCCTCTCCTCTCAATTCCTCTAGAACAATCTTACTTTTGGGTTTGTGATCTATTACATAGTCCTCCTCTAAGAATCGAGCATTTGTACTAACAAAAACCTTCTGATCTTTAGGACTATAAAATAAACCACCTTTCGTTCCTCTAGGGTACCCCACAAACAAGCAAACTTCTGTCCTTGATTCCAATTTATCTGCGTTCCCCTTCAACACATGTGCTGGACTACCCCAAATCCGAACATGCCGTAGACTGGGTTGACGCCCAGTCCACAATTCTGTGGGTGTAGACGGTACTGACTTAGAGGCACCAAGTTAAGAATATATGCAGCCGTTTCTAGTGCATGTCCCCAAAACGAAATTGGTAAATCAGAATAACTCATCATTGACCTCACCATATCCATAAGTCCTATTCCTTCTTTCTGCTACACCATTTTGTTGTGGCATACCTGGTGCTGACAACTGGGATACAATCCCTTCAGCCGATAAGTAATCCTTAAATTCTCCCAAGAGGTATTCGCCACCACGATCAGATCGTAGTGTCTTGAGACATTTACCTAGACGCTTCTCCGTTTCTGCCTTATACTCCTTGAATTTCTCAAAGCATTCGGACTTACGGCGCATCAAATAAATGTATCCATACCTTGAGTAATCATCAATAAAAGTAATGAAATACTCAAAACCACCTCTAGCTTGGACATTCATAGGACCACACACATCAGAATGAACCAATTCCAACGGTTCTTTGGCTCTATATCCCTTAGCTGAAAATGGCCTCTTGGTCATCTTACCTTGTAAACATGATTCATAGACTGGAAGTTCCTCTACTTGCAATGAACCTAAAGGTCCATCTCTAACCAGTCTAGAAATCCTATTCAGACTAATATGGCCAAGACGTAAGTGCCAAAGATACGTTTGGTTCAACTTAGAAGGCTCCTTTCTCTTACAAGGCAAATTATTAGTGTTATTCAATTCATTCAGTTGCACTGTAGGAAACATAGGATTAATAATATAGAGATCATCCACCAATGAACCAGAACAGACAAAATGTTTATTTAACTTAATAACTACAGAGTTACTAAAATAAACTGAATATCCATCCTTAAACAATTTAGAAACTGAAACCAAGTTTCTTCTAATACTGGGAACATAAAGACAATCTCTTAAAATTAAACTCCTATCATTACTAAAATTAAGAAAAACGTTTCCTACTGCAACTGCTGCTACTGTGGTAGCATTTCCCATATGTAAGCAAATCTCCCCATCACTTAGTTTCCTGGTTTCCTGGAACCCCTGCAATGAATTGCAAACATGATTCGTGGCACCTGTATCTACACACCAGGTACTGGTAGATAACACCGCTAAACATGATTCAACTATTAGCGAAAAAGATTTACCTCCTTTGTTCACTTTATTGAGAAAAACCGGACAATCCTTCTTCCAGTGCCCTTTCTGGTTGCATTGAAAACACTTACCCTTAGGCCTTTTCACTCCATCGCGAGGCGCTATAACTGCCCCCACAACCTTCTTATGAGACTTGTTCTGCTTCTTCTTGCCTTTCGGCTTAGAACTAGAAGCCTTCTCAGTCACTAACACAGATGATTTCTTCACACCCAAAAGACCCTCAGTAGCATGGAGTTCCTTAAGCAATTCCGACAAAGATAAATGCATTTTGTTCATAGAATAATTTACGCAGAATTGCTTAAAACTCTCAGATTTTAGTGAGTTAAGAACAAAATCGACCTGGGTTTTCCCATTTCAACTCCTAACATCTCTAGTTCATTCAAAAGAGCCATCATCTTTAGAACATGATCTCTAATTGGGGTCCCTTCAACATGGGTGATATTCATCAATTCATTAAAAGCAACTAGCCTTGCTGCACGATTCTGTTCCCCAAACATTTCTCTAAGGTTCAGTATCATATCGTACGCAGTTTCCATAGACTGATGCTGATGTTGCAATATATTCGACATAGATGCCAGAATATAACACCGCGCCATCTCATCAGCCTTCTTCCACTGCTTAAAAGGCTTTGCTTCCTCTTCAGTGGCATTTTCAGAGAGTTGCAGAGGGCACTCTTGACTTAGCACAAACTTGTGCCCCTCAGCAGTTAAGACAATGTCCAAGTTTCTTTTCCAGTCAATATAATTTTCGCTAGTAAGTTTGTTTTCTTTGAGAATAACAGCAAGTGGATTGAAAAATACCATTTTTGAATCTGAGAATCACATAATAACAAGAATTATGATGGGCAATAAAAAATTTAAATTTCAATTCAATATTGGTTCCCTCAACCACATGTTGAAAAGAAAAACATTGGCAACCCTACACACCGTGAAGAGCATGCCTCGATGGAAGGTCCTCTACTCTCCATCATTCGTGTAGATAGGCACAACCTTTTAATTTCTACCATCTAGACACCAAACCGTGCCAGGTAAAATTAAATAGCCAATATAGCTTTGGTTCTATAAATAATAGCAGTGACCCAGATAGAGGGGATACTTTTATTTATAGCTAAGTGTACACCATTTCCTAGCTTTTAGACCCATTGTTCCGTTATGAACCACCTCAGATGGAGAAGTGCCCACACAACAATTATCTTAAAACTATCACTCAAGGAAGTTTGTACCGATGATGCCATAATCAATTTTGTCCAATAGGGAGGAAAGTTCTAAAACCATCACACAAAATTAATTATATCACCAACAAACTAGTAATGGAAACCGTAGGATTTATTCAAAATAAACTCCTTCTCCCACTTAGTTATTTAAAATTTTGTGAGGATTATCAAAATATATGTGTTTACAAAAAATAGTGATCTAGGTCAAAAGCCAATTATTACCATGTTGTCCTAAAATGGTAAACTATCACATATGCAAACACTTATGGAAACAAATATAAACATAAACAAAGAAACATGATAAACATGAATCCCAACTATTATGGTCAGATTCTGTTTAAAAAAAAAACAGCCAAGTTCGCAGCTACGTCTTGCCCACCAAGTAAAAGTTTGATGCAGGCACAGGGGGTCGAAGGGGGTCACATAATCTAGATTATACAAAATACACTGCATGATTTGTAATCTTACAACACTGTAAGCGATACAACTGGAAAAATAGAGATTACATTCAAAACTTATGCCTCCCACATACCGGAGTTCACAAACTACTCTTATATTACAACCACGAAAAATACTCGTGGTACCCAAGATAAAAGCAGTAACCACGTTAAAATTAAACGTGGGATCCAATCACACAAACATTCATGCGTGACCATAATAGTGGGATAAGATTTCCTGCAAAATAAGGGTTAGCATATTCTAGAACTCTGCAAAACAAAAGTTAGCACAATTCATACGATCGACCCTCTACAGACTCCGGACAACATGGTCTGTTTAATCTATACGCATGATTACAGCCTACTCTGATACCACTGTTGGGAATCCATTCCCAGAACCCAGCAATATGCGTACAGATTAAACGTTAACAGATCGAAAAACCCTACAAGGCGGAATTAGGGTTTTACCTCGACTCCTACAGAACAACGATCGCTGGTAGAACTTGTTACAGCCGTCTGCTGTAAGCCTAAAGATCTTCTGCCGTATTCCCTTATACCTCGATTCTCGTGCCAATTGTGGGATCAAACGAGATCGTCTTGTTCTCTCTCAGACCCACGTATTCGAGTCTCTCAATAACGTAATGTGTGTCTGACCTAGAGAACGAAGCGGTATATTTATAGGGCTAGGGCAGGGACCTCAGGAGAAATAATTCTGGGCTCCTTGTGTAAAATAAGAAACCCTAATCCTACTAAGACTATATTTCTTATTTCACAAATTATAATTTACACCACTAAAGAATTATAATTGCACTCCCGTCCTTATCTCAATTTATATTTCGAGCTCCAAGTTATTAAATACTTACTAATCTCCCCACGTTAAGATTACAGATACCCGTTGATTATAATAGACTACTAACAGGATGGACAAAGACAGGAAGGTGGCTTAGTGGGGCAAAACAAGATGAAGAACAGGAGCAGATACAACAACAAAAATGTAGCAGTAGCAGCATCCAAAAAGCATGGCTAGTAGTAGTGAAATAGCAGCAGAAAAACAACAGCAGCAGCAGTAGTAGTATCAGCAATGAACAACAGAAAAAATAGCAGCAGATAAAGCATAAAAAAGCCGAGGATGAAGCAGTAAAAACAGCAGCGGCGGCAACGAAAAATAGCAAAAACATCAGCGAAACAACAGAAAAAACAGCACGAAAAAGCAGCAAAACAGCAGTAGGAAAACAGCACAAAAATAGTAGAAAAACAGCAATGAAACAGCACGAAAAAACCAGGAAACAACAGCGAAGTAGCAAACAAAAACAGCAACAAGACAGCTGCAGAAACAGCAGAAAAACATATGCACAGTGAAAAAAAATGTTACTTGGATGTACATTTAAATCAAGCATGATGGGTATGTTGCATTAATTATTTGAGTTTAGAAATAACATCTTGACAGACCCCTCTTTTCTCTTTGTCTTTTGTCTTTTTTCCTTTTCTTTTTATGTTGTTTCTTTCTTTCTTTCCTTGGTTGGCCGTGTGGTGTATACATGAAGAGGAATGCGTCGACAGAAATACCTTGTATACAATATACAAATATGAGCGTGTCTAAATCTTATTTAAGTTGCAGACTAACTTTTTGATAGATGGCAGCATCATTTAAACTTTTCATGTCCGCTCATTATGCCAAGTAGGGATCCTCTTATGTGATAGACGTCTCATATGATGCAGAATGAAACTCAAAATGATCCGAGCTGGTCATTTTATCAATCCCTTTTGTTTTCATCGTTTATACAAAACATCAAGTTGATCTAATGTGGATATCCAGTATGGTGGTCATAATGTGACCTCCTAAAAAAATCAAGTTCATCTAATGTTGATCTTATATATTTACCAGTCAAGCTCCTATTCTTCACTTCTGTTCCACATGTAAAAATATTTGTTGTGTTTCCAGTATGGTGGTCATCAATATATTAGCATCTAAACTTCATGCCAAATACAAACTAGAGGGGTTATGCAGTCACCTCCTCAAAGCAGTTCTAAGGGGTTGTACAACCACCTCATTATATCCAACAAGTAAAAAAAGAACAATATACATCCTAACACAGACTAGAGGGGCTATGCTACCACCTCCTTAAAGTAGTTCCAAGGGGTTATATCACCACCTCATTATATCCAACAAGTAAAAAAAGAACAAAATACATCCTAACACAGATTAGAGGGGATATGCTACCACCTCCTCAAAGTAGTTCCGAGGGGTTATACCACCACCTCGTTATATTAAACAAGTTAAAAGAAGATAATTATACTTCCTCTAGCTTGCATTACACCTCAAGTCTGTAGGAACTCAGGTTAGAGGTTTCCGCTAGGGAAAGTGCACTTGTTTAAACGTAAAATTTATCACTTTTATAAGAAAGTATACCCTGTCGTAAAGTTCATAGTAACTTTGTCAACGGGCCAAACAACAGTGGTTCCAAGAGCTTCTTTGAGATAAGTCATATCACTTGTGCTCCTCCATAATTACACATCATCCTTCTTTACAACATCTACCCCAACTCTCACTGCATTAGGCCAAATAGGAATATAAGGAACAAGTGCATTTGGATCACTAGAAGACCAACGCCCTTCAACAACTACTTCTCCTGTCCCCATCCAATCAAGCAACATGCACTTGTTGCTATGAAGGTTGGCGTTCATACTCTTTAGCAACAAGTTGACAGAAAGCAAACCAACAATGTAAGATGTTAGAAACAATAATTTTGACATTACAATAATATACCTAGTTTTGTGGAAGGGTATAGGTGATGGTACCTCTTTAGTTGCTGAGGGAGATAAGATCGGTGTTGGTGGAGCGACCTCGTTACTTGCCTGTTGTTTTTCACCCTAGAAAGTTCAACAACAATAAAAAAAGGCATAAAAATACTATGCGAAACAAGCCATGAGTAAAGACAACGTAGAAAACTAGAAAATACTTACATGGTTTCCTTTTAACTCATCATATAATTTTTGCGTATTTTCTATTTGAGACCTCATTTGAGCATTTTCTTGAGTTAGATGAGCTAATTGCCTATTCACATGCGATATAGTATACCCAATTTGGATTGTGTGACACCTTTCCCGAATCCTCTTATGTGGCCACCCTTGTCGGGACCAAGTACTTCCGACAAAGCATCTTCTTTCAGATTACCTGAAGATGACTTTGGTGTATGCTGTTCAATAGCTTTCAATTTTTTCTACAAGTTATATAATGAAAAAACAATATAAATGATTAAGGTGATTGCCCAAATTATATAACAAATTAAGTACAATAGTAAAGAGGAGCCATGGCCTCACAATTATTTCATCGACATTTGTGTTTACAGCTTCACCGTTCTTTCTTGTATGTCCCTTAATCCAAACATCAACTCTATTGATGGAATCGGGGTCATTACTTTTTAGAATATGACTTAGGTTATACATTTTTATACGAAGTACAAGAACCTTTTGAAAACAACTAAAAGCGTTGTGGTCATACCAATTCATCCTACAACCGTGCATATCCCTTTCGACTCATAGTATGCTGAAAATTTTCCTTTCTCATTTTTGAAAAAATAGCACTCTTCTCCTAATTTGAAGAAATCGCAATACCTTATTATATCTTTGGCAACTCAACCAGATCAGAAATGAAAAGCAGAAGACAAAACAAAATTGCGTAATTCTTTTTTTTTTTTGCTAAGCAAAGAAATTTTATTAATCTCTGAGAATAGAGTATAAAGATTGAAAGGAGAACCAGGAAAAGGTATCACAACGAACGACCTCGAATCTCAACTAGGTTGCCACCCAATACGCCAATAGTCATATGTCAGTAGAACTTCCAAAAGGGCTTGCAAGGAGGAAACCAACAAAAGGCAACATAAAAAATGACAAATCCGTACACCAAACTGCAAATTTTCAAGACCAAACTAAAACAAACACACTCATGGGTACAAAAAGAAGTAACATCCAAAACTAAACTCCAAGAGCCTGACTATGAAAGCTACTCTAATGTCTCCACACTATGATCAAAAGCACCACAAATATGTCCTTGAATAAAGTGCAACCAGAATAAAAATAACTTCAATAGGACAATGTAACAACAGCAAAATAGTGCAGCAAAAAACCAGATTAGGCTCAGCATTCCAGAATCTACCAACACATTTGATATTAACCAAACCAACTCTATATTACAACAAAACTTGTAGAAAGCAGCAAAACATCCGATAAAATTGCATAATCCTTAAATCTAAACATATTCTGAGTTGCACGTACCTTAAACTTTTGACTAGATCCTTCCAATCATGCAATGATTGGATGTTATACGGCTGCCATTTTAGTCTTTGTTCCTCAGTCGAAGTTTTGTTCAATTTTGTGATAAATGTCGACTTCGAGGCTCTCCAAATGGTGCCCATGTTCTTAAGAACCATTTCTCTCTCCCATTCTCGACTCATATCGAACCGCGCCAACAATTTTTGGGTAAGTGATCCTACCATACTTGAGTTGATTTTCAAAAGACTTCTTCCATTCCCGAAGGTAGTTTTTGCCAATCCTCGAGTGTTAATGGCACAATCTCTCGACCTAGAGGTCCCAGGAAAGAAGACAACTTGATTGATCCCTCACCAATTGGTTGACCATATTCATCATACTTGACTTTAACCTGACTTGAATCATCTACATCAATTGTTTTTAGTTTGCTCGGGCCTCTTTTACATTTTTGTTTTTGGGTCACACTTGAAGGGATTTCAGGACTTACTATAGAAAGCGGGTCAATTGGTTCAGTGGGTGATATAGGGTGCTGCAAAATGGGTCAGTTTGTGCAAATTATATAAAGAGCCTGCATATGAAAAGCATTATCAACAACATTTATTTGTTAAATGGTATACATAATACCTTATTCGCTTCAGACCGCAAGGATTCATCGTTGTCATTATCAAAATTCAACCTTTCTTCACCATTCAAAGGCACATAGTCTTCACCTCTACCTCCACGTCCTAATTTGTTTTTCCTCTTAACATTGCCTTTACCATTACCACTTTGTTCATTAGCAAATATGAACTTTGATGGCTTCTTGATTCCAGCAGCCGCCATTTCTATTAAGTTTTACTGAATAGTTTGTTGCTTTTTCCTTTCATATCCTTCCAACTTCTTCATCAAGAACCCCGGCTGGACATACATGTTACTGAAAACATAAAATCAAATATCAAGAAATAAGCAAAAGAAATGTCAATCCAGAGTTCAAAGTTCAACAATTACAAAAGGCATAACAATATAATCGAAATAGTCCGCGATAAATGTCAATGCAGAAAATTATAAACTACTTACTTTTGTGAATCAAACTAATATACCCTCGCAATCTCCTCTGAAAATATTTATTGCTTCATTACTATTATCATTGTCAATGTCCATAGCAAGTGCTGAAATATCTTGTGGCCTTGTAGATGTATCGACACTTTCCTCGTACATTTTCAAGTCATAAAAACCCCTAGGTGGTGCCTTTAGTACAACGTACTAATTGGAAGAGTCAGTCTTTCTCGAATAAAAAACTTGTTTGGCTTGTGATGCAAGGATAAAGGACTCTTTATCATATTAGGTCTGACCATGGTGTACGTTTACAATTGTTAAACCATCTTCAACCCCAACCCCATGACCAATATTTGCCCAATCACAATTAAAAATGGGGAGTTGGAATGTGTGATAATCTATATCTTGTATCACCCCTTAGTACGAAACTACGTCAACCACTTGGGCAGTGTCCTTCACACTTGATCTACACATAGTTGTAGCGTCAATAGAAACACCACTATTTTGGGTTGACTTTTCAACACCCTTTGTGTGAAACCGCTGTCCATTAATGATATATCCATTATAGCTCATTACATGCTTTCTAGGACCATTTGCAAGCCATTGGAGTCTCTGTAATTCATTATTTGTGCAAACTTGTACCTGAACGATGTCCATGTATGTCCACATCAATTCATACTAAATATTTGTGACGTTTTCACTAGACAAACGACCAATAAAAATAAATATATAACCTTTTCTTGTTACCATTTTGGAAAGTTTTCACCATGTCTCCTCAAGAGCAAGCTTTTATTCTTTTGTTGTCCAAGGCTTGGACTAGATTACTGTAACACCTTTATATGTATCCTAGTAGGGAGAAAGGTAAAAAATTAAGTGATGTATACAACTAATTACAGATTCAGCCTGTAAAAAGGTACATCAAACTCACTCCAAATATGGCTCCACTATGGCTGTACTGAATAGCACGCAACGATGTGCACTTTCTAATAGATCGTCACTCAAAGTAATTGATTTTCCAGCAGATATTGGACGACCTTCAAGAATTACACCGTTCTCGAAACTTTGATTTCGATGTTCCCGGTTATTCAACTCCATAACTTGCTTTATGTTACTGCAAAAGTCACACACTCTTCCGCAAGATAGCATTGGGCTATACAACCTTCGGGTCTTGCAGGATCCCTAACATTTCCTTTGAATATATTCATATGCCTGAAATGAAGTAAATACAGTGTTCGTATACAACTATGACCGATGACGCTTTATAAATTAAATAATTGCTCACCTCTCAAAAAGGTACATCCAATGGTACTGGACTGGCCCACAAAGTCGTGCTTCTCGTCCGAAGTGAATTGGCAAGTGAACCGTTATATCAAAGAACGAAGGAAGAAAGAACCTCTCAAGCATGCAGATGGTTTCCACTACTTCATCTTCAATGGACGCCATTTCTTCTCGATCAATGACTCGCCGACACAATCTATTAAAGAATGAACAAAGACGAAGTATTGCATTTCTAGGTCCCTTTGGCAGTAATCCTTTTAACGCTACATGTAACAATTGTAGCATTAGCACATGATAGTCATGGGATTTGAGACCTATGATCGTTAAATCTTCCATTGATATGCAATTACCAATATTTGAGCTATATCCATTGGGTACTATCAAGTCAAATAACCTTTTGCAGAAAATTTGTTTCTCAGACTTAGAAAGTGCACATGAAGCTGGAGGAAGATTTGACCCTCGTTCTTGTGGATGCAAGTCATGCCTTATTTCCAATTCTTGTAAATCCTTGCGAGCATTTAGGCCATCCTTGGATTTTCCCCTCATATGTAATAATGTGCCAATGATGCTCTCGCAAACATTTTTTATGATGTGCATTACATCCAAGTTATGATGAACTAGAAGTTCCTACATCGAGAAATAAACACAATGACAAATTCTACTAGAGAACAACATGAAATATATATACTTACAATAAAAATATAGTTTAGCAACAATTAGTTAACCCCCAATATGGTAGTTCGAAGAAAATTGATCTCTTTTTCCACATTTGTTTGTCTTCATCGTCTCGCTTCTACTTTTTCTTTCCACGTTTTCCCTTTTCGCCTTTCCCCAGTCATTCTCATAGTCTTTAAGAGCCAATGAAATTTTATAGCCAATCATGATTCTAGGTTTCTTTCCTCTTTCTTCCTTTCCATCAAACCATGATTTTTTCTTTCGAAAGCAGTGAGATGGTGGAATAAAGCACCTATGACCCATATACACAGTGTTTCTACTGAATTTTAACCATTGAGAACGTGTGTTTTCTCCACATATAGGACATGCAAAATAACCCTTTGTTGTACACCCAGCCAGATTTCCAAATGTTGGAAAATTATTTATTGTCCATAACAAAATGGCTCTTAGATTGAACAAAGAGTCAGACAATTTTTCATAAACACTCACTCCAGTGTTTCACAAATATTTAAGGTCTTCAATGAGCGGTTGTAAATACACATCAATATCATTGCCTGGTTGCTTAGGCCATGGGATTAATAATATCAACATGACATTTTATCTCTTCATCCATACCCAAGGTGGCAAATTGTATGTGACCAACATAATAGGCCAACAACTATACGTTGAGCTCAAATTCCTATATGGATTGAAACCATCAGTAGAAAGCCCAAGTCTTAAATTGCGTGGGTCTGCTGCAAAAGAAGGCTATTTACCATTTATTATTTCCCATGTGGGAGAATCAACTGGGTGGTGCATCTTTCCATCATTGCTTACATGAGTGGAGTGCCATGTCAAATCTCTAGCCATTTCTTCTGACCAATACATGTTCTTCAACCTCGGGATTATAGGAAAATATCTCAACACTTTGTCTGGAATTCCATTTCTAATTTTCTTCATGCATTTATCTACCTTCCATATTGACCGACCACATTTTGGGCAATTCTCTAATACTGCATTCTTTTTCCTAAATAAACAACAATCGTTCCCACAAGCATGGATTTTCTCCTAACTCAAATCAAATGATTTGAGAAAATGTTTCACTTCACGCGTAGAGCATGGCAATACATTATCTACAGGGAACATATCATGTAATTTCTCCATAAGGCCATCAAAACTCTCATCACTCCATCCACCTTGAGTTTTGATTTTGTACAAAAAGTTACAATTGCTGAAAGTTTTGTATAGTTTGAGCAACCTTGGTATAATGGTTTTTCTGTGTCTTCTAATGCTCTGGAAAACTCCTTATCTCACCTTTCTTCAGATGGTTCAACATGGTCTGCATCTCGTGCATATGTTGCACAATACAAGTTATAAGCATTTGATATGTCTACTTCTTTAGGTATTTTTTATACACTAGGGTGCTCTACATGATGAAACCAATTAGTGTATGTAGGATCTATTCCATTTATGACCAAGTGCTCATAAACATCATCAACACCATGGGGACTCAAATTTTGACAATTTGTGCAAGGGCATAGAATTTTTCCTAGATGTCCTGAATTCGGGTAAGCCATTCCCACAAAATTCCTTGCGGCATTCCTATACTCAACCGTGGATCTACCAAATGTAAAGGTCAAACTTGTTAAACCATTAATATGAATAAGTACTTTATACATAATAGTCTCAAAGTGTGTTATTAAATACTCAAATGCACCCAATCTTTGTCCATGATCTTAAGAGTAGAAAAGCTTCTTTCCTGCTATCATTAGTATAACATATCAAAATATTGAAAAGGGAGGCATTGAACGAGTTGACTCTCTACTTTATGACATTAGTTCAAGATTAGAGTTGACCCATTTGTCTCAATATATTAAAAAGGGGGACATTGAACGATTATGAGGCTAACATATCAAAATTGTTGCTTCAAAATTGTGACAGCTTGTTTGGACCATTTTGGTCACTTTGCCACTGCTGGTTTTGTTACATGGCCCTATAATTTATAACTTTACCTATTGCAAGCCTAACATGCAAGCTAAAATCGCTAGTTTAATATGCCAGTATGTTGTGTTGGGAAAATTATAGGCGACATATTGGAATATTGGGTTACCTGTAAAGCAAGGCCAATGACTAATGAGAAAGCAAAGATTTATGTCCGCACCTCAGGGGAGGAGAGGATATCTATCAAAACAAGAAATTCAACAGATACCCAGTTGAGATGACCCTCTCAATAGCTTTATTTTGCCCCCAAAAAATCAGAACTTGTTCGGTCACTACAAAAATTAGTGAAACAAAATCAGTGGCGCCTTCAGCTGCGTGGGAGAAAGATAAACGAGAGCCTATGGTTGGTGAGATCCCTTCCTCAGCATTCCACCAAAACACCTTAAATATACACTTACCCCAAAATGCAATTCCAACCCTAAGAAAAGCAACTTATTTCCCTTCCACTATTCACTGATCAACGCCATCAGTGGAGTACACCTACCACTAGATAAAAGATTGTTTTGTAACGCTATAAAAAAATATGAACATAACAATCATACCCCTTTGTAAGAATTAGTTTTCCAAACAAGAGTTTCAAAAAAGATGCTAGGGAAAAAAAGAAACGAAAACATAACGTGACTGGTCCATCTTAGGATCAGCAACAATGGTGACATGAATACGGTGTCAACAAAGAGAGATTTTTCGTGGCCTCCTAGTCATCCAATAAACAAGAAAAGTAGATGCCACTGTGTCTGGACTGGATAATGAATTTTCACCTATTGTTCTTGTGCAAGAAGTACTTGGTTCTTCAGAGTTGTGCACAAGAGTGGAAATGCTAAATAAAAGTCCATTAACCTTAAAAATAGTAAGAGATAAAGAAGTATAATTTCTTAAAATTGAGCCATTATGCCTATGCAAATTGCAAGGACCTGGAAAATTTTGAGTTTTAAAGATAATTATTTGAAAGTTTATTTGCGGAATAATCGTTTAGTTTATTATTATATGTTCTGGATTTTGATTATAAGACCCGAGCCCGGGGGCTTTGGTTTTATTTCACATGCATTACATACGTGGTATATTACGTGGGAGCCCATGGGGGGCCTTAAAATTTGATTTTTGGGCCTTGAGAGGGGAACTCACCACATATTCCCTCTCTCTCTCTCTCCACCATATCTCCACCTTCTCTTTACCACCATCAACAAACTACACTGTCATTTTCAAATTCCTTTGGATAGAGGAAGCTTGGATTGTGCTTGACGTAGAATTGAAGACGGATCGCGATTTGGAGCTCGGGAAGGAAAGATCCGAAGCTTGGAACCGAGGGCTTCTACCTCTTTGCCAAATCTTTTGATTCAAAGTTGAGGTAGGGATGTCTCACCCTTATTATGTGTATATTCATGGTATTGGTAGTTGAATTCGTGTTTAAATTGAGTATTGTTGCGTTTTTGAATGATTTGGACGAGTTTCAAACTGTCTGTCCGAAACCAGAGATCGACCAAGTCGCTTGAGCAACTTTGGCATCACTCGAGCGACCTTGCTTTTATGGAAGTCACTCCATCGACTTGTCCAGCGACCTCCACTGATTTTTGGCGCATCCAGCGACTTTTTAGCCACTCCAGCGACTTGTCGGGCGACTTTTACTGATGGTTTTCACTCTAATTTGAGATTATGGACGTTTAAGAGTACTTTCACTCATACATGTGGTATGTGGGGCATTTGACACAAGCGGGCTTTTAATGTGGCAATAAATTTCGTAGGGCTCAATGACGTTGAAATGTGATTAAAATGTGATTGGCGTGATATGTGAATTGCCGATAAAGTGTCAAACTATGAATTTTTGTATTGCATTGACATGATGCGATTTCTAGCCTCCGACGGGAGATGTGCTAGTTATGTGATGTCTAGCCTCCAACGAGAGATGTGTTAGTTATATAAACGGCCTAGCCTCCGACGGGAAATGTGCTAGTATGTTTTAGTATTGTCTAGCCACCAAAGGGTGATGTGCTAATTGGAATATGATAATTGAGTCGATATGAGAACCGCGAATTGACCAAAACGGTTGACATACAGTATTGCGTTCTAGACTAATGGATTAATTGTCATCCGCGTGTTATTATGAATTGTTCATGAATCATGCCATGTCATCCCATATTCATATAATATTGGCGTTGATATCTCTACTGGGCTTTTAGCTCACCCCTTCATTCTTTCAGGTACAGTTCCGGAGACTTGACATAGATTGTATGGATGCATGGTGGTGCATGTTTTGAGAAGACTTTCATACTAGAAGTTACCTAGCATCTTTAGAACTATTTTTGAAAGATGTAAACTAACTCCTATTTTGTTCCTTTTTTGTAATCGAAAGCAAATGGTATTGTACTGGTTCAAACTTATATTTTTATGTGACAGGCCGGGAGTGCCACCCATGAATTGTAATATTTGAAACACTTTATCAATGATGGATTATGGAAATTGTATTTTGGGTAATTGTGAGATTTTAAAATGGTAAATAGGGTTATGCCATATGTTTGAAAACGAGGGCGTGACACAAACGAATCATGCATCAAAGTCACAAAACTTGTAAGATACCAACATAGACAGTAAACTCAATTGCAACTATAGCACACATGAGTCTGGTTGGCTTTTGAGTGACAAAAATAAGTCCCAACTTATTGACCCATTCAGTAAGGCTCTAAAAAAATCCAATTTGGCAAACTAGTCCTTTTTCTTGTGTTGGTCGCCCATATACAGGACCTTATGACATACTTAGATGAAATATCACATAAGGAAATTGATTTTCTAGGGTAAGTGACATAATTCAACAAATCAATTTCTACTCTCCTTTGGCCAGATCTACCTAGTTCACACAAATGTAATTCTCAAAATTGATTGACTACAATAGAAGCAATCAAAACATGTAACTTAATCAAAACATTAACTATTTTGTCCTATTTTTAGCTAAAAATCTGTAGAATGTTGAAATCTTTGGCCCTCATAGTGACCACATAGAATATATTGGATACTAACGAAAAGAAATGCAAATGATACTGCCATGTCGATGAAATCCATATCTAATCTTCGTAATATACATATATGAACACCTACGACAAGATTAGAAGGAAGCAATAAGCTAAAGCTTGGTGACATAACATGTTCTCACATAATCCTGTAGCATATTTTGTTGATGTAGCAATTGTCCATAATAATGGAAATACATTTTCGCAGAAGATTCCTCTATCTTATCATCAAACTTGCTTTTTAGAAGCTGACAATGTCTCATTTGGTAACATGATTCTGGAAGGAAAAACAAGAAACAATTAGGATCCAAACCGTAGCCCAAGACTTACTTTTTTTCAGAAACAAATGGCATTTCACCTAATCTCATATGATACATCTAATTGCTGTGACTTTCAAAGTAAAAATCAATAGTATTTCGAGGAATAGAAACAAAGTCGTGTTTAAGGTTTGTAATCCCAACATACACTTGTCAAGGTTTATCTCGCATTACCATACCCGTAGTCCCTCCTTATGTTTCATTTTCAGAATGAATTTATTGGATACTAACGAAAAGAAATGCAGATGATACTGCCATGTTGATGAAATCCATATCTAATCTTCGTAATATACATATATCTCGCCATAATTTGACACAAAAATCAGTAAGGACAAATTGATTCCCAAAATAGAAAGTATCAAGAAACAACCAAGACATCAATCTCAGAAATCATAAACCAGAAATTAGTCTCAACCCAGAAACCAAAAATCAGACGTAGGAGTAGAAATCTATAACCTTGAAGACTGAATTATACCTTTTATGCATCTCTTCTCCTGTTTCCGTTGCTGCAATAACCCTCCTAATGTTAGCTGAAAAATGAAGTGAGGGAGAGAGACAAAATGAAAAAATAGAAAAACAAATAGATGGAGGGAGAAGGAGAAGGAGAGACGTTCTATTGATTTAACCCTTGCGTGTGGATTTGAAAAAAGTGAGTTGACATTTTTTGGGGCGGGAAGTTAGATGAAGAAAAATAGCAGACGGCCACTGAAAATTTGGGGGGAAATTTATGCACGGGGAAAATGATGGGCCAAGATTGCTACAGTACTGGGCAACAGTAACAGGTACAACAACGGTCCGGAGAAAATCGTGGCGATAGAGAATGAAACTACCAACAGTCCAAGAAAAACCGTGGCTAAGTACCCGGTTGCACTAACACTTTAGAAACCGTTGCTACACCTAATTTTTACCAACAGGTTTATAGATACACTCTATTCCAATCCTAATCCAATTCTAATTGGGTAAACCAACTGTAATTAGAATACAACTCTAACAAAATTGGGTTGTACCATACCGCGAGGGGACACTCCACTACGCTCAGCTTCTGCTCCCCTCCATACGAGCCATAAGTTCCAATAGATAGATATGTGTGTGTGTGTGTGTGTGTAGAGAGAGAGAGAGAGACGCAGATAGATAGAGAGAGAGATATGCAGAGAGAAACAAAGATATTCGCAAGGAGCGAGAGAGAGCGTGCAATACAGACCGAGTGAAGCCTACGATTGCTGTGTTGGGTAAAGCCACGGAGCTTCAATCTAGGAAACGTGGCTGAGGAGAGAAACATCGTAACCTAAGTTTATCACAAGAAGTGCTCACACGCTTTGTGAATTTGGCGCCAACTGAAATACTTTGACGCCTCCTCTCTTTAACCTAAAATATATAGTTGAATCTCTCCTTTTTCCTATTTCTCCTCTCTTACAAGTTTTGACATCCAATATTTATATTAAAAGGTTAAACATACATAATCTACTAGTTAAGTTAAAATATAATTTTATCTTACAAATACATAATCTACTTGTCCAACATAAACTGGAAATAATTAAATTATTTTTCTCAAAAAAAAAATAAGTAAAGTTGATTTTATTATATTTTAATTTAATTTTAATTTTTCCATTGTTAATGGATTTTTCTTTAGTTTTTAGTCAAAATATTTGACTTTTTCTATTAACTTCAAAAGTGCTCAACTAATTTGATCAAGTAGTTAATAATAACTTCAAAAACAAATATAAAAAACTACTAACCCAAATATTTTTTGGATTACTTTTTGTCTCTAGTCAATTTTTTCGTATTTATTAGGTTTGTGTCTTATTTTTGTAGATTGGTTATTTTCTACGAAAAAGAATTTTGAAAAACAAAAAAATTATCACTACAAATTAAAATAGAAATCTCTCAAACATAAAATAATTTAAAATAGACATTTTAAAAGTTATTTTTCTCTTTTTTGAAATTCTAAATGCTTGGTTAATATTTTTTAATTTTCTAACAACTTTCATCGAGTCGACCCAATAACCTACAAAAGTTTGATGTAGAGTAAATACATTTCAATTTTTTGAAATAAAGACAAAAATAATTTAATAAAAATATTAGACCAAATTAAGTCGAGTTTAAATAAAAATACAAAAATATAAACCCAAAATGAGGAAAACAAATGAAGAAGTTATATTGTATATATATTTATGTTAATATTGTTTAAAAGATATTCGACTGGAAAGTTTGATTCGTATAATTGAAAAAAGAGGGCAGAAAGGGTCGAGAACTACAACAAAATAATAGGAAAATATTTATTGGCACACAGTAGAACTCTATACAAAACTAACGCTTACGTATTTACAGCTTGTAATTAAGAAATACTATTATTACGTCCATCAATTATAGCATTATTATAATAACGCTATTATTGCCCCTCTATTATAGCATTACTGCAAGAACGCTATTATTACCCGCTATTATAGCATTATTGCCATAACGGTATTATTGTTCATTCTATTATAACATTATTGTGAAAACGTTATTATTGCCCCCCTCTACTATAGTATTATTGCAAGAATGCTATTATTGTCCCTTTTATTATAGCATTATAGCAAATACGCTATTATTGCCCCCTCTATTATAGCATTATTGAAAAAACGCTATTAAGTAATACTATTAAAGGTCTTATTTGTTGTAGCGTCATATTAATCTAAATATGATTTCTAGATTGGTTCAAAGTTGACCATTGAGTTCATTGGAAGTAAAGGAATTTTCAGTCTTTGAATTCTGTTTAGAGGGTAAAATGACAAAAAGGCCCTTCTCGGCCAAAGGGTATGAAGCCAAAGAGCCATTGGAATTGATTCACTCTAATTTGTGTGGACCTATGAACGTCCAAGCAAGAGGTGACTTTGAATATTTAAACAGCTTTATTGATGATTATTGAAGGTATGGATACATTTATTTGGTACTCCGTAAGTCCGAAGCCTTTAATAAATTTAAAGAGTATAGGACGAAAACGGAGAAGCGTCTTGGAAAATGTATCAAGACACCACGATTTGACGATTTGATCGTGGTGGTGAATACATCTTGGGAGAGTTTAGGGACTACTTATCACATGAGGGAATTACATCCCAATTGTCTGCACCTAGTATGCCATTGCAAAATGGTGTAGCGAAAAGAAGAAATAGGACTTTTATGGACATGGTAAGATCTATGATGAGTTATTCAAATTTACCATTTTTTTTTTGGGGACATGCATTAGAAACAGCGGCGTATATTCTTAACTTGGTACTATCTAAGTCAGTACCTTCTACTCCCACAGAACTGTGGACTGGGCACAACCGTAGCCTGCGTCATGTTCGATTGGGGGTAGTCCAGCACATGTGCCGAAAAGGAACATGGATAAGTTGGAATCAAGGACAGAAGTTTGTTTCTTTGTAGGATATCCTAGATGAACGAAGGGTGGTTTATTCTATAGTCCTAAGGATCAGAAGGTCATTGTTAGCACCAATGCCCCATACTTAGAGGAGGAATATGTTATGAATCACAAGCCTAGAAGTAAAATTATTCTAGAGGAACTGAGAGGAGAGAGACCAACACAAACTTCTTCACCACCAATAGTGCAAGAGGAAATACCACAAGAAACAACAATTGACACAGCAGTGTCTTGTCATAGTTGGAGGGTTATTACTCAGCCCGATCGATATATGTTCTGGGGAGAATCATTTGATAGAGTCCCTGAAAAACTGGATGCCGAACCGTGTAACTACAATGAAGCAATGCAAGACACAAATGTAGAATTTTGGCGAAAGACTATGAATTCAAAAATGGAGTCTATGTACTCTAATCAAGTCTGGAATCTTGTAGAACCACTCGAAAGGATAAAACCCATTGGATGCAAATGGATCTACAAGAAAAAGAGAGGAGTGGACGGGAAGGTGGAAACCATTAAAGTTAGAATTGTAGCGAAAGGTTTTACTCAGAAAGAAGGGATCGACTATGATGAAATCTTTTTACCGCTAGCTATGCTGAAGTTCATTCAGATTCTCTTATCCATTGCAACTCATCTCAATTATGAGATTTGACAAATGGATGTCAAGACTGTATTCCTTAATGGCAATCTGGATGAATGCATCTATATGGTGCAACCAGAGGGATTCATAGAAAAAGGCCAAGAGCACATGATTTGCAAGCTTAAGAGGTCTATTTATGGACTTATTGAGAAAGCATCAAGGTATTGGAATATTCGCTTTGATCAGGCAATCAAGTCTTTTGATTTTGATCAAAGTCCGAATGAGTCGTGTGTGTACAAGAGATGCAACGAAAAAATAGTAGTGTTGTTGGTACTATATGTAGATGATATCTTGCTCATCGGAAATGATGTGGGAGTGTTATCTTCAATAAAGGTGTGGTTGTCCAATCAATTCGATATGAAGGACTAGGGAGAAGCCGATCACATCCTTGGGATCAAAGATTATTCGAGATCGCAAGCAAAGGATGTTGAGATTATCACAAGCTACTTATATCGATACGATTCTTACTCGTTTTGGCATGCAAGATTCCAAGAAAGGGTTCTTCTCTTTCAAACAAGGAATCTATCTATCCAAGGATCAATGTCCTAAAACACTTGAAGAGGAAGATAAGATGAGAGCAGTTCCTTAAGCTTCTGTAGTAAGAAGGCTCATGTATGCTATGTTGTGTACTAGACCCGATATCTGCTTCGCTACAGGCCTGGTTAGCAGATTTCAGTATAATCCTAGACAAGAACATTGCATTGCGGTAAAACATACTAGCGAAAACCCGTGCTATGCACGGGACGTGTAAAATAAAATGAAATTTTTTTCATTACGCTAATCTATATTTTTCTTAAAATTTTAATAATAAATTTTTACGACACAAGTATAAAGCATGTAATTTTCATAGCATGTACAACTTAAAACATTTTTAATATTTAATTTAAACTCTATTTTATATTTAAATATTAAAATTAATATTTTAATAATTAAACTAATTTGATCAAGTAAAATAAAAATATCAAATTCAAGAAGTGTAATAGTTTAAGTTAGTAAATAAGAATATGTAACGCCCCACGTTTTAGTGGTACGTTATAATGAAAGACATTTAATAAAGCGGCAGAATAAAATTTTCTATTTAAAAACAAAGGGCCCCATTCTCAAATATTTATTAATTGCCGGCAAAACAACCGATCAAAAGTTAACTCATTAAATAGTTTTGAAAATCAATAATTCGAGCAACAAATTATCATTAATTAAAAACAACTAAAAGGACATCCTAGGTCAAACCATTGGATTGTTATTGGTACAGCCATGGTTCTGGTACTTTCATCTCGTCCTCCTCAGTCTCTTGAACTTCCAAATTACGTACCGCAATAACCTGGTGTGAAATACCAGGGACCAAGAAGTAGCTCCAAATGAGTGATTAACACTCAGTAGGAAAATTTAACCTAACCCCTAATTTACAAATAAATACACATGATAATAATTCTGTACAGCATGCAAAAAACAATAAATAAACGTGAAATATGCAATATCATGCATAAACATGAATATTCAATGCCGTGCATAAAGCTTTCCGCATTGAGTATCTTTTAGTTATTATTATCTCCACCGGGGTCTCGCAATCCCCCATATCAAAAGTACAACCTCAGGGTCTCGCAATCCCCTTCATCGGTATCGCAGCATCGGAGTCTCGCAATCCTCCTTAGCCAAATTACAACCTCAGGGTCTCGCAATCCCCTTCATCGGTATCGCAGCATCGAGGTCTCGCAATCCCTCTCTGCCAAATTTACAACCTCAGGGCCTCGCAATTCCCTTCATCGGTATCAAAACATCGGGGTCTCGCAATCCCCCATAATCCACCACAACTCCAAAATATTCTGATTATCACTCATTATCGCAACAATGAGATCATCTAACCCTGCCGTTCAATTAATCTTCCAATTTTCATGCATGCGTGCATGCACAATGATCATCCTTCATACTCAACATGCAACAATAAAATATCATCATGCGATTTTAATTAAACATGCATCGAGCATAAATTAAAATCACTAAAATCATGCGATATCATCAACATCGATCAAATTTAAGTCAGATACAACGTTCGTGGACCCCAGCATACAAATCGGTCTCAACAATTAATAGTTCTTTAATTTATCAACTAAATTAAATTGAATCACGAATCGTCACGTATAATAAATTCTCAACTTGATTAATTCACATAATTAAATACACATAATTTCCTTAATAATTAATTATTAACGATTCGATTCATGTCCCCTACACAATCTTCGAACACAAACCAAATCTACTCATAAATCACATATATATATGTAGGGCTCGGTCCGAAATTCCTACCTCGATCCAACGGATAAAGCGCTATCGAAAACTCACGAAATCATCCACCATACCAAGATCCGATTATCGCAACACTATAAAAAAAAAATTAAAACTATTCATTATATATAATAAATAAATAAAATCAACGTGTTATTAATAAACAAAATAACAGTTTAGGTAACTACTCAAATATTATAATTATATATATATATATATATATATATATATATATATATAAACAGTGTAATATATATAATAATAAAATAGTATAAGTAATAGTTTAAAAGTGTTTACGTAAGTAATGTGAATAGAATGTGTGTATATATAAAACAATATACTGTTTACTAATAATTAATAAAATAAGTAAGTATTTTAAACATAATATGAATAAATAATATAACTCTAAACACAAACAATCAATAGAAATAAGTTTTTAATTAATAAAACTAAAAGACTTAAAAAAAAGAGAAACAGCAAGAGATCTAGAGAGAGAGAGAAAACAGAGAGAGAGGGAGACGAGAGAGAGAGAAGCAGAGAGAGGGAGAGGAGTGAGAGAGAGAGAGAGAGAGAGAGAAACAGAGAGAGAGACGAGTGAGAGACAGAGAAAACAGAGAGAGAAAAGAGAGAAGCGGTGGGGAGAGAGAAGAGAAAGAACCGAGAGAGAGTGAGAAAGAAAAGAAAAAAGAGACTGTACACGCAATAGGTTCGGAAATACAACGAACAACCAAAAAAAATAAAACGAATATGAAATTTCTTGAGAGGATACCTCGCAGAAATCTTGAGACGTGCAAAAAAATCTGAATTGACAGAAAGTGAAAATTGGGTAGATAGGATGATGAATAAATAGGCAAAGGAGAACGAATTTAGGTTCAACTAGGATATGAATCAAGGAGATAGTGTTCGGTTGGGAATTAAATACTCGAATAATTATCGACAAGAATAAATACCATAAAATAGGCCAAAATATATTAAAATCAATAACAAAAATAATTTAGGATAAATATTAGTCAATCTGATAAGTTTTCCAAAGGTTCAACGAACCTAGACGAAAGGATAATATAAATCAAATTAATTAACTCTAATAATAAAGAAATTCAGCAACTTATCCAAAATTAAAATTTTCTAAAATATCAAAAAGAAAAATATACTCTGAAAATACGGGTCGTTACAAACTATCCCCCTTAAACAAATTTCATCCTCGAAATTCGAAAAGTAAACTCACTCGGTGAACCAAATATAAAAACCTCTATTCAATTTCAAAACATATAGTTTATTTTTTTTTTTAAGAAACTTAATTACTTTAGGTGACAACGCACTCGAACACGTAGTTAACTATCTAAGTCACCCGTTAAACAACTAAACTAACCAAACCCACAGTCTCTAGGTTCTCAACCAGGGGCTCTGATACCATTTGTAACGCCCCACGTTTTAGTGGTACGTTATAATAAAAGACATTTAATAAAGCAGCGGAATAAAATTTTCTATTTAAAAACAAAGGGCCCAATTCTCAAATATTTATTAATTGCCGGAAAAACAACCGATCAAAAGTTAACTCATTAAATAGTTTTGAAAATCAATAATTCGAGCAACAAATTATCATTAATTAAAAACAACTAAAAGGACATCCTAGGTCAAACCATTGGACTGTTATTGGTACAACCATGGTTCTGGTACTTTCATCTCGTCCTCCTCAGTCTCTTGAACTTCCAAATTACGTACTACAACAACCTGTTCCTCAAAACCTGGTGTGAAATACCAGGGCCCAAGAAGTAGCTCCAAATGAGTGATTAACACTCAGTAGGAAAATTTAACCTTACCCCTAATTTATAAATAAATACACATGATAATAATTCTGTACAACATACAAAGAACAATAAATAAACGTGAAATATGCAATATCGTGCATAAACATGAATATGCAATGCCGTGCATAAAGCTTTTCGCATTAAGTATCCTTTAGTTATTATTATCTCCACCGGGGTCTCACAATCCCCCATATCAAAAGTACAACCTCAGGGTCTTGCAATCCCCTTCATCGGTATCACAGTATCGGAGTCTCGCAATCCTCCTTAGCCAAATTACAACCTCAGGGTCTCACAATCCCCTTCATCGATATCGCAGCATCAAGGTCTCGCAATCCCTCTCCGCCAAATTTACAACCTCAGGGCCTCGCAATTCCCTTCATCGGTATCAAAACATCGGGGTCTCACAATCCCCCATAATCCACCACAACTTCAAAATATTTTGATTATCACTCATTATCGCAACAATGAGATCATCTAACCCTGCCGTTCAATTAATCTTCCAATTTTCATGCATGCGTGCATGCACAATGATCATCCGTCATGCTCAACATGCAACAATAAAATATCATCATGCGATTTTAATTAAACATGCATCGAGCATAAACTAAAATCACTAAAATCATGCGATATCATCAACATCGATCAAATTTAAGTCACATACAACGTTCGTGGGCCCTAGCATACAAATCGGTCTCAACAATTAATAGTTCTTTAATTTATCAACTAAATTAAATTGAATCACGAATCGTCACGTATAATAAATTCTCAACTTGATTAATTCACATAATTAAATACACATAATTTCATTAATAATTAATTATTAACGATTCGATTCATGTCCCCTACACAATCTTCAAACACAAACCAATTCTACTCATAAATCACACATATATATAGGGCTCGGTCCGAAATTCCTACCTCGATCCAACGGATAAAGCCCTATCGAAAACTCACGAAATCATCCACCGTACCAAGATCCGATTATCGCAACACTATAAAAAAATTAAAACTATTCATTATATATAATAAATAAATAAAATCAACGTGTTATTAATAAACAAAATAACAGTTTAGGTAACTACTCAAATATTATAATTATATATATATATATATATATATATATATATATAAACAGTGTACTATATATAATAATAAAATAGTATAAGTAATAGTTTAAAAGTGTTTTCGTAAGTAATGTGAATAGAATGTGTATATATATAAAACAGTATACTGTTTACTAATAATTAATAAAATAAGTAAGTATTTTAAACATAATATGAATAAATAATATAACTCTAAACACAAACAATCAATAGAAATAAGTTTTTAATGAATAAAACTAAAAGGCTTAAAAAAAAAAAAAGAGAAACAGCAAGAGATCTAGAGAGAGAGAAAACATAGAGAGAGGGAGACGAGAGAGAGAGAGAAGCAGTGAGAGGGAGAGGAGTGAGAGAGAGAGAGAGAGATAGTGAAACAGAGAGAGAGACGAGTGAGTGAGAGAGAGAAAACAGAGAGAGAAAAGAGAGAAGCGGTGGGGAGAGAGAAGAGAAAGAACCGAGTGAGAGTGAGAAAGAAAAGAAAAAAGAGACTGTACACGCAATAGGTTCGGAAATACAACGAACAACAAAAAAAAATAAAACGAATATGAAATTTCTTGAGAGGATACCTTGCCGAAATCTTGAGACGTGCAAAAAAATCTAAATTGACAGAAAGTGAAAATTGGGTAGATAGGATGATGAATAAATAGGCAAAGGGGAACGAATTTAGGTTCAACTAGGATATGAATCAAGGAGATAGTGTTCGGTTGGGAATTAAATACTCGAATAATTATCAATAAGAATAAATACCACAAAATAGGCAAAAATATATTAAAATCAATAACAAAAATAATTTAGGATAAATATTAGTCAATCTGATAAGTCTCCCAAAGGTTCAACGAACCTAGATGAAAGGATAATATAAATCAAATTAATTAACTCTAATAATAAAGAAATTCAGCAACTTATCCAAAATTAAAATTTTCTAAAATATCAAAAAGAAAAATATACTCTGAAAATACGGGTCGTTACAGAATAACTTTTGAAAAAAAAAAGATTGTCTAATTATGAATTATTTTATCCATAATTTTGCTATAAAAATAGTCTTAATATTTTCTTGGTATAGAATAAAAAAATAAATATAATTTTTATAAAATTATTTAATGCGATATTTATCTATCTATGCTATAATTCTATAAAAAATGAAATTCAACTTAATTTTTAAAAATATGCAAAAAAAAATAGAAGTAAAATATTTATTAATTAAATACATATTAGTTAAAAATAAATTATCAATGGCCTATTTAAAAACTTAGCTAAGAAGCATATAAAAGTTCCAATTAAGATATTTTCAATTTTTTATGAAATTATGAATTCATAGCATAATTAAGATTTCTATTCAATTTAACTCCAAGAAGTGAGTATCAGTGCAAATAAAATTTAGTAATTTGTTTATTATCCAACTCAATCATAGAAATATTAAAGGATAAATACTAATTATCTAACAAAATTCGTATATACTTAGTTTAATATCTCACTTTCATTTCTCTTATCCTTAACATTACATGACCTCTCTATATTATTTTATTTTAAATTTAAAAGAAATATCTAAGAAGGAATTTCTTTTAATATTTTCTGTCTTTCTATTTTACGTTGTTTGGATTTATTTTTAACAGTCAACCTATTTAACTAACCAAATTTTAAAATTATTTAAAAACTTAGTTAACTCGTCAATTTTTAAAGATGAGTAATTTTACAGTGAGTAGGAAAAATATTAACACACCTATGATGAGTTGATCAAAATATATAACTTCAACTCACTTAATTTAATCTAGAAGTATCTCTGCGATGACAGTATAGCCGATTTACAAATTCATAAATAATAGCAAACACTTTTTTGTCATAAAAATCTATCTCAACTGTTAGGTTAAATCAAAATCATGATAATGAAAAGTGATATGATTATTATCTTTATTTATTTGTAAGAAATTGTTTATCAAATTTATTTTCTATATTAGAAAAGTCTATTTATTTGTACTTCCATTTTAAAAATTAATTCTTGTGTAATTCCTTAAAATATTATGCTAATTACATAAAAATAAAAATTACATGTTTATGTGTGTAGATATAGATTAGTAGAGAAAGTTATGGAAGTAAAAATATTATATGAAATATGGTAAGATTTGGAATTTGAATTCAAAAAAAATTCTAAAATATTTTTGTTAGTGTAAAGTAACATGTAGTACTTATAAATTTTGATCACAAACCAATTAACTTCTGACACTTGTCGTGCTCAGGATAATTCTCACGAAAAGTCGCCCTGCAATAATATATAGTATAGATTGTAAAATACCTGAAAAGGATAAGAAATTATATGTTGGTTTAGCAATCAGACAGTCTAATGCCTTATGGGTATACGGACATAGACATTATGTTAGATAAGGATTCCAAAAAGTCTACCTCGGGATATGTTTTTACTCTCATAGGTGGAGCTATACGTTGGAGAAGTATCAGGCAATTATGCATTACTGATTCCACCATGGAGGCTGAATATGTGGCAGCCTCTGAGGCAGCCAAGGAGGCCGTTTGGCTTAGAAACTTCATGGATCTAGATGTGGTCCCTTCAGTGCAATCAGTTATTACACTTTATTGTGATAATAGTGGTGCAGTTGCTAACTCGAAGGAATCAATGACTCATAAGAAGGGAAAGCGCATTGAGCATAAGTATCATCTTATATGAGAATTCGTTCAAAGAGGTGATGTAACGGGGACCAAGATTATATCAGCGAACAACCTGGCAGACCTTTTCATAAAAAGTCTACAAGCAAAAACTTTCGAAAGTCATGTGAAGGGAATGAGAGTGAGATGTATGGCATCATGGCTTTGAGTCTGAGTGGGAGATTGTTAGGATTTTACACTAAAAGGCATGACTTTATGTAATAGATTAATATTTGTTTGAATTATTTAAACAATTATTTTCTTTCCTTACGAGAATCTTTATGGGCAAATGTTTGTACTATATCTTATCATATTGTGCATGAGTGTCTCTTATTCCACATAGTGGATAATTTAGTGTGTAGAGTTTGGCTTGCACACAGAGAATCAGATTATCGGTTCTTGCAGAATATAAGTTTTTAGTTCACAGTCTTGGGTAGAAATGGACACACCACCAATAGGACTACAACACAGTGTTTTAGTAGGTCTGTCTTGACTACGAAAAATAGTATAGTTTTAACTCACTGTATTCGTACACTTTGTGTATATTAAACCGGACCAATTTGAGGTAATTGTATTTATACTAACAATATACTATAACTTACACCTCAGGGTTATTATGTTTGCTTGTACTCTTAATCCAAAGATAATTAATTAGTGCGTGCATTTTTTAGTTTTGACTTTGATTCATTATAGAGTGAGGCCTTGTCAGCTCATAGTCTCGATAAGTTGGGTCATAATATTAAGTGTATAACAACTATTAATTATTGATGGAATCCACATCCCTTTATAGGGATTAATGATATCCTATTGAGAAAGCCTGCAAGTTTCGATTATGTCAAACTATGCAGATTGATATTAGTATCCAACATAACGAATAAGTTAAGTGGAAGGTCTCAAGGAATTTTATAGATGTTGATTAAATAAATTGTCAATAATTTATTTTAATCAACGGGTATCTGTAATCTTAACATCAGGAGAAAAATAAACATTTAATAACATAGAGCTCGAAATATAATTTTGAGATATGGGAGGGGAATGCAATTATAATTCTGTTGTGGTATGAATTATAATTTATATAATTCAGAATTAATACCGGTTGGATTAGGAATCTCGAATTATATAGGAAGCCCAGCCCATAATTCTTCGAGGGGTCCCTATCATTGCCTATATATACACCGCTATGCCTTCTAGGTCAGATATAACTTGATAATCAAAAAATTAAGAGAAGTTCTGTGAAGACAAGGAGATCATGTTTTTAAGCCCACCCTCAGTACATGATTAAGGTGTAATAGGATCACGGTAGAAGATCTTGAGGTCAGTCGAGCAAGATTATACCAGCGGTGTTCAAAGTTCGATCAAGATTAAACTGTTGAAGACAACCGAGATCAAACTAGACAAATATTGAAGGTATGAACCCTAGTTTTGCCTAGTAAGGTTTCATAATTTTTGTCGCATAAACTATACGCGTTCATTACTGGGTCTCCAGAATCGATCCCTAACAGATAGTTGATTATCAGTTATTAGAGATTTATTTCAGTTCATTAGAGTTATGTTTATGTTATTTTTTGATTTTGTTATTCCATTGCTTATTTCATACCCTAGAAGTTTATAAGTTTCGATTATATCAAATCCTGCAAGTGGATATTAGTATTTGGCATAACAAATAAGTTGAGTGGATAGTCTCAAGGAATTTTATAGGTATTGATTAAACAAATTGGCAGTAATTTATTTTAATCAGTGAGTATAGGTAATCTAAACGTGGGAAGATAAATGATCATTTAAAAACATAGAGCTCAAAATATAATTATGAGATATGAAAAGGGAATGTAATTGTAATTCTGTAGTGGTATAAATTGTAGTTTATATAATTCAAAATTAATTTAGGTTCGATTAAAATTTTAAATTATATAGGAAGCCCGCCCTATGTTTCTCCTTGGGGTCCCTATTATTGTCTATAAATACACCGCTATGTTTTCCAGGTCAGGACACAACTTAATACTTGAAATATTGAGAGAGATTCTGTCAATGTAAGGATATCACATTTTTTAGCCTACACTCAGTTCGTAATCAAGGTGTGATAGGATTATGGTAGAAGATCACAATCAAGATTATTCTAGTGATGCTCATACTTTGATCGGACCAAACTGTGAAGGTTGTCGAGTTCAAAGTAGAGAGATGTCGAAGGTATGAACCCTAATTCTACCTTGTAGGGTTTCATATTCGTTTTGTTGTATAATATATGTGCGTTCATTGCTAGGTCTCAGAAATTGATCCCTAACAATGGTATCAAAGCCGGCTGTGATAATGTGTTTGGTTTGTACAGACCATGTTGTCCATGTAAAATAGAACAGTGTACTATGCTAACATCTCTTTTATAGTTTTCCCTATTCCAGTATTATGGTCATGCATGTATGATTATGTGATAGCCAGTTTTGGTGTGATTAGATCCCACAATATTTTTATGTGTGGTTATATTTTTTACAAGTTTCTGGATTTGTAATCTTAATACATAGCATGTGAACTCCGATAATATAGAGGCTTAGGGTTTGATGTAAATATTTCAGTTTATTCATGGCATCTATTTTTATTGATATAGCCTTCTGAACTTCTATTCGAAGGCATAGAATCGATATGTAATAACAGGTTCTCATAATCGAAGAAATCAGGATTTTTGGATCTCGTTGACGGCTCCTGGAACCACAAGTAGAAAGGGCTACTCGACACCCTTCGACCCCCTGTGTCAGCATTAACTTGCACTTGGTGGACAAGTCGACGGAAAGAATCAAGCCTGTTTTGAAAACTGATGGTATGACCATAATAGTTGGGATTCCAATTATGTTTATGTTTCCTTATTCATATGTGATAAATTTTTATAACTTCGAATGAAAATTTATTTTAAATGACTAAGTGGGAGAGAAAATTTGTCACGTGCAATTCCTATAGATGATATAATTAATTTTGCGTGTTGATTTTTTTGAACCTTCCTCCACATCGAACAAATTTAGTCATATAATCATCAGTACAAGCTTCATTGAGATAGCTCTAACTTAGTATTGTGTGAATCATGTCTCCATCTGAAATGATTCATCATGGAATAATTAATTCAGTGTGAAGTGATGGTTTATGTTTATCCACTCTATCTGAGTCATTGTTATTAATTGTCGGACCAAAGTTGGGTCGGATATTTAATTTTACTTCACAATAGTTTTTTGTCTAGTAAAATTAAAAGGAATAGGCCTATCTCCACAAATGATAAAAATTAGTGGACCTTCCCATCAAAGGCATGCTTTTCATTGTGTGGCAGATTGATGATGTTTTTTCTTTAAAGTTTGGTAGAGAAAACCAAAATTTTAAATAAAATTAAAAAATTCTATATTGCCTTTCATAATTATTATTGTGTAATTCTCAGATTCAAGAATGGACTCTTTCAATTCACTTTTTGTCATTCTCAAAGAAAATAAACTCAATGGACCTAATTATATTGATTGAAAAAGAAACTTGGACATAGTGTTGACTGCTAAAGAGTACAAATACGTGCTTAGTGAAATTTGCCCACAAAAGCCTGATAAGGGGGCAACTGATGAGGAAGTCTGACCTTATAAGAAGTAGGTTAAGGCTGATGAGATGGCGCGGTGTTATATTTTGGCATCTATGTCAAATGTTCTGCAACATCAGCATTAGTGTATGCCCAATGTTTATGACATTATGATGAGCCCTAAAGAAATGTTTGGGGATCAGAATCGTGCAGTAAGGTAGGTTGCTACGAGGGACTTGCTTAACACAAAAATGATTGAAGAGACCCAAGTGAGTTAGAGATCCTTGGAGCTGAAATTGATGGGAAAACCCAAATTGATATCTTACTTCATTTACTAACGGAGAGTTTTAAGAATTTTCGTATGAATTTCAATATGAACAAGTATTGTTACACTTTGGCAGAACTTTTTAAAGAGCTCCAAGCAATGGAAGGCGTAATAAACAAGCTAGAAAATATGTTTGTGCTTGAAAAAAATTTTGCTTCTCAGTCGAAAGGCAAAAAGAACTAGAAAAAGGTGTTGAGACCGTTATACGATGTGTATAGTGGTTCAACATGTCCTCATAGGCATACATGCAATACTTAGACATCAATACCCGGGTAATGATGGAAGTATGATTTGAAGAAGTGTCGAGGCCAAGAATGATGTGAAGCTCCAAGAAAAACTAGAAGAAAGTTTGAAAGGAATCAAATTAAAGACGACCGCTTAATGGCAATATACTTGAGTGGACAATCTTTGAAGAAAAGTCAAACAAATAAAGATGGTGACCAGTCAAGCATATGAAGAAAGAAGCTTGACCAGTCACACGGTGATAGAAAGTTAGTCAGGCCTTGAAGATCAAACAAGAAAATTTTTAGTAGCTCTGGGTGACCAGTCATGCTAGAGCCATGACCAGTCAGGAGAAAGAATAAAAATTTTCAATAGCTTCGGGTGACCAATCACGCCAGTGCCGTGACTAGACACGAAAAAGAATGAAAATTTCTAGTAGCTTTACATGACCAGTCAGGGTTAGAGTTTGACTGGCCAAGTTTGGGCGTGTCAACACTATTTTATTTATTTTTGTTTTTTCTATATTTAATGCTATAATTAGTTTTCTTATTGTTTTAGGATACTCTTTCCTTATTTTTCTCCTAGGGTTCCCTTATTTAAGGACCTAGGAGGCTTAGATCTATTCATTCAATCTTTAGCAACAGTTTTCTCTTAGGTTTTATGTTCTTCCAGCAATAAATTTCTAGCAATTTTCATAATTTTTATTCCAGGCTTCATTCAATTAATTCAAGTTTCTATTCAAGTTTTCGGTAAGATTGTTGGAGGTTTCTTTCATTCATCATATCTGGTAAGATGTTTCAATTTCTTATTCTATTTTCTATTTCAATAAACTAGGCTAAATTTCCTCGGCATGATCTAATGATGAATTTCATCCTATGACCCACAGTGTCAACATCTTCTCATATTTTTCACTTCTTATTCAAATTGATTCAAGTTCTTCATTTTCGAACCAAACACAGAGTGTTAAGCTCTTGATCAATCGTTGCCGTTAAATTGGTACGATTGATACTTGGATCGATGTCCTCCTATGTTTTGACATACTGTTATTGAATGCGAATCAATTTCGAATACATCTTTTGAATCAAATTATTTTTCATCAAATGATCTTCCGATCAAGATTCTCTAGCCTGAATCCTCGATTGAGTTCTACAGGGAGAAGATGTTGTTACCTAAAATCTAGAATCGAAGGATTTTACGAATCTGGCCTACTTTTTTAATCCATTAGTTTCTGTTTTAATTTAATTGTAGCTTTTAGATCTTAAACCAAATCAAATCAAAGGTTAATGTCTGAAATGCAACAACTTCAAGCTTCATAATCCACCTTCCTGTTGTTTTTCATGGATCGATACTCTGTCTTGCCTACTATATTGGTTTTTCACACTTTTGAGGCAGGGATCAGTTTCAATATTAAATACTAATTTGACTGGTGCATCGATACTTTTGCCGATCGATCATATTTTCGGCGCCATTGCCCGTGAACAGTTACGGTAAGGTAGGTGAACTTGCAGTTGTTTAATTTTTATGTTTTTATCTATCTTTGTTGGGGAGATGATTTTGTACATGACTGTTTAGACTTTGGTGCAAGAGTATTTACACTCGAGACCGAGCAAATCGACTTGTTAGAATTCAAAAATTCCCAACAACGCGATGGCTGCCCTATTCAGGGCCAATAATGCTCTACCTCCATGGACCATGAGAGACTATTTATACCCATCTAATTCCCAAACTCATGGTACCTACTGTTAAGGACAGGACCCACCATGGTACCCATCTAACAATTGGCAACAATATGCTCCTCATGAATCTTTTGTGGTTTCTGCTGCGTACCAGTCGGCTCATAAGTCAAGTTTAGAGGACATGTTGGAGATATTCATACAAAAATCCAAATTATTGCGCAAAACACACAAGGCATTAGGGATTTTCATTCCCAAACGATTAGTTGAGCACTATGCTAAATGTTGCAAGTCAAATCGGTGGTGATGATAATGAGTTTCATGATGTGGATAACAGTGATACCTTCCACCAAGCACATGAAGACTCTCTTGCAATCCCTGACCATTTGGAGAATTGCCTCACTACTGAAGATGCTACCTTTCTTGACTTACCTGAGGTGAACAATCTATGCTCACCCCTCAAAAAAGAAGAGGTCATGGACACAAAACGTGGGAACCCACTGTTGAACCACTATCTCTTAACAAATCAACAATTAATCCATCAACTGTATCTCCTCTTGTCCCTAATCTTTTAGAAGGCTGCCTCACTACTGATGAAAAGTTGGAGTATTGTCATACTCTTCTCAATGAAGAAAAGGTTATGGGGATAGAAAATTGGGTGCCCATTTTGAACCATTACCATCAGACAAACCATAAACGTTTTTGTCTAAAGTCCAACCTCCACAAAATGAACTCCAAATTTCTCCCAAGGAAAGCCACTTTTGTTGTTCAAACTGATCTCCTCCATTCAAGAGGGTCATAATGAAAATGAATTTGCAAACATTGTGGGCCAACACCAGAAGGGCATTAGTTGAAATCTTAGAAAAGACCACTTCCCTCCGCCTTTTACTGATTGCTACTTCACGAGGGAAGATGGCCACTTAGGTTGTAATCCCATCGTGGTCTCTCTGGTAGACCAAGCACATCCCCATGTACCTCATCTATTTGGAACTTTTTCGTTAAAATTTATGCACTCGAATTATTTGAATAACACACATAGGTTAACATTTAATGTGTTTTTGCCAAGTTTTGCTTTGCAGTTAGTTTTGCAAAAAATCGATATGTTGGAAAAATCAGAGGAGGACTTGGTTGATCCTATTTATTCAGATTGGTGAGCTTATAAGAGTCTAAAAGACTGTAAATCCATGAGTTTTGAGATACCTCCAACGTTCGCTATGCTCGAACGGCCTCTAACGGTCCGATATAGCCACCTATTTCGAAGCTACGTATGTAGTACCTACGAGGCTGGGTCTGACAGCAGGCGCATAGAACAATGAGAAATCTGTCTGAACCATCATGCTTTATTGTCAAACTCTATGGAGATTACTTCAAAGTAGAGTGGTGGGTAAGGAATTTGGTCAAAACCAAAGGGAGTGGTAGCCTATTAGATGATGGCACCTCTCTCAAGATATTGTTGAACCCTTTGCATACTGTCCTTCCAACAAGCAGAGAAACACAGTCTTCGAACAGGGAGAAAAGTAGCACTTGTGCCTTTCGCATGAAGTAAGTGGTGCAAAATTTTATTGTTTTCTTTTTATATATCTATGTTGTGTTGTTTGGCCTAACCCTTACAGGTTCCATTGTTCAAGTTGGGGGGTCTCTGTCTCCCACATTCTACCGGGCAGGTACTACCATCCCCTTCCTATGCTTCTATCATTGATATGTCTTTGTGCATTGGGAACATTGCACATTTCAAGTTAGGGGGAGCAGCTAGTCCCTATGTTAGGCCTTGCTACCATTTTTGTTTCAATTTTGGTTAAATTTTAACTTTTAGTGTCTTTCTTGAGTCAATCCTCCCTTGTGTGAGTCACAAGTCAATACCCATGTGCCAAGCAATAGGAATGAGAGTCATGAACTTTAATGTGGTACATTCATCCCATTCACTCAAGTCTAAACTATTTTGAACACCATTGAATTAGTATGTATGTGTGAATTAAGTGATCTATGTGAAGGGAGATTTTTGTGCGGCATCCCATAAAAAAAAATTTTTGACTCTTCATTTCTTGCTCTCCATAATTGTCATATCTTGCTTATGTTGACATAGTGCATGCATCATTATGAAATTCTTTGTACATGTGGGAAAGGATACTAGGCCATCATTTTTTGGTTAAACAACTAAACCCTGAAGTTGAGCTACGTCCGAACCAATTTTTTTGAAAAAAACCTAGGAAACCAAATGATATAAGGAGGGTTGGGAGAAAATATGTGAAAGTACGATGTTTAGAAGGCAATCAATCAATCTAGCCATGGCCGAAAATTAAAGATTCCCATAGCAAACGGCAATCGATTAGGATTACTGCTTCATCTATCGAGATCAACATCTAAAAAATACCAGTGGTGAAACTTGACCAATCAACCTATGCTTCCAGTCAGAATTGGGGATCAAATTGAGATAGTGGCGAAACCTAACCGGTCATGGTATCTTTCTGACTGGTCAGGACAAGTTATAAATTTTAAAAAAAGAGAGAAAAAAATTACCAAAAGTACAAAAGGGCTCTATGACTTTTCAGGTACATCACGCAACATCAAGAAACAAAGAGTAGCCAAGAATTGAACAGTGTCCAACCAATTTCTAAAGAAACCAAGTCCTAAGAATTGCATCTAAAACACCGAACTAAGCCTTCTTAAGTAAGCATACATCAGTCTTAAGCTCCAAATTTTAGACCAGCATACACCAGATATGGTAATAGTGAGTAGGGATGTAAGGGCCCGAAATTTTTTTGTTTAACTTATGTGACCCAAAGGTCGTTATTTAATTGGTATTGAAATGTATAACGTAAATTGAGTGATTAAACATGTTTAAGGTGAAGTGAGAGGTGGAGGAAGGCTTTTGAACGATCCGGCCAAGTTTTTGGACCATCAGGTCAGGTTTAGGACCATCAGTTCAGATCCCAGAATCATCAAGTCAGATCTAAAAATGTTGATTTTTGGCCAGATCTGACCGGTCAGGTTTGAGACCTTCCGGTCAGGTCATCCGATCAGATCTGAAAATTTTGCCTGAAATTTTGAAAATTTTAAGTCTGTGAGTAAATCTGACCGGTCAGACTCTAGACCATCCGGTCAGGTTCTGGACGCACGTTTTAAATGGGAAAAATTAGATTTTTGGGAAAGGAGATCTAACTTTTTCAAAAGGGGTTCTCTCTCTCTCTCTCTCTCTCTCTCTCTCTCTCTCTCTCTCTCTCTCTCTTGGGCTCTTCTTCCCCATCAAATATCAATTTCAAACCCTTGAGTCCTCTTCATATTATTCAAATTTCTTCAAGATTCATCACTCATATCTCTAGATTAATGGATATTTTGAACTTGGAGGCATCAATTCACTTGGGAAAAGTCTTGGGAGTTCTTCACCACCATTGTTGCTCAAGCTTTGGAAGCTCAAACCTTGGAACCAAATCTTGTGGTAGGGATGTTTTCTCTTCGATTTATGGGTATTCTACATGTTTTGACCCATATTTCTTGGTTTTGAATATTGAAATGATTTTGTTCTATATTTCTTCGTATTGGGGTTTCCCATGGATTTGCGGTTCCAATGTGGATTTTGTGTCAATTCACCATTTTCTTTGTCTTGCATGGATGGCCTTCTTCTAAGATCGAGTTACCTATGAGTTTGGTTGAATCGTGTTTGAAAATGATGTAGATGAGTTGACCATGATTTGGTGTGCGACGCGTGAGATTCTACGCTTCCATTTGTAGTTGGACTCTATGAATAATGAGTGTTAGTTGGATAACCATAAACTCCCATGCATTTGACCCAATGTATTTTGGTCCAGCCTCCACAAAGAAATGTGGTAGTGATGAACGAAAACAAATTATACTAGTCTCCTTTGGGAGTGGTGCTAGTTATAAAACTTGTCTAGTTTTTCAAGGAACATGTGCTAGTCAGATGATATATCTTATTTGGCCACCTTCGGGTGAGGTGCCGTCAGTGATAAATGAGTTTGAATGGAACATACAAAATAATGTGATGGTTAATGAAAGTTGGCTACCTTTCCGTGAGAATCATGTTAGTAAGATAGTATATCTTAATTGGCCACCTTCTGGTGTAGTGCCAGCGTAGATTATTGAAATTGAATAGAACGTATGAGAATCTTTCTCTAGTTTTCTTGGGGAATCGTGCTAGTAAATGATATAACTTGTTTAGCCACCATTGGGTTCGAGTTAGGAGTGATGATGGACATGAGGCGTGAGAAGTGGACCTAGAATGGGTAATGAGAACTGTTAAATTAAGAAGTAATGTTTTCACTTGATGATTGATGTTAATACAAGTTAGATATTCCATTATGATGAATGGTAATGGCCACGAAATACATTGAAATACGTTGACGTTGAGATGACATGTAGTGATTGACAATAGATACGTTGACAAAGGATTATTCATATGCCTCCATTGTTTATTTCCTATAGACATTAAAGTGTTGGTTGCTTTTATGATTTAATTATTAGCTTTCAATTGAATGTCTGAATATACGGTCTGTGTTGTGTAGGTGGTGGTTATGTGACACGTGACAAGTGTGGACACCAGCACGATATGAGATGACCGTTAAGAGACACGTGACGTACATGAAGATTGAATTAGATTTTCTCTCGGAGATCCTAAGAATGTGACTTGAAAATGTACAAGGTTCCTCTGAGTATGCCAGGAGTGTACTAGATCCCTTTATGGAAGTGCTATAACTAATATGGATTGGTCTCATTCGGAAGAATGCCTGGTGTGATAATCTGACACTTAATGAGAATATGTTAATGATGCACGTGAGCCGTGATATGCACCAAAAGAACTAGGAGATTATGAACAATCATTGTAAAGCTATTTAATGATGTCCATGGGTGATCTTTGCTTTTTCCTTGTGATCTTACATGGATAATATCTTGGGGTTTTATATAGGAAGTGGACATACATTTATGGGTGAATCAAGTTCGAACATGAGCGATATTGATAGCCTCCTATGGAACGTGTTAGGGAATAACATTGTGTATTGTCTCCTCCTAGAGAGTGTCGGGAATGACAATGTTATGGTTAGCTCCCATCGAGTGAGGTGATAGTGAATATGAATGAACCGTGAACAAGAAAAATAAAATGACGTGTGAATTGGGTATCGATCAAATGGTTCGTTGGGTAAAAAGTTAGTGTTGTAGAGTGTTGAGTGTTTGGACAAATTACAAGACTTTGGGTGATCTTGTTGAATTGAGGTATGACGATTTGATGCTAGATGAAGGAGGTAATTATACCTATGAGACGTGAAACGTGAGAGATGACTATTGTGTGTATGTAAGGATATGAGTGTTAGCTTGATAATAGATAACGACTCACGATTGCAAATCCATGAGTCGTATTATAGCTAATGTACTGGTACAATGTAACAATCAATGGGAAATGACCCGATATCATGAAACAGTTAATAGAGAAGCATTGGTATTGAGAAGTGGTTGATGGAATTTACGGAACAGTGTCGTAAGATGGTTGAGTGTGTCATTTATAATTATCTTGTGACTTATAGAAGTTCACACTTGTTTATTGTTCATTTGTCATATTATATGCCGTTTCAAATTGTAGTCTCATGGCACAACTATAAACATTCCTACTGGGCTATGTAGCTCACCCTATCGTTTTACAGATGTTGTTCCATATGCTTTGCATGAACCACGAGTGATGCATGATAGGATGCGTGTTTCGAAAATTTGATAGGAGATGTTCAACATCTTGAAAGTGACTTTTGAAAGATGTAAACTAATTTATTTTCAAGTTATTTCTTTTGTTTGAAAGGAAATATAAATGTTTAGCTTTGATAAGCTATTTTGAGATATGTAGCGGGCCGATAGTTTGCCCACTTTGATGTAACATACTTGAGCGTGACTTTTGATGGTAATGTGTATAATGAAATAATTTGAGATATTGGGCTGATCATTGAGTGTTGTGAGATTTTATTTATGATAAATTATTTAATAATATGTTAAAAAATCAAGGGCATGAATTCTTTAACAGGTAAACAGGAGTGTCTTTCACACAACCCCGAGTTCCTTGAACACAAGCACAGGTGGAGAAATCTAAGAAGACAAGTGCTATAGTATTCTAGTTAGGCGAAAAACGGATCACCGGGGGACCTTCGATGCTTTAAACTCTCGATTCCTCTATATTGACCTGGCCAACGAATAGGAAGATCTGAGCACAGGCACCCGTGGGGGAGAGATCTCAACCAGGGCTATCCCGAGCTGATCCTTCTTTCTCTGGAGATATCGAAGGGCGACTCAATTAATGACACAGGCGAGAGTGCAAATCGACACAAGAGGAAAGCGCCAACAAAGGCAGCTGGGGGCGGAGAAGGGACTTCTGGGTTAGACGTCACCACCTTTTTCCAAGATCTCGATCAAATAGTCCAACGCTATCGTAAAATACTGACTATTTTCTCGGCGCTCGGAGAGGCTACTATGTTATTGATAAGTGCGTTCTTGGGTCGATTAGAATGCGTCTTATTCCCATTTCTTTTCCTTCTCGTACCCAGACCTATCACAAGCGGGAAAATGGGCTTAGAGCGTGGCCTTAGATGGCTCTTTGTCTTTGATAGTAATGGCAGGATCTAACTCCAAGGATAGGAATAGCTGCTACCCGAACTCCCCAGGGCATCATGGTAGGTGGTCATGGTAGACCTCCGCTGCGCTTGGCAGTGAAGAAATAACTACTTCATAGCTTTCGTTGATTGTACACGTCTTCGTATTGAATTTCTCCATTCAACCCTTGTATTTATTTTCTCTGCGATTGGAACTATCAACCGGACCAACCAAGCAACCCATGCCTTGAATTCTTAACTTAACAGCCTGAAAATCAACCCGACCAAGAAGTGAGTTATTTATATTTATACCAAGCATTCTTCTTACGGCTAGATCCAATCTCCTGGTCCCTGCGGAAAGGAAAAAGAATTTCACGCTCTTCCTTTTGGGAAGGGAGGATTAGCGAAATCCTATTGATTGCAGCTTTCTCCAGACCTCCGGGAAAAGCATGAAAAAAAACGGCTCGAATGGTACGATCCCTCCGTCACCCCAGAATGAAAGGGCGTGCCCAAGAACTCCTTCAAGAAAATTTGGAG
Organism: Arctostaphylos glauca; assembly: GCA_019985065.2. Lineage (NCBI taxonomy): Eukaryota > Viridiplantae > Streptophyta > Magnoliopsida > Ericales > Ericaceae > Arctostaphylos > Arctostaphylos glauca. The sequence continues at coordinate 7,837,688 of JAHSPW020000004.1, forward strand.
GAGAGAAAGGGCGCTCTCGCAAAAGGGCAAGAAATCCCCCAAGTCCGCAAAGCAGTGGAAGAGGACTTTCACGTCCACACCCCGGCACAGCACTTCGACTTAGTGCAACAGCTGGAAGTCGAAAAGGGGAAGGAAATTGCCAAATGCCCCGCGACCAAGTCCACCTTCAATGAAATCAAGGACTTTCAAGGCAAAGTCCAGGATGGATTTGGAGGGAAAAACCCCCGCGATTCGTCATAAGGAAGGGGAGAGGTGAGGATGGCCCCTTCCACCAGATTACTTTACTATAAAAAAGTCGGGCTCAGTACAGGAACTTGTTTAACAAAAGGGGTCTAGAACTACATAGATCTGATACCTTCTTCCCTCCGCCTGGGAGGTAGGTTATGTAGGCGTACAACTGTTCCTAGGTTGTATTCGATCATGAATGGCCAAAGAATCGATCATTCCTTGCTCAAGTAAGTGAGGACAAGCCCCTTTCATTTATCTGGATCTGCCTATCCTCTTCAACAACCTCTTCTGGTAAACAATATGTACTCAGATGGGACGCTTTACTCCTTCTATGCCTATTTCCCTCGTCTTAATGAAATGAAAGTCCGGAAAAAAGAAAGCTTTTCTCATCCCGATCAAATACGCTCTTCTCTTCTAACCCGTGAAACTATTCAAAACTGTGTCTGAAGCTTTCACCAAGCCCTATGAAAGGTATTCTGAGGCTGAAAGGCATGGATGAAGAGATGAAGGCCATTGAGAAGAATAAGACATGGACTCTAGTCAAGCCACCACCTGATGCTCACCATATAGCCTGTGTGCCGCGAGTAGGTTTTCTCTTTTTGTTGGAGATTCCGCTACAATAGAGAAAATAATTTGCTCAGGTAAACAGAAAGAAGAAAGAATCAAAAGAAGAAGAGGAGCGTAGCCGTACGTATCCCATCTAGAATAGGAAGAGGATATAGAAAAGGAAGGGCTTGTATCAAGGGCATGAATTAGACTACCTTGAGACCGCGGGAAGACTTTATGTCTTATGGGTTTAAACACGTTGCATAGTGGCATGAACTGAATGTGTGTGCTTGCGTAGCATACATTGACATTGTCTCTCTCTTTGTGGAAGAGTAGTGTAGTGTGGTTGACTCATGTTGGGAATTTGTATTAGACTCTAACTTTGAGTTGTAAATTATTATCAAATTACGTAGAGATCTTTCTTATTGTTGTAGCGTTATGTCTCAGAGGCATGGAGTAAGATGGGTGGGCTTCAAGGTCAAGGTCTTACTCTGAGGTGCATCTAGATGAGGTAGTTAGTTTGGGAGTAGAGGTCTTTTGTGAGGATAATGATGAGAGGGTAGGACATAAGGTAAAACTACCAATTTATCAAGATGTGTTTACAAGGTAGTTGTGATGGCACTCGTTGAATTCAACCTATTGATTCCAACAGTTGTCTCAAGTTATAATTATTGGACTATAGATGCTACGAGGGACTTCGTGTATGCAAGGAGCATGGAATTACCAATGGATGTATAGAGAATTCTGTGGGCATAGGAACCAAACATTTTAACTGCTCATTATTCGTTTACATGCCTCTTGAACAGAGAGCCCGATATTTGACCGCACTTGTGAGACTAGTGAATCTAATGTTTTCGATTGATAGTGTCATCATTTACCCGATAGCTTGAACGTGGTGGGATTTGATTTTGATATAGGCCCTGATTGGTTGTCTAAGTTTCATATTGTTATTGTTTAGGCCGAGCGTTGTGTTCATGTTTGTTCACTCGGAGGTGATTGTTTCGAAATTGTTGGAGAACATTGGGAGCGATTATAACCAGATCCTTTTGAAGCTTGTGAGTAAGTTTAATGTTAGATGAGGATGTGTGTGCTCGTATATAGAAAGTCATTGTGGATGATTTATGATGTTCGGCACATGTTTATGGGAGAAGGGTTGATTCTTTTAATAGATTTGCCACGTGGTACTGCTATCTTTAGGCCTACAAGTCATTTGGGATTGCGAAATTGAGAGAATCGAAAAGGTTGATTGCAAGATTTGTGCGACTTGGAGTTTAACACGTTACACTTGAGAAGTATGGGAAGAGGGTGATCTTATGCCATTTGATTGTTCAACCGGTGATGTCGACTCAAGTGTATGAGTTCCTACCACGTAATTGGAGATATTGTGTATGAAGTTCCTTGGCAGGAATGGTCGAGAGTGTGCTATTGTTACTATCTGATTTTGTAACTTTATAGGTTTAACTAATTACTCGAAATCCAGATCTATTACATCCAATTGAAATTACACTTGATTATGACTTGAGTACTGAAAATTTTGTGAATGGGATAGTTGTATACTTGATGGTCGTCAACTCATGATTTACTGGTTTGGCTTTGTTGGTGTATGAGCTGTGTAGGCATATTTTATTTTGAGTTCATGGACTTGATAGTCATGATAGCTATATATGTATATATATATATATAGAAACGTGAGCCGTATTGGCACGATAGTCGCAAGACATTGTTGATGCTTAAATTGCGCTGGTATGTGCCTCATTATGAGAATATGTGTGTTGACATAATTTACTTCATGTATAAATGGACTTGTTTGACCATAGAGAATTAAATACTTGTTGGACATGATATATGCATGGGTCGGTCTGCCATAGATCGTGTATTTTCGCTGAGTTTGACATCTACAAAAATTATGTTGGTACGATTTCTATATATCGTAGACTTGTTATACATTACTGATTGTTTACTCATTAGCAATATATGTGCACGAGTCGGATGTAGTGTTTTGGCTTGATATGTTGGGATAGTATACAAGTATCAGTGTCTTGTGTGATAGTGTTGGGATCTTAATGGTGTATCCGTGTCTTATGACGACAAAATTCTTTTAAAAAGGGGAGGATGTAAGGGCCCGGAAAATTTTTCGTTTAACTTATGTGACCCAAAGGTCGTTATTTGATTGGTATTGAAATGTATAATGTAAATTGAGTGATTAAACATGTTTGAGGTGAAGTGAGAGGTGGAAGAAGGGTTTAGAATGATCGGGTTATGTTTTTGAACCATCAGGTCAGGTTTAGGACCATCAGGTCAGATCCCAGAATCATCTAGTGAGATCTGAAAAATGTTAATTTTTGGCCGGAACTGACCGGTCAGGTCATCCAGCCAGATTTGAAATTTTTGCCTGAAATTTTGAAAATTTTAAGTCAATGAGTAAATTTGACTAGTCAGATCTTCCGGATGCTCATTTTAAAGGAGAAAGATCAGATTTTTGGAAAAACAGATCTACCTTTTTCAAAAGGGATTTTCTCTCTCTCTCTCTCTAGGGCTCTTCTTCCTTATCAAACCCCAGCTTAAAACCCTTGATTCCTCTTCATATTATTCAAATTCCTTCAAGATCCATCACTCATATCTTTAGATTATTGGATAGTTTGAACTTGGAGCCATCAATTTCACTTGAGGAAAGTCTTGGGAGTTCTTCACCACCATTGTTGCTCAAACTTTTGAAGCTCAAACCTTGGACCCAAATTTTGAGGTAGGGATGTTTTCTCTTCAATTTATTGGTATTCTATATGTTTTGACCCATATTTCTTGATTTTGAATATTGAAAGGATTTTGTTCTATATTTCTTCGTACTGGGGTTTCCCATGGATTTGTGGTTCAAATGTGGGTTTTGTGTCTATTCACCATTTTCTTTGTCTTGCTTGGATGGCCTCCTTATAAGATTGAGTTACCTATGAGTTTGGTTGAATCGTGTTTGAAGATGATGTAGATGTGTTGATCATGATTTGTGGTGCGACGCGTGAGGTTCTACCCTTCCATTTGTAGTTGGACTTTGTGAATAATGAGTGTCAGTTGGATAACCACAACCATATGGGTTGTGAAATATATATATATATATATATTATATATATGAACTTGCAATCTCCCATGCATTCGACACAATGTATTTTGGTCTAGCCTCCATGAGGACATATGCTAGTGATTGATTAATTGTGGTCAAGCCTTCGTGAGGAGATGTGCTAGTGATTGATGAATTGTGGCATAGCCTTCGCAAAGAAACATGCTAGTGATGAACGAAAATAAATTATACTAGTCTACTTTGGGAGTGGTGCTAGTTATGAAACTTGTATAGCTTTCCGAGGAAAATGTGCTAGTCAGATGATATATCTTATTTGGCCACCTTCAGATGTAGTGCCAGCATAAATTATTAAAATTGAATAGAAACGTACAAGAATCTTTTTCTAGTTTCCTTGGGAAATTGTGCTAGAAAATGGTATAACTTGTCTAGCCATCATTGGGTTAGAGTTAGGAGTGATGATGGACATGAGGCGTGAGAAGTGGACCTAGAATGGGTCATGAGAACTGCTAAATTAAGAAGTAAAATTTTCACTTGATGATTGATGTTAATACAAGTTGGATACGGCATTATGATGAATGGTAATGGCCACGAGATACATTGAAATACATTGACGTTGAGATGACATGTAGTGATTGACAATGGACATGATGACCAAGGGCTATTCATATGCCTCCATTGTTTATTTTCTGTAGACACTAAAGTGTTGGTTGGTTTTGTGATTTAATTATTAACTTTCCATTGAATGTTGGAATATACGGTCTCTGTTGTATAAATAGAACAAGGTGGTGGTTATGTGACACGTGACAAGTGTGGACGCCAGCGCAATATGAGATGACCGTTAAGAGACACGTGACGTACGTAAATATTGAACTAGATTCCTCTCGGGGACCCTAAGAATCTGCGTGAAAATTTATTGGGTTCCTCCGGGTATGTCAGGAGTGTACTAGATCCCTTTACGGAAGTGCTATAACTGGTATGGACTAGTCTCATTCAGGAGAATGTCTGGTGTGATAATCCGACACTTAATGAGAATATGTTAGTGATGCACGTGAGCCGTGGTATGCACTAAAAGAATTATGAGATTATGAACAATCATTGTAAAGCTATTTAATGATGTCCATGGTTGATCTTTGCTTTTTCCTTGTGATCTTAATTGGATAATATCTTGGGGTTTTATATGGGAAGTGGACATACATTTATGGGTGAATCAAGTGCGAACATGAGCAACATGGATAGCCTTCTATGGAACGTGTTAGGGAATGAGATTGTGTATTGTCTCCTCCTAGAGAGTGTCGGGAATGACAATGTTATAGCTCCCATCGAGTGAGGTGATAGTGATTATGAATTAATCGTGAAGAGGGAAAATAAAATGATTTCTATCAGTTGGGTATCGATCAAATGGTTCGTTGGGTAGAAAGTCGGTGTCATAGAGTGTTGAAAGTTAGGACAAATTATGAGACTTTGTGTGATCTTGTTGAATTGAGGTATGGCGATTTGATGCTAGATGAAGGAGGTAAGTATACCTATGAGACGTGGAACGTGAGAGATGACTATCGTGTGTACGTATGGATATGAGTGTTAGCTTGATAGTAGTTAGCGACCCGCGGCTACAAATCCATGAGTTGTATTATGGCTAATGTACTGGTACAATGTAACGATAAATAGAAAATGACCCAGTATCGTGAAACGGTTAATAGAGAAGCATTGGTATTGAGAAGTGGCTGATGGAATTAACGGAATGGTGTCGTAAGATGGTTAAGTGTGTCGTTTATACTTATCTTGTGACTTCTAGAAGTTCACACTTGTTTATTGTTCATTGGTCATATTATATGTCATTCCAAATTTTAGTCTCATGGCATTAGTGTAAACATTCTTACTGGGCTATGTAGCTCACCCTATTATTTACAGGTGTTGTTCGAAACACTTTGCATGAAGCACGAGTGATGCATGGTAGGATGTATGTTTCGAAGATTTGATAGGAGATGTTCAACATTTTGAAAGTGACTTTTGAAAGATGTAAACTAATTTATTTTCGAGTTATTTCTCGTGTTTTTTGAGATATGTAGCGGCCGATAATTTGCCCACTTTGATGTAACATACTTAAGCGTGACTTTTGATGGTAACGTGTATAATGAAATAATTTGGGATATTGGGTTCATCATTGAGCGTTGTGAGATTCTATTTATGATAAATTATTTTAATAATATGTTAAAAAAATCGAAGACGTGACAAGGGAATAACTGTGAATACTTGACATGGGTAGTTAGGAAATAGCACCAGCCACCGAGGAGTTGACCTGTCATGACCCATCCCAAAATAAATAGGGTCAATGACCAGCCAGTGAGTCTAACTCACTTAGGCCTGTCTATAAAGAGTTTATAGCACTTTTTAAATAAAAAATCAAAGTGAGCAGCAACGTAAATAGAATAAGCTAGAGTTGTGTGTACAAATATTAATACATGCATCCCAAAGTAATATCATTATACCAAATAAACAAGTCTCCTTGGGTGCCAAAAGTCAAAGTGTAGCGTCTCAATTCGTTCCATAAGCGGATCTATTATTCAAGAGATCCAGAGCTCATCTTGCCTCTATGTGGTCTGTATCTCATTGTTTACTGTAACGTCTATTATCACCTAAAATGTTGTATTACAACATTCATTAGCATAACACTAGTGTGAGTTCGAGTTATGCCAATATTACAGGTTTGCAATGTTAATCATTTAAAACATGCAATAATTCAATCGTCATTCATCGTCAAATATTTCATAAATCATGGCCGAAGCCTTCAATAATAACAGTGGTATTCAAATAAATATTTAATCTAAAATTCTAGAATTCCACAATCCAATATCTAGTCCAACGACTGCCAATTATTAGTAAGTGGGCGCGACCCTTTTTTATGCTCTTTTGGCAATGTATGGTATGACGTCATCCATTTTACTGCATTGCCCATGGCTGCTTCCCTTATGACTCATCCAAGCTATATTCTAATCTCCTAGCGATCGGGGTATCATTGGACTTTTAACATATATCAATATCATGCTTTATGATTAATTCATGGCTTTGCAAAATAAAGAATATATCATGTATAACCATGGCTTTTCAATCATGGTTGCAAAATAATCATGCTTCATTCAAATATTACATGCTTACCATGTCTTTATAAAATTTGCGCATAAGAAAGGCATAACAAGACTCACCTTAAAGTCAAGCCTTGTGAGGAACCTTCTAATAAATTACACGCATCAATTGCCACCTCCTATAATCATATAAATGTTCAATGTAAATATCAACATCAATCCTCAAAGTTGGGATTCCAAACTTAGCCCTTATGGCTCAAGTATGATCATGTTCTAATTGTTCGGTCTCTTCGTTAACCGAAGGCTCGGGAGCATCCTTTATTCCTCATCAAACTTCAAGTCTACTATTTTTCTAAGGTCACATTAACTTCAAATGATCACGAAGTCAAAATAAAAGTTTTAGGGTCCAAATTCCTTAGTGCGTAAAATTGGACAGCTTTGCTAAATTTTACCTCAATGAAGATTAGGGTAAAACCCCTATAAATATAAGTTCCAAGGTCACCAAATTCGACATGGTGGTAGTTTAGGATGTTGAGAACATTTATTATGAAGAACACACAGTATGAAATGGACTTTAACTAGGTGAAAACCCCACTGGTACAGATCTAGTCCAGAACAAACATCTCCTACAGAAAACTCATTTTAAGAATTTTTAAATGTCCATTTGAGTTGGTTCTAATTGGGAATGAAGGCTAATATATCAAGGTATATTCATACCAAATTTGAGGTCAATCCAAGTTTTGTAGCATTCTAGAACTCAAAAATAATTTTAGGGCCAAAACTATTCCTGTCCGGTAGCCAATCCGACTGGGGATCCAGAAATCCGGATTGGTGACCGGATTTGCATCTAGATGGCCGACCGGATCAGCCTAGAAATGCAACAGAGGGTTGGGTTTTATTCCTTGATCCTTAATCTCAAATACTATTTTAAAACATGTATATGATGTATAACTACATCCTAATATACTTATTACAGGGATTCAAGGGTTGAATTTATACCTTAGCAAATCAAACCTTCAACTGTTAAAGCTTTGAGCTTTTATCTATGGCTTACCCATTCAACCTTCTTATTCTTCCACTTGTGTTGCCCCCATATCGGTCTTCTTCTCCAGCTCTCTTTCTCTCTTTTTCTCTCTTCTTAATGATAGATTCCCTCTATTCTTTCTCTTGTTCTGGGTTTAAACGTGAAGTGGAAATTGCATACTCATGGCCTATATCTATATGCATAAAAGGAAAATTTTCCCAAGATGACACATCAATACATGAGGTGTCCTAGTAATTGTTTCCTCCTCACACCTCAATACATAATGTGTGTATAAGAGATGCAATGAAAAAATAGTGGTGTTCTTGGTACTATATATAGATGATATCTTACTCATCAAAACAATGTGAGAGTGTTATGTTCAGTAAATGTGTGGTTGTCCAACCAATTCAATATGAAGGACTTGGGAGATGTCAGTCACATCCTTGGGATCACGACTATTCGAGATCACAAGCAAAGGATGTTGGGATCATTACACGCTATTTATATTGATACGATTCTTGCTCATTTTGGTATGCAAGATTCCAAGATAGGGTTCCTCCCTTTCAGACATGGAATCTATCTATCGAAGGATCAGTGTCCTAAAACACTTGAAGAGGAAGATAGGATGAGAGCATTTCCTTATGCTTCTATGATAGGAAGCCTCGTGTATGCTATGCTATCTGAGATTCGCTTTGATGCAGGCATGGTTATCATATTTTAGTCTAATCCTGGACAAGAACATTAGACTCAGTTAAAAATATTCTGAAGTACCTAAAAAAGGCTAGAAATTATAAGTTGGATTACCAGTTAGACAATCTAATACCTTATGGGTATACAAACTCAGAATTTATGTCAAATAAGGATTCCCAAAAGTCTACCTTAGGATATGTGTGTACCCGAGGAGGTGTAGTATCAAGCAATCATGTATTGCAGATTCCACCATGGAGGCTGAATATGTGATAGCTTTTGAGGCAGCCAAGGAGGTTGTTTGGCTCATAAACTTGTTAATGGATCTAGATGTGGTCCCTTCAGTGCAATAAGCTATTACACTTTATTGTGACAATAGTGGTGCAGTTGCTAACTCAAAGGAACCAAGGACTCATAAGAAAGGAAAACACATTGAGCGTAAGTATCATCTTAGACGAGAATTCATTTCGAGAGGTGATGTAACAGTGACCAAAATTGCATCAACAAACAACCTGGCAGATCCTTTCACACATAGTCTACCAGCAAAAACGTTTGATAGTCATGTGGAGGGAATGAGACTGAGATGTATGGCATCATGACTTTGAGTCTAAGTGAGAGATTTTTAGGATTTTTATACTAATAGCCATAACTTCATGCAATAGATTAATATTTGTTTAAATTATTTATTATATAGTTATTCTTTTTCTTGATGGGAATCTTTATGGGCAATGTTTGCATTATGTCATATCATATTGTGCATGGGTGTCTCTTATTCCACATTCTAGATAATCTTGTGTGTAGAGTTTGGTTTACACACAGAGGATCAGATTATCAGTTCTTGGAGAATACAAGTCTTTGCTTTAGTCTTTAGTGGAATTCGACACACCACCAATAGGATTGTTACACAATGTGTCAGTAGGTTTGTCTTGACTACGAAAATGGTATAGTTTTAACTCACTGTGTTAGTACACTTTGTGTGTATTGAATACGACCACTTTGAGATAATTGTATTTATATTGACAATATAATACAATTCGCACCTCATGGTTATTATGAATGCTTGTACTCTTAACCCAAAAATAATTAATGGATGTGTACATGTAATATTGTTGACTTTGATTCATTATAAGTGAGGCCTTGTAGGCCAATAATCTCGATGATTTGGATCACAATATTAAGTGTATGATAATTGTTAATTATTAATGGGATCTAAGTCCCTTTATAGGGATTGATGATATCTCTTGAAGAAGCTCATAAGTTCGATTATGTCAAACCCTGCAGGTGGATATTAGTATTCGACATAAGAAATAAGTTAGTGGAAGGTCTCAAGAAATTTTTTAGATGTTGATTAAATAATTATCAGTAATTTATTTGAACGAATAGGTATCTATAGTCTTAACGTGGAGAGATAAATAAGCATTTAATAACATAGAGCTCGAGATATGGGAAGGGAATGCAATTATAATTCGGTAGTGGTATGAATTGTAATTTATATAATTTAGAGTTAATTTGGGTTGGATTAGGATTCCTAATTATATAGGAAGCCCAGCCCATACTTCTCCTTGGGGTTCCTATTATTGCCTATATATACACTGCTATGCCTTCTAGGTCAAACACAACATAATACTTAAAATATTAAGAGAGGTTCTGTGAAGGTAAGTAAATCACAATTCTGAGCCCACTCTTTGTATGTGATCAAGGTGCAATAGGATTACAGTAGAAGATAGCGAGGTCAGTCGAGCAAGATCATTCTGGTTGTCCTTATACTTCTGTTGGACCAAACTGTGGAGGTTGTCGAGATCAATCCAGAGAGATCTAGAAGGTATGAACCCTAGTTCTACCTTGTAGGGTTTTATATTTTGTTGTTGTATAATTTATGTGCATTCCTCACTGGGTCTCGTGAATCAATCCCTAACAGTCTTCTAGGTCAGGACACAACTTAATACTTGAAATATTGAGAGAGGTTCTGTGAAGGCAATCAGATCACGTTTTTTAGTCCACACTCAGTTCGTGATGAAGATGTGATAGGATTATGATAGAAGATCGCGAGGCCAATCGAGCAAGATCATTCCAATCGTGCTCATAGTTCGATCAGACCAAATTGTGAAGGTTGTCGAGATCAAACCAAAGAGATCTCGAAGGTATGAACCCTAATTCTGCCTTGTAGGATTTTGTATTTTTTTTATTTTATAATCTATGTGCGTTCATCAATGATTATTGGGGATCAATCCCTAATAGTACTAATGACAATGATGGGCATGTGGACAATGAAGTCTATGACAATGTTCAAACTGATAACCTACTGCCTCCACCACCTGTCCACCCAACAGCACGAGTCTTCCCCAGTGTTGTCTATGGCTCTAATATTCCATCCTTTTGTGGCCGCCCCGATGGCAACTCCTCCCCAGCCACCTCAGCTGCAATGACCCCCACCGCAATAGGTACCACGACCACCACCACTCAAGAGGGCAGAGGCAACAACCACCTCGTATGACATATCATCCATATATGCCATACTACCCTTTCCATGTACCCTATCCACCTCTACCCATGTTGAATGTTGTACCTTGGGCTCTACTGACTCAGAGTATGTTGTTAGCCAGTTTTGGTCGGCAGCATCCTCTGACATTCAGCGAAGAACCCCACCCCGTAACTATTGAGACTTGGATAAAACAAATAGAGAAGCTATTTGGGACTATGGAGATCACCCGTGACGGTGACCGAATTGCTTTGGCCACTCATCAGATATAGAAAGAGGCTGATTTTTGATGGGATGTAGTGAAGACCACACATGACATGAAGGCTATGACCTGGGTACAATTTAGAGAGTTGTTTCTTGAAAAATATTTTATGACTCCAGTTAAGTAAGCCAAGATGCAAGAGTTCATGAACCTGAAGCTAGGCAGCATGCATGTTGCGAAATATACTACCAGATTTGACGAGTTATCACATCATGTTATAGCTCTTGTGTCGACTAATGTGGCAAGGGCCAGGAAGTTTGAGTGGAGACTGAGTCCTACAATCCCTTGCAAAGTGATGTCTTAGTTGCAAGCATGTTATGGCATTATGGTTAGCAACGCTCTTCTGCTAAAGCATGAGGCACTCGATGCTCGGGAGCATTGGAATCAGAGAAAGAAGAGCAGATAGGGTTTTGGGGGACCGATCCAAACAGGCAACATCGGTGACACTGCTAGTAGAGGCTTTGTGCAGAATAAGCCATACTCTCAGCTGCAGCAGTAGAGGACTGGCCAGCCCAGTCAAAACAAAAGTCAATTTTCAACTAGTGGAACAGTCAGGGGCAATGTCAGACCAAGGCTTAGAAAAAAATGAATAAATAAATAAGGAACAATAAAATAATGATATATGTACAAGTAAGTTTTTATATTGTGGAGGAGCCCAAAGAGAACTCACATAAATTAGAGGGAGTTACTTATAATTCTTTAGTGTAATGTGCTATGTGTGCACATGGAAGGCTGTGGCAAGTAGGCCACATGTGCTTGTATATAAACTATAAGAAAAAAAATAATGTTTGCTCATAAACTAAAAATAAGAGAAGGAAGTAAAGAGAGGAGGAAAGCCATTAGCTTTCTTCTGGATTTAACAGAGACGTGCGAGGAGGCAATGAAGAACAAAAAAGAGAATTAGAAGCCTAGTTTGGACTATTCTGGTAATAGTTGTAAAGTTCTTAGGTTTGATTTTGAAATCCCTTTTCTTTAATTTTGAAGCCACGAATAGGTATTTCTGCTAAAGAATTGTCGTAGCTGTAACTTAAGTGCAGGAAATTAGTTTTTGATCCTGAAATGGAGGTTATTTGTTGACAATCATGACTTAGGCTGTTGAAAAACAAATTCTAATTTGTTGTAAGTTTAAAAAAATTGCTGAAAAAAGGATTTCAAAGCTGAAATATGTACTGTAGATGCTGAAATTATGTGTTAAAAGCTGGTAATGATGCTTAGGGCTGAAACCGTCCATTTATATGTTGAATTTCTGCTGTTGGAAGCTGAAATAGTAGTGCAGTATGCTGAAACTGCATCTCTGTGGCTGAAAACTGACCTTATTTGCTGAAAATAATGTCGAAGTGCTGTGACAGTGTAATTTAGATGTAGAAAACTATTTTCTAATGCTGAAAACTGACTGTATTTACTTAGAACATGACTTTAAGAGCTGGAGTATAAGTTCACCTTTGTTATGCATGGAAATTAGTAGTTGGGTTTGGAAGAAATTTGTGTTTCACTGTTGGAATTGGTTACCAGAAAAAACCTTTAAAAAAAAGATTGTAGAATGAACTTTTGTGGTAGAAAAGTATTTAAGATGATTGTTTTGATTGACAAGCATGAGCAATTTGATTCTAAACACCTCATATCTACCTGGGCTATGGACAAAAAAGAGTATGCACAAGTGTAATAGATGTTGTAGTTCATGTTTATGAGTACCTAAATTTAATACTCACATGTGTGGATTGATATGCGTTATGCTAGGTTCGGAAGCGGCGACAAGTATTGCGACTTCACCTAACGAGTGACTTTGGTATGTTCGTTGGCCTCAAGGTGGGTGTACTTATTTATTTTTGCATATGTTGTGTAAAGTTTCTGGTTGTTTGTAATACTTTTGTGTGGCATGGAGCCATTTTCATATATTAATAGTCTTAGTGATGATATGCATATTGCCTTGGTGGCGTAATGGATATGGCCTTGGAGGCGCTTTTGTGGGTATTGCCTTAATGGCGTGTTCGTACTGTCTTAGTGACGTTATGTGATTGGCTTAAGACCAATATATATTAGCTAATACTGAGTTATTGACGAGAAGGGGATTTTTATTCAGTTTATTTTATAAAATTTGCCAGTGTTATTTATATTTGTATGAGTAAGTGCATTCACTGAGCATGTTGATAGCTCACACCCCCACAGTGTTTTCTTTTTAGGTATGTGATTGTACATGGGTCCACTACTGAGTCTAGACCGTGGTTGAGAGGAGTGTTGTTGGACTAATTGACTCCTTAAACTAGTGTACATATTTTGTTTTTACCCTTCCTTCTTTGTTTGTTTTACTTTACAAGTTGTGGGCTTGTCTTTTGTGACAATTTTCTATATATATGAATTTTGAACTTTTGTCGCGTGATGCTTGGGCAGTGTATTTTGTTTATGAGTAGAACTTATATGTGAGGCCATCCTATCAAGAAAGGTTGCGCATTGAACTCAGGAATGGGTTGTGACAGGCAATACTAGGGTCCTCCACGGGATATGGTAGATATCACATTTTACAACTACAATGAGAAGGGCCATATGAGGAGACAGTGTGCACATTCTCAAAAGCAATAGGGTTAGCCAGGTAATTCAGGGAACAACTGGGGACCAACTTTTGGATAGGTCAAGCAGGGAAGCTCGCCTAGGGTAGGGAGCTTTCAGAATAGGGGAGGCAATCAGAATCAGGCCTTAGGTGGAAGAATCTTTGCACTTCAAGGGAAACAAGAGGAGTATGACCCAACTGTCATACAAGGTACACTCATACTATTTAGTACTTGTGTTCAGACGTTATTTGACTCGGATGCCACACATTCTTTCATATCTGTTGCATGTGAACGATCATTCGGGTTAGAGAAGAAGAATTGAACATAATACTGCATGTAACATCACCTGTAGGAGGACAGATTACATTTGGTAATGTTTGTCAACTCTGTGACATAGAGATCTCAAGGCTTCTTTTGAATTGTGATCTGCGGGTCATCGATATGGTGGACTTCGACGTTAAACTTGGAATGGATTGGTTCTCAACCCGTAGAGTGGTACTTAATTGTCATTATAAGTCAACGACAGCCTATTCGTCAGACAAAACTTGTTTCAAATTTAAGGGGAATAGGCAGGACCCAACTTCCATGACACGGTCAAAATGGTATGACCAATTGTAGGGCCGGTTAGCAAGTTTGAAGCTAGGTGAGTCAAACAGGAAGGAGTTTGGGTTACCCAAGGTTGTCTGTGAGTTCACTGACGTGTTTCCCAACGAGATATTAGGGTTGTCGCCTAAGCAAGAATTGGAATTCACAATTGAGTTGCAACCAAGAATGGGATCGGCTTTATTTGTAAAGAAGAAGGAGGGTACACTGAGAATGTGTATTGATTATCGTCGACTAAATCAGGTCATGACAAAGAATAGGTAACCATTACCCTAAATTGACAATCTCTTCGATTAGCTAAAAAGAGCAACATGTTTCTTGAGGATTGATCTCAGATTTGGGTATCACCAATTGCATATAAAGGAAGAGGATATTTCGAAGACCACGTTCCTGACACGCTATGGCCACTATGATTTTGTGGTTATGCTTGTTGTATTGACTAACGCGCCAATGGTGTATATGTGCTTAATGAATCAGGTCCTTGCACCATATTTTGATTGGTTTGTAGTTGCCTTCATCGACAACATCCTGATCTATTCACCGACAGAGCAAGCACATGAGGAACATTTGAGGATAGCATTGTAGATTTTAAGGGATAATCATCTTTATGAAAAGGCCAGCAAGTGTGAGTTCTAGCAGAAGGAAGTTAAATTTTGGGACATGTGTCGAGACAGGGGATATCTGTCTATAACAGCAAGGTTCAGGCTATGATGAATTGGAAGCAACTGACTTCTGTTTTTGAGATTCAGAGTTTTCTTGGAATGGCCTGTTACTATCGGAGGTTTATTTAAGATTTGTCTACACTGGCAAAGCTAATGACACGCTTGACTCAAAAGGGTGTCAAGTTCGAAAGAAGTGAGGCATGTGAAAATGCGTTTCAAGAATTGAAACGACGACTGACTACCGTGCTTATATTGATCATAATAGAAAGAGGTGTTGGTTACAGATGTGACGTGTCTAAAGAGAAATTGGGATGCGTACTCATGCAAAACGGAAAGGTTATAGCCTATGGATCTAGGCAGCTAAAGATACATGAGAAGAACTATCCGAGCCATGATTTGGAGTTGGCAGCTGTAGTGTTCACATTGAAGTCTTGGCGCCACTATTTATCACAAAAGTCTCAAGTACTTGTTCACTCAGAAGGATCTAAATATGTGATTGAGGAGATGGTTGAAATACCTAGAAGATTTCAAGTTCACACTGTCTTATCATCCGGACAAGCCCAACGTAGTGGCCGATGCTTTGAGCTTGAAATCGAGGGCGACACTAGCCAGCTTGGCTGTACAAAAGTGGAGAATGATGGTGTAAGAACCCGACCCGAAATTCGATAGTTTAGGATCAAAATTTAATTATTGAATTTTTAATCGGGATGAGCACGTGGTTTGTATACGTTTTAATTTAGACCACGATTAAGGCCTTATGTGAGGTTTTATTATATTAAGGGCAGAATTGGCATTTTGGGGTAAATAAGGACCAAGGTGTGATTTGGAAACTGATGGACGTTAACAACAAAGTACTGGTGAATACATGAAAGTATATACAAGGATTACACCTATCAAAAGAATGGAGTTTGAGCTTTGCATGGGGTGAGCTGTGCATCAAGGAAAATGTCACACCCTCAAATTTCGGTGATGATCCAAAATAACTAAAAACTATGAAAACATGAATTTATAGAAGAGATAATATTCAAAATAGGCCATCGATGCCCCACTTAATCACTTTCGGACCATAGAGTCGGATGATTATATCATGAATTGTGTTTGAGCAAAAATAGAGTTATATTACTTCTTTCCAAAAAAAATCTAAGTCAAAAGCTACAAGAGATACACATAGTTAGACATGCCACGTCGATCAATCTACTGCTCGAGATTTGTACCTGAAATAGAAGAAGGGGTGAGTTACAAGCCCAGTAGGAACATCGATACCCATATTAAGCGTTGATGCGAATAATAATATAATAATGAGTCAATCGAGTTAAGGAAATAATCTAAGTGATGGAGATATCATAACAAGCTCCAAGAGAAATCGATCAAACATAAGAATCGAAAATTTGATAGGTTAACTCACAGAATAAATAATGGTTTCCTTCCAATCCAATACAAAAAAGGTATTGACATCCCCCAAACACGTTTTAGGCAATCGCATTATATTCCTAGCATTCCCCAAAGAATCTAGTACCCTCCTAGCATTTCTGGAGGAGTCTAGTACCTTCCTAGTATTCCTGAAGGAGTCTAGTGCGGAGGAGTCTAGTATCTTCCTAGTATTCCCGAAGGAGTCTAGTGCCCTCCTAACATTCCCGAAGGAGTCTATTACCTTCCTAGCATTCACGAAGGAGTCTAGTGCCCTCCTAGCATTCCCAAAGGAGTCTAGAGCCTTCCCAAGTATATTCATTTATTCAACAGTCAAACACGTGATAGACCATAACATAGAGATCGCCATGATTCATTCTACCAAGTTCACCTATGGTTCAACGTGTATTGATTCTCGGATGTCATTAAAAAGTATCTAACAATGGCACAAAACCATAAGGAAATCCATCTAAAATAATCAACAAAACCTGCCAAAATCACGGAAGGTCGCTCAAGCAAGCTCGAGGCCGCTCGAGCAGTCGATCGGATCCAAAATTTCAGAGAGCAGGAAAACACCGCCCGACATGCTGCTTGACGACCGCTCAAGCGGTGTCAAAATTTGTGAAGGCCGCTCGAGCGAGATGGAGATTGCTCAAGCGGTTGGGTAGATTTCTAGGTTTTCTAGCAAATTCAAGAACACGAACCAAAATTATTTTTTCTACTCTTATACGACGAAATCACGTAATTCTACCACTCTACACACTCACACACGCTTATATAAGACATTACGTTCCTACCTAACGATTAAGATGATGGATTTGGCGAAGAAGATGATACCCTAGCTTCGGATGGCTTCAAGAGCTTGAATTCTCCTTCCTGAAGCTTTGAATCGATGATCCGTCTTCGGGTATGCATTAAGCTCGCATAAGTCACTCCATATCTGAAAGTAATTTGAAATCCGTCGAATTGATTGTAAGTATTTGTAGAGGGAAGGTGGAGGGTCATCAGAGAGAGAGGGACTTGAGCTTCTAAAATCTAAGCTCAACTTCTCCAAAAATCTGACTTTTGAGCAAAAAAATGGGGATTGGGCAAATGACTAAAGTGCCCTCGTCTCATTAAATTGACCCAAAACAAATATCCTCCGACCATATACCTCGTTAATAAACATCTCAAACACAATTAAAAAAGTACAGTATTCTGACACAAATACCTCTCCATGTATCCATACCCAAGACACAGATACTTGTCTATCAATACCACACCTCTAACAATACTCCACTATCTACCTTGTGCATAAGCATTGCTCAACGAGTCCAGATTCAACAATATTCAATAATTTTAAAAAGTTCAAATATCCTAACCGCACAAGCGCATCATAACAATGCTAATAAACATACAACAGGTGCGACTGAGTAAGACCCATGAATGTCAACCATAAACAAGTTAATTTCATGCTAATTCATCACAATCGTCTGTTAGGAATTTATACTAAAAGCCATGACTTTATGTAATTGATTAATATTTGTTTGAATTATTCAAACAATTATTCCTTTCTTGATGAGAATCTTTATGGGCAAATATTTGTATTATATCTTATCATATTGTGTATAAGTGTCTCTTATTCCACATAGTAGATAATTTGGTTTGTAAGTTTGGCTTACACACAGAGGATCAGATTATCGGTTCTTGTAGAATATAAATTTTTGGTTCACAATCTTAGGTGGAATTGGACACACCACTAGTAGGACTATAACAAAGTGTTTCAGTAGGTCTGTCTTGACTACGAAAAATTGTATAGTTTTAACTCACTGTGTTAGTACACTTTGTGTATATTGAACAGGACCAATTTGAGATAATTGTATTTATACTGACAATATAATACAATTACACTTCATGGTTATTATGTGTGATTGTACTCTTAATTCAAAGATAATGAACTGATGTGTGCATTTATTATTGTTGACTTTGATTCATTATAGAGTGAGGTCTTGTCAGTCAATAGTCTCAATGAGTTGGGTCACAATATTAAGAGTATGACAACTATTAATTATTAATGGAATCCACGTCTTTTTATAGGGATTGATGATATCCCCTTTAGGAAGCTTATAAGTTTCGATTATGTCAAATCATGCAGGTGGATATTAGTATCTAACATAACGAATAAGTTAAGTAGAAGGTCTGAACGAATTTTATAGATGTTGATTAAATAAATTGTTAGTAATTTATTTTAATCAATGGGTATCTGTAATCTTAATGTGGAGAGATAAATAAGAATTTAATAACATGGAGCTCGAAATATAATTCTGAGATATGGGAGGGGAATGCAATTATAATTCTGTAGTGGTATGAACTATAATTTATATAATTTGAAATTAATCTAGGCTGGATTAGGAATTCCAAATTATATAGGAAACCCAGGCCATACTTCTCATAGGGGTCCCTATCGTTGCCTATATACACCGCTATGCCTTCTAGGTCAGATACAAGTTGATATTCAAAAGATTGTGTGAAGTTCTGTGAAGACAGGGAGATCATATTTTTAAGCCCACCCTCAGTGCATGATCAAGGTGCCATAGGATCACAGTAGAAGATCTCGAGGTCAGTCGAGCAAGATCATACCAGCCGTGTTAAAAGTCCGATCAGGATCAAACTATGAAGGTAGTCAAGGTCAAACCAGACAGATCTCGAAGGTATGAACTCTAGTTCTGCCTAGTAGGGTTTCGTAATTTTTTGTTATATAAACTGTACGCGTTCGTCACTGGGTCTCGGGAATCGGTCCCTAACAGTGGTATCAGAGCCAGCTATGATAACGTGTGTGGTTTATACAGACCATATTGTCCACATAAAAGAAGTAGAACATAGTATTATTATGCTAACGTCTATTTTGCAGTTTCTCTTATCCCACTATTATGGTCACGCACGTATGATTGTGTGATAAACAGTTTTGGTGAGATTGGATCCCATGTGGTTACATATTTTTTTTATTACCAATTTTGGAATTTGTAATATTAATATGTAGCATGTGAACTCCTGTACTATGGGGGCTTAGGGCTTGATGTAATGATTTCAGTTTATTTATCTTGACTGTTTATATACAGCCTTGTGAACTCCTATATGGAGGCATATAATCAATATGTAATAACAGGTTTCAGTGATCAAAGAAATCAACGATTTTTTATCTGTTTTTGTTGATTTAGTCGACCCCCTTCGACCCCGGCATAGGTCTCATCTTTGCTTTGGGGAAAAATCGACAGCAAAAATCAAGGATGTTTTGGAAACTATAACTAGATCATTCACATGCAAATATTTTTATAACCCTCATAGAAAAATATTTTTAAATAACTAAGTGGGAGAGAGAGAATTTGTCACGTACAAATCTCATGGTCTCCATTACTAGTTTGTAGATGATATGATTAATTTTGTGTACTGGTTTTGAACCTTCCTGCACATCAGACAAAATTAATGGTGGAATCATCGATACAAGCTTCAATGGGATAGTTGCAACTTAATTATTGTGTGAATCATGTCTCCATATGAAATGATGCATCACAGAATAATTAATTTAGTGTGAGGTGATGGTGTACACTTAGCTATAAATAATAGTATCCTCTCCATCTGAGTCACTGCTATTATTTGTGGGACCAAAGCTAAGTTGGCTATTTAATTTTGCTTGACAATAGTTTTTTGTCTAGATAGTCACAATTAAAAGAAATAGACCTATTTGTACAAATGATGGAAAGTAGTAAACTTTCCATTGAAGGCATACTTTTCACGGTATGGCAGATTGCCAACATTTTTCTTTAAATAGTTTGGTAGAGGGAACCAATTTTTTAAATAAAATTTAAAAGTTTTATTTGACCTTCATAATTATTATCATGTCGTTCTCAGATTCAAGAATGGGCTCTTTCAATCCACTTTCTGTCATTCTGAAAGAAAACAAACTCACTGGAGCTAATTATATTGACTGGAAAAGAAACTTAAATATACTATTGACTGCTGAAGAGTACAAATATGTGCTCAGTGAGGAATGTCCACAAAAACCTCGTGATGGGACAACCGATGAGGAAGCCCAGCCTTACAAGAAGTTGGTTAAGGCTGATGAGATGGCACGGTGTTACATTTTGGCATCTATATCCAATGTTCTGCAACATCAGCATCAGTATATGCCCACTACCTATGACATGATAATGAACCTCAAATAAATGTTTGTGGAACAAAATCGTGCAGCTAGGCAGATTGCTATGAGAGACTTGCTTAACACAAAGATGGTTGAAGATAGCTCAGTAAGGGATCATGTTATAAAGATGATAGGTCATCTAAATGAACTAGCGATCCTTGCAGCTAAAATGGATGAAAAAACCCAAATCGATATCATACTCCATTCGCTGTCGGAGAGCTTTAAGAATTTTCGCATGAATTACAATATGAATAAATGTTGTTATACTTTGGCGGAACTTCTTAAAGAACTCCAAGCAGCAAAGGGCATAATGAAAAAACTAAAAAATTGGTGTTTATGCTTGAGAAAAGTTGTACTTCTAAACCAAAAAGGCAAGAAGAAGTAGAAAAAGGCTCAAAAGCAGGTTGTAATTTCTCAAGTGAATAATGGTCCTCAAGGTGGAGTGAAGAAGCCCAAGGAAAAGTGTTTTCATTGCAAGCAGTCAGGACACTAGAAGAAGCAATGTTCGGTCTATCTCAACAAATTGAACAATCAAGGTAAAACCTATTCACTAGTGGTTGAAACATGTTTAGCGGTGTTATCTACAAATTCATGGTGTGTAGACACGGGAGCCACTAATCATATTTGCAATTCATTTAGGGGTTTCAGGAAACTAGGCAGCTTAGTGATGGGGAGGTTTACCTACACATGGGCAATGCTACGAAAGTAGCAGTAGTTGTAGTGGGAGATTTATGTCTTAGTTTTGGTAGTGATAGGATTTTAATATTACAAGATTATCTTTATGTTCCTAGTATTAGAAGAAATTTAATTTCAGTTTCTAAGTTAGTTAAAAACGGTTATTTGGTTAATTTTAATAATTCTGTGGTTATTAAATTTAATAAACATTTTATATGTTCTAGTTCATTGGCGGATGATCTTTATGTTATTAATCTTATCTCTCCCACACTGCAACTGAATGAATTGAATAATACAAACAGTATATCATGTAAGAGAAAGACACATTCTAAATTGAACCAAATGTATCTTTGGCACTTACACTTAGGTCATATTAATCTAAAAATGATTTTTAGACTGGTCCAAAATGGACCATTGAGTTCATTAGAAGTAAAGGAACTTCCAATCTATGAATCCTGTTTAGAAGGTAAAATAATAAAAAGGCCCTTCTTGGCCAAAGTATATAGAGCCAAAGAGCCGTTGAAATTGGTTCACTCTGATTTGTATGGACCTATCAACGTCCAAGCAAGAGGTGGCTTTGAATATTTTATCATCTTAATTGATGATTATTGAAGGTATGGGTACATTTATTTGATGCGTCGTAAGTCCGAAGCCTTTAATAAATTTAAAGAGTATAGGACGGAAACGGAGAAGCGTCTTGGAAAATGTATTAAGACACTATGATCTGATTGTGGTGGTGAATACCTCTTGAGATAGTTTAGGAACTACTTATCTCATGAGGAAATATATTCTTGACTTTGTACCATCTAAGTCAGTACCTTCTACTCCCATAGAACTGTGGACTGGGCACAAACCTAGTATGTGGCATGCTTGGATTTTGGGTAGTCTAGCACATGTTCTGAAAGGGAACACAGATAAGCTGGAATCAAGGACAGAAGTTTGTTTCTTTGTAGGATATCCTAAAGGGACGAATGGTGGTTTATTCTATAGTCCTAAGGATCAGAAAGTCATTGTTAGCACCAATGTCCGATACTTAGAGGAGGACTATGTTGTGAATCACAAGCCTAGAAGTAAGATTATTCTAGAGAAATTGAGGAGAGACCAACACAAACTTCTTCACCACCAATAGTGCAAGAGGACATACCACAAGAAACAACAATTGACACAACGGTGCCTCGTCATAGTGGGAGAGATTTTATTCAGCCCGATTGGTACATGTTCTTAAGAGAATCATTTGATAGAGTCCTTGAGGAACTGGATGCCGAACCCTGTAACTACAATGAAGCAATGCAATACACAAATGTGGACTTTGGCAAAAGGCTATGAATTCAGAAATGGAGTCTATGTACTCTAATGAAGTCTGGTATCTTGTAGAACCACCTGAAGGGATAAAACCCGTTGGATGCAAGTGGATCTACAAGAAAAAGAGAGGAGTGGATGGGAAGGTGGAAACATTTAAAGCTAGGCTTGTAGCGAAAGGTTTACTTAGAAAGAAGGGATCGACTATGAGGAAACCTTTTCGCTGGTAGCTATGCTAAAATCCATTCGGATTCTCTTATCCATTGCAGCTCATCTCCATTACAAGATTTGGCCATTGGATGTCAAGACCACATTCCTTAATAGCAATCTGGATGAATCCATATACATGGTGCAACCAAAGAGATTCATAGCAAAGGGCCAAGAGCACGTGGTTTGCAAGCTTAAGAAGTCCATTTATGGACTTAAAGGTCTTGGAATATTCGTTTTGATTAGGCAATCAAATCTTTTAGTTTTGATCAAAGTCCAGATGAGTCATATGCGTACAAGAGATGTAACGAAAAAGTAGTGGTGTTCTTGGTAGTATATGTAGATGATATCTTGCTCATCGCAAACGATATGGGAGTGTTATCTTCAGTAAAGGTGTGGTTATCCAATCAATTCGATATGAAGAACTTGGAAAAAGCCGGTCACATCTTTAGGATCAAGATTATTCGAGATCGCAAGCAAAGGATGTTGAAATTATCACAAGTTACTTATATCGATACGATTCTTGCTCATTTTGTCATGCGAGATTCCAAGAAATGGTTCCTCCCTTTCAGACGTGGAATCTATCTATCCAAGGGTTAGTGTCCTAAAACACTGGAAGAGGAAGATAAGATGAGAGCAGTTCCGTATGCTTCTGAGGTAGGAAGCCTCATGTACGCTATGCCCGATATCTGCTTTGCTGTATGCATGGTTAGCATATTTCAGTCTAATCCTAGACAAGAACATTGGACTCCGGTAAAATATATTTTAAAGTACCTGAAAAGGACTAGAAACTATATGTTAGTTTACCAGTCAAATAGTCCAATGCCTTATGGGTATACAAACTCAGACTTTATGTGAGGTAAGGATTCCAGAAAGTCTACCTTGGGATATGTGTTTACCCTCGGAGGTGGAGCTATAAATTGGAGAAGTATCAAGCAATCATGTATTGTTGATTCCACCATGGTGGTTGAATATGTGGCAGCCTCTGAGGCAGCCAAGAAGGCCGTTTGGCTCAGAAACTTCCTAATAGATCTAGATGTGGTTCCTTCAATGCAATCAGCTATTACACCTTATTGTGATAATAGTGGTGCAGTTGCTAACTCAAAGGAACTAAGGCCTCATAAAGAAGGGAAAGCACATTGAGCCTAAGTATCATCTTATACGAGAATTCGTTCAGAGAGGTGATTTGACGGTGACCAAGGTTGCATCTACGAACAACCTGGCAGACCCTTTCACAAAAATTCTACCAGCAAAAACTTTTGATAGTCATATGGAGGGAATGAGAGTGAGACGTATGGCATCATGACTTTGAGTCTAAGTGGAAGATTGTTTGAATTATTTAAATAATTATTCTCTTTCTTGATGAGAATCTTTATGGGCAAAATATTTGCATTTTATCTTATCATATTGTGCATGAGTGTCTCTTTTTCACATAGTATATAATTTAGTGTGTAGAGTTTGGCTCACTCACAGAGGATCAGATTATCGCTTCTTGTAGAATATAAATTTTTGGTTCACATTCTTAGGTGGAATTGGACACACCACCAGTAGTACCGTAACACAGTGTTTTAGTAGGTTTGTCTTGACTACGGAAAATTGTATAGTTTTAACTCATTGTGTTTGTTCACTTTGTATGTATTGAACAGGACCAATTTAAGGTAATTGTATTTATACTGACAATATAATACAATTTACACCTCATAGTTATTATGTGTGCTTGTACTCTTAATCCAAAGATAATTAATTGATGTGTGCATTTATTATTGTTGACTTTGATTCATTATAGAGTGAGGTCTTATCGGCCAATAGTCTCGATGAGTTGGGTTACAATATTAAGTGTATGACAACTATTAATTATTAATGGAATCCACGTCTCTTTATAAGGATTGATGATATCCCCTTTACGAAGCTTATAAGTTTCGATTATGTCAAACCCTATATGTGGATATTAGTATCCAACATAACGAATAAGTTAAGTGGAAGGTCTCAAGGAATTTTATAGATGTTGATTAAATAAATTGTTAGTAATTTATTTTAATCAACGGGTATCTGTAATCTTAATGTGGGGAGATAAATAAACATTTAATAACATGGAACTCGAAATATAATTTTGAGATATGGGAGGGGAATGCAATTATAATTCTGTAGCAGTATGAATTATAATTTATATAATTCGGAATTAATCCCCGCTGAATTAGGAATCCCGAATTATATAGGAAACCTAGCCTATATTTCTCCTAATGGTTCCTATCGTTGCCTATATATACACCGCTATGCCTTCTAGGTCAGATACAAGTTGATATTCAAAAGATTGAGAGAAATTTTGTGAAGGCAGGGAGATCGCGTTTTTAAGCCCACTCTCATTACGTGATCAAGGTGCCATGGGATCACGGTAGAAGATCTCGAGGTCAGACGAGCAAGATCATACCAGCCGCGTTCAAAGTGCGATCAGGATCAAACTGTGAAGGTAGTCGAAGTCAAACCAGATAGATCTCGAAGTTATGAACTCTAGTTCTGCCTAGTAGGGTTTCATAATTTTTTTATTGTATAAACTGTACGCGTTCGTCACTGGGTCTCGGGAATCGATCCCTAACATCGTCCACATACTACGTCAAACAACTCAAGATTATAATTATCATCGAAGTGAAGAAGGAAATTCACTATAGTCAAGAGGTAAATAAGTGTGGATACTTCTCCCGAACTTCATCATCTTGCTCTCACGTCAACCCTTCCTTACCTTTGTTGTCCCACAAAACTCGAACCAAAGTGATCGTCTTCCCTCCTAGCACTTGCTTACGTAAGTCGAGAATACTCATCAGTTTCTCTCCATAAGAGGCATCTGCTTCTAACTCAAGTTCGGGCCATTCATGTACACGCGATGGGTCTGGCTCATACTTTCTGAACATCGAGACATGAAACACATCACAAATACCTGACAATCTTGGAGGTAAAGCCAAACGATATGCAACCTTCCCAATCCTCTCGAGAATGTCAAAGGGTCCGATATATCGCGGTGAAAGTTTCCCCTTTCGCCCAAAACAGGATAGACCCCATCGAGGTGACACCTTCAAAAACACAAGGTCACCCACTTCGAACAACAAAGGGCAACAACGATGATCAGCATAGCTCTTCTGTCGGCTCTGTGCTGTAAGAAACCTCTGACGAATCACCTTGATTTGTTCTGTTATCCTCTCTTGGGCGGCTAATAGTCATTGGCGAATTAATCTCATATTGTCAATAGTCTCCCCAATTAAGTCCAGCCCCACAATAGTCATCTCACCCAACTCAGTCCAACATACAGATGATCTACATGGTCGCCCATACAAGGCCTCATACGGTACCATCTCAATGCTTGATTGATACTATTACTGTGGGCGAATTCGACTAAGGGTAAGTGATCCTTCCAATTTCCTCATCCCAAATGCATGCTCGAAGCATATCCTCCAATATTTGAATCGTCCGCTCGGATTGTCTATCTGACTAAGGGTGATAAGTTATGCTAAAGAAAAGATTTGTACTGAATGCAGCTTGCAAACTCTGCCAGAAACGTGTCGTTAACGGCGGATCTCGATCGGACACAATAGACACCGGAATCCCGTGAAGTTGAATGATCTCACGAATGTACAAACGGCTAAGTTTCTCCACGGAATTGGTCGTTCTAATTGCTAAGAATGAGCAGATTTAGTCAGGCAATCTACAATCACTTAGATAGTATCGTGTCCCTTTGGTGACTTTGGCAATCCCGAAACAAAATCCATCATAACATTCCCCCGTTTCCATTTAGCCACGGGGCAAAGGTTGTAATTCCCCTATGGGTCGTTGTTGCTCAGCTTTCACTTGTTGGCATGCAAGGCACTTTGACACAAAACTTACTACATCGTGTTTCATCCCGGGCAACCAAAATTGGCGACGAGGGTCATGGTACATCTTTGTTCCTCCTAGGTGAATAGTCAATGGCAAGTGATGAAACTCTTTCAAAATCTCCTCCCGATACGAAACGAGTACAAACAACTTCCCTTGGAAGCGCAAACTCCGATCAGCATACACCATCCACTCTCCTCCAGCATCGCCACTGGCATATTTCTTCCGCAATTCATCTGTTTCATCATCACACAGTTGGGTGTCAACCACTCTAGTGGATAGAGTAGAGCGAACCATCAAATTGCACAAAGTCACCCCTTTTCGAACTTCCTCAAAACACAAAGCATAAACTTTTAAATCTCGAATCGCCTTCTGTTCACGAACGATTAGGCTTGCAAATTGTGTAGATTTTCTACTCAAAGCATTCGCGACCACATTGGCTTTTCCTGGGTGGTATTGTAAATCAAAGTCATAATATTCAATATGCTCCATCCACCGGCATTGTCGTAGATTCAACTCCTTCTGGGAGAACAAGTACTTCAAACTTTTATGGTTAGAGAAGACTTCAAATTTCTCACCATACAAATAATGCCACCAACTCTTCAAGGCAAAAACTACAGCTGCAATTTCTAAATCGTGGGTTGGGTAATTTCGCTCGTGGGTTTTTAACTGCCTCAACCCATACGTTATCACTCTACCTCCTTGGATCAACATGCAACCCAATCCTTCTCTCGAGGCATCGAAATACACGGCATATCTAGCTCCTCTTTGCATATCACAAAATTGGTGCACTAGTCAAGCACGTTTTTACTTTTTCAAAGGCTGTCTCACACAAGTCATCCCACACAAATCGCGTCCCTTTTCGAGTCAAATGAGTCATCGGAGCCGCTAACCGAGAGAAGTCATGAACGAAATATCGGTAGTATCCGGCCCAAAAAGCTACGGATCTCAAACACATTTCTCGGTTGCTGCCAACTTATAATTGACTCAATCTTTTTCAGGTCAATGGACACACCACTCCTAGACACCACGTGTCTCAAAAATTCCACCTCAGATAACCAAAACTCGCACTTGCTAAGCTTGGCGTAGAATTAATGCTTCCTCAAAAGTTCTAGAACAATGGCGAGATGGGATTTGTGTTCCTCCTCTAAAAGTGAATAGATCAAAATATCATCAACAAAGACCACAACGAACCGATTGAGGTACTCATGGAAAATGCAGTTCATGAGATCCATGAAGGTTGCCGGTGCATTAGTCAACCCAAAAGGCATGACCACGAATTCATAGTGTCCATAATGCGTCCGAAAGGCAGTCTTCAGATTATTCTCATTCTGAATTCTCAATTGGTGATAACTAGACCTCAAGTCAATCTTCGAAAAACACATAGCACCCTGGAGTTGGTCAAATCCTCGGCATCAGATACTTGTTCTTCACCATGACACGGTTAAGTTTTTGATAATCGATACACAAATGCCAAGAACCATCCTTATTTTGTGCAAATAAGACTGGTGCTCCCCACGGCGATGTACTAGGATGGATAAATCTCAAGTCCTGCAACTCTTGTAGTTGCACCTTTATTCCTTCAGCTCAACCGGTGCAAAATGGTAAGGTGCCATTAGAAATGGGAGTAGTGCCTGAGTGTAGCTCTATCAAAAACTCAACCTCTTTCTCGAGAGGTAAATCGGGTAACTCTTTCGTAAACATATCCAGAAAATCACAAACTACCGCTGGCAATTCCCCACACATCGATACATCCTCATCCAAGGTCAAACTGGCCAGCAATGCATAAATCAAATCCCGCTATGTGGTTCGCATGTGGTTCACATAGGTAGGGTTCCATTGGCTCCTGGCGCTCCCCAAAAAACTCAAAGCACCCATCTATGGGTGAACACATGCGAACTCGGCATTTAAAACAATCAATAGTGGCGTGGAACATGGATAGCCAATCCATACCCAAAATGACATCAAATCTAGACATGTCTAACACAATGAAATCAAAAGTGAAGTGGCGATCACGGATAGTGAGTTCGCAATCCTTACAAATATGGTTGTGTGGTGATTTTCCTCCAAGAGGAGTCTCAACAAACGACGGAGACTCAAGCAAATCAGTTTCTATCTCCAAAACACGTACAAAAGATGTAGCAATAAAAGAATGAGATGCTCCAGAATCAAATAAAACCTTTGCAAAAGAGTTAAACAAGAGGAAAGTACCCCTCAAAACTGAAGCCTCTAGAGCCTGAGAAGAAGAAGGTGCAGCAGTAGACGTGATATTGAAGACCCTCCCTTGGGTACATTAGACTTGTGCATAACCATCACGCTGTCTTGAACCAGGTAGAGGTGCCGATGAACTTGTACCCCTATCAGCATGAGAGCCCTATGCCGAAGTAGTCTGACGAAAGTGGGTTGTTGATCCCTAAACTGTTGCTACCCACGGCCCTGTCCCGACTACTAAACAAAACCTGCCTCACTCTGCACGCCTGTCCCCTGGGGACAATTCCTAGCCAGGTGTCCAGGCTGGCCATAAGAGTAGTAGACCTTCGGCTATACCGTACATTGACTACGAACATGGCCAGGTTAATTACACCGATGACAGACTATCGATGGTCTCAAAGCATTACTCCTAGCATTGGAAAAGTTGGATGACCTAAGGTTTGAATGGCCCTGTGGAGGCTGAAACTGCTCCCTCTGCCGCTTAAGTCCCTAGCTCCCAGAGCTATCGGAAGATGATGAATCTTGCATAACACCTAACTATCTCGAATCCAAACTCTAAAACCTCATTGTGCCTCCCTGGACAACTCCACACTTCTAGCACACTCGATGATTTCAACAAAATCCATCTTGTGTTGGCTCACGATGAGCCTCTTCACCGAGGAGTGAAGATCCCTCTCAAAACGACAATATTTGAGATCCTCTATCGTCACCAGCTCTGATGCGAATCAGGATAAGTTTTGAAACTTGGTAGCACACTCTTACATGATTGGCTGTTAAAGCATCACCACCCTCTCCACTAAACTGAGGGGGATTTAGATGGTGAAATTCTCTCATCGCGTGTATTGCTCAGTCACCGCTATGGGTTCTGGCAACTTGATTCAACCTATTTGTCTCGGCAAGTACCTCTATAAACTCCCTTGCAAACACACCTGGGGCAACCGGCGGCTTGACATTTTGCTCTACTTCTTCATGAGCTTTTTTCGCTCGCGGAATCTCTCTTGGTTGACTCACAACATCCACCAATGGCATTTCATAGTAGCGACTTTGTTCTCGACCTCGAGGTCCACTTAATCTCACCCCATGTCTCGGAGGCATAATACTATAATAAATCAAGCCACACTAACAAGGTCAACCAATTATTGCCACAACAAGACCAATACCACATCAAAAATCCCTAGCAAGGGTCAACATTCACATATTGTTCAATTCATATGTTATACAATGCCAAAGCATGTCATGCACACAAGCACACACAAATCATGTCATAATGCAGCGAGTTTTAACCCAATGAGACTAAAATTCTTCTCCCACGGTCTTAAGGTATTCTAACCTATTGCTTTGATACCAAGTTGTCACGCCTTCAAATTTCGGTGATGATCCAGAATAACTAGAAACTATAAAGACATGAATTTATAGAAGAGACAATATTCAAAATAGGCCATCGATGCCCCATTTAATCACTTTCGAACCATAGAGTCGGATGATTACATCATGAATTGTGTTTGAGCAAAAATAGAGTTACATTACATCTTTTCAAAAAAATCCAAGTCAAAAGATGCCGAATAACTCCATGCAAAAGCTATAAGAGGTACACATAATCAGGCATGTCATGTCGATCAATCTACTACTCAAGGTTTGTACCTGAAATAAAATAAGGGGTGAGCTACAAGCCCAGTAGGAACATCGATACCCATA
Organism: Arctostaphylos glauca; assembly: GCA_019985065.2. Lineage (NCBI taxonomy): Eukaryota > Viridiplantae > Streptophyta > Magnoliopsida > Ericales > Ericaceae > Arctostaphylos > Arctostaphylos glauca. The sequence continues at coordinate 7,868,407 of JAHSPW020000004.1, forward strand.
TTAAGCGCTGATGCGAATAATAATATGATAATGAGTCAATCAAGTTAAGGAAATAATCTAAGTGATGGAGATATCACAACAAACTCCAAGAGAAATTGAATAAACATAATAATAAAAAATTTGATAGGTTAACTCATAGAATAAATAATGGTTTCCTTCCAATTCAACACAAAAAAGTATCGATATCCTCCCAAGCACATTTTAGGAAATCGCATTATATTCCTAGTATTCCCGAAAAAATCTAGCACCTCCCTAGCATTTCTGGAGGAGTCTAGTACCTTCCTAGCATATCCGAAGGAGTCTAGTACCTTCCTAGCATTCCTGAAGGAGTCTAGTGATTCCCGAAAGAGTCTAGTGCCCTCCTAGCATTCTCGAAGGAGTCTAGTACCTTCCCAAGTATATTCATTTATTCAATAGTCAAACACATGATAGACCATAACGTAGAGATCGACATAATTCATTCTACCAAGTTCACAAAGGGTTAAACGTGCACTGATTCTTGAGATGTCACCATAAGGAAATCCATCTAGAATAATCAACAAAATCTGCCAAAATCACGGAATGTCGCTCGAGTGAGCTGGAGGCATCTCGAGCAATCAACCGAAACCAAAATTCCAAAGAGCAATAAAACACCGCCCGACAGGCCGCTTGACGACCACTCAAGCGGCATCAAATTTTGTGAATGCCGCTCGAGCGAGATGGAGGCCGCCGCTCGAGCGGTCGGGTAGATTTTTGGGTTTTCTAGCAAATTCAAGAACACGAACCAAAACTAATTTTCTACTCTTATACGATGAAATCATGTAATTCTGTCACTCTACACACTCACACATGCTTATATAAGGCATTATGTCCCTACCTCATGGTTAAGATGATGGATTTGGAGAAGAAGATGATACCCTAGCTTCAGATGGCCTTAAGAGCTTCGATTCTCCTTCCTCAAGCTTCGAATCAACGATTTGTCTATGGGTATGCGTTAAGCTCGCATAAGTCACTCCATATCTCAAAGTAATTTAAAGTCCATCAGATGGATTGTAAGTATAGGTAGAGAGAAGGTGGAGGGTCTTGAGAGAGAGAGAGGAGCTTGAGCTTCTAAAATCTAAGCTCAACTTCTCCAAAAATCTGATTTTTGAGCAAAACATGGGGATTGGCCAAATGACTAAAATGCTCTCGTCTCATTAAATTGACAAAACTAAGCCCCCGGGTCAAGTCCTAACTTACCCGAGCCCAAAACAAATATCCTTCGACGATATACCTCATTAATAAACATCTTAAACACAATTAAAAACGAGAAATTTTCCGGGTCTTCATAGAAAAGGGGCTGTAGGACACCTCTTACCAAGGTGTCAAGCTACCAAGAGATTCTTTTACTTATTTATGTTGTTACAAACCCACTTTAACTCCCTGAATTAGGTCTTCACGCTCATATTTTTAGAGTGTTTAGAGAGGGACCTCATGGGTTGCGAGATATGTTGAGAGAGAGAGAGAGAGAGAGAGAGAGAGAGAGAGAGAACTATAGCTACCTGGGATTAGAAGGGACAGTATATAGAGGTTGAAGGAGAACGGTCAGAAGCCATAGAAATAGCTGAAGTTTTTGACAGTGTAGACTTTGATCTTCAAAGGTAACGAATTCGAACCCATTATCTCTATTATTAGAATTCTATAGCATGGATATAGATCATATTCTTAGTCTAGAAGTGAATTAAGGCTTAGATAGGGACCACGGATTGAAACCTATACCTATGTGTCATTTCTTGGCCGATTCGGTTGCCCATCTAGATGCCAATTCGGTCACTAATCTGGAATTCTGGATCCCTAGCAGGATTGGCTACTGAACTGAGACAGTTTCGACTCTGAACTTGTTTTTGAGCTCTAGAATGCTACAGACCTCAGATTGACGTCAAATTTGGTGCAGATATATCTTGATATGTTATCTTCCATTCCAAATTTGAACCAACGTGATTGGATTCTTGAACTCCTTAAAATAAGTTTTCCGTAGTGGGTGTCCGTTCTAGACCAAATTTATGCCAATGGGATTTCCACCTATTTAATGGACATTCCCTGCCATGCGTCCTTCATACCAAATGTTGCCAACATCTTAAACTACCATTAGGTCATATTTGGTGAATTATGGACATGTTTAGATGGGGTTTCCAAACTAATTTCCATCGACATGAATTCTGGGAAAAATTGTCTAGTTTATACTTTAATAATTTTGGGACCCTAAAACCTTTGTCTTGACTCCGTGATCATTTGAATGTTAATGTGACCCTAAACTAGTAGTAGTTTGAAATGACATAATGAATGAACCCAAGCTTTGGCTTAACGAGAAGATCAAACGATTAGAATATGACCATGTTTGGGCCTTAAGAGTTAAGTTTGGAATTTCAACTTTGAGGATTGATGTTGATATTAAACTTCAATGTTTATATGATTATAGGAAGTGAGAATTGGTGCTTGTAATTTGTTGGGAGAATCCTTGCAAGGTTTGGGCTTAAGGTGAGTTCAAGCATATAACGTTTACTTGTAATTTGCTAAAATGTTCAAAGCATGCGATATTTGCAGCACACATAACGTTTTTCTTAAAAGATGACTTGAGTATGTTTACAATTGAAAACTTGTGATCTTCACAAGCTATGTAAGAGCTATGAATATGAACAAAATAAAACTGTGAATTTAATATCCAAACGATACCCAAGTCCACTAGGGGTTTAGAATATAGCGAGATGAGGAATGGGGTGGCTATCATGGCCAATGTAGTTATCTGGTTGATGTCATACTGTAACGACCCGCTCCCGCCCTGTACAATATTGTCCGCTTTTGTCGCCCAAACCCCATAGACTTCCCAGTAGGTCACCCATCCCAGGATTGCTCCAGGGCGAGCACGCTTAACTGTGAAGTTCCATTTGGTGTTGGCGCCATCACGGCTTTAAAAGGCCTTGTACAAGGAAGGTTCATAGTCTTATAAATACAACCGAACTTACATCCACCAAGCGATGTGGGACCATTGACCACCCATCCGGACGTCCCACTGAAACTTCATCTCCCGGACGCCGGCCTCACAGCTGGCACAACGGCCTGGCTGGGGTGTCACAATCTCCCCCACTTAGGAACACACGTCCTCGTGTGGGGCCGAGATTTCCCACATTTCCGGTTGGTGCAGGCTCTGATACCATTTGTAACGACCCGCTCCCGCCCAGTACAATATTGTCCGCTTTTGCCGCCCAAACCCCATGGACTTCCCAGTAGGTCACCCATCCCAGGATTGCTCCAGGGCGAGCACGCTTAACTGTGAAGTTCCATTTGGTGTTGGCGCCATCACGGCTTTAAAAGGCCTTGTACAAGGAAGGTTCATAATCTTATAAATACTACCGAACTTACATCCACCAAGCGATGTGGGACCATTGACCACCCATCCGGACGTCCCACTGAAACTTCATCTCCCAGACGCCAACCTCACAGCTGGCACAACGGCCTGGCTGGGGTGTCACACATACTAAGAATATATGAAAAAAGAGGTCAATCCCAGCTACGAATAATTGGCAGCCGTTGGACTATATTGCGCAATAAGAACTTGATGATTTGATATTAAAGCGAGATGAAATTGATTGTTGTTTCTTATGGCCTCGGCCATGAAATTATGAAATGCTTTATAAATGCCAATTTTGATATTGATTGAATGATCGCTAGAGTTACATGGCAAACCGGTGAAAGTCATATTTTGAATTCACACTAGCATTGCTAACAAACATTGTGTTACAACATGCCAGGTCAATGTGAGCAGGAGAATCAACTTTAAAAGATGTCAAACTTAGTCACTCTTTTGAAGTGATAATAAGGACTGTAACACTATAATGTTCTATTCTGAGATGCCAAGAAACTTCAACTTTTGAAGCTATTTTTATTGGGGTTTTAATGATACTTTGAGATGTATGTTTGGTAAATGTGCATGTTCCTTGGGTTTTGTTGATATGATCTGTACATCATAACATACTCTAATACTTTACTACACAATTGCTTAAAAATATTCATAGCTGTTCTTGATCAACAATTAGTAAGGCTTTGTGAGGCTACTCTGTCGCCGGTCATGAGCTCATCCTACCCCCGGGATGGGTCATGACAGATAGAATCGGTGAATGAGTTTGTGTTGCAATCGACTACGAGTTCAGAGGGGCCGAGTTTGAATGCTTTGGTTGCCACACCAAAGTTGTGTAAGGACCTGACCCATAATTTGAAAGATTAAAGATTTAAAATTTTGATTAGTGAAATGATAAGAGTATAAGTCGAAATTAATTGTAGATTGAGAATTATTATGATTTAGTTTATCTTTTGAGATTAATACTAATATGAGGGACCTATGATGTAATTAAACCTAGGTTGTAACCTAAATATTAAGGCATGCCTACACTAGATTATTTTGCATGAAGAGGTGTGTGGGCAATCGTTGGGAAAATTGGCTTGTGCATGAAGGAGGTGGCAGTAGCATAGGAATTTTGGAAGGGCACCTCATGGTTGAGGTGTCAATTGACCAATTCTTCTAACCATCTAAGTGCTCCTCACAATTTCCATTACATTGAGTTTTGGCTACTGAGAGAGAGAGATGGTCTGTAAAATGAGACAATGGTAAGAGAGAGGCAATACCATTGAAGAAGACAGTGGTAGGAGAAGAGGAGGAAGCCATAGCCAACCTAGTTGAAGATTGAAAGTTGAGATTAAGCAACGAAAGGTATAAATTCGATCTCTATCCTACTGAATTAGGACCTTAGAATGATGATTTCAACTATTTTGGGGGTTATTGGGGTACCATTAGATATTATAGAATCAAAAATTGAGAAATTTGAGATCCGGTTCGCCACTGAGTAGTGGCCGGTCGACCAGTCGACCATCCCCAGTCGATCACCCCCTCCCCCGCCCCCCCGATCAACCGCCCCTGTAGCTGGTCAACTGGTAGATGGATAAAATGGAAATTTGCTTGGTTTTCGATGTTTAACCCATCCAATGACTTGGATTTCTAGTTTATTATAATAAGAGGCATTTTGTGGAACCATAATAAGTGGACACAAGATCCTAAGACCCTTAATAACTAATAGAATCGACCTCCAGTTGTCGCTGGTCAGTCCCCGGTTGACGGCCCCTATTGTCCGGTCGACCGGATGTAGACCAGAATAGAATTTCATTTGATTTTGGATGGATATCATATATTAGGCCTTATTTATCTAGCTTAACATTATAAGGGGGACTTTAGGGAGATTTTATTAGCAAAATCGAGGTTCTGAAACTCTTGATTAAGTCATGAGGTCAAGTAATTGGAAAATGGCCATGATTAGACCATGAGGATTATAGTTTAAAAGCTACTTTGCACTTGGTGATAAGTTACTAAGATTTATGACTATCTAATTATAGGAAATCAAATTGACGGTGAACGTTGATTGAAAGAGTTTTTACAATACTCGGATAAAAAGGTGAGTTCAAGCATATGATGTTTACTTGTAGTTCGTTTAAAGTATTCAAAGCACGTGATATCCTCAATACATGAATTCAGAGATGCCTTGAGCATGTTTACAATTGAAAACTCGTGATTTTGATAAGCCATGTAAAAACTAAGGAATATGGATGAAATACGTGAATTAAACATCCAAACGGTACCCTAGTCCGCTAGGGGATTAGATTATAGCAAGATGAAAAATTGGAGGTTACCATGGCCAATGCAGTTATGTGGTTAACGTCATACCAAGAATATATGAAAAGGGGGTCGCTCCCACCTACGAATAATTGGCAGCCGTTAGACTATTAAACTTGGAAATGGAAACTTGACATTTCGTATTAAAGGAAGATAGAATTAATTGTTATTTCTTATTGCCTTAACAATGACTCACGAAATGCCTTATATTACTGACACTCATATTGTTGCTTTTTGATAGAATTATATGGCAAACCTGTAAATACCGTATGTTTGAATTTACACTAGCATTGCTAATGGATACTGTTATACAACATGTCAGGTTAACGTGAGCAAGAAAACCAACTTTAGAAGACATTGGACTTGGTAGTTCTTTTTGGGATGTTCATAAGAACTTGTTATATATTGTAATATACAGTTTGGATGGACAGTAACTTGTACTTTTGAGCAGGCTGTATATGGGATTGTAATGATATTTTGGGTTGTATGTTGATAGTTGTATACGTTCCTTGAGTTTTGACGATGTTGTTAATGTACCAATGTATGCTTAGAATCTTGAAGTTTTTGATACTTGTAATTTGATCATTCCATGGTAATATTCGACTAACATAGTAAGGCCTTAGTGATTTTTACTCACTGACCGGTCACTACCCATCCTTTCCCAAATCGGGTCGTGACAGGTTGCACAGAGAGATACTGCTTGTGTAACGGTTTGATTAGAAGGCAACTTTTGTGAAGCACCAATTAACATCAGGCGAGGTCACGATTGGTTGGACTATTGGGACTGATAGAGAATTGAGATACTGGGAGAGACTATTTGTATCGGTTATCTGAACTTTGAGGGAGTCAGTGTTCAAGGCATTTCATCTATCCAATTTTTGCTATACATGTAGGGGGTAACAAAATGTGCAAGTATCTTTGAAGGCAATACTAGTGGAATGGAATGAAGAGAGATGTCACTAGATTTGTCTCGACATTTTTAATGTGTCAGCAGGTCAAGGTGGAAAATCAGAAGCCGAGAGGGACGCTTCAACCGTTACCTATTCCGGGATGGAAGTGGGAGCACATAACGATGGATTTCGTAATTGGGTTGCCGAGATTGATGCAAGGTCATAATGCTATATGGGTTGTGGTAGACAGATTGACCAAGTCAGCACATTTCTTGCTGGTTAAGATGTCTAACACAATGGAATCCTATAATCGGCTTTACACTCGGAAGATTATCCGATTGCATGGGGTACCAGTGATAATAGTGTCGGATTGGGTTCCTTGTTTTATCTTAGTGTTCTGGTAGAGCATACAAAAGGCATTGGGGATGAATGTGCACTTGAGTACAACCTTTCATCCTCAGACTGATGGGCAGTTAGAGTGGACAATTCAGACACTTGAGGATATGTTGCGGGTTGTATGCTGGATTTCCAAGGCCACTGGGAACGGCATTTACCAGTGATCACCAATTTGTTGGACCAAAGTTAGGGAGATGAGTTTCATGGGACCGGAGTTGGTACAAGAAACCACAGAAAAGATCAAGATCATCAAACAGAGGTTGTTAACTACACAAAGTAGGCAAAAAAGCTATACCGACAAGAGAACAAGACATTTGGCATTCAAGGAAGGTGACCGCGTGTTCTTAAAGATCAAACAAAGACATTGTGTTACCCAATTTGCCAAGAAAGGGAAGCTAATGCCCAGATACGTCAGGCCATTTGAAATCTTGGAAAAGATAGGAGAAGTGGCTTATCGACTAGCTTTACCTCCACAAATTGACCAGTTTCACAACGTGCTCCATGTGTCCATTCTCAATAAGTACATGGCTTTATCGACACACATTGTGAACTGTGAGGACATAACGTTGGATGAAGATACAACGTACGTAGAGAAGCCAGTTCAGATCCTCAATAGTAGCGAGAAGAACCTTAGAGGAAAGGCTATTAAATTGGTCCAGATTCTGTGGCGACACTAGAACCCTGAGGAGTCAACCTAGGAGTGAAAGATATTATGCGAGTCAACCATCCCAAGCTGTTCACTTAGACTGTATGGTGTAAATTTTGAGGACGGAATTATTTAAAGGGGATATGTTGTAATAACCCTAATTTTTAATTAATCAAAATATTGAATTTTATTTACTTTAATTCGGGCTCATTAAATTTGGAGCTCGCTCGAGCGAGCTATAGGCCACTCAAGCAACCATTATTTTTGGAAACCGCTCGAGCAAGCTTGAGGCTACTCGAGCGACCTATTCGAATTCCAAGCGCAACAACTATTGCGATAATGTAATTAATGGGGGAAAACATTTTCAGATCAGAGTTATACAGGGGTTTATGATTTTGATTGCACAAATAATGTCTGTAATGGTCATAAAAATATAGTGTAGGTTCATTTTATTATACGATTTTGTAATCAGAGGCAAGAATAATCAGAGGGTTTTAGAGAGAGAAAACTTGCTTGTTCTTGAGTATTCTTACCTTTGGAGGTTCTGTTCATACGTAATATTTCCAATCCGAAGTCCGTTTGGAGCTAGATCGTCAAGATCGAGGTAGCAAAAATCACTTTCAACCCTAAGATATAGTAGGTGTTTGTAGGCCATACCCAAGATTTTAGGCCCATGAGACCCGAACCAAGAAAACATAGGTCGAGAGACCGAGAATTGGTCGCGTCAAGTCCTAAACCAGGGTAAGGTTGTGAAGGATTTCGCAAGTCAAACACCTAGCCAAACTTGAGGCCAGGGAGGCTCATAGGCCGAGACCCGAAACTCAATCATGAGGGCTCGAGGAGTGAGGCCGCGGATCCCAGCCATGAGGGAGCCTAATAGCCTAGCCGCGAGGGAGAGAAGAGTGGACCCCAATGGTAACCCGAGGGGCACCCAAGCCAAGTTAGACCCCCAACGGTCCAATCATAAGGGGCTAACCCCAGCAGCCTAACCACAAGGCAGCAAGAGTGGACCCCCAGCGACCCACTCGTGGGGGAAGGGAGGCCAAGCCAAACAGCCCAGCCGCGGGCCAAACCAACGACATAGCAGCAAATGATGTGAGCCCTAGCGGCCTAGCCGCAGGGGTGGACTAGCTAGCCCCAGTGTCCCAGCCGCGATCCACGCCATAGCTACAACAGAAAGAACGACCCCCGTGGCGGCTCAACCCTGGGGCGGAGGGAGAACCCCCAGCGGCAAGAGAGAGGAGAGAAAGAATTCCACGGGAGAGAGGGAGGAGGAGAACCAAGAAAAACGTGGGCCGAGAGACCGAGAATCGGCCGCGTAAAGTCCCAAACCGAGGTAAGGTCATGAAGGATTTCGCAAGTCAAAAACCTAGCCGAACTTGAGGGCAGAGAGGTTCATAGGCTGAGACCCGAAACTCGATCATGGGGGCTCGAGGAGTGAGGCCACAGACCCCAACCACGAGGGAGCCCAACAAACTAGCCACGAGGTAGAGAGGAGTGGACCCCAACGGCAACCCGAGGGGCACCCGTGCCAAGGTAGACCCCTAATGGTCCACTCGTAAAGGGGAGAATGGGCTAACCCCAGCAGCCTAGCTACGGGGCAGCAAGAGTGGCCCCTAGAGGCCCACCCGTGAGGGAATGGAGGCCAAGCCCAACAGCAGAGTCGCGAACGATGTCAACCCCAGCGGGCCCAGCCGCAGGGGTGGACTGGCTGGCCCTAGTGTCCAAGCAGCGATCTGCACCACAACTCTAACAGAAAGGAAGTCCCCCGTGAGTGGGGGCAGGCTAGCCCTAGTGGCTCAGCCGCGGGGCGGAGGGAGAACCCCCAGCGGTAGTGCCGTGGGGGAGAGAAAGGAGAGAGAGAATTCCACGAGAGAGTTGGAGGAGAGAGAGAGTGTTGTAATTACCAAATCTACTAGTCCCACTGATGCACTCCGAACTCCATGGCCCTAATTCTCAAGGCCTGAGGCCGACAAGGGTTGGGCATCGACTAACTCTGAGTGTCAAGGCCCGAGGTCGAGAAGGCCAGGAGCGACAAGCTTCAAGTTCTAAGCAACGAGGCTCGAGGGTGAGGAGGGCTAGGCCGCCAAGCTCCATACTCCGAGCGCCGAGGCCTGAGCCCGACGAGGGCTAGGGTGACAAGTTTCATGCTTCGAGCACTGAGGCCTAAGCCTGATAGGGTCGTGAGTGACAACTCCCATACTCTGAGCGTCGAGGCCTGAGAACAACAAGGTCACGAGCAACGAGCTCCATACTTTGAGCACCGAGGCCCGAGGTCAAAAAGGGCTGGGACAACAAGTTCTACGTTCTGAGCATCGAGGGCCGAGGCTGATAGGGTCAGTGCGATGAGCTCTGTACTTCAATCACCGAGGCATGAGTCCAACGAGAGCGAGAGTGGCAAACTTCACCACCCAAGCAGCCCTAGGGCTCGGGGCTGCACACTGAAAATAGGGGCTAGCCACAGCCACGTGTTGGCCAGCCAAGAAATAAGCATATATGTGGACGGGAACATGATGCAAGCAAATCCTGAGGTCTGGGATCCCTACCCTGACGCATGCCTGCTCGAGCTGCGATGGTAGGGCTCTGACGAATGGGTTGCAGAAATAGGACAACAACGGTTAGGGAGGGACTGAGTGAATGGTCTCCCGACCCTACTCACGGAAAAGAAAGGTGACTAGTGGATCGGTGACTTTAAAGGAGAAGGGGTCACTGTGAGACCTACAGTCACCATGAGAGTCATAGCGGGGGCAGGGCCATCGTGGTCAGACATTTAGAGAAATGGACACGTGTCAAGTATACATTAGAACACTTGGCTCTAGAATATGGGCCTAGTGTGCCTATATATACTTGACCCCCATGTCAAATCAGGGGTTAATGGGTTGGGCATTGGAGCATTCTAGAAAGAGATTCCCTTCGGCTTGAGAGAGAGCTTTTCTACCAGCCTTCTCCTAGTCCACTCTCTAGAGCTTGTCCCCATCATACCTTCTAGGCCCACTTCACAGTTAGGGAGAGCTACCATTGTCTTTCTCCTAGTGTTTGCCTCCTCCTTCACCCCCTCCACTTCTTCTTCTTTTTCTTTGGCTAACTAGATTTTACTATTCTTAACCTCTCCAGCATATTCTACTCGAATATTCTCACTCAGCAGAATCTTTGTATTATATTTTGGTGACTCTATTAGGGAGGTGATTCAGTGAATGGTCAACCTAAGAAGTGGTCTGCAGCTCCAAGATGCTCAAATGGCTACTAAAGACAATGAGCAACATGACTCCTCCGCCCATGGAGGAAATGAAGATTCAACCAACACAGACTGCACTCTAGCTACCGTAGATGCCCCATAAGCCATGCAAGACACCCAAAAATAGTTGCTCATTGCCCTCCAAACATTGACCGATGTTGTCCTCTCAATCATCCCGTTTGTAGCCACCAACCCATAGGAGACCCCCCAATAGATCCATGTCGGGGAAGTAGCTGTCACACAGAGTCATGGCCCACCTATCAACAATACTCCAATTCAACTACAACCCAATGGGACTGGTTCAGTGGACCAACTCCAAGTCCTGACTGAAAACCGAGCTCATCCAGCCTCCCTCAACCACACACAACAGTATCTCAAAGCTACTGATGTATGTCCTACTCCAACAAGAAAGAGCCAAAGAAATCTTACCCTCCCTACCAAACCCAAATATACAACCACTGTACCCCTTAACTCTTCTCTCCTTGTCATATCCTGAGGGATACCAAGTGCCAAAATTGTCAAGTTCGACGACAAAGAAGACAATGCCTAGGAGCACGTAGTTCATTTCCTTGAAACTTTGCGCCCATATGGGTCTGAACACAACCTTCGCCTCCATGAGTTCTTCAAATCACTCACTAACCGAGCCTACACTTGGTACATCAACCTAACACCATGTTTAGTCCTCACCTGGTAAGATATGGTGAACAAGTTCTACACCAAGTTCCAAACACAAGAGAAGGTCACAACCCTATCCCTTGTTCGAGAAAGATAAAGCTATAGTGAAGATATCTTGAATTTCATCAACAGGTTCCAAGACTAAGCGGTAGAGTTCCATGAGCCAGTGGACGAGTCTCACTTGGCCAGAATCTGCGTTGAAGGCATCATCAGAGAATATCATGTTCAGTTGATAAACGTGAAGTCTTCCCACTTTTTTAGCCTTTTATGAAGCAGCACACAACCTTCGTGCCATGGTCAAACTACCTACACAAGATAGTGGACACTCCCCAGGCACCTAGTCAGTCTTAACTGCGACTTCTGTTCCAGTTTCACAAAAGTCACGGGGCAAGGACTATGCGAGCTCTAGAAGGAATGATGAACCAACCTTGAAGCCTTGGATAAAAGGCGAGATGCAGCTTTTAGAAATCTAGAGAGATGATTGGCAGTCAATAGCCAACTTTTTGCATGAAAGTGGAAAAGCCCAGATAAAGGGGGCTAGACACTGTGGATATTATAATTTAGCAAAAATAGATGATGGGTTTCCAAATGGCTCGATTAATGTAAAAATTTTGGAGGCATATTTTTCCTAACTTTGCCCTTTGCAGAGAAAGTTGTATTAGAAAGAAAATAACAAATATGCATGTAACCTTTTTTGGATTAATACAAACGATCGTACGATTGAAGTACTAGATAGAGATTACGAGTTCCCAATAAGCAAAAAAGTACAAGTGCTAAACTAATAGAAATTTACATGTTGTCCCTCAAAAAGAAATCAGAAGGCTACAGAACTGGCCCAATAGATGAAGAGGTAGTACTAGGCAGAAGCAACGCAGGAGCTGAGGCGGCACGAGGGCAAAGACAATGTTGGGCCCAAGACTACATTGGGGCCGAGACAACCCAGGGAGTAGAAAAGTGGAACAAATCACGAAGGTAGCCCGGAGCGCAAGAATATTTGCACAGATCCTAACTTACTTGTATTGCCCAATGTAAAGAGAACCAGGGGCGATTTCTCAAAGTATATAGCATGCACTACAACAAATAAGATTTATAACAAGAATCGCAATTTGTCGCCAAATAGAGTAATTTCGTCGTTAATAGAAACACCAACGAAAATATTCGTCGCTTCTGTTTCTTGCGTATAGTTTCACGCAAAAAACCAATACGCGAGGAAATTATAGTTTTGTCGCCTTTAAGTTCTTTTGTCGACGAAATGTTTCCTCGCAAAAGATGATAATAATAAGTCGCGTATATCCTTTTTCCTCGTAGATGTTGTACTTATACTAATAATTACAGATTAATAGACGACGAAATATTTCCTTGGTAAAGAATTTTGTTATTTTGAGGAATGTTTTTGTTGCCAATTGGTTTAGCTAAACTGATTTGACGACAAAACACCATGCCTATTTCGTCGCAAAAATTTTCTGAATAGGTTTACTAGAGGAGGAAATATTTCACCAGGAAAACATTTCGTCATTAAAGGAAATGTTTTGCTGTTAATTGGTTTAGTTTTATTAATAGACGAGAAAATATTTTGTCGGTAAAGCCTTTTATTATTTTCTAGGAATTGTTTTGTTGCCAATTGGTTTAGCAAAACGTATTTGACGACAAAACACATGCCCATTTCCTCGTAGAAAGTTTCTGATATATTTACTAGACGAGGAAATATTTCGTTGCTAAAACATTTTATTAATCATGAGGAAATGTTTTGTAGCTAATTGATTTAGTTTTATTAATAGACGAGAAAATATTTTGTGGGTAAAGAATTTTGTTAGTCACAAGAAAATTATTTTTGTTGCTAATTGGTTTAACTAAACCTATTAGAGACAAAATGGCACATCCATTTCCTTGCAATTATTTATTAAATTAATACTTATATATTAATTGCTTTATCTAAACGTGTTAAATGTCAAAAAAAACCAATATACAAAATTAAAATACACATCCCTCAGAACTCAAATACAAAATAATTAAGTTTCATTAACTAACAAAGTTAAACCAACATGTACATTCGGTAATTGTCAAAAAGTTGCAAAAAAACAAATACGAATGTAACCTATTGAGGTCATCATCTCAAAAAGACCACAAAACTAAACCAAAGTCTACTAAGATCATCGATCATCTCAAAAAGAAGTTCTTGTATCATCTCAAAAAGACCACAAAACTAAACCAAAGTCTACTAAGATCATCGATCATCGATCATCTCAAAAAGAAATTCTTGTATCATCTCAAAAAGCCACCAACGTGCTCTTGTAATCTGTCAAAATAACAAACAAAAACAAAAGAAAAGCATTATAATATTATTCTAGTCAAGGTACATACATAGCAACATAATCACAGGTATGATAGAAATATAATCAGTCAGTGTTCACCTTGCAGAATAACGCAAATAATGCAATTAAAGTTTTTAGAGTGGTTGCCATTGCTCATCATAATAATACCAGCTAATGTGAATGCAATAGATAGTGGTTATGATAATTTAATGGTCTTATGGACAATCTGAATTATAGCACAAGTTCTGGATTTTCTGGGTTTTCAAGGAATGTAACTAATGGGCTATGAGAGTAGGAGACATTGGGGCAACAAAGCCAAGAGAGACAATGATCTGCATACTGTAGACAACATATGAGAAAATACTGGGCAACATGAACTAAGAAAATACTGGGCAACAAATCCTATAATTGATTCATAGGATTTCCTTTACTAACTCAATGTATGTTTTGTATCTTAGGATGCATAGGTAAATGGTTGGATCTGTATCTTAATGGTCTGCGCAGAAGTGAAGAAACAGGGTTCAAGACCAAGCCAAGTTGCACATATCCCACCGGTTTCCCAAGAGTCTGTGATGCATAAATCAAGAAAACTGTTTAAGAATATGAGAGAGTGATTAAATGGGATTCTGAAATGTACAAAACGGGGGGGTCTAGTTATAAAACTGAAGCATAGCCGGTATTGGTTAAAGGAAGAAAGGGTTGATCCTCATCTTGGTAACTTGGAAGTTCAGAACAGGTCATTCATGCATTAAAATGCATATAAAAGGCACTGCTTTCCAAATATGACCCTTCATTCCTGGTCTTAATGATTAATAGCATTTTCTAAGGGAATGTATAGTGATTTTCCTTCAGACATCCAAAATTGGAAAGAAGAAATAACATTGTGGGAAATAGGGAGTTGTCATCCGTATTTCCTGTACCGACTATTAAAGGCTATCCCCACACTTCAAAAAGAAGACTAGAACATTTAACTGCAGAGATTGGGTAAATCCTCCCACCAACCCATCCCAACAAAAAATGCCACATTAATGAAAAAAAGGTAGTAGCAGTCAGCGAGATTGAATTTATGAAGTTTTCGTCAAGCGCTTAATGCGATTAGATATTTTTTGCTCGTAGAACAACAAAAGGAAAAACTGATGTCTAGGACACTATGTCAAGCATAATGAACAGGTAATGCAAATAATAAGTAACAAATAAAGTACTAAATACCGGCAGCTATGCATAAGTAACACCATGGAGTTGAAATTAAATGAAGGAGAAACACCATGAACTGAAACTACTAGACGATGTACACACACCTACATAAGTAACAGACCAAAGATAAAGAGTCTCACAACCGGCAGCTATGCATACAGTGACCTCTAGACATGAACAAAAGGGATCTTTAGCTGAAGCCAAAAAAAAAAGGTAAAGTAGCTCCTAGATGGGGAATGACTAAATTTGTTCCACTAATTAAGAAAAAAAAAGACATTTGCTACTCTATCTGTCTATCTTGTATCCCTATGCAATAACTGACGAATAGAAAGATTTTAAAAGGAAAGTTCCCCATATTGCATTACTTTGGAACTAAAATAGATCCAAATGGATTGTGTAATACCACGGGCAGCAGCAGGACTTCAAAAATGATGTGATTGTGGCATAAGTCTTTGATCCGTCCATTAGCTCATTCATAGCTACTTGATTGCTATTAGCTATGATGTTGGATCATTGATTAGTCATCTTGACAAGGAACTACAATTGTACATGATAAATAGAACCTGGATCAATAGCACTAAGGGCTACATCTCAGTTAGATAGATCATCTCGTATAAATGCAGTGTGTAATACCAATCAAAGGACCGGTGATGTTGGATGATGGACTAGTCATCTTGAATCTACCTATTGACGCGAGAATACTGTATGCTACTTTAAGTTTCCATTATCATAATTCATAGTGATACAATACCCAATTTAGGAATCTGTCACTTTGATTTCATACTTTTCATGATTTAACTATGTTACTATCTTCATTTGGACCATGATCCTTTTATGAAAGATTCCTTTTGTCCATCAACAAGGAAAGTCTTTCCTTCTTATAGTTCCTTTCCAATAAACCAATATGCTGTGGGGTCTTAGCAATCTGTACGATTACAATCAGTTTAGACATCCAACTGTATTTCTGCCACAGAAGACAGGCATACGAATGATGATCTAGTTTCCTACATTTTTAAAACCAAGAAGCATATTGCCTTTACTAGTACAGATTGCAGGGCCAGCCTTCATGGATTCTTCCATAATAAGCAGATTAAGATATTTGCCATATTGGCTACCCATAAGAATGTTTAAGTGGTCTTGCAATTGGAAAAGCAAAAGGAAAGAGAAACAAAATGACTTGTCATTTCTCAAGGTCCTCTTAAGAATCTATGGACAGCATTAAAAACAAACCAAAACCAATAGGAGAAAGATTTCAGCTGTTCGATGAGACAGAGTTAAGCTTGAGCATGATGAGAGATTACAAGTAACTTGACAAATGATTGGCGAGGGTACAAGTAGGATATTGTTGTCTCCAATGACTTTCTCTATTACATAGAAAATATATCATATATGTACGAAGGATAAAAAAGTTGCAGATTTTAGATTACAGTTGGTCACTGCAGGATAGTCCATATTTGTATACCATATCTTGGCTCTCTTCTAATATCTGCTGAAGGTTGCTGCATACTCAGTGATCTAAATGGAAAAATAGTTAATACAATGAGTAGAATCTGAATCCCATCTCGTATGCCCCTTACTTCCCCAAGAGGAGAGGAAGTTGGCTAGAGGCCAACCAAAGGAAAATACAACCAAAAAACCAAATGATGGAACAGGGCATACCCTGCCATCCATAAAACCAAGCACAGCAGAGAAGAAAACACCTATTCCAAAACTACTAGAGAGGGAAATGGAAGCCAAAACTAACAAACGCAGCAGCAGATGAAAAGACCAAAAGACCAAATAGAGAACATCAAATAAGATGCAACTACAACAAGCCAAAAGACCATTCCGAATCAACATCAAAAGCAGATGAAAAGAATGCTTGTTTCCTAAGGTTAGACCACTCCAAAAAAGAAAACATAAGCAGCAGCAGCAGTAACATCATACCCATATAAAAAAGAAAACACAAGGGCAGTAGCAGCCATAGCAGGTAATCAGACAAGCCCGAAGGGTGTGCAACCAACAAGAAACTAGGATACTAACCAGCAAGCCGTGGTCCTCGAACATCCAAAGTACTGGTTGAACCCGCCCCCTTGTTGTCTTAAGAAGCCCATGATCATAGAGGTGGCTTCTTCTTGTTGTTTTTTACTCTCTAAAAGTTCTGCTATGGAATTTTTGTGTGCTTGCAACTCCTCCTTTTGCGCCAATATTTCCTCCTTGTGCACCAATATTTCTGCCTTGTGTGCCGATATTTCCTCCTTTTGTGCCGCTATTTGATCCTTTTGCGCCAAAATTTCCTCATTTTGCTCTTGTACCTTTGCCTCCAAGACGTGACACATATTTGTCGTTGTTTGCAACTACAACCGTGGTCCTAATAGAGGACTTAGGCCTCATACCTAGTCCTTTCACATAGCCTGACCGTGGCTTCAGTACAATCCTCGATAGCTCCTCTTGTGTCATTGGGGTTGCATCAGGCTGGGAAGACTGTTCGGCCTCTATCTGTTCCATCTTATCCTGTCATTAAAAAATAATAGAACAATATACAAAGCTAAGTTGTTGGATATAAAAATTTAGCAAACACAACAAATAAGTAGATATACGTACGAAATTCTTCCTGCTTTCCTCACAGATCCACTGTTGTGTATTTTCATTATAGTGCGTGGATTTGTAGACAACTTTCAGCACAGGTTCAAGACCACTATCTTCTTTCATCTGTCAGTTGAATTTGAAAAAAATGAGTTCATTAAGCATGTCCACAGTTCAATTAAACTTAAGAGGTAAAAAAAAAATTTACCTTATGTACCCTAACTGGGATGGATCTTGATCCGCATCTATATTTTGACTTACTTTGGCTCTTGTTTTTAATGTTTATCTCGGATCTCTTCTGCAAGGAGAACACCCACAAAATATAATGTTTTTAATGTTCTTTTTTCGGTGCTTAAAAATTTTAAAGAACGAGTTTCATTGGTCGAAGAGGTTACCTGAAATTTTGTACTATTTCACTTATCATCAATTAGACTTGTCCACTGCTCGAGGTTGACTTGAGGTGGTGGGTGGTTTCTAGCATACTCCTCACCCTTAACTTTCTTAAGTTCCTTGTATTTTCTATAAAGTCTATGGGAGAAGTCACTCAATCTCCGTCCAAAGTGTGTTGTCAGCGCCTTGCTAACATCAATAGGATCACCCTGCAAGTCAAACTGATCCTACCGAAGACAATACTAGAAGTCAGGAATATCGTACATTTATGAAAGAAACAAATACTTAGACATTGCAACTACAAATGGTAAAGAAGCAAAATATGGAAGCTGATTTATTATTGGCTAAGACACAAACAATGTTAAAAACTTGTTAGAAAGTACGTGGAATACCTCTATACGTTGAATCATAGGAGCCTTAATAGCTTCGTCCACTGCATTCCACTTGGGGACACTAAGATTTGCCAAATGAGTTCGGACCTCGAGGCCAATTTTCGAGGCCAATTTAGCAGCATAGTTCCCTACGGGCGCACGAAATTCCTGTGGGATGGGAACAGGCAACTTTCCTCTTTTTTCAACTAATTCCTGCACCTCTAAGCCCCGCGTTGGTCCACGACCCCGTCTATCGACTTCTACTGTAATGACATCATATCAATTAAGTGAACAAGCTTCAATTAGATCTAAATAAAATAAAAAAACTATACATCATTATAAATTCTTTTACAACTCAGACTTGAAAAAAACTAAACATCATTAGACGTTCAGTCTACTACAATCTGACCTTCAGATGGTGAGGGTTGGATAATTGGTGTTGCCTCACTTTGTAGTTCAACATTAAGCGACAGTGAAGGTTGGGCACCCACTTCTAGACTTGCAGTTGACCTTGTTAGCCTTTCAGGGACAATAGTTGCATCATGTTGTGGCTGAAGAAGTGAAGGTTCGGGCTGCTCATTGGGTGGCATCCTTGTGACCTAACACAAAAGATGAAATAGTATGAATAGAACAGAACTCAAAAGAAGCACAAACTATTTTGCACCCGTCATTCAGACATATACATATATGAAATAGACAGACGCCTTTCTACTATTAGTCATTTTCATAGTACATACCTCATTTTGAAAAGAACCAACAGAGTCATCCTCACTCTCATCCTCATCATCCGATGGTTTATAATCACCATCATCCACCTCAACCCTTGTTCGTTTTCCATTCTCATTTGTATGATTCGGCTCACTCAAAACCATCAAAGAACATGATGTTTGCTTCAAGCGCAACTCTTGCATTTTTCTATTGTTGGCATTGATATTCCTATTTGTTTGTCTCTCATACTCTGTTAGTTTGCTCTTAGTGGCTAGAAAACCTGGTTTGAGGCATTGTTTTCCGCTTTTGGACATTTTTCACAACTCTGAACCTTAAATTGACATAAAAAAATACAGAAACAAATACTTATGAAAATCTCACAATCTGAGAAATAATACTTATTAAAATCACACAATCTGTACATTGCGGTTAAGATAGGTAGTGAATTCAAGAATGACATATAAGAAAGCTAAGCACTTGAAAAATTACTACCTGCACAACGCTACATAAATGCATGCATAAGATCTGCAAAAACAAAAAGGAAGAATCATTCAGTCATTAATAAAATGTTTAGTATGCTACTATGTCATCTTATTCACCGACTAACTAAACATATACTTTATGCCACAGAAATAAAGTACTAAACTAATGGAATAGGAGGCTTAACCATACGGTGCAAATAAAATGCATTCAAATACATCACATTAATGAGAACTACATAAAGGACTTCAAAACTTAAGACCAATCATCAGATATTTCAAATACTAACAAACGCCGTACATATACATCACATAAAAGAGAACTACATATCATAATCCATATCGGGATCGATATCATCAGGTATTTCATGCTCTTTATCAAGTTCGTCGTCCGTTTTTCCTTCCATTGCTTCATCTAATGGCCCAGTCCCCAAAATATCCTCGCCTTCAATGTCATCCCTATAACATCGAATATCATCTTCAATGTTAATTGGGACAGCTGATGTCATGTATTCTTGCTGGAACGCATCACTAGATTCCGAGGTATCCAATCCTTCTGTATCACCCATTTCTGGTACGTCAAATACACCCCTATGTTGGACTGGTAGCACGACTTGCCAAGGTTCACCCATTTTGTATCATTTACGTAGAATACCTGTTTGGCTTGACTCGGTAGAATAAACGGATCATTTTGATACCAACGACTGGTGACATCAATGCTTGTGCAATACGTATCCGTGCGTATTGTTCTATTTCTCCCATTTTTGTTGTTCGTGTTACACCATTCGCATTGAAACAAAACAACTTTATTACCAAACATATACTCCATCTCCCAAACATTGCTCAAATGACCGTAAAAATTGTGCATCTCTCCCTCATGGTCTCCTTCTGCAAGCACCCCACTATTCTGACTTGTACGACGATTATCAAGTTCTCTAGTATGGAACCTCACACCAATTACAATGCAACCAGAATACTGTTTCACTAGCAAATTGGGACCATTTGCCAAGGACCATAATTCGTCGGTTGCCTCTGGTGACTCATGAAGCCTCAACCTATTTATCTACAACCACAAGCAAGATAACAAAATAATTAAGTTAGTTAAACACAACTCTATATCAGTTTTATAGTATTTAGCCTATCGCGAAATTTAAAAAGTCTTACTCTCTCTTTGAACCAATTGGGAAATTCTTTTCGTTGTGTATTTGTTAGTTGTTGTCCACTTGAAACATTTAACAAACTCCTGTGTTCTCTACACAAATAATGTGAGAAATAGATAAAATACAACTATTAGAAAAATGATTATACTTTGTGTTATTGGGACAAACATGCCTAAATATTAGAAATACGTACTCTAAATACTTCTCCAACTCAGGACTGTTGTACAACACAAACCAATGAGCAATATCACGAAGCTCCTGTGGCTGGTCACCGTCCCTTGTGCCCATCCCAATAGGACGAGCTGTTCCCATGAAGACTGTCAACCCTTGTCGATGTTCACCATGATCTTCATTCCGTTCGAATTGACTATGCACTGTTTGAATCCCGTCTAGGTACATTGAGCAAAAAGTAATACATTCCTTCACAATGTAAGCTTCTGCGATTGAACCTTCTGGTCGAGCTCGGTTGGAAACAAAGCTTTTTAATTTTCCAAGAAACCTAAAACAAGTTTAGACTAAGATTATACATGCGACACAATTACATTTCAATTCACACTTATGTTGTGATCAATTACCTTTCAATCGCATACATCCACCGATATTGCACCGGTCCTCCGAGAATGGCCTCACGCGGCAAATGAATAGCTAAGTGCACCATCACATCAAAGAAAGCTGGAGGAAAAATCTTTTCAAGCTTGCATAGTATGTGGATGATACGTTCCTCTAGCTTCTCTAAATCACTCCGCCTCAATGTCCTAGAACACAAGTCTCCTAACTCGAATAGTGTTGTACTAATCTCCTTGTCCACAAAGCCCCGCATGCCTATTGGAAGAATTTTTTGTATGAGTACATGACAGTCATGGCTTTTCAAGCCAGTCAATCTACCATTTGCTGAATTCACAGTCCTGGATAGATTTGCCGCATAACCATCAGGATACTTGACTACTTTTAGGAATTCAAAGAAAGCCTCCCTCTCTTTAGGAGTCAATGAAAAGCTCGCCCGCGGTTTCGTATATTTTCCATTAGGAAGTTCTTGCAACCACAACTCTCTCCGTATACCCATATCTTCCAAGTCCTTACATGCCTTGTCTGTGTCTTTGTTCTTTCCATCAATGCCCAACATTGTTCCAATTACATTTTCACAGAAATTTTTTTCTGCGTGCATGACATCAGTTTGTTTTAGCTTACGTTTCTTCCAGTATGGTACCTCATACAAAATGCTTACCTTTGTCCAATTTGGTTCAAAACGAGGTCTTTTTTTGTTGAATGAATCCTTTCCCAAACTAAAACCCTCAATAGAATCCAACTGCTTTTGTATTTTTTCCAATGGTATCTCCAAAGATCTCTTTCGCTTCTCTTGCTTACCAATGTAGGCCCCCCTCTTTCGGCGTTCCGGATGGCTCTCAGGCAAATAGCAACGTTGATTCATGTATGCAGTTTTATTTCTCAAAGATTGATAATAAGGTTCATCGTTGCAAGTGTAACAAGCATAATGACCCTTTGTTCTCCACCCAGACAAATCACCAAATGCAGGCCAATCATGTATTGTCCACAACAAAGCTGCACGCATTTGAAAAGTCTCACCACTTGAAGCATCGTAAGTTAGAGAACCATTTTGCCATAGCTCCTTTAATTCGTCCACTAAAGGTCTCATGTAGACATCAATATCTATTCCCGGTTGCTTATCTCCTGGGATAAGTAGTGTCAACATAAAAAATGACTCTTTCATAGCTAACCAGGGTGGGAGGTGACCGGACCGGCAAAAGTGTGCGTCGTTAGGGCGCCGGCCTCGGGTCAATGGTTTACTTTCTTAAAACAGGACTTTCCTCAAAATATGTAAAAACGAGTATAATGGATAGTCCGGAGTATCGATCCACAGGGAAAAGAAAGTTGGATTCAAAGATTTCGCAAATTGGTTTTTTTGACGTTTCGGACGTCAACCTCAAAGGTTGTTTGGTGTGGTTAACAATGATATTAACTAAGTGAGAGATTAAAACTAGATTAAGGAGTGGGGTTAAGTCCTAAAGTTTGGTCTATTCAAACCTTCCGTTGGTCTATCTTTTCTCCTTAAAACTCAATCTAGCCCCCGGTCTCGGGTTTTAGATCGGAAAATACTTCGATGAAAATCATGATTTTAACTCATAAAATGGTTTGATGGATTCTTTCAAGTTCAAGGAAATGGGATCAAAAGATGAAGGACATCGATCCAAGTATTAGATATACCAACTCTAAGGATGGCTATAACTAAGCAAGGAATTAACTCTTCATTTTTGTTTCAATAGGAAGAACTTAGAAAGATCCATCAATGGACATTAGATACATATTGAGAAGATATAGACCAACATAGTTTTGAATAAACCTCACATTTAGACTTAACCCTCACTAGTTTAGCTATTCATATTTACCATAAACATGAGAAAAGTGAGAGAAAACATGATGAACAAACTTATCTAAAGAGAAAATATGAATGATCTAACCAAAACTATACTAGAAAACTCTTAGAAAATCAGATTTTAAGGTGAGAAATGCAATACTAATGGAAATATAAAAGTAACTCTTACCAATACTTGAGTGATTCCAAGGATTCACAAGAGAATAACACTAAAAGATTAACAACTTACTCGAAACTTGAAGAACAATGCATGAAGAACAAAATATCCTAAGGCAAAAGGAGGCAAGAGCTCTCAAAATCTGATAGAATTCTGTATATTCTATGTGTAATGTGTGTGAGAGAGCCCTTTAGCCAAGGAAAACAACCTACAAAATATCCTAACAAAACTAGGTGCTATATTACAATTCTATCCTTCAAATTGGCATAATAAGAACCTTCTTATTCTTTCATCAAACCAAAAGCCTTCTTGTCCCCTGATTTGGCACACAAATCAAGGCAAGGTGGTCCCCCAAAATTCAGCCATCCCAAAGCAAAAGTTTGCTTTTGTCGAACTTGATACACCGGTGTCAAGTAATTGAGGCACCGGTGTCACTATGGCTCTGTATCTGGTATTGTTGTGATTGGCAAAGACACCGGTGTAAAGGAATTGAAGGCACCGGTGTCATGGGCACTCTGTATTCTCCATCTTTCTTTGCAATTGGCAGAGACACCGGTGTAAAGGAATCAGAGGCACCAGTGTCACTTGGTCTCTGCATCTTGGCTCTTCAGTTGGAATAAGGGGGAGACACCGGTGTCAAGGGAATGGAGCACCGGTGTCACTGATCTCTGGAAATTGCTTCTCCCAACCAAGTTCAGGCTTCGACCATTTGGACCTCGTTTGACTTTTGAAGAGTTGACTTAGGCACTTCAAGGTCCTCTTTTCTCTGTTTGACCTGCACGGGACATGAAATACCTTTTCGTGCATTATCGAGTGTAAACATGGAATAATACGTGCACGCAAGTTAAATTAGACGTGTTGAGCCGTAAAATACACAATAACATGCGCTCATCAAGAGGTTATAAGGAGTAAGAATGATAGGCCACATGCTATAGGAGTTGTTCATATTCCCAAAAGGGTTGAATCCGTCAACTGCTAGCCCAAGTCTCACATTGTGAGGGTCTTCGAAAAACTCAGTATGTTGCATATCAAAATCTTTCCACTCTTGACTGTCAGCTGGATGCCTCCATTCACCATCATCCACGCGTTTTTCTTTGTGCCATCTCATGTCCTCAGCTCTCTTCCTCGACATGTACAATCTTTTTAACCTTGGTGTCAATGGGAAGTAACGCAAAACCTTATGAGGAATCTTCTTACCCCTACCACGATTGATCTTGTACCTAGATACCTTACATTTCGGACATTTATCAAGCCCTTCATTCTCTTTCCAGTAGAGTATGCAGTCATTTTTGCATGCATCAATGAGCTCGTACGATAAGCCCAAGTCACGAAGTATCTTTTTGGCGTCATAAGTTGACTTAGGAACCAAGTTAACTTTTGGTAAGAGTTTAGTCAAGAACTTTAGCATCGTGTCAACGGAATTGTTACTCCAATTGTTCATTACCTTCATATTAAGTAACTCAATGACGAACTTCAACAATGAATAATCTGTAGATCCTGGGTACACTTCACGCTTGGCATCGTCCAACAATTTGTTCAAGTTTTGAACCTCCTCCCTTTGGGTGATTCCCCTCTTATTCGGTCTTCTACCAAGGCATTGATACCATTTAGATCTGCATCCTCGTTGTTTCCCGTTTCACGAGTCTGAGCTCGATTTGATGCACGTTGTTCTCCATGCTCATGCCAGATAGTGTAACTTTGCATAATCCCATGCTTCATCAAATGAAAGTGCACATCTCGAGGATTATGCCGACGATAGTTCACACACTTCCGACATGGACACAGAATATTACCTTATGGGTCAGCAACTACCTTTGCAAAATTAAGAAACGAATTGACACCATCATAATATGGCTCACTCATTCTACCATCAACTATGATGCCTAGTTTCATCCAACTCTTGTCCATTTCTGTTCATAAATGCAAGATTAAGTTTAGTCATCAAGTTCAGGGAGATGTTAAAGTCAAAATTATCATTTTATATCACTACATCCCTATAGTTTCACGCAAAAACCCTAAGCAAGCAGTGCATGTAGTCCAAGCAAATGCAGACTCCAAAAGAAGTTATTGGATGAATTATGTCCTACTCTTGTTGTGATGGATGATAAGTGGGTCGTGAGAGGAACTCAAGGAGAAATGAGATCGATTGAAATCTAACAAGAACAAGGGCAAAGCCAAAAAGGACAGAGCTCTTGATGGCCAGCAAATATAAGTTAGCCCGTCACTAAAAGAAGATGGGCACCCAAAAAGTAACGGAATACTAAACAAGAGAGTTGCAACTAGTCTCAAAGAATGTTAATTTTCTATGGTTTCTCTCGGTTTTGGCGAAAGAGTTTCACAAAGCTATGTCAGAGAGTTGTCTTGCATATCCCAAGGGCAATCGAAGAGAACAGGACTGTGAGTAGGTCAGTCTTACAGCATTACAAATGGCAGTTTTACTTGCATATGTGCAGTTTTTTGCAGTGTACAAGTTAGAATAGTGACATTTGACATTTCTGACTTCTCTATACTTTTTAGAGGGACACTCAATTTGACAAAATTTTGTGATGCTATAAATTTCCCCATAAGTGGGAGTCGATCTTTCCACTTTCTTTCTACTTAGGGTCTGTCTATAAGGATTCTCCCAACCCTTCTCCTTCTCCTTCTCCCTCTTCCCCTATTCTTATTTACCGATAAACAATGCATATTATGCTAGTCTCAAATTGAATTTCATGATATTGAACTCGATTCCAATGCCCAATATGAAGGTGCTATTAGCTATCAGACAGAAGAATACTATATATATGTCTTGGAGGAGGAACAACCCATTTTGACTCATGTCGAAGAGCAACCAGACTAAAGCATGGTGCAAATTGTGCAAGCTAAACCAACTTAAGTCATTGTCAATCAACAGTATCGTGATGTTAAGGATATAAATGAATCAACAGATGCAACTAAAATTCTAGACTCTAGAACCCAATAACGCCGACAATCTCATAATAAAAATGTCCTAAAATACTGTCAAAAGAACTTCACCTGTTGCACTTTCATATAATGATAAAAAATCTTATATAAGCTACCATCATCTATGTATAATGATAAAAAACTTTTTTGGACGGGTACTCTTGGGCATATAATGGTTACTTCTAGGAAACAAGAAAAAAAAATATTGTTACGTCTCTCATGTACGTGGTACACACAAAAGTTACACCAACAGTAAACTATAGCAGACATGCAAAAACTAGTGCAAAACACATTATCACATGATTGATAGCAGGTGCATTAAGTACAACTTATGCAGTGAACACATGTCACATTCTGTAGTAGATTGGATAAACTTACGCAACCCATACATGAACTGCAGTAACATTAGCAGTGGGTAACCAATGTAAGGATTAGACCAAGCAATCTTACATATGCGTGGTTCTAAGTTCAAAGACTAAATTAGTAATCAAATCATAGCAAAGCCATTTCAAACGTTGCCATAATGACACATTATGCAACAGCTACAGCCCATATCTATTCATAAAATCAGCCCAAATGGGCACTGTTACTTCCCACTTTCGCTACGATAGGTGATCCTAGAATGAAAACAGATGCAGTAGAGGCCTACAAACAGCTGCAGCAGTAGAATGAACTGACCAAAGACTAGGTAACCAACCAAATATCAAATGCAGCAGAGGCCTACCCATAAATCGCAGAAGCAATTCAATGCATTTTCTGACTTATGAAAATGATCTAAAGAACTGCTAAGAGCCCTACAAAAACTGTAGTACAGCTTTATGACGAAAATAGTAGCAGCCCATACTTTTATTTGTAGTTTTTAGATTGAAATGATTCCTATTTTGATATGATTATGTTAATTTAATCCTAATCTAACAAATCAAGTTGTTACTACCTTCATGTGTGCAGATGAAATGTATACTTTATTCATGTCTCCCTGTAGTGTCCTATGCTAATTTTTCAATAATGACTTGTCAAAGTATCGTGTCTTGAGTTTAAATCATGAAGACCACATTCAAAAACCGCTCTAGCCAACTAGGAGTACAAACAGAGCAATCAAGAAGACCACATTAAAAAGAGCCGAGAAGACTTTCTCGGTTATAGGTTTTCTACCTATCAGACCACCTAATGAGTGTCAAGCAAAAAGTGATAGCAAAGTCACCCCTTGGATACAAGATTATTTTATAATTAGCCATGCTTCATACACTTTTCTGACCGATATTTCAGTTGGTCGACGGTGATTATAGGTACAATACATAATGTCTCTTCTACAACAGTGGCAACTGACTTTAAAACCTATGAAGATACTTTTTTTCACTTTCACAACTATATCATATGGATTAGGTGATGCATTTTATTCTCCAATATATCTCTTTGCCATATTGTTCGATCATTTCAGCTTTCCAAATATTTCTTAATTTTCTTCTATGCCTATGCTTAAAATTGTTAAATTGCTTAAAGCCTTCTAGGCAGCATATTGGTGTGTAGACTCTAGACCGGTACCCATACAAAAAATTGATAGCAACTACCATGCCATACCAATGTAAAAAGAAATGGAGTGAAATGGAGTGAAATCTAAATAACTAGTGTTGTGTCCAAGCAATAGACCTTAAAATTCATATGATACCTGCCAACTACAGAAATGGAGTGAAATCTAAATGCAAGTAAATTTGGATAGGATAACATAAGTTACATCTAGTACTCAAACATAACTTGCGTTGTGTCCAAGCAACAAACCTTAAAATTAGAGCATAAGAAATATTATATCCAGACCTCCAACATATATGCACAATAGCTGCAGAACATATGCAGAAACGTAAACAGATGAAGCCACAACTCCAGAAAATGTAAAAAGAAACAAATGTAAGTAAGGCACAAATGCATGTTTAGCAACAGCTGCTGTAATATATATGAACAGATGAAGCAAGCAAACTAAATGGCTAGGTACATGCAGCAGTAGATCCCATATGCAGATGAAGCAAGCAAACATTGTGCCGTATTAGTGTCTCCTTGAGATACAATTATATGAATTACACATTCCCGCACCCGACATATGTATAACTAGTCAGACGCATGTAGAATACACTTCCAAAAGCATAAACAAAAATTGAAATCGAGAAACTTAGCACTAGTACTCAAATGAAACCTCATGGATTCGTGCCCTAAATTTTCTAAATCCCTGATTTCCGCTATGAAAAACCCAACAAAAGATAGGAAATCAAATCCATCGTAAATGAATAGAAATGGTAAAATCAAAACTAGCGAGTGTAGGTAACACATACTCAACCAGAGAAGGGTAGAGGAGCCGCCGCTGGAGGAGTCAAACAATGAGAGCACCGGTGAGCTAAGATGGGATGCGCTCAATGGCTCAACAGTGCACCGCTTCCTGTCTCTTCTATGAATCGACGGCCGGCGTCTCTGACTCGACGGCCGGCGTCTCTATTCTCCGACGCCCAATCGATGCAGAGGTGAGAGGCGGGTGAGATGTGAACGAGAGAGAGAGTGTTCGTATCTTGCTCTGCAACACCCGAATAAGTGAAGTGAGGTGAACGAGAGAGAGAGAGTGATTTTACTTAAACCTAAAAGAATATCATAAGGGCATTAAAATAATTTTGCATTTGTTAAAGACAAAATATTTCCTCACCAAATCTTATCCAATATATTTTTTACAACAAACTATTTCCTCACCAAATCATTTCAGAATCCCGCCACCCGAATAAATGGAGTCGCGTGAAATTTCATCTACCAAGGGCGACAAAATAAATTTCCTCGCTACAAAAACGTTTTTGCGACAAAAACATTTGTCGCCAAATCATTTCAGAATCCCGCCACCCGAATAAGTGAAGCCGCGCGAAATTTCATCTACCAAGGGCGACAAAATAAATTTCCTCGCCTACAAAAAAGTTTTTGCGACAAAAAAATTAGTCGCCTCTTTCTTCTTCCAATTTGGCGCGGACATCAATTTTTCGCGCTTCTTTTTTTGCTACGAATTGCTTCAATTTCTCACCTATTTGGAATATATTTCTTACCTTTCGCTACGAAAACTAAAATTTCGTCTCTAAATTTTTATTTTTGGCAAGGAAATTCAATTTCGTCGCCTGATATTGAATATCATATATAAATGGCAAGGAAATCATTTGTTTCCTTGCTAATTATCTTTGATTAGAGACAAAATTAAATGTCGTCTCCAGTTTTCCTTGCAATAAGCCAACTTTGTTGTAGTGATGGAAGGTTGCATAGAACTCGACCATCATCAGTGTCCGACGCCTGAGAGCCAAGGAGTGTGTGGGGTCCAAAGTAGCACAAAGGCCCTACCGATAGGTTGTGCCCGACATCTAAAGATCAACAAGACATGAACTGATGATGTGACCACTGATGGGGTCACAAGCCAACGCACCCCCACTCGTGGTCAGGGTGTTATGCGCAGGGGTCTGTTGCTCTGGTACCATGAGCCCAGGTCGCGAGATTGGCACCCCCCCGCCCTCGAGAAGTTTGGGAATGACAATAGCGCTACCATCTACCCAAGCAAGGGTCAAGAAGAAGGCGTACGGGGAACACCCTCGTGATGGCCATCAATCCCCAAGGATAAGGGAGTGCGCCATTTAAGCGACACTAAAATGCAAGGTAATGCACCAAAGGCTAGCACAAATCTCAATCAAGTGCCACATAGCTAGAGAATGAAGCACGGAGTGGTCAGAGGCAAGACCTAGATAAAACTCCAGATTCAAAGCTCCATAAAAAGGGGAGCGATCTAAGCGCAATCAGAATCCAAGGTGATACACTAAGGGGCTTGTACCAATAAGGTGCAACACAGCTAAGCGCTACAAGAGAAGGAGCGCCATCAAAGACAAGACCTAGATAAAACTCCAAATTCAAAGCTTCAAGCGAAGGAACACCATGTCAAAGCTACCAAAGTCAAGGGTGATACACCAAGGGGGCTAGTACCGATCAGGCACAATGCAGCTAGAGAATAGACGTATGCGCAAGAAAATAATTCTCATGCACACAAGGGGCTAAATGTAGGCCATACCCAAGATTTTAGGCCAATGAGACCTGAACTAGAGAAAAGTTGGCCAAGAAGCCAATAATAGGCTACATTAATTCCCAGACCAAGGTAAGGTCATGAAGAATTTCACAAGTCAAACCTCGGGGTAAACTTAAAGCCAGGGAGGTTCATAGTCCAAGACCTGAAACTCGATCATGGGGGCTCGAGGAGTGGGCCACGGACCCCAACCACAATGGAGCCCAGCGGCCTAGCCACGAGCATGGACCCTTAGCGGCCAATCCACGAGGGAGAGACGGGTGGACCCCAACAACAACTTGGGGGCACCCAAGCCAAGGTAGACCCCCATCGATCCAACCATGGAGGGGAGAAAGGGCTGACCCCAATGGCCTAGCCATGGGACAGCAAGAGTGGACCCCCGACGGCCCAACCGTGAGGGAAGGGAGGCCAAGCCCAACGGCCCAACCGTGGGCCAAGCCAGTAGCACAACCGCGAAGGATGTCAGCTCTAGTGACCTAGCCGCGAGGTACAGGTAACCCCTAGTGGCCCAAACACGGGGGTGGACTGGTTGGCCCCAGAAATCGCGGGGTGCAAGGCCAGGACCAGCGGCCCAGCCACGGTCCCCACTAGAGGAGGGGAGCCTAGCTCCAGTGGCTCAGCTGCAAGGCGAAGGGAGAACCCCCAACGCCACTACCACAGGAGAGAAGGAGGAGACAGAGTTTCATAAGCAAGAGAGAGGAAGAAGAGAGAAGTTTTTACGGGGGAAAGGGAGGACGGGGGAGCCCGGTCACCAAACCCACAAGCTCCCCCGACGTACTCTAAACTCCAAGGCCCGAGGCCGACAAGGGTCGGGCACTGAGAAACTCTGAGTGCCGAGGCCCGAGTTCGATGAGGCCAAGGGCGGCAAACTTTAGGTTCTGAGCTCCGAGGCCCGAGGTCGAAGAAGGCCGGCCAGGGCAACGAGCTCCATAATCCGAGCACCAAGGCCTGAGGCTGATGAGGGCCAGGGGCAGCAAGTTTCATACTCTAAGTGCCGAGGCCCGAGCTCGATAAGGTCACCGACGGTGAGCTTTGTACTCCGAGCGTCGGGGCCCGAGGTCAACGAGAGCCGAGGCAACAAGTTCTATGTTTTGAGCACTGAGGCCCGAGGCTGACAAGGTCAGGGACGGAGAGCTCCGTACTCCGAGCACCAAGGCCCAAGGCCAACAAGGGCCTGGGGCGATAAGTTTCATACTCCGAGCGCCGAGGCCCAAAATCGATGAGAGCGGGAGCGGCAAACTTCACCACCTGAGCACCCCCAGGGCTCAAAGCTGTAGACTGAAGATAGGGTCTAGCCAAGGTCATGTGCCGAGCACCTGAGAAATGAACAGAGATGAGGATGAGAACATGATCTAGGTGAATCCTGAAGTCCAGGATCCCTATCCTGACGCGTGCCCAATTGAGCTGCGATGGTAGGTCTCAGGCAAATGGGTTGCAAAAATAGGACAACAATGGTCGGGAGGGACCAAGCGAATGGTCTCCCAACCCTACTCACAGGAGAAAAGGGGACTAGTAGATCGGTGGCTTCAAAGGAGGAGAGGTTAGTGCGGGACCTACTGTCGCCATGAGTCATAGCGGGGATGGGGCTACTGTGGTCAAACATTTAGGAAAAAGGACACATGTCAAGTATACATTGGAACACTTGGCACCAAAATATAGGCCTAGTGTGCCTATATACTTGACCTCCCATGTCAAATCATGGGTTGATGGATTGGGCATTGGAGCATTCTAGAGAGAGAGATTTCCCTAGACTTGAGAGAGATCTTCTCCCAGTCTTCTCCTACTTTACTCTCTAGAGCTTGTCCCTCACCTGCCTTCCTAGGCCCACTTCAGGGTTAGAGTAAGCTACCATTCTCTTTCTCCTGGTGTTTGCCTCCTTTTTCACACTTTTCACTTCTTTCTCTTTGCCTTTGGCTAACCAGAGTTTACTATTCTTGACCTCTCCAGCATATTCTAGTTGAATATTCTCACTCAGCAGAATCCATCCCCTATAGTGTTATTGTGAATTTTTCAATTTTGATACACATGTTAGCGTTTTATGTTTACCAGTGTTTAAAGCATGAAATTGAACCTTAATATGCAATGATTGATGAATTAGATAGAGGGCTTTTGATCTAAGATGGAGAAGGTTGTTGTCTATGAGTTTTATTTCATTTTACTTTAAAAAATCACAATTTAGGGTTTGATTTGAACTCAGTTTGGTAAAAGAATAGAAAATCAAAGCTACTGGAAATGACATGTCGCTAGAGCGAGCTGTAGGCTGCTTGAGTGACTTGTCCATTTTTTGACAAATTTTCACAATTTTGAGAAACAGAATCCAGAACCCGAAATTAAACAGACCACTCGAGTGACCTATTAAAATACAAAAAGTTTGTAGAATGTAACTGGACTATCCGGGCAGTACATATAGTCCATGTTCACCACTTTTTTGCATGTACACTCAGCACGGGTATCCACAAATACAATATGTATGACCATGGATCCCCGTGAGACTTTGGGTGTGTGTTTGAGTCAAACTTTGCCCACGAGTTTGTAATGTGTAAGCTACAATCTTGGTATTAATAGTTGGATTATGAGAATTGTAATGTTATTGTAAGGTTAGAGTATTTCAGTCGTCATGCCAATGGTTGAATGTGATTGGGCAGTCGTACCAAATTGTGAGATTAACATGGCCATCATGCCGACAATTGTAGAAGGGTTGATGAATTGTTAGTTTGTAGAAAACTAAGGCCTTGTTTGGTAACACTTCCTGTTTTCTGTTTTCTGTTTTCTATTTTTGTTCCCTAATTTTTGTTTTTGTTTTTAAAAAAACAAAAATAAAAAACTTGTTTGTGTTAACCTGTTTTTAGTTTCTTATATATATAAGTATATATTATATAATGTAATATATTATATATATAATATATAAGTATATATATGCATATATAATATATATAATTATATGTTATAATATAGTATACATATATTTATATAAGTATATATGTATGTATATATAAGTGTATAATATATATAAGTATAAGTATATTAGTTATACTATAAGTTATACATAACTTATACATAATTTATACATAATTAATATAACTTATACATAACTTATAGTATAACTAATATACTTATACTTATATATATTATACACTTATATATACATACAGATATACTTATATAAATATATGTATCATGTATATTACTTATATCTAATATACTTATACATGTGTGTGTGTGTGTGTAAATATACATATAAGTATATACATGTATATAAGTATATATCAAAGTATATATATATATATATATAATATACATGTATATAAATATATATCAAAGTATATAAGTACATACTTATATTTAAGTATATAGATACATGTACGTATCTATGTATGTATAAGTATAATATATACATATAATAATGTATATATTATAATATATCTAAGATTATATGATATATATATAAGTATATATTATCATATATCTAAGTGTGTGTGTGTGTGTGTATATATTAGTATATTATAAGTACGTATATATATGAATATACATGTATATATGTATAATATATAATACATAAGTATAAGTATATGTATATAAATGTATATACATGTATATATGTGTAATTATATACGTATATGTATATAATTATACATGTACATTATACATATACATACATATAAAATGTATATACATGTATATACGTATAATTATATACACATATATACATGTATATATACATTATAATATATGTATATACAATTACATATAATTATACATGTACATTATACAATTACATGTATAATTATATACATATATGTATAATGTATATATATATGTATGTATATATGTATCATGTACATGTATTATATACATATATGTATAATGTGTGTGTATATATATATATATATATATGTATCATGTACATGTATAATTATACATGTACTACATATTCAATTACATATATGTATAGACATATATGTATACATATACATATACACATAGTTCGTTTTTGAAAATAATGAAAACTGTTTTTGAAATAAATGAAAGCTCACTTTTCATACTTTCACTTTTTTTGAAAATAATGAAAACAGTTTTCAATTTTTTGGAAGTAAAACATCAACACAAACATGTTTTTTTCTCAAAAAACAGAAAATTTAGAAAATAAAAACAGAAAACAGAAAACGGAATGGTTACCAAACATGACCTAAGCTGTGCATAATTTGGTGATTTATGTGAAAACATAGTATCCACATTAGGGACACCGGTTCGAATGCCACCGCAACACGGAAGCAGAGGGTGTTAGGTAATCATTTTAAGTAGTGGAACATATAGAGAATTAGTAGGTTCGCTAAATAGATAATTAGTAGCCGTCGAGCAAAGTTTGTTAGCCGTCGTGCCTAGTGATATATTTTGGGTGTCGTCTCAAATTTGTGTCCCACCGAGCATCGTCCCATTTTATTAAAGACCCCAACTAGGTGATGGGTGTATTCAATTGGAGGTGACTTCGAAGTGCGTCTGCGTCGACAACTCTGGACTCCATGAGAGTGATGGTCTTGTCTTAGGTGACATTGAGTCGGTAAAGGGGAAGCGACTAAGGATCGTTGATGTCTGACTCGGCGAAGCCACGTATTCAGTCGGATGTAGTTAGAGTGAAGTAGGTATTGACTCGTGAACATGGTAGAAGATCTCATCCTTACCTCGGTAAAGACTCGTCAATATCAACCAAGTACTCTACTCTAGATAGTTGAGTAAGAAGGAATACCGGGAAAAAATGGTATTCTTAGAAACTTAAAAGAATGGAAGCATAACAAACATGTGTGAACTTAGTTAGGCACTTAATCATTTTTTATGCTTTACATGTCTTGCTGAATATCTGTATCTCTGGGTTTGGTTTGCGGTGACTTTTTTCCATTGAGTTTCACAACTCATCGGTGCAACTTTTCTGCCCTTGGTGTTGCATACCAAATGTCGCGGGGCAACTAAAGTACCCTCTTGAGCATGAGGAGCCGGTACCTCCCAAAGAAGATCATGGCGGCGTATGGTTGCCTTATCTCTCGAAGCTCTACCTTAAGTTTATTTTGAATAAAAGAATGTAAACTCCATAAGGGTATTTATGTATTTTTATTTTTGCACTTTAAACTTTGATTTAGCCTAACTTTTAGTTGTTTCAATAATAAAGGGTATTAATTCAATTAATTTAATAATTGAATAACACGGTTTTAATTAATATTTTGAGAAATCAGGGAGTTACACAACTTAAGTCGAATTTTGACTTACACATGAGGTGTAATACCCAAGCGACGACCAAGTATATGCATTTAGCCTTGTCATGTCTTCAGCCAAATTATGTATTTAACCGTGTTATATTACAAGTTAACATGCCATTCTCGACGAGTCTAGTTATCGTTAAGTAAAGTGTAGAAAGTACTTTGGTGGTGGCACGTTATCCAGAAATATAAATATTCACGAACATTGTGTTTCAGAACACATTGTTTTAGAACATAACGATTGAGAGCATTGCCATTGGGGAGCACAATTAGTATGACAGTTGGGATTGTTATCAGATGGGTGCACCATAACGAGATTTACAAATGAAATTATATGACATGTGGTCATTCTTGGAAATATTAATTCAGTCGTGGACTTGTGTAACATCTGGGACTTTGATAGTACACATATACGAACGGTTAACATTTGAGGTTATACTAGCGGACTTAGACATGATATCACTTCACAGTATTTTTTTCAATTCTTGTACTTATGTGTTAATACTTTTGTACATGCTACACATTTCATATTATGTTTATGTATCATTTATTTTCGTACATTGAAAAGGAAATCTAAAGATATGGTAACTTAATGAGCCTCATAGCTCATGGTGCATATTTTGCTCCCACCGTTTCATGACAGGTACTAAAGACGATGGAGTATTTCACTTTTTGAAATAATATTTTGAAATGTATTCTACTTTTGTCAAGATTAATTATCTAACCTACAAGATGTATCAAACCGACTTGCACTTTTTACTTTATTGATGAAACAATAAATATTTTAAAATTGCTTTATTCTTTTATTAATATTTCTAAATATAGGGTCGTTACAAATTGATTTGATATAATAGTTGAGGTACACTATATTTTTATTCCATGGTTTAGATTTTTATTTCAAAAATTTGAACCAAAAATTAGTTCCCCTCAAAAATCAAAACCGTATAACCTAGCTATAAGAGTTCAAGGACTTAGACTGGTCAGTGCAAAGCTTAAAGGGCTCCATAACTCAGATCGGTCAGTGTACAACTTGAAGCCCAAAGGATATTGTTGATATTGTAACGATCCGTATTTTTAGACTATTTTTTTAATTATTTGATATTTTAAATAATTTTGATTCTAGATAAGTTATTGAATTTTTTTATCATGGGATTTAATTATTTTGATTTATAATTATCATTTTATTTCTTTTATTTATTTTCGGTCCAGGTTTGCTGAAACCTTTGGGGAGTTATCGATCAATTTTTTAAAAAGATATTATTTATTTTTAGTTTATTAATTATTCTACTCATAATTATCTGATTCAATAACTATTTGAGTGTTTGATTCCCAATTGAACTCTCCCCCTTGTATTCAAATTCTACTCAAACTCTATTTTTTTAGTTCAAATCCTATTCAGATTCAGATTCAATCCCTACCTCTCTTTATACAGCCCTTGATCTATCCGATTTTCACTTTTCGCCAAATTTTGGTTTCGTCTTGAGTTTTTGTGAAGTAGAATTTTGAAGATCTTGTATTTATTTTTTTTAATTTCCAAGCCAACTCTCTCCAACTTTTTATTTTCTCTTTTTACCCACTATCTCCTAATCTCTCTCGGCATTCTCTCTATGTTTTATTCTTAATCTATTTCTCTCATTATCAAATGGATAGTGACATTGCCAAATTGATTGGTCGGAAGGGGTTTCGGACACAAAATATTATGGCAGCATGCGATTTTGATATGTGCTTCACTTTTGCATTAACAGGATGGGAAGGAAGTGCTCACGACACAAGAATTTTCTACGATTGTTTAAGGAACCCAGCAAATAATTTTCCACACCCACAACAAGGTTAGTCCAATATTTCTCCTTCTCCCGCATAGTAGTGAATTTCATACATGTGTACTTCGTTTACGCATATAAAATCTACATGATTGTAGGTGAGTATTATTTGGTAGATGTTGGGTATCCAAACATTCGAGGTTTTCTAGCACCACACAAAGGTTGTACGTATCATGTTCCAGACTGGCGTAACGGAGCCATACCAAGGAATAATTTCGAAAAATTCAACAAAATACACTCATCCCTTAGGTGCACCATAGAAAGAACTTTCGGAGTATGGAAAGCGCGTTTTCCCATGATATGTGACATGCCTGTTGGATACGACATGGCCTGTAACGCCCCACGTTTTTGTGGTACGTTATAATAAAATACATTTAATAAAGCAGCGGAATAAAATTTTCTATTTAAAAACAAAGGGCCCAATTATCAAATATTATTAATTGCCGGCAAAACAACCGACTAAAATTTAGCTCATTAAATAGTTTTGAAAATCAATAATTCGAATAACAAATTATCATTAATTAAAAACACTTAAAGGGACATCCTAGGTCAACCCATTGGACTGTTATTAGTACAGCCATGGTTCTGGTACATTCATCTCGTCCTCCTCAGTCTCTTGAACTTCCAAATTATGTTCCGCATCAACCTGTTCCTCAAAACCTGGTGTGAAATACCAGGGGCCAAGAAGTAGCTCCAAATGAGTGATTAACACTCAGTAGGAAAATTTAACCTTACCCTTAATTTACAAATAAACATACATGATAAAAATTTTATACAGCATGCAAAGAACAATAAACAAACGTGAAATATGCAATATCGTGCATAAAATGAATATGCAATGTCGTGCATAAAGCTTTCCGCATTGAGTATCTTTTAGTTATTATTATCTTCACCGGGGTCTCGCAATCCCCCATATCAAAAGTACAACCTCAGGGTCTCGCAA
This sequence comes from Arctostaphylos glauca, assembly GCA_019985065.2. Taxonomy (NCBI): domain Eukaryota; kingdom Viridiplantae; phylum Streptophyta; class Magnoliopsida; order Ericales; family Ericaceae; genus Arctostaphylos; species Arctostaphylos glauca. The sequence goes on from JAHSPW020000004.1 coordinate 7,906,690, forward strand.
TCCCCTTCATCGGTATCGAAGTATCGGAGTCTCGCAATCCTCCTTAGCCAAATTACAACCTCAGGGCCTCGCAATTCCCTTCATCGGTATCGCAGCATCGAGGTCTCGCAATCCCTCTCCGCCAAATTACAACCTCAGGGCCTCGCAATTCCCTTCATCGGTATATTATGATTATCACTCATTATCGCAACAATGAGATCATCTAACCCTGCCGTTCAATTAATCTTCCAATTTCCATGCATGCGTGCATGCACAATGATCATCCGTCATGCTCAACATGCAACAATAAAATATCATCATGCGATTTTAGTTAAACATGCATCGAGCATAAATTAAAATCACTAAAATCATGCGATATCATCAACATCGATCAAATCTAAGTCACATACAACGTTCGTGGGCCATAGCATACAAATCGGTCTCAACAAATAATAGTTCTTTAATTTATCAACTAAATTAAATTGAATCACGAATCGTCACGTATAATAAATTCTCAACTTGATTAATTCACATAATTAAATACACATAATTTCTTTAATAATTAATTATTAACAATTCGATTCATGTCCCCTACACAATCTTTGAACACAAACTAAATCTACTCATAAATCACATATATATGTAGAGCTCGGTCCGAAATTCCTACCTCAATCCTGACGAAATAAGGCGCTACCGAAAAACCCACAAATCACCCGCCGCACTGAGATCCGATTATCACAACACTATCAAATCATAATCAAACTATACATTAAATATAAAACATAAAAAAAATATAGTGTATTATTAATAATAAATAATAGAGTAAGTAAAACAAAAACTTAAATATCATATAATGTATGTATAAAAAAAAACAGTGTGTTGTTCTAATAAATAAGAAATAATACAACACTAAATAATGTAAATAAAATAAAAATAAAACAAAGAAAGTGGGGGAAGGGGTACGGAGAGAGAGAGAGAGAGAGAGAGAGAGAGAGAGAGAGAGAGAGAGAGAGAACAAAGAAGAGAGAGAAGCAGAGAGAGGGAGAAAGTAGAGAGAGAGAGAGAGAAACAGAGAGAGACGAGTGAGAGAGAGAAGAAAAAGAAGAGAAAAAGAAATGAAGAAAAAAGAGAGATGCGCACGCATAAAAGAACGTGAGATTTTTAAGAAAATACCTCGTAAACATTCAAGACACACACAAAAACTCTGAAACGATAAAATGAATTTGATGAATCAAAGGCTATATAAATAGACAAAGGGGGACGTATCTGAGTTCACTTAGGATTCAAATTAACAAAGATAGAGTTTGAGTAGGATTTGAATACTAGGGATAGAGTTTGAAATTAACAAAGATAGAGTTTGAGTAGGATTTTAATACTAGGGATAGAGTTTGAAATTAACAAAGATAGAGTTTGAGTAGGATTTTAATACTAGGGATAGAGTTTGAATGAGATTCAAATATTATAATAATTATTGGTTACGATAAAATTAATAAAAATACTTAATAATCATAAAAATATAATATTTAATACACTAAAAAAAATAAATCAGATAACTCTCCCTAAAGATTCAACGAATCTGGACAGAGCTAAAATAAATAGATATACACAAGTAAAAATTCAAGATAATCAATCAGAAAAATAATAATTTATTAATCTAAATAAAACATAAATAATATATGTATAAAAATATAAATCCCAAAAATCCGGGTCGTTACACACAGAGAAATCTTGTAACTACAACAATGACCATCCACAATTTCATAAGAAGGAGCAACATGCTAGATATTCCTTTTGGTTTCTATGATACGCGACCAAAATTTATGGCTTACGAACGTGGAGTGGAGACTACAGCACCTAACGGGCTACATGGACATACATACCAACGTGATGATGGTGACATGGACAATGTGAGAGCCGAAATTCGAGATTATATTGTCGACAATCGTATACGTTAGATGCTTCTGGGGCTAGTGTTTGTCTAATGTTTTTTGTTTGGATGCGTTCGTTGTTTGTGTTTTAATTTCGATGCTTTGTTCGTTGTTGTATAAGTATTGCGTAACATTTTTAATATGTATAATAATTGTGTAATGTTTATAATTCGATATTATTGGACCATCTTTTTAATTTTTTTGCCCTACTACTTTCATTTTTCATAATTCTTATTAAGTACGGAAAAATAGACGAATCCCTTCTTAAAAAATAGACGAATCCCTTTTCCAAAATATTGTCCAATTACCATTTTAAATAAATTACAAGTTTTCATCTTGACCAAGGGCAAATCAGTAAAAGATGATCCATAATAAATTACAAGTTTTCATCTTGACCAAGGGCAAATTAGTAAAAGATGATCCATAACTCATTTTCAAAAGTACGCTCCCAAACACTACTACTTTTGCAAAATGCATTCTGCACATTTCTGCCAAATACTACTCCCAAATTCAGAACTCATTCTGGCCATAATCCAAAAAGCTAAAAAGCCAAAAAGTCAAAAATGAAAAGCCAAAAAGTAGGCTCCCAAACATCCCCTTAATCTATTTCTCTCATTATCTCCATATCTCTCTTTCTATCCACTTTCTCTCTTAATCTCTCTCACAATCTCGGTTCCCTCCTCTCCCTCTCTCATCGTATCTCTCTCTCTCTTGACAGTAGCCGTACGGCTCTCCCTCCCCCCTTTGGTTTATTTTTATTATTATTTAGTTTTTTATGACCTTGTTAATTATTATTATAGTACACTATTTTACTTACTTATTATATTAAGGTATGATTTTGATTTTTTTATATAGTGTTGTGATAATTGGATGGGTGCACCGTAACGAGATTTACAAATGAAATTATATGACATGTGGTCATTCTTTAAAACATTAATTAAGTCGTGGACTTGTGTAACATCTGGAACTTTGATAATACACGTATACAAACAATTAAGATTTGAGGTTATACTAGCCAACTTAACATTTCAGGTTATACTAGCGGACTTAGATATGATATCACGTCATAGTATTTTTTTTTTAAATTTTTGTACTTATGTTTTAAAACTTCCGTACATGCTACGCATTTCATATTACGTTTATCAGTACTAAAAAAAAAAGCTTTTTGAGTCAACTAATCTTTTGCGACGGCTGGGTCACTTTTTGCGACGGTTAGGTGAAGGTCGCGATTGATGGAGTCGCAAAAACATTTTCAACGGTGCCTTTGCGACTGCGAATTTGCCATAGCAAAAAGTTCAATCTTTTTTAACTGCTGGTATTTTTGTCGCAAAAGTTGCGATGGTTAATGTTGCTTTTTTGCAATGGCTTTGATTCCGTTGCAAAAAATAAAAATCATTTGCGACGAGCAAAATAACCGTCGCAAATGCTTTACTTTTTCGATGGATTGCATTGCATTTAAAAAATACATTTTAAATTTAAAAACAAAATATTCAAATTCACTTAATACCAATTCCTTAGTCTCATTCCCACAAACTAACATAATTTCTTAGACAATAAAACCAATAATAAAAACTCCAAGCATAACCACATATTATAATTTTTAAATTATTCTCTATTAACTTAAAATCAACATCCGCAAACATGTTCATTCAATTCCATGACATACACATTACGTAGTTCTAAATAATATGCTTAAAACAAGTGAATTCAAAACATGCTCATTCAATAGCGTACATAGTCATTCATCTACATACAAATAAGCTGCGTTGTCTGAGATTATTGTGTTGTTTGATGGTTGTGCTTCCTGTATTGATTATAGTATTGGAGGCTCTACTGTCTCAGATGCACTCATCGGTATTGTCTTAGTCATTGTGCGAGGGTGTTCATCCAAACGCTTCTTTGTCATACCTGCCTCTGCATTAGAAGGATTCGAAACATTAGACATAACAACATTGAAGGACTTCTAATCTGTCCAGTTTTTAATTTGTCTAAAAGAAAAAGAAATAAACCAAAAGATGACCATATTAAGCTCTTAATCTGTCCAAAAGAAATAAAACAGTTTTCAAAACGATATTAGGAGCATTATAAACCATAAGAAAAATCAACAGTCATGGAATTTGCAGAATCTGCAACATATGCATCAATTTGTGTGCGTGCTGATTGCATCAAATTATGTAGCATTGCACTTCTAACTCAAACTTAACAAGATGAATGACATCAAATTATACACCAGTTGTAGCAATTCTAACTCAAATTATGCAGCAGTTGCACTTCTAACTCTACAAGAACAAAAATGTTGATATTGTAGAGGTGGGGGACTTGATTAAATTTAGAATAACCCTATGGATTACAAACAAATTTGGCATATTAGTTTGTTTTATACAGGAATGCACAGACAACTTGGCTGCTATTCGTCATGTTAAGATTTGAAGTTTTCAGATTTGGTCAAATGGTCCTTATCTACTGGTGTGTCTAAGAGCCCCAACTTGCAGTGACTATGATATGTCTAGGTCTGCACCTGGATATGCTTCAATACTAGATACTAGGTGTTGGAAGTTCAAATGATTTTCTTTGGTTTCCTGGTAACCATCATTGGCAGCTTCACCAAACCATTCATTTCTATTTTCCCCTTAGGTATAAGATGATGAAACGAAATGTGGAACATAAAACCATCATTGGCAGCTTCATTTCTATTCATTTTAGAACCATGATGAATCAAAACATGAATATCACAAAAATCACAAAGTATTCATTTCCTAGCCAAGAAGAAAAATATTGATTTCACAAAGTATTGATTTCGAAACATGAATGAGTCTCATTTCTATTCATTTTGACCAGTAACAAAAAAAGAAACAGTAAAACATAGCCAAAAGCTAGGTGGTTTCAAACATCAATGATAGCACCTTCTACTCCAAAAGAAATAAAACAGTTGTTAAAACAACATTAGAAGCATTTATAAACTATAAGGAAAATCAATCGAGTCCTGGAATATGCAGAATCTGCAGCATATGCAGCAGTTTGTGTGCGTGCTGATTTCTACAACTTTCAGTCCGCTGGCATTCCTGCATAATTATTCTGGTAAAATATGAAACTAGAAATTGAAACTACTGGAAATTCTCATAGTCCAAAGACACCAAATTGTAGAGAATGAGCGAAAGGATAACATAGGAATCAAATAGAATCTGTTCAACTCTTTAATCACTCTATCTGAAGAAACAGATAACTCAAAGCCAGAGTTACTCCATGATCCATCAAAATCAAGACTATCAGTGTCATCCCTCCCAATCAAGACTTTTCACACCAAGTGGTATGAGAGATAACATACCCAAATGGAAAATAACTAAGCATGATAAAAAAAAATCACATACATGGCATTAAGTTGACTTAATTAAAAAGCAAAACTACCGAATGTTGGGCGATACTTGGTGCAGTGGTATAACGATGATGACCTAAGGACCTAAGGCTGATACTAAAATTGAAGGGAAAAGGAAAAGGAAATGGAAAATGATAATTAAAAGCCACTATTTTATACAAGATCTTGCATAGATTAATTTCACAACTACTGATGTGAAGAGAACTATGCAAGTTTTTAAACAATGAAAAATTCCAGGCATAAATGAACAACGTTTCAAGTGCCGGTAAGTCTGGGAGAAACTGTAATGGAATTAACCCATGGGAAAGGAAATTTGGTTAGTCGAGTATGTGCAATATCAAAATCAGCTATACAACGGGAATAATTTAGCCGGACGCACCTCTAATTGCGCTTTCATATAAATATCCCAACTCGATCTAGACCTCGGACTCCCACTGCTCCTAAAATCAGTCATCGATTGGTTTCGCCTCACATCAGGCATCGATCTTAACCCTCCATTACCGTCCCTACCACCACCATAGGCGGGACCCGCCATGGTCGGCCCTCGGTGAGGGTCTGGATCCGGTTGCAGTAGACAGAGACCTTGTTCCCTACTGCGATTGGAGATCTAGGATGCCGCCACTGCTGCGATCGTTTGATTCGATCATGGAAGATCCAAAATTCTTCAATTGGATCTATATGAAATGCGGAGATACTGTGAGAGAGAGAGGGGGAGAAGGAGAGGAAGAGGCGTCTTGGGCAAGAAGGGAGGGAGGGTAGTGCGCGGAGGCCGACACCGTCAAACAATTTGGGGATGATACCTACTGGATGTTGATGAAGTGTTTAACATAGAGAATCAAAATGGGTTTGCATTTTAAATGTATATTGTATTATAGATTATAGATTTTTTTTATGGCTTAGAATTTATTATTTTTTATTGACAAATTTTTAATCGTAATTAATGTATTAAAAACTATTTTATTTTAATATTTTAAATGTATCTAGTGTTGGAAAAAGTATAAAACATATGAAAGATTTATGAAAAACAAAAATAATATTTAAAAAGTCAAGACATTAAGTCAAAATTAATTAAAAAATATTTTTAATAAAATGATTACCAAACATATCATTTACATATATTAATCTACGAGTCACCAACTTCAGCTAAAATTCACAAGCTCATTCCAGTATAAATTTAACATAGTTAACCAATGTTATTATGTATATTTATAAGTAAATTTTGAAAACTAATCTTTTTGTTTCACTTTAATTGTTCATATTTTCATTTTAAAAGATTTAATATATCGTGTATTATTTTTCGAGTTCAAAATAGACTGATTTTGAGAGACGAGCACCTAATAACAGGATCCAACGAGTCCATCACATAGCTCATATTGAGAAACAAGAAACCACAACTAAGAATTAACCATAAAACTAGAAATCATGATATGTTTAGGATTTAGGATTTAGAAATTCGAGATTTTAAGATTCGATTTTAGGATTTTAAATATCGAGTTTAGAATTTAGAATTTATGGTCCAGGGTTTAGGATATAGGGTATGGGGTCTAGAGTATAGGATTTAGGGTTTGTGGTGTGTAGGGTCTATGATGGTGAATGGTCTAGAGTTTAGGGTTTAAGATTTTTGAGTATAATGTCGACTACTATATAATATTATTGTTATTAATATTATTTAACTTAATGCAATTAGCAAAATTATTAATTACTTTTGAGTTACAAATTCAATAGGAACAACTCAGCTCATGCGGTAATAACATTATGTCTCTAACACAAAAATTGAGTAAAATCAAGTAGTTATTAATTTTTATTTAATTACACATTCAAATTTTATAGCCAGGAAACAAATTCCAATTGCCCAATTGCAATTATAGAAAAATGACTTTCAACAATAAATAGAATTTTGTCGAATCCAAGAATAAAGTTCATTTGTGTATAAATTTTAATTTTTCACACCAATTAAAGGTCTCAAGTATTCTTCTAACTTAAGGAAAAAAACTTTCAAAGATTATCCTATAAAATGTTTTATTTTATAATTTTAAAAGTACTACAATTTTTTTAATTTTCAAAATAATACGAATTTATTTTTAAATTAAAAAAATTACATTATTTAATATAATATGAATTTTTTAATTTTAAAACTATTTTTTTAAAAAAAACTTACTTTTTGCAACGGGAATATATGCCATCGCAAGAAATACTACTTGTTGCCACGACGTCATTTTGCCGTCGCGAATAGTAGTATTTTTTGAGACGGCATATACCCCAGTCACAAAAAGTGAGTCTTTGGCGACGGCTTAGTTTCCTGTCGCAAAAAGTGCACTGTTTGCGACTGAAAACTAAGTCGTCGCAAAAAGTTTGACTCAAAAGGCCTTTTTTCTAGTAGTGGTATGTATCATTTATTTTTGTACATTGAAAAGGAAATTTAAAGATATGGTAACTTCTCATGGTGCATATTTTGTCCCCACAGTTTCATGACACGTACTGAAGACGATGGAGTATCAAACCCTTTATTTCATTTTTTTAAATATTATTTTGAAATGTATTCTACTTTTGTCAGGATTAATTATCTAATCTACAGGATGTATCAAACCGATTGATATTTTTTACTTCATTGATGAAACAATAAATATTTTAAAAAGTGCTTTATTTTTTTATTAATGCTTCTAAATATAGCATCATCACAAATTGATTTGATCTAATAGTTGAGGTACACTAAATATATTTTATTTCACGATTTAGATTTTTATTTCAAAAATTGGAACCAAAAATTAGTTCCCTCAAAAATCAAAACCTTATAACCCAGCTATAAGAGCTCAACGACTTAGATTGGTCAGTGCAAAGTTTAAAGGGCTCCATAAATCAGATCGGTCAGTGTACAGCTTGAAGGCCGAAGGATATTGTTGATATTGTAGCAATCCGTATTTTTGGAGTATTCTTTTAATTACTTGATATTTAAATAATTTTGATTCTAGACAAGTCGTTTGGATTTTTTATTATTGGATTTAATTATTTTGATTTATAATTACCCTTTTGTTTCTTTTATTTATTATTCGGTCCAGGTTTATTGAACCCTTTGGACTGTTATCCAATCAATTCTTTTAAATGATTATTATTTATTTTTAGTTTATTAATTATTTTACTCATAATTATCTCATTCAATAACTATTCGAGTGTTTGATTCCCAATCGAACTCTCCCTTTTGTACTCGAATCCTACTCAAACTCTATTTTGTTGGTTCGAATCCTACTCAGATTTAGATTCGTTCCCTACCTCTATTTATATAGCTCTTGATCTATCTAATTTTCACTTTCCGCCAAGTTTTGGTTTCGTCTCGGGTGTTTGTGACGTAAAATTTCGAAGATCTTGTATTCATTTTTTTTAATTTCCAAGACAACTCTCGCCAACTTTTTATTTTCTCTTTTTCCCCACTATGTCCTAATCTCTCTCGGCATTCTCTCTATGTTTTATTCTTAATCTATTTCTCTCATTATCTCCATCTCTCTGTCTCTACCCACTCTCTCTCTTAATCTCTCTCACAATCTCGGCTCCCTCTTCTCCCTCTCCCATGGTATCTCTCTCTCTCTCTCGACAGTAGGCGTATGGCTGTCTCTCTCCCCTTTGGTTTATTTTTTTATTATTTAGTATTTTATTACCTTGTTAATTATTATTATAGTACACTGTTTTACTTATTTATTATACTAACATATGATTTTGATTCTTTTTATATAGTGTTGTGATAATCGAATCTTGGTGTGGTCTTTGGTTCATGAATTTTCGGTAGTGCTTTATTCGTCTAATCGAGGTAAAAATTTTGGACCGAGCCCTACCTATATATTTGGTTTATGTGGAAATCTAGTTGAATATTATTAATTATGTAAAGGTTAAGGTTCGAATCGTATTATTTTAGCAATGGAAGAGCTATCTGCATTTGATCGCATGCTTCTGTTTGGTTTTGGAATATAATAAGTTTTAGGTGTCAGATCGAAATTGGGTCTGAACCATAGGAATGTTAGATATTTATTATATGTGATGATTCGTGGTTTAATTTAGTTTAGTTGATTAATTAAAGGATTATTACTTGTTGAGATTGATTTGTATTGTAGAGCTCGCGAACGTTGTATGTGAATAAGATTTAATTGATGTAGATGATGTCATATGATTTTTGTGATTTTAATGTATGTCAAATGCATGTTTAATTGAAATCACATGATATTATTTTATTACTGTATGTTGAGCATGACGGATGAGCATTGTGCATGCATGCATGACAATTAGAAGTTAATTTAACGGCATTGTTAGATGATCTTATTGTTACTATAATGAGTAATAACCAGAATGATTTGAAGTTATGGTGGATTATGAGAGATTGTGAGACTCCGATGTTATGATACCGATGAAGGGGATTGCGAAACTCTGAGTTTGTAATTTGGCTAAGGGGGATTGCAAGACCCCGATGCTGCAATACTGATGAAGAGAATTGCGAAACCCTGCGGTTGTAATTTGGCTAAGAGGGATCAATGTTGTAATTTGGCTAAAAGGGATCGATGTTGTAATACCAATGAAGGAGATTGTGAGACCCTGAGGTTGTAATTTGACTAAGAGGGTTTGCGAAACTCTGGTGTGGAGATAATAATAATAAAAAGATACTTAATGCGGAAAACTTTATGCATGACATTGCATATTCATGTTTATGCACGATATTGCATATTTTATGTTTGTTATTATTTTTTGTGTGCTGCATATAATTATTATCATGTATGTTTATTTCGAGTTACTTCTTCGCCCTTAACATTTCACGCTAGGTTTTGAGAAACAGGTTGAGGCGGAGTATAATTTGAAAGTTCAAGAGACTAAGAAGGAAGAGATGAATGTACCAGAACTATGTTTGTACTAGTAATAGTCTGATAGTTTGACCTAGGGTGTTCCCTTAGTTACTTTTGATTATTAAAAATTTATGACTCAAGTTATTAGCTTTCGAAATTATTTAATGAACTAAATTTTGGGACAGTTGTTTTGCTGATAATTAATAAATATTTTGAGAGTTGGACTCTTTGTTTTTAAATTGAAAATATTATTCCACTGCTTAATTAATAATTATTTTTATAACATAGCATAAAAACATAAGACGTTACATTTGGTACCAGAGCCATGTTGAGAACCTAGAAACTTTGAGTTTGGGTAGCTTAGTTGGTTAGCACATGACCTAGGTAGTTAACTATGTGGTCGAGTATATTGTCACCTAAATTAATAAGAAAAATTAGAAAATTATATGTATTTGAATTGATAGAGTTTTAATATTTTGTTCGTTCTTGTTTTATTTTGTAGATATCGTCAGATACGAATAATGTTAGTTTTGATACTTAGGATATCTATCGTTAGCGAGAGAGAGCTATCGTGAATTATAAACTGATTGTGCTGGACAGACGCGTACAAATGAGAGCTGAGGAGACTATGGCAACTACTATGAGGTGGGTTTAAGATGTGATCTTTGAGAAGACCAAAGGGTATAGGCGTCGGTTAGTGCAGTGTTGTCTTTAGAACCGGTATCTAGAGGCATGACGGGCCTTGCCGATCAGCAAAAATGACACGTTGTATAAAGAGAAAGTTGAGAAGATTTTTGCGATAACTGAAGCTTGGTTGCCGGTCCAAGCTACAGTGGTCCAAGCTACAGTGAGGACAAGATAGAGACAACAAATTTAAGCACTTCTTGAGGTGATTGATATTTCGTCAGATGAGGAGGATCCACCAGAGGAAGAACCGACAGATGAGGATCCACTGGAGGAGGATCCAACCGAGAAAGATCCTGAAGAGAATGATTTGGAGGAGGGGAATTCCCCGACTAGGTCTGCGACTCGTAGCCCCAAGTGGAGATTATGGAGTTTTGAGTATAGGACGTAGGTTGAGTAGGAGTTTTTTTTCCATTTAGTTGCTAGTACTTTATTTTTTTGTTTTATTTTATTTTATTTTATTTTATCAAATGTTTGTCGAGATATAGTTTGGAGTTGATTATTTATATATATGGTTGTTTCGTTATATCTTCGTTGAGTGTTTGATTTATTGCATATTTTTGTCTCTATTTTTGTTATCTATTGCGCTGAGTAGACTCACATTTCAGAGATAGCCGTTGACGCCTAGTCTTGTATTCAGATCGAGATGGTTACTGGTTTATGCTTGGGGCCTGTTAAATTTCGAGAGAATAAGATCACACTGCTCAATATATTGTGACGTCGTCATGGATTGGAGAAGTCAACATGAGAATGAAAAGACTCGATGTGGGCTAACTATATGGATTTGTTTGCCGAGTGAGGTAACCCTTCGAATTTCGAGGACGAAATTCATTCAAGAGGGATAGTTTGTAACGACCCGTATTTTCAGATAAGTTGTTGAATTTTTTATTATTGAATTTAATTATTTTGAGTTATTTATTTATTTTAACTTATAATTATCCTTTCGTTTTTTTATTTATTATTCTGTTCAAGTTCGTTGAACCATTTGGAGAGTTATCCAATTGATTTTTTTAATAAAATATTATATATTTTTTTAGTTTATTAATTATTTTATTCATAATTATCTCATCCAATAACTATTCGAGTGTTTGATTCCCAATCGAACTCTCTTCCTTGTATTTAAATCCTACTCAAACTCTATTATTTTTTAGTTTCAATCCTATTCGGATTCAGATTCGTTCCCTACCTCTATTTATACAACACTTGATCTATCTGATTTTTACTTTCCGCCAAATTTTGGTTTCGTCTGGGGAGTTTGTGAGGTAGAATTTTGAAGATCTCGTATTCATTTTTTTTAAATTTCCAAGCCAACTCTCTCCCACTTTTTATTTTCTCTTTTTCCCCACTATGTTCTGATATCTCTCGGCATTCTCTCTCTCTGTTTTATTCTTCACTCAATCTATTTCTCTCATTATGTCCATCTCTCTCTCTCTGTACCCACTTTCTCTCTTAATCTCTTTCACACTCTCGGCTCCCTTTTCTCCCTCTCCCACGGCATCTCTCTCTCTCTCTCTCTCTCTCGGCACTAGTCGTATGGCTTTCCCTCCCCCTTTGGTTTATTTATTTATACTATTTAGTGTTCTAATACCTTGTTATTATTATTATAGTACATTGTTTTACTTATTTATTATATTAACGTATAATTTTGATTTTTTTATATAGTGTTTTGATAATCGGATCGAAGTAGGAATTTTGGACCGAGCTCTACCTATATATTTGGTTTATGTGTAAATCTAGTTGAATATTACTAATTGTGTAAGCATTAAGGTTCGAATCGTATTATTTTAGTAATGGAAGAGCTATCAGCATTTGATCGCATGATTTTGTTTGGTTTAGGAATATAATAAGTATTAGGTGTCAGATCGGGATTGGGTTTGAACCATAGGAATGTTAGAGATTTATTATATGTGATGATTTATGGTTTAATTTAGTTTAATTGATCAATTAAAGGGCTATTACTTGTTGAGACCGATTTATATGCTAGGGGCCCACAAACGTTATATTTGACTTTGATTTGATTGATGTTGATGATGTCATATGATTTTTGTGATTTTAATATATATCTAATGCATGTTTGATTAAAATCACATGATGATATTTTATTAATGCATGTTGAGCATGACGGATGAGCATTGTGCATGCATGCATGGAAATTGAAAGTTAATTGAACGGCAGGGTTAGATGAGCACATTATTGCGATAATGAGTAATAACTAGAATGATTTGGAATTGTGGTGGATTATGGGGGATTGTGAGACCCTCGATATTGTGATACTAATGAAGGAGATTACGAGACCCTGAGGTTGTAGTTTCGCTAAGGGAAATTGTGAAACCCCAATGCTACGATACCAATGAAGGAAATTGCAAGACCTTGAGGTTGTAATTTGGCTAAGAGGACAAGACCTCGATGTTGTGATACCAATGAAGAGAATTGCGAGACCTAGTGTGAAGACAATAATAATAAAAGATACTTAATGCGAAAAATTTTATGCACGAAATTGCATATTCATGTTTATGCGCGACATTACATATCTCATATTTGTTTATTATTCTTCGCATGCTGCATATAATTAATGTTAGACTTTTTTACTGAGTGTTAATCACTCATTTGGACCTACTTCTTGGCCTTTGCCATTTCATGTCAAGTTTTGAAGAATAGGTTGAGGCGAAACATAATTTGAAAGTTCAAGAGATGAGAAGGACAAGATGAATATACCAAAACCATTGTTGTACAGCAACAGTCCGATGATTTGACCTAGTGTGTCCCCTTAGTTACTTTTAATTAATGAAAATTTATAACTCGAGTTATTAGTTTTCAAAACTATTTAATTAACTAAATTTTGGGACGGTTGTTTTGCCAATAATTAATAAATATTTTAAGAATTAAGCCCTTTATTTTTAAATTAAAAATTTTATTTCACTGTTTAATTAATAATTTTTTATTATAATGTAACATAAAAACATGGAGCGTTATAGATACCTTCTTCACAATTGCCTTTTTAGATGACAAAATGTTAATTTCCAGTCAAATTAGCATATGCAATAAAATCAATAAGTCTCGAGGACAATCTGTAAAATTTATTGGGATTGATTTGTACGCGCCCATGTTTAATTACAGATAATTACATGCAGTGTTATCTATATGCACATCTGGGTAGTATATAGGTGTCTTGCTTTCGATTGATGCATTCAATTCTTTGAAAAACAATGTGTACCATGAGATTTTGCTATAGCGAAAGCTAAATTACTTCTTGTACTTCAAATTTAAATATCTTGATTGAATAATTTTTATTCTAGTATATTTAAATTTGTGTAGGATTGGGATCTAAACGTCAAAGAGAACAATAGAATAAATACGACTAGGGTACTTCGATTGGAATATCATAATAAGATAAGTTTTAATAACTCTATTTTTATTTTTTAATATAAAAAAGGTTCCTTTACTCTTCTAATTATTTTTGTAAATGTTTTTAGGCTGTTGTTCATGTCCCTAATTTTGTTCTTTGAATGACGTTCATATGTTTTGATACAAATACTTTTTAAAGAATGATGAAGAGAAAATTCAAGGTAGACAAGGAAAATATTTTTTAAACATAAAAAATCATGTGTTCTTTGACCTGTTTCCAATACATGACCTACGTTGAGTACTCTTTATTTTATTGTGTTTGTGTATTGAGTTCAATTCTATTATTAAGTATTTTTATATTATAGTTGAACTTGGATCCTATCATCCACAAAAGCAACATAATATTTGTTTAAATAGTAGTAAAATTTTGATATTATTAATGCAACTTGTTGATAATTTGAAGAATAACTGAATTTTTCCATCATAACATAGATTTAATTTCATTAATAGTGCCGCATGCACGGGTAGTGTACTAGTATAACTAAAGATGCAACACTTGTGACTCCCAACAAGGACCATGTAAAAATTTTGTTTCGAAATTCATAATAAAACCAGCAGGCACGCATACCTCCAGAACAACAAATCAAATAACAGTTTCCCAATCAAGTTTTCATCTGGTTCAGCAAGTATTGGAAGAATTTTTAGGAGGACAATGTGTATTTTCTTCTTTGATTCCATTTCAACTGCAAATGAAGAGATCCGTGAGCTAAGCTTTGTCCAATTTAGAATTACGTTTAAAAAACAGAAATCAAAGTTAGCTTTATGTCCCAATCAATTGGGGTATTAGGAAAATAGCCATCAAAAAGAAAGAAAGAGAGACAACAAAATGTTTAATGACACAGATATGATTATGATCTTAGAAATCATAATTCACTGTTATTCAGAGTACCATATCAGTTGGATGAGCTGAGAGATCTTTTAACATTCCTAAGGATGCTCCACATGAAAGTGGAAACGGTTAACAAAATTATACAAGTTACCATGGCATACTTTAGACCAAGGTTCACCAAAAGCCCAGCAAAACCACACCACATAGGTTTGCCGAAACAGCAGACTAGAAAGGCATATCGAGAATGGAAGCAATGATGGCTCCAGTCCATGCCTCTGTTCCAGGGAATGGCACAGCCACAAACATCATACCAAGCCATTGAAACTTTTCCACCATGCCAGCTTTAATTCTCCTTGGCCTTCTCAAATAACAGCTCAAGCAAACGCGATGCAAAATGGTTCTTCCCAGCGAGGAAAATTGAAAATTCCTTCAAATAACGTATGATGAAGGGCACAGGAATCATGTTCCTACAGTTGTGGCCTATAGTTAGTTACGTTCAAAATTACCAAAAACAGAAGTAATGGCTTCTCAATTATCACAGAGATGACCGTAGCAAATTCGCAAGGACAAATTTGTGAATTTTGCACCTCAAATATTTATTTCGTAGGTTATGAAGATCAAAAAGGAAAAAAGATCAAAGAGAGTTCATTACAAAATTGAATCGCATGATATTTAATTTTGTCTTACCACAAACACTTCCTTATCTAAAAAACAGGAACTTGAAGAAGGCAAAGTCAGCAAAGCATATGTGTCAGCATATTTAGGAGTCCGTTTCTGCAAAGTCACTACGAGCACACTTATTCGGAGAAATCGTAGCAGGCCGACATACAATAAGCAATATTATGAGGTTTTGTAGTGAATGATAGGAGGGGTTATAAGAAAAGCTCTTACATATGAGGATGTGTGTTATGTTGGGAACACTGTGATTTAGGGTATGAAAACTCTTTTGGTGAAAAAAGTTATGAGATTTTGTGGTCTTTTTCTGATACAAACTTGATTTTCAAGTAGTTACTATGACAACTACTTCATCCTCAAGTTGACTCATGAGGGGAACAACAAAAGAGCTCTTGCTGGAGGACCTTGTATGATAGCAAACCATTCTGTCACTGCGGTTTTGAGCCATTTAACTGAGCGACTGAACTGCCTATCGAGTACTTTGACAGTGAGGTACTTCTCAAAATAAGGAACATTATATGGGTCCTGTTCAGATGATTGAAAAGGATGGGAAAACTAACTTTTAGTTTTTTTAAGGTGTTCAATTACCAAGAAAATAGAGGGACTCAACAATTGAACTTTTCCACTAGGATACAAAGATATACTTTCCTTCAAAACTCGTCAAACAAAAAGTACAAGAATTTGCATCACAAAAACCTCAACTAGATAAGTACGGGATCCTCTCTCCCTCTTAAGATATTGGGATCGCCCGACTCCTCTTCTCTTGTCCTATCAGTGGTCTAGTTTCTCTCTCCAATGTTTGTTCAAGATTTATCTTTTGGTTTTTATTTCTCACTTATAGATATACAATTAGATTATTGATGCAATGGATTTGATCGCCTCGTCGTCTGACCTACAAAAAAGCTTGACACTGATGTGGTATCTCACCAACATCCCTCTGATGCCTAAATCAATTCTAGGGTGCAGGAAAAATATGGAAAGAGAGCGTAATTATCGTAGTAGAATGTTCGTACCTTATACCATAGGGATTTTTGAATTATATAGAGACTACCTTGGCGAATTTGTAGGAGGTGGTCATGCTTATCTTTTTTGCGGGATAAGTGGAGCGGATCGCTCATGTTTATCTGTACTTTGTAAACGTATATCCTAGACATTATCCTCGCCACAAATAGGGGGATCTAGTTGCGCATTTCCGCGCATAATGGAGAGATATAAGGACTTTAGTTGGTTATCTATTGTTCTCCACCAAAGGGAGGTCGTAGAACTGAGGAGGGAAGTTCCGACCGAGCAAAGCGTATGGTCAATTTCTGAGCACATTTTGCCGAGCCAAGCAAAGCCGAGCACCCGATTAGCACAGCCATTCATCATGACTCATCAGCTACTCTCCTATTTCTGAGCGGTTTGCTTGCTTACGAGAAGAAATACGAATAGTCACATACGTTGAACTTTGACAGCTTTGGATTTACCTCGATCTCCATGTTGCATTAAATGTGATATCAGAGACGTTTGAGAGTTTAATATACGTGGCGTTAATCCGAGCGTGGAACGTGTGAACAAATCAACAGCTTTTATTTGAAGGCGTTTCGTGAAAGGCTTTTAAAAGGTATTTGTTGGACCCTTTGGATGCTTTTTTCTCCACCATCGTACCAACATTTTGTGAGCTCCCTCTTTGTCGTTGCGTTCTTTTTCAAGTTTTGAGTTTTAGCTATTTGTTTAGAGGGCCGCTGTTTTTGTTCCTAGGTACGTCCACGTTTTATTTCTGTCTTTCGAGACTGGCTGACAGTATACTTGATTTAGACCCTAAAGGCTTAGGGCATTCTTGGGCATTCTTTTTCTTCGTCTGTGCCAATATTTGCATCGTAATTCTCATTGCCCATTGTTTGGAGAGTTCGCCTACTCCCCAGTTGTTCAGTGTTACTACCAGAGTATTTTTTATATCATTTGTCCAACCATCCTTATTTTCAAGGAATGGAGCCTCGTAAGCAACTACCTAGGACATCTACTTCTGTACCTTCAGATTTAGAGAGAAAACTAAGTATCGACCAGACATCTCGTCCCAATCAAGCGATTTTGCCAAATGTACATGACTCTCCTCTGCCATCAGGTGTGGCGTTGAACCTCAAGCCCATAGAAGTTGACCAAATTGTTTCAGGCATTACTGAGAAAGAGTTGATGGCGTTGAGGGTTAGGTGTCAAATTCCTGATTTCGTAGTCATGAGGATCCCAGGCCCGATCGAGAGGGCGAATACCCCTAGATTAGACGAGCTGTGCCTATATCTGGCTGACTTTGAAGCCGGGCTGAGGTTGCCTTTTCCTCCCCATGTGAGGAAGATCTTATGGCATTTAAAATTATCTCCAGGGCAATTACTGCCTAATTCGTAGCGTATCTTGGTCAGGTGTGGCTTGCTCTGGGCTACAGCGACTGAGGAGAAGGCTACACTGACCAAGGAAACCTTCCTCTATTTCTATCAAGTGAGTATGTCCAAACAAGGGTGGTGGTACTTTTCAAAAAGAGATGGAGGGCAGACTTTAGTGGACGGTTTGCCTTCAGCCAACGAAAAATGGAAGGACAAATTTTTCTTTATTTTTGGAGAGGGATGAGAATTCCCTTCCTGGGAGGAGAGAACTGATTTCTCAAGGATTCGTTATTTCTGGGGGGAACCTCATCCTTCTCATGAGCCTTTGCCTTTAAAACTTCGTTTTTAGCATCGTCGCTTCTCTTTTTTTTTGTTTTTTTGAAGTTCTATTCATCTTGTTGCTCATTTCTTTCTTTTGGATTCTGAGCAGGAAGACAAAGGCCTGAAATTTCCATTGAGATCGATGAGCAACTGAAGTTGGTTGGAGACTATCCTGACCACGACTTCATAGTGTTTCTTGCACTAGAAACCTTGGCCAAATTCCTGTTGGGCCTTAGAAAGAGGTATCTCATCCTCTCTCTGCTTGCATCTCCACGATCACCATTCACGTTTTCTTGCCTGTCAGGAGACGAACAAGCGATGGTGAAAATAAACAAGGACAAGTTGGCAAATTTGTCCGAGCGTGCGAAGACCCAAGGCTCCTTCAGGCATAAGAAAACCCAAAAGAAGGCGTTGGCTGATACCTCCATGTTTGTGGATCCTAGGGTGACTTCTCAGGAACAGCACCATGCTCCCCCTCTTGCTAAGAAGTCCAGGTCAGACCAAGCCGGGACAGTCCCTGCCCAAGAACTACCTCCTGTTCCTAAGGAGCAAATTGTGGAGATTGAGGAGACTATGGTTGGAAAAGAAGTGGCAGAGAAAGCTGAAATTGGTATTTCTGCTAAGGATATGAATCATTCAACATTGAAGAAGAGGAAAATAAGGGAGAACTCTTCTTCTCTGCAGTTCAAACGGGGGGCGATCTGCCTGCTCCTGTGCCGGAACCTTCCATATTATCGAACAATCGGTTTGCCGTTGATGCGCTAGCTGAGCTTTCCATGAAGAAAGACTGGCAAATGATGAAGGAGATGTCGCCTGTGGAGAAGTGATCTATCATTCATCTATATACCTCTTATAAGCTGTAGCTAAAAACCACTTTTGACATTTTTCACTTTCCGTTTTTTGTAGGCGGTTGCATATAGCGGGTCCTTAGTGAAAGATTCTTTGAATGATGACAATACTATAGCCGCTTTGAAAATGAGGCAAAGGACTCATAAATAGCTAATGGATGAATAGCTCCAATTGGTTGCCAAACTGAAGAAGGAGAAAGAGAAGCTGAGGGAAGAGAACGCCATAAAAGAAGCTCAAATATTGAGCTTGATAGAGGCGTCAGTTGCTCACGAGCAGAGATCCTCCTAGCTGTAAGGATTGTTGGTTGCAGAGCAAACAATAAATGAAGAGCTGAGGAGGGTGCTTGCTGATTCTAACTCAGCACTAAGAATTCATGAGAAGAAGGTCAAGGAGCTCGCCGTCAAATGCGATGAGAAGACCAGGGCGTTGGCGGATAAAGAGAGAGAGAGATCAACTCCCTTCAGGATCAGATGGGCAAGGAACAGTCGCTTCAGTTGGAGCAGATGAAGGACTCTCCTGCCTTCATCGATATCATGACTGAATATTACTTTAGTGGATTCATGTCTCTGAAGAGAAGAATAAGTGCAGCTCATCTAGGGTTGGATTTGACAGCTTTTAATGCTGAGGATGAAAGTATAATCTTGGACAATGAGTTTGATGATTCTGGTGATGAGGAAGAGACCGGCCCAGCTATGGCTCAGGGAAATGTATTGGCTGGGGAGAACCTAACTGAGGGTGCTCCTCTTTGCCCGTCCGTGGTTATAACTGAACAAGATCTTCCCGGAGACACAAGATCTTACTGTGTGCAATGTTGAAACAGCAACCCCACTGTGGGCGTGGTTGAAGGGATCCTGGAGCACGTCACGAATACTTTGATATCTGAAATCGCGGATGAAGTGCTCAGAGAGGACCCTCTTGCAGAGAATTTTGTACTTGATCTCCCTGTCTCAAACCAGCCTTCTACGACTGGGCCTTCTGAGGAGATCCCCTAGCCTACTGATGTAAATTTTTATCTTTCTTAATCCTATGGAATCTCCATAACCTGCTTTTCATATTTCTGATTTATCAATCATGAATGATGATATCCATCCACTTTTCGCCTTGTTTGTACGTGTTTTGATGTCTGTTGATCACTGATGGTATGATCTCAAAAGTAAATATTCTAATTCAGAACGAATGATATCGTTTAGACATGTGCTGAGCAGGCGAGGCTACTTAGATACATGGTCCCGGAGGACATGTGCTAAGCAGGCGACACTGCTCGGATGTATGGTCCCAAAGGACATGTGCTGAGCAGGCAAGAGATTGCTCGGATTCATGGTTTTATAATCACAAAGATGATCTTTATTTATTGAATCTCAATTTATTCACCAAATAAGTAATTTGCTAACAAAAAGAAAAGATAAAGGAATGAGGTTATTGAAAATACTTCTTCAAATGCTCAGCATTCCAGGGCTGGGGAAGCTTTTTCTCGATTAAGATGACTAGTCGATAGGATTCTGCCTTTATACACTCTGCTATCTGATACGGACCTTCCTAATTGGGTCCTAGGTACCCAGCTTTCTTTCCTGTGAGATCCACCTTCTTTAGTACCAAATCTCCCGTTCTGAAGCTCCTTTCCTTGACTTGGCTATTGTAGAACCTAGTCATTTGCTGTTGGTAGGTTGCCATCTTACGGGCTGCTTTTTCTCTCTTCGCTTCTAGGAAATCTAATTCTTCCAAAAAGCCCTGCTGGTTGTCTGCTCCTGTAACATCTCTAATTCTGTGGCTAAGTAGGCCAATTTCTACTGGGATTACTGCTTCTACTCCATAAGCCAGGGAGTATGGAGTTTCTCCTGTCGCTGTTCGAGCACTGGCACGATATGCCCAAAGCACACTAGGCAATTCTTCTGGCCAATCCCCTTTTGCAGCTTCCAATTTCTTCTTCAAATTCTTCTTGATTGTACGGTTGGTGTCCTCTACCTGTCCATTAATTTGACTTTGGATATCCCTTAGATGCATAATGCACCTGTATTCCTCTTTGCTCACAAAACCCTTGGAACTGGTCGTTGTGAAATTGCTTACCCCGATTGGTGATAATCACCCTAGGCAGCCCAAACCTGTTGATAATGTTCTTCCATATAAAGCCAATTGCTTTTTTTGTAGTGATGGTAGCCAAGAGCTCAGCTTTTACCCACTTGATGAAATAATCCAAAGCCACTATAGCAAATTTGTTCTGCCCCTTACCAATAGGAAGAGATCCAATTAAATCTAATCACCACTGGGCAAACGGCCAAGGGGAAGGGATTGGAGTCAACAAAGTTGGAGGTTGATGGGAGATATTACCAAATTTCTGGCACTTCTCACACCTTTGAACTAGTTGCATTGCATCGACCTGCA
Organism: Arctostaphylos glauca; assembly: GCA_019985065.2. Lineage (NCBI taxonomy): Eukaryota > Viridiplantae > Streptophyta > Magnoliopsida > Ericales > Ericaceae > Arctostaphylos > Arctostaphylos glauca. The sequence continues at coordinate 7,928,289 of JAHSPW020000004.1, forward strand.
TAGAAGGCCAATAGTAACCCGTTCGGAACAATTTCTGTGCCAAAACCCTCCTCCTTAATGATTCCCACAGGATCCTTCATGGATTTCTCTCAGAGCATACTCAGCTTCCTTGCTAGTCAGACATCGCAGGAGTGGGAGCGAATGACTCCTACGATAAAGTGTCCCTTCTATGCACAAATACTTAGCTGCTCTGAGCCTTAATCTTCTGGCCAGGTCTTTGTCAGTAGGTAACTCCTCCTTCTCCAGATATTCAATGAGAGGATCTGGCCAGGATCCCTTGTAGCTGACCGTAGCTATTTCTTGGGCAGGCAGTTCTATACTAGCCTGCTCTAATTGCTGGATTGGAATGAGGCGACTAAGCATTTCCTCTCGGACTGTGGTCAGTCAGGCAAGCTGATCTGCTTCCTCATTTTTTGCGCAAGGGATTCTCATTAATTTCATAGTATTAAAGGCTGCTTGGAGCTGCTTCACCTTGTCCAAATAAAGTTTCATCCTGTCTTCCTTGGCTTCATAATCTCCCAATACTTGTCCCACTACCAATTGGGAATCGCTTCTAATAGTTAGATCTTTTATCCCCAATGCTTTAGCTAACCTGAGTCCAGTCAGAAGCGCTTCATATTCAGCCTCATTATTGGTGGCTTTGAAGTTAAATCTGACGGCATATTGCAGCTTGATCTTGTTGGGGGGAAATTAGAATAATGTCTGCCCCACCAGCCTCAGCATTAACTGATCCGTCCACGTAGAATGTCCACTTCGATGGTTCGTCAACCGTCGTGCCTGACTCGTCATCCTATTCAAATTCTACACCGTCTGAGGGGGCAAACTCTGCCACAAAATTAGCCTGAGCCTGAGCCTTGACGGCTGTCCTGGGGCAAAACTCCAAATCGAATTCTCCCAATTCCACAAACCACTGGATTAATCTCCCTGACGTCTCAAGGTTGTGGAGCATCTTTTTGAGTGGCAGGTTGGTCATGACTTTAATTGAGTGGGCTTGAAAATAGGGCCTCAGCCTTCTTGCTGCCGTGACTAGAGCAAAGGCCATTTTTTCGACCCAAGGATACCTCGTTTCTGGCCCCCTCAATGCCCTACTAGCATAATAAACTGGATGTTGCACATTGGCCTCTGCTCTTATGAGCACCAAACTAACAGCAAGGGAGGAGACAGCCAAATACACGTACAAATCTTCCCCTTTCTTTATGCGACTGAGCAGGGGAGGCATTGCAAGATACTCCTTCAGCTGTTGGAATGCAGTCTTGCATTCGTGAGTCCAGTGAAAAGCTTTTTTCAGAATTTGAAAGAATAGATGGCATCTGTCGGTTGCCCTAGAAACAAAATGATTGAGAGCTGCTATGAATTCAGTAAGCTTCTGCACCTCCTTAATTCCCTTAGGAGACTTCATGTTGAGAATCACTCGGATTTTTTGAGGATTGATCTCTATGCCCCTTTGAGAAACCATAAAGCCCAAGAATTTTCCTGAACTGACTCCGAATGCACACTTACTAGGGTTGAGTTTCATCTGATACCTTCTAAGTGCTTCAAACGTTTCCTTTAGGCCTGCCACATGATTGGATCTATTCAGGCTTTTTACCAACATATCATCAACATACATTTCCACATTTCGCCGAATCTGTTCTTTGAACATACAATTGACCAGCCTCTGATAAGTGGCTCCTGCGTTTTTAAGCCCGAAGGGCATGACTTTATAGCAATAGAGCCCTCTAGCCGTAATAAAAGACGTCCTCTCTTTATCTTCTGGATGCATCTGAATCTGATTATAACCAGAAAAGACGTCCATGAAACTGAGCAGCTCATGACGAGCTGTAGAATCTACAAGTAGATCAATTCTGGGTAATGGAAAGCTATATTTGGGGCATGCCCTGTTGAGATCTTTGAAATCTACACACATTCGCCAGTTTTCGTTTGATTTGGGTACTAAAACTACATTCGAGATCCATACAGGATATCGGGCTTCTCGAATGAACTGGGTCTGCTCTAGTTTCTCTACCTCTGTTGCGATGGCGGCGTTCCTCTCCGGGGCAAATGTTCGCACCTTTTGTTTCACAGGTCGAAAAGTTCTGTCCACATCCAATCTGTGTGTGATTATGCTCAGATCAATCCTGGGCGGATCCTTATGCGACCAAGCGAAAATATCCATATAGCTCCGCAAGAATCCAATTAGAGTGTCCACCTCTTATGAGCTCAATTCCGAGCCAATATGGAACATCTTCTTGCTCTGTCCCTCTATTGCTGGTATTTCAATCAATGCTTCGACTGGTTCTCCCTGTCTGAGCTTCTCATCATCCCTCACGTCGATCCCGCTAACAGAAAGGGTCTCTTTCTTCGTTCTCATAGAGGTGATATAACACTCTCTTGCCCTCTTCTCGTTGCCCCGAATTTCACCTATCCCATCTGGTGTAGGAAATTTGATCTTAAAATAGTAAGTGGACACCATAGCCTTAAATTTACTGAGGGTCCGCCTACCCAATATGACATTATAAGTAGAGGGGCAATCCATCACTAAGAAATCTACCAATGCAGTAACACTCCTGTACTCATCTCCTAACATGATTGGCAGGGTCACAACCCCTATAGGATGAGCAATCTCCCCAGAAAACCCCACAAGAGGAGACCGCACAGGTTTAATCTTATCTTTTTCCAAGCGCAACCCCTCAAAGGCTGGCAAAAAGATGATATCAGTTGAGCTTCCTGTATCGATAAGGACCCTTCTCATAGTCTAATTGGCGAGGAGAAGGTGATTACCAAAGGGTCATCATGGGGATGAAGTACGTCGTCAGCGTCGTCTTCGGTGAACTGAATGGTTGGGGTAACCATACGAGTGCGCTTCATGGGCCTCTCTGCGCTCAGCATCTCTCTGACATAAGATCTTCGAAAAGATTTAATTTCACCACTAACTCTTGGTCCTCCAGAGATCATGTGGATTTCTCCCACTGGACGATGCTGGGGAGGTGGTGGAGGGGTCCTCTCCTGCCCATGATTAGCCGGTCCAGTCGCATTACCTGACCCCTGGTGGGATTCGTCATCCTTACGTACAAATCTCTGGAGACGCCAACGTCTGATCAGCCCTTCGATCTGTTGTTTGAGCTCAATACAATCATCCGTATTATGCCCATGATCACGTTGGAAACGACAATACTTGTGGCGAGAGCGGCGCTTTGCAGGAGCTTTCATCTTTCTTGGCCACTTGAGCTCAGGATAATCGCTAATATCTTGCAACACCTGATTGACCGTAACAACCAGGGGGTGTAGTCTTGAAATCGTCTTTTTGGTCGTCCCTTCTGGGGGGATTCCCTTCTGTCAGGTCTCTTACCTCGAGAATAATCATCAGTCCGTGTCTGACTGCCTTCTCGTCGCTTTCTAGTCGACTGAAAACCACTTTGCTGACCAATCGTTGAGACTTCTCTTTCCCGGTTTCTGTGGGCAGCAAAGGTATCCTCCGCGTTCATCTGTCTTTGGGCTCTCAACTTGAGTTCAGCCATATTGGCTAGAGGTTCAGCTGATAAGGAAAATAAGAAATGTCTTGACCTGAGACCTGACATATATGCCGCTATGGCTACATGATCGTCTGCACTATCCACTTGCATGGACTCCTTGTTAAATCTAGTAGTGAACTCCCTAAGAGTCTCTCCCTTCACTTGCTTGACATTAAGCAAATACGTGGCTGGCCTCCTATACTATTGGCCAACAATGAAATAACCGACAGAATACCGACTGACTCCCTTAAAGGTGCTCACGGTGTTGGGGGAGAGTTTATTGAACCATATACGAGCAGCTCCACGGAGGGTGATGGGGAAAGCCCTGCATATGATGGCCTCAGGGACAGCCTGCAAGTGCATAAGCGACTTGTAAGTTTCCAGGTGATCGAGCGGATCTTTTGTCCCATCGAAAGTATCGATCTGAGGAATCCAAAATTTTAGTAGAAGTGGGACCGTCATTACTTCTGCAGTGAATGGAAGCTCTGTGGTCTGCACCAATTCTTCAACAGAGGCAAGGGCCTTCGTCTTCATCTGTTTTGTCAGTTCATCTAATTCACGCTTTTATTTGGCACATCTGATCAGTCATTAGACCATCATGAAGTAGGAAGCCAGAAATAGTTCCATGAGGATGTGTTGCTGCGTGGCTACTTATCTCAGCCTGTCCTCCATTGATGTCCATGTCTTCTCTGGGAACATCATTCCGGGGAGGATCAGCCACTGGGGGAGGTGGAGGCGGAGGATCTCCAACAGACGGAGTTGGTTAAAAACTGATATTAAACATGAAAGATGACAGTTAAAACTGTCATCTATGGAGGTGACATTAAAATTTTTTAATTTTTTGTAACAGTTTACAATTGTCATTGATATCTATACAAATGACACTTTATAAGTGTCACTAAAAAGTATAAGATGACAAATTATAATTATCATCGTTAACTATAAATATGACATGTAAAAACGTCACTAAAAATAACATTATTATTTATTCAATATAGCCAAAACACCATTATCTTTTCATCCTAAGTTTCAAACCTCTAACTTTCTACTCAACCAATACCTTATGTGCATCCTCTCTGACCACTACATCAAACATAATATTCATGAGATATTTATAATATCTAATATATGTGTTCAACACCTTATACGAATTCTTTATTTTAGTGTCAGTTTTCATAAAAATTGACATTATAGAGGGAGATTATATGACATTTTTTTGTAGACCGACATCAATACTTATTTTAATTTTTTCAATGACAAGTTTGCGAAAATTGATATCTTATTTAAGCACTATTATGATAGTAATGATAATTTTTTTTTGTAAACTAACATCAATACTTGTTCCAATTTGTTCAATGACAATTTTGTAAAAATTGACATTTTATGGGAACATTTTTAATGCCACTTTTAATTAAACTGACATTATAAAAAAATTATTTTGTGTCAATGTCAGTTTTAACCAAAACTGACATTAAAAAGATTCACATAAAATTTTTACTGTTTAGTTTCAATATAACTTTTATTCAAAAGCGACATCATAAAGGAGATCGCCAACATTAGATGACAGTTTTATTTGTAAACTGACATCAATAATTATTTTATATTTTTTTAATGACATATTTTCAAAAACTGACATCTTATTCAATTTGGTAGTCTCATATTTAGTGATTATTATAGTAGTGGTACGTGATGAAAGTACAATAGGATCACGGTAGAATATCTCGAGATTAGTTGAGTAAGATCATACCAACTGTGTTTAAAGTCCGATCAGTATCAAACTGTGAAGATAGCCGAAATCAAACCCGATAGATCTGGAAGGTATGAACCCTAATTCCGTCTAGTAGGGTTTCATAATTTTTTTATTGCATTCGTCACCGGATCTTAGGAATCGATCTCTAACAAAGGTCATGCCTTCTCTTTATTTAATTAATTCTTATTTTAACATTTCATTTCTTAGATAACAATCCACATATCTGAATGATCGAGATTTAGCATTTTAAACGCCACAATCATGCAAAATACTTTTGTACAGATTCAAGCTGTAACCTGTTTCTCTGATAATCGATACCCGCAACTTCTCTACTATATAAATCTACCAAGAAAGAGGAGAAGTTCAAAGTTAAAACTCCAACCGTGTTTAGTACCACAACGATGTACTAAGTTGGGACTGTCCATGTTTTTAGCATCATTGTTGGGGAAGCAACGTTTACACTTTAGGTAAGGTATTTTACATTTTTATATATTTGGTTTCCTTTTCGTTGTTTTTAGTCTTAACTTGTGCCAACCATGAAGATGATCTATATCTATCTACTTTCCAAATTCAAGGATCATACTTTCAAGGGTAGGAACCACCATGGTAGCTGCCCAACTCCTCACAACAATATGATTTTCAGGAACCACCATGATACACCTCAAAACAATATGATTCCTAGAAACCACCATGGCACACCTCACAACAATAAGATTCCAAGGAACTACCATGGTATACCTCACAACAATATGATTCCCAGGAACCACCATGGGACCTGCCCAACATTTCACAATAATATGATTCCCAAGGATTTTTTTGTGGGTCCTAATGCATATCAACCTCATAAAAAGTCTAGTTTGGAAGACACATCTCAAAAGTTTATGCAAGGAGTGTCCAACAAACAGAAACAATATGAACCTCAGGGACCTTCTGTGGGTCCCAGTATGTCACGCCCTCAATTTAACATTATATATATATATATATATATATATGTTATTATAGCAATGGTCCTTATAAGTCTCACCAAATACCCAAAAGCCCATTGATCATAAACCAAGATGTTTCATATTCTAATAATTTACAAGACTCAAATTCGAAATATTACATTAGAATTAGGACATTCAAGTCAACTAAAGTTATAACACATCTTTTTCAAAATGAATAAAAAAATATTATATAACTCTACGAATGCAGCTCATAGAATATCATGCAAAAATCCAGACATTCCATGCCAAATCCAAACTAAATGTCTAGGGCTATACCTGAAAAATAATAAGGGTTGAGCTGACGAGTCTAGTAGAGAAATTCTATACAAATCTTATGTGACTATGGAATGTCATGATATAGAAGGTAAACAACAATACTTAACTTCAATGAAAGCATAACAAAGCACATTAACTTATATGAATTTTCCACCCAATCATTTATGGATCAAAACCAACTATTCTTACACTCATTCTACATAATTACTCCCATCAGCATCAGGGGTAATGTTTTCGGGTTGCATTAACAATGTCTCATGCAGCCTAGTATTCCCGTAAGATCCTAGTCCTTTCCCCTAGCAGTCCCCTCGGGGAATCTAGTTCAAGGTGTTCCTAGCATTCCCGTAGGATCCTAGTCCACTTCTCTAGCAATCCATTTGGAGAATCTAGTTGTAAGCATTCCTACCATTCCTGTAGGATCCTAGTCTCTTTCCCTATCAATCTCCTCGAAGAATCTAGTTCAAAACACTCCTAGCATTTCCATCAAGGAGTCTAGTCCACATATCGCGTTGCCCATGTGTTCACGCACAACATGAACCATAATTTACTCCCACTACATCAATGTATCAATCTTGTCTTAGAATCAAATGGAAAGGATGCATCATTTCTGTAAGCTCCATCGTCCTACTCGTCACTACTGTATTGGAACTTCCGGGCTATCTACCAAAACAACTGTGCCTCTCGTTGTATTAATTCATTACATGTTTTTAATTTTCTAGAAAGAGTCTGTTTAGGCAAGTGGAAGAAATCAATTTATTCGTATTTGTTTTTTATTCATGTAAAGTCGCTCGAGCGACAGTGAAGTCGCTCCAGCGACTGTGGAGTCGCTCCAGCGACATGTTGGTCGCTCAAGCGACTGTTACGCGTCTATAAAACCAAAATTAGGGTTCTGAGCAAAGTTCGCACGAAGAGAGAGATATTTAGGGTTTTTGGAGCACACGACAACCTAAAGAACTGAATGGCGAGTTCATGTTCTCAATCAAAGTAAGACTTGAAGATTCAAGGCGGAAGTAAATCAGTCACGGTGCGGTGAACGTGGATTCGGCAAATCAACCTGGGAACAACTTTGAGGAGTCATAGTTGTAAGTATAGGTTTCTTTGTAATCGCACAATGGTTATTATAGTGATTGATTTCTTCCCGTGGTTTTTACCCTTTTAGGGGTTTTCCACGTATATGCGTGTGTTGCTTTTTATTCTCACATAAAATAGCGTATGATATATCTAGTAGTAGTTAGTACCATTTTTCAATTGGTATCAGAGCGGGATACTTTCTTGCATCTAGTATAGTTTCCTGGGTCATCATGAGTACTAACATCAACATGAATCATATCACTAACCGCACGCCTCTTCTCGATAGTGACAACTTCGAATATTGGAAATCTAAAATTAAAGTTATTCTGAGATCGGCTGACGAAGAAATCTGGAATGCCTGCATTTATAAATATATCTATCCTACGATTGTTACTGAGGGAGTCGTAGAACGTAAACCTTTGTCTAGTTTCACCATCGCTGAAAAATCTGCTCTTCAAGCTAACAATAGAGCCCTAGACATTCTTTTCAGTGCTGTAGACATGACTGAACACAGAAAAATAGCTAATTGTGAAATAGCTAAAGAGGCATGGGATATTCTTCTAACGTGTCATGAGGGAACCGATATTGTCAAAGAATCGAAACTGCAAAGATTAACTACAGAATTTGAAATCACTCGTATGCATGAAGATGAAACTTTCACCCAATTTTACTCTAGACTCATATCTATTGTAAACAATTGTGCTACCCTCGGTGATCCTATTCCTTCTTTTCGCGTCATTAAGAAAATACTTAGATCTCTCCCAGAACGTTTTAATACTAAAGTCACTATGCTAGAAGGAAAACGTAAGCTAAAAGAAAAATCTGTAGAAGAAGTAGTTGGCATTATTCAAACCTATGAGGCAGATATGCTTCTTCTTACTCCTCAAAGACCTAAACCTAAAATGACTACTAAACCTATAGCCTTCACTAGTTCTCAAACTTTCACAAATGAATCTGATAGTGAAGGAGAATACGACGTTGAAGCCATGGCCTTGTTTACTAAAACATTCAAAAAAATTTTTAAAAAGAAGAATTTTAATGAAGGAGGAAACAACCATTCTTCTAAAACTAAAGAAGACTCTTCTGGAGTAAAGAATAAGAAAATCACCAAAGGTCCTCATGCTGGACCCAAATGTTATGAATGTCATGGGTACGGTCATCTTGCACATGAATGTGCTAACAAATTAAAAAAGAAAAACCCTCTTAAAGCTAATATAACCTGGGATGATGAAAGTGACACCGATAAACAGGAAGAAAATACTGATAACAATATGAACTATATTGCTTTCACATCCTCCCTTAATGCTAAGTCTGACACTAAAGATTCTTCAGATGAAGAAAGTGAGAGTGAAGAGGAGAAAGAAAGTTGTAATTACAAAGAACTGCTTGACGCTTACAATTTGATCTACAAAGAAAGTAATAAAATAAACAAGACTAATCTCAAACTTGTTGAGAAATATAAAAAATGTGAAGAAAAACATTCTATCTTAATGAAGCAACTTGAAGATAAGAATATTGCTCTTAATCAGGTTACTAAGGAAAGGGATAGTCTAAATCTTCAAGTTATCAAACTTCATACAGAAAATGAAAAACTCACTCATCTACACAACAATTCTAAAGATGAACTAGAAATCATAACTACTGATCTTGCCAAAGCTAATTCCGTTTTTGAACGATTGAATACTGGAACTAAGAACTTAGATGATATTCTAGGAATGCAAAGACCTTCTGGAAATAGGGCTGGTCTTGGTTTCGCTACTAGTTCTTCTAATGAACAGTTTAAAAACAAGCCAAAGAAAGTAACGAACCAAAATCATCAAAACAATTACATCGGTAATTACAAAAGTGAAAGGAAATACAAAAATAAAAGGAATCAAATCAACACAAAAACATTTATTCCTGTATGTCATCATTGTCAAGTATCTGGTCACATTCGCCCTAATTGCTTTAAACTATATGGCTTCCCCCGTGATTTTCAATACCAAAAGAATGCTACCACTTATCATAAAAACAAATGGAGTACTCCTTCTAATCAGGCTAATCCCCATAAAAATTCCCGCTTCATATGGATTAAGAAAAAAGATCTGTCCTGCCATGTTGCTCACACAGCTTTGAAGGCTAAAAACACTCATATGTGGTATCTTGATAGTGGGTGCTCTCAACACATGTCCGGTGATAAATCCGTTTTTGAAAAACTCAAAAAATATGATGGAGGGATAGTTACTTTTGGAGATGGAAACACTTCTCGAGTCGTAGGACGTGGTACTGTCAATACTTCTGGGTCTTTATTGTTAGAAGATGTTTTATATGTCGATGGTCTGAAAGCAAACCTTATTAGCATAAGTCAGATGTGTGACTCTAATCATGAAGTAAAATTCTCTAGACACGACTGTTACATCTGTGATGATACGGGAAAAGAAATCATGCATGGAAAGCGTACTTCTGATAATTGCTATGGGATTATACCTAATAATGAATTAAACTGCAATTCCAGTCTTCTCTCTGACACTAAACTTTGGCATCAACGTCTAGGACACGTAAATTATAAAGATCTATCTGTCCTGACTAGACAAGAATTGGTTCGTGGTGTACCTAAGTTAGGGAATCTTGAGAACCAAATATGTGGACCTTGCCAACTAGGAAAGCAAACTAGAACTCCACACAAGAAGGTAAACGGTAACATAACAAAAAAAACTCTTGAACTTTTACACATGGACCTCATGGGACCTTCCAAAATAGAAAGTTTAGGAGGTAAAAGGTACATATTTGTTATGGTTGGCGATTTCACTAGATTTACTTGGGTAAGATTTCTTAAAGAAAAATCTGAAACCTTATCTAATTTTAAATCTCTTGTCAAACAGTTACAGAATGAGAAAAATACCAAAATAGGATTTGTTGTTCGGATCCGATCAGATCATGGTAGAGAATTTGAAAATATTGAGTTTATTGTGTTCTGTGATGAACTTGGCATTGGCCATGAGTTTTCTGCTCCAAAAACACCTCAACAAAATGGGGTTGTTGAAAGGAAAAATAGAGTCATTCAAGAAATGGCTCGAGTTATGCTTCATGCTAAACACATTCCATTAAAATTTTGGGCAGAAGCTGTATTTACTGCTTGCTATACCATCAATCGTGTGTATCTTCGTCCTGGTACAAAACACACTCCCTATGAACTATGGAAAGGACGAAAACCCAACGTCAAATATTTCAAAATTTTTGGCAGTAAATGTTATATCATGCGAGATCGAGAATACCTAGGCAAATTCGATACTCGCAGTGATGAAGGAATATTTCTTGGATATGCTACGAATAGTAGAGCTTTTCGTGTATACAATAAACGAACTCATACTGTTATGGAATCTATAAATGTTATTATTGATGAAAAAGTTGTCAATGAAGAATCATGTTCTACTAATGAATTGTTGGATCAAGTGTTTGAACAAGATACAGGAAACCCACAAGACAAACCTAATTCCGAAGATCTTGAGGAAAGCGTCAAGGATGACACTGAAATTGAAGAAAATGACCACGAGTCAGAAAAAGAAAGTGAAGAAGGTACGCTACAGCCATCATCACGTGTTAAACTTCACCATCCCGCGAGTCAAGTGCTGGGAAAGGTAACAGAACCTATGAAAACTAGGAAGCAACTGCGCGATGAGGTATCTTATGTTTGTTATGTCTCTTCACTTGAACCTAAAAATATTAAAGAGGCTTTATGTGATGAACATTGGGTGAACGCCATGCATGAAGAACTTAACCAATTTGAGCGAAATAATGTATGGGAACTAGTTCCTCGTCCTAAGCACACTAACATAATCGGAACTAAATGGATATACAAAAATAAATCTAACGAACAAGGAACAATAGTTAGAAACAAAGCTAGACTAGTTGCTCAAGGATATACACAAGTGGAGGGGATTGATTTTGATGAAATTTTTGCGCCCGTTGCTAGACTAGAATCTATCCGTATTATGTTAGCAATCGCATGTTTTCTAGGTTTTAAATTACATCAAATGGATGTTAAAAGTGCGTTTCTAAACGGAATAATTAAAGAAGACGTCTATGTCTCCCAACCTAAGGGGTTTGAAGATCCTCACAACTCAGATCATGTATATCACTTGAATAAAGCTCTTTATGGTTTGAAACAAGCACCTCGGGCATGGTACGAACGACTCACTGAGTACCTACTGAAAAATAATTTTGTTAGGGGGAGTGTTGACAAAACCCTGTTTGTTCGACACAGTAATCAACACATGTTAGTTGCTCAAATTTATGTTGACGATATTATATTTGGATCTACGTCTCCTGATTTGGCAAATGAATTCTCCACACTTATGCAAAATGAATTTGAAATGAGCATGATGGGAGAACTGTCATATTTCCTCGGATTCCAGATTCGACAACTTGAGACCGGCATCTTTATTACTCAAACCAAGTATGCCATAAATCTGATCAAAAAATTTGGAATGGAATCATCGAAACACTCACGCACTCCCATGAGCACTACACTAAAACTTACAAAGGACACATCTGGAGTAGACATAGATCAAACTCTCTTTCGAAGTATGATTGGAAGCTTACTATATCTTACTGCTAGTCGACCAGATATTGCTTTTAGTGTCGGAGCGTGTGCCCGATATCAAGCTAACCCTAAGGAATCACATTTAGCCGCTGTCAAACGTGTCTTAAAGTATATTCACGGTACTATAGAGTATGGTATCTGGATGTCGCGCGATACAACCTCGGTCTTAGCAGGCTATTGTGATGCTGACTGGGCCGGTTGTGTTGACGATCGTAAGAGCACCTCAGGTGGTTGTTTCTATGTAGGAAATAATCTTGTAGCCTGGTTGAGTAAAAAACAGAATTCCATCTCTCTTTCCACTGCTGAAGCCGAATATATCGCAGCTGGAAGTGCCTGCACTCAACTCCTTTGGATGAAACAAATGCTTACCGACTATGGCTTGCCTCAACATAATATGACTCTTTACTGCGACAACACTAGTGCCATAAATATTTCCAAAAACCCTGTTCAACACTCCCGTACTAAACACATTGACATCAGGCATCACTTTATTCGTGACTTAGTTGACGAGGGATCTATAACTCTTGAATACCTAGAAACTACCCTTCAACGTGCTGATCTCTTTACTAAACCCCTCGACTATGTTCGGTTTGATTATCTTCGAAAACTTGTCGGTGTTGGTTATGTTGGATAATTTATTTTAAAAAAAAAGAAAAAAAAGAAAAAATATTTGATGACATGGCATTGTTTTTTCTCTGTTCATCCAACTCAAGTTATTCCTGCTTTATTGTCATTTTCCATATGATCAAATAAACTGTGTGCTCCTCATTAGTGCCTGACAAGATTTGTATATTGTTGAAACATACTTGGTCCATCCTTATGCTCACGTATCATCGAAACTTGCTTGTTTGATCGGATTACTTACCCTCATTCATGTCTCACCTCTTACTGGTTGGTACTTACCCTAAAAGAAAGGGAGTGACATTCTCTCCGGGCAGTTTCTGAGTAACCGGACAGTCGGCCTAATTTAAGCGGAACTGTTCGCGTCAAAAGGAAATTCGTCCTCGTTATAGTCTATCTGGACCATACACCTAGTAACCGGACACTGGGCCTAAGTTAAGCTTTGTGTTCGCGTCAAACAGTGATGGGGTAATATTTGATAATCTGCATAAATGAAACCTACGGACCACCTGTTTAGTAACCGGTCAATGGGCCTAAGTCAAGCTTTGTGTTCGCGTCAAACAGTGATGGGGTAATATTTGATAATCTGCATAAATGAAACCTACGGACCACCTGTTTAGTAACCGGTCAATGGGCCTAAGTCAAGCTGATTGGTCGCGTCAAACAACAGTGGGGTAACAAAGTATATCTTGCTATAAACAGCTCCTAAGGGAAGTATGTCTCCCGTAAGTTGTTCCGACATTAATGCGGTTTTGTCTATCCGATCCTCTCAAGTTCTCGCATGTTGCACCCACACACTCCTCTCAGTTTGGACTACTGTTATGTTTCGACCATATATTGCTCACTGTTAGTCCTGTGTTGATCTCACTGTTTCCTTTGGTTCTTATGTGTTTTTGTCAATCTTGTTGGATTTTTTCTTGTGTTTTCTGAATATTGAATACCTACTCGTGTCGTTCTCTATTATCTTTTTATTCGGTGTGTTTTTTCATTTCGGTTTAAAAAAAATAAATAAATAAATAAATTCAACATAACCCAACCTTTGAGCTTTCGTTGGTTTCAACGTCGCTCCAGCGACATTATGTCGCTCCAGCGAAAAAGTCGCTCCAGCGACTGTAGGGCGATTTTACCAGCGACTACCATTGATCCTAGTTATGTCCAGCGACCCTTCTTGTCGTCCAGCGACCCTCGGGCGACTTACCAGCGACCATCACTGACTCTCGCCCTGTCCAGCGACTTATCCAGCGACCATAGGGCGACTTTACCAGCGACTATTTCTGATCTTCTTGAAAATCCATTGTCTACCAGCGACCTCTTGTCGCTCGAGCGACTATCCAGCGACCTACCTGTCGCTCCAGCGATTACCTTGTCGCTCCAGCGACTTGTTCGAGATATATATATCGCCTTTTCGTGTTCCTGTTGTCCAGATCAGTTCCTTTTGTCTTCTTCTGCGGCGAACTTCGGCGATTTCGGTCTTTGTCTCGCGTCTCGGCTTCTCTCTCCCGGTTCTCTCTCTCGGATTTCCTCCTCTTCGGTATTCTTCTTTTTCTCCTTATTTTTGCATGTCTCTTGCTTCCTAAGACCCATTATGTTCATGCCATTGTTTTTGTTGTACCGAACACTACGTGCCTGGTAGTGTTTGAACTTCTTCCCCATTATTCCTCGCTTTTGGTTGGGTTTTGGTTTACTATTCCCGTTTTTGCCTTGTTTTTAGTTGTCTCATACAGTCAAGTTCTTTTTGGTCAAAACATAAAAAAAAAAAAACAAAAACAAAGAGGAACACCGTGCTTGGTAGTGACCCTGCTTAGTCTTTCGTTATGTTTCTTAGGCTTATTACATCACTACGGGCTTGGTAGTGATGTATGCATTGATTTATTTCTCCCTGCATTTATCCTTCCCATTGTGATCATATTATGTGTGTGTGGATTTCTTGGGTTTATTTGTTCAGGTTAATGGCTCGTGGCAAAGGACAAGCTTCACGGGGGACAGGCCCTGAAATAAACCGTTTCCCTTCCCGAGATTTTCGAACCAAGTTTGAAAGTTTTGAAAAACGAACAGTTCTAATCGAACGCCTCCTGGACTTACAATCTTTTGGGGATGCCCAAATAGTTCACATCATCAAGGCTGGGCCCCTCTTGCTGCTCTTGAAGGGGTAGTTAATCTTAATATGGTCAGGGAGTTTTACTGTAATATCTCCCAAGTTAACCACGCCGCTGAAAGCCTCACCACGTGGGTACGTGGTCGTGAGATCATTGTTACTCCCGCCACCCTTGGCAGCCTTGTCGGTCTCGCACCCCTTCCTGAGTTTGAATATCCTCTTCCATCCCACACGCAGCGGGTCCCTTCTCTGGATGTTAGAAATACCGTTGCAAATGCCATTTCTGGGTACCCGCGTACATGGGACAAAAATAAGCTTAACCAAGGAGTGCTTTTATCACCCTATAGGATCCTCAACCTCTTTTTCTGCAGTTCCTTTGAACCCACTTCCCATACCTCAGATGTACCTGCTCTTAGGGGAGTAGCCTTCCATCTCATTGGCCAGCAAGCCCCAGTGGATTGGACCCGCATTGCCTTCCGGCAACTCGCCAAGTTTGAACCTGGCAAGTTTCCGAAAAAGGCTTCTCTCCCGTTTGGTGTCCTTATTTCCAACCTCCTGCTTAATGTTCTCCAAATTCCTGTTATTGAGGGTGAACCCACTCTTGTCTCCTGCACCCATATCCGCCCTATAAATGCCCAATCCTGTAGTCTCAGCACTGCCCATGCCAATCCCGATCTCTTTTTCCATCATTCAGCTGAGGAAGACATGGATTCTTTCTTTGCGGCTAATGAGGCCGCTTTTGCTGAGGCCGTTGGTGCCCCTTCGCCTCCCCGTCGTCGTACCCGTCAAGCTTCTGCTGCTGCTGCCTCCTCCTCGTCTGCTCCAGCCACCTTGGATTCCATTGCTGAAAATCAATCCAGGCTGTTTGATATGATGGGTGAATTGCAACATTCTCAAAGCCGCATCATTACCCAGATGAATGAAATTCAGGCTTCTCAACTTGCTGCTCAACAGGAATTCACCCGGTCCACCGGCACTATCCTCCGCCACTCCAGTCAGATTGCCACTCTACTTAATCAAGTGACTGTTTTTGTGGCTCAGACTACTCAAGCTCCGCCGTTCCCCGGATATCCTGTTCCGTCTCCTGAGCATTCGCCCCCTCACCACTGATTATATGTCTCTATTGCTATTTTGACTGCCCGTATTCTTATGTTTCTGTTATCAGTTATTTGTTTTGTGGTTTAGACTTATCTTGTATTTGTTCTACCTATGTTTATGTTGTTGTGGGTCTTTGTCCCACCTCCTTTGGTTTTCGGCCAAAAAGGGGGAGAACGTTTTAACCATTTAATTGATTTCATGCGTATGATACCACCTGTCCATTATATATCCAGGTACCTGTCTGTCTTTTGGTTGTGTTGTTCTTATCTTACACAGGTTTTCTCTGGATGCACGAATTTTGCCCGAAAGTCCCAAAGGGGGAGATTGTAAGCTCCATCGTCCTACTCGTCACTACTGTATTGGAACTTCCGGGCTATCTACCAAAACAACTGTGCCTCTCGTCGTATTAATTCATTACATGTTGTTTTTAATTTTCTAGAAAGAGTCTGTTTAGGCAAGTGGAAGAAATCAATTTATTTGTATTTGTTTTTTATTCATGTAAAGTCGCTCGAGCGACAGTGAAGTCGCTCCAGCGACTGTGGAGTCGCTCCAGCGACATGTTGGTCGCTCAAGCGACTGTTACGCGTCTATAAAACCAAAATTAGGGTTCTGAGCAAAGTTCGCACGAAGAGAGAGATATTTAGGGTTTTTGGAGCATACGACAGCCTAAAGAACTGAATGGCGAGTTCATGTTCTCAATCAAAATAAGACTTGAAGATTCAAGGCGGAAGTAAATCAGTCACGGTGCAGTGAACGTGGATTCGGCAAATCAACCTGGGAACAACTTTGAGGAGTCATAGTTGTAAGTATAGGTTTCTTTGTAATCGCACAATGGTTATTATAGTGATTGATTTCTTCCCGTGGTTTTTACCCTTTTAGGGGTTTTCCACGTATATGCGTGTGTTGCTTTTTATTCTCGCATAAAATAGCGTATGATATATCTAGTAGTAGTTAGTACCGTTTTTCAATTTCTACTAAAGGAAGTCATACTACAAGTCTTCCAAGTTATAAACATGAGATCTACCAAACTAAGATGATAACTTTTCAAGCTAAGAACCCCCAAAACATACTCAAACAGACTCAAATTCTTAAGACAAGGGATAAATACAAAATATACCAATAATAAGTCATAATCAAGTAAGAAAAGTATGAAAAATCCCAATCTCAAAATAAAATTTCAAGGTTTGACCTTAAATGGTGAAATCCTAACTTTAATGGTGGAAGAAAGCCCAACCAAGTCCCAAGGAAAAGCACACTTCCAAAAGCTAGATATCAAAGGATATTAGAGAATTCTTAAAGGAATTTGAGAAATATTGAGGTTTGGTCAATGATTTTGGGAGGGAGAAAGAGGAAAATGAGTTTTTTAGAGAGAGGGAGGGAGAAAAATTTAATTTTAGTGTGTATAGGAAAAATTTAATTTTAGTGTGTATAGGTTGTGTCAAAAAAATTTGGTTTGGCTCCTTTAAATTCACATATCCACCCACCTGACCAGTCATGAAAAGAGGGCTAATAGGCTTGATCAGTCACAGCATGCGACTGATCATAATAAGTTACCTGCTTGACCGATCACGGAAAAAAGGCCAATAAGTCTGACTGGTCACGGCATGCTACTGACCAAAATTTTTACTTTCACGTGACTGGTCACACCTGCCTTCTTCAACCCTGACCAATCACTCGTTTCTCCTTGTCCATTCCTCCCCTCTTCACCAAAACTCATCTAAATTATCATTCATCTCATCCAACCATATTAATATACATATTACCGTAAAACATTCTAAACACCAAAATAAAATAAAAAATTTCGAGTCTTCACATCCTTCCTACCTTAAAGAAATTTCATTAACGAAATTTCGTAAGTTCTACAATGCCAATAATTTTCAACAACGTCAAACTGAGGTACTATACACACAAAATACAAATTAACAAGTCCACACAATTTGAGTCAACTATGTCTATTTCAATTTCACAAGTTCATAAACTTTAACAACCCAGTTAAACAAACATGTCTAAATAATGCCTAATTGCATATTAAAGGCCATGACTCAACAAGTCTTGTAATTAGGTGACACATATCAACAAGTTCATGCATCAACAATACCAAATTACCATGTAAAGTTCATGACTCAACAAATCTACTCGAATCAAATTCAAACTGGAAAAAATAATGCAAACAAGCATATTACAATATAGTCAATCAAATTCCAAACAAACTCATGTCTCCCGATCTTCTCGTTACCATGTTGATTCCTCTTGGTCTTGGTTACTCCATGACACTCGTACTAATGGGATAGTTTTACCTCGTTACATTTGCTCACGAGTATCAAGAATACGTTTCGATTCTTCTCCATATTAGGCATCGTCTTCTAAATCAAGTCCGGACCACTCAAGTACATGAGACAGGTCCGGTTCATATTTTTTCAACATTGACATGTGAAAAACGTCATGCACGCCCGATAGTTTTGGTGGTAGAGCCAAACGGTACGCTACTTCTCCAATTCTCTCAATAATGTCAAATGGCCCAATATACCGTGACGAAAGATTTCCTCTCCGCCCAAAACGCGACAAACCCCTCTATAGTGACACTTTCAAGAACACATGATCTCCAACCTCAAATGACAAAGGGCGACGACGGCGTTCGGCATAATACTTCTGTCGACTTTGCTGAGTAAGTAGTCTTTGGCGAATCAACTTGACTTGTTTTGTAGTCCTATCTTGTGCAGCCACAAGGCGTTAACGAATTACTTTCATGCGTTCGGCGGTCTCTCCTATCAAGTCTGGGTCCACAATAGTGGCATCTCTTAGTTCCGTCCAACATATGGGCGATCTGCATGGCCTACTGTACAAGGGCTCGAATGGTGCCATTTCAATGCTAGATTGGTAACTGTCATTATATGTAAACTCAACAAGTGGTAAGTGGTTCTCCCAACTACCCGAAAATTTAAGACACAAGCCCGAAGCATATCTTTCAAAATATGAATTGTTCATTCTGATTGTCCATCCGTTTGTAGATGATAAGAAGTACTAAACAAAAGATTCATGCCAAGTGCTGCTTGCAAGCTCTGTCAAGCCCTGCGGTAAACCTCGGATCTCGATCAGAGATAATGGACATAAGAATTTCATGGAGATGGATAATCTCGCGAATATATGAACAGTTAAGTTTCTCCACAGAATCGGTCACCTGAATAGGTAAAAAGTCAGCGATTTTTGTCAGATGATCAACAATCACCTACATCATGCCCTCTCGAAAAACCAGTAATGAAATTCATTGTCACATTATCCCACTTCCATTTAGCCACTGATAGTGGTTGTAATTCTCCAGCGGGTTGTTGATGCTTGGCCTTTACTTGCTAACACGTAAGACATCGTGACACAAACTTCACCACGTCTAATTTTATTCCGGACCACCAAAATTATCGACGCAAATCATGGTACATCTTCGTGCCTCCTGGATGAATGGCTAAAGGTGAATGGTGAAATTCTCTCAAAATATCTTCCCAGCACAGAACATGCATAAATAACTTGCTTTGGAAACATAGACTTCGATCAGTATGCATCATCCATCCCTCTCTAGCACTGCTACCAAAGAAATTCTTTTGTAACTCATTCATTTTCTCATTGTGGGCATCAACCACTAGAGTTGATAACACCGATTGAATCGTCAAATTGCAAATGTTACCCCTTCTCGGACTTTCTCAAAGTACATTGCATAAAATTTCAAGTCTTGCATCGTCTTCCACTCACGAATCGCTAGGCTCACTAGATGAGTCAGTTTCCTACTAAAGGCGTCTGCTACCACATTAGCCTTCCTCAGGTGATATTGCAAATCAAAGTCGTTATGTGTTTCATCCATCGACGCTGTTGCAAATTCAACTCCTCTTGAGAAAATAAATACTTCAAGCTTTTATGGTGGGAGAAAACCTCAAACTTCTTATCGCACAAATAGTGTCACCAACTCTTCAAAGAAAATACAACAGCTGCAAGCTCTAGATCATGTGGGGTAATTGTGCTCATGTGTTTTTAACTGTCATGATCCGTAGGCCACTGCCTTGCCCGATTGCATCAAAATACACCAAAGTCCTTCTCTTGAAGCATCACAATATACTGAGTAATCCACTCCTCGCTCCAGAATAATTAAGAGCAAAGTGTTGGTCAAACATCTCTTCAAGTCCTCAAAAGCCGCCTCACATGCATCATTCTACACAAAACGAATTCCCTTGTGTGTCAAGCTTGTCATCAGAGCTGCCAGACGAAAAAAGTCAGGGACAAAGTGGTGATAATACCCAGCTAATCCCAAGAAACTTCAAATTTCAAAAGCATTCTTCGGTTGGGGCCAATTCATCACCGATTCAACCTTCCCTTGATCAACGGGCACGCCACTTTTTGAAACCACATGCCCCAAAAGCTTGACATCGGACAATCGAACTCACACTTGCTAAGTTTAGCATACAGATGATGCTCTCTCAAAATTTTAAGAATAACTGTGAGATGAGACTGGTGCTCCTCCTTCGTAGCCGAATAGATCAATATGTCATCAACAAAGACCACGAAAATCTATCAAGGTATAAGCAAAAAATACGGTTCATAAGATCCATGAATGTCGCCAGTGTGTTCGTCAAGCCGAAAGGCATAACTATAAATTCATAGTGCCTATAGCGTGTTTGAAAGGCCATTTTCAGAATGTCTTCCTTTGAGGCCCTCAACTGGTGATAACCCGATCTCAAATTGATCTTAGAAAAGCATGTTGCTCCTCGGAGCTGGTCAAATAAGTCATCAATTCTCGGCATCGGGTATTTGTTCTTCACAGTAACGCAATTTAGTTTTTGGTAATCAATATATAGTCACAAGGATACATCCTTTTTCTGCGCAAATAAGGCCGGCGCTCCCCATTGAGATTTACTAGGGTGTTGTACCTTCAACTCTTTCAATTTAGCTAGTGCGAAATGATAAGGAGGCATAGAGATAGGTATGATACCAGGAAGCAAATCGATAATAAATTTGATCTCTCACTCTAGAGACAAGCCAAACAACTCAATAGGAAACACATCCGAAAAGTCTTGAATCACTAAAGGCAACTCTCCATGGGTAGGCGTATCTTCATCTAATGTCAAACTAGCTAGAAGTGCATAGATGGAGTCTCGTTCTTGAGATCCCCACAAGTAAGGTTCCAACGGCTCTCAACGTTCTCGAAAAAATAAAAAAAAAACTCTCTCCAGATGAGTGAATACGGACTCGATGCTTGAAACAGTCGATGGTAGCATGATACGTAGATAACTAGTCCATGCCCAAAATAACGTCAGACCCTGGCATATATCTAAAACAATAAAGTTGAAAGTGAAATGACAGTCAAGGATAACAAGCTCACAAGCTCTACAAACACGATTAAGCAACGATCTACCTCCAAGAGGAGTCTCAATAAACAAAGGTGGGTTAAGGTGATCAGTTTCTATCCAATGTATGCACAAACGATGCAGCAATGAATGAATGTGATGCTCTAGAATCAAATAAAACTCTAGCAAAAGAGTTAAACAACAGAAATGTACCCTTCATGACCAATGTCTCAGGACCCAAAGCAGTGGGTTGTGGAACCGCTGAAGTAATATCAAAGACTTTACTCTGTGCATGATGGCCCTGACTATATCCACCCCATCGTCCAGAACCCTAAGGAGGTGCTGAGGAACTCGTTCCCCTATCACTATGTGAACCTTGCACCGAAGTAGCCTGATGGAAATGAGGTTGTTGCTGTCTCTGACCACCCCTAAACTATCATTGCTGCTAGCGACCTTGTCCCTATCCGGGCTGCTATACCAACCCCACCTGACTATGCACCCTTGTCCACTGAGGACAGCTTCTAGCCATATGTTCAGTCAACATACCTTCTGAGGTACAGAACATTGACTACGAATGTGACCGGGTTGGTTACACCGGTGGCACACAATAGGTGGTCTCGAAGTGTTGCTCTTGGAATCTGAGAGAGTAGGTAGCCTAAGACTTAAGTGACCCTGTGGAGATTGGAATTGCTCTCTTTGTCGCTTATGCCCTTGACTCCCATAGCTCTCAAAAGATGATGAGTTATGTACCACATTCGATTGCTTAGGTTCCGAAACTCTGGAACTATGTTGTGCCTCCCTAGGCAACTCCACACTCATTGCACACTCAATAATATCAGTAAAATTCATCTTGTGCCGACTCACCACGAGCCTTTATAAGCAAAGTTTGCATTATATCACATTATATTGTGCATGGGTCTCTTATTCCACATAGTAGATAATCTGGTGTGTAAAGTTTGACTTATATACGGATGATCTGATTATTGATTCTTGTCGAATATAAGTCATTAGTTCACAGTCTTAGGTGAAATTTGACACACCACTAGTACGACCGCAACACAGTGTTTCAGTATGTCTGTCTTGACTATGAGAAATGGTATAGTTTTGATTCACTGTGTTAGTACACTGTGCGCGTGTGTTGAACATGACTACTTTGAGGTAATTGTGTTTATACTGACTATATAAGACAATTACCATCTCATGATTATTATGAATGCTTGTACTCTTAATACAAATGTAATGATCCGTAAATTTTAATCGAATTAATATATAGTTTGGATGAATTTTATTTTACTCCACGTGTGCATACACATATATATGTTAGTATATTGCATGTATTTATATAGTTTTTCTTTTATAATATACTTTTATTTTTATAATAGATATTATTATTCAATTTTATGTATATATGTCTTATATAGTAATAGTACATATATAATATGTAGTTTCTCTCTCTCCCCTTCCTGTCACCCTATTCTATTTGATTGGAATTAACCAATTTTTTATATATTCAATTTTTACCCTATATTTTTATAAATTACATATTGTACCCCTGTTACCTAAATTTTAGATTTATTTCATTATTATTATGATTTGTATAATTAAACTTTTTATGGTTTTATAATCATTATAGAAAAATATAAAACCCTAACTTTATTACAGTTCTTACCCTTCCCAATTGTGACCCCAGATGTCTGGCCTGATTACCGGCACTAGAAAAAAAATGGAGCACCTACCAACGCATCTTTTTTAGCAGTCTCTGTATATGGCATTTTCTCCTCCAATGAAGATTTGTTAAACTTCGTTTTATACCAAAGCACTCAAAATGGTTCAAGAATGAAGGCCTTACTATCTGTTCGAAATTTGGTGGAGGTTTGGACAGGTTTTGGGCGCCAGCTCAGTTCGACAGATTTCTTCCTCCTTCATCTTCTTCCTTCTTTCTTCCTCTTCTTCTTGCTCCAACTATCGGAGGATTGCGGACAACGTTTAGATGAGAGGAGGGCTGACTACATATAGGAGGAGCAGGAGGAGGAGAAATTTAGGGTTGGGATTCCTCAAAGGAATGCCACGGGGGTGGGTTGAGTAGCCATTGATGATGGTGTTTGTTGCAAGAGTAGAGGAGGCTACAGCAGGTGATAGGAGGGGTCGGTGGCTGATGGGAGGCAAGAGGTGACGCGGGGAGTTGGCGGTCGTCGGGTGAGGGAGGAGAGAGAGCTGAGAGGTAGAGAGAGAGAGAGAGATTATATATATATATATGGATGGGAAAGGCTCAATAGACCAACCATTTTTAAACCAATAGTAAACCAAACATAATAACCTTTGGATTGGGTCAAATCCAAAGGCTTAAATTAAAACACCCAATTTCCTTTTAAAAAGTCCTAAATGTTTAATATCCTGAGATTTCCAAGCTGTTATAGAGTCCCCCGACATCCCCAGCCTCCCCGCCGCCCCTGTACAACGCCGACCGATGCCCTAGCCTACCCTGTTCACCGCCTCTGTTCGCCCCAGCCAACCTCGTTAACCGTAGCCCGACACCCCAGCTTCCCCTAACCCTGTGGACTGTTGCCGTTCACCACTGCCCTCTTCGCCCTTCACAACCTACCGTTGCTACCTATCGTTTGCCGCCAACAAAAATCGAATGATAAAAAAAATGCCTCAGCTGTAGAAATCGAGAAAAACCAAATGTTTGTATCGAATCAAGGTTCTTCTAACCAAAAAATCCAGCCCTTTCATTATTTTTGTGTCAAATCAAGGTTTCTCTAACCAAACATTTCATCAATTTGAACTCAAATGCTTGTCCCAAATCGAGAAAGACCAAAGAGCCGACAAGAAAAATCTAATTCAACCTTCAAACCCAGAGCTTCTGATTTTATTTGGAGGTAGTGGTTATCATTTGGGTTTGAAGAAAGGTTCAATAAATAATGTTTCAACAAAGATTTTATCTTTCTTAATCTGATGAAAGAAAATGTGAGGTTTGAAAAATTGTAGAGAATTGAACTAGAGAGCCGACTATGGTTCTATTTTGGGGTTCTAATTTAGGCCTCTGGATTACACACACACACACACACAAACACACACACACATACATACACACACAGATTGTACCTTTGTTACCTGAATTCTAGAATTTATTTTATTACTATTATGATTTTTACAATTAAGCTTTTTATAGTTTTATAATCATAATAGAAAAATTTTTATTACAGTCGCTACCCTTCCTGGTCGTGGACCCGGTCGTGATCCTAGACATTAAGCCTGACGACTGGCTCTAGAAATTTTTGACAGTATCTGTAAATGACATTTTCTCCCTCGACGACGATTCGTTAAACGTAATTCTATACCAAAAGACTCAAAATGGTTCAAAGATGAAGGCCTTACTGTTGGTTTGAAGTTTGGTGGAGGTTCAAACGAAATTAAGGCACCGGCTCAGTTCGGAGGATTTCTTCCTCCTTGTATGGACCTGAAAAATTTTGAGTTTTTAAAATATATTATTTGAAAATTTATTCGCGGGATAACAATTTGATTTATTATTATATATTTTGAATTTTAGTTACAGGATCCGAGCCCGGAGACTATGATTTTATTTCACGCGCATCACAACATGTGGTATTTTACGTGAGAGCCCTTGGGGGCCTTAATATTCAAATTTGGCCTAAAGGGGAAGATACACACTTTCATTTCACTTCTCTCTCTCTCTCTCTCTCTCTCTCTCTCTCTCTTTCTCCCTTTACGTGTTTGCTCCATGCTTGACCGACTAGGTATCCAACAATTAAAGACTAAAAATGTGCCCCAAGCGTAGGACTGACTATCGGTGTAGCAAGATAATCCGGAAGTACCGGAGTCGAACCACAGAGACGGTGAACGGTGATGGACTCAAACTTAGTGAGATTTAATTTAATTGGCTCTAGGTAGCCACCCCTTGTTTGGATTTGATTAATTTAACGCACTAAAGTTAATTGAATTTACTTATGAAATTAAAGGAGAGCACAGCCGCAGGGGATCGGCATCCGCGATTAACCTAATTAATATTCACTCTGACCACAAGTAAAAGTTTAATTGATTTCAGATTTTAAGAAAATAGATTCTAACAAATGCGCACCGCTTGTTACCAGTCCCGTGCTCATTCGCAATCCGGCAATGCCTGGGTTTTTGTTTGTTAGAAAAACATTTCTATTACCTAAAATTGCATCAAACACGATTAGTTCAACCCGAGGTAAACACTATTTAGATTAATCACGGATTTCTCCGCCCCGCAGCCGCGCTCTAATCGTCTACTCACACATACTTAAATAAAACACAAGAATTGAATTAAACCTAGATCTAGACATAACAATGTAATTAAAATTGAGATAAAAATTAAATACGTTACTGAAAGTTCGCGAGAACAAGAATAGTAGATCACCACGATTAGAACACCAATCCAACTCTTGAAATCAATGGAAAATTGTATGAACTTCAATCTGAAAAAGCAGACCCTAATTCGTCCAATTAAGGATATTTATACCTAAACACGTTTAACCCTAATGAAACTAATTAAACATAATAATTATCCGCGGAATCTTCCTTCAAACGGCAACGTTTTGGCTTCATAACTGTCTCGGTAGCGCTACAGGAATAATGAGGTAGCGCTCCCGATTCTCTTAGCAGCATCCCTTTTACCTGTTGACCATTGAAACGACGGCGTTTATCTTCTTGGCATTGTAGCGCTACACCATAATTTGTGTAGCGCTCCTGAACATTCTGGAGGTTTTGGGACCTCTTGTAACCAATTCTGAGCGCTCCAGGACTTTGTGGGTAGCGCTCCCGATTCTTTTAAGTCTTTTCCTCGGGTAACTTGGCCACCACGTCTCTTTTCCACAGCTCTTCTTCATAACGGACCCACACGACACCAATTTGCGCTCCAAATGTTCCCAAATTCCTGCAAAATCAATAAAACAAGCGAAACCAACCACGTGCACGAATTAAAAGGAAAATAAGAGTTAAATCGCTCATCTAATGCGCTAAACCCCCTACTTAGGCGCTGAAACACATGTATTTCACGCGCCTATCATCTCCCCCAACTTGAGCGTTGCTAGTCCCTAGTAACGAATGAAATAATAAAAAAAATAAAAAAATAAAAAAATAAAACACTCAACCAGGGCTACAAGAGTTATGCGACCTGTAAAAAAATCAAGTGAGTACTGATTTTATTTTACTGTTTCGTGCTAACTTCAACACATGCATGCTCTAACTAAGATTTTGAGTAAATTTGCATTAAAACAATTACGTGGATTAACTGGCTCCCAAAAGTCACAGCGTCACTCACTCACCCGATCACTCAACATCCCATGAGAGGCGCTTGGCGAAAAACCGTGGGGCGAAACAAAAGCTCACCACGTGCCAATCAAATGTACGCCGATCATTTAAATGAAAGCTTCAATATAAATTAAGAAATCGCATATTCATAGCCAAATATTAAACATGCATGCCAGAGAATTAATAACGTGTTGGGTCGAATAAGGACTTCATTGGGCTTATAATGACCTTGGTTACAAATAAAAAGGAGAAAATGCAAAGGATGGCGGCCTATACTAGCGCATGGTCAATCTACCCTGACTGGCCACCATCTAACTAAACTGACACATAAAATCATAAAAAGAAAAAGAAAAGAAGATGACACGACCAACACCACCACATAAAATAGACACTCCCATTGCCCTGCTTTGCGCTCAATCACCGCCGTCTGACTGCTCCGCCTGCTCATCTGGCACATCCCCAAAGTCATCACTCACCTCCAACTCTCCCCACTCCCTTGGCTGATACGGCCCCTGATTCTGCCCCGAAATTTGTGCCTCCAGATGGCGCTGCCTGGCAAGTAGGTCCGTCTGATTCCTGGCCAGCTGCCTTTGCTCACTCTTGAGTTTCCGTTGGCTTCTTGCAATCCCGGTAATACATCCAAAAATCTTTTCCAGCCAAGTCTTGGTGCTAGCACTTGGCGGCGGTGGAGTAAGCAATGATGTCTCGGCTGCCCTAGTCTGTGCCCTACTGCGAGTGAGAATGGAAGAGCTCATGTCCTTAGGGTTTAGGGGATCATTAGTGTAATATTGTCTTCCCGGAACACTCTTTTCCCTCAAAATTTTAGAAATCAGGCACGGGAATGGCATTCTCAATGTAGCGGGTGCATCCCGAAAATCACACATTTGCCCGAAAACATAAAGGGCCCAGTCACAGATAGTATCATCCCTCGTAAAAATATAAATAAGTTCCCCAACCGTCCTTTGGGGTTCACCCTCCTTGCCCCGGGGATACAAGTTGTAGCAGATAACCTGATTCATAAACCGATTGGCCAAAGTGAAACGGCTGGGCCAATGCGGTATCCGTGCATGTCTTCGATCCGCATATAAATATTCTGCTATCCCTTGCTCAACAAATTCATCCTCCTCAGACAAAGGGAAATTTATGGGCCCCGTAGGCCTCACATAATTCCATGCACGGGCTATTTCATCCACCGTGATAAAAACAGGAGTACGACCAATCGTCGAATTAATACGAGCATCCGGAGCCAAGAAGGTACCCGGCTCCGGTACAACCATGTTCTTATAAAACTCCTCAACTAATGTGGTATTATAGCCAGGGTTGGGGTGAAACCAATAGTTCATACCTTGTCGCCGAATCGCGTCAAACGGTTCGAACTCGGCCGGCCACAAGTTGTCATCGATAATATGTCGTTCATTCTTCACTCCTCGCCCCTTAATTGATGCCTCCCATTTCCTCTGATTATCCCTTTCAATCTTGTCTCGGCTCCTATGTTGGGCCCGACCCGGATGACCCTCCTCGGCCGGAGCACTAGAAGATCCGACTGCGGCAATCCCTTTTCCCGTATTCTGCCTCTTAGATGCCATAATCTCGTTGGTTTGGTGTAGGAAAAGGTTGGGTAAAATGTTGGGTTTTTGGGTTTTTAGATCCAGGAAGTTAAAAGGTTAGGATAGTTTTGGGTTGGATTTTATGGAAGAGGGGAGTAAATGGAAGGTTTTTGTGAAGTTTGGTGGAAAATGGTGATATGGGAGTTGGAGGGAAAAGAAAATGAAAAGGTTTGAAGAAAGGAAGAAGAAGAAGTGGGGAAGAGAGAGAGAAAGAGGGTATTTACGGAGGAAGGGAGAGGGAGAGCCGCGACGTTTCATTTAAACTGCATCGGTAGCGCTACAGAAATAATGGGGTAGCGCTACCGGTCACTTAAAGTGACACCTTTGAACCTTCGATCTGTAAAGTGACCCCTTTGAACCTTTATTTTGTAAAACGGCGGCGTTTGTCTTTTAGAATTGTAGCGCTACACCATAATGTGTGTAGCGCTCCTAAACCTTCTGGACGATTTGGGGCCATTTTTAATCAATCTTGAGCGCTCCGGGCCTTTTTGGCAACAATTCAACTCCTACCAACTGACACTCCACCCAAACACTGGTTCCCTAGGTTCGACACAGGATTGACACAACAGGTTATAATTTGGGATCAATGGGACTCTTTTAAGTGGTCTAATCATGCAAGATGGCCTCTTCTCATCCCCTAAGCACGTCACCTACTCTCACAGCATGCATGCAAAATATTTAACTCCGACAAGCGGTACAAACGCCTACTATTTTGTGCAAATGCAGAATTGATAGTCAAGAATCATGGGAATATTTTAACGGCACACTGTGGACTTAAGTGGAAACCCAAACTCACAATTGTTTATCATGCGAATTACTCATAAAATATGCTAGATATATGCATGTGAATAAGTTAAACAGGTTGGCAGATAAAAGAAAAATCTAACATACTCGCCTAACTCATACAAACAAGCATAAAAATTGTATCCCCACACATAACAATTAACCAAAAATTTAAAATTCATAACAATTTGAAATTTAACAATTTGAAATTCCCTAAGTGGGTAAAATTCCTAACTGCTACTAACAACGCTCTCAAAAGACCATAAATGCTCATACAAAGTACATTCCCTCCCCCAACTTGAAATAAGCTCTGTCCCCAGAGCATAGAGACAAAGAAAAGAGAATAACAAGTAAGCAAAGAATGAACCTGGGTAGTAGCCAACCACCATGACCGCTGCTCCCATTTTGCCTCCCGTTGGGTATGTTCAGCCTTGATTTCCTTTGTATTCAGCCATGAAATGGATCTTGTTTTGCATACTGTCTGGATAAGCGCCATGAGGCTAAAGGACCTGTGACTTCATCACCCCAAACTTGGATTTTTGTCTGAAACTCAAGGGATAATGATGCTTCCCACATCGTCATAGAGCATGAGGCGGAAGGAGTATGGATTATCCCAATAAAAATGGTAGGCCACATGATATATTGAAATTAAGTCACGAGAACGACAGCATGGTGGAGCTGGAATGGGATCGTAAAAATGATAAACATAAAGTAGAAATGCATGGTCAATAGTTGAATAATCCCAATCCGGTATTTCCACATTGTCATATGCCCACAGAGTGGCGTAATACATGCGACCATGATAATTTCCATTATCTTCGATGAAGGCTGGAGGTGTCAATTGGAAACAAGATATTAGTAGTGGTAAAAGCTCTCTTCGGGTGGCAAATATTGTTGGCATAATGTAGGTCAAATCTTTTTGTTTTTGTGTCTGTATGAACCTAAAAATCAATATAACAGACAGATAATTAGAATAGTTAGATTCAACTCTCTCAATCTCCTATTTAGTATTTTATAGTGTTTTTGGATTTTCGATACAAATAAAGAATATGAGAAGAATAAAGCAAGACAAATTGCCCTTACTAACCGGAGCTGGGCACACGATCCTTATTGTAATAGCGGTGTGTGAAGCTATAAAACCCAAGTCAATGATGGGTACCTCTAAAAGTAGAGGCTGGGTCCATACTCAATTAAGAGTATGGTACGCGTGAGCTACCCGTCCAAACACCACCACTCAGGTCTATTCAAGTGGGTTGTCTGAATAAATAGACTCGACCAACTCCTCATCCGGTTCACCTACTTCCAAAAATTCTAAATACGGCTTAAGCCGCTGCCCGTTAACTTAAAAAACTTGATCATCATTTAAACCACGGACATCCACCGAACAATTCGGATACACATTAGCCACTAAGTAGGGACCATCCCAACGGGATTTCAACTTGCCAGGGAATAAGTGCAGACGTGAATTATAGAGTAATACTTTCTGTCCTATCGCAAAGGTTTTGTGCTGAATGTTTCTATCGTGATACGCCTTAACCTTAGCTTTGTAAATACTCGCATTCTCATATGCGTCATTTCTTAATTCCTCTAGCTCACACAACTGCAGCTTCCTATGCTCACCCGCCTCACTTAAACTTGAATTGACCTTTTGGATGGCCCAATAGGCCTTTTTCTCTAATTCCACAGGCAAGTGGCAGGCCTTACCGTAAACAAGCCGATAGGGTGAAGCACCCAATACGGTCTTATATGCGGTTCGGTAGGCCCACAACGCATCGTTCAACATTTTGGACCAATCTTTCCTGGTCACACCCACAGTCTTTTCTAAAATTTGTTTAATTTCACGATTAGCCAACTCGGCTTGACCATTGGTTTGGGGGTGATATGCAGTAGATACTTTATGCGTAATTTTATATTCCCCCATTAACTTTGCAAACAATCGACTCGTGAAATGCGTGCCCTGATTCGAGATAATGGCGCGTGGGACGCCAAATCTCGACAAAATGTTGGCTTTAAGAAACTCTAGCACGATTTTTGACTCTTCAGACTTAGTGGGAATCGCTTCTACCCACTTCGACACATAATCAACCGCCAATAAAATATACTCATATCCGTGAGACATAGGAAATGGACCCATAAAGTCGATGCCCCAGCAATCGAAAACCTCTAAAATAAGAATGGGCCAGAGGGGCATCTCATGACGTGAAGTCAACTTGCCAAGTTTTTGGCAACGGTCACATGCCCTACAAAACACGTTTACATCTCTAAACATCGCGGGCCACCAGAACCCACACTGTAAAATCTTTGCGGTGGTCTTCTTCACCGAGAAGTGACCACCACAGGCCTCACTATGACAAAATTCAATAATCCCCTCCTGATCAGACTCGGGGATACACCTACGTACAATCTGGTCCGCACAGTATTTAAACAAATAAGGGTCATCGAAAATATACTGCCGGACACTTCTTAAGAATCGCTGCTTTTCCTGGGTAGACCAATGGGGAGGAATTTGCCCAGTTACCAAATAATTGGCAATCTCTGCAAACCATGGGCTCTCATTAGCAACAAACAACTGCTCATCTGGAAAGGAATCTCTAATGGGAAGATCCGAGGTGGGGTCCTCGAATGCCAGACGGGACAGGTGATCAGCCACTACATTCTCTACCCCCTTTTTATCCTTAATAGTCAGGTGGAATTCTTGCAGCAAAAGAATCCACCTAATTAAGCGAGCTTTCGCATCCTGTTTAGACATTAAATATTTCAAGGCCGCATGATCGGTAAACACCGTGATCTGCGAACCCACAAGGTAGGATCGAAACTTATCTAAGGCAAACACCACCGCTAATAGCTCTTTCTCCGTAGTGGTGTAATTCATCTGTGCCTCATTCAAGGTCTTGTTCGCATAAGAGATCACAAAAGGATCTTTCCCTCTCCTCTGCCCTAAAATAGCACTGACTGCATAGTCGGAGGCATCGCACATGAGCTCAAAGGGAAGACTCCAATCAGGCGACTGAACAATAGGCGAAGTGATGAGACTCTGCTTCAATTTACTAAACGCCTCTTCACAGGCTTTGGACCACACAAAAGGTGTGTCCTTTACCAACAGCTGACACAAGGGTCGGGAGATAGCACTAAAATCCTTGATGAACCGTCGGTAAAAACCGGCGTGTCCAAGAAATGAACGCACATCCTTGACAGACTTAGGAGATGGAAGCTTACGTATCAAGTCGATCTTTGCCTGATCTACCTCTATACCCTTAGAGCACACAATGTGTCCCAACACAATGCCTTGGGTAACCATGAAGTGACATTTCTCCCAATTAAGCACCAAGTGCTTCTCCTCACACCTCTTCAACACTTTGCCTAAATTTTCGAGGCAATTATCGAATGAGTCCCCGAAGACCGAGAAATCATCCATAAAAACCTCAACTATCCTCTCAACCATGTCACTGAAAATTCCCATCATACACCTGGAAAAGGTACCAGGTGCATTGCACAACCCAAAGGGCATGCGACGGTAAGCAAAAGTTCCGTAAGGACATGTGAAAGTGGTCTTTTCTTGATCCTCTAAGGCCACCTCAATCTGGTTATATCCCGAATACCCATCCAAGAAGCAATAAAAAGCCCGACCAGCTACCCTCTCTAAGATTTGATCAATAAAAGGTAAAGGGAAGTGGTCTTTCCGGGTGCTCGCATTGAGCTTCCGGTAATCTATACAAACTCTCCATCATGTGGGAATCCAGGTAGGCACTAACTCTCCGCGCTCATTGGTGACAACTGTCACCCCTTCCTTTTTCGGCACCACTTGAACTGGACTCACCCATTCGCTGTGGGTGATAGGGTAAATCACTCCTGCATCTAATAATTTTAACAGCTCAGCCCGAACCACCTCCTTCATATGGGGGTTCAACCGCCGCTGAGGTTGTCTAGAAGGCTTCACACTCTCTTCAAGATTAATGCGGTGTGTACACACCGTTGGGCTTATCCCATGCAAATCTGCTACAGTCCAACCTAAAGCTCCTATATGCTCTCTCAACAGAGCAAGCAACTGTGCCTCTTGATTTTCCTTAAGGGATGAGGAAATTACAACCGGATAAGTATCATCACCCTTCAAATAGGCGTATTTAAGTGTGTCCGGTAAAGGCTTCAACTCTGGTTTAGGTGGTTGAACTGATGATGGAAGAACCTTGGGCAGAGGGTCACCCAAAGGTTCAAACATTGGGTCAAAAGAGACCCCACATAAATCTCCAAAATCTCCCTCGACACTAAGCATCTCAAGAAGGTTACCTACCTCTGGATCATCTAAAAAGGCTGCCTCTTCGGCAATAAGGGCGATCTCCAGAGGGTCGCGAATCAACACAGTATCAATGTGCTCTTGCACCAATGAGTCAATAAGGCTCACCTCCTCTACCTCATCGTCATCCTCCTCTAGTATACTGACACTGTAAACATCCACCTCCATTGTCTCTTCACCAACAGATAACTGGACTCTGCCAGTTTTGCAGTTCATGACGGCATTGGAGGTGGCAAGGAAGGGACGACCTAAAATAATGGGAGTTTTCTCTAACACCTCCGGATTTGGACATGTATCTAAGACAATGAAATCGACAGGGAACTGGAACTCCCCCACCCGAATCAACACATCCTCAACTACTCCCTTGGGTACTCTCACACTCCTGTCTGCCAGCTGCAATGTGACAGGAGTAGCCCTCAAATCTCCCAGGCCCAACCTAAGATAAGCCGAATATGGGAGCAAGTTGACACTCACTCCTAGATCCAATAAAGCCCTATCAAAAGTCTGTCCTGCTATATCCACTGCGATAGTGGGACAACCTGGGTCCTTGCACATAGTAGGAATTGCTCTCTGAAGAATGGAGCTTACTTGCTCCGTTAGTACCACATTATGACCTCCTCGACGCTTCTTTGTGCATAGGTCCTTCAATACCTTAGCACATTGCGGAAAAGAGTCAATTGCCTCCATCAATGTGATAGGGAATTGAACTCTCTTAAACAGCTCTAGCATTTTGAGGTTCATGTTCTGCTTAGGTTTCACCGCCAGCCTTTGAGGAAAAGGTGCTACTGGCGCAGCCGGCGGTGTCGGAGTCGTGGGGGCCGCAACAACAGGCTCCACCACATCAGATAACTCCTTCTCAATCTCTATCTCCTCTCTTGAGACTTCTACCCTATCAGGAATTACTCTCTGAGCATCAACCAACTCCGGGGGTGGAGTCAATTTGTGCTTAGGCAATATGGTTTTATCAATCTCCTTTCCGCTCCTAAGAATGGTGAATGCTTTAGCTTCCTCCTGATTCGGGTGCTGGTTACTAGGCCCTGACGAATTTCCCACATAATGATTCGCTGCTGTATTACCCTGAGCTGGAAACCTACCCCTTTCCTGACTCAACTGACTTACCACTATTGTAAGTTGTGACATTTGTGTTGTCAGGGCCCCTATCTGCTGTCTGGTCTCAGTCTGAAAAGTCATTTTGACCTGCATAAGGGAATTGATTGTGTCCTCTAACTTATGGTCGTGAGCAGTCACCGGATTGTAGCCTGGAGGAGGACCACAGGTGGATGGACCTACG
Source organism: Arctostaphylos glauca (assembly GCA_019985065.2). Lineage (NCBI taxonomy): Eukaryota > Viridiplantae > Streptophyta > Magnoliopsida > Ericales > Ericaceae > Arctostaphylos > Arctostaphylos glauca. The sequence continues at coordinate 7,962,853 of JAHSPW020000004.1, forward strand.
CCCCTACCTGACTGAGGCTGATATTGGTATGGCACTACTTGGGCCTGAGGAGGTCTAGATGATTGGTTTTGGTGATACTGCTGCGGCGGAGGTGGTACAGGGGTTTGCACTTGGCCTCCACCAGCAGGTCTAGGATCAGCCCACCTAAAGTTAGGGTGAAAAGGGGTCCCTGCATTATAAGTATTTGAATATGGGTCCCATGTCCTGACCGCATTCACCTCTTCCTGGTTGTATTGACTCGCCTCCTTGGCGACAAGAAAACCAGGACAAGCAATCGCCGTGTGTCCCTTACATTCACACCACACGCACACTTCCTCAACTGTCACCTCATGCACAGGTCTGGTCTGTCTAACCTCTAATTCCTCTAACTTCTGAGGCATTTTCTCTACCTGAGCCTGAAGACGCTGGTCACGAATGGTGACCGCAACAACATTGGGCCCAGAGGGTTCGGATCGCTCATACTTGGATGGTTCTAACGCCCTCTGCCTATCGGCTTGGTCATCAAGGAAATCCCAAGCCTCTTCCGCACCTTTAGACAAGAAATCATCTCCTTTACAGGAGTACTCTAAATGTTGAACAGTTTCAGGGTTAAGACCCAGGTGGAAGAAACTGACTAGCTGAATTCTCTCAAAACCGTGCTGAGGTACCTTTAAGAGCAATTCCTTGAATCGCTCCCACGCTCTCAGAAAAGACTCATCCCGCCCCTGTCTAAACCCTTGAATTTGACGCCTAAAACTTTTGGTTTTACCCTCAGAAAAGTATTTCTTATAAAAGGCATCATGCACTTGTGCCCAAGTGGTAAGGGAACGGGGTTTAAGAATTCGAAACCAGGTAAGGGCACTGTCTTTCAAAGTGGCCTCGAACAGCTTGAGGCAGGCAGTCTCATATTGGGTACTAGTCGCGAGGTTGCGAACCAATCCCTCAAACGTACGCACATGCTCGTAGGGGTCATCACACTCTCTCCCAGTGGGAAGGCTATTTAGGACACCGGGTTTCACTGTGTAGGCATTTCGTGCCTCAACTGTTTCTGTAGGGAACACTATGGGTCCGGGAAGAGTAGTCCTCTCAGGGTGCAAGTATTGCCTTAAAGACTGAGTCGGAATCACTGCCTGGTCTCCCATCTCTTCTGACTCGGTTTCTGACTGGAAAAGCGGGTTACTGACTGACTCAAAGGATAAATCTATATTAAGACTGCTAATTGGAATAGACTCTGACTGATGTTCAACTGACTCTGACTCTGAACTAAAAGACGACGAACTATCGAACTCTGTGAAGTGGATGTACTTATAGACAAAGGATTTGCATGTGCTAAGTGTGTGTGTGTGTTCTGCCGTGAAGAAGTAGTGGAGGGGCAAGTCTTGCTTCCAAAGCTTTCCAATTGCATGCATTTTTATTGGCCTTGACCAATTATACATGTGTTTTTAATTTTTTTTTTATTTTTATTATGCATGCATGATTAAAATCTTCATGTATAATATAAGTAAGCTTAAGAAAAATGATGGCCTACAATTCCTAGCCATGAGAAAATAGGTGGGGCCTACCTGGTCCTATCTTGACTGTTCGGTAGAAAATCTGATCAATCTTGATCGCGGACAAAACTTATAAAATCGATGTAAATAAAAAATATATATATCAACGCGATCGAAAACACTGCAAATTCGGTATTCTCGAGTGATCGGACATAATTCATGTGTCCCTCGTCGGTTAAATTTAGAACATCATCACATTACCAATATTTTCGTTAAAATTTGAATTTACACCAAAGAATCATTTTTTTTAAACTCCATAAAATTAATAATTATAAACTTAAACTTTTAAATTTTCAAAATAATTGAATTGATTAAAAGGATCGGGGTTTCACAAAATGAATCATCTAATGATATTTCTAAACTAAATTCCTAATTTCTTTCCTACCATATTACGTCAAATCCTAAATTATGTCTTTACTATATTATATCCAATCTAATCTAATCAACAATCTAATCAAATCATAATCAAATCAACATGTTTCAACTGTAAAGTTTTGAGAATTTTGACCGTGAAATGTGCTGTAGGCTGGTAATGTTTGTGGACTTGAACTAGTAGGAAAATTATTTGGAATTGCTGCTCTTTTGAAGGAATTCAGCCGCTGAAGTTATTATGCCAAGTTCAAACATTATTGTAACGGGTATACAATATTAGACTCAAACAATATTGGTTAACAGTGAAATGATTGTCTTTTGTTTTGATGGCACTTTCAGTGAGCAAGGTAACTAAAATTAGGTGAACTGTCCTTTTTCCATTTCATTTTTGCCTTCGTCCTTCTTTTCTTCATTGCCAGAAGTATGTTTTTAGACCTTTTATCATTTCTTATTCCAGTTTCCATTATTCAGGACAGGAACACTCCATGAGTAAGTCTGGTTCTAAAATCCGGGTTGGATCCGCTGGCAGGCTGATGACTGCTAGATCCTCGTGTGGCTACGCATTTGGAAGTACAGGAGATTCTGACGAAGAAGGAACAGAGGCTTTGACTGGAGAGGACGTTCTCTTCACCGATGAGAACCTCAACTCTTCAGCTGAAATAATCGATTTAAATGTAGGTTGTTATCTTTTTAGTTGATAAATCATGTACCTATCTCCTGTACCTATCTCACACTGCTTATTATGATAGTTACAGAAGTTTTTAAGCTTGTTTATGGAACTAGTACTGTTACTACTGTTAAACTGGAAATGTTATTGGCTTTCTTGGACAGTGACTGGTCTTCAAACAAACTATCTGTAAGCCAAAACTTAGAAGTTGAGTTGTGAACTTTCTTGCGATTCTGATGGCTCTCAGTTAGATTTTGGTTAGCAATATTCAAAGATGTAAGTGGCCAACTTGTCCTTTTGATTCCTTCTTCTTAAATTTTTACTTATCAGAAGAGGCAACTACATTGCATATTAGGCAACCATCTCTATTGGTTCACTGGATTAGTATGGAACACTTTGATTGTTGTTAGTCCCCAGTTGAACATCTGAAGCGAGTGATCTACTTTGCAATTCAAGAAGTATTTATTGTTTATACTAGTATACCATAATCTCTTTGTCAGTTTCTATTCACTTAGGGTATAGGTGTCGGGTGTGGCTATTTGTCTATGAGTTGATTCATCTTTATGTACAACTTTTTTTCTGTGGTAAAATGGTGTTCACAGGGTCTCAGAACATTTCATTGCCTGATATTGGACTTGTGCATAAGCATTTGTTAAACATGAGTTACTGACTAATGACCATGCTTGTTAGATGGATGTCGACCTCTACACGAGACATAATAAGCTGTATCTTATCCACATCAAGTGCCAGCATGGGTACTTGTGCTTTGAAAAGTCAATGTAACGCTGATTGACTACAAGTGGTCGTATAGTTCCTATGCTTGTTCTGTTGAATTTGAGTTGATGGAGATGAGAATTTTCAATTGATGTTTTGCAGGCTAACAACTCTGACATTCAAAGTATGTCTGCTCCTCCATTTCAAGTTGAGAACAGTAGCTGTATTCCATGTCATAAATGTAGATCAACTCCAAATGAAGTAAAAGAAAATGTAGATCAGTGTTGTGCTAAAAGGGCAAACGCAGCCTTGATGCACGCTGTGGAAAACAATCCCATTTTTGCTCACAATATTATACCCCAGACAGCTAGCTACATTCACTGGTATTCTTAACTTGACCATTTTTCTGGCTGAATAGAAACGTTGTACTAAATGCCCTAACTCGTCCTAGGATTGGGTTTTATTGCTTTCAAGTCTTTTTCTCATTGAGTTTGTTTGTTAAATTGTTGGTTGGCTGACATGTTGGTGTAGTGGTATATCTTCTGCTTATTTGGTCAAACTTTACGGGTCATGCGTCTTCCAGCTCTGTTATGTTAACTTGATTAGTTTCCCTCTTCCTCTCGAAATTATTGATAATAGAACCAACAACCAAAGAAGAGGACGAAGTATGGAAGCTGATTCGTGGTTGTTTGGATTTGCGAGAGAGGTATGTCTATAGGGAAAAGGTTGCTCCATGGGTGAAGGCAACGGTGGAAAAATCTTGTGCATCAGGGGAAAATAGTGATCCACTTTGCTTTGTCCCTGTTGAAGCAACTGTTGTGAGTTGGCCTTTGCTTCCTATTTCCAAGTGCAGATGAATTATTTGAAGTTTAGGTCGCGTGTTCGCAAGTGAAATAAACAATGCTCTTAACTCTTATGCCATGCATCTAATTGTTGTCTTTTACTGCAAGCAACACCACTTTAGGATGGAAGATGGAGTCGTGCGCGTTTATGCAAGTGAAAATGGTAAGCTTTGTGAAGCACCTCATATGATGGGCATGGTTATATGGTTTCCTAAATATAGTATCTCCTCTCTCAGACACCACAGATCTTTTCCCTGTTGCAAGTTCAACTATGTTTTTCATCGATATGCATCACATCCTAAAAGTTGTGTCCATTGGAAATGTTCGCTCTACATGCCATCACCGATTGCGATATCTTGAGGAGGTGATATCCTTCAAATACTCAGAGTTCTATTTTGATATATACTTGTGGTGATCCGAGCTTATGACTCTAACTTGACCATCGTACAGAAATTCTGCCTTCATCTGTTAGTAAATGTAGATAGGGAGTTCCTAGCTCAGAAGAGTGCGCCTCATTGTGATTTCTACAATATCAGAAAAGTTGATACGCACGTGCATCATTCTGCTTGCATGAACCAAAAGCAGCTTCTACGCTTCATTAAGTCAAAACTTAGAAAAGAACCCGATGAGGTATACGACTTCTAACTCATTGTGTATATACTTCAGCCTGTTGCTTATATTCATGTGATTTTGGATAAACCGAGATGAAGGTATTCATGCTTCGGGTTTGTTTCCAAGAACTGTGTTTTTACTTTATTCTGGTCAATGCTCCTTAGTTACGGTTTGTGTTTCAATTCGCAGGTTGTCATATTTCGTGATGGAATATATTTTACACTTAAGGAAGTCTTTGAAAGCCTGCAGCTGATAGGGTCGGCATGATTCTATTCTTCTCTTGACGTTTTTTTCTTTTTAATTTTAAAAGTGTAAGCTCGCTCACTCACTCTCTCTCTGACTATTAGCAATTGCATGCAGTTATGACCTTAATGTTGATCTTATGGATGTGCACGCTAATAAAAGCACATTTCATCGGTTTGACAAATTCAATCTCAAGTATAATCCTTGTGGGCAGAGTAGACTCAGAGAGATCTTTCTAAAATAGGACAATCTCATCCAAGGTACGGGTTATAAGGAAGAGTCAATTATCTTGGATCACCGTTGTTGGATTGGATGGTTTAGAAAAATGGCGAGGGCAGGAAATATGACAAACAGTAATAGAAATTGCTACACTTGGTATGCCATATGTGTGTATATGCAGTGACTTCCTGTTTGTTCTATTCAGCTTAAAAGCTCCCGAGAAACAATTTCTCCCTTTTACCATATCTTATGGCACTGACGAAAATTGCTGGAAATAGAATTCGAAGATGTGTTTTGGAAAAGTTATACAAAATAATATATGGTATTAAGCTACTTCTTGTGACAATATCCAATGTTGTGTTCAGCAACTTGAATCCATATGGTATTAACCTACTTCTTGTAACAATATCCAATATCCAATTTTGTAACAATATCCAATATCCAATGTTGTGAATCCATATGAAGGTCTGTAGAGATAACATATGGTGGATGTTAGAGGGAAAGAGAGACTAAGAGGTATATGACAAAAATATAGGAAATCTCTTGTTCTTCAACCAAAGAATGTACAAAAATATATAAGAAAAAACTAGACTATAAAAGGAAACTCTTCTAAGACCTAATCCCCATAAACCAGGGATATTAACTACTAGAATGTACATTCTAATTACCGGAAATATACATAGTTGTAATTACTTATTCTAACACTCCCCTCAAGCTAGTGAGTGTTATATTTTCCATTCCTAACTTGTTAATGATGGACCGAAATACAGAACCACTCAATCCCTTAGTTAACAATCTGCAAGTTGACCCCCGGTTGACATAAAGGGAGTACAGATCAATTCACTATCTATCTTTTCCTTTACAAAATGTCTGTCTATTTCCACATGCTCGGTGTAGTCATGCTGCACAAGGTTATTTGCAATATTAATTGCTGACTTGTTATCACAATATAGCTTCATAGGTTCTTTCCACACAATCTTGAAATCTTCCAAAATTATTTTCAACCATAGAAGCTCACAAACTCCCAATGCCATAGCTCTGAACTCAGCTTATGTGCCTGACCTTGCAACTACATTTTTCTTCTTGCTTCTCCGTGTTAGCAGGTTGCCTCCGAGGAATGTACAATAGTCTAAAGTCAATCTTCTATCATCAACTGATCCGACATAATTTGAATCTGTGTGTGCTTCCAATGTCAATTCATTGCCTCTTCTAAACAACACTCCCTTTCATGGGAGTACCTTTTAAGTACTGTAGAATTTGATGTGTTGCTCGAAGATGTACTTCTTTTGGGTTGTGTATAAATTGACTCACCAATCCTACAACATAGGCAATGTCTAGTTTGGTATGAGAAAGATAGATTAGCTTGCCAACTAATCTTAGATATGATTCTCTATCCACCACTGCATCTTCTACGGTTCACAAAGCTTGTGATTCTGTTCAATGGGTGTCCACTAGTTTACACCCTAGTTTTCTGTCTTAGTTAATAGATCCAACACACACTTCTATTAGGATACAAAGATCCAATGTCGAGAGTGAGCCACTTCAATGCCCAAGAAGTATTTTAACTTCTGAGTTAGTTAATCTCAAACTCTTGCAATAACCACTTTTCCAATGCTTCCATTCCTTGCAAGTCAGCTCCTGTTACTACTATATCATCCGCATAGACTAATACAGCTGTAACTCCTCCTGAAGCAGACTGCTAAAGATAATAGGATTCTTACAGTATTCATTTTTCCAACATGAGCAAATGTTTCAAGATAATTTGTCCCATAGGTTTGAGTATACTCCTCTGCTACTAACCTTGCCTTACATCGTTGAAGTGATCCGTTTGCCTTGTATTTGACCCATTTACATCCCTAGCTTCTTTCCTTGAGGATGTTCCACCAAGTCCCATGTTTTGTTCTTCTCCAACACATCCATTTCAACCTTTATAGCTTCTTTCTACTCTGTACTTCCCAATGCTTCAGAGACAATTTGTTGAGATAGTAATAGCGTTGAGTTGGATAAGAAAATTTTGATTCCATTGGACAACTTTTTATAGGATACAAAGTGAGATAGTGGATATACAGGCAGTTGAGTACACTTCCTAACACCCTTTCTAATTGCAATAGGGAGATCATCATCAACAACATGCACTTTACTTCCATAATCTCTAGAGTTTGGAGTTACTTCAACATTATTAGCATTAGAGTTTAGTTCTGAATCAAGAACCTGCATTGGTTGAACAAGGGGTTCTTTCCTCCTCCAATATACCTGCAATGGGTGAGTATCAGTCTGATTATGCTACTGGATTAGGAGTACTTGGATCTGACTCATTTGGTAAGAGAAACGGAAATAGATGATGATGGATTTTGATTTTGAGGTTGGGAAGCATGAAAAATCGAGAAAAACAAATCATCCTTATCTTCCATGAATGCTGTCTCCCCCTGAAGATAAAGATTCGGGAAGTAATTCTCAGTTTCAACGAATGATATATCTACAGAGACAAAGAATAGTTTTGTTGGTGGATAATAACACTTATACCCTTTATGTATAGAAGAATATCGAACAAAAACATACTTAAGAGCCCTTCAATCAAGTTTTCCGCAGTTATTCGAATGAATATGAACAAATGACACACCCAAAAAAGATACTAGGAACTAGGTGGTTTGTTGTTTTGAAGTTGGGAAAAATTTCGAAAATAGTTTTATGTGTTATCAATAACGAGAGTGTGTAATTTATTAATCAGATGTGTATCGGTTAAGACAACTTTTTTCCAATAATTTTTTGGAACATTTTTTTTTGAAAAAGAAAGGCTTGGGTAACAGCTAGAAGATGACCATTTTCCACTTTGTTGTCATTCCATTTTGTTGTGGGGTGTTGACACACTAAGACTCATGAATGACTCCTTTTTGTTCAAAGAACGGTGACAACATTTGATTAAAATAATCCCTAGGATTATTAGACCGAATTCTTTTTATCCCAAACCAAATTTGGTTTTTCACCATGTGGAAATCTTTTTGAAAGGTGGAATTGACATCTAATTTTCGATTTTAACAGAAAAAGCACATGACACTCAGTACAATTGTCAATAAACGAGACAAACTAGCGAGCCCCACATATATTATCAACTATAGAAGGTTCTAAACATCACTGTGAATTTGAGTAAAATGTATTGAAGCTCTAGTATTACTTATTGAAAAGAAACACACTAATGTTTTGTGAGTCACAAACATCACAATGAAACATACCCAAATCAAATCCTTTGAACAAATTAGGAAACATTACTTTGAGAACTTTGCAAGTTGGATGACCAAGACGGAAATGATGCAACCATATTTTATTTTTATTGGAAAGAGAAGACTTAGAAAGCAGAGCCAACGGAATATGATCCTTAATGCTATTTTTCCCATCAGGTTCCTCAAGAAAGTATAGCCCATTCCTCTCCCTAGCATGTCCAATCATTTTTCCCGTGCTCTGGTCCTGAAATTTACATAGTGCAGAAGAAAAGGTCACTATATAATTCAAATTAAGCTTGTGAATTGAAACTAGATTACTAGACAATTTCGGCACATGTAGAACATTTTTTAAAACAAAGTTTTGATTTATATCTACATCCCCTCGATCAACATCTGTAGCTAGTGTTCCATCGGCAGTAGCAATTTTCTTACACTAGGACAAGGTTTGTAAGAGACAAACCCATGAAAAGATTGGGTCATATGATTCGTAGCCCCGGAATCCACTACCCAAATTCCTTTTGAGATCGACACATTAAGTGCTGAGAATTACCTGAAAAAGCCAAGAAACAAGTATGTGCACTACTTGCAAGTTTCTTTTATGTCCCCAGAAAAATATCTCAGCTTCTCAATCTCTTCTCTATTGAACTCGGATCACTTCTTAGAGAATTCTTCTTCGCCTCCTAATTGTACTGAGGTCAAATGAATAGAAAATAAATAACTAATTGTATTTTACTTATTTATGAATGATACAAACATCCCTTATATAGGGAGAGATGGAGTAACGAAAGGAAACATTACAACTAAGGAAACAAAACAAGAAAAGGAAATAATACATATAAGGAAATGAACAATAAGGGAAAATTATTTAATATAAATATAGAACTATATTTGTTTTCTTATCTAGATATAGAAATACTAGATATACAATAATATTATTTCCAACAAAAATGTGCATGCCCTTGGTCTCCTCCTTGATTACTTTTTATTATCCAAGAAGTATTTTGAGTATTTGGGGGCTTACCATGGAGTTTCTAGCATCTCTCCTTGCTGTGTCGCAGTTTCTTGTAGTAGGTACCCCATAAAGAGTCTTTATTACCTTCTCTTGATCCTTTTGACAACCCATTATTGCCTCCAACTCCTCTCGAGTAGGCATTTAAAGTTGCTGGTCTAATTTTACGGCTCTCGAATTTGCAACTTTTGTAACCAAGGTTGACCCATTTGTCGGTTGAGGCTCCATCATAACTCTTCGTCCTTCTTTTGCACGATTTATGGCAATTGTTTCATTGAGTGAAGGAGTTTCTTCCTTTCCTAATACTTGCACTCAGAGTGGATTGAACTCAATGTTCAATACATCAAGAAAGGTCTATATCCTCTTATTTCCCATAAAATGTTTAAGCAAGGCTGCATCATCACTGCTCTTCATCTCATTACAGTGATAATGGTCCAACTCTTCCCTTAAGGTTTATAAAATATGAGTATATTTAGTGACCGAGCAGTTACCTTGTTTGTAGAGGACATTTTTGTCTTAATCTCATAGATTTGTGCAACATCTCGAACTTTAGAATAGGTTGCTTGCAGGACTCCCAAATCTTCTTTGTTGTTGTAAAAAACATGCAAGTAACTTCTGGCATCATCAAATTCCATAACCAGGACATCACCATCGAGTCTTCTTCATCCCACGTAACGAACTTTAGATCATCTAGTTTTGGTCCCGTCCCAAGAAGATGACTCAGTTTGCCCTTCCCTTTCAAGAAGGTTCGAACAAACTGAGACCACTTTAAATAGTTCTTGTCATTAAGACATCAACTAGGTTGAATATTCTACAATTCCCAAGCAGCAATAATGTTGTTTTCAACCATTGAAGGGACTGGAGGATTATTGGATTTTGAAATTTTGAGACATAGTTATAATTGAAGAGAGAAAAATTTATGGGCTCACAAAGGAATAAAAATTGATAGAAACATAATTGGTTCAGGGAAAGAATTGGCAACACAGGCCGAAGAAATATTGGGTTATGAACGAACGACAATTAAGACGACCGGCAATAGTTTCAGGCTATGAAGGCCTGGTAAAATATGGGGAAATTTCTTCAGAAAAATACTTTGTTTCGAGATCATGAAAACATAATAGAACAGAGTTGTTGAATATTCACCATATATTAGCTTATTTCCTTATGTTGGTTTATTTCCTTTATTGGTGTATTTGCTGCCATATTATTGTCTTTCCTTATTATTATATCTTTCTTTATTATTGTCTTTCTATGTTGGGAGGAGTCTAAGGGTCTTTCTTGTAATTGTACTCATATTGGGATTACTATATAAAGGGTTAGAGTCATAATCGCTACCTAAATTTTCACACAATATTATTCAACATGGTCTCAGAGCCGCCCTTAGTAGGGTTTGGCCAATTACTATAGCCGCCGCTACCACCATCACCAATAACCATCGCAACACCAGCCATCACCAAAAACCCAACCCCGACCTCTCTACCACGATTGTCACGAGTACCTCTTCTATAAAACCCAACCACTAGCCCATCGTGAACCAACCGAACGCCAATCAGCCGCCTCGCGACACCTGCTAGACCACCGCGAGCCCTTTTCACCACTCGCAACCACCACTAGCCTTATCATTGCTGTGCTCTACTCTCTGCTGAACTCTCGCGTATTCTCGATCCTTTTTGATGGGTTTCTAGATCAGCCTATGATCATTCCATAAATTCCTGGATCCCGTACGGCTTGTTCGTGGCTTTCAATGTTCCATCTCTTATTATGTGATTGTTAGGAGTATTTGTCTTCGCTTGTCATGGGGGAGGAGAAATCTACTGCAAGCTCCTATCCATTGGCAGAGAGAGGGAGTTTTATCTACAGAGACTTTTAACTTGAGAATAATTACCATCCTATTCGATGGCCATAACTATCTCTCTTGGTCACGCTCGGCAATCTTGTCTCTAAAAAGTCAAGACTACCTAGGTTATGTCGATGGGACAACATTGTCACCACATGTTGAGGATCCGGGGTATAAAAAATGGGATATAGAGAAATCCCCAGTGATGAATAGACTAGTATATTCTATGATTCCTTCGATCGGCGAGGAATATTTGGTTTTGAATACAGTCAAGGAGATTGGGATGCCCTTGAGGATACATATGCTCGCAAAGGGAAAATGGCTGAGGTATATGACTTGAAGCGCACCATCGAACGCCATAAATAGGATGAGATGACAGTTCTCCAGTACTTCACTACCCTTACCGGTTTATGGTAGTCTTTTGATCATTTTCAGGATTGGAACCCAATTTGCGCTGGAGATACTACGAGCTATAGGAAGTTGGTTGACAGAGATCGAATATTCAAGTTTCTTGCTAGTCTAAATCAGGAATATGATCTCATTAGTGGTCGAGTATTGGGAATGGAGCCACTTCCATCTCTCAAAGAAGTTTTTGCCTTTGTTCAAAATGAAGAAAGCCAATGTGCTACCGTGTTGTCTGTTGTTCCTTCTTACCACTTTGCCTTGGTCTTTACTCCCCAGAATGATGGTATGAGCCAACCCTCGTAATTGAAATAACTTTACCGAGAGACCTCTTGATGAGAAGGATAAGTTGTTTTGCAATCATTGTCAGCACTCTCGCCATACCAGGGAGACACATTGGAAACTCAATGGGGGCAAAGGCAATCGTGGGAAATGTGGCCACTTTGGGCCTTCAGGTGGAAGGTTTGGGAATTATGGAGGTAAAGGGGGAGGATCCCGTGGCCATCACACAGAGGTTGTAGATTCACCAGCTGTTAGTGATCCAACTCCATCTTCATCAGAACATCTTTCTTCATCAGAGTTGGAGACTCTCTGCTGATTTATGTTGCGGCTTGATAACCCCACTGGTTCCTCATCGTCTTTTGCCCATTTAGGTAATATAGCTAACTCTGTGAGTGCATTTTATTCTCTATCTAGTATTCCTTGGTTTATTGATTTCGGTGCTACTGATCATATGACTGGTGTATCCTCTGTGTTCTCCACCTATAAAGCACACTCAGGTCCAGATAGAGTTAAAATCGCCGATGGTACTTTTTCATCCGTGGCAGGCAAAGGTATAGTCCATGCTCCCCCGACCTTACCATTATTCTTTGTCTTTCATGTTTTTAGTTTTTCTAATAATCTACTGTCTATTAGCAGAATTACTCGTGACTTGAATTGCAGTGTCTCATTTTTCCCTTCTCACTGTGTTTTCTAGGACCTTATCACGAGGAAGACGATTGGTAGTGGTAGAGAGGTAAATGTTCTATATGTCGTGGATCTCTTGGAAGGAAGTTCGGACAGTCACCAACAGGCTCGTCTCATGAGGGTTTCTAATTCCTCTACTAACACTATCTGGTTACGGCATCACCGTCTTGGCTATTCTTCTTTTTATTTGTTACCACACTTGTTTCCTTGTTAGAAAATAAAACTATTTCCACTTTTAAGTGTGAATTTTGTGAACTGGGCAAGCATCATCGGACTTTCTTTTATCCAATTAATAATAGAAGTCCTGTTCCATTTAGTCTTATTCATACTGATGTTTGGGGCTCTTCACGGGTTGTTTCGCTTAAAGGTCATAGGTGGTTTGTCTCTTTTGTAGATGATTTTTTCTCGTACTTCATGGGTCCATTTGATGAAAGACAAAAGTGAAGTTCATATTATTTTTAAAGATTTTCATAAAATGATTTGCACTCAATTTGGGGCACTTGTCAAAATTGTCCATTCTGATAATGGGGGAAGTTCTTCAAAGGTGGTCTGGAAACTCATTTTCGGGATCATGGCATAATTCATCAAATTTCTTGCACTAACACCCCTCAACAGAATGGCGTTGCCAAGCGCAAGAATCGCCACCTCTTAGATATAACCCGAATCATGAGTTTCTCGATGAATGTCCCAAAACAATTCTGAGGTGAGGCCACCTTGACTACTGCATTCCTAATCAATCGCTTTCCTACCCATATTCTCAATAAACGTGCACTTGTCGCGGTACTTACTACGTCCTCTACGTTGTTCTCCATCCATCCCTGTGTCTCTGGGTGTACATGCTTCGTTCATAATCATTTTCCTATCCGTGGCAAGTTTGATCCATGGGGCATTAAATGCATATTCGTCGGTTATTCCTCCACCTAAAAGTGTTATAAGTGCTATCATCCTCCAACCCGCAAGTGGTTTGTCTCGATGGATGTCACATTTTTTGAGTCACAATCCTATTTTGCCTCTCCTTTGCTTCTTCATGGGGGAGAGTACACCTATAGCAGTGGAAGAGATTCCAGAGTTGTCTGTGCCTGTGTCTAATTCTTTTGAGATACCGGGTACACTTGAGAAGGATACTGACGGAGAAGAAGTGGGAATGAAAAATCAAGGGAAAGAGTTCATGGAAACAGTAAGTCCTCCCACAAGAAAAGAAGATATTTTTTATCGGAGGCCAAGACATAAAACCATCCTTCTTGATCCGCCACTACAATCACTATCACGTGGTACAAGTTCAAATACTCCTAGTTACTCTTCTCCTTCTATTTCTGACAATGAATTAAATGATTTAGATGAATCCATTGCCACACGCAAGGGTGTCCGGGCTTGTACCCAACATCGAATGTCTAAATTTGTCTCATATAGTCGGCTGTCCCCTTCTCATAAAGCCTTTGTTTCAAAACTTGCTTCTGTGTCTATTCCTAACAATGTTTAGGATGCATTTATTGATCCCAGGTGGAGATGTGCCATGTTAGAAGAGATGAAAGCTCTTCATAAAAGTAACACTTGGTAGTTTGTCGAGATACCAAACGGGTACAACATGGTGGGATGCAAGTGGTGTTCACAGTCAAGCACAAAGCAGATGGATTCCTTAAGAGATATAAGGCAAGGATGGTGGCAAAGGGGTACACACAAACCTATGGAGTAGATTATCAAGAGATCTTTGCTCCAGTTGCAAAAATGAACACCGTAAGGATTCTTTTGTCACTAGCGGCAAACAACAATTGGTCACTGCATCAGATTGATATGAATAATGCTTTTTTGCATGGAGATCTAGAGGAAAAAATGTACATTAGAATTTCTCCGGGTTTTGAAGATCCCATGACAGTGGGAAAAGTTTGTAGACTCAAAAAGTCCTTATATGGGTTTAAACAAACTTCGAGAGCACAATTTGAAAGATTTACTAAAGTAATGATCAAATATGGTTTTAGTCAAAACTAAGGTGATCACACACTCTTCATCTGACATTCCTCACAGGGTAAGCTAGTTGCCCTCATAGTATATGTGGATGATATTGTTCTTACATGTAATGATGGGGAGGGGATGCAGAAGTTAAAGGGTGCATTGCAAAGGAGTTTGAAATAAAAGATTTGGGAAGTCTCAAATGTTTTCTGGGAATTGAAGTAGCTAGGAGCAGTCAAGGAATCTTTATCTCACAAAGAAAGTATGTTCTTGACCTTCTAATCAAGACCGGTTTGCTCGGGTGCAAGGCATGTGATATGCCTATGGAGCCTAATAAAAAATTAAGAGATGGCACAGATCGAGCACAGTGGTGGACAAGGGTAGATATGAGCGATTGATGGGCAAGTTAATCTATCTGCCACATACTTGTCCTGATATTGCTTGTATTGTGAGTGTGATAAGTCAATTTCTGCATGCTCCTCATGAGTCTCACTATGATGCTGTCCTTCGAATTCTTAGATATTTGAAGTCAGCCCCCGGGAAGGGGCTTTTTGGGAGCCATGATTATATACAAGTAGAGGCATATACAAATGCAGACTGGACAGGCTCAGTTTGCGATAGGAGATCTACTTCAGGGTACTACACCTTTGCAGGAGGTAATATTGTCACATGGCCCAACAAGAAACGGGCTGTTGTATCTAGATACAGTGCCGAGGCAGAATTCCGGGCAATATCACAAGGGATTTGTGAGTTGTCGTGGATAAAACTCCTACTAAGAGACTTGAGGTTTGAACTTGCAGAACCCATGAGGTTATATTGTGACAATAAGGCAGCTATTAGTATTACTCACAATCCGGTTCAGCATGACAGAACCAAGCATGTGGAGATTGACAGGCATTTTATCAAGGAGAAATTGAACAGTGAGATTATTTGCACAGCGTTTGTCAAATCTAGTGAACGACTAGCAGATGTTCTTGTAACGACCCAAATTTTTGGGATTTATATATATATATATATATATATATATTATTTATGTTTTATTTAAATTAATAAATTATTTTTTTTCTGATTGATTATCTGAATTTTTACTTGTGTATATCACTTTATTTTCGCTCTGTCCAGGTTCGTTGAATCTTTAGGGAGAGTTATCTGATTTACTTTTTATATATTAAATATTATATTTTTATGATTATTAAGTATTTTTATTAATTATTATCCTAACCGATAATTATTATAATATTTGAATCTCGTTCAAACTCTATCCCTCGTATTTAAATCCTACTCAAACTCTATCTTTGTTAATTCGAATCCTAATTGAACTCATATACATCCCCTTTGTCTATTTATATAGCTCTTGATCTATCAAATATTCATTTCACTGTTTCAGCGTTTTTGCGTGCGTTTTGAATATTTGTGAGGTATTTTCTTGAAAATCTCGCGTTCGTGTATGCGTACGCACCTCTCTCTTTCTTCTTTTCTTTTTCTCTTCTTTTTCTTTTTTCTCTCTCTCCCTCGGATTCTCTCTCTCTCTCTCTCTCTCTCTCTCTCTCTCTCTCTCTCTCTCTCTCCCTCTGTTTCTGGCAGCCCACTCCCTTCCCCTTTGTTTTATTTTTCTTCTATTTACTAATTAGTGTTTATTTGCCTTGTTATATAGTAATATAAGCACACTGTTTTTGTACACCCACATATATATATATATATATATATATATATATATATATTTAAGTATTTACTTATTCAATTATTTTATTATTAGTGCCACACTATTTTTTTATAATTATATTTAAAGTATGATTTTGATTATGGATTTGATAGTGTTGTGATAATCGAATCTCAGTGCGGCGGGTGATTTTGTGGGACTTTCGGTAGTGCTTTATTCGTCGGATCGAGGTAGGAATTTCGGACCGAACCCTACGTATATATGTGATTTATGAGTAGATTTAGTTTGTGTTCAAAAATTGTGTAGAGGACATGAATTGAATTGTTAATAATTAATTATTAAAGAAATTATGTGTATTTAATTATGTGAATTAATCAAGTTGAGAATTTATTATACGTGACGATTCGTGATTCAATTTAATTTAGTTGATAAATTAAAGAACCATTATTTGTTGAGACCGATTTGTATGCTAGGACCCACGAACATTGTATGTGACTTAGATTTGATCGATGTTGATGATATCGCATGATTTTAGTGATTTTAATTTATGCTCGATGCATGTTTAATTAAAATCGCATGATGATATTTTATTATTGCATGTTGAGCATGACGGATGATCATTGTGCACGCATGCATGAAAATTGGAAGATTAATTGAACGGCAGGGTTAGATGATCTCATTGTTGCGATAATGAGTGATAATCAGAATATTTTGGAGTTGTGGTGGATTATGGGGGATTGCGAGACCCCGATGTTTTGATACCGATGAAGGGAATTGCGAGGCCCTGAGGTTGTAAATTTGACAGAGAGGGATTGCGAGACCTCGATGCTGCGATACCGATGAAGGGGATTGCGAGACCCTGAGGTTGTAATTTGGCTAAGGAGGATTGCGAGACTCCGATGCTTCGATACCGATGAAGGGGATTGCGAGACCCTGAGGTTGTACTTTTGATATGGGGGATTGCGAGACCCCGGTGGAGATAATAATAACTAAAAGATACTCAATGCGGAAAGCTTTATGCACGACATTGCATATTCATGTTTATGCACGATATTGCATATTTCACGTTTGTTTATTGTTCTTAGCATATTGTGTATAATTATTATCATGTGTATTATTTGTAAGTTAAGGGTAAGGTTAAATTTTCCTACTGAGTGTTAATCACTCATTTGGAGCTACTTCTTGGCCCCTGATATTTCACACCAGGTTTTGAGGAACAGGTTGAGGTGGAGCATAAATTGAAAGTTCAAGAGACTGAGTGGGATGAGAAGGATGTACCAGAACCATGGCTGTACCAATAATAATCCAATGGTTTGACCTAGGATGTCCCTTTAGTTGTTTTTTAATTAATGACAATTTATTACTCGAATTATTTATTTTCAAAACTATTTAATGAGCTAAATTTTAGTCGGTTGTTTTGCCGACAATTAATAATATTTGAGAATTGGGCCCTTTCTTTTTAAATAGAAAATTATATTCCGCTGCTTTATTAAATGTATTTTATTATAACGTACCACAAAAACGTGGGGCGTTACAGTTCTCACCAAAGATCTTGGAAGCCAACCTCATCATTTTATTTTTGGCAAGTTTGGCATGAGAGATACTTTGCACCAGCTTGAGGGTGAGTGTTGAATATTCACCATATATTGGCTTATTTTCTTATATTGGTTTATTTCCTTTATTGGTGTATTAGCTGTCATATTGTTATCTTTCCTTATAATTGTCTTTCTATGTTGGAAAGAGCCTAAGGACCTTTCTTGTAATTGTATTCATATTGGGATTACTGTATAAAGGGTTGTACATTATCTAAAAAATATTGGCAATGAAACCTAAAAAACTAAAAAAACAAGGAGCCTGATTCTGGCTCTGATACCATGACAAAATATAAGAAATCTCTTATTCGTCAATCAGTGAACCAATATAAATATATAGGAAAAAACTAGGGTATAAAAGGAAACTCTTCTAAAACCAAATCCCCATAAATCAGGGATATTCTAATCTCCATAAATCGGGGGTATTAGCTCCTAGAATATACATTCTAATTACAGGAAATATATACAGGTGTAATTAAGGATTCTAATAATATATGATATTTTGATGTGATAAAGCACATGTATGAAGGGGTGGTAACTAAAGACACTATTGATTTCCAATCACTATAAGATCACACCAAGAGTTCCTACCTTATTTTGTCTTTGTTTATGGATGAGTTGATTAGGTATATTTGGGATTGTGTTAATAGATAATATTGTCTTGGTGGAATGTTACTAAAGGAGGTAATGCCAAACTAGAAATTTTGAAAGAAATATTGGAGTCCAAAAGGTTTAGATAAGTAGGGTAAAACTTAATAAGCGAAAGTGAATCTAAGATACTAGAAGTATACATGGTGAAGAAGTGAAGAGTGAATACAATTAAGTACTGAAAGGTGTAGAATCTGTACCTACAGTCGATTTAAGAGGGATGGAGACATTTGGGATGATGTTACCAAAACATACCTACAATCGAGTTTAAAGTTTTTTTTCACTTGAATTACCCACGAAGTGTTTCATCAATTGGAATTGTGACGTAAATATTTCAGGTCGTTTCTTAGCAGAGGTGACAAAGCAGGTTTTATCAGATCTTGAAGCAAGCAAATACCAGGTGTGGCCATCTGTTCTGAAATTTGGGTCTCTTTTCTATCCTCTCATTTTCTTACTTTTCATCATCGTATACGTTTTTATCCTACAAAGAAAACAATTAGTACTTGTATCAAGGATCTCAAATTACACACGAAGAGTTTACATGTTGGACTAAGTAGACCTGTGAAATACTTAAATGAGGTTCTCAAATAGTTAATTGATGCAAGGTTGGTGCTTACTCTAGGCCTGTAATGCACTTTGACGCCCAAGAGAACTAACTTTTGTTCTCAGCAGGGAAGAAAAGTTATGGGATGGCATTTGTAATTGAATACTCCCTTTTACTGGGGAACAACTACTAGGGTTGGTTAATATACTCTCATATATTGCGGAATGTAATCTTTATTTAATTGTTTACTTGGGTGTACGTAGGATCAAACTTCACATATAATAATTTTGTTATTGCTAGAGCAATATCTCCTTCCAGTATAAGAAAAAACTAGTCACTTTCACAAACTACAGCTTTGACCCATATCCTTCCCCTCACAGTTGCGTTATGTTCTTCTGTCATGGATAATTTTCGATGTGGTAGAGGAGATACATAAAAACGACACCAGACCCAAGCCATGCGGGCACCTTTCAATTACTAGTGTCATTTGTTACAGCAAATATGATTTACTTGCCATTGAATAATGGCTGGTTATTTGATCCTGTATTGTATATGAGGTTATGTTTACTGAATTCGTTTTGGAAAAGATATGGTTGTTGCTAGGAAAATTTTATATTTTTAATGATCTGATGTCCAGATGGCAGAGTATAGGGTATCTATCTATGGAATGAAACAAAGTGAATGGGATCAGCTGGCAAGTTGGTTCATTAATAATGATCTATATAGCGAGAATGTTGTTTGGTTGATCCAGGTAACTTCCCATGGTTGTGCTTCGTATAATTTTCCCTCCATCTGTTGCTTGTTTTTACTTACTTGAATTGATATGCGCTTACTCCAAATGTCCCATCTGTATGGTATTTTTTGATAAGTTTGGAAAAATTGTAATAGATTGGGTCTTTAATGAGTCATTGATCTATTTACAGCCCAATTTACTAGGTATTAGTGCTCATACCCCACCTGACCCATTTATAAAGAGTGAAACCCAATCGGCATATTACCCAATTACATTTCGATATCGATAATTACATTTCATGTTTATGCACAGGAACAAAAGTGGTGTGACATTAGTACATTTTGGGGAGGCGTTGATAGATTTTGTGTGACAAATTGCCTATGGTGAATCTTGGCGCGGTGGTAGTAAATAAGGTGCAGTAATAGTGAACGTGGTATGTAGCACGGATACGGACACAAATACGAGACACAAAAATTCTAAAAATATGGAGACACGAGCACAAACACGACAAAGGACACCACATTCTTTTGAAACAATTTTTTTGGAGTTATCCATATTCACATTCTAACAACAAAATATTTTTGTTCGAGCTTCTATCGAGTGCGTTATCGACCGATGGTGTATGTTTATGTCTATAAACAAATATTGTGAATAACAATTTGGGCAAAGCACTTTTCAAATTATTAACATCTACTCCCAAAAAATCTATTAAAATTTACAAAAGTCACCAGTTGTGTCCCCAAGAGTGTTCCCGCTGTGCTCCTAGCGTGTCCTCCTTAAGAAATTCTATAATCTAATGGACACACCACAACGTGGCCCTTTGTGTCCCTGTGTGTCTCTATTTCCTGTGTTCGACATGGCTACAAAAACCTCCTAAGAGTGTTCGTGCTTCATAGATGCTCATAGCCCACCCAACCCATTTATAAATGGTGAACAACCGGCCAATTTATCCAGACTTACAGTTACATATCAAATGTATGCTATGCATAAGAAACAAAATTGGCGACAATAAATTTTGGTGTGGCGTTAGTAAATTTTCTGTGGCAAATTAGTAATTGTGAATCTTGGTATGGCGATTCTGAATAAGGAAGAGTAGTTTTTGATTTTAATGAATAACTTAGTGGGTAATAGGTTGACCCAATTGCCCATTCACCGAACCCATTTAGGACCCATTATGACCTAGTTGATAAGTGGGTTGGGTTGAGTGAATTTAGAGCGGGTGGGTTGGGGTGGATTGTTGTGTTTGGGTCAATATTGACACCCCCCACCCATCTGCCATGTTTGATTGATGTTAGTGTATCCTTAGGAACATCAGTATGCACTATTGTTAATTTTATCAGCATAATGAGACCCCTCACATTCCCAAGAAATTAAGTGAATTTGCATATGTTTAACTCCAATCTAGATGCTAAAAATTTTTCCTGTCCCTAAACATTTAGAGTAAGGATAGCATGGTTCTGAAAAATACTCTTCTCTAACCCTATAAAGCTCTTCTTTAATTTTGTGCATGCATTTGGAAACTGTTTTCGACTGGAACCATCAAAACTCCCATCTTAATTTAGAATCCGCAACCCTGTATTTGGAGATGATTCTGGAATGCAGTGGAGGCCCCACCCTTCTACCCTGTATGACCGTCTAGCTGGACTTCTTCCGTGTTGTGCTCTTGGTCTCAACCAACCGAGATAATATTCTCTTGGGTCCAACTAAGCTCACCCACCATTAACAACCTACAAACACTTAATTTCCATCCTTGAAGGCCAACAGAGAACCATCTTTGGACCTAACCACCTTAACCACATCTCTGTCCATCCTCAAGTCTGAAACAGATAAGCTATTTGTTATCTGGGACAGCTGTATTATGTCAATGCCATCGTCAAGTTGCGTGATGGCATCGAGTGTATTGCCTCATTCTTTGGATCTATTCTCTCATTAGCCACAGTAACAATGGCAGGAATTTGCCTTCCTCCACAAAGGCATGATTTGATATTGAGACCATGATTCCACCTCCTCCTCCTGCTAGCATTTTTGCCAACAATTGATGGGCTCCATTGGACTAAGTGTGAAGTCTCGAAGGTCCTCCAAAGCCCACTATATTTATTGCATATTAAGTGTACCTGTGACCAGTTAGTTTAATGTAGAAGCTATCCGTTAGTGAAAACTGTAGGAATAAACCAATTCTGGAATTTATTTAATATTTGAAAAATACAACCGTGCATAAAATTGAACAACAATAAAATTGAAATCGCAAACCGAGGCCCGTGAATCTCACAGTGTCCTTAAGACAAATTGCGCCGCCTCACCGGAGTGCTTGAGGATATGCTCGGCGTTTGTCTCCCAGGATACAACGGTTGAATTCGTGTTCGGTAGCACCTCCCGAAGACTGGCTTTCAAATTAATTTGCCTTGTACTCTCTCTTGATCGAAGAACACGAAGAAGAATAGAGGAGACTTGTATCAATTGTTGGTGTGTCTTCAAAACCAAAGAATGGTCCTCAATTTATAGGACTAAGGGGGAGCCAAAACATTAATTTCATAATAAACCAAAATTAAATTCTAAGATTTATTTTCAAAATAAATTCTGTGGTTACAAATCTAGAAATAAATTCTAGATTTAAAATCAGAATAAATTTTATACAATAAATCAAGAATTGAATTTGGTTTTAAGTTAGAAATTAATTTTTGCTTTCAAAATTGATCTCTCACCTTAAATACACACCTATATGGGCTCAAACCCATTACGTGGCCCAAGTGAACAAACCCAGCCTCTTGGGCTTAAGGGCCCAAGGACCACACCACACCAAGCCAAGCCAAGCCAAGCCAAGCCCAAACCTAGACCCATGACCCATGGACCAAGGCAAGCGGCGGCGGCGGCGTGCACGACCTATCACCCTCCCGCATGGTGCATATTGGAGAATCAATTTCTCATTCAAACCTTAATGGTACACAAACCCACTAAGACTCACCTCATGTGGTCTTAAGGGACCCCTTAATCTTTGGGACAAAGTCACCAAAATTATGGATTAAAATCCATTTTTTTCCAACAATCCCCCACATGAATGAAAATTGATAATATCATGAAATGGAAGACAACAAAGACTTGAAGAGAGAGAGAGTACATCGGATAATTCCTACACAGGATAGGTAGCTTTTGGCCTTGAACCTTCCCTCGTAAAAATCTATCGAATTTACAAACTGAACAGTGAACATGATGTCTTGAACTGTTCTACCGCTCATGTAAACCAAGACAACAGACTTCACATAGGAATTTCTCCTAACACAAATCAGTTCTCACTATTGAGTTCATTTTGGCCCTGAACTCTCGCCTGGTTCAGTAAGTGTTCTAATGAATTTTGCCTTCTCAATTCTTATAGAAGCAGCCTCACTTCACACTTACATAGGTGACCTCTTATCTAAAGGTATCCTGTCATACCTTGCTTGGATATACCAACGCATAAGAGTCATTAAAAGCATAGCTTAATCTTAACCCGTACAGGCAACACTGTTTCGCCATAGGAATGGGTAAGAGAACTTGTCTCTTCAGTGTTTCAACTAATTACACGCAATTAGGTTGTCCCATTGAACCTAGATCTTGGGATCTCCAGTCAACTAGGTTGGGTGTCCATTACGGTAATTCATACATCCAAAGGCTTTAGCCCCATTCCTCTCGTTGATTTATCAACTAACTCTCGATTTAACCCTTTGGTTAGTGGATCCGCAATGTTGTCCTTAGACTTAAAATAGTCTATAGTAACAACCCCATTTGAGAGTAGTTGCCTAATGGTATTATGTCGTCGACGAATATGTCTTGACTTACCATTATACATATTACTCTGTGCTCTGCCAATCACTGATTGACTATCACAATGTATGCATATTGCAGGCACAGGTTTCGACCATCTAGGAATATCCTCCACAAAATGACGGAGCCATTCAGCTTCTTCAGTTGCTTTATCTAAAGCAATGAATTCAGATTCCATCGTAGACCTTGCTATGCAAGCATGTTTGGAAGATTTCCAAGACACTGCTGACCCACCAAGAGTGAATACATATCCACTAGTAGACTTCGAGTCCTTGATATCCGATATCCAGTTGGCATCACTATACCCTTCTAGTACTGCTGGATATCTAGTGTAGTGCAGACCATAATTACGGGTGTACCGTAAGTACCTTAGTACTCGGACAATAGCTTTCCAATGGTTACCATTAGGATTACTCGTGTATCTGCTTAACCTGCTAACAGCATAAGCTATGTCTGGCCTTGTACAACTCATCAAGTACATTAGACTACCTATGATCCGTGAATACTGTAATTGAGACACACTCTCACCAGTATTCTTCGCTAAGTGAAGATTCGGATCTACAGGAGTCCTAGCCACATTTGTATCAGACTTGTTAAATCTCTCAAGTATCTTATCAACATAATGAGACTGAGATAATACAAGTCCGTCTAATATTCTAGAGATTTTCACTCCTAGAATAACATCTGCAAGGCCCATGTCCTTCATGTCAAACTTTGAGTTTAACATTTTCTTAGTAGTTTGAATCATCCTTTCATTACTACCAACAATGAGCATGCCATCAACGTAAAGACACAAGATGACATAATCATCTTCAGTGTCCTTGACATATGCGCATTTGTCACATTCGTTGATTCTAAAATCATTTGACATCATCGCATTGTCAAACTTTTCATGCCATTGTTTAGGCGCTTGCTTCAGACCATACAATGATCTAACTAGCTTACAAACTTTTCTTTCTTGTCCTGGAGTGAAAAACCCCTCAGGTTGTTCCATATAGATTTCCTCATCTAAATCTCCGTTTAGGAAAGCTGTCTTAACATCCATCTGATGTATCTCAAGATTTTGCAAAGCAGCGATAGCAATGATCATCCGAATGGATGTTATTCTCGTGATAGGAGAATACGTGTCAAAGTAGTCTATGCCTTCCTTCTGCCTGTACCCTTTGATTACAAGTCTTGCCTTGTATTTGTCTATTGAACCATCTGCTTTCATCTTTCTCTTAAAGATCCATTTGTAGCCAAAAGGCTTACAACCTGGAGGGAGATCTACCAGCACCCAAGTATGATTTTGCAAAATATAATCAATCTCACTTTTGATTGCCCCTTTCCAAAGAGGACCCTCAGGAGAGTTCACAGCTTGCTTGAAGCTTTGAGGCTCATTTTCTAAAAAAAAAGGTAGAAAATTTGGACCAAACGATGTCGACGTTCTCGCCCTCTTACTTCTTCTGGGCTCGTCGGCAACTTCATCTAGGCTGCCTTCACTGACGGCCTCATAAGATCTCTTCATAGAACTTGACTCTCCATTTCTAGTCTTACACGGAAATATGTGTTCAAAAAATGAAGCATTCCGTGATTCAAGTATTGTGTTCTTATGAATATCTGGAATCCCAGATTCATGCACAAGAAATCGATATGCACTACTATTATATGCATAACGATAAATACACAACGTGTATTTCTGCGTGAAATTCCAAAATAGATCATACGCGTTTCCTCCGACACGTCCTCCGGGTGGGAAAGTCGTGTTTCTACCGAAACGCCCCCGCGTCGAAAGTTGCGATCTTTTGGGCACGGTCTCGAATTTCGATACCAAACTCATCGAATGTCGGTTCTGTGAGAAATGCCAAACTAGATCACTCGCATTTGGTCCAGAACATCCTACGGGCAGGAAAGTCGTGTTTTTACCGAAACGCTCACCGCGTCGAAAGTTGGTTGCGATCTTTCGGGCGTGCTCTCGAATTTCGATACCGAACTCACTGAACGTCTTGTTCTGCGTGAAATTCCAAAATGGATCATACGCGTTTCGTCCGAAACGTCCTCCGGGTGGGAAAGTCGTGTTTTTACCGAAACGCCACTGCGTCGAATGTGGCGATCTTCCGGGCACAGTCTCGAATTTCGATACAGAACTCAAGGAACGTCCGGTTCTACGAGAAATGCCAAACTAGATCACTCGCGTTTTGTCCGGAACGTCCTACGGGCAGGAAAGTCTTGTTTTTACCGAAACGCTCGCCGCGTCGAAAGTTCATTGCGATCTTTCGGGCGTTTTCTCGAATTTCGATACCCAAATCACTAAACGTCTAGTTCTGGGTGAAATTCCAAAATAGATCATACGCCTTTCGTCCGACACGTCCTCTGGGTGGAAAAGTCGGGTTTTAACCGAAATGCCTCCCACGTCGAAAGTTGCGATCTTTCGGGCATGGTCTCGAATTTCGATACCGAACTCACCGAACGTCCGGTTCTGTGCGAAATGCCAAACTAGATCATCCGTGTTTTGTCCGGAACGTCCTACGGGCAGGAAAGTCGTGTTTTAACCGAAATGCTCGCCGCGTCAAAAGTTGGTTGCGATCTTTCGGGCGTGTTCTCGAATTTTGATACCGAACTCACTGAACGTCTTGTTCTGCGTGAAATTCCAAAATGGATCATACGCGTTTCGTCCGAAACGTCCTCCGGTTGGGAAAGTCGGCATTCAACCGAAACGCCCCCCGCGTCGAAAGTTGCGATCTTTCGGGCACGGTCTCGAATTTCGATACCGAACTCGCCGAACGTCCGGTTCTGCGCGAAATACCAAACTAAATCACTCGCGTTTTGTCCGGAACGTCCTACGGGCAGGAAAGTCGTGTTTTTACCGAAACGCTCGCCGCGTCGAAAGTTAATTGCGATCTTTCGGGTGTGTTCTCGAATTTCGATACCCAAATCACTGAACGTCTAGTTCTGCGTGAAATTCCAAAATAGATCATACGCGTTTCCTCCGACACGTCCTCCGGGTGGGAAAGTCGTGTTTCTACCGAAACGCCCCCGCGTCGAAGGTTGCGATCTTTTGGGCACGGTCTCGAATTTCGATACCAAACTCATCGAACGTCGGTTCTGTGAGAAATGCCAAACTAGATCACTCGCATTTGGTCCAAAACATCCTACGGGCAGGAAAGTCGTGTTTTTACCGAAACGCTCACCGCGTCGAAAGTTGGTTGCGATCTTTCGGGCGTGTTCTCGAATTTCGATACCGAACTCACTGAACGTCTTGTTCTGCGTGAAATTCCAAAATGGATCATACGCGTTTCGTCCGAAACGTCCTCCGGGTGGGAAAGTCGTGTTTTTACCGAAACGCCACTGCGTCGAATGTGGCGATCTTCCGGGCACAGTCTCGAATTTCGATACAGAACTCAACGAACGTCCAGTTCTGCGAGAAATGCCAAACTAGATCACTCGCGTTTTGTCCGGAACGTCCTACGGGCAGGAAAGTCGTGTTTTTACCGAAACGCTCGCCGCGTCGAAAGTTAATTGTGATCTTTCGGGCGTGTTCTCGAATTTCGATACCCAAATCACTGAACGTCTAGTTCTGCGTGAAATTCCAAAATAGATCATACGCGTTTCCTCCGACACGTCCTCCGGGTGGGAAAGTCGTGTTTCTACCGAAACGCCCCCGCGTCGAAAGTTGCGATCTTTTGGGCACGGTCTCGAATTTCGATACCAAACTCATCGAACGTCGGTTCTGTGAGAAATGCCAAACTAGATCACTCGCATTTGGTCCAGAACATCCTACGGGCAGGAAAGTCGTGTTTTTACCGAAACGCTCACCGCGTCGAAAGTTGGTTGCGATCTTTCGGGCGTGTTCTCGAATTTCGATACCGAACTCACTGAACGTCTTGTTCTGCGTGAAATTCCAAAATGGATCATACGCGTTTCGTCCGAAACGTCCTCCGGGTGGGAAAGTCGTGTTTTTACCGAAACGCCACTGCGTCGAATGTGGCGATCTTCCGGGCACAGTCTCGAATTTCGATACAGAACTCAACGAACGTCCGGTTCTGCGAGAAATGCCAAACTAGATCACTCGCGTTTTGTCCGGAACGTCCTACGGGCAGGAAAGTCGTGTTTTTACCGAAACGCTCGCCGCGTCGAAAGTTAATTGCGATCGTTCGGGCGTGTTCTCGAATTTCGATACCCAAATCACTGAACGTCTAGTTCTGCGTGAAATTCCAAAATAGATCATACGCCTTTCGTCCGACACGTCCTCCGGGTGGGAAAGTCGTGTTTTTATTGAAACGCCCCCCGCGTCGAAAGTTGCGATCTTTCGGGCACGGTCTCGAATTTCGGTACCGAACGTAAGTAACTCAGTGCTCCATACGGGGGAAATGAAAGCAGAATTCGTTCGGATCCTCCCACATGTTGAATCTTTTTTTAGCGGTCTCCGAATGTCCGGCTCTGTGCGAAATGTAAAATTAGATCATTCGCGTTTGGTCCGGAACGTCCTTCTGGCAGGAAAGTCTTGTTTTTACCGAAACGCTTGTCGGGTCGAAAGTTGGTTGCGATCTTTCGGGCGTGTTCTCCAATTTCGACATCGAACTCATTGAACGTCTAGTTCTGCGTGAAATTCCAAAATAGATCATACGGGTTTCAAACGTAATGCCCCCGCGTCGAAAGTTGCGATCTTTCGGGCACGGTCTCGAATTTCGATACCGAACTCACCGAACGTCCGGTTCTGCGCGAAATGCCAAACTAGATCAGTAGCGTTTGGTCCGGAACGTCCTACGGGTAGGAAAGTCGTGTTTTTACCGAAACGCTCGCCGCGTCGAAAGTTGGTTGCGATCTTTCGGGCGTGTTCTCGAATTTTGATACCGAACTCACTGAACGTCTAGTTCTGCGAGAAATTCCAAAATAGATGATACGCGTTTCCTCCGACACGTCCTTTGGGTGGAAAAGTCATGTCTCTACCGAAACGCCCCCCGCGTCGAAAGTTGCGATCTTTCGGGCACGATCTCGAATTTCGATAGCAAACTCACCGAACGTCCAGTTCTGTGAGAAATGCCAAACTAGATCACTCGCATTTGATCCGGAACATCCTACGGGTAGGAAAGTCGTGTTTTTACCGAAACGCTCGCCGCGTCGAAAGTTGGGTGCGATCTTTCGGGCGTTTTCTCGAATTTCGATACCGAACTCACTGAACGTCTAGTTCTGCATGAAATTCCAAAATAGATCATACGCGTTTCGTCCGACACATCCTCCGAGTGGGAAAGTCGGGTTTTAACCGAAATGCCCCCCGCGTCGAAAGTTGCGATCTTTCGAGCATGGTCTCGAATTTCGATACCGAACTCACCGAACGTCCGGTTCTGCGCGAAATGCCAAACTAGCTCATTCGTGTTTTGTCCGGAACGTCTTACGGGCGGGAAAGTCGTGTTTTTATCGAAACGCTCGCGGCGTCGAAAGTTGGTTGCGATCTTTCGGGCGTGTTCTCGAATTTCGATACCGAACTCACTGAACGTCTAGTTCTGCGAGAAATTCCAAAATAGATCATACGCGTTTCCTCCGACACGTCCTTCGGGTGGAAAAGTCGTGTCTCTATCGAAACGCCCCCCGCGTCGAAAGTTGCGATCTTTCGGGCACGATCTCGAATTTCGATAGCAAACTCACCGAACGTCCAGTTCTGTGAGAAATGCCAAACTAGATCACTCGCATTTGATCCGGAACGTCCTACAGGTAGGAAAGTCATGTTTTTACCGAAACGCTCGCCGCGTCGAAAGTTAATTGTGATCTTTCGGGCGTGTTCTCGAATTTCGATACCCAAATCACTGAACGTCTAGTTCTGCGTGAAATTCCAAAATAGATCATACGCGTTTCCTCCGACACGTCCTCCGGGTGGGAAAGTCGTGTTTCTACCGAAACGCCCCCGCGTCGAAAGTTGCGATCTTTTGGGCACGGTCTCGAATTTCGATACCAAACTCATCGAACGTCGGTTCTGTGAGAAATGCCAAACTAGATCACTCGCATTTGGTCCAGAACATCCTACGGGCAGGAAAGTCGTGTTTTTACCGAAACGCTCACCGCGTCGAAAGTTGGTTGCGATCTTTCGGGCGTGTTCTCGAATTTCGATACCGAACTCACTGAACGTCTTGTTCTGCGTGAAATTCCAAAATGGATCATACGCGTTTCGTCCGAAACGTCCTCCGGGTGGGAAAGTCGTGTTTTTACCGAAACGCCACTGCGTCGAATGTGGCGATCTTCCGGGCACAGTCTCGAATTTCGATACAGAACTCAACGAACGTCCGGTTCTGCGAGAAATGCCAAACTAGATCACTCGCGTTTTGTCCGGAACGTCCTACGGGCAGGAAAGTCGTGTTTTTACCGAAACGCTCGCCGCGTCGAAAGTTAATTGCGATCGTTCGGGCGTGTTCTCGAATTTCGATACCCAAATCACTGAACGTCTAGTTCTGCGTGAAATTCCAAAATAGATCATACGCCTTTCGTCCGACACGTCCTCCGGGTGGGAAAGTCGTGTTTTTATTGAAACGCCCCCCGCGTCGAAAGTTGCGATCTTTCGGGCACGGTCTCGAATTTCGGTACCGAACGTAAGTAACTCAGTGCTCCATACGGGGGAAATGAAAGCAGAATTCGTTCGGATCCTCCCACATGTTGAATCTTTTTTTAGCGGTCTCCGAATGTCCGGCTCTGTGCGAAATGTAAAATTAGATCATTCGCGTTTGGTCCGGAACGTCCTTCTGGCAGGAAAGTCTTGTTTTTACCGAAACGCTTGTCGGGTCGAAAGTTGGTTGCGATCTTTCGGGCGTGTTCTCCAATTTCGACATCGAACTCATTGAACGTCTAGTTCTGCGTGAAATTCCAAAATAGATCATACGGGTTTCAAACGTAATGCCCCCGCGTCGAAAGTTGCGATCTTTCGGGCACGGTCTCGAATTTCGATACCGAACTCACCGAACGTCCGGTTCTGCGCGAAATGCCAAACTAGATCAGTAGCGTTTGGTCCGGAACGTCCTACGGGTAGGAAAGTCGTGTTTTTACCGAAACGCTCGCCGCGTCGAAAGTTGGTTGCGATCTTTCGGGCGTGTTCTCGAATTTTGATACCGAACTCACTGAACGTCTAGTTCTGCGAGAAATTCCAAAATAGATGATACGCGTTTCCTCCGACACGTCCTTTGGGTGGAAAAGTCATGTCTCTACCGAAACGCCCCCCGCGTCGAAAGTTGCGATCTTTCGGGCACGATCTCGAATTTCGATAGCAAACTCACCGAACGTCCAGTTCTGTGAGAAATGCCAAACTAGATCACTCGCATTTGATCCGGAACATCCTACGGGTAGGAAAGTCGTGTTTTTACCGAAACGCTCGCCGCGTCGAAAGTTGGGTGCGATCTTTCGGGCGTTTTCTCGAATTTCGATACCGAACTCACTGAACGTCTAGTTCTGCATGAAATTCCAAAATAGATCATACGCGTTTCGTCCGACACATCCTCCGAGTGGGAAAGTCGGGTTTTAACCGAAATGCCCCCCGCGTCGAAAGTTGCGATCTTTCGAGCATGGTCTCGAATTTCGATACCGAACTCACCGAACGTCCGGTTCTGCGCGAAATGCCAAACTAGCTCATTCGTGTTTTGTCCGGAACGTCCTACGGGCGGGAAAGTCGTGTTTTTATCGAAACGCTCGCGGCGTCGAAAGTTGGTTGCGATCTTTCGGGCGTGTTCTCGAATTTCGATACCGAACTCACTGAACGTCTAGTTCTGCGAGAAATTCCAAAATAGATCATACGCGTTTCCTCCGACACGTCCTTCGGGTGGAAAAGTCGTGTCTCTATCGAAACGCCCCCCGCGTCGAAAGTTGCGATCTTTCGGGCACGATCTCGAATTTCGATAGCAAACTCACCGAACGTCCAGTTCTGTGAGAAATGCCAAACTAGATCACTCGCATTTGATCCGGAACGTCCTACAGGTAGGAAAGTCGTGTTTTTACCGAAACGCTCGCCGCGTCGAAAGTTGGGTGCAATCTTTCGGGCGTTTTCTCGAATTTCGATACCGAACTCACTGAACGTCTAGTTCTGCATGAAATTCCAAAATAGATCATACGCGTTTCATCCGACACGTCATCCGAGTGGGAAAGTCGGGTTTTAACCGAAATGCCCCCCGCGTCGAAAGTTGCGATCTTTCGGGCATGGTCTCGAATTTCGATACCGAACTCACCGAACGTCCGGTTCTGCACAAAATGCCAAACTAGCTCATTCGTGTTTTGTCCGGAACGTCCTACGGGCAGGAAAGTCGTGTTTTTATCGAAACGCTCGCCGCGTGAAAAGTTGGTTGCGATCTTTCAGGCGTGTTCTCGAATTTCGATACCGAACTCACTGAACGTCTTATTCTGCGTGAAATTCCAAAATGGATCATAGGCGTTTCGTCCGAAACGTCCTACAATTGGGAAAGTCGGGATTCAACTGAAACGCCCCCCGCGTCGAAAGTTGCGATCTTTCGGGCACGGTCTTGAATTTCGATACCGAACTAACCGAACGTCCGGTTCTGCGCGAAATGCCAAACTAGATCACTCGCGTTTGGTCCGGAATGTCCTACGGGCAGCAAAGTCGTGTTTTTACCGAAACGCTCGCCGCGTCGAAAGTTAATTGCGATCTGTCGGGCGTATTCTCGAATTTCGATACCCAAATCATTGAACGTGTAGTTCTGCCTGAAATTCCAAAATAGATCATATGCGTTTCGTTCGACACGTCCTCCGGGTGGGAAAGTCGTGTTTTTATCAAAACGCCCCCCGCATCCAATGTTGCGATCTTTCGGGCACGGTCTCGAATTTCGGTACCGAACGTAAGTAACTCAGTGCTCCATACGGGGGAAATGAAAGCAGAATTCTTTGGGATCCTCCCACATGTTCAATCTTTTTTTAGCAGTGTCCGAACGACCGGTTCTGTGCGAAATGCCAAATTAGATCATTCGCATTTGGTCCGAAACGTCCTTCTGGCAGGAAAGTCTTGTTTTTACCGAAACGCTCGCCGCATCGAAAGTTGGTTGCGATCTTTCGGGCGTGTTCTCGAATTTCGACATCGAACTCACTGAACGTCTAGTTCTGCGTGAAATTCCAAATAGATCATAAGCGTTTCGTCTGACACGTCCTCCGGTAGGGAAAGTCGGGTTTCAACCGAAACACCCCCACGTCGAAAGTTGTGATCTTTCGGGCACGGTCTCGAATTTCGATACCGAACTCACTGAACGTCCGGTTCTGTGCGAAATGCCAAGCTGGATCAGTCGCGTTTGGTCCAGAACGTCCTACGGCTAGGAAAGTCGTGTTTTTGCCGAAACGCTCGCCACGTCGAAAGTTGGTTGCGTTCTTTCGGGCGTGTTCTCGAATTTCGACATCGAACTCACTGAACGTCTAGTTCTGCGTGAAATTCCAAAATAGATCATAAGCGTTTCGTCTGACACATCCTCCGGTTGGGAAAGTCGGGTTTCAACCGAAACGCCCCCGCGTCGAAAGTTGCGATCTTTCGGGCACGGTCTTGAATTTCGATACCGAACTCAGCGAATGTCCGGTTCTGCGCGAAATGCCAAACTAGATCAGTCGCGTTTGGTACGGAATGTCCTACGGCTAGGAAAGTCGTGTTTTTACCGAAACGCTTGCCGCGTCGAAAGTTGGTTACGATCTTTCGGGCGTGTTCTCGAATTTCGATACCGAACTCATTGAACGTCTAGTTCTGCGTGAAATTCCAAAGTTGATCATACGCGTTTCGTCCGACACGTCCTCCGAGTCGAAAGTTGCGATCTTCCGGGCACGGTCTCGAATTTCGATACAGAACTCAACGAACGTCTGGTTCTGCAAGAAATGCCAAACTAGATCACTCGCGTTTTGTCCGGAACGTTCTACAGGCTGGAAAGTCGTGTTTTTATCTAAACGCTCGCCGCGTCGAAAGTTGGCTGCGATCTTTCGGGCGTGTTCTCGAATTTCGATACCGAACTCACTACCGTCTAGTTCAGCGTGAAATTCCAAAATAGATCATACGCGTTCCCTCCGACACGTCCTCCGAGTGGGAAAGTCGTGTTTCTACCGAAACGCCTCCCGCGTCGAAAGTGCGATCTTTCGGGCACGGTCTCGAATTTCGATACCGAACTCACCGAACGTCCGGTTCTGCGCGAAATGCCAAACTAGATCAGTCGCATTTGGTCCGGAATGTCCTAAGGCTAGGAAAGTCGTGCTTTTACCGAAACGCTTGCCGCGTCCAAAGTTGGTTGCGATCTTTGGGGCGTGTTCTCGAATTCCGATACGGAACTCACTGAACGTCTAGTTCTGCGTGAAATTCCAAAATTGATCATACGCGTTTCGTTCGACACGTCCTCCGAGTGGGAAAGTCGTGTTTTTGCCGGAACGCCCCCCGCGTCGAAAGTGCGATCTTTCGGGCACGGTCTCGAATTTCGATACCGAACGTCCGGTTCTGCGAGAAATGCCAAACTAGATCAGACGCGTTTGGTCCGCAACGTCCTACGGGCAGGAAAGTCGTGTTTTTACCGAAACGCTCGCCGCAACGAAAATTAATTGCTATCTTTCGGGTGTGTTCTCGAATTTCGATAACCAAATCACTGAACGTCTAGTTCTGCGTGAAATTCCAAAATAGATTATACGCGTTTCGTCCGACACGTCCTCCAGGTGGGAAAGTCGTCTTTTTATCGAAACGCCCCCCGGTCCAAAGTTGCGATCTTTCGGGCACGGTCTCAAATTTCGGTATTGAACGTGAGTAACTCAGTGCTCAATACGGGGGAAATGAAAGCAGAATTCTTTCGGATCCTCCCACATGTTCAATCTTTTTTTAGCGGTCTCCGAATGTCCGGCTCTGTGCGAAATGCCAAATTAGATCATTCGCATTTGGTCCGGAACGTCCTTCGGGCAGGAAAGTCTTGTTTTTACCGAAACACTCGCCACGTCGAAAGTTGGTCGCGATCTTTCGGGCGTGTTCTCGAATTTCGACATCGAACTCACTGAACGTCTAGTTCTGCGTGAAATTCCAAAATAGATCATAAGCGTTTCGTCTGACATGTCCTCCGGTTGGGAAAGTTGGGTTTCAACCGAAACGGCCCCGCGTCGAAAGTTGCGATCTTTCGGGCACGGTCTCGAATTTCAATACCGAACTCACCGAACATCCGGTTCTGCGCGAAATGCCAAACTAGATCAGTCGCGTTGGGTCCGGAATGTCCTACGGGAAGGAAAGTCGTGTTTTTACCGAAACGCTCGCCGCATCGAAAGTTGGTTGTGATCTTTCGGGCGTGTTCTCGAATTTCGATACCGAACTCACTGAACGTCTGTTCTGCGTGAAATTCCAAAATTGATCATACGCGTTTCGTGCGACACGTCCTCCGGGTGGGAAAGTCGTGTTTTTACTGAAACGCCCCCGCGTCGAAAGTTGCGATCTTCCGGGCACGGTCTCGAATTTCGATACAGAACTCAACGAACGTCTGGTTCTGCAAGAAATGCCAAACTAGATCACTCGTGTTTTGTCCGGAACGTCCTACGGGCAGGAAAGCCGTGTTTTTATTGAAACGCTTGCCGCGTCGAAAGTTGGTTGCGATCTTTCGGGCGTGTTCTCAAATTTCGATACCGAACTCACTGAACGTCTAGTTCTGCGTGAAATTCCAAAATAGATGATACGCGTTTCGTCTGACACGTCCTCCGGGTGGGAAAGTCGTGTTTTTACCGAAACGCCCCCCGCGTCAAAAGTTGCGATCTTCCGTGCATGGTCTTAAATTTCGATACAGAACTCAACGAACGTCCGGTTCTGCGAGTAATGCCAAACTAGATCACTCGCGTTTTGTCCGGAACGTCCTACGGGCAGGAAAGTCGTGTTGTTATTGAAACGCTCGCTGCGTCGAAAGCTGGTTGCGATCTTTCGGGCGTGTTCTCGAATTTCGATACCGAACTCACTGAACGCCTAGTTCTGCATGAAATTCCAAAACAGATCATACGCGTTTCCTCCGACACGTCCTCCAGGTGGGAAAGTCGTGTCGTGTTTCTACCGAAACGCCCCCGCGTCGAAAGTGCAATCTTTCGGGCACGGTCTCGAATTTCGATACCGGACTCACCGAACGTCCGGTTCTGCGAGAAATGCCAAACTACATCACACGCGTTTGGTCCGCAACATCCTACGGGCAGGAAAGTCGTGTTTTTATCGAAACGCTCGCCGTGTCGAAAGTTGGTTGCGATCTTTCGGACGTGTTCTCGAATTTCGATACCAAACTCACTGAACGTTTAATTCTGCGTGAAATTCAAAAATTGATCATACGCGTTTCGTCCGACACGTCCTCCGGGTGGGAAAGTCGTGTTTTTACCGAAACGCCCCCGCGTCGAAAGTCGCGATCTTCCGGGCACGGTCTCGAATTTCGATGCAGAACTGAACGAACGTCTGGTTCTGCAAGAAATGCCAAACTAGATCACTCGCATTTTGTTCGGAACGTCCTACGGGCAGCAAATGCCAAATTAGATCAATCTTTTTTTAGCGGTGTCCGAACGACTGGTTCTGTGCGAAATGCCAAATTAGATCGTTCGCATTTGGTCCGAAACGTCCTTCTGGCAGGAAAGTCTTGTTTTTATCGAAACGCTCGCCGCATCGAAAGTTGGTTGCGATCTTTCGGGCGTGTTCTCGAATTTCGATACCGAACTCACTGAACGTCTAGTTCTGCGTGAAATTCCAAAATAGATCATACGCATTTCCTCCGACACGTCCTTCGGCTGGAAAAGTCGTGTTTCTACCGAAACGCCCCGCGCGTCGAAAGTTGCGATCTTTCGGGCACGATCTCGAGTTTCGATATCAAACTCACCGAACATCCAGCTCTGTGAGAAATGCCAAACTAGATCATTCGCATTTGATCCGGAACATCCTACGGGCAGGAAAGTCGTGTTTTTACCGAAACGCTCGCCGCGTCGAAAGTTGGGTGCGATCTTTCGGGCGTTTTCTCAAATTTCGATACCGAACTCACTGAACGTCTAGTTCTGCGTGAAATTCCAAAATAGATCATACGCGTTTCGTCCAACACGTCTTCCGAGTGGGAAAGTCGGGTTTTAACCGAAATGCCCCCCGCGTCAAAAGTTGCGATCTTTCGGGCACGGTCTCGAATTTCGATACCGAACTCACCGAACGTCCGGTTCTGCGCGAAATGCCAAACTAGATCATTTGTGTTTGGTCCGGAACGTCCTACGGGTAGGAAAGTCGTGTTTTTACAGAAATGCTCGCGCGCGTCGAAAGTTGGTTGCGATCTTCCAGGCGTGTTCTCGAATTTCGATACCGAACTCACTGAACGTCCGGTTCTGCGCGAAATGCCAAACTAGATCATTTGTGTTCGGTCCGGAACGTCCTACGGGTAGGAAAGTCGTGTTTTTACAGAAATGCTCGCGCGCGTCGAAAGTTGGTTGCGATCTTTCAGGCGTGTTCTCGAATTTCGATACCGAACTCACTGATCCTCTTGTTCTGCGTGAAATTCCAAAATGGATCATAGGCGTTTCGTCCGAAACGTCCTATGGTTGGGAAAGTCGAGATTCAACCGAAACGCCCCCCGCGTCGAAAGTTTCGATCTTTCGGGCACGGTCTCGAATTTCGATACCGAACTCACCGAACGTCCGGTTCTGCGCGAAATGCCAAACTAGATCACTCGCGTTTGGTCCGGAACGTCCTACGGGCAGCAAAGTCGTGTTTTTACCGAAACTCTCGCTGCGTCGAAAGTTAATTGCGATCTTTCGGGCGTGTTCTCGAATTTCGATACCCAAATCACTGAACGTCTAGTTCTGCGTGAAATTCCAAAATAGATCATACGCGTTTCGTTCGACACGTCCTCCGGGTGGGAAAGTCGTGTTTTTATCAAAACGCCCCCCGCGTCCAAAGTTGCGATCTTTCGGGCACGGTCTCGAATTTCGGTACCGAACGTAAGTAACTCAGTGCTCCATACGGGGGAAATGAAAGCAGAATTCCTTCGGATCCTCCCACATGTTCAATCTTTTTTTAGCGGTCTCCGAACGTCCGGTTCTGTGCGAAATGCCAAATTAGATCATTCGCATTTGGTCCGGAACGTCCTTCTGGCAGAAAAGTCGTGTTTTTACCGAAACGCTCGCCGCGTCGAAAGTTGGTTGCGATCTTTCGGGCGTGTTCTTGAATTTCGACATCCAACTCACTGAACGTCTAGTTCTGCGTGAAATTCCAAATAGATCAAAAGCGTTTCGTCTGACACGTCCTCCGGTTGGGAAAGTCGGGTTTCAACCGAAACGCCCCGGCGTCGAAAGTTGTGATCTTTCGGGCACGGTCTCGAATTTCGATACCGAACTCACCAAATGTCCGGTTCTGCGCAAAATGCCAAACTCGATCAGTCGCGTTTGGTCCGGAATGTCCTACGGCTAGGAAAGTCGTGTTTTTACCGAAACGCTCGCCGCGTCGAAAGTTGGTTGCGATCTTTCGGGCGTGTTCTCGACTTTCGATACCGAACTCACTGAACGTCTAGTTCTGCGTGAAATTCCAAAATTGATCATACGAGTTTCGTCCGACACGTCCTCCGGGTGGGAAAGTCGTGTTTTTACCGAAACGCCCCCCGCCTCGAAAGTTGCGATCTTTCAGGCACGGTCTCGAATTTCGATACCGAACTCACCGAACGTCCGGTTCTGCGAGAAATGCCAAACTAGATCACACGCGTTTGGTCAGCAACGTCCTACGGGCAGGAAAGTCGTGTTTTTATCGAAACGCTCGCCGCGTCGAAAGTTGGTTGCGATCTTTCGGGCGTGTTTTCGAATTTTGATACTGAACTTACTGAACGTCTAGTTCTGCGTGAAATTCCAAACTAGATGATACGCGTTTCGTCTGACACGTCCTCCGGGTGGGAAAGTCGTGTTTTTACCGAAATGCCTCCAGGGTCGAAAGTTGCGATCTTTCGGGCATGGTCTCGAATTTCGATACAGAACTCAACGAACGTCCGGTTCTGCGAGAAATGCCAAACTAGATCACACGCGTTTGGTCCGCAACGTCCTACGGGCAGGAAAGCCGTGTTTTTATCGAAACGCTCGCCGCGTCGAAAGTTGGTTGCGATCTTTCGGGCGTGTTCTCGAATTTTGATTCCGAACTCACTGAACGTCTAGTTCTGCGTGAAATACCAAAATAGATCATAAGCATTTCGTCGGACACGCCCTCCGGTTGGGAAAGTAGGGTTTCAACCGACACGCCCCCGCGTCGAAAGTTGCGATCTTTCGGGCACGGTCTCGAATTTCAATACCAAACTCACCGAACGACCGGTTCTGCGCAAAATGCCAAAATAGATCAGTCGCGTTTGGTCCGGAACGTCCTACTGCTCGGAAAGTCGTGTTTTTACCGAAACGCTTGCCGCGTCGAAAGTTGGTTGCGATCTTTCGGGCGTGTTCTCGAATTTCGATACCGAACTCACTAAACGTCTAGTTCTGCGTGAAATTCCAAAATTGATCACACGCATTTCGTCCGACACGTCCTCCGGGTGGGAAAGTCGTGTTTTTACCGAAATGCCACCCGCGTCGAAAGTTGCGATCTTTCCGGCTCGGTCTCGAATTTCGATGCCGAACTCACCAAACGGCCGGTTCTGCGAGAAATGCCAAACTAGATCACACGCGTTTGGTCCGCAACCTCCTACGGGCAGGAAAGTCGTGTTTTCATCGAAACGCTCGCCGCGTCGAAAGTTGGTTGCGATCTTTCGGGCGTGTTCTCGAATTTCGGTACCAAACTCACTGAACGTCAAGTTCTGAGTGAAATTCCAAAATAGATCATACGCGTTTCGTCCAACACGTCCTCCGAGTGGGAAAGTCAAATTTTAACCGAAATGCCCCCCGCGTCGAAAGTTGCGATCTTTCGAGCACGGTCTCGAATTTCGATACCGAACTCACCGAACGTCCGGTTTGGTCCGGAACGGCCTATGGGCAGGAAAGTCGTGTTTTTACCGAAATGCTCGCCACGTCGAAAGTTGGTTGCGATCTTTCGGGCGTCTTCTCGAA
The DNA here is from genome assembly GCA_019985065.2 of Arctostaphylos glauca. Classification (NCBI taxonomy): domain Eukaryota; kingdom Viridiplantae; phylum Streptophyta; class Magnoliopsida; order Ericales; family Ericaceae; genus Arctostaphylos; species Arctostaphylos glauca. The sequence goes on from JAHSPW020000004.1 coordinate 8,002,377, forward strand.
TTTCGATACCGAAGTCACTGAACGTCTTGTTCTGCGTGAAATTCCAAAATGGATCATAGGTGTTCCGTCCGAAACGTCCTACGGTTGGAAAAGTCGGGATTCGACCGAAACGCCCGCCGCGTCGAAAGTTGCGATCTTTCGGGCACGGTCTCGAATTTGGATACCGAACTCACCGAACGTCCGGTTCTGCGCGAAATGCCAAACTAGATCACTCGCGTTTGGTCTACATCACTCCTGTTTTTACCGAAACGCTCGCCGCATCGAAAGTTAATTGCGATCTTTCGGGCGTGTTCTCGAATTTCGATACCCAAATCACTGAACGTCTAGTTCTGCGTGAAATTCCAAAATAGATCATACGCATATCGTCCGACACGTCCTCCGGGTGGGAAAGTCGTGTTTTTATCGAAACGCCCCCCGCGTCCAAAGTTGCGATCTTTCGGGCACGGTCTCGAATTTCGGTACCGAACATAAGTAACTCAGTGCTCCATACGGGGCAAATGAAAGCAGAATTCTTTCGGATCCTCCCATATGTTCAATCTTTTTTGAGCGGTCTCCGAACGTCCGGTTCTGTGCGAAATGCCAAATTAGATCATTCGCATTTGGTCCGGAACGTCCTTCTGGCAGGAAAGTCGTGTTTTTACCAAAACGCTCGCCGCGTCGAAAGTTTGTTGCGATCTTTCGGGCGTGTTCTCGAATTTCGACATCGAACTCACTGAACGTCTAGTTCTGTGTGAAATTCGAAAACAGATCATTCGCGTTTCCTCCGACACGTCCGTCGGGTGGGAAAGTCGTGTTTCTACCGAAACGCCCCCCGCGTCGAAAGTTGCGATCTTTCGGGCACGGTCTCGAATTTCGATACCAAACTCAGCAACGTCCAGTTCTGTGAGAAATGCCATACTAGATCACTCGCATTTGATCCGGAAAAACCTACGGGCAGGAAAGTCGTGTTTTTACCGAAACGCTCGCCGCGTCGAAAGTTGGGTGCGATCTTTCGGGCGTGTTCTCGAATTTCGGTACCGAACTCACTGAACGTCTAGTTCTACGTGAAATTCCAGAATAGATCATACGCGTTTCGTCCGACACGTCCTCCGAGTGGGAAAGTCGGGATTTAACCGAAATGGCCCCCGCGTCGAAAGTTGCGATCTTCCGGGCACAGTCTCGAATTTCGATACCGAACTCACTGAACGTCTGGTTCTGCGCGAAATGCCAAACTAGATCGCTAGCGTTTCGTCTAGATCACTCGTGTTTTTACTAAAACGCTCGCCGCGTCGAAAGTTAATTGCGATCTTTCGGGCGTGTTCTCGAATTTCGATACCCAAATCACTGAACGTCTAGTTCTGCGTGAAATTCCAAAATAGATCATACGCATTTCGTCCGACATGTCCTACGGGTGGGAAAGTCGTGTTTTTATTGAAACGCCCCCCGCGTCCAAAGTTGCGAACTTTCGGGCACGATCTCGAATTTCGGTACCGAACGTAAGTAACTCAGTGCTCCATACGGGGGAAATGAAAGCAGAATTCTTTCGGATCCTCCCATATGTTCAATCTTTTTTGAGCGGTCTCCGAACATCCGGTTCTGTGCGAAATGCCAAATTAGATCATTCGCATTTGGTCCGGAACGTCCTTCTGGCAAGAAAGTCGTGTTTTTACCAAAACGCTCGCCGCGTCAAAAGTTTGTTGCGATCTTTCGGGCGTGTTCTCGAATTTCGACATCGAACTCACTGAACGTCTAGTTCTGCGTGAAATTCCAAAATAGATCATAAGCGTTTCGTCTGACACGTCCTCCAGTTGGGAAAGTCGGGTTTCAACCGACACGCCCCCGCGTCGAAAGTTGCGATCTTTCGGGCACGGTCTCGAATTTCAATACCAAACTCACCGAACGACCGGTTCTGCGCAAAATGCCAAAAGAGATCAGTCGCGTTTGGTCCGGAACATCCTACGGCTAGGAAAGTCGTGTTTTTACCGAAACGCTTGCCGCGTCGAAACTTGGTTGCGATCTTTCGGGCGTGTTCTCGAATTTCGATACCGAACTCACTGAACGTCTAGTTCTGCGTGAAATTCCAAAATTTATCATACGCGTTTCGTCCGACACGTCCTCCGGGTGGGAAAGTCGTGTTTTTACAGAAACGCCCCCCGTGTCGAAAGTTGCGATCTTTCGGGCACGGTCTCGAATTTCGATACCGAACTCACCGAACGTCCGGTTCTATGAGAAATGTCAAACTAGATCACTCGCATTTGGTCTGGAACGTCCTATGGGCAGGAAAGTTGTGTTTCTACCGAAACGCTCGCCGCATCGAAAGTTGGTTGCGATCTTTCGGGCGTGTTCTCGAATTTCGCTATCGAACTCACTAAATGTCTAGTTCTGTGTGAAATTCCAAAATAGATGATACGCGTTTCGTCTGACACGTCCTCCGGTTGGGAAAGTCGGGTTTCAACCGAAACGCGCCCCGCGTCGAAAGTTGCGATCATTTGAGCACGGTCTCGAATTTCGGTGCCAAACTCACTGAACGTCCGGTTCTGCGCGACATGCCCAACTAGATCAGTCGCGTTTGGTCCGGAACATCCTACGGCTAGGAAAGTCGTGTTTTTACCGAAACGCTTGCCGCGTCGAAAGTTGGGTGCGATCTTTCGGGCGTGTTCTCGAATTTCGGTACCGAACTCACTGAACGTCTAGTTCTGCGTGAAATTCCAGAATAGATCATACGTGTTTCGTCCGACACGTCCTCCGAGTGGGAAAGTCGGGATTTAACCGAAATGGCCCCCGCGTCGAAAGTTGCGATCTTCCGGGCACAATCTCGAATTTCGATACCAAACTCACTGAACGTCCGGTTCTGCGCGAAACGCCCCCCGTGTCGAAAGTTGCGATCTTTCGGACACGGTCTCGAATTTCGATACCGAACTCACCAAATGTCCGGTTCTGCAAAAAATGCCAAACTAGATCACACGCGTTTGGTCCGCAACGTCCTACGGGCAGGAAAGTCGTGTTTTTATCGAAACGCTCGCCGCGTCGAAAGTGGATTGCGATCTTTCGGGGGTGTTCTCGAATTTCGATACCGAACTCACTGAACGTCTAGTTCTGTGCGAAATTCGAAAATAGATCATTCGCGTTTCCTCCGACACGTCCTTCAGGTGGGAAAGTCGTGTTTCTACCGAAACGCCCCCCGCGTCGAAAGTTGCGATCTTTCGGGCACAGTCTCGAATTTCGATACCAAACTCAGGAACGTCCAGTTCTGTGAGAAATGCCAAACTAGGTCACTCGCATTTGATCCGGAACAACCTACGGGCAGGAAAGTCGTGTTTTTACCGAAACGCTCGCCGCGTCGAAAGTTGGGTGCGACCTTTCGGGCGTGTTCTCGAATTTCGGTAACGAACTCACTGAATGTATAGTTCTACGTGAAATTTGAAAATTGATCATACGCGTTTCGTCCGACACGTCCTCCGGTTGGGAAAGTCGGGTTTCAACCGAAACGCCCCCCGCGTCGAAAGTTGCGATCTTTCGGACACGGTCTCGAATTTTGGTACCGAACTCACCGAACGTCCGGTTCTGCGCGACATGCCAAACTAGATCAGTCGCGTTTGGTTCGGAACGTCCTACGGGCAGGAAAGTCGTGTTTTTAACGAAACGCTAGCCGCGTCGAAAGTTGGTTGCGATCTTTCGGGCGTGTTCTCGAATTTCGATACCCAACTCACTAAACGTCTAGTTCTGCGTGAAATTCGAAAATAGATCATACGTGTTTCGTCCGACACGTCCTCTGGGTGGGAAAGTCGTGTTTTTACCGAAACCCACCCCCCCCCCCCCGCGTCGAAAGTTGTGATCTTTCGGGCACAGTCTCGAATTGCGGTACCGAACTCTCCAAACGTCGGTTCTGCGTGAAATGCCAAACTAGATCATTCGCGTTTGGTCCGTAACGTCCTTCTGGCAGGAAAGTCGTGTTTTTAACGAAACGCTCGCCGCGTCGAAAGTTGGTTCTTTCGGGTGTGTTCTCGAATTTCGATATCGAACTCACTGAACGTCTAGTTCTGCATTAAATACCAAAATAGATCATACGCATTTCGTCCGACACGTCCTCCGGGTGGGAAAGTCATGTTTTTACAGAAACGCCCCCCGTGTCGAAAGTTGCGATCTTTCGGACACGGTCTCGAATTTCGATACCGAACTCACCAAATGTCCGGTTCTGCAAAAAATGCCAAACTAGATCACACGCGTTTGGTCCGCAACGTCCTACGGGCAGAAAAGTCGTGTTTTTATCGAAACGCTCGCCGCGTCGAAAGTGGGTTGCGATCTTTCGGGGGTGTTCTCGAATTTCAATACCGAACTCACTGAACGTCTAGTTCTGTGCGAAATTCGAAAATAGATCATTCGCGTTTCCTCCGACACGTCCTTCACGTGGGAAAGTCGTGTTTCTACCGAAACGCCCCCCGCGTCGAAAGTTGCGATCTTTCGGGCACAGTCTCGAATTTCGATACCAAACTCAGGAATGTCCAGTTCTGTGAGAAATGCCAAACTAGGTCACTCGCATTTGATCCGGAACAACCTACGGGCAGGAAAGTCGTGTTTTTACCGAAACGCTCGCCGCGTCGAAAGTTGGGTGCGACCTTTCGGGTGTGTACTCGAATTTCGGTAACGAACTCACTGAACGTCTAGTTCTACGTGAAATTTGAAAATTGATCATACGCGTTTCGTCCGACACGTCCTCCGGTTGGGAAAGTCAGGTTTCAACCGAAACGCCCCCCGCGTCGAAAGTTGCGATCTTTCGGACACGGTCTCGAATTTTGGTACCGAACTCACCGAACGTCCGGTTCTGCGCGACATGCCAAACTAGATCAGTCGCGTTTGGTTCGGAACGTCCTACGGGCAGGAAAGTCGTGTTTTTAACGAAACGCTAGCCGCGTCGAAAGTTGGTTGCGATCTTTCGGGCGTGTTCTCGAATTTCGATACCCAACTCACTAAACGTCTAGTTCTGCGTGAAATTCCAAAATAGATCATACGTGTTTCGTCCGACACGTCCTCTGGGTGGGAAAGTCGTGTTTTTACCGAAACCCACCCCCCCCCCCCCCCCCCCCCCCCGCGTCGAAAGTTGTGATCTTTCGGGCACAGTCTCGAATTGCGGTACCGAACTCTCCAAACGTCGGTTCTGCGCGAAATGCCAAACTAGATCATTCGCGTTTGGTCCGTAACGTCCTTCTGGCAGGAAAGTCGTGTTTTTAACGAAACGCTCGCCGCGTCGAAAGTTGGTTCTTTCGGGTGTGTTCTCGAATTTCGATATCGAACTCACTGAACGTCTAGTTCTGCATTAAATACCAAAATAGATCATACGCATTTCGTCCGACACGTCCTCCGGGTGGGAAAGTCGTGTTTTTACCGAAACGCCCACCGCCTCGAAAGTTGTGATATTTCGGGCACGGTCTCGAATTTCGGTACCGAACTCTCCGAACGTTCGGTTCTGCGCGAAACGCCAAACCAGATCATTCGCGTTTGGTCCGGAACGTCCTTCTGGCAGGAAAGTCGTCTTTTTTACCGAAACGCTCGCCGCGTCGAAAGTTGGTTGCAAAATAGATCATAAGCGTTCTCGAATTTCGATATCGAACTCACTTAACGTCTAGTTCTGCGTGAAATTCCAAAATAGATCATAAGCGTTTCGTCTGACACGTCCTCCGGTTGGGAAAGTCGGGTTTCAACCGAAACGCTCCCCGCATCGAAAGTTGCGACCTTTCGGGCACGGTCTCGAATTTCGATACCGATCTCACCGAATGTCCGGTTCTGTGCGAAATGCCATACTAGATCATTCGCGTTTGGTCCAAAACGTCCTTCGGGCAAGAAAGTCGAGTTTTTACCGAAACGCTCGCCGCGTCGAAAATTAGTTGCGATCTTTCGGTCGTGTTCTCGAATTTTGATATCGAACTCACTGAACGTCTAGTTCTACGTGAAATTCCAAAATAGATCATTCGCGTTTCGTCTGACACGTCCTCCGGTTGGAAAAGTCGCGTTTCAACCGAAAAGCCTCCCGCGTCGAAAGTTGCGATCTTTCGGGCACGATCTCGAATTTTGGTACCGAACGTCCGGTTCTGCGCGACATGCCCAACTAGATCGGTCGTGTTTGCTCCAGAACGTCGTACGGGCAGGAAAGTCGTGTTTTTACCTCAATGCTCGCCGCGTCGAAAAGTTGGTTGCGATCTTTCGGGCGTGTTCTTGAATTCCGATACCCAACTCACTGAACGTCTAGTTCTGCGTTAAATTCCAAAATAGATCATACGCGTTTTGACCGACACGTCCTCCGGGTGGGAAAGTCGTGTTTTTACCGAAACGCCCCCCACCTCAAAAGTTGCGATCTTTCGGGCACGGTCTCGAATTTCAGTACAGAACTCTCCGAACGTCCGGTTCTGCGCGAAACGCCAAACTAGATCATTCGCGTTTGGTCCGGAACGTCCTTCTAGCAGGAAAGTCGTGTTTTTACCGAAACGCTCGTCGCGTCGAAAGTTGGTTGCAATCTTTCGGGCGTGTTCTCAAATTTCGATATCGAACTTACTGAACGTCTAGTTCTGCTTGAAATTCCAAAATAGATCATACGCGTTTCGTCTGACACGTCCTCCGGTTGGGAAAGTCGGGTTTCAACCGAAACGCCCCTCGCGTCGAAAGTTGCGACCTTTCGGGCACGGTCTCGAATTTCGATACCGAACTCACCGAACGTCCTTCTGCGTGAAATGCCAAACTAGATCGGTCGTGTTTGGTCCGGAACATCGTTCTGGCAGGAAGGTCGTGTTTTTACCGAAACGCTCGCCGCGTCGAAAGTTCGTTGCGATCTTCCGGGCGTGTTCTCGAATTTCGATACCCAACTCACTGAACGTCTAGTTCTGTGTGAAATTCCAAAATAGATCATAAGCGTTTCGTTTGACACGTCCTCCGGTTGGGAAAGTCGGGTTTCAACCGAAACGCCCCCCGCGTCGAAAGTTGCGATCTTTCGGGCACGGTCTCGAATTTCGATACCGAACTCACCGAACGTCCGGTGCTGCGCGAAATGCCAAACTAGATCATTCGCGTTTGGTCCGAAACGTCCTTCGGGCAAGAAAGTCGGGTTTTTACCGAAACGCTCGCCGCGTCGAAAGTTGGTTGCGATCTTTCGATCGTGTTCTCGAATTTTGATATCGAACTCACTGAACGTCTAGTTCTGCGTGAAATTCCAAAATAGATCATACGCGTTTCGTCTGACACGTCCTCCGGTTGGGAATGTCGCGTTTCAACCGAAAAGCCCCCCGCGTCGAAAGTTGTGATCTTTCGGGCACGGTCTCGAATTTCGATACCAAACTCTCTGAACGTCCAGTTCTGGGCAAAATGCCAAACTAGATCATTCGCATTTGGTCCGAAACGTCCTTCGGGCAGGAAAGTCGGGTTTCAACCGAAACGAACCCCGCGTCAAAAGTTGCAATCTTTCAGGCACGGTCTCGAATTTCGATACCAAACTCACCGAACGTCCGGTTCTATGAGAAATGTCAAACTAGATCACTCGCATTTGGTCTGGAACGTCCTATGGGCAGGAAAGTCGTGTTTCTACCGAAACGCTCGCCGCATCGAAAGTTGGTTGCGATCTTTCGGGCGTGTTCTCGAATTTCGCTATCGAACTCACTAAATGTCTAGTTCTGCGTGAAATTCCAAAATAGATGATACGCGTTTCGTCTGACACGTCCTCCGGTTGGGAAAGTCGGGTTTCAACCGAAACGCGCCCCGCGTCGAAAGTTGCGATCTTTCGAGCACGGTCTCGAATTTCGGTGCCAAACTCACTGAACGTCCGGTTCTGCGCGACATGCCCAACTAGATCAGTCGTGTTTGGTCCGGAACGTCCTACGGGCAGGAAAGTCGTGTTTTCACCAAAACGCTCGCCGCGTCGAAAGTTGGTTGCAATCTTTCGGGCCTGTTCTCGAATTTCGATACACAACTCACTGAACGTCTAGTTGTGCGTGAAATTCCAAAATAGATCATGCGCGTTTCGTCCGACAAGTCCTCCGGGTGGGAAAGTCGTCTTTTTACCGAAACGCCCGCCGCCTCGAAAGTTGCGATCTTTCGGGCACGGTCTCGAATTTCGGTACCGAACTCTCCGAACGTCCGGTTCTGCGCGAAATGCAAAACTAGATCATTCGCGTTTGGTCCGGAACGTCCTTCTGCGTGAAATGCCAAACTAGATCGGTCGTGTTTGGTCCGGAACATCCTTCTGGCAGGAAGGTCGTGTTTTTACCGAAACACTCGCCGCATCGAAAGTTCGTAGCGATCTTCTGGGCGTGTTCTCAAATTTCGATATCGAACTCACTGAACGTCTAGTTCTGCGTGAAATTCTAAAATAGATCATACGCGTTTCGTCTGACACATCCTCCGGTTGGGAAAATCGGGTTTCAACCCAAACGCCCCCCGCGTCGAAAGTTGCGACCTTCCGGGCACGGTCTCGAATTTCGATACCGAACTCACCGAACGTCCGGTTTTGCGAGAAATGCCAAACTAGATCAGTCGCGTTTGGTCCGGAATGTCCTTCTGGCAGGAAAGTCGTGTTTTTACCGAAACGCTCGCCGCGTCGAAAGTTGGTTGCGATCTTTCGGGCCTGTTCTCGAATTTCGATATCGAACTCACTGAACGTCTAGTTCTGCGTGAAATTCTAAAATAGATCATACGCGTTTCGTCTAACACGTCCTCCGGTTGGGAAAGTCGGGTTTCAACCCAAACGCCCCCCGCGTCGAAAGTTGTGATCTTTCGGGCACGGTTTCGAATTTCGATACCGAACTCTCCGGACGTCCGGTTCTGCGCAAAATGGCAAACTAGATCATTCGCGTTTGGTCTGGAACGTCCTTCGGGCAGGAAAGTCGTGTTTTTACCGAAACGCTCGCCGCGTCGAAAGTTCGTTGCGATCTTTCGGGCTTGTTCTCGAATTTCGATACCCAACTCACTGAACGTCTAGTTCTGCGTGAAATTCCAAAATAGATCATACGTGTTTTGTCTGACACGTCCTCCGGGTGAGAAAGTCGTGTTTTAATCGAAACGCCCCTCTCCTCGAAAGTTGCGATCTTTCGGGCATGGTCTCGAATTTCGGTATCGAATTCTCCGAACGTCTGGTTCTGCGCGAAATGCCAAACTAGATCATTCGCGTTTGGTCCGAAACGTCCTTCGGGCAGGAAAGTCATGTTTTTATCGAAACGCCCCCGCGTCGAAAGTGGCGATCTTCCGGGAATGGTCTCGAATTTCGATACAGAACTCAACGAACGTCCAGTTCTGTGAGAAATGCCAAACTAGATCACTTGCGTTCGGTTCGGAACGTCCTTCTGGCAGGAAAGTCAGGTTTCAACCGAGACGCCACCCGCGTCGAAAGTTGCGATCTTTCGGGCACGGTCTCGAATTTCGATACCAAACTGACCGATCATCCGGTTCTGCGAGAAATGCCAAACTAGATCACTCGCATTTGGTCCGGAACGTCCTATGGGCAGGAAAGTCATGTTTTTACCGAAACGCTCGCCGCCTCGAAAGTTGGTAGCGATCTTTCGGGCGTGTTCTTGAATTTCGATACCCAACTCACTGAACGTCTAGTTTTGCATGAAATTCCAAAATAGATCATACGCGTTTCGTCCGAAACGTCCTCCGGGTGGGAAAGTCTTGTTTTTACCGAAACGCACCCCTCCTCGAAAGTTGCGATCTTTTGGGCACGATCTCGAATTACGGTACCGAACTCTCCGAACGTCCGGTTCTGCGCGAAATGCCTAACTAGATCATTCGCTTTTGGTCGGAAACGTCCTTCGGGCAGGAAAGTCGTGTTTTTCCAGAAACGCTCGCCGCGTCGAAAATTGGTTGCGATCGTTCGGGCGTGTGCTCGAATTTCAATATCGAACTCACTGAACGTCTAGTTCTGCATGAAATTCAAAAATCGATCATACGCGTCTCGTCCGACACGTCCTCCATTTGGGAAAGTCATGTTTTTACCAAAATGCCCCCAGCGTCAAAAGTTGCGATCTTTCAGGCACTGTCCCGAATTTTTATACCAAACTCACCGAACGTCCGGTTCTGCGAGAAATGCCAAATTATATCACTCGCGTTTGGTCCGGAACGTCCTTCTGGCAGGAAAGTCGGGTTACAACCGAAACGCCCCCTGCGTCGAAAGTTGTGATCTTTCGGGCACGGTCTCGAATTTCGATGCCAAACTCACCGGACGTTCGGTTCTGCGAGAAATGCCATACTAGATCAGTCGCGTTTGGTCCAGAACGTCCTTCTGGCAGGAAAGTCGTGTTTTTACCGAAACGCTCGCCGCCTCGAAAGTTGGTTGCGATCTTTCGGGCGTGTTCTCGAATTTCGATATCGAACTCACTGAACGGCTAGTTCTGTGTGAAATTCCAAAATAGATGATACGCGTTTCGTCTGACACGTCCTCCGGTTGGGAAAATCGGGTTTCAACCGAAACGCCCCCCGCATCGAAAGTTGCCATCTTTCGGGCGCGGTCTCGAATTTCGATACCGAACTCACCGAACGTCCGGTTCTGCGCGACATGCCCAACTAGATCAGTCGCGTTCGGTCCGGAACGTCCCTCGGGCAGGAAAGTCGTGTTTTTACCGAAACGCACGCCGCGTCGAAAGTTCGTTGCCATCTTTCGGGCGTGTTCTCGAATTTCGATACCCAACTCATTGAACGTCTAGTTCTGCGTGAAATTCCAAAATAGATCATACGTGTTTCGTCCGACACGTCCTCCGGGTGAGAAAGTCGTGTTTTTACCAAAACGCCCCTCGCCTCGAAAGTTTCGATCTTTTGGCCACGGTCTCAAATTTTGGTACCGAATTCTCCGAACGTCCGGTTCTGCGCGAAATGCCAAACTAGATCATTCGCGTTTGGTCCGAAACGTCCTTCGGGCAGGAAAGTCGTGTTTTTACCGAAATGCCCCCGCGTCGAAAGTGGCGATCTTCCGGGCACGGTCTTAAATTTCGATACAGAACTCAACGAACGTCCGGTTCTACGACAAATGCCAAACTAGATCACTCGCGTATTGTCCGGAACGTCCTACGGGGAGGAAAGTCGTGTTTTTATCGAAACGCTCGCCGCATCGAAAGTTGGTTGCGATTTTTCGGGCGTGTTCTCGAATTTCGATACCGAACTCACTGAACGTCTAGTTCTGCGTGAAATTCCAAAATAGATGATACGCGTTTCGTCTGACACGTCCTCCGGTTGGGAAAGTCGGGTTTCAACCGGAACGCCCCCCGCGTCGAAAGTTGCGATCTTTCGGGCATGGTCTCGAATTTCGATACCGAACACACCGAACGTCCGGTTCTGCGCGACATCCCCAACTAGATCAGTCGCGTTCGGTCCGGAACGTCCTACAGGCAGGAAAGTCAAGTTTTTACCGAAACGCACACCGCGTCGAAAGTTGGTTGCGATCTTTCGGGCGTGTTCTCGAATTTCGATACCCAACTCACTGAACGTCTAGTTCTGCGTGAAATTCCAAAATAGATCATACGTGTTTCGTCCGACACGTCCTTCGGGTGAGAAAGTCGTGTTTTTACCGAAACGCCCCTCGCCTCGAAAGTTGTGATCTTTCGGGCACGGTCTCGAATTTCGGTACTGAATTCTCCGAATGTCCGGTTCTGCGCGAAATGCCAAACTAGATCATTCGCGTTTGGTCTGAAACGTCGTTCGGGCAGGAAAGTTGTGTTTTTCCAGAAACGCTCGCCTCGTCGAAAATTGGTTGCGATCGTTCGGGCGTGTGCTGGAATTTCGATATCGAACTCACTGAACGTCTACTTCTGCATGAAATTCAAAAATCGATCATACGCGTTTCGTCCGACACGTCCTCCGTGTGGGAAAGTCGGGTTTTTACCAAAACGCCCCCGCGTCGAAAGTTGCGATCTTTCGGACACTGTCTCGAATTTTTATACCAAACTCACCGAACGTCCGGTTCTGCGAGAAATGCCAAATTATATCACTCGCGTTTGGTCCGGAACGTCCTTCTGGCAGGAAAGTCGGGTTTCAACCGAAACGCCCCCCGCGTCGAAAATTGCGATCTTTCGGGCACGGTCTCGAATTTTGATACCAAACTCACCGGACGTCCGGTTCTGCGAGAAATGCCAAACTAGATCAGTCACGTTTGGTCCGGAACGTCCTTCTGGCAGGAAAGTCGTGTTTTTCCCGAAACGCTCGCCGACTCGAAAGTTGGTTGCGATCTTTCGGGCGTGTTCTCGAATTTCGATATCGAACTCACTGAATGTCTAGTTCTACGTGAAATTCCAAAATAGATGATACGCGTTTCGTCTGACACGTCCTCCGGTTCGGAAAGTCGGGTTTCAACTGAAACGCCCCCCGCGTCGAAAGTTGCCATCTTTCGGGCACCGTCTCGAATTTCGATACCGAACTCACCGAACGTCCGGTTCTGCGCGACATGCCCAACTAGATCAGTCGCGTTCGGTCCGGAATGTCCTACAGGCTGGAAAGTCGTGTTTTTACCGAAACGCGCACCGCGTCGAAAGTTGGTTGCGATCTTTCGGGCGTGTTCTCGAATTTCGATACCCAACTCACTGAACGTCTAGTTCTGCGTGAAATTCCAAAATAGATCATACGTGTTTCGTCCGACACGTCCTCCAGGTGAGAAAGTCGTGTTTTTACCGAAACGCCCCTCGCGTCGAATTTCGGTACCGAATTCTCCGAACGTCCGGTTCTGCGTGAAATGCCAAACTAGATCATTCGCGTTTGGTCCGAAACGTTCTTCGGGCAGGAAAGTCGTGTTTTTACCGAAACGCCCCCGCGTCGAAAGTGGCGATCTTCCGGGCACGGTCTCGAATTCGATACAGAACTCAACGAATGTCCGGTTCTGCGAGAAATGCCAAACTAGATCACTCGCGTATTGTTCAGAACGTCCGACGGGGAGGAAAGTCGTGTTTTTATCGAAACGCTCGCCGCATCGAAAGTTGGTTGCGATTTTTCGGGCGTGTTCTCGAATTTCGATACCGAACTCACTAAACGTCAAGTTCTGCGTGAAATTCCAAAATAGATGATATGCGTTTCGTCTAACACGTCCTCCGGTCGGGAAAGTCGGGTTTCAACCGAAACGCCCCCCGCGTCGAAAGTTGCGATCTTATGGGCACGGTCTCGAATTTCGATACCGAACTCATCGAACGTCCGGTTCTGCGCGACATGCCCAACTAGATCAGTCGCGTTCGGTCCGGAATGTCCTACAGGCAGGAAAGTCGTGTTTTTACCGAAACGCGCACCGCGTCGAAAGTTGGTTGCGATCTTTCGGGGGTGTTCTCGAATTTCGATACCCAACTCACTTAACGTCTAGTTCTGCGTGAAATTCCAGAATAGATCATACGCATTTCGTCCGACACGTCCTCCGGGTGCGAAAGTCGTGTTTTTACCGAAACGCCCCTCGCCTCGAAAGTTGTGATCTTTCGGGCACGGTCTCGAATTTCGGTACCGAACTCTCCGAACGTCCGATTCTGCGCGAAATGCCAAGCTAGATCATTCGTGTTTGGTCCGAAACGTCCTCCGGGCAGGAAGGTCGTGTTTTTCCAGAAACGCTCGCCGCGTCGAAAATTGGTTGCGATCGTTCGGGCGTGCGCTCGAATTTCGATATCGAACTCACTGAACGTCTAGTTCTGCATGAAATTCAAATATCGATCATACGCGTTTCGTCCGACACGTCCTCCGTGTGGGAAATTCATGTTTTTACCGAAACGCCCCCCACGTTGAAAGTTGCGATCTTTCGGGCACTGTTTCGAATTTTGATACCAAACTCACCGAACGTCCAGTTCTGCGAGAAATGCCAAATTATCTCTCTCGCGTTTGGTCCGGAACGTCCTTCTGGCAGGAAAGTCGGGTTTCAACCGAAACGCCTGCCGCGTCGAAAGTTGCTATCTTTCGGGCACGGTCTCGAATTTCGATACCAAACTCACCGGACGTCCGGTTCTGCGAGAAATGCCAAACTAGATCAGTCACGTTTGGTCCAGAACGTCCTTCTGGCAGGAAAGTCGTGTTTTTACCGAAACGCTCGCCGCCTCAAAAGTTGGTTGCGATCTTTCGGGCGTGTTCTCGAATTTCGATATCGAACTCACTGAACGTCTAGTTCTGTGTGAAACCCCAAAATAGATGATACGCGTTTCGTCTGACACGTCCTCCGGTTGGGAAATTCGGGTTTCAACCGAAACGCCCCCCGCGTCGAAAGTTGCGATCTTTCGGGCACGGTCTCGAATTTCGATACCGAACTCACCGAACGTCCGGTTCTGCGCGACATGCCCGACTAGATCAGTCGCGTTCGGTCCGGAACGTCCTACAGGAAGGAAAGTCGTGTTTTTATCGAAACGCACACCGCGTCGAAAGTTGGTTGCAATCTTTCGGGCGTGTTCTCGAATTTCGATACCCAACTCACTGAACTTCTAGTTCTGCGTGAAATTCAAAAATAGATGGTACGTGTTTCGTCCAACACGTCCTCCGGGTGAGAAAGTCGTGTTTTTACCGAAACGCCCCTCGCCTCGAAAGTTGCGATCTTTCGAGCACGGTCTCGAATTTTGGTACCGAATTCTCCGAACGTCCGATTCTGCGCGAAATGCCAAACTAGATTATTCGCGTTTGGTCCGAAACGTCCTTCGGGCAGGAAAGTCGTGTTTTTCCAGAAACGCTCGTCGCGTCGAAAATTTGTTGCGATCGTTCGGGCGTGTGCTCGAATTTCGATATCGAACTCACTGAACGTCTAATTCTGCATGAATTTCAAAAATCGATCATACGCGTTTCGTCCGACACGTCCTCCGTGTGGGAAAGTCGTGTTTTTACCGAAACGCCCAGCGCGTCGAAAGTTGCGATCTTTCGGGCACTGTCTCGAATTTTGATACCAAACTCACCGAACGTCCGGTTCTGCGAGAAATGCCAAATTATATCAATCGCGTTTGGTCCGGAACGTCCTTCTGGCAGGAAAGTCGGGTTTCAACCGAAACGCCCCCAGCGTCGAAAGTTGCGATCTTTCGGGCACGGTCTCGAATTTTGATACCAAACTCACCGAACGTCCGGTTCTGCAAGAAATGCCAAATTATATCAATCGCGTTTGGTCCGGAACGTCTTTCTGGCAGGAAAGTCGGGTTTCAACCGAAACGCCCCCAGCGTCGAAAGTTGCAATCTTTCGGGCACGGTCTTGAATTTCGATACGGAACTCACCGAACGTCCGATCCTGCGCGACATGCCCAACTAGATCAGTCGCGTTCGGTCCGGAACGTCCTACAGGCAGGAAAGTCGTGTTTTTATCGAAACGCACATCGCGTCGAAAGTTGGTTGCGATCTTTCGGGCGTTTTCTCGAATTTCGATACCCAACTCACTGAACGTGTAGTTCTGCGTGAAATTCCAAGATAGATCATTCGTGTTTCGTCCGACACGTCCTCCGGGTGAGAAAGTCGTGTTTTTACTGAAACGCCCTCGCCTCGAAAGTTGTGATCTTTCGGGCACGGTCTGGAATTTCGGTGCCAAACTCTCCAAACATCCGGTTCTGCGCGAAATGCCAAACTAGATCATTCGCGTTTGGTCCAAAACGTCCTTCGGGCTGGAAAGTCGTGTTTTTCCAGAAACGCTCGCCGCATCGAAAATTGGTTGCGATCTTTCGGGCGTGTGCTCGAATTTCAATATCGAACTCACTGAACGTCTTGTTCTGCATGAAATTCAAAAATCGATCATACGCGTTTCGTCCGACACATCCCCCGTGTGGAAAGTTGCGATCTTCCGGGCACTGTCTCGAATTTTGATACCAAACTCACCGAATGTCCAGTTTTGCGAGAAATGCCAAATTATCTCACTCGCGTTTGGTCCGGAACGTCCTTCTGGCAGGAAAGTCGGGTTTCAACCGAAACGTCCCCCGCGTCGAAAGTTGCGATCTTTCGGGCACTGTCTCGAATTTTCATACCAACCTCACCGAACGTCCTGTTTTGCGAGAAATGCCAAATTATCTCACTCGCGTTTGGTCCGGAACGTCCTTCTGGCAGGAAAGTCGGGTTTCAACCGAAACGTCCCCCGCTTCGAAAGTTGCGATCTTCCGGGCACTGTCTCGAATTTTGATACCAAACTCACCGAACGTCCAGTTTTGCGAGAAATGCCAAATTATCTCACTCGCGTTTGGTCCGGAACGTCCTTCTGGCAGGAAAGTCGGGTTTCAACCGAAACGTCCCCCGCGTCGAAAGTTGCGATCTTTCGGGCATGGTCTCGAATTTCGATACCAAACTCACCGGACGTCCGGTTTTGCGAGAAATGCCAAACTAGATCAGTCGCGTTTGGTCTAGAACGTCCTTCTGGCAGGAAAGTCGGGTATTTACCGAAACGCTCGCCGCCTCGAAAGTTGGTTGCAATCTTTCGGGCGTGTTCTCGAATTTCGATATCGAACTCACTGAACGTCTAGTTCTGCGTGAAATTCCAAAATAGATGATACGCGTTTCGTCTGACACGTCCTCCGGTTGGGAATGTCGAGTTTCAACCGAAACGCCCCCCGCGTCGAAAGTTGCAATCTTTCGGACACGGTTTCGAATTTCGATACCGAACTCACCGAACGTCTGGTTCTGCGCGACATGCCCAACTTGATCAGTCGCGTTCGGTCCGGAACGTCCTACAGGCAGGAAGGTCGTGTTTTTACCGAAACGCACACCGCGTCGAAAGTTGGTTGCGATCTTTCGGGCGTGTTCTCGAATTTCGATACCCAACTCACTGAACGTCTAGTTCTGCGTGAAATTCCAAAATAAATCATACGCGTTTCGTCCGACACGTCCTCCGGGTGAGAAAGTCGTGTTTTTACCGAAACGCCCCTCGCCTCGAAAGTTGCGATCTTTCGGGCACGGTCTGGAATGTCGGTACCGAATTCTCCGAACGTCCGGTTCTGCGCGAAATGCCAAACTAGATCATTCGCGTTTGGTCCGAAACGTCCTTCGGGCAGTAAAGTCGTGTTTTTCCAGAAACGCTTGCCGTGTCGAAAATTGGTTGCGATCTTTCGGACGTGTGCTCAAATTTCTGTATCAGACTCACTGAACGTCTAGTTCTGCATGAAATTCAAAAATCGATCATACGCGTTTCGTCCGACATGTCCTCCGTGTGTGAAAGTCGTGTTTTTACGGAAACGCCCCCCGCGTCGAAAGTTGCGATCTTTTGGGCACTGTCTCGAATTTTGATACCAAACTCACCGAACGTCCGGTTCTGCGAGATATGCCAAATTATATCACTCGCGTTTGGTCCGGAACGTCCTTCTGGCAGGAAAGTCGGGTTTCAACCGAAACGTCCCCCGCGTCGAAAGTTGCGATCTTTCGGGCACGGTCTCGAATTTCGATACCAAACTCACCGGACGTCCGGTTCTGCGAGAAATGCCAAACCAGATCAGTCGCGTTTGGTCCGGAACGTCCTTCTGGCAGGAAAGTCGTGTTTTTACCGAAACGCTCGCCGCCTCGAAAGTTGGTTGCGATCTTTCGGGCGTGTTCTCGAATTTCGATATCGAACTCACTGAACGTCTAGTTTTGCGTGAAATTCCAAAATAGATGATACGCATTTCGTCTGACACGTCCTCCGGTTGGGAAAGTCGGGTTTCAACCGAAATGGCCCCCGCGTCGAAAGTTGCGATGTTTCGGGCACGGTCTCCAATTTGGATACCGAACTCACCGAACGTCCGGTTATGCGCGACATTTCCAACTAGATCAGTCGCGTTCGGTCCAGAACGTCCTACAGGCAGGAAAGTCATGTTTTTACCGAAACGCACACCGCGTCGAAAGTTGGTTGCGATCTTTCGGGCGTGTTCTCGAATTTCGATACCCAACTCACTGAATGTCTAGTTCTGTGTGAAATTCCAAAATAGATCATACGCGTTTCGTCCGACACGTCCTCCGTGTGGGAAAGTCGTGTTTTTACCGAAACGCCCCCCGCGTCGAAAGTTGCGATCTTTCGGGCACGGTCTCGAATTTTGGTACCTAACTCTCCGAATGTCCGGTTCTGTTCGAAATGCCAGACTAGATCATTCGCATTTGGTCCAGAATGTCCTTCTGGCAGGAAAGTCGTGTTTTTACCGAAACGCTCGCCCCGTCGAAAGTTGGTTGCGATCTTTTGGGCGTGTTCTCGAATTTCGATACCCAACTCGCTGAACGTCCAGTTCTGCGTGAAGTTCCCAAATAGATCATACACGTTTCGTCCGAAAGTTCTCCGTGTGGAAAAGTCGTGTTTTTATCGAAACGCCCCTTGCCTCGAAAGTTGCGATCTTTCGGGCACGGTCTCGAATTTCGGTACCAAACTCTCTGAACGTCTGATTCTGCGCGAAATGCCAAACTTGATCAGTCGCGTTTCGTCCGGAACGTCCTATCGGCAGGAAAGTCGTGTTTTTACCGAAACGCTTGCCGCGTCGAATGTTGGTTGCGATCTTTCGGGCGTCTTCTAGAATTTCGATATCGAACCCACTGAACGTCTAGTT
Source organism: Arctostaphylos glauca (assembly GCA_019985065.2). Lineage (NCBI taxonomy): Eukaryota > Viridiplantae > Streptophyta > Magnoliopsida > Ericales > Ericaceae > Arctostaphylos > Arctostaphylos glauca. The sequence continues at coordinate 8,020,796 of JAHSPW020000004.1, forward strand.
CTGCATGAAATTCCAAAATAGATCATACGCGTTTCGTCTGACACGTCCTCCGATTGGGAAAGTCGGGTTTCAACCGAAACGGCCCCCCCCCCCCGTCGAAAGTTACGATCTTTCGGGCACGGTCTCGATTTTCGATACCGAACTCACCGAACGTCCGGTTCTGCGCAACACGCCAAACTAGATCAGTCGCGTTTGGTCCGGAACATCCTACGGGCAGGAAAGTCGTGTTTTTATCGAAACGCTCGCCGCGTCGAAAGATGGTTGCGATCTTACGGGCGTGTTCTCGAATTTCGATACCCAACTCACTGAACGTCTAGTTCTGTGTGAAATTCCAAAATAGATCATACGCGTTTCGTCCGACACGTCCTCCGGGTGGGAAAGTCGTGTTTTTACCGAAACGCCCCCCGCGTCGAAAGTTGCGATCTTTCGGGCACGGTCTCGAATTTTGATACCGAACTCTCCGAATGTCCGGTTCTATGCGAAATGCCAGACTAGATCGTTCGCGTTTGGTCCGGAATGTCCTTCTGGCAGGAAAGTCGTGTTTTTACCGAAACGCTCGCCGCGTCGAAAGTTGGTTGCGTTCTTTCGGGCGTGTTCTCGAATTTTGATACCCAACTCACTGAACGTCTAGTTCTGCGTGAAATTCCAAAATAGATCATACACGTTTCGTCCGACACGTCCTCCGTGTGGAAAAGTCATGTTTTTACCGAAACGCCCCCCGCGTCGAAAGTTGTGATCTTTCGGGCACAGTCTCGAATTTTGATACCAAACTCACCGAACGTCTGGTTTTGCGAGAAATGCCAAACTAGATCACTCGCTTTTGGTCCGGATTGTCCTTCTGGCAGTAAAGTCGGGTTTCGACCGAAACGCCCCCCGCGTCGAAAGTTGCGATCTTTTGGGCACGGTCTCGAATTTCGATACCAAACTCACCGAACATCCGGTTCTGCGAGAAATGCCAAACTAGATCACTCGCATTTGGTCCGGAACGTCCTATGGGCAGGAAAGTCGTGTTTTTACCGAAATGCTCGCTGCCTCGAAAGTTGGTTGCGATCTTTCGGGCGTGTTCTCGAATTTCGATATCGAACTCACTGAACGTCTAGTTTTGCGTGAAATTCCAAAATAGATCATACGCGTTTCGTCTGACACGTCCTCCGGTTGGGAAAGTCGGGTTTCAACCGAAACGCCCCCCGCGTCGAAAGTTGCGATCTTTCGGGCACGGTCTCGAATTTCGGTACGAAACTCACCGAACGTCCGGTTCTGCATGACATGCCAAACTAGATCAGTTGCGTTTGGTCCAGAATGTCCTACGGGCAGGAAAGTCGTGTTTTTAAACGCTCGCCGCGTCGAAGGATGGTTGCGATCTTTCAGGCGTGTTCTCGAATTTCAATACCCAACTCACTGAACGTCTAGTTCTGCATGAAATTCCAAAATAAATCATACGCGTTTTGTTCAACACGTCCTCCAGGTGGGAAAGTCGTGTTTTTACCGAAACGCCCCCCGCGTCGAAAGTTGCGATCTTTCGGGCACGGTATTGAATTTTGATACGGAACTCTCTGAACGTCCAGTTCTGCGCGAAATGCCCAACTAGATCATTCGCGTTTGGTCCGGAACGTCCTATGGGCAGGAAAGTCGTGTTTTGACCGAAACGCTCGCCGCGTCGAAAGTTGGTTGCGATCTTTCGGGCGTGTTCTCGAATTTCAATACCCAACTCACTGAACGTCTAGTTCTGCGTGAAATTCCAAAATAGATTGTCGCGCCCGGAAATTTCCCGGTCCCCCTCGTGAATATATGAATTGTTTGAACGGGGCTGAATAATTTCTTGACTTGTAATGCGACGTTTAATAAAAATTATTTGACAGCTGGGACTTATTTAAAAACTCAGAGTCGCCACTTGACATGAAATTTAGGTGTGTCAAGTCACCCTCTAAGGCCATTTTCAAAGAAGATGTCCTTAGAAAAATAATTTAATTTGAACTCAGAAATACGATTCTGTTTATAAAAAAATGACTCCTTTAAAAGTAAACTGGTCTTGAAAACAGAGATGGGTTTGGGGATTCACTGTTACGAGTTGGGAAGGTGTTAGGCACCCAACATCGCCCTTTCGGTACTTTATTTTCCCAATTAGTTTTATTTTATTATCCTTGGCCAAATTTAATAAATATCTTGTGATTGCTGTACAATTGGATCAAAAGTGGAAACAGGTGCGGGAACAGAACCCCAGCTTATGCAATTTAGCTTTTGGTGGCAAAAAGTTGGAACGAATATATGTTAAACTTTGACCGAAACATGGTATGCAAACTGGTATCTGCACGTCATGTTTCTATTCCCGGAGTGCCAAGTACCTTAAATCTCTGGCAGGAATTTTCAAGTTTGACAATGACCCGATTCCATTTGATTAATGGATTATCATGTTAACCTTCTTTTTTTGGTTTTATTTATCTGCAATTCTTCATCCCGACAGCTACACAATCACTGACGGTCCAAATTGTAGAATTTAATAAATGTTACTTCAATCACGATATTCTGTCGTGAAAAGATAACGTGCATTGCCCGTTAAATTTTCATCCAAAAAACACTAACATGGGCTACCTATGTCACCCGCGTGTTTATGGAATTCCGAGATTATCAGAATTTTTAACCAAGTGATATGGATAGTGTGTCAGTGTGAACTAACAACACTATTCATATAACTTAGCTATGAAGTAACGAATTTTTTTTCTTTTATTGATTTTACGTGAAATGAAAATAAAAAGAAAATTGTAGTGATATATACTTTTTTTAACTGGTTTATTTATCTGCAATTCTTCATCCCGACAGCTACACAATCACTGACGGTCCAAATTGTAGAATTTAATAAATGTCACTTCAATCACGATATACTGTCGTGAAAAGATAACGTGCATTACCCGTTAAATTTTCATCCAAAAAACACTAACATGGGCTACCTATGTCACCCGCGTGTTTATGGAATTCCGAGGTTATCGGGATCTTTAACCAAGTGATATGGATAGTGTGTCAGCGTGAACTAACAGCACTATTCATATAACTTAGCTATGAAGTAACGAATTTTTTCTTTTTATTGATTTACGTGAAATAAAAATAAAAAGAGAAAGAAAATTGCAGTAGGCTAAATAACAAATTTTTTCCTTTTATTGATTTTTCGTAAAATAAAATAAAAAGAAAATAGCAGTAACTGTTACGGGGAAACGGGAAAGGGGTAAAAAAAGATAAAGTTACGGGATCTGGGAAAGGGAAAAAGTTAGAAGTTAGTCCCGACAAGGGCTGACGCAATCAAGCGATATGCCGGGGGCGTTGATTTTTATTTTAAGAGATTTTTGTTTAAATCACGAAAAGTACATTGGCATAGGCCAACACCGACTTTCGTGATTAAAACAGGCTAAATCACGAAAAGTACATTGGCATAGGCCAACACCGACTTTCGTGATTTAACAGGCTAAATCCTGACATTCTAGAAGTGCAAACTAGAAATTTCTAGAACTGCGGACTAGAGATGCGGATGCCCAATTGATATTTACATAAAAAAAAGCAGAAAAGATAAATAAAAATATTCTGTCATTCTAGAAGTGCGGACTAGAAATTTCTAGAATTGCGGACTAGAGATGCGAACATCAGCTTTTAAGCGTAGTATTTACATTAAATAAAGAAAATAAAAATAAATAAAAAAAGAAATTAAATGAACAGAGCAGAAATTAAATAAAAAAAAAGACAGATATTGAAATAAAGTTAGATGCTGCAATGATACCTTTGTATTGATATTCGAATCAGCTGGTTACATAAGAAACACACGCAAACGGCTAAGTAAAACCATAACCCGACATAACATTGGGTTTTAAAGCCCTGTTATCTCGAGGTATGCTAATATAATAGCGCGTTCGGTTCTTTTTAAATTTGAAAATAATTGGGCAGAACCTCCTCTTATTTTTGGGCCAAAAGTCCTATCTAAAAACCCTAACTCTAGTTTATTTTGGGTATCGAATGTTCCACGACTACGGAGTCGAAAAAAATTTGACAACGGAGTAATTTTTCTCTTTTTGGCTCTTGGGAAAAAGTATGGGCGGTCTGAAGAAGAACAGAAAGGTTTCGTAAAAGGTTTTCTCTGAAATATTTATGTGGTTTTCCTCTGTCTAAACTTTCCTAAAAAATTCTGTTCGGGTTTCTCTCCCTCTGGGTTTTCTCCCAAAATTCTGTTCTGAAATAAAATCCGTCCGAAAATCAGTATGGGGCGTGTGTTTTTATAGAGGAATAAAGGTGGTGAGAGAGGGGAGAGAGAAAGGGCCACGTGAGAGAGAGGGAGAGAGAGGAGAGAGGAGAGAGAGAAGAGAGAGAGAGCGCTGGATGTGTGAGAGAGAGACACGTGGCTGACAGAAAGAGAGGAGAGAGAAAGAACTAGTGAGAGGGAAGAGAGAGAGAGTGCGTGCGCCACGTGTCAGTGTGTGAGTGGAGAGATAAAAGGTGTGGCTGAGTGGGGAGGCGATTGGGTGTGGGTGAGATGGGAGTGCAATCCACGTGGCGGAGGGACAGAGAGACGCATGGCAGGAGAGAGAGAAAGAGGCGATAACTTTCAGCCAACCGGATAGGTCCACGTCACGACACACCAGCAACACGACCGCAGTAGATCCCGGCAAGCCGTGCACGGCATTTAAGGCGCGTGCACTCCACGCGCGCGTGGGACGCGTACGTCTGCTAATGTGTACTGCTGACGTCAGCCTCCTCTTTAATATTTACGAAAATGCCACTGTGTACAAAATACCTTCGCGCGCTAATTTTTAATCTTCGGATGTCCAAACGAACTCGGATTTGACCACGGATATAGCCAATGGAATCGTGTCGTCGAGAGGATCATTTTGAGCCTAATATTTGATTTATGGACATATCGGCTCGCAAACCTAGCTCCCAAATAATCACCGGTACACTGCTACCATTCTTTAAAATGCCATTTCTTGAGCTACCGAACTCAGATTTGACCATGGATACAGCCAATGGACTCGTATTTCTGTGCTGATCAATAACATGCGCCTTTCGATGTCTGAACATATCAGCTCATAAATTGTGCTTCTGAGACCCCGTTCTGAACAATCAAAAATTGTCGGCGTTGTCCGATTTCACCCCAATCACTGTCACGGGACTCGTGTCGTCGTACTGATCAATAGTATGAGGTTCTCATGACTTGATGAAGTGGTCTTATGAATAGTACTCCCGAACCCCGGACTGTGCGAGCGCAAAATAGTCTTTTTGTGCACAAATCCTTTTGAACCCATTTTGATGGCATTTTTCATAATAAATTGAGCGGTGGGGGCAAAATCTGGTACCAACATAGATCATAAGCGTTTCGTCCAACACGTCCTCCGGGTGGGAAAGTCGTGTTTTTACCGAAACGCACCTTGCGTCGAAAGTTGCGATCTTTCGGGTACGATCTCGAATTTCGGTACCGAACTCTCCGAACGTCTGGTTCTGCGTGAAATGCCAAACTAGATCATTCCCATTTGGTCCAGAATGTCCTTCTGGCAGGAAAGTCGTGTTTTTACCGAAACGCTCGCCGCGTCGAAAGTTGGTTGCGATCTTTCGGGCGTGTTCTCGAATTTCGATATCGAACTCACTCAACGTCTAGTTCTGCGTGAAATTCCAAAATAGATCATACGCGTTTCGTCCGACACGTCCTCCGGGTGGGAAAGTCGGGTTTTAACCAAAACGCCCCCCGCGTCGAAAGTTGCGATCTTTCGGGCACGCTCTCGAATTTCGATACCGAACTCACCGAACGTCTGGTTCTACGTCGAATGCCAAACTAGATCAGTCGCGTTTGGTCCGGAACGTCCTATGGGCAGGAAAGTTATGTTTTTACCGAAACGCTCGCCGCGTTGAAAGTTGGTTGCGATCTTTCGGGCGTGTTCTCGAATTTTGATACCCAACTCACTAAACGTCTAGTTCAGCGTGAAATTTCAAAATAGATCATACGCGTTTCGTCCGACACATCCTACGGGTGGGAAAGTCGTGTTTTTACCGAAACGCCCCCCGCATCGAAAGTTGCAAACTTTCTGGCACGGTCTCAAATTTTGGTACCGAACTCTCCGAACGTCCAGTTTTGCACGAAATGCCAAACTAGATCATTTGCGCTTGGTCCGGAACGTCTTTCTGGCAGGAAAGTCGTGTTTTTACCGAAACGCTCGCCGCGTCGAAAGTTGGTTGCGATCTTTCGGGTGTGTTCTCGAATTTCGATATCGAACTCACTGAACGTCTAGTTCTACGTGAAATTCCAAAAGAGATCATACGCATTTCGTCGAACACGTCCTCCGGTTGGAAAAGTCGGGTTTCAACCGAAACGCCCCCCGCGTCGAAAGTTGCGATATTTCGGGCACGGTCTCGAATTTCGATACCGAACTCACCGAACGTCCAATTCTGCGAGAAATGCAAAACTACATCACTCGCGTTTGGTCCTGAACGTCCTTATGGCAGGAAAGTCGTGTTTTTACCGAAACGCTCGCCGCGTCGAAAGTTGGTTGCGATCTTTCGGGCGTGTTCTCGAATTTCGGTATCGAACTCACTGAACGTCTAGTTCTGCGTGAAATTCTAAAATAGATCATATGCGTTTCGTCTGACACGTCCTCCGGTAGGGAAAGTCGGGTTTCAACCGAAACGCCCCCTGCGTCGAAAGTTGCATCTTTCGTGCACAGTCTCGAATTTCGATACCGAGCTCACCGAACGTCCGGGTCTGCGTGACATGCCAAACTAGGTCACTCGCGTTTGGTCCGGAACGTCCTACAGGCAGGAAAGTTGTGTTTTTACCGAAACGCTCGCCGCGTCGAAAGTTGCTTGCGATCTTTCGGGCGTGTTCTCGAATTTAGATACCGAACTCACTGAACGTCCAGTTTTGCATGAAATTCCAAAATAGATCATACGCGTTTCGTCCGAAACGTCCTCTGGGTAGGAAAGTCGTATTTTTACCGAGACGTCCCCCGCGTCGAAAGTTTTGATCTTTCGGGCATGGTCTCGAATTTCGATACCGAACGTCTAGTTCTGCGCGAAATGCCAAACTAGATCATTTGAGTTTGGTCCAGAACGTCCTACGGGGAGGAAAGTCGTGTTTTTACCGAAACACTCGCCGCGTCGGAAGTTGGTTGCATCTTTCTGGCGTGTTCTCGAATTTCGATACCGAACTCACTGAACGTCTAGTTCTGCGGAAATTCCAAAATAGATCATACGCATTCCGTACGAAACGTCCTCCGGGTGGGAAAGTCGTGTTTTTACCGAAAAGCCCCCCGAGTCGAAAGTTGCGATCTTTCGGGTACGGTCTCGAATTTCGATACCGAACACACCGAACGTCTGGTTCTGCGCGAAATGCCAAACTAGATCATTCGCGCTTGGTCCGGAACGTCCTACGGGCAGGAAAGTCGAGTTTTTACCGAAAAGCTCGCCGCGTCGAAAGTTGGTTGCGATCTTTCGGCCCTTTTGTCGAATTTCGATACCGAACCTACTGAACGTCTAGTTCTGCGTGAAATTCCAAAATAAATCATATGCGTTTCGTCCGAAACGTCCTCCAGGTGGGAAAGTCATGTTTTTACAAAAACGCCCCCGGCGTCGAAAGTTGCAATCTTTCGGGCACGGTCTCGAATTTTGATACCGAACACACTGAACGTCTGGTTCTTCGCGAAATGCCAAACTAGATCATTCGCGTTTTGTCCAGAATGTCCTACGGGCAGGAAAGTCGTGTTTTTACCGAAACACTCGCAGCGTCGAAAGTTGGTTGCGATCTTTCGGGCGTGTTCTCAAATTTTGGTACCGAACTCATTGAACGTCCAGTTCTGCATGAAATTCCAAAATAGATCATGCGCGTTTCGTCCGAAACGTCCCCCGGGTGGGAAAGTCATGTTTTTACAAAAATGCCCCCCGCGTCGAAAGTTGCGATCTTTCGGGCACGGTGTCGAATTTCGATACCGAACTCACCGAACGTCCGGTTCTGCGCAAAATCCCAAACTAGAACATTCGCGTTTGTTCCGGAACGTGCTACGGGCAGGAAAGTCGTGTTTTTACCGAAACGCTCGCCGCGTCGAAAGTTGGTTGCGATCTTTTGGGCGTGTTCTCAAATTTCGATACCGAACTCGCTGAACGTCTAGTTCTGCGTGAAATTCCAAAATAGATCACACGCGTTTCGTCCGAAACGTCCTCCAGGTGGGAAAAACGTGTTTTTACCGAAACACCCCCCGCGTCGGAAGTTGCGATCTTTCTGGCACGGTCTCGAATTTCGACACCGAACTCACCGAACGTCCAGTTCTACGCGAAATGCCAAACTAGATCATTCGCGTTTGGTCCGGAATGTCCTACGGACAGGAAAGCCGTGTTTTTACCGAAACGCTCGCCGCGTCGAAAGTTGGTTCCGATCTTTTTGGCGTGTTCTCGAATTTCGATACCGAACTCGCAGAACGTCTAGTGCTGCGTGAAATCCCAAAATAGATCACACGCGTTTCATCTGAAATGTCCTCCGGGTGAGAAAGTCGTGATTTACCAAAACGCACCCCGCGTCGAAAGTTTCGATCTTTCAGGCACGGTCTCGAATTTCGATACCGAAATCACCGAACGTCCGGTTCTGCGCAAAATGCCAAACTAGATCATTCGTGTTTAGTCCAGAACGTACTATGGGCAGGAAAGTCGTGTATTTACCGAAACGCTCGCCGCGTCGGAAGTTGGTTGCATCTTTCGGGCCTGTTCTCGAATTTCGATACCGAACTCGTTGAACGTCGAGTTCTGCGTGAAGTTCCAAAATAGATCACACGCGTTTCGTCCGAAACGTCCACCGGGTGGGAAAGTCGTGTTTTTACCGAAACGCCCCCCGCGTCAAAAGTTGCGATCTTTCGGGCACGGTCTCAAATTTCAATACCGAACACACTGAACGTCTGGTTCTGCATGAAATGCCAAACTAGATCATTTGCATTTTGTCCGGAACGTCCTACGGGCAGGAAAGTCGTGTTTTTACCGAAACGCTCGCCGCGTCGAAAGTTGGTTGCGATCTTTCATGCGTGTTCTCGAATTTTGGTACCGAACTCGCTGAACGTCTAGTTCTGCGTGAAATTCCAAAATAGATCACACGCGTTTCGTCCGAAACGTGCTCCGGGTGGGAAAGTCGTGTTTTTACCGAAACGCCCCCCGCGTCTAAAGTTTTGATCTTTCGGGCACGGTCTCGAATTTCGATACCGAAATCGCCGAACGTCCGGTTCTGCGCAAAATGGCAAACTAGATCATTCGCGTTTGGTCCAGAACGTACTACGGGCAGGAAAGTCGTGTTTTTACCGAAACGCTCGCCGCGTCGGAAGTTGGTTGCATCTTTCGAGCCTGTTCTCGAATTTGGATACCGAACTCGTTGAATGTCGAGTTCTGTGTGAAATTCCAAAATAGATCACACGCGTTTCGTCCCAAACGTCCACTGGGTGGGAAAGTCATGTTTTTACCGAAACGCCCCCCGCGTCGAAAGTTGCGATCTTTCGGGCACGGTCTCAAATTTCAATACCGAACACACTGAACGTCTGGTTCTGTGTGAAATGCCAAACTAGATCATTCACGTTTTGTCCGGAACGTCCTATGGGCAGGAAAGTCGTGTTTTTACCGAAACGCTCGCCGCGTCGAAAGTTGGTTGTGATCTTTCGGGCGTGTTCTCGAAGTTCGATACCGAACTCACCGAACGTCTAGTTCTGCGTGAAATTCAACTATAGATCATTTGCGTTTCGTCCGCAACGTCCTCCGAGTGAGAAACTCGTGTTTTTACGGAAACGCCCCCGCGTCGAAAGTTGCGATCTTTCGGGCACGGTCTCGAATTTCGATACCGAACTCAGTGAACGTCTAGTTCTGTGTGAAATTCAAAAATAGATCATTCGTGTTTCGTCCGGAACGTCCTCCAAGTGGGAAAGTCGTGTTTTTACCAAAACGCTTCCCGCGTCGAAATTTGCTTGCAATCTTTCGGGCGTGTTCTCGAATTTCGATACCGAACTCACTGAATGTCTTGTTCTGCGTGAAATTAAAAAATAGATAATTCGCGTTTCGTCCGAAACGTCCTCTGACCGGACCGGCAAAAGTGTGCGTCATTAGGGCGCCGGCCTCGGGTCAATGGTTTACTTTCTTAAAACAGGACTTTCCTCAAAATATGTAAAAACGAGTATAATGGATAGTCCGGAGTATGGATCCATAGGGAAAAGAAAGTTGGATTCAAAGATTTCGCAAATTGGTTTTTTCGACGTTTCGGACGTCAACCTCAAAGTTTGTTTGGTGTGGTTAACAATGATATTAACTAAGTGAGAGATTAAAACTAGATTAAGGAGTGGGGTTAAGTCCTAAAGTTTGGTCTATTCAAACCTTCCGTTGGTCTATCTCTTCTCCTTAAAACTCAATCTAGCCCCCGGTCTCGGGTTTTAGATCGGAAAATACTTCGATGAAAATCAGGATTTTAACTCATAAAATGGTTTGATGGATTCTTTCAAGTTCAAGGAAATGGGATCAAAAGATGAAGGACATCGATCCAAGTATTAGATATACCAACTCTAAGGATGGCTATAACTAAGCAAGGACTTAACTCTTCATTTTTGTTTCAATAGGAAGAACTTAGAAAGATCCATCAATGGACATTAGATACATATTGAGAAGATATAGACCAACATAGTTTTGAATAAACCTCACATTTAGACTTAACCCTCACTAGTTTAGCTATTCATATTTACCATAAACATGAGAAAAGTGAGAGAAAACATGATGAACAAACTTATCTAAAGAGAAAATATGAATGATCTAACCAAAACTATACTAGAAAACTCTTAGAAAATCAGATTTTAAGGTGAGAAATGCAATACTAATGGAAATATAAAAGTAACTCTTACCAATACTTGAGTGATTCCAAGAGAATACAAGCATTCACAAGAGAATAACACTAAAAGATTAACAACTTACTCAAAACTTGAAGAACAATGCATGAAAAACAAAATATCCTAAGGCAAAAGGAGGCAAGAGCTCTCAAAATCAGATTGAATTCTGTATATTCTATGTGTAATGTGTGTGAGAGAGCCCTTTAGCCAAGGAAAACAACCTACAAAATATCCTAACAAAACTAGGTGCTATATTACAATTCTATCCTTCAAATTGGCATAATAAGAACCTTCTTATTCTTTCATCAGACCAAAAGCCTTCTTGTCCCCTGATTTGGCACACAAATCAAGGCAAGGTGGTCCCCCAAAAGTCAGCCATCCCAAAGCAAAAGTTTGCTTTTGTCGAACTTGATACACCAGTGTCAAGTAATTGAGGCACCGGTGTCACTATGGCTCTGTATCTGGTATTGTTGTGATTGGCAGAGACACCGGTGTAAAGGAATTGAAGGCACCGGTGTCATGGGCACTCTGTATTCTCCATCTTTCTTTGCAATTGGCAGAGACACCGGTGTAAAGGAATCAGAGGCACCGGTGTCACTTGGTCTCTGCATCTTGGCTCTTCAGTTGGAATAAGGGGGAGACACCGGTGTCAAGGGAATGGAGCACCGGTGTCACTGATCTCTGGAAATTGCTTCTCCCAACCAAGTTCGGGCTTCGACCATTTGGACCTCGTTTGACTTTTGAAGAGTTGACTTAGGCACTTCAGGGTCCACTTTTCTCCGTTTGACCTGCAAGGGACATGAAATACCTTTTCGTGCGTTATCGAGTGTAAACATGGAATAATACGTGCACGCAAGTTAAATTAGACGTGTTGAGCCGTAAAATACACAATAACATGCGCTCATCACACCCCCAACTTGAATGTTACTAGTCCCTAGTAACTAATCAGGCAATCATGTCTCCTTAATGATGCGAGTGAACGATTATATGCTTTTTGTAGTATCCCAAGCGATTAGGATCATCGGGCACCACATCCAACTCGTGCATAGTGTTACGAACCCAAGTTGAACAATTCCGATCATTAGATGTGTGCAAAGTGTATGGTTTCCGATCTCTCTCACTCTCAAAAAGGGATTCTCTCCAGAATATGGCAATAGTCACCTCCCCTTAGTGCGCACAATGATGCAAAAGCGAACAAGAGGCTAAGTATTCCACAAAATTCAATAGACAAACACGAGAAGTATGTACGCACACGATTCACAAGGAATAAGAGAAAAAACAATTACCATACATTCTACACTACAATGCATATATTTGGGAATCCAAAACATGCTTAAGATCAAAAAGGACTTTATAGCTTATAACGATTCGGTTTTCAAAGAGATGTGTACAAAACAGTGCCGGCATACAATGAATGGCTCAGGTCATAACTACCCCAAATTTTTGCCGGCACTACCCACTACTCAATGCTATATATGTGATAACGCAAAAACAAATAGAAAAAACACAATTGGAAAACCACCGACTCCACATATGACATATGAACCTAAACTATCTCTCCACAATGCCAAGTCGGGTGTGTGTAGCATGCAATCACTGCTCCGGTGGTGGGGGCACATACACAACCAGTGCCCTATCTAACCCTGTATCAGCTTCAATAGACCCACCCTCTGCTGAATCACTCAAGTAGATCACATCTGTACCGGCAGGAGATTCAGAAGCATGGGTGGAGGGTGGATCAGTGGCATGTCTCACAGAAGGCCCAGTGGGTGTATCATCCCCAACTTCTTCAGTTTCGGATAGCACCGGTGTCATCACTTTCTTCTTCCCCTGTCCCCTTTCTCTGTTTTTCAGCTTTAGTACGTCATGGGAAGCCTTGGTGTGACGCTCCGGGAGATTTCCAGCAAAACTCTCCTTTTCTCCTCCCTCGTCACTCTCATCTTCATCTTCACTGTCATCCTTTTCACTATCCGTCTCACTTTCATTGACTTCATCGTTCTCCTCCTCATTCTCATCATCCCCACTTTCTTCACTCTCCTCATCAGAGCTCTCCACAAATTTCTTGCCTGCCAACTCACCCATATATTTTGCTGTAAACCGGGCAATGCTCAAACACTTTTGGATCTTCCTATCCGCTTTGTCCTGCCTTTTATGCACCTTTTTAAGCTCGTTCAAGATTAAGGCTTGGCGTTGGACAATGATCTCATTCCACTGTTCTTGTCTCTCTCGGGGGTTTTTGGATTTAGGTGCTTTCACACCGGAGTGGAAGTCGGGCTTGGAGTGTTTGTTGGATAGTGCATGGCTTTTGGCTTTGGAGGTTGCGGTGATTGGTCCGGGTACTCCCTCAGTCATCTTTTCACCTGCCCTTTTAGGCACCTTATGTTGCAAACAGAAATGAGTAACCATGGCCGGAAAGATTAAGTTCGTTGTCGCACTCGCCCTTTCTCTAAAGTACACCATCTCTTGGAAGATCGTTCGGCCGAAGTCTATCACCTTGCCCAACATGAAAGCATGCATGAAGGCTATCGTTCGCGGGGGTACCCTTTTGTCACTTGCCAAAGGGTACACATTGTGCTTCATGATTTTGTTGAGGAGACGGTAATCCTCCTTTAATCCCCCGGGTGAGAACTTTCCCTTATATCCCTTTGGATTTGTCATTACCCTCTTTGCAAACATCTTCCCATCAAAGGATGCCGGATCAAAAGCATATTTGGGAATGACAACGGTCTCTGGATCGGGTATAGGGCATTGCAAGTATTCTGATATCCTCTCGGCGGTGATCCACACGTTGACTCCTCTCACCTCCGCCACCATTCTTGGTTCGGAGGTGTTCAAATTTTCCAATCTCACCGACCGATAGAAACCTTCAACCATTCCTCGAATATATCCCGGGACCACTTCAAAGAACCAGGTCAAACCCCTTTGGTCCAATCTTTGGACAACCGCATTCGAGTCCGTCAAACTCTCCCTCAAGACTTGCCTTTCGCAAGTAACATTCTTTCTCTCAACCTTTTCTTCCCACTCTTTCTGTCCCTTATCCCCCTCATCTGTAATTCTCTATTTCTTGCTCCTAGACCCACTCTCTTCCCCTTGATTTTTTCGTTTTGAACCACTCGGGGTCTTAGAAGCAAGGGATTTCCTTGGAGTTGGCTTAGTTTTTGACTTGGAGCGGGAAGTAGAGGACATAGGGGCTTTCCCCTTACCCTTTGGTATGGCCATGGACGCGTTTTCAAGTTCCCTCCATATGAGATCGTCATTATCCGAATCGGATTGTGGTGGGGTGTCATCCGGGTTGGGCTCTCTAATGGAGATGCCCTTGCTCTTACGTCTAACCATTATGAATACGGAGAGAGAGATCAAAGTCTTACCCAGAATGATTCACACCAAGGAGAGGGAGAAAAACAGAGCACTTGAGAGATCAGCCCACTCAGATCCAAACCCTAACCCCTTTGTTGCAGTCGAACCAGAGGAGGAGAGAGAGAACCAGGCGCAGTGGAGAGAGATGGTGCGGTGGTTGGTGGGAGAGAGATGGAAGGCAGAGGGAGAGAGAGAGTCGGCTTTATAGAGAGAGAGAGAGATGAACCGGTGTGAGGAGGTGAAACGGCGCGGGAGTGAGACCGGTGTAACCCCCAATCGTTATAACGATTGGGGTTTTATAACCCTGATATTTTTTTTGAACTTTCCTCACAAGGCACCGGTGTAACGGTTTTTGAGGCACCGGTGTCAAGAAGCCTCTGTATCTTAGTTTTCTTTGTGGGGCAAGAGGAGGCACCGGTGTAAGGATTTGGAGGCACCGGTGTCAAGAAGCCTCTATATCTCAGTGGTTTGTGCTTGAGTAGAGGAGACACCGGTGTAATGGTTTTTGAAGCTCCGGTGTATTGCACTCTCTGTATCTCGGTTTTTTCTGTTTTTGAAGAAGAGACACCGGTGTAAGGTTTTGGAAGCATCGATGTCAAGACCTCTCTGCATTTCAGTTTTTTCTTGTGGAACAAAGGGAGGCACCGATGTGACAAATTGGAGGCACCGGTGTCTTTACCATTCTGTATCTCATCCATAGTGCTGTAGAGTGAAGCACCGTGTGACAATTTCAGAGGCACCGGTGTCAGGACCATTCTGTATCTCCTGAATTTTGATCTGTAGGGGAGCACACCGGTGTCATGGAAATGAGGCAACGGTGTCTTTGGGCTCTGTAAAATTCCTTTTCCCTGAGATATTTCCTCCCGATTGCAAAACCACACACACCAACAACAATACCCCATCCGACCTTATCTCATCCAGTTTCCTAAGCTTGTTTCAATGGATATGAATTGGACAAGGATCAAATCAAGGTCAATGAGACTCATATGTGGTACGGATCATGGAAGATGGCCTTTTATCATTTCTCAAATGTTTCATGAATTCCACAATGATGCACACAAGTGTAAAACATGAGTAAACACGCAGTTGTAGAAATAAGAGATCGATGATTTCAACTCTGTGGCATAGAATGGGTTAACATTGGATCTCCACTCACAACTCCTGATTCCAAATTGTTCAACAAAGTTCATGGTCGATGCACGTGTAGTGGAGTAGCAATTCATTGTTCAACGTGATGCTTGTGGGAACATATGTCAAGTTACTCGCAAGCATTTTAGGAGAAGATTGCCTAATACAACGATATGCCAATTTGTATTTATTTATTTATTTATTTATTTTTCAAAATTTTTCATGCTAAAAGGGACTAAAACAACTAAAACAACAATGGGCTAACACACTAATGAATCATTCTCCCCCCCCCCCCCCAACTTAAAGTTTGCATTGTCCTCAATGCAAAGAGATAACGCATCTTAAAGCATAAAAAGAGGGACAATCATACCCGCGAGGTGGAATGTCAACCACCATATACCTCGACCAAGTTTGAGGATTTCTCGTCACGTGCACTGTTTGTCATTGGAAGGGCTTCCAAGGTGTACTCTTTCAGCTCCAACTTATGGACCATAGCTAGTCACATAGGATCATCGCCGGAGCTTTGTTGGACTAACAACCGTAGCACATAGCTACACCCATGACTTTGGGCTCTTGAATGCTGCAATCACCCCGTACTTAGACCCAAACTACCAAGGCTGATGTGGTAGCGTGTACACCTTGCGAAGACTGAACCACCAACTACCTACTAAGAGCAAACATAACTTCATGGAACACAAAATTTCATTAGCGGGTTAGTCCAAAAATGACAATAAAAAGAAAATAAGCAATAAATCCACCAACTTCTTCATGCGAAGGACACGAGTACTACTTTTCTTCCTTGTCGAAGGCTGTGTTTCCCTATTGTTGGAAGGACAGTATGCGTGGGGTTCAACAATATCTTGAGAAGTAGCGCCATCATCTAATAGGCTACCACTCCCTTTGGAGGGGGCCCCCCCAAATTCCTTACCCCTTCATTCTGCTTTGAAGCAATCTCCACGGAACTTGACACTAAAGCCGAAAGGGTTCAGACAGATTTGTCATTGTCCACGCGCCTGCCGTCAGACCCAACCTCAAGGTACTACATACGTTGCTTGACAAGGTGGCTATACCAGACCGTCGGATGCCGTTCGAGCACGGCAAACACTGGAGGTATCACATACTCCAAGGATTTATAGTCTCCTAGACTTCAAATAAAGCTCACGGACCCAAATGATTAGGGTCCACATTGTCGACATCGGACCCCTCATAGACCGGGTCTCTCAATTCCTCAACGGATTCTTCAGGATCGAAATGTTCAATAAAAGGCTTCAATCGGTGGCCATTCACCTTAAATGAGGTTCCATTCTTAGGGTTCTCAAGTTCAACCGCTCCATGAGTGGAGACGGTTTTCACAATGTAGGGACCTCCCCACCGGGATCGCAATTTACCCGAAAATATATGCAACCTTGAGTTGTACAAAAGCACTTTCTGACCGGGGGTGAATGTTTTTCGGACAATGTTCTTGTCGTGAAAGGCCTTAACCTTACACTTGTAGATGTGGGCATTGTCATAGGCATCCCGGCGGATTTCTTCAAGCTCATCCAATTGGAGCTTGCGGTGGGCACCGGCTTCGGGCATCCGATAGTTTAATTGTTTGATAGCCCAAAAAGCCTTGTGCTCCATTTCCACCGGTAAGTGGCAAGCCTTGCCATATACCAAGCGGTAGGGAGACATGCCCAACACGGTTTTGTAGGCAGTACGGTAAGCCCACAAAGCATCAATGAGTCTAAGGGACCAATCTTTGCGATTCGGGTTTACCGTTTTCTCCAAGATGTGCTTGATTTCACGGTTGGCCAATTCAGCTTGGCCATTGGTTTGTGGGTGGTAGGCAGTGGACACTTTGTGGTTGACCCCATATTTCTTGACTAAAGCTTCCATAGGGCGATTGCAGAAGTGTGTGCCTTGATCACTGATAAGGGCTTTAGGCATACCGAACCTGGAGAAGATATTCTCTTTAAGGAATTGGACCACAACAGAGTGGTCATTGGTTCGGGTTGGAATGGCTTCCACCCACTTGGACACGTAATCCACAGCTAACAGAATGTAGAGATTCCCAAAAGAATTTGGAAAAGGACCCATAAAATCGATGCCCCAACAATCGAAAACTTCAATGATTAAGATAGGTTGGAGGGCCATCATGTTACGCCGTGATAAAGCACCCAACTCTTGACAGCGCGGGCAAGCCTTGCAGAATTTAAAGGCATCCTTGAAGATGTGAGGCCAATAGAAGCCACATTGTAGAATTTTAGCAGCTGTCTTCTTCGAGGAAAAATGCCCGCCACATGCCTCGGTGTGGCAGAAGGTCAAGATTGACTTCTGTTCATCATCGGGCACACACCGCCGGACAATTTGGTCCGGGCAAAATTTAAAGAGATAGGGATCATCGAAGACGAATCTCCTCACCTCAGCTAGAAATTTTCTCCTATCTTGAGGAGTCCAATGTGATGGGAGTTGCCCCGTGGCCAAGTAATTGACAATGTCAGCATACCACGGGCAACTTGAAATGGCCAAGAGTTGTTCATCGGGAAAGGAGTCGGGAATAGGTATGTTAGTGGTATGATCCTCAAACTCGAGGCGGGACAAATGGTCCGCCACCACATTCTCCACTCCTTTCTTGTCTTTGATAGTGAGGTCAAACTCTTGGAGAAGTAATACCCACCTAATTAGCCGAGCTTTAGCATCAGGCTTGGTCATGAGGTATTTGAGGGCGGCATGGTCGGTGTAAATCACAATGGGTGGTCCTATGAGATAGGACCGGAATTTGTCAAGAGCAAATACCGCCGCCAACAACTCCTTCTCGGTGGTCGTATAGTTCAATTGGGCATCATTCAGGGTCTTGCTTGCGTAAGCAATGACATGAGGCACCTTCCCATCCTTTTGGCCTAAGACCGCCCCAATGGCATAGTCACTAGCATCGCACATGAGCTCAAATGGTAAGTTCCAGTTAGGGGATTGCATGATGGGAGGAGTCGTGAGAGCGACTTTGAGTTTTGAAAAAGCCTCCTCACAATCATGCGTCCACACAAAAATCGTGTCTTTTGATAGCAAGTGACACAAGGGACGAGAAATGGCGCTGAAATTTTGAATGAAGCGCCTATAGAACCCGGCATGCCCAAGGAAAGAACGGATATCCTTGACACACTTAGGGGTAGGTAGTTTAGAGATAAGTTCCACTTTGGACTTGTCTACCTCAATCCCCCTAGAAGAGACTATATGCCCAAGAACGATACCTTGGGTAACCATGAAATGGCATTTTTCCCAATTAAGCACAAGGTTGGTCTCTTCACACCTCACAAGTACAGATTCCAGATTATTAAGACATGACTCAAAGGAGTCACCAAAGACAGAAAAGTCGTCCATAAACACCTCCACCACCTTTTCAATCATGTCGCTAAAGATACCCGTCATACACCTAGAAAAGGTGCCGGGAGCATTGCAAAGCCCAAAGGGCATGCGACGGTAGGCGAAAGTGTCAAATGGGCAAGTGAAAGTGGTCTTCTCTTGGTCCTCCAGGGCCACCTCTATTTGGTTATATCCAGAATAACCATCTAGGAAGCAATAAAATGGGTGACCGGCTACCCTCTCCAACATTTGGTCAATGAAGGGGAGAGGAAAGTGGTCTTTCCTTGTGGAGGAATTAAGCTTCCTATAGTCAATGCATACTCTCCAACCGGTGACAACACGTGTGGGGATTAAATCCCCTTCCTCATTGGCCACTACAGTCACCCCGGACTTCTTGGGAACCACTTGGATGGGGCTTACCCACTTGCTGTCGGCAATAGGGTAGATGATTCCCACATCCAACAATTTCAACACCTCATCTCGCACAACATCCCTCATGATGGGATTCAAACGGCGTTGGGGTTGGCGAGATGGTTTGATATCATCCTCAAGGTATATATGGTGTTTGCAAAGTAAGGGGCTTATACCTTGGATGTCAGCTATGGTCCACCCTATAGCAAGTGGAAATGCTTCAAAAGTGGGTACCCACCTCTCGGTACCCATCACCTCTTCTTCATTTAGGAGGGAGTAAATGTACTCAACCTCGGGTGAATCTAAGAACTCGGTCTCTTCTGCAGTAAGCATAGCCTCTAGGGGGTCGGAAAAGAGATGACAATCGACGTGTTCTTGGACAAGTGTGTCAATAATGCTCACGTCACGGATGTCATCATCATCCCCCATTTGGCTCCCAATGTTAAATATGTTGAGCTCAAGGGTCATGTTCCCAAACGTCATTTTCAGTAGCCCATTTCGACAATGGATCACCGCGTTGGACGTGGCCAAGAAAGGTCTTCCAAGTATGATGGGTGTTTGGGCTTAAAGATTCGACGAGGGACAAGTATCAAGGACTATGAAGTCTACCGGGTATACAAAGTTGTCCACTTGGACAAGCACATCCTCCACCAATCCCCTCGGTACCCGGACACTACGGTCGGCTAATTGAAGGGTCACCGAGGTTGGTTTCATGTCCCCCAACCCAAGTTGCTCATACACCGAGTATGGCAACAAATTTACACTAGCCCCCAAGTCAAGCAGGGCTTTCTCCACTATCTTTCCCCCAACTCTCACAAAAATGGTAGGACAACCGGGGTCCTTGTACTTGGGTGCAATGGGGGTTTGAATGATCGAACTAACTTGGTGTGTCAAGAATACCTTCTTCTGAACGTTGTGCTTGCGCTTGATTGTGCACAAGTCTTTCAAAAATTTAGCATAAGAAGGTATTTGCTTGATTGCATCAAGCAACGGGATATTTATTTTAACTTGCTTGAAAAGCTCAAATATCTCGTTGGAGTTCGTTAACTTGGGTAGAGGCCTCAATCTTTGTGGGAATGGGGCCGGCATTGGGCAAGTGGAGACCATGGGTTCTCCCATAGGGACAGATGTGGAAGTGGAAATGGGGGGAGATGGGGGGAAATGGGGGTAGAGGCCTCAATCTTTGTGGGAATGGGGCCGGCATTGGGCCTGTGCCCACGTTACGTCATCTCCATCACCACCACTGGACATCATCTTCACCATACGTCATCTTCACCGTAACCCCTGGTCATCATCTTCTCCATCGACGCCTAAAATCAAAGACCCAAAATACCCTAATCTTGAAATACCCTCAATCGACACCTTCCCGACCCTAAACCGATCTCTGATAACCCCAAAATCACAACTTCAAAACCCTATTTCGATTACCCAGCGACCATACAGCCCTCGGCGACCCCTACGAGACCCCATATGAGAACCATATCACCATAGCTGGTGTCGTACACCCTTGTTCATGTTGATTTGCTGTTGAACAGTACTTGATACTCTCTAAAATGTCTGACCCAGTTTGTGTCGGTCTTTGCAAGTAGTTTTCGGAGTGGGTTGCTGGTAATCTAGTCTTGGTTCTCACCCATATGGTCTGATACGAGACCCATATGTCCAGTTGGTTTCGATCCAGTCTGCTTCCAGTTTGAAATTCTATGATTGTTCATCTCGATACATGGCTGTGAATCTATGTCCAATCAATCAGTTGGGTTGATTAGTCTGTCGGTGGTGTTCGTGGTGAATTGAGGGTCTTTGCAATGGAATTTGGTACTGCTCCTAGTGTTCTAGCCTTGAACAATCTCGTATAGTTGACTAGTTGTTGTTCATAGTTGGAGTTTGGCAGTGTAGTGACTTTTGAGTGGTGGTTGATCAGTTGATTGGTCGTGGTTCATTGGTGAATTTGGTGTTGCTATTTGGGTTTGGTTATGGAGTTTGCTTCAGTAGTTTCTGGTGTTGTTGGTGGTTGTAGTTTTGGTGGTCGTGGCTCTCGTTCTGGAGGTTCTAGTTATAGTCGCATGTCAGAGGGAGGTGGTTCTGGTTTTCGTCGTGGTCGTGGCACCCGATTTTGTACTCATTGTGGGGGTACAAGTCATTCAATGGAGTATTGTTATGATCTTCATGGTTTTCCTCAGACTCATCCGATTGCTATTTTTGACGATACTGGGCAGGTTACTCATTCTTCTGTCGACAGTAGGGTGACTATCTCAGCAAAGGAGTATCAGCAGTACCAACGCCTAGTGTCACTTCAGACAGGTTCCTCCATTGCTACGCTATCTCAGACAGGTTCTTCCGTTGCTTGCATTCCGTCTTCTC
This sequence comes from Arctostaphylos glauca, assembly GCA_019985065.2. Lineage (NCBI taxonomy): Eukaryota > Viridiplantae > Streptophyta > Magnoliopsida > Ericales > Ericaceae > Arctostaphylos > Arctostaphylos glauca. The sequence goes on from JAHSPW020000004.1 coordinate 8,042,251, forward strand.
GTTCTTCTAATCATTGGGTTATTGATTCTGGTGCATCCGATTACATGACTGGTACTTCTAATGTTCTTTTGGATCGTCAGTCTCTCGGTAAACCATCTCGTGTTACCTTAGCTGATGGTTCTACCACCAATGTTACTGGTTTGGGTTCTGTTCATGTTACTCCCTCTCTCACTTTGGACTCCGTACTCCTAGTTCCTCGTTTTCCATTAAATCTAATGTCTGTTAGTAAACTTACCAAATCTTTGAATTGTTCTGTCACATTCTTTCCTAATTGTTGTGTGTTTCAGGATCTCAAGACGGGGAGGAAGATTGGTGGCGGTGTTGAACGTGGTGGCCTGTATTATTTTACCGATGATGTTCACCCTAACTCTATTGCTCTTCAGTCATCAGTGTCACCATATCAACATCATTGTCGTCTTGGTCATCCCTCTCTTCAGAACCTTAAAAGGCTAGTACCTTCATGTAGCCGTGTTGATGCTTTGCCATGTGAAGTATGTGAGTTTAGCAAACATCATAGAGTGTCTTTTTATCCTAGGATTGAGAGTCGTGTGTCACGCCCTTTTGAGCTAGTTCATTCTGATATTTGGGGCCCAATGCATGTTCCTAACTTGTTTGGCTTTCAATATTATGTTATTTTTGTCGATGATTTCTCTCGTGTCACATACCTTTATCTTATGCAAAAGAGGTCCGACTTATCTTTTATTTTTAAGTTGTTTTATATGGAAATCAAAACCGAGTTTGATACTTGCATTCGTGTATTTTGTTCTGATAATGCCCGTGAATATTTTAAAAATGCTCTTTCTCAGTTTTTTGATGATCACGGTATTATCCACCAGTCCTCTTGTCCTCGAACTCCACAACAAAATGGAGTTGCCGAACGCAAGATTCGACATTTATCAGAAGTTATGCCTGCAATGTTATTTCAAATGCAAGTTCCTAAGTCTTATTGGAGTGACGCGGTTCTTACCGCCTGCTATTTGATTAATCGTATGCCCTCTACTGTTCTTAGAGGTCAGATACCCCATAAGGTCTTGTTTCCCGGTCGTCCCCTCCACTCCTTACCCCTTCGAATTTTTGGGTGCACGTGTTATGTTCATGCTCTGGATCCTGACCGGAGCAAACTTGACCCTCGCTCCATTAGGTGCATTTTTCTTGGTTATTCTCGGACTCAGAAAGGGTATAAGTGTTATTCTCCATCTTTACGTCGTCATTTTGTGTGTGCTGATGTCACCTTTAATGAGTCTCTCCCGTTTTATTCGGAGTCTGTCACTACCAATGATCGGTTTGCGTCTGAGTCTGTGTTTCCTCTAGCTGTCCCGTCTGGTGTTGGTTCTTCGTCCCCACCTTTGCATGTCCCGTCTGGTGCTGGTTCTTCGCCAAAACCTTTGCAGGTGTCTACTCGCCGTCCTAAAATTCCACCAGTGTCATCTCAGCCTGAGCAATCTCAGTCTGAGCAACCAGTGTCATCTCAGCCAGCACAATCTCACCCTGCGCCATCTGAGCAAACAGCACCACCTTCGCCCACCACCGCTCCATCTTCCCCTCCGTTGCGGGATCCAGACAACCTTGATCTTCCTATTGCCCACCGTAAAGGTATTCGTTCATGCACTCTCCATCCTATTGCTCAGGTTGTTTCATATGATCATTTATCACCCTCCCTTCGTGCTTTTACTACTTCGGTTTCTTCCGTTTTTGTTCCTAACACTGTTCAGGAGGCCTTATCTGTGTCTGAGTGGCGGAAAGCAATGGAGGATGAGATGTCTGCTCTTCATCATAATGATACTTGGGAGTTGGTATCTCTTCCTGCTGGTAAAACTACTGTTGGTTGTCGTTGGGTATTCACTGTCAAATATCATCCGGATGGCACTGTTGAGCGGTATAAGGCCCGCCTTGTGGCCAAAGGCTATACACAGACATATGGGGTTGATTATGCAGAGACCTTTTCTCCGGTTGCCAAGATAAACTCTATTCGGGTTCTTATTTCTCTTGCTGCTAAGCTGGGTTGGCCCTTATTCCAATTGGATGTCAAGAATGCATTCTTACATGGTGCTCTGCTCGAGGAGGTCTATATGGAGCAACCTCCTGGGTTTGTTGCTCAGGGGGAGCATTCTCGGGTTTGTCGTCTTCGCAAAGCTTTATATGGTCTGAAGCAGTCCCCTCGAGCTTGGTTTGGTCGGTTTAGTGAGGCTGTACTGCAGTTTGGTATGCGTCGATTGCATTCAGATCACTCTGTATTCTCTCTTCAGTCAGAGCGTGGGAAAATAGTGTTGATTGTGTATGTAGATGATATCATTATTACTGGAGATGATCAGAAAGGTATTGATGAGTTGAAGCTATTCTTACAGCATCAGTTTCATACTAAAGATTTGGGTAAGCTTCGTATTTTTTGGGTATTGAGGTAGCAAGATCCAAGGATGGAATTAATTTGTCTCAACGTAAGTATGCATTGGATATTCTTGAGGAGACAGGTTTATTGGGAGCAAAACTTGTGGAGACCCCAATGGATCCTAACGTGAAGCTTTGTGTTGATCAAGGGGAGATATTTTCTCACCCAGGCCGGTATCGGCGCTTAGTTGGTAAGTTGAATTACCTTACCAATACACGTCCTGATATCTCTTTTGCTGTCAGTATGGTGAGTCAGTTTATGTCAGCTCCTCGACTTCCACATTGGGAAGCTTGTCTTCGTATTGTGAAATATCTTAAGGCTCATCCAGGACGTGGTCTGTTTTATCGGTCTAATGGTCATTTGCGTGTTGAAGCCTTTACCGATGCTGATTGGGCCGGATCACCATCTGATAGACGGTCCACTACTGGGTACTGTACTTTTGTTGGAGGCAATTTGGTCACATGGAAAAGCAAGAAACAAACAGTGGTCGCAAGGTCCAGTGCAGAAGCAGAGTATCGAGCCATGGCACACACATCTTGTGAGATTGTATGGCTGAAGGCTTTACTCGAGGAGTTAGGTTTTGGTGTGGAGTTACCTATTCCTATGTATTGTGATAATCAAGCAGCGATACATATTGCTTCAAATCCGGTATTCCATGAGAGAACAAAACATATTGAAGTCGATTGTCACATTGTTCGTGAAAAGATAGATGGTGGTGTGTTATCTACTCCGTTTGTTTCTACAGGAGCTCAGTTGGCCGATATCTTCACCAAACCACTGTTTAAACCACGTTTAGAGTTTTTATGTAACAAGCTGGGATTTTGTAATATTTATTCTCCAGCTTGAGGGGGAGTGTTAGAATAATATATCCTAGTTAGTTTAGGATTACGATTATGTATCCTAATCACTATCTCTATCTCTATCTCTATCTCTATCTCTAATCTCTATCTCTATCTCTATCTCTATCTCTATCTCTCCTATATATAGGAGCCTTTGTACACACACCTAATATACTTTTATTCTTTTCCATCTCGCTAATCCTAATCCTAAACTAACTAGGATATATTATTCTAACACTACCGAAACGCCCCCCGCGTCGAAAGTTGCGATCTTTCGGGCATCGGCTCGAATTTCGATACCAAACTCGCTGAACGTCTACTTTTGCGTGAAATTCAAAAATAGATCATTCTTGTTTCGTCCGAAACGTCCTCCGGGTGGGAAAGTCGTGTTCTTACCGAAAAGCTCCCCGCGTCAAAAGTTGCTTGCGATCTTTCGGGCGTGTTCTTGAATTTCGATACCGAACTCACCAAACGTCTAGTTCTGCGTGAAATTCAACAATAGATCATTTGCGTTTCGTCCGAAACGTCCTCCGGGTGGGAAAGTCGTATTTTTACGGAACGCCCCCGCGTCGAAAGTTGCGATCTTTCGGGCATGGTCTCGAATTTCGACACCGAACTCCGCGAACGTGTAGTTCTGTGTGAAATTCAAAAACAGATCATTCGTTTTTCGTCCGAAACGTCCTCCAAGTGGGAAAGTCGTGGTTTTACCAAAACGCTTCCCGCGTCAAAATTTGCTTGCAATCTTTCGGGCGTGTTCTCGAATTTCGATACCGAACTCACTGAATGTCTAGTTCTGCGTGAAATTAAAAAATAGATAATTCGCGTTTCGTCCGAAACGTCCTCCGGGTGAGGAAGTCGTGTTTTAACAGAAATGCCCCCGCGTCGAAACTTACGAACTTTCGATCACGGTCTCGAATTTTGATACCGAACTCACTGAGTGTTTACTTCTGCGTGAATTCAAAAAAAGATCATTCGCGTTACGTCTGAAACGTCCTCCGGGTGAGAAAGTCGTATTTTTATCGAAACGCTTCCCGCGTTGAAATTTGCTTGCGATCTTTCGGGCGTTTTCTCGAATTTCGATACCAAACTCACTGAACGTCTAATTCTGTGTGAAATTCAAAAATACATCATTCGCGTTTCGTCCGAAACGTCCTCCGGGTGAGAAAGTCCTGTTTTTACCGAAACGCTCCCCGCGTCGAAATTTGCTTGCGATCTTTCGGGCGTGTTCTCGAATTTCGATACCGAACTCACTGAACGTCTCGTTCTGTGTGAAATTCAAAAATATATAATGCGCGTTTCGTCCGAAACGTCCTTCGGGTGGGAAAGTCGTGTTTTAACCGAAATGCCCCCGCGTTGGAAGTTGCGAACTTTCGATCACGGTCTCGAATTTCGATGCCGAACACACTGAACGTCTAGTTTTGCGTGAAATTAAAAAAATAGGCCATTCGCGTTTCGTCCGAAACTTCCTCCGGGTGGGAAAGTCGTGTTTTTACCGAAATGCCCCCCCGTCGAAATTTGCTTGCAATGTTTTGGGCGTGTTCTCGAAAGTCGATACCGAACTTACCGAACATCTAGCTTTGCGTGAAATTCACACATAGGTAATTCGTGTTTCGTCTGAAACGTCCTCCGGCTGGGAAAGTCGTGTTTTAACCGAAATGCCCCCGCGTTGAAAGTTGCGAACTTTCGGTCACGGTCTCGAATTTCGATACCGAACGCACTGAACGTCTAGTTTTGCGTGAAATTAAAAAATAGGTCATTCGCGTTTCGTCCGAAACATCCTCCGGGTGGGAAAGTCATGTTTTTACCGAAACGCCCCCCGTCGAAATTTGCTTGCGATCTTTCGGGCGTGTTCTCGCATGTCGATACCGAACTCACCAAACATCTAGCTTTGCGTGAAATTCAAAAATAGATAGTTCACGTTTCGTTTGAAACGTCCTCCAGCTGGGAAAGTTGTGTTTTAACCAAAATGCCCCCACGTTGAAAGTTGCGAACTTTCAGTCACAGTCTCGAATTTCGATACCGAACTTATTGAATGCATGAACGTAAAAAATAGATCATTTCGTATTTCGTCTAAAACATCCTCCGGGTGGGAAAGTCGTGTTTTTACCGAAACATCCCCGTGTCGAAATTCGCAATTTTTCGGGCACGGTTTCGAATTTGGATACCGAACTCACCGAACGTCTAGTTCTGCATGAAATTCAAAATGAGATCATTCGCATTTCTTCCGGAACGTCCTCTGGGTGGGAAAGTCGTGCTTTTACCGAAACGACCGCGCGTCGAACGTTTCTTGCAATCTTTCGAGCGTGTTCTTGAATTTCGACACTGAACTTGCCGAACGTGTAGTTCTGCATGAAATTCAAAAATAGATCATTCGCAATTCGTCCGAAACGTTGTCCGGGTGGGAAAGTTGTGTTTTAACCGAAATGCCCCCGCGTTGAAAGTTTCAAACTTTCGGTCACGGTCATGAATTTCGATACCAAACTCACTGAACGTCTAGTTCTGCGTGAAATTCAACAATAGATCATTTGCGTTTCGTCTGCAACGTCCTCCAGGTGGAAAAGTCGTGTTTTTACCAAAACGCCCCCGCGTTGAAAGTTGCGATCTTTCGGGCACAGTCTCAAATTTCGATAACAAACTCGCCGAACGTCTAGTTTTGGGTGAAATTCAAAAATAGATCATTCTTGTTTCATCCGAAACGTCCTCCGGGTGGGAAAGTCGTGTTCTTACCGAAAAGCTCCTCGCGTCGAAAGTTGCTTGCGATCTTTCGGGCATGTTCTCGAATTTCGATACCGAACTAACTAAACGTCTAGTTCTGCGTGAATTCAACAATAGATCTTTTGCGTTTCCTCCACAACGTCCTTCGGGTGGGAAAGTCGTGTTTTTACCGAAACGCCCCCGCGTCGAAAGTTGCGATCTTTCGGGCACGGTCTCCAATTTCGATTCTGAACTCGGCGAACGTCTAGTTCTGCGTGAAAGTCAAAAATAGATCATTCGTGTTCCGTTCGAAACGTCCTCCGGGTGGGAAAGTCGTGTTTTTACCAAAACGCTTCCCGCGTCGAAATTTGCTTGCAATCTTTCGGGCGTGTTCTCGAATTTCGATACCGAACTCACTGAATGTCTAGGTCTGCGTGAAATTCAAAAATAGATAATTCGCGTTTTGTCCGAAACGTCCTCCGGATGAGAAAGTCGTGTTTTAACCGAAATGCCCCCGCGTCGAAAGTTTTGAACTTTCACTCACGGTCACGAATTTCGATACAGAACTCACTGAACATTTACTTCCGCATGAAATTCAAAAATAGATCATTCGTGTTTTGTCCGAAACGTCCTCCGCGTGAGAAAGTCGTGTTTTTACCGAATTGCCCCCGCGTCGAAATTTGATTGCGATCGTTCGGGCGTGTTCTCGAATGTCGATACCGAACTCACTGAACGTCTAGCTCTGCGTGGAATCCAAAAATAGATAATTCGCGTTTCGTCCAAAACATCCTCTGGCTGGGAAAGTCGTGTTTTAACCGAAATGCCCCCGCATTGAAAGTTGCGAACTTTCGTTCACGGTCTCGAATTTTGATACCGAACTCACTGAATGTCTAGTTTTGCATGAAATTAAAAAATAGGTCATTCGCATTTCGTCCGAGAACATCCTCCGGGTGGAAAAGTCGTGTTTTTCCAGAAATGCCCCCCGCGCTGAAATTTCCTTGCGATCTTTCGGGCGTGTTCTTGAATGTCGATACCGAACTCACTGCACATTTCGCTCTGCATGAAATTCATAAATAGATAATTCGCGTTTCGTCTGAAACGTCCTCCGGCTGGGAAAGTCGTGTTTTAACCGAAATGCCGCCGCGTTGAAAGTTGCGGACTTTTGGTCACTGTCTCGAATTTCGATATCGAACTCACTGAACGTCTAGTTTTGCATGAACTTAAAAAATATATCATTCGCGTTTCGTCCGAAACATCCTCCGGGTGAGAAAGTCGTGTTTTTACTGAAACGCCCCCGTGTCGAAATTCACGATTTTTTGGGCACGGTCTCGAATTTGGATACTGAACTCGCCAAACGTCTAGTTCTGTGTGAAATTCAAAAAGAGCTCATTCGCATTTTTACCGAAACGAACCCGCGTCGAAAGTTACTTACGATCTTTCGGGCATTTTCTCAAATTTTGATACCGAACTCACTGAACGTCTAGTTCTACATGAAATTCAAAAATAGATCATTCGGGTTTCGTCCGCAACGTCCTCCACGTGGGAAGTCGTGTTTTTACCAAAACGCACTCGTGTCGAAATTTGCGATCTTTCGGCACGGTCTCGAATTTGGATACCGAACTCGCCGAATGTCTGTTTCTGCGTGAAATTCAAAAATAGATCATTAGCGTTTTGTTCAAAACGTCCTCTGGGTGGGAAAGTAGTGTTTTTACCGAAACGACCCCGCGTCAGAAGTTGCTTGCGATCTTTCGGGCGTGTTCTCGAATTTCGATACCAAACTCATTGAACGTATAGTTCTGCGTGAAATTCAAAAATCGATCATTTGCATTTCGTCCGCAATGTCCTCAGGGTGGGAAGTCGTGTTTTACCGAAATGCCCCCGCGTCGAAAGTTGCGATCATTCGGGCATAGTCTTGAATTTCGATCCCGAACTCGCCGAACGTCTAGTTCAGCGTGAAATTCAAAAATAGATCATTTGCGTTTCGTCCGAAACGTCTTACGGGTAGGAAAGTCGTGTTTTTACCGAAACGCTATCCGCGATGAAAGTTGCTTGCGATCTTCCGGGCGTGTTCTCAAATTTCGATATTGAACTCACTGATCGTCTAGTTCTGTGTGAAATTCATAAATAGATCATTCGCGTGTCGTCCGAAACGTCCTCCGAGAGGGAAAGTCGGGTTTTTCCCGAACCGTCCCAGCGTCGAAAGTTGCGATCTTTCGGGCACGGTCACGAATTTCGATACCGAACTCGCGAAACTTCTAGTTCTACGTGAAATTCAAAAATGTCCTCCGGGTGGGAAACTCGGTTTTTACCGAAACGCCCCCCCGTCAAAAGTTGCGATCTTTTGGGCACTGTCTCGAATTTCGATACCGAACTCGCTGAACGTCTAGTTCTGCACGAAATTCAAAAATTGATTATTCGCGTTTTGTCCGAAACGTCCTATGGCAGGAAAGTCGTGTTTTTACCGGAACGCCCCCGCATCGAAAGTTGCTTGCGATCTTTCGGGCGTGTTCTCTAATTTCGATACTGAACTCGCTGAATGTTTAGTTCTGCATGAATTTAAAAAATAGATCATTCGTGTTTCCTCCGAAACATCCTCCGGGTGGGAAAGTCGTGTTTTAACCGAAGCGCCCCCAGTCGAAAGTTGCAAACATTCGGGCACGATCTCGAATTTCGATACCAAACTCACTGAAAGTCTAGTTTTGCGTCAAATTCCAAAATAGATCATTCGCGTTTCGTCCGAAACGTCCTACGGCAGGAAAGTCGTGTTTTACCGAAACGCTATCCGTGTCGAAAGTTGCCTGCGATCTTTTGGGCGTATTCTCAAATTTCGATAAAGAACTCGCTGAACGTCTAGTTCTGCGTGAAATTCCAAAATAGATCACAAGCGTTTCGTCCGAAACGTCCTCCGGGTGGGAGAGTTGTGTTTTTACTGAAACGGACCCGCATCGAAATTCGCGATCTTTCGGGCAAGGTCTCGAATTTGGATACCGAACTCGCCGAACATCTAGTTCTGCGTGAAATTCAAAAATAGATCATTCGCGTTTCGTCCGAAATGTCCTCCGGGTGGGAAAGTCGTGTTTTTATCGAAACGCTCCTAGCATCGAAAGTTGGTTGCGATCTTTCGGGCGTGTTCACAAATTTGGATACCGGACTCACTGAACTTCTAGTTCTGCGTGAAATTCAAAAATAGATCATTCACGTTTCGTCCAAAACGTCCTCCGGGTGGGAAAGTCGAGTTTTTACCGAAACGCCCCGCGTCGAAAGTTGCGATCTTTCGGGCACGGTCTTGAATTTCGATACCGAACTAGCCGAACGTCTAGTTCTGCGTGAAATTCAAAAAAAGATCATTCGAGTTTCGTCCGAAACGTCTTCCGGGTAGGAAAGTCGTGTTTTTACCGAAACGCTCCCCATGTCGAAAGTTGGTTGCGATCTTTCGGACGTGTTCTCGAATTTCCATACCGAACTCACTAAACGTCTAGTTCTGCGTGAAATTCAAAAATAGATCATTCGCATTTCTTCTGGAACGTCCCACCGCAGGAAAGTCGTGTTTTTACCGAAATGCTCCCCGCTCCGAAAGTTGCTTGCGATCTTTCGGGCGTGTTCTCGAATTTCGATACCGAACTCACTGAACGTCTAGTTCTGCGTGAAATTCAAAAATAGATCATTTGCGTTTCGTCCGCAACGTCCTCCGGGTGGGAAGTCATGTTTTTACCGAAACGCCCTCGCGTCGAAAGTTACGATCATTCGGGCATGGTCTTGAATTTCGATCCCGAACTCGCCAAACGTCTAGTTCAGCGTGAAATTCAAAAATAGATCATTTGCGTTTCGTCCGAAAGGTGCTCTGGTTGGGAAAGTCGTGTTTTTACCGAAACGGTCCCCGCGTCGAAAGTTGCTTGCGATCTTTGGGCATGTTTTCGAATTTTGATACCGAACTCACTGAACGTCTAGTTCAGCGTGAAATTCAAAAATAAATCATTCTCATTTCGTCTGAAACGTCCTCTGGGTGGGAAAGTCGTGTTTTTACCGAAACGCCCCCGCATCGAAGTTATGATCTTTCGGGCACGGTCTCGAACTTCGATACCAAACTCATCGAAGGTCTAGTTCTGCATGAAATTCAGAAATAGATTATTCGCGTTTCGTCCGAAACGTCCTACGGCAGGAAAGTCTTGTTTTACCGAAACGCTACCCGCGTCGAAAGTTGCTTGCGATCTTTCGGGCGTGTTCTCGAGTTTCGATACCGAACTCACTGAACGTCTCCTTTTGCGTGAAATTGAAAAATAGATCATTCGCGTTTCGTCCGAAACGTCCTCCGGGTGGGAAAGTCGTGTTTTTACCGAAACGGACCCGCGTTGAAATTCGCGATCTTTTGGGCACGATCTCAAATTGGGATACCGAACTCGCCGAACATCTAGTTCTGCGTGAAATTCAAAAATAGATCATTCGCGTTTCGTCCGAAACGTCATCCGGGTAGGAAAGTCGTGTTTTTACCGAAACGATCACGCGTCGAAATTTAGTTGCTATCTTTCGGGCGTGTTCTCGAATTTCGATACCGAACTCACTGAACGTCTAGTTCTGCGTGAAATTCAAAAATAGGTCATTTGCGTTTCGTCCGCAACGTCCTCCGGGTGGGAAAATCATATTTTTACCGAAATGCCCCCGCATCGAAAGTTTTGATCTTTCGGGCACGGTCTCCTATTTCAATACCGAACTTGCCGAACGTCTAGTTCTGCGTGAAATTCAAAAATAGATCATTCGCGTTTTGTCCAAAATGTCCTCCCGTTGGGCAGGTCGTGTTTTTACCGAGACGCTCTCGACGTCGAATGTTGTTTGCGATCTTCGGGCGTGTTCTCGAATTTCGATACCGAACTCATTGAACGTCTAGTTCTGCATGAAATTGAAAAATAGATCATTCGCGTTTCGTCCTAAACGCCCTCCAGGTGGGAAAGTCGTTTTTTTACCGAAACGGACCCGCATCGAAATTCGCGATCATTCGGGCACGGTCTCGAATTTGGATACCGAACTCGGCAAACGTCTAGTTCTGTGTGAAATTAAAAAATAGATCATTCGCGTTTTGTCCGAAACGTCCTCCGGGTGGGAAAGTCGTGTTTTTACCGAAATGATCCCGCGTCGAAAGTTACTTGCGATCTTTCGGGTGTGTTCTCGAATTTCGATACCGAACTCACTGAACGTCTAGTTTTATGTGAAATTCAAAAATAGGTCATTTGCGTTTCGTCCACAACGTCCTCCTGGTGGGAAAATTGTGTTTTTACAGAAATGCCCCCGCGTCGAAAGTTGAGATCTTTCGGGCACGGTCTCCAATTTCGATACCGAACTTGCCGAATGTCTAGTTCTGCATGAAATTCAAAAATAGATCATTCGTGTTTCGTCCGAAACGTCCTCCGAGTGGGAAAGTCGTATTTTCACCGAAACGCCCTCGCGTCGAAATTTGTGATCTTTCGGGCACGGTCTCGAATTTGGATACCGAACTCGCCGAACGTCTAGTTCTGCGTGAAATTTAAAATTAGATCATTCACATTTCGTCCAAAACGTTCACAGGGGGGTAAAGTCGTGTTTTTACCGAAATGCCCCCGCGTCAAAAGTTATGATCTTTCGGGCACGGTGTCGAACTTCGATACCGAGCTCGCCGAACGCCTATTTCTGCGTGAAATTCAAAAATAGATTATTCGCGTTTCGTCCGAAACGTCCTATGGCAGGAAAGTCATGTTTTTACCGAAACGCTCCCTGCGTCGAAAGTTGCTTGCGATCTTTCGGTCGTGTTCTCGAATTTCGATACCGAACTCACTGAACGTCTAGTTCTATGTGAAATTCAAAAATACATCATTCTCATTTCGTTCGAAACGTCCTCCGGTGAGAAAGTCGTGTTTTAACCAAAACGCCCCCGCGTTGAAAGTTGTGAACTTTCGGGCACGGTCTCGAATTTCGATGAATTTCGATACCGAACTCACTACACGTCTAGTTCTGCGTGAAATTCAAAAATAGATCATTCGCGTTTCGTCCGAAACGTCCTCCGGATGAGAAAGTTGGGTTTTTATCGGAAAGGCCCCCGCGTCGAAAGTTGCGATCTTTCTGGCACGTTCTCGAATTTTTATGCCGAACTCGCCGAAAATCTAGTTCTGCGTGAAATTCAACAATAGATCATTCGTGTTTCGTCCAAAACGTCCTATGGCAAGAAATTGGTGTTTTTACTGAAACGCTCGTCGCGTCGAAAGTTTCTTGCAATCCATTGATACCAGATTTTGCCCCCACCGCTCAAACTATTATGAGAAATGCCATCAAAAAGGGTTCAAAAGAACTTGTGCACAAAAAGACTATTTTGCCCTTGCACAATCCAGGGTTCTTGAGTACTATTCGCGAGACCACTTCATGAAATCATGAGAACCTCATACTATTGATCAGTATGACGACACGAGTCCAGTGACAGTGATTGGGGTGAACTCGAACAACGCCGACAATTTTCGATTGTTCAGAATGGAGTCTCGGAGGCACGATTTATGAGCTGATATGTTCAGATATCGAGAGGCACATGTTATTGATCAACACAGAAATATGAGTCCATCGGCTGCATCCATGGTCAAATCTGAGTTCGGCAATTCAAGAAGTGGCATTTTAAAGAATATGTAGTAGCATACCGGTGATTATTTGGGAGCTAGGTTTATGAGCCGACATGTCCATAAATCAAATATTAAATTTAAAATGATCCTCTCGAAGATACGAGTCCATTGGCCGTACCCGTGGTCAAATCCGAGTTCATTTGGACATCCGAAGATAAAAAAAATAGCGCGCCAAGGCATTTTATAATATAATGGCATTTTTGTAAATATCAAAAAGGACTGATGTCAGCATTACGTCAGCGTGGTACGCGCAACCACGCGCGCGTGTGGGACACGCACCGACCGCACACGGCTGGCACGCCGTGCGAGGCGCGTGGGCCGTGACAGGCGGCTGAGCCACATGCAGCTGTGGTCAGATCCTATGTGGGCGTGCGTTGGGCGCGGCACTGACGTGGCCAGCCCCCATTGGCTGGCGGCTATTGGTCTTCTCTCTCTTCCCGTGTGTCTCTCTCTCTCTGTGCCACGCGTTGTCTCTCTCCCCTCTCACCCACACACAATCCCTTTCTCTCTCTCACTCTTCCCCCGGAGGTTCTCTTTCTCCTCTCTCTCACCGCTTTTCTCTCCTCTCTCACCGTGACACCTGTCTCTTTCTCTCTCCTCTCTCCGCTCTCTCAGCCGTTACTCTCTCTCTCTCTCTCTCTCTCTCTCTCTCCCTCCTCTCACCACTGCCTCTCTCTTTCTCTCTCTCCTCTCTTTTCTCTATAAAAACCAAGTGTTTTGCACTTAATTGGAAGAGGAATTTTTGGGAGGACATTTTTGCGGGAGGAAAATTTAAGGGCAATCACCAGTTTAGATTTTTAGGAACACCTTCTGCTAAGTAAAACCCTTTTTGATTTCTTTCTTTTTCAGACGTCCCATACATTTTCCCGAGTGCGAAAAACCTCGGAAGAGAAAAACTTCAATCACTTCGTTGTCAAAATGTTTTTCGACTCCATAGTCATGGAACGTTCGATACCCAGAGTAAATTAGAGTTAGGATTTTTAGCTAGAACTTTGGGCCCAAAAACAAGAGGAAGTTCTACCCAATTATTTTCAGATTTAGAAAGATCCGAACGTGCTATTATATTAGCATACCTCGCGATAACAGGGCTTCAAACCCAGTGTTATGTCGGGTTATGGTTTTATTTAATCGTTTGCGTGTCTTTCTTATTTTCATGTAATCAGCTGATTTGAATATCAATACAAGGTATCATTGCAACAACCCATTTTATTTTAATTTTTGCCTTTCTTATTTAATTTCTGCTCTGATTATTTAATTTCTATTTTTTTCTTTTTTATTTAATGTAAATATTACGCTTATAAGTATTGATATTCGCATCTCTAGTCCGCAACTCTAGAAATTTCTAGTCCATTTCTAGAGATTTCTAGTCCGCATTTGTAGAATGTCAGAATATTATTTTTTCTGTCTTGTCTCTTTTATTTACACTCTCGACATATTGCTCGATTGCGTCGGCACCTGTCAGAGTTAACTCCTAACCTTTTTCCTTTCCCGGATCCCGTAACTTTTTCTTTTTTTACCCCTTTCCCATCTCACCGTAACAGTTACTGCTATTTTCTTTTTATTTCACGTAAAATCAATAAAAGGAAAAAAATCCGTTACTTCATAGCTAAGTTATATGAATAGTGCTGTTAGTTCACGCTGACACACTATCCATACCACCTGGTTAAAAATCCCGATAATCTCAGAATTCCGTAAACACACGGGTGACATAAGTAGTCCATACTAGTATTTTGGAATGAAAATTTAACGGGCAGTCCACGTTATCTTTTCACGACAGATTATCGTGATCGAAGTGACATTTATTATATTCTACAATTTGGACCATCAGTGTTTGTGTAGCTATCGGGATGAAGGATTGCAGATAAAAATAAATAAATAAATTTAAGCAAATGCGTGTCCTGCCTAAAAACTGAGAAACATGAATAGCCATTGCGCTGCCCATGTCTCACGGTCTTGGGCTCCGATAATCTTAACATAAAGTATGTCATGCAAATTAACAGTTTATGTCAATTTTGCATATCGTGGTTTCTCGAAAGCTTATTGGAGCGGCATTTACACTTTGCACCAAATTAACCTTGAATTTTAACGCTGGTGACATAGGTAGTTAGCGGGAAATACATGAAAATGCGATAGCAGCTAACTTGGTTTAGGCCAAGACGGCATATTGCAATTTCAAGAAAGGTTAATTCATTAATAAAACGGAATCGGATCATTGTTAAACTTGAAAATTCCTACCAAGGATTTAAAGTACCTGGCACTTGGGAACAGAAACATGACGTGCAGATACCAGTTTGCATATCCTGTTTCGGTCAAAGTTTAACATATGTCTGTTTCAATATTTTTGCCACCGTGAGCTGAATTGCGTGAGCCGAAGTCATGCCCGCCACTCGATTTAACTTTTGATCCAATTGTACAGTCAATCACTAGATATTTATCAAATTTGGCCAAGGATAATAAAATGAAGTTAATTGGGAAAATAAAGTACCGAAAGGGCGATGTTGGGTGCCTAACACCTTCCCAACTCGTAACAGTGAATCCCCGTACCCATCTCTATTTTCAAGACCAGATTTCTTTTAAAGGAGTCATTTTATACACAGAGTCGTATTTCTGAGTTAAAATTAAATTATTTTTCTAAGGACATCTTCTTTGAAAATGGTCTTAGAGGGTGACTTGACACACCCGAATTTCATGTCAAGTGGCGACTCTGAGTTTTAAATAAGTCCCAGCTGTTAAACAATTTTCATCTTTCGTTGCATTATAAGTCAAGAAATTATTCAGCCCCATTCAACAATTCATTATTCGCGAGGGGTTTAAGGAAATTTCTGGGCGCGACAAACATCTCTTCCTCCACAATTATGTGACAATCTAGACTTTGTTCACATAATTATCACTATTATAGTAACATTTATAAGCCCCTTATTCGTGACAACCCACTATGTCACGCCATCTTTGTTGGAAGAAGAGGCTAACAAAATAAGAAATGATCTCCAATAGATATATTTCCACATAGAGTAATTGATTGCTCATACGCTTAATGCTTGAAGCTTCAAATAACAAGTGTTAATATGACCTTTCAATAAAAGGACCTTACACTATACTATGAAAACCTTAGAATAGAATCTGAAACATTACGACCACTCTTTCTTGAGCAGTACACCAATTTGCAAATTCTTTCACGATATAGAATGTTGCAATTAAAAAATTTCTAAAAACAAAAACACTTCGGTAGTTAAGCCTGAAAACTAACCAGAATTGCACCTTGCAATCGGTAATTAATGGTCTCTCATGGTTAACATCCGACAACATTGGACACCAAACCAACTAGGATAGTCAGCTCTCACCGGGAGACTCAAGTTCATAGCCCAACAATAAAATTACATGTTAGACAATGAAAAGTCAGTAGTCGTCTAGTATAAAAAATGGTGGCTAGTCAAAAAGTCACACCATGATATTAAATACGCCAAACTCTTTATTAGAATGGGTATTCCGAATTTGGAACAGGTAATACAGTTTATATGGTTGAAATTGCTGTGGCTTGATTGCCCTGGTTTAATACCAAACAAGAGCCAAATAGTGCCTTCTCGAAGTTACTGTTTGAAAGATGACTAAAAGGAAAAAACATTTTTCACAGAGAAGGCTACTAGGTTCCCCAAATTGCCCAGCCGTAGGATATACTTTGCTTACAATAGTCTTCCACCCACGCAGATGCAAGACATGACTATCGTGCAAATACCAGAGACTCAAACCCTTGTGCACACACAACCGCATGGATGGAAGTGCCACAACGGAAAGAAGGGAGCTCGCCGTAGGCCCAACCTTGAGAATTAAAGGGATGCGATGTCACAAAAAATCATGCCATTTGAAACTACCTTATGATTTAAAATCTTTAAAAATGAAATGACATGACTATGGATTTTAATTTGATATGTCATGCCCTTTAGTAAAATGTGTACCTTAAAAGAAAATACTAGATGGTTAAAAGAAGAGGAGAGGATTTAAGTGTCTAGAAGGGGGGAATTGGATTTGAGTGGAATCCATATGAGGCCCTTCCTATTCACTAACAAGGAAACATTTTATAAGAAAATACCAGATGGTTAAAAGAAAACAAACCCCCCCCCCCCCCCCCCCTAAAAATCCTTAAAAAATCTTTCACACATGTTCAAGGGTCACAAACAACACCATTGTTAATTTGAAGGCACCATCTAATAACTTAAAGCACCCGTTAATGCCAACTTGCGAAAGAAAATCAGTTTCCGTTTTTATGCATGGAAAATGATTAAACAATATGGTTGCCTAATTCTCAATGCACAGTTTAGACCAAGGAAAATCGACTGAGAAAAACCAAAACCAAACATTAAAAAATCTGATATATTCACTCATAGCAGGATTTCACTTATTTCGATTCTGCTTGTGAACTTTAAACGTTTTGATTTTGATTTCATTGTTCAAACAAAAGCCACCATGTAGAGTCATGGGCTACACCTACGCATTACACTACATCAGAAGCATCATATATCCAGAGGGGTTCCAAAGTGGAAAAAGGTTTTGCATAATTAGGTTTGACAGGAAGATTGAGCGCGTAGTCAGTGTGATAGAAGTAATTTTCTCAAGATCATATGAAATTGTGTTCTAAAGCAATGGATAAAGACATTGACGGTCGTGATAATACTTCTCCAAAGATGATGACGGCAACACAAGACGAATCACAATAAACATATACCATGCAAAAAACCAAAGATTTACACAAAACATGGACACAAAGTACACATAATGAACTGCAAAAAAAAATACACATAAATTTTCTAACAATTTTAAGACAAATTACTATGGACGTCTTGCAAGGACACCAAAAGATCTAAGTCTACACCTACTCAAAAACAAAGGTGACAGTGTATCTCAGTTAGAGTACTCCCAAATTATTGAAAGTCTGATGTACTTAATGAACTGCACACGCCTAGATATTCCTTGCGCTATGAGTAAGTTAAGTAAATACACCCATAATCCAGGCAAAGAGCATTGAAAGGCTATCATTAGGGTCCTTAGATATCTAAGGTACTCCATAAATTATAGTCTAAACTATACTATGTACACTGCAGTGTTAGAAGGATATTGTGATGCCAACTGAATATCGGATACAAAAGATTCCTAATCCACTAGTGGTTACATCTTCACCCTTGGAGGTGTAGCTGTATCTTGGAATTCTACGAAGTAAACTTGTATAGCAAGGTCAACAATGAAATCGAAATTCATCGCTTTGGATAAAGCTGGGGAAGAAGTTGAATGGCTTCAATATTTCATAGAAGATATTCCGGTGTGGCATAAACCTGTGCCGACAATATGTATCTATTACGATAGCCAATCGGCAATTGGCAAGGCATAGAGTAATATGTATAACAGTAATTCTAGACACATTCATCGTAGGCACAATACTGTTAAACAACTACTCTCAAGTGGGATTATTTTCATCGAATATGTGAAATCAAAGGATAATATCGCGGATCCATTAACTAAAGGATTGTCCAGAGGGTAGGTGTATAATACGTCGAGGGGAATGGGACTTAAGCCTACTACATTGGAGTCACAATAATGGAAACCCAACCTAGTTGACTGGAGATCCCAAGATCTAAGTTCAAAAAGACAACCAAGTTATGTGTGAACTCACCAGAGTCTCCCTCCTATCCTATTCCTATGTTGAAGATGCATAGTGATGCTGCATCATGAGTAAGGTTAAGCTTTGCTTTTAATAATTCTTACATCTTGAGAAACCAAATAGAGTATAGCAAGATACTCTTAATGAAAATCACCTATATGCGTGTGAACTGGGGCCGGTTCTATGAGAATTGACAAGGCTAAATTCTCTAGAGTACTCATGAAAGACCAGGTCCTGTTCAGGGTCAAAATGAACACAACCGTAAGAACCAGATTGTGTCAGAGATATTTTGTGTGAATTCTATTATCTTGATTTACACTAACGGCTGAACAATTCAAGGCGCCAGTAAACATGATAGTCTTTCACAAGAAAAGATTCAAGGCCCAAAACTACCTATCCTTTGTAGAATCTCTCTTTAATTGTACTTTATTAGAATTTGCATATTGTTGCATTTCGTATTATTCAGTTTCATTTATGTGGGGATTGTTGAAAAAATTATTTGGAAAAATATAATTTTAGCTAAATTGGACCTAAAATAAAAGTGGGTCCCACATAACATTATGTGTGGGTCCAAGTGGAAATGTGTTTACTTCTAATTGGAGATTAAGATTATGTATTTGGTTGGACAAAACCATTTACATATGAATTAGAAATTGAATCCAAAGTATGCACCAAAGTTTGGTTGGAAAAGGTAAAAATGATATTAGTCCCACATAGAAAAAATGTGAAACTCTCAAGTAGTTTATATAGCTTGACACTAGTTAAGAATTTTGGTTTCAAGGGGCACCCCACTTTTGTGGATGAGAAAGGACTTAGGTACCATGGGCTTTGGCCCAAACTACCACATGCGTGCACGCCGCTGTCATCATCCAACCGACTGACTGTGCTGTGTCGGGCTCGAGTTCGAGTCATTTAGATAATATTATTTTTGGTAAACATTTATTTAATTAAATTAATTTTTTTTCTAGAATTTTATTTATTGAATCCGGTTAACCCGTTCAGAGGTTCTCGACTTGTGTGACCCAACAAAATTTGACCATTGACCTTGGGCGGTTCCTGACCGTTGACCCAACATCTGTGATCCTTGGACCGAACCAATACATTTGACCGAACCAATTTTCTTTAGTGAATTGGTGCTACCCTTACCTTTTCAGACCAAACCAGTGCAACTCTTGGGCAAAGTTGCACCTTTCTATTGCCTATAAATTAAGGTCTTCCCACACGTTTTCAACACTCAATCAATTCGTGATGTACCATCCATTACTCCTGCATTCCATACCATATTACTGCATAAATTATTTCGTTCGAGAGAGAGTGCAGTGCAAATTCTGGTTCAACAAATTAGTAGTTTGCAGTGCTGTTACTACTAGTATTGATTGTTGCATCTTAGGTCAATTTATCTCGTAGACACCATAGCAAGGGCATATTTTATCTTAAGGAGATTGTGTCTAACACAAACCTCAATCAGTCTTCAGTTTTTTACATTCTACGGATTACGCTTCAAGGTACGTTGCCTCTGGAATTCAGTCACGCTTCAAGTAAGTTTTCCTGTTTATGTTTTTGTCTTTTATATTTGTAAACAGATTACTTATAGTCTGCCTAACAATAATGTTAGTCCCACAAAAAGTATAAAATATTCAAGTGGCTTATATAGTTTGACATTGGTTAAGAGTTTGGGTCCTAAGGAGCACCCACTTTTGTGGATCGAAAAGGACTTAGGTAGCATTAGCTTTGGTCCAAACTACCACACACACGAGTGCGCGCTACTGCCATCGTCCGATTGGCTGGCCGGCTTAGGCTTGAGTTCAGGTTCAGGTCATTTAGATAATATTCATTTTGTTGAAAAATTATTTAATTTAATTAATTTAATTATTTTTTTCTAGAATTTTATTTATTGGATCGGCTTAACCCATTCGGAGGTTTTTGACCTGCATGACCCAACAGAATTTGATCGGTGGTCTTGGGTGTTTCCTGACCGTTTAAAGGCCCAACGGCTGTGACCCTTGGCCGAACGAATGCATCTGACCAATAGATTTTCTTTAGCGAATCGATGTAACCCTTACCTTTTTGGACCAAACCAGTGCAACTCTTGGGCTGAGTTACACATTTCCATTGCCTATAAGTTAAGGCCTTCCCACACGTTTTGAACACTCAATCAATTCGTGATCTACCATCCATTAGTCTTGCATTGCATACCATACTGCTGCATAAATTATTTCGACAGAGAGAGTACAGTACACATTTTGGTTTTACAGACTAGTAGTTTGCAGTGCTGCTATTACTAGTATTGATCGTTGCATCTTGGAGACAGACATTAGTTTATCTCGTAGCATCGTAGTGAGGGCATATTTTGTCTTAAGGAGATTATGTCCAATACAAATCTCGATTAGCATTTAGTTTTTTGCGTTCTACTGATTACACTTCAAGGTATGTTGCCTCTGAAATTCATTCATGCTTCAAGTAAGTTTTCTTGTTTATGTTTATGTCTTTCATATTTATAAACAGATTATTAATAGTTTGCCTAACAATCTTAAGACAAAACATTAGACTTTTATAAAATATGGTCTAGACAGGATTTTTACAAACAGCTTACAATTTATTGTTGTGGATGTTTTTAAAAAAAAAAATTTCTTTTGTAAATAGAACTCTTTTGTTACATTTTATATTTGTTAGACATAATTATTTTGATACATTCCATTTTTTAGACAAAATATTATTTTTTACAGTCTATTTTTGTTTAGACAAAATTTATTTCTACATTCTGTTATCTGTTTTCACACCGATTGTTGGTTTTTGTCATATATTATGTTAGATGACTACAAAAGTGCAGAAAACCCCTACACTCGCTCCTTATACTATACCAACTGTGGCAGTTGAGATACCGACTGCGATTTCTATGAACCATGGGGAGAAACCCAAGAAGTTCAATGGAACAGAGTTTAAGAGATGGCAGCAAAAGATGTTCTATCTTACAACTCTCAACCTTATGACATTTTTCCGTGAAGAGGTTCCTACGTTGACAGAAAATAATACCAATGCACAGAGCATTGCAACGATGGATGCTTGGCAGCATGTCGATTTCTTATGTTGAAATTATATGCTCAACGGATTGGATAACACATTGTACAATGTTTATAGTCCATTCAAGATGGCCAAAGAACTCTACGATTCTTTGGATAAAAAATACAAGACAGAAGATGTTGGTTCGAAAAAATTCATAGTAGGTAAATTTGTGAACTATGTGATGAGCGACTCCAAAACGGTGATCAGTCAATTTCACGAAATCCAACTCATTCTACATGGCATTCATGCCGAAGGTATGCCTCTCAGTGAATCTTTTCAGGTTGATGTGTTCATTGAAAAGTTGTTAGCCGGTTGGCCGAATTTCAAGAACCACTTGAAACACAAGCACAAGGAGTTGAAACTCAAAGAACTGATAGTTTGTTTGAGGATTGAAGAGGATAACTGTGTTTTTGATCAAAATACCGACAAAAATTCGATAACAGCTAAGCCAATGTGGTGAAACAAGGAGGAACATCTAAGAAAATGAAGCATTCTAGCCAAGATTCAAATCAAGGCCCAAAAAGTGGAGGATGCAAGAAGTACAAGTTTCAAGGGATGTGCTTCAAGTGTAACAAACAAGGACACCGTGCAGTGGACTGTCGTACCAAATCTAAGGATGGGAATGGTCACAAGAAACCTGCACAAGCCAATGTGACCAAAGTGGAGATTCTCGCCAACAATGTTGAAGACCTACATCTTTCACAAGTTGTCTCTGAAGTGAATTTGATGGGACCTAATCCCAGAGAGTGGTGGGTGGACACTGGTGCTACAACGACACATATGTTTAGACATAAAAATGTTCCCTCGTACAACGAGGTGAACAATGAATAGAAATTGTTCATGGGTAACTCTTCTACTTCAAAAGTCAAAGGCAAAAGAAAAGTGATACTGAAGATGACTTCGAGAAATGAACTGACTCTCAACAATGTGTTACATGTTCTAGACATCTGCAAAAACTTAGTCAATGGATCTTTGTTGAGCAAGAATAAATTTAGGCTAGTATTTGAGTTCGATAAATTTATACTCACTAAAAGTGGGGTGTATGTAAACAAAGGGTACATAAGCAATAGTCTCTTTAAACTAAATGTAATGACTGTTGTACCAACTGCTGTTATAAATAGAAATATCACATCTTCTGCTTATATTGTTGATTCTTCTAATATTGGGTGGTAGACTAGGACATGTGAATTTTGATACTTCAAGAAAGTTAGTAAGTTTGGAATGTTTGCCTAAGTTTAACATTGATCCAACTCATAAATGTGAAATTTGTGTTGAAGCAAAACTAAAGAGAAATCCTTTTCAGTCTATACATAGAAATACTGAACATTTATACTTAGTGCATACTGACATCCGCTACTTTAGGTCAATCCAAATAAGAGGCGATAAAAAGTATTTTATTACTTTTATCGATGATAGTACTCGGTAGTGTCATGTATAAGAATGAAGCTAAGAAATAAGGATGAAGCTTTGGAAATATTCAAAATTTATAAGAATGAAGTTGAAAATCAACTTAGTAAAACAATCAAGGTAGTAAAGAGCGACAGAGGTGGCGAGTATGATGCACCTTTTGGTGAGTTTTGTAAAGAACATGGCATCATACATCAAACCACCGCTCCTTATTCTCCTCAATAGAATGGTGTTGTTGAACACAAAAATAGAAGATTGAAAGAAATATGTGGTGCTATGTTGATCAGTTCTGGATTATCACAGAACATGTGGGGGGGAGTAGTGTTTTCCACAAACTACATTCTTAACAAGATACCCAGGAAGAAAATAAATAAAACACCGTATGAATTATAGAAAGGTCGAGCACCTACCTATAAATTCTTAAAAGTGTGAAGGTGTCTAGTAAAAGTAGCAGTTTCGGTACATAAACAAGTGAAGATAGGACCAAAACTGTGGATTGTATATTCAAAGGATATGCTAAGTATAGTAGTGTGTAAGATTTTTGATACACAACTCAGAAATCCCAAATATGCATGAAAATACTATCATTAATTTTAGGAATGTATATTTCTTTGAAGATATATTTCCTTAAAGGCTTCGACACGAGGCTACTTCATCCAAAAGGACTATTGATGTTATTGTGAGTAGTCATCAAGATGTTAAGGCAGAAGATGATGAAGAACCTAGATGTAACAAATGAGCTAGAATTTCAAAATCATTCGGACCAGATTTTCTAACATATTTGCTAGAAAATGAACCTCGAACTTTTAAAGAAGTAACGTCTAGTCCTAAAGCACCTCTATGGAAGGAGGTTGTTAACGGTGAGGTTGAATCCATTCTGCAAAATCATACATGGGAACCAGTGGATCTTCCACCAGTTAGTAAACCTCTTGGATAAAATGGATATTCAAAAGAAAGTTGAAATCAAATGGCTCAATTGATAAGTACAAGGCCAGACTTGTAGTCAAGGGTTACAAGCAGAAAGAACGGTTTAATTACTTTGACACATACTCAACAGTAAAAAGAATTACATCTATACAAATGCTCATTGCTGTTGCAGCATTATATGATATCAAAATTCATCAGATGGATGTCAAGACTGCATTCTTGAATGGTGATTTCGATGAAGAGATATATATGGAATAGCCTGAAAGGTTTTGGGTTCCAGGGAAAGAAACTAAGATTTGTAAGTTTGTCAAATCTCTCTATGGTTTAAAACTAGCACCGTAGTAAGGGCGTATTTTGTCTTGAGGAGATTGTGTCCAATACAAACCTCGATCAGTCTTCAGTTTTTTGTGTTCTACCGATTACGCTTCAAGGTACATTGCCTTTGAAATTCATTCACGCTTCAAGTAAGTTTTCCTATTTATGTTTCTGTATTTCATATTTATAAACAGATTAATAATAATCTTCCTAAACAAGTACAATTTCATTATTTATATCAAGGCTAACATGGTGGAACATGTTAAGAGGCACAACAATAAAAATAAGAAAATGAAGCAATCAGACAAAGGCCAGTATTTTGCTCCAAAAAATGGGAGAAACAAGAAGGCTTAGTTTGAAGAGAAGTGCTTTATTTTTGATAAGCATGGACATCAAGCCACTGAATGTTACAACAAGAAAGGGAATTCCAAGAAGCATCCAGCGCAGGCCAATGCGACTGAGGTGTAAAATGTCACAAATGGAGTTCCAGAACTAAACCTCTCAGCAGTAGTTTCAGAAGTCAACATGGTTGATTCAAACCCAAAAGAGCGATGGATAGATACAGGAGCCACTCGCCATGTATGCTCAAAAAGAAAAATGTTCACCAGTTACCAACCGCTGGATTCCGGCGAACAATTTTTTATGGGTAACTCTTCAATTTCCAAGGTCAATGGGCAAGGAAAAGTGATTTTGAAGACGACTTCTGGGTGAGAGTTGACTCTGAATGATGTGCTGCATGTGCTCGAAATTTGCAAGAATTTAGTGTTTGGTTCGCTTGTAAGGACCCGAAAAATTTTAGATTTTTTTTAATATTTATTTAAAAAAACTATTTGCGAGATAATTATTCGATTTATTATTATATGTTTCGGATTTTAATTATAGGACCCGAGCCCAGAGTCTTTTGCTTTATTTCGTGCGCGCCTCTTTACGTGGGAGGCCATAGGGGCCTTAAAAATATGATTTTTGGGCTAAAGGGAAGGATAAGCTCTCATTTCCCTCATCTCACTCTCTCTCTACCACAAGCTCCACCTTCTCTCTACTACCACCACCAATCCCTTCCAGTATTATCAAATTCTTTTGAGATATAAGAAGCTTGGATCGTGCATAACGTGGAATCGAATACAGATCGTAATTTGGTGCTCGGGAAGTACGGATTTGAAGTTGGAGGATCACCAAAGCTAGGGCTTTCACCCATTGATGAAATCCACCCTTTTGAAGCTTGAGGTAGGGATTTCTACCTTGCATTATGTGTATATGATGTGTTTTGCTCCATATTTCGTGCATATATTGTGGCCTTGGTGTGATTTGGTGAGTTTGCGAAATCTGAAATCGCGCAGAAATCTGCAAATCGCATAGGGGCGTCCGGACGGGAACCCTGGGCGTCCGGACAGCTGGCCTAGGAAATTTGACAGAGAGATAATATTTTGGGCATTCAGACGGGACTGCCTGGAGTCCGGACGGGTCTGGACAGAAGTGCTAAATTCACTTTTGATTGTGTAGTTATCTCATATTATGCCTTGAATCATCTTTTATTTGATAGTTTGACATGATCGTGGTTTTGAGTATGTTTGTGTTGATTGAACAGAACGTCATCGATGTAATTCGAACATGGTATGAATGTGCTTAACCCATGCACATATAGTTACTACATGATAGAAGTATAATGCTAGCCTCCATCGGGAGTGGTGCTAGGAAAACTATGGATCTAGCTTCGTTCGGGAATGGGCTAGGGAATGCCATGAATTGGCTTGGCTAGCCTCCATTGGGAGAAGTGCTAGGACACAAGTTGTGATAATTGCTTGATACGACTTGATAACATGTCTAGCCTCTGTTGGGAGAAGTGCTAGGGCCTTACCTATATTGGTATTACTTGATCATGTTTGATTAGTATTTCCTTTGGGTGATGATTTGGTAATGAGACGTGATGGTAACACTTGTATTGGTAAATTACGAGTTTTATTCATGTTATAGTGCTTAGCACATGAATGTGTCGCATTGCCATATAACATTCATAGTGCATGCCATTCATCTCACATGCACATAGCCTTGGCATAGATTTTCTTACTGGACTTGTAGCTCAACCCTTCCATCTTTCAGGTACCAGACCGGAGGAATAGCATGGAGTGATGTGCATGGTGTGACATTGTTTTGAAAGGCAAATGGAAGAAGTTATTAACATCTTTATGAACTTATTTTGGAAGATGTATTTTGGTTGATGACAAATGGAATTTTCTACTCTTTTTGAGATCATGAGTATGTATCTTGGGCCGATAGTGCCCCTTTCTTTTGAAAACTGTTGGACACTTACCATTTTGGGTAGCATATCTATGAAGTAATTTGGATTATTAAACGGTGTTAGCGGATGTTATGAAAGATAAATTGTGTTTTATTAGATTGAGAAATCGGGGCGTGACAACTTGGTATTAGAGCGTGAGTTGGATCTTATGAATGCGCCGGCAACATTCATGGATCTTATGAATCGTATCTTTCGCATATACCTCGACCAGTTTGTGGTGGTGTTTGTTGATGATATTTTGATATATTCGAGTACAGAAGAAGATCACAAATCGCACCTTGCCATCGTTCTCGGGCTCTTGAGAGAGCATCGTCTTTATGCTAAGTTGAGCAAGTGTGAATTTTGGCTTTCCGAAGTCAAGTTTTTGGGGCATGTCGTTTTGCAAGGAGGAGTATCCATTGATCCGGGAAAGATAGATTCTGTTATGGATTGGCAACGACCGAAGAACTTTTTTGAGATTCGGAGCTTTTTGGGTTTGGTCGGATACTATCGTCGTTTCGTGCTTGACTTCTCTCGTTTGGCTGCGCCTATGACACGATTGACTTGTAAGGGGACACGTTTTATTTGGGATGATGCTTGTGAAACAGCGTTTGAGGAGTTGAAGTGGCGTTTGACTAGCGCACCAGTGTTGATTGTACCCGAGAGGGGAGTTGGTTACTCGGTGTACTGTGATGCATCGAAGGAGGGACTTGGGTGTGTCTTGATGCAGACAAGACGAGTTGTGGCCTACGAATCAAGGCAATTGAAAATTCATGAACGGAATTATCCTACGCATGATTTAGAGCTTGCTGCAGTTGTGTTCGCACTGAAAATCTGGCGACATTACCTCTATGGGGAGAAGTTTGAGGTGTTCTCTGATCAGAAGAGCTTGAAGTACTTATTCTCTCGAAATGAGCTAAATTTGAGACAACGTCGTTGGATGGAGCACATTGAGGATTATGATTTTGAATTGCAGTATCACCCGGGGAAGGCGAATGTGGTAGCGGATGCTTTGAGCTTAGCCATTCGTGAATGGAAAGTGATAAATGAGTTGGGTAGCTATGCGACGCGTTTTGAGGAAGCTAATGATGGAGCAACGTTGTGCAATATGACAATCCAATCTACTTTATCCACCCAAATAGTAGATGACCGGCCTGCAAAAGTGTGTGTCGTTAGGGTGCCGGCCTCGGGTCAGTGGTTTAATTTCATAAAACAGGACTTTTCCTCAAGATATGTAAAATGAGTATAATGGATAGTCCGGAGTATCGATCCACAGGGAAACAAACGTTAGATTTAAAGAATTCGCAAATTGGTGTTTTCGACGTTTCGGACGTCAACCTCAAATTTGTTTGGGGATTTTGTTAACAATTATACTACTAAAAGAGGGAAAAACTAGATTAAGGAGTGGGGTTAAGTCCTAAAGTTTGGTCTATTCCAATTCTTCCATCGGTCTATCTCTTCTCCTTATAACTCAATCTATCCACCGGTCTTGGGTTTTAGATCGGAAAATACTTCAATGAAAATCAGGATTTTACTTCACAAAATGGTTTGATGGATTCTTTCAAGTTTAAGAAAATTAGGATTAAAATATGAAGGACATCGATTCAAGTATTAGATATACCAACTCTAAGGATGGCTATAACTAATCAAGAACTTAACACTTCATTTTTTATTTCAATAAGAAAAACTTAGAAAGATCCATCAATGGCATTAACAAATATGGAGAAGATATAGACCAACATGGTTTTGAACTAAACCTTACATTTAGACTTAACCCTCACTAATTTAGCTACTCATATTAACCATAAACATGATATAAGTAAAGGAAAACATGATAACACAAACTTATCTAATGACAATAGGAAGGATTTAATCAAAACTACAAGAAAACTCTAAGAACATCAAATTTTTTAAGTGAGAAAAGCTATGCTAATGGAAATATATAAGAAAACTTACCAAAACTTGAAGTATACCAAGAGAGTACAAGGATCTTCAAGATTAAAACACTAAAGATTAACAACTTACTCCAAAACTTGAAGAGAAAACTTGAAGAACAAAAATTCTAAGGCAAAAGGAGGCAAAAAAAGCTCTCAAAATCTCTGAAAATCTGATATAAACTCTAAGTGTGATGTATTGTGTATGTGAGAGACCCCTTTAGCCAAAGAAACAACCTAAAATAAAATATCCTAAAAAAACTAGGTGAAAGTACCATTCTACCCTCCACAATGGCAATTTAAGAAGCTTCTTATTCAGTGATTTGGCCCAAAATTCGAGTAAAAGTCGGCCCCACAGAATCAGACGTACTTGGTTCTCTATCGATAGGAGGAACTCTCTATCGATAGAGAAGTCCTCTGGTCTTGGTTTGATTCAGCCTTCTATTGATAGGAAGAGGCCTCTATCGATAGGGAAGTCTTCTGGTCTTCTTTGATTCAGCCTTCTATCGATAGGAGTGATCCTCTATCGATAGGGAAGTCTTCTGGTCTTCTTTGATTAAGCCTTCTATCGATAGGAAGAAACCTCTATCGATAGAGGCTCTTTTTTCCTGGTTCTTTGCTAGGGCTCTATCGATAGGGATAAACCTCTATCGATAGAGAGGGCTTCAGACTCCAATTTCCAGTTATTCCTCGTCTCTTTGATCCGGACTCACTTTCACTCCTCCCGAGCCTTCAATTGGTCCTCCGTCATATTGCCAATGGTTCCGAGGCCTTAAGTCATGGTAGAACCTTTTGGGCATTCATTTTGCGCTCGCAAACCTAAAAGGGTAAAAGGACAACTACGCGTGCAATATTAACTAAATAAATGCATTTGCCTACGCATAATTGCCAAAATGAGTATGTTGAGCCACGTTATTATGCAATATAGTGCGCTCATCACACCCCCCAACTTGAAGGTTGCTAGTCCCTAGCAACGCATCATACTAACAACAGAAAAGACAGTTTATTTCCCATGCAAGTCTAATTATCAACCATGCTTGATTTTCGTAGTTTCCATGTGTACTCGGTGCATTTAGCAAGTATGAACAATGTAAACACGCACAACCATTCATGAACTATAGGAAACAAGTGAGCTTAGAAATCTATTAAGCAATGTTAACCAAAGCGAGCCTTGATTCCAAATCTCTCCGTTTGCCCTCAAAACAAATTGTGCACTTCATGACTTAAACTTTGCATCCCTAACTTGCGCGAATATACACACCGAAAATGTGGTTATGCATTCAAGGAATAAGCGCAATCACAATGAAAGTATTCTGGTATGCGTTGATGGAACATAGCAATGTGATATAGGAATGCAAGTGCTAGAAACATGTAACTACTCAAACATGCATCAAGATAGAATCCAAATTGTAATTAGAATCGATTAGGACTTCAAAAGCTTATAAAATTCATGGTTTTTCATATCAAAATTGAAGTACAAGACATGACACCGGCTAATATGTGGCTGAGGTCATCTACCCTTTTGCCGGTGTTGTGACAATACCAATGTGCACCCGGTGCACCATACCATGACGACTACAACAAAAAGAAAAAGAAAACACACAATCCTAGACTCGATGACTTGATTTTCTGACTCCATCCCCCTTCTTCTTCTAAAAACTTTCTTCCTCGATGTCTTCTTCTCCCGAGTCTTCTCCACTGTCATTGCTCACCTCCTCTTCTGTCTCGCTCTCCTCCTCTTCAGAAATGTATGGGCGCCCTGTCTGTGCAGCCACATAATCCATGGTGAATTTCTGTCGTCTCAGTATCTTCTTCTGTGTTTTCATGATCTCAGACTGACGACAGAAGATCTTTTTCATCATCTTCCACATCTTTTTCTTGAAGGAGTCTTCTTCAGGCCTTCCCACAGAGGGGCCAGAAGTTCTTGCACTGACCCGAGAAGCTGAAGGAACGTGGGTTCTAACCGGGGGTGGAGGTCTTACAGCAGTTGGGTCTTTAGAGTGGGCTTTGCTCTTACTTGTGGTGACCCCAGAAATGGGTCCCAAGCCCTCAGTCCAGATATCATTTGATCTTTCCTCAACCCCCATGTTGAGGCACAGCCGAGTGATCATTGCAGGGTATGGGAAATTCGCCCTACACATCGTGTTGGTCCTGAATTCCACCAACTGTCTGAATATGTACCTCCCAACATCTATCACGTCATCGTGTAAGAAGGAGTAGACCAATTGGACTTCTTTAGCCCCAAGAATGTTCTCGACCCCTCGGGGGTAGAGGTTGTAGTGCAAGATTTTGTTTAGGAGCCTATACTCCTCCTTTAGCCTCCCAACGGGGAATTGGCCACGAAACTCATTTGGGTCGATGAACATCTCATCCGCATAGAAGCGGGGGTCATACACGTCTTCCTCATTCGGGAATGTGCATATGCTCTCGTCAAAAGCCGGACATCCCAAATAAAACGTGATAACCATAGGCGTGATCAAGATGCGCTTACCCCGTACGGTAGATGTGAATTGGTTGATTTCCCCCTCCGGGAGTCGCATGTTTGTGAAGAACGTCTTCACAATGGGTTGGATGTATCCCTTGACCGGGTCGAACCATTTCCTCAACCCTCGCCTATCAATCGTGAGAACCACCTCGGTTTCCCCAATATCTTCCCGATGAACCATCCTCTCGCACGTGGCCTTGCGGTTTGCCATTGAATTTTCCCACTCTCGTTTGGCCGATTCCTTTGGATCCTCCTTTGATTTTTTCTTTTTCCCCGAACTTTCGGCCGCCTTACGCTTACCCCTTTGGATTTCTTCCCTCCTTCGGGTTTCATCACTCCTTTCCTCTTGGTATTCTTCCCCTTCACTCACATTGGGGACCTTTGAACGAGCCATTTGTGCTTGATTTTGGAGTTTGGGGTTGTAATTTCGGATTTTTGAGGTTAGGGCACGAAATTTCGGATGGAGGAAGGTGGGTGAGGGGTTTTGGGTATAAATAGGGTAGGATTTCGGGATGATTCGGGAAGGGTTGTGAGATTTCGGTGGATTGAGGGGAAAAAATCGTGCCTTTTGGAGGAGAAGGTGTGAATTTCGGATGATTGAAATGAAATGGTTCGGGTGTATTTAAGGGATTTTGCCGAATTCTGGGTTCTCTATCGATAGAGAAGTGGTCTCTATCGATAGAGAAGTCTTCTGTGATGAAAATTTTTCTTGCTCCTATCGATTGGAGCCTTTCTCTATCGATAGAGAAACCTTATGTCCGTTTTTTGGTCTTGTCTCTATCGATAGGAATCATCCTCTATCGATAGAGAATGCTGAAAAAGTTGATCTATCGATAGGAACATTCCTCTATCGATAGAGGTTGAATCTGTCTGGTTTTTGCACTGATCCTCTATCGATAGGAACCTTCCTCTATCGATAGAGGTTGGTCCTGTCTGAACTTTGCTCATGCCCCAAATTCTTCATCTTTTTGACCCCTCTTCTTTCCATCACCCATTCAAACACTCTCAAAACACCTCCTAACATCCGGTTTCCTAATTGTTTCGTGAAAATTGGATGACTCGGACTTGGTTCAAAATTTTGGATTATGGGACACTTGTGTGGTTCAATCATGCAAAGATGGCCTAATTTCATTTTCTCCGTACATAATGGATTCCAAATTGATGCATGCAAGATGTTAAGCATGAAATGAGCATGGCATGGATTTCATATGAAGATTGAGTGCGGGATGCTTTTCAAATTAAATCTCCACTCTATATGATCAAATCACCCAATTACACACTTAGCTCAAAGTGTTCCAAATAGTTCATGTTTATGTGTGTGAATTGACTTTGTTGCTCAATGACAAATACATTGCATGCATGCCTCTTGTACATATCAAAATTATCAAGCATAGGTTTCCACTCTACTTCCATGGGAAATGGAACAACAATTTCAAAAAAAAAAAAAAATGGGACTAAAATGACTCAATTAACACTAAAATTGTAACTAACCCTTCCCCCAACTTGAAAATTGCATTGTCCTCAATGCAAGAAGACAACGCACCATTTAAGCATAAAAGAGGGACGAACATACCTGCGAGGTGGAATGTCAACCACCATATACCTCGACCAAGTTTGAGGATTTCTCGTCACGTGCACCGTTTGTCATTGGGAGGGCTTCCAAGGTGTACTCTTTCGGCTTCAACTTGTGGACCATAGCTAGTCACATAGGATCATCGCCGGAGCTTTGTTGGACTAACAACCGTAGCACATAGCTACACCCATGACTTTGGGCTCTTGAATGCCGCAATCACCCCGTACCTAGACCCAAACTACCAAGGTTGATGTGGTAGCGTGTACAACTTGCGAAGACTGAACCACCAACTACCTACTAAGAGCAAACATGACTTCATGGAACACAAAATTTCATTAGCGGGTTAGTCCAAAAATGACAATAAATGAAAGTAAGCAATAAATCCACCAACTTCTTCACGCGAAGGACACGAGTACTACTTTTCTTCCTTGTCGAAGGCTGTGTTTCCCTATTGTTGGAAGGACAGTATGCGTGGGGTTCAACAATATCTTGAGAAGTAGCACCATCATCTAATAGGCTACCACTCCTTTTGGAGGGGGTCCCCCCAAATTCCTTACCCCTTCATTCCGCTTTGAAGCAATCTCCACGGAACTTGACATTAAAGCTGAAAGGGTTCAGACAGATTTCTAATTGTCCACGCGCCTGCCGTCAGAGCCAACCTCAAGGTACTACATACGTAGCTTGACAAGGTGGCTATACCAGACCGTTAGATGCCGTTCGAGCACGACAAACACTGGAGGTATCACAAACTCCATGGATTTATAGTCTCCTAGACTTCAAATCAAGCTCACGGAACAACAATTTGGTTACCCAAACAGTCTAGGCCCAATATTTTCAATGGAAATGTTCCGAATGGATCAGGAACATATGGCTGCACTTGGTCTACCAGAGAGACCACAATGTGATTATAATCGATTTGGCCATTTTTGCTCTCCAAAATATGATCGGTAAAGCGCGGGGGAAAATGGTCATTTCTAAAGTGCCAACTCATAGCCTGGTGGTGCTGGTCTGAGAGTCCCAAAAGTTTACTCTCCTGTTGACTCTTTTGAATGGGTAGAATCACAACAAGAGAATACTCAGTATTATCAGGGGGATCGGTTTCCACTTGCTTAGAAAAAATCTGAATTTCTAAAGGTACAGATTGGTCAATGGACAGATAAGTTTGCGGTTTGTCCGGAGGTGACTTGTCAACAATGGGTACCCAACTTTCTATTCCCATAGCTTTGTCATTTACGAGTGAGGACAAGCACTCGAGCTCAGGTGAATCTAAAAATGTGGTCTCTTCAGCAGTGAGACCAATTTCAAGAGGATCGGGGAATACATGAGAGTTCCCTTGTTCTTGGTCTAAGGTATCATGAATGTGGTTCACACCACGGAACTCATCATCATCCCCGTTTTGCCTCTCAACATTGAAGATATTGTTCAAATCGGTCAATTGGGAGTGGATGTCACCAAAGGCTTGCCTATTTTGCTCAATAATTTTTGAATGCCCTTGTAGGAACATCTGCAATGTGTCCTCTAAACTCTGCTCATTAGATGGTTGAGATGCATTGGAATCTACAACAGGTTTTTGGAAAACATATTGTGGTGAATTGTTAGGTGGGTACCATAATGGTTCCTGCCATTGAGAATAATAGCCCTGGATTTCAAAATTGGATGGGCATAAGTATTCTCTCATAGTTCGTGCAAATGGGACATCATTGACCTCCGGTTGGGTAGCCATTGTGGTGTTAGGGGGATTGTTTGTGTGAACGAGTCTATGCGTAGCGTGTCGAGTGTAAACACTCATACACCAAAGACAACTCCCCTAACAATCAAATATGAGAACAAAAGAAAATAAAAATTGCGAATTGCACTTCCCTTTATCTTGCGTTACACCTTAGGTTTACCAACGTGGGTAGGTTAAAGGTTTCCACTAAAGAGAGTTGCAACTTGCAAAAAAAAATCTGCAATTCTTTAAAAACAACTATTCATCATCCCCGGCAACGGCGCCAAAAACATGACCGGCCGGCAAAAGTGTGTGTCGTTAGGGTGCCGGCCTCGGGTCAGTGGTTTAATTTCATAAAACAGGACTTTTCCTCAAGATATGTAAAATGAGTATAATGGATAGTCCGGAGTATCGATCCACAGGGAAACGAACGTTAGATTTAAAGAATTCGCAAATTGGTGTTTTCGACGTTTCGGACGTCAACCTCAAATTTGTTTGGGGATTTTGTTAACAATTATACTACTAAAAGAGGGAAAAACTAGATTAAGGAGTGGGGCTAAGTCCTAAAGTTTGGTCTATTCCAATTCTTCCGTCGATCTATCTCTTCTCCTTATAACTCAATCTATCCCCCGGTCTCGGGTTTTAGATCGAAAAATACTTCAATGAAAATCAGGATTTTACTTCACAAAATGGTTTGATGGATTCTTTCAAGTTTAAGAAAATTAGGATTAAAATATGAAGGACATCGATTCAAGTATTAGATATACCAACTCTAAGGATGGCTATAACTAATCAAGAACTTAACACTTCATTTTTTTTTCAATAAGAAAAACTTAGAAAGATCCATCAATGGCATTAACAAATATGGAGAAGATATAGACCAACATGGTTTTGAACTAAACCTCACATTTAGACTTAACCCTCACTAATTTAGCTACTCATATTAACCATAAACATGATATAAGTAAAGAAAAACATGATAACACAAACTTATCTAATGACAATAGGAAGGATTTAATCAAAACTACAAGAAAACTCTAAGAACATCAGATTTTTTAAGTGAGAAAAGCTATGCTAATGGAAATATATAAGAAACTTACCAAAACTTGAAGTATACCAAGAGAGTACAAGGATCTTCAAGATTAAAACACTAAAGATTAACAACTTACTCCAGAACTTGAAGAGAAAACTTGAAGAACAAAAATTCTAAGGCAAAAGGAGGCAAAAAAAGCTCTCAAAATCTCTGAAAATCTGATATAAACTCTAAGTGTGATGTATTGTGTATGTGAGAGACCCCTTTAGCCAAAGAAACAACCTAAAATAAAATATCCTAAAAAAACTAGGTGAAAGTACCATTCTACCCTCCACAATGGCAATTTAAGAAGCTTCTTATTCAGTGATTTGGCCCAAAATTCGAGTAAAAGTCGGCCCCACAGAATCAGACGTACTTGGTTCTCTATCGATAGGAGGAACTCTCTATCGATAGAGAAGTCCTCTGGTCTTGGTTTGATTCAGCCTTCTATCGATAGGGAAGTCTTCTGGTCTTCTTTGATTCAGCCTTCTATCGATAGGAGTGATCCTCTATCGATAGGGAAGTCCTCTGGTCTTCTTTGATTAAGCCTTCTATCGATAGGAAGAAACCTCTATCGATAGAGGCTCTTTTTTCCTGGTTCTTTGCTAGGGCTCTATCGATAGGGATAAACCTCTATCGATAGAGAGGGCTTCAGACTCCAATTTCCAGTTATTCCTCGTCTCTTTGATCCGGACTCACTTTCACTCCTCCCGAGCCTTCAATTGGTCCTCCGTCAATATTGCCAATGGTTCCGAGGCCTTAAGTCATGGTAGAACCTTTTGGGCATTCATTTAGCACTCGCAAACCTGAAAGGGTAAAAGGACAACTACGCGTGCAATATTAACTAAATAAATGCATTTGCCTACGCATAATTGCCAAAATGAGTATGTTGAGCCACGTTATTATGCAATATAGTGCGCTCATCAGTAGACACTCAACAACACGATGAGGAGATGGAAGAGTTACGCCGGAGGTTCTTAAGTGACAAAGCACGTGATGGATGGATGATTTATGCGGATCGAAGTCTTCGCTTTCAAGGAAAGTTGTTTGTACCCATCGCTTGTCGAAAAGAGATTTTGTGGGAGTTTCATCATTCTCCTTTAGCCGTTCATCTAGGTGGGACGAAGATGTATCATGATTTACGTCGGCAATTTTGGTGGTTCGGGATGAAATGAGTTTTGTGGCGAGATGTTTGACATGCCAACAAGTAAAGGCCGAACACGAACGACCTGCGGGGAAGTTACAACCGTTGCCAGTAGCGGAGTGGAAGTGGAAGAACGTGACAATGGACTTTGTTACTGGTTTACCGAGATCGCCGAGAGGGCATGATGCGATATGGGTAGTAGTGGACAGTTTGACCAAGACTGCTCACTTTCTACCGATTCAGGTTATTGATTCAGTTGAGAAGTTCAGTCGATTGTATATCCGTGAGATTATCCGATTGCATGGGATTCCTATTTCTATTGTGTCCGACCGAGACTCGAGATTCACGGCATGATTTTGGTAGAGCTTGCAAGCAGCACTTGGCACAAACCTATTGTTTAGTACCGCGTATCATCCCCAGACCGATGGGCAATCCGAGTGTACAATTCAGACTCTTGAGGATATGCTTCGGGCATGCGATTTAGATTTTCGGGGAAGTTGGGAAGATCACTTGCCTCTCGTTGAGTTTGCATACAACAATAGCTATCAATCGAGTATTGAGATGGCACCGTTTGAGACATTATACGGAAGACCTTGTACATCACCAATATGTTGGGCCGAGTTGGGTGAGGCAACACTTGTCAGACCGGATTTGATTGGGGAGACTACCGAGAGCATGAGGTTGATTCGCAAGCAATTTTTGATGGCGCAAGAGAAGACTACCGAGTTAGTCAAGATGATTCGCCAATGATTACTTACCGCTCGAAGTCGACAGAAAAGCTATGCCGATTAACGTTGTCGTCCGTTATCCTTTGAGGTGGGAGACCATGTGTTCTTGAAAGTATCGCCACGACAGGGCTTATCGCGTTTTGGACGGAAATAAAAGTTATCACTGAGATATATCGGACCGTTTGATATCATTGAGAGGATAGGAGAGGTTGCTTACCGTTTAGCCTTGCCGCCAAAGTTGTCGGGTGTGCATGACGTGTTTCATGTTTCGATATTGAGGAAATACGAACCGGATCCTTCTCATGTTTTGGAGTGGTCAGAATTAGAGCTTGAGGCTGATGCATCCTATGGAGAACAACCAATACGTATTTTAGATTCTCGAGAGCAAGTGTTGAGAGGTAAGACGATACCTTTGGTTCGTGTATGTCATGCCTGTGATTTTAAGCAAGATAAACATTCACAATTTTAAATAAATCTGCCAATTCCACGAAAATACTTCCAAATTATCATACTAGAAAATCTAATTAAATCCGTAAGTTTCAAGGATTACAACCCAAAAGAAAGCACTCCCGGCCTTTGGTTCGTGTATGTCATGCCTGTGATTTTAAGCAAGATAAACATTCACAATTTTAAATAAATCTGCCAATTCCACGAAAATACTTCCAAATTATCATACTTGAAAATCTAATTAAATCCGTAAGTTTCAAGGATTACAACCCAAAAGAAAGCACTCCCGGCCCGATAACCAAAATACAAGTTCAAGTGTTACAAAGGAATTGAGTTTGAGTACATGATTTCACAAAAGGGGAGTTATTTTACATCTTTTCAAACGAAAGGGTCTAAAGATGATATATAACTCCTATCATGACATTCCTTCAAAAATATGCATCGGTATGCACCCATGCACGCCCAAATCATGTCTCCGAAGCAGTACATGAAAGAATAAAAGGGTGAGCCACAAGCCCAGTAGAGATGTCTATGCCAATATTATATGAATATGTAATGATTTTGCATGATTCGTGAACAATCTATGATAACATGCATATAACAATTAGTCCAAGTCTTCGAAGTAGGATCACCGGATCTAGAGTATAAAAATGCAAGTCAACCGTATAACCAACTCACGATTCTCATATCGATTCAATTATCACGTTCCAACTAGCACCTCGCCCTTCGGTGACTAGACAATATTAAAATATACTAATACATCTCCCGTCGGAGGCTAGACGTCATATAACCGGCACATCTCCTGTCGGAGAGCCAAACATCGTATAACCGGCACATCTCCCATTGGAGAGCCAAACATTGTATAACCGGCACATCTCCCGTCAGAGAGCCAAACATCATATAATCGGCACATCTCCTGTGGAAGAGCCAAACATCGTATAACCGGCACATCTCCCGTCGGAGAGCCAAACAATACATAACCGGCACATCTACCGTCGGAGAGCCAGATAATATTTCGTGTCAATGCAAGGCAACCACCACGGTACAATGATTTCCAAGTCATAATCGACAAGCCAAAGAAATAATGTGCAAATGCTTAATCGTCAAATGGAATCTCGAAATCACGTATTCATCATCTACGTACGACCGAGAATAAGTG
The DNA here is from genome assembly GCA_019985065.2 of Arctostaphylos glauca. Lineage (NCBI taxonomy): Eukaryota > Viridiplantae > Streptophyta > Magnoliopsida > Ericales > Ericaceae > Arctostaphylos > Arctostaphylos glauca. The sequence goes on from JAHSPW020000004.1 coordinate 8,080,689, forward strand.
TAAATAATACCCTTAGAGGCCAACAATTTAAATATTTAATAATTATTTCAATAAAAAAAGAAATAAAAAGTTGGTAAAAACAGGCCCTACTACCGGTAGTACAAACCCTGCTACCGGTAGTACAAATGCTACTACCAGAACTACCTCAGGTATTACCACAACTACTACCAGTAGTACCACTGCTACTACCGGTAGTAAAACCTACTGCCTAAAAATCCGAAAACTGGAAAAAGACAGTACTACCGGTAGTACAGACCCTACTACTGGTAGTAAAACGTTATGGGCAAAAAATTTCCAAATTTTGACAGATTTTCTAACTTCCATTTTCAAGGTTTAAATCAACAACTAAGCTCATCAGACACCAAAAACAAGTCATAAACACATAATAGAGGCACGAGATCCTTACCTAAAGCGTTGGATCGAAGGATTTGAGCTTCCAAAACAAGCCCTAACCTTCAAAGGTGGAAAAACTCGAACTAAACTCCTTCCAAGCGAAAAGAACGCGATCAAGCTTGAGATATCTTCCGTATACGAATGATTCTTCAAAGATCCAAGAGAAAATTTGATGTAGGAGCAAGGATTTGTGGAGAGCTTTAGAGAGAGAGAGTGTGTAGAGAGTAGAAAGAGGGAAAGAGTGGGAAATGGTCTTCCACTTCCCCCAAAATCTGATATAAACCCAAATAAACTCCAATTACACTCACACCCCTCAAGTTTAAGATATGCTACTCTCAAACCCTTAGTCCAACTTTCACCACACGTAAACCCCAAGTCATTCTTATACAAAAATTTTAATAAACCTTCTCTTAAACCACATTCCGGAAAAAATAATTTATTTATTTTTATTTTTATTTTTTTCCGGGTTCTCACATTCTACCTCTTTAAAAGAATTTCGTCCACGAAATTTAAAAGCGAACATGTCGACATGGACACCTCTGAACACAATCAACAAGCGAGACACGGATACTCCGTCAAAGTCCAATGCTATCAAGCAAGACACCAGTACCTCTCATAACACTACCATCAAGATACGGATACACCATCACAACTCCAATCCAGAAACAAAGCAATCCATACTTTTACAAAGCTCAACGGATTCTAAACAACCAAATTTATCATTTTCAAATAAATTCAACCGGATATATCAATGTAACTCATGCACACGCCATGCTCAATGAGTATATAACTATCAACGCACAATCAATTCATCAAAACTAATAGTTCATATCCACGATATCGCTAAGTATAGAACGATCCATAATCCGAAAATTCAAGAACATACTCCAAGTAAACACATACTTCATGTATCAATAACACCCAGTAAACACATAAACATGGTGGCAAATACGCCCAAAAACATCAATACGATAATAAACACGTAGTAGTCAAGGAGTGAACAAATGCGGGTATTTCTCCCGAACTTCGTCCTCACGTTCCCAAGTCGATTCCTCTTTGCCTTGATTGCTCCACAATACCCGAACCAATGGTATCGTTTTTCCTCTCAACACTTGCTCACAAGAATCTAAGATACGTACCGGCTCCTCTCCATAGGACGCGTCGGCTTCTAGCTCAAGTTCGGACCATTCCAAACTATGCGAAGGATCCGGTTCGTATTTCCTCAACATCGACACATGAAACACATCGTGCACACCCGACAATCTTGGTGGTAAAGCTAAACGGTATGCGACCTCCCCTATCCTCTCGATGATATCAAATGGCCCAATGTATCGCGGGTAAAGCTTCCCCTTTCGCCCAAATCGTGATAAGCCTCGTCGCGGCGATACTTTCAAGAACACATGGTCCCCCACCTCAAACGATAACGGACGACGACGTCGATCGGCATAGCTCTTCTGTCGACTTTGAGCGGTTAGTAATATTTGGCGAATCACCTTGACTTGTTCGGTAGTCTTCTCTTGTGCTATCAAAAGTTGCTTGCGAATTAACCTCATACTTTCGGTAGTCTCCCCAATTAAATCCGGCCCGACAAACGTTGCCTCACCCAATTCGGTCCAACATATCGGCGATCTACACAGTCTACCGTACAAAGCCTCAAATGGTGCCATCTCAATGCTTGACTGATAACTATTATTATAAGTAAACTCAACGAGCGGTAAGTGATCATCCCAACTCCCACGAAAGTCTAGGACGCATGCCCGAAGCATATCCTCAAGAATTTGAATCGTACGCTCGGATTGCCCATCAGACTGAGGATGATAAGCAGTACTAAATAACAAGTTCGTGCCAAGCGCTGCTTGCAAACTCTGCCAAAATCGAGCTGTGAATCTTGGGTGTCGGTCTGACACAATAGAAACGGTGATTCATGCAAATGGATAATCTCACGGACATACAGTCGACTGAGCTTCTCAATAGAATCCGTAACCTGAATCGGTAGAAAGTGAACGGTCTTGGTCAGATGGTCCACTATTACCCATATCGCATCATGTCCTCTTGGTGATCTCGGCAAACCCGTAACAAAGTCCATCGTCATGTTCTCCCACTTCCATTCTGCCACTGGCAATGGTTGTAACTCTCCTGCAGGTCATTGGTGTTCAGCCTTCACTTGTTGGCATGTCAAACATCTCGACACAAAACTCACTACATCTCGCTTCATTCCGAACCACAAAAATTGTCGACGCAAATCGTGATACATTTTCGTCCCGCCTGGATGAACGGCTAAGGGAGAATGATGAAACTCTCCTAAAATCTCTTCCCGACAAGCGACGGGTACAAACAACTTTCCTTGAAAGCGAAGGCTTCGATCGGCATGAATCATCCATCCATCTCGTGCATTGCCACTTAAGAAATTTCAACGCAACTGCTCCGTTTCTTCATCTTGTTGTTGGGCATCCACTACTCGGGTGGATAAGGTGGATTGGATGGTCAAATTGCATAGTGTTGCTCCACCATTATCCTCCTCAAAATGCGTTGCGTAACTCCCCAACTCATTCACCACTTTCCATTCACGAATGGCCAAGCTCGCCAATCGAATTGGGTTTCTACTCAAGGCATCCGCCACGACATTCGCCTTTCCCGGGTGATATTGCAACTCAAAATCATAATCCTCAACGTGCTCCATCCAACGGCGTTGTCTCAAATTCAACTCCTTTTGAGAGAACAAGTACTTCAAGCTCTTGTGATCGGAGAAGACTTCAAACTTCTCACCGTAAAGATAATGCCGCCAAATCTTCAATTCAAATACGACTGCAGCAAGCTCTAAGTCATGGGTGGGGTAGTTCCGTTCATGAATCTTCAATTGTCTTGACCCGTAGGCCACAACCCGTCCTGCCTGCATCAAGACACACCCAAGTCCTTCCTTTGATGCATCACAGTACACCGAGTAACCAACTCCCCGCTCGGGCACAATCAACACCGGTGCGCTAGTCAAACGCCGCTTCAACACCTCAAATGCTGCCTCACAGGCATCGTCCCAAACAAAATGTGTCCCCTTACGAGTTAATCGAGTCATAGGCGCCGCCAAACGAGAGAAGTCAAGCACAAAACGACGATAATACCCGGCCAAGCCCAAAAAGCTTCGGATCTCAAAAACATTCTTTGGTCGTTGCCAATCCATAACAGATTATATCTTTCCCGGATCAACAGACACCCCACCTTGCGAAACGACATGTCCCAAAAATTTGACTTCGGAAAGCCAAAACTCACACTTGCTAAGCTTAGCATAAAGGTGATGCTCCCTCAAAAGTCCAAGAACGATGGCAAGGTGTGATTGGTGTTCTTCCTCCGTAGACGAATAGATCAAGATATCGTCAACGAACACCACCACGAATTGGTCGAGGTACATGCGAAAGATACGGTTCATAAGATCCATAAACGTTGCCGGCGCATTGGTCAACCCAAACGGCATCACTACAAACTCATAATGCCCATAGCGTGTACGAAAAGCAGTCTTCGGAATGTCCTCTTTCCGAACTCTCAACTGGTGATACCCCGATCTCAAATCAATCTTTGAAAAACACTTCGCTCCTCAGAGTTGGTCAAACAAATCATCAATTCTTGGCATGGGATACTTGTTCTTCACAGTCACACGGTTCAACTTTCCATAATCGATACACAAGCGTAAAGACCCATCCTTCTTCTATGAAAATAAGGCTGAAGCTCCCCATGGTGATGTATTTGGGCGTATAAAACCCAAATCTTGCAACTCTTGCAATTGGACCTTCAACTCCTTCAATTCGGCCGGCGCAAAACGATACGATGGCATAGAAATCGGTGTGGCACTCGGGATCAAATCTATTGCAAACTCAATCTCTCTCTCGGGAGGTAAATCGGGTAACTCCTCCAGAAACACATCCGGAAAATCTCGAACCACTAACGGCAACTCACCACGCGCATGCACATTCTCATCAAGAGTCAAACTAGCCAACAATGCATAAATAGAATCTCGCTTGCTAGGTTCATAGAGATAAGGCTCTAATGGCTCTCGGTGCTCTCCAAAGAATTCAAAGCAACCATCATCAGGTGAACAAATACGGACCCGGCGTTTAAAACAATCAATTACAGCATGGTGGGTAGACAACCAGTCCATACCCAAGATAATATAAAATCCAGTCATGCTCAACACAATAAAATCACAAGTAAAACGGCGGTCAAGTATAAGAAGTTCACAATCTCTACACACGCGATCAAGTAGTGATCTCCCTCCAATAGGTGTCTCAACATACAATGGTGGGTCTAACAAAATAGTCTCCAACCGCAAAGTACAAGCAAAAGATGCAGCAATAAATGAATGTGATGCTCCAGAATCAAATAGAACTCTTGCAAAAGAGTTGAATACGAGAAATGTATCCCTCATAACTGACGTGTCTGGAATGTCTAGATTCTGAGAAGTAGAAGGTGCCACTGTAGAGGTAATGTTATAAGCTCTAGCGGGAACTCTATGCCCTTGCATCTACTCACCTCCACGTCGAGCAAAGTTCGCTGGCGCCGAAGAACTAGCCCCTCTTTCGGATTGAGAATCTTGAACCGGAGTGGCCTGGCGAAAATGGGATGGTTGTTGTTGCTGTGGAGCCCCAAAGGACTGTTGCCCCCGTCCTTGTCCTTGCCTCGATTGCTGCATCGAGCCAACCTCACTATGTGCTCCTCCTCCTTGAGGACAAACTCTCGAAACATGACCCTCTTTGCCACATGCATAACAAACCTTGGGAGGCATCGGGCACTGGGAGCGGACATGGCCCAATTGATTGCATCGAAAGCATACACTTGGAGGCCTAGAAGCATTGCTCCGCGAGTCTGATGAAATAGGCGGCCTAAGATTGGAATGGCTCCTCTGAGACTGAAATTGCTCTCTCTGGCGCTTGCGCCCTTGACTCCCAGAATTTCCCGAAGAAGAATAATTAGGCATCACGCTTGATTGCCTTGGCTCCCAAACTCTAGAACCTCGCTGAGCCTCCTTGGGCAATTCAACACTTCTCGCACATTCGACAATGTCAACAAAACTCATCTTGCATTGACTCACCACGAGCCTCTTAACTGAAAAGTGAAGACCCCTCTCGAAATGTCGACACTTACGGTCTTCCGAAGCCACGAGCTCCGGTGCAAAATAGGATAAGGTCTGAAACCTTGCAGCATATTCTGACACGGTCATGGTCCCCTGTTCCAACCTCTCGAATTGCTCACGTAATTGTTCACGATAGGATTTCAGAAAATAGTGGTTCTCGAAGAGAACCTCAAAGTCTGTCCATGTCAAAGTCTCTACGTTCGGTTCATCGACCCTAGCTGCTTGCCTAGCGGCCCTCCGTGCGTCCTTCCTTGACTCAAGGATTGACTTCCACCATTCGTTAGCCTCTCCCGTTAACTGACAGCCCACAATATTGACCCGAAGATCATCTTCCACTATCCTCAAGGCATTGAATAGTTTACGTATTTCAGAAAGCCAATGATTGGCTGCGAGAAAATCACCACCTTCCCCGCTGAATTGTGGTGGTTTGAGACGAGAAACTCTCTCATAGCGTCGATAGCTCGATTCTCAGCATTGGCCCTTAAGGTTGGGTTCAACAAATTGGCCTCGGCAAGTGCCGCCACAAACTCTCTCGCAAACGTGCCCGGAACAACCGGCGGTTCATCGTTCTGTTCCACTTCCTCGTTCACCTCCTCCGCATGAGGAACCTCTCTTTGTTGGCTCGCAACGTCCTCAAATGGTATCTCAAGATAGCGACCTCGTCCTCGACCTCGGCCTCGGGATCTGCCTAATCTCACGCCACGCCTAGGAGGCATATCTCTACAAAGTGCAAGCACTTACAATGTCAAACAACCACATAACACAAGGCCTACAACTTACAAAAATCCCCAACAAGGGTCATCAGTTCTACATTACTCATAAACAATAAGAAGTGCAATGCAAATGGATGCCACGCACACAAGCACACACATGTCTTTCAGAAATGTGTTTTGAACCCATGAGACCCTAAGTCTCCCCACGGTCTCAAAGTATTCTAACTCATGCTCTGATACCAAGTTGTCATGCCCGTGATTTTAAGCAAGATAAACATTCACATTTTTAAATAAAATCTGCCAATTCCACGAAAATACTTCCAAATTATCATACTTGAAAATCTAATTAAATCCGTAAGTTTCAAGGATTACAACCCAAAAGAAAGCACTCCCGGCCCGATAACCAAAATACAAGTTCAAGTGTTACAAAGGAATTGAGTTTGAGTACATGATTTCACAAAAGGGGAGTTATTTTACATCTTTTCAAAAGAAAGGGTCTAAAGATGATATATAACTCCTATCATGACATTCCTTCAAAAATATGCATCGGTATGCACCCATGCACGCCCAAATCATGTCTCCGAAGCAGTACATGAAAGAATAAAAGGGTGAGCCACAAGCCCAGTAGAGATGTCTATGCCAATATTATATGAATATGTAATGATTTTGCATGATTCGTGAACAATCTATGATAACACGCATATAACAATTAGTCCAAGTCTTCGAAGTAGGATCACCGGATCTAGAGTATAAAAATGCAAGTCAACCGTATAAACAACTCACGATTCTCATATCGATTCAATTATCACGTTCCAACTAGCACCTCGCCCTTCAGTGACTAGACAATATTGAAATATACTAATACATCTCCCGTCGAAGACTAGACGTCATATAACCGGCACATCTCCCGTTGGAGAGCCAAACGTCGTATAACCGGCACATCTCCCATCGGAGAGCCAAACATCGTATAACCGGCAGATCTCCGTCGGAGAGCAAAACATCATATAACTGGCACATCTCCCGTCGAAGAGCCAAACATCGTATAACCAGCAAATCTCCCGTTGGAGAGCCAAACAATACATAACCGGCACATCTCCCGTCGGAGAGCCAAATAATATTTCGTGTCAATGCAAGGCAACCACCACGATACAATGATTTCCAAGTCATAATCGACAAGCCAAAGAAATAATGTGCAAATGCTTAATCGTCAAATGGAATCTCGAAATCACGTATTTATCATCTACGTACGACCGAGAATAAGTGCAAATAATACCCTTAGAGGCCAACAATTTAAATATTTAATAATTATTTCAATAAAAAAAGAAATAAAAAGTTGGTAAAAACAGGCCCTACTACCGGTAGTACAAACCCTGCTACCGGTAGTACAAATGCTACTACCAGAACTACCTCAGGTATTACCACAACTACTACCGGTAGTACCACTGCTACTACCGGTAGTAAAACCTACTGCCCAAAAATCCGAAAACTGGAAAAAGACAGTACTACCGGTAGTACAGACCCTACTACCGGTAGTAAAATGTTATGGGCAAAAAATTTCCAGATTTTGACAGATTTTCTAACTTCCATTTTCAAGCTTTAAATCAACAACTAAGCTCATCAAACACCAAAAACAAGTCATAAACACATAATAGAGGCACGAGATCCCTACCTAAAGCGTCAGATCGAAGGATTTGAGCTTCCAAAACAAGCCCTAACCTTCAAAGGTGGAAAAGCTCGAACTAAACTCCTTCCAAGCGAAAAGAACGCGATCAAGCTTGAGATATCTTCCGTATACGAATGATTCTTCAAAGATCCAAGAGAAAATTTGATGTAGGAGCAAGGATTTGTGGAGAGCTTTAGAGAGAGAGAGTGTGTAGAGAGTAGAAAGAGGGAAAGAGTGGGAAATGGTCTTCCACTTCCCCCAAAATCTGATATAAACCCAAATAAACTCCAATTACATCACACCCCTCAAGTTTAAGATATGCTACTCTCAAACCCTTAGTCCAACTTTCACCACACATAAACCCCAAGTCATTCTTTTACAAAAATTTTAATAAACCACCTCTTAAACCACATTCTGGAAAAAATAATTTATTTTTTTATTTTTATTTTTATTTTTTTTCCGGGTTCTCACAGTGTATTATCGGGAAACCAAGGCAAGGAGGAATCAACGTGGAAGCGTGAGGACGAGGTTCGGGAGAAATACCCTCATTTGTTTACTCCTTGATTTCTATGTGCTTGTTATCGAATTGAAGATTTGGGGCGTGCTTTGCCACCATGTTTATGTGCTTGTTGAATTCGACTGAAACATGAGTTATGTATATATGTATAGTGTGTTCTTGAACTCTCGAATTATAGAACGTAGTATGGTTATCAATATCATGGATATGAGCTAATGGTTTTGAGAACTTGTTGGTACAGTGATTGTTATATACTCATTGAGCATGGTGCATGCATAAGTCACGTTGATGTGTTAGATTGATTTTATTTGAATGTGATGACTTGATTGTTGGAAATCCGTTGAGTTTGGTGGAAGCACGAATTATTTTATATTAAGGATTGGGATAATGACAGAGTATCCGTGTCTTGATAGTTGGTATTATGATATGTATCGGTGTCTTGTTTGATAGCATTGGACTTTGACGGAGTATCCGTTTCTGGCTTGTTGATTGTATATAGGGGTTTTGGTGTCGACACGTTCGTTTAATTTCGAGGACGAAATTCCTTTTAAGGAGGGGAGGATATAAGGACCCGGAAAATTTTGGGTTTTTTTTAATATTTATTTAAAAAAACTATTTGCGAGATAATTATTCGATTTATTATTATATGTTTCGAATTTTACTTTATTTCGCGTGCGTCTTTTTACGTGGTATATTACGTGGGAGCCCTTAGGGGCCTTAAAAATCTGATTTTTGGGCTAAAGGGGAGGATAAGCCCTCATTTCCCTCATCTCACTTTCTCTCTACCACAATCTCCACCTTCTCTCTACCACTACCACCAATCCCTTCCATCATTATCAAATTCCTTTGAGATATATGAAGTTTGGATCGTGCTTAACGTGGAATCGAATACGGATCGCAATTTGGTGCTCAGGAAGTACGGATTTGAAGTTGGAGGATCACCAAAGTTAGGGCTTTCACCCATTGATCAAATCCACAATTTTGAAGCTTGAGGTAGGGATTTCTACCTTGCATTATGTGTATATGATGTGTTTTGGTCCATATTTCGTGCATATATTGTGGCCTTGGTGTGATTTTGTGAGTTTGCAAAATCTAAAAATCGCGCAAAAATCTGCAGATTGCGTAGGGGCGTCCAGACGGCTGGCCCAAGAAATTTGACAGAGATATAGTATTTTGGGCATCCGGACGGGACTGCCTGGCGTCCGGACGGGATCGGACGGGTTCGGACGGAAGTGCTAAATTCACTTTTGACTGTGTAGTTATCTCATATTATGCCTTGAATCATCTTTTATTTGATAGTTTGACATGATCACGGTTTTGAGTATGTTTGTGTTGATTGAACAGAACGTCATCGATGTAATTTGAACATGGTATGAATGTGCTTAACCCATGCACATATAGTTACTACATGATAGAAGTATAATGTTAGCCTCCATCGGGAGTGGTGCTAGGAAAACTATGGATCTAGCTTCCTTCGGGAATGGGCTAGGAAATGCCATGAATTGGCTTGGCTAGCCTCCATTGGGAGAAGTGCTAGGACACAAGTTGTGATAATTGCTTGATACGACTTGATAACATGTCTAGCCTCCGTTGGGAGAAGTGCTAGGGCCTTACCTATATTGGTATTACTTGATCATGTTTGATTAGTATTTTCTTTGGGCGATGAGTTGGTAATGAGACGTGATGGTAACACTTGTATTGGTAAACTACGAGTTTTATTCATGTTATAGTGCTTAGCACATGAATGTGTCACATTGCCATATAACGTTCATAGTGCATGCCATTCATCTCAAATGCACATAGTCGTGGTATAGATTTTCCTACTGGGCTTGTTGTTCAACCCTTCCATCTTTCAGGTACCGGATGGGAGGAATAGCATGGAGTGATGTGCATGGTGTGACATTGTTTTGAAAGGCAAATGGAAGAAGTTATTTAACATCTTTATGAACTTATTTTGGAAGATGTATTGTAACTTCTATTGTATTTTGGTTGATGAGAAATAGAATTTTCTACTCTTTTTGAGATCATGAGTATGTATCTTGGGCCGGTAGTGCCCCTTTCTTTTGAAAACTGTTGGATACTTACCATGGGTATCATATCTATGAAGTAATTTGGATTATTAAACGGTGTTAGCGGAGGTTATAAAAGATAAATTGTGTTTTATTATATTGAGAAATCGGGGCGTGACATTGCTACTTAGCAAGAATGGTTTTCGACTGGTATTTGAGTCAGATAAGGTTGTCTTGTCTAAAAGTGGTGTGTATGTAGGAAGGGCATACATGTCTAATGGCATGTTCAAGATGAATGTAATCACTAAGGTTCTGGCCTCTCCAGGTTCTAATGAAATTAACACATCTTCTACATATATCGTTGAATCGTCAAATTTATGGTATACTAGATTAGGACATGTAAATTATGGTTCTTTACGTCATTTAATTAACTTAGAATGTTTGTCTAAATTTAACATAAATACGAAACATAAATGTAAAGTTTGCGTTGAGGTAAAAATGACAAGAAACGCTTTTCACAAAGTGGAAAGAAACGCAGAACCTCTCGCATTAATCAATACGGATTTGTGTGATTTGAAATTTATGTTGACTCGAGGTAGCAAAAAATATTTTATCACTTTTATTGATGATTGCACACGATATGGTTATGTTTACTTACTTAACGATGAAGTCTTAGAGAAATTCATTCACCATAAGAATGAAGTAGAAAATCAACTTGACAAAAGGAATTAAGGTAATTCATAGTGATAAAGATGGCAAGTATGAAGCACTGTTTGGAGAATTTTGTGCTCAATATGAAATTATTCACCAGACTATATCTCTGTACTCGCGTCAACAAAATGAAGTTGCTGAACGGAAGAACAGAACTCTAAAAAACATGATGAATGCCATGTTGATCCGTTCAGGTTTGTCTCAAAATTTATGGGGGGGGGAAGCAATTCTTTCTGCAAACAACATCCTGAACAAAGTACCACACAAGAAAACAAATGTAATACCTTATGAATTGTGAAAAGGTCGCAAGCTTTCTTACAAATACTTGAAAGTGTGGGAGTATTTGGCTAAGGTGGCAGTTTCTTTACCTAAAAAGGTTAAGATAGGACCAAAAATTGTTGATAGTATGTCCATCAGTTATCCGAATAATAGCACTACATATCAATTTCTTGTCATTAAGTCAAAGATTCTAGAGATTCACGTTAATACGATTACGGAATCAAGGAATGCTACTTTGTTTGAATAGATATTTTCATACAATCGTACACCTATAACTAGTTCTGTCAAGGAAACTAATGATTTGGAAATTGATATTGTACCTACCTAAGAGGTTGCAAACGAGAACGAGAAAGAGGATGAGTCTAGATAGAGTAAACGAGCAAGAATAGTAAAATCATTTAGTTTAGATTTCCTACTTATATATTGAAAATAGAATTGCAAAGCTTTAAAGAAGCTATGTCATCTTCCCAAGCTCCTTTATGGAAAGAAGCAATCAGTAGTAAAATCACACATGTGAAATCACACATTTAATCACACATGTGAACTTGTATATCTCCCACCAGATTGCAAACCATTGGGATACAAGTGGATATTCAAAAGGAAAATGCGAACGGATGGATCAATATATAGCTGCAAGGCAAGGCTAGTAGTTAAAGGATATAGACAGAAGGAAGGTCTGGATTACTTTGATAATTACTCACATGTTACTAAGATAACATCCATTCGGATGTTGATCGCGTTTGCAGCATTGAACAATCTCGAGATACATTTAATGGATGTTAAAATTGTTTTCCTGAAGGTGACCTCAAAGAGAAGATCTACATGGAACAATCAGAAGGTTTTAAGGTTGCTGGGAAAGACAACAAAGTTTGTATGGTTGTTAAATCATTATATGGTTTAAAGCAAGCACCTAAACAATGGTATGAAAAATTTGATATTGTCATGATCTTGAATGTTTTAGCCATCAATGAATGTGACAAATGTGTGTGTCAAGATTACTAACAAAAGTTATGTCATTGTATGTTTATATGTGGATGATATGCTAATGTTTGGTACTAATGATCAGGTAATCAAGGCCACGAGGAAACTGTTGCACTTAAAATTTGACATGAAAGACCTAGATCTAACAGACGTCATTCTAGAAATTAAAATGACTAGAACATCTGATGGTATCATCTTGTCTCAAAAACATTATATAGATAGGATACTTGAAAGGTTCAAAACAAATGATAAGAGCACAACAAAAATACTGGTGGATATAACGTTACATTTGTACAAGTATACTGGTACAAGCGTCTCTCAATTAGAATATGCTTGTTTTATAAACAGTCTAATGTACTTGATGAATTATACAAGACCAGATATAGCGTACTCAGTCAGTAAGCGAAGTCGCTATAGCAGTAATCTCGAAAAGGATCGCTGGATGGCTATAATCAGGGTACTTAGGTGTTTAAGATACACTGCTAATTATGGATTGCACTATACAAAAAATCCAGCGGTACTAGAAGGATATAGTGACACAAACTGAATATCTGATACTAATGATTCAAAATCCACAAGCGAGTTTGTATTTACTCTAGGTGGAGCTATCATGTCTTGAAAATCTACCAAAAATTTGCATTGTAAGATCCACCATGGAGTCAGAGTTTATCGCTTTGGACAAGGGAGTGAAGAAGCCGAATGGTTACATCATTTCTTAGATGATATTCCAAACTGGCCAAAACCTGTATCTGCAATTTGCATACATTGCAATAGTCAATTAGCAATAGGCAGAGCACAGAGTAATTTGTATAAAGGAAGTCTCAATATATATGTCGACGACATAATACCGTTGGACAACTAATGGAGTTATTACTATTAATTATGTAAGATCAAATGATGAGTGTAACGCTCTGAATTTTAGACACCGTTAATAAAAAGAGAGAAATAACCAAAAAATCATCATATGAAATATGAGTTTGATACAGGAGATAATTAAAAATATACTTCAAAAGAGACTGTTTACCTCCAAAAAGACTTTAAAAGTAAAGTCAGAGCAGTCTAAACTAGTCTCAGTGATCCACGACTTGACCGTGTCTTCTGTGGGATAAACGTCATCGTATGGTGTGTAGCCTGGTCTGGTTCCAACATCGTTGATACCTGGTTATGAAATACCAGGGACAAGAGGAAGTTGCATCATGAGTTTTGACACTTAGTAAGTTACCCTACCCTTAAGTTTTCTTTTTAATGTTTTAGAGCATGACATGATATGTAATATGTAAACGTATATAAGTAATCAAGGTTTAGTGACATCATGCAATAAAATAAGTATGAAAATAATAGTAAAAGATTTAACCAAAATAGTGTAATTGAAGTCATAACTAAAACAGTATATACCATGAGTATTCAACTCAAATCAAATATTCTAAAATATGACCACGTCATATAATTTCATCAATTGTTCCAATAATGATCTCATCATATATTTTGGATAGGCTTTTCTAACATCAATGACCTCGTCATAAATTTCGAATCAACTTTTTCTAAATCAATGAAGTCAAGTATGGTGCTCTCGAACGATAACGATCTCGACCGCCCGACTTACTGATGCTTCCCAACCACCCTACTCCCGATCGTCATGTTCCCAATTAATAGCTTTCCCTAACATTATATCTTTTCACTACCGTGCCGAACAATATAAGTTTAAAGTTATACTAGAAGACCCTTAGACTAAAAAGGGCACGATAGGACTAGATATAACTTTGGCACAAACGTAATTTGGCTAAACGCATAATATGGCTAAATTACAGTGCTTGGGTGATGCAAAAGTTTGGGTCTATCACACCCTCTGGTTAAAGTGAAAGTTCAACTCAAGTCGTATCATGGCTACAAGACACACATAATATTCTCACGTGAAGTATGATCTACAACAACTAATTTATACAGTTCTCGATAAGTTTCTACATTCGGGCATCCACGGGATACCCTGAGCATCAATATTTGTACCTTGTCTTCAAATAATAAGATTGCATTTCATAATATTGATCAACCAGCATTTCTAGGTCATAAATCTTAAAATTGAAGCACAATAATTAAAACGTAGTCATGTAGTAATAGTAGTGGCATGCGAACAAGTAAATTCTTATTTGTAGTAAGATGATTTCAAATCGTGCCAATGTTTTAATAAGTGCACTATTATTATAATTAACTTAACATTATTTAGAAATCTATTAGGAAAATATAAATGATAATTCTAAACAATATTTTTTAATAATTAATATTAAATAAAATATGAGGGTACGAATTTACTTAATAAAAATAAATAAATCTAAGTATGATTTACTCTATGTATCCACTATGTTAAGTTAAAATGAAATTTTAATAAATGTACTAAAAAAATGATAATTTAAAGTTACCTAGTGTATATGAATACATTTATAATGACATAAACGATGTCTAAACTACATTAGGGTCATTACGATTTGTAAATATAATAAAGTATATTCGTAGTTCTATCAAAACAAGAGAACTTTGGTTGATTTACTACTAGTATGTTTCAATTTGAATAAATAGTTATTTTTTAAACGTGGGTTAAATATTCAATGGGTTATAATCTATATAATTTTATAGATATTAATTGGAGCTTGTAGTTTATAAAAATTCTTAGAGTGTAAATTGCAATTTAACAAGGGCAATACTATATGTATAAAAAACAATTGTGAAACTTATAGTTATAAAATTCCAAGGGCATTAATGTAATTAAAATAGGGGAAGTTCTTGCAATTCTAGAAAGTTTTAGCAGTAAATCTTAATTTATGTAAACTTTTGGAACTAAATGTATTAATTACTAAGTATTAAATATAATTGAAATTTGAAAGTGAATCTAATTTAGATAAGGGGTGACCTCATGGGGGGTTAAATGTAATTCTTGGTATCAAAATTTAAAAAAAGTCCATGTCCTGCCGACTCATGCCCGGGACTATTTTTTCTTCCGACGGGACCTAATAACACCCCGAAACATTAAAACAAAAGCTTTAGAATAGGAATCTTTCATTGGTTCGGAACTTCGAGGTGGTTTTGTCGGATTTCGAATGTCGATTAGTTTGCTAGATTTTCTTCGATTTTTCTCCTCCTTCTTTCTTCCTCTTGCTCTGAATTTGCAACAATTGTAGTGTGATTTTGGAGGATGGAGAGGGTTGATTTTATAGGCAAAATTTGGGGTGGAATGGAGGGTTGGATTTGCCTGGAGAAATCCAATGGGTGAGGTTCAAGTAGCCATGGATGATGGCTTGTTGTAGGTATAGGGTAGCTTGCAGGATGTGGTTGATAGCTGATAGATTGAAGAGGGAGGTGATGGGAGGGATACGGGAGAGAGAGGAATACCCAAGAGGGAGGAGAGAGAAAGAGAGAGAGAGAGAGACACGTTTTGTATATACACAATACTGCTGATGCATATCTTACACACACACACATATATAAAGTATATTGGTTTAAAGTATTACTATCATATAATATCTTTTTTTTTGAAAAAATAAATAATATATACATATAACATATAAATATATTGCATATCACATATATATCAATATACTCTTGTTTGCATACGCAACGAAAATTATACGTGAAGTAAAATAATAATCGTTCAAATATATTTATATATCAATTTAAAAATTGAGGGTCATTGCAACCTATCCCCCTTAACAAATTTTGTCCTCGAAATTACAAAGTGTTAAAAATAAAAAGGTATGGGTGATTAAGAATGTGAGGGTATCAAAAGTGGGAGTGGCTCGGATGGCATCTTCGCTTTCCCATGTAGATTCTTCAGTGTTGCGGTGACGCCAAAGTACTCGGACAAGACGGATGGTCTTTCCTCGTAAAGTCTTCGCTCCATGATCGATTATGTGTATCAGTTGCTCTTCATAAGTAGTGTCCTCATCGATGGTGACTTGTTTCCAGTTAAGGATGTGGGTCGGATGTGCCATGTACTTGCGAAGCATGGCTACATGGAACACATTTTGCACATAATCAATTTGAAGTGGAAGTGCTAAACAATAAGCAACTTCTTTGATGCGCTGCAATATCTCGAACGATCCAATATATCACGGCGATAGCTTCCCTTTCTTCTCAAATCTGATGATCCCTTTACACGGTGAGATCTTCAAGAAAACATGGTCTCCAACGTTGAGGTCAAATGTCTGGTTCTCTTGTCGGGGTAACTCTTCTATCTACTAGGCACTGTCAGATGACTTTGACTTTCTCTGTGGTCTCTCGCACAAGATTTGGTCCTAAAAGTCTAGTCTCTCCAATTTCAGTCCAACATATAGGTGATCGACATGGACGCCCATAGAGTGCTTCGTACGGTACCATCTCGATACTCGCCTGATAGCTGTTGTTGTAAGTGAATTCTACTAGTGGTAGATGTTTCTCCCAATTACCTCAAAAATCTAGGACACATGCTCTAAGCATATCCTCCAAGGTTTGTATAGTTCGCTCTAACTGTCTATCTATCTTAGGGTGAAAAGCTGTGCTCATACAAAGATTTGTTCCTAAGGCCTTTTGTAAACTCTACTAGAAATTCGATGTGAATCTTGAGTCTCTGTCTAAAACGATCAATACCGGTACACTGTGTAATCTGATGATCTCCTTGAGTCGGCTGTACGAATCCATTGTGTCAGATAGCGTGATTGGTAAGAAGTGTGACGACTTAGTCAAACAGTCAATGATAATCCAAATGGCATCGTGTCTCTGAACTGACTTTGGTGGTCCTATCACAAAATCCATTGTGATATGCTCCCACTTCCACCCTAGTATAGGTAACGGCTGTAACGTTCCTCTAGGTCTCTAATGTCCTACCTTGACTTGTTGACATGTAAGACAAGTGGCCACGTGCTTGGCCACGTCTCTCTTCAATCCACTCCACCAATAAGTTCACCTTAAGTCTTTGTACATCTTATTCCCTCCAAGGTGGATGGCAAAGGTTAACTTGTGGAACTCCTTCCATACGAATTCTCTGAGCGTACCGAAGTCTGGCACGAAAAGATGTCCAAGATATCTCAATCATCTGTCTGCTCTAATAGTCCATCCTGCTAATGTTTCTCATTTAGCTAGTCAGTAGGGGTGAAATCGGTTGGGTCCGGCCGGTTTTTAGGGGAGTGTTCCACCGAACCGATCAGTTCGGGGAGGTTTTATTTGGGACGAACCCCGACCGGGAAATTAGGGGGACCGAAGTCGGTTCGGGGGCGTTGGTCTGGTCCGTTATTTTGGGATTTTTGGGTTTTTCGAGCTGAACTTTAATTTAGGCTTGAAATAATTTTGGGCCACATAAAAAATAGAGAATTATAATTTGGGCCATGGAAATAAATTTTCAATGACAATTTGAGCTCATACATTTTGGGCTATATAAAACATAACATTTGTAATACACACAAAAACAACAAAAAACAGTAGCATTGTAATGCATAACATTGTAAATGATCATAACCCAAAAAATGAAAAAACATCAAACACGCTTAGTCGATTACCATAATCCACAATCCACATTCAAACACGATTACCACAATCCACATTCAAACACGATTATCACAGTCCACATTACAAACACGATTACATTAAAAAGCAACAAGAATTCATGAATATGATCTTGCATCACATGAAAATCTTCAAAAATCTGCAACGAAAAATATAGCCCAAAGCCTTAAAAACTTGTAAGAAAATAATAATATTTTGTTAGTAAAACACATTGACATGTATTCATAAAATAAAATAAAATAAGATAATGCATTGCGTACCATTCTAGACACCAAAAAACAAAAGTGAACAAGTTATTCGTCGTCAATCTTTATCGATTGATGATTTTATAAGTACTAAAAAAAATATAAGGAAACATATACAAATAGAGTCAATAGACTTATTCGACAAAGCAATAATAAATATTAACAATCACAAAATAAAATTAAAAAATACCATCATACTTGCATCCAATTGATCTAGCTCATCAAGTTGTTCTCGAATATTGATTTTCGTTGGCTTCTTTATCCATTGTTGAGTACAAATAAGAGCTTCTACGGTTTTTGGAGCAAGAGAGCTTCGGTATGGATCAAGTACGCATCTGCCGGTACTAAAAGCTAATTCAGAGACAACAATAGACACGAGAACCGCTAGCACATCTCGTGGTACTTAAGATAGTGTGGGATACTTGAAGGAATTTGCCTTCTACCAATGCAATATGTCAAACTTATTATTTTCATCTTCACAAGCCTCCATCAATTATCTTTCTAGCTCTGATTTGCTTGCCATGTTGGTTTCTTTCTCTAATTGAGATTTCAAAGACACATGATTAACATGTTCATCCACACCATTGCAATCCCCTTTATCCGATGATCCCCCAACCTCTTGCGAATTAGGAGTCGTATTGTTTTTCACATACCATTCAAATAAGCCGGTCAACCCTTTTGTTAACTTATTAATCAACTCATTAACCATTGTATCATTGCAACCCAAGGTATTCGAAAAACAGAATTTAACAAATCTAAATTCATATCAGGGGTCAAGAATAGCCACATACAACAATAAGGGATTAATCTTTTCAAACTTTCCCCAATACTTGTGAAACTTGCTATTCATACCACATGCCAAAGCATTCAAAAAATAATCTTGATTTCCACATAAATTGGTAATAGCCTCTTGAATCATCACCATTTCATCAAAGAAGTCATTGCATGTGACATATAAAGAACCCGAACACCTTAAAGTTGCAAGATAAAACAATTTAAGCAACTTCACATACAACTCAACCTTCTCCCAATCACTAGAAGTTGGAGGCCTTATGTTCTCTTTTCCCTTCCTTTTCCCCTTTCTCTTTTCCTTTCTCTTTTTTACAATCGGCATTATCTTCAATTCGAACCAACTCATGACCACTTTCACGTTCCCATTCACCCAAGTCAACATCATCAAATTTTTCATCAAACTCCGCCTCGCTTAGTCCTATTTTGATGATTGTGTCATCACATAATCGCTAAATACTTTTTGGTATATTAGAGCTCTATCCAACATGAAATATATATAATTCCACCGAGTAGGCACATCAAAGCAAGGTTTAAGTCTACATTCAATCCCTTCTTTTTCAACACAAGATCAAAACTCTGCCATTCAGGATGGAGAAGATCTAATATACCTCATAAGATTTCGAACTCTTACAATTGATGAATCTACCTCTTGCAATCCTTCACGTACAATTAGATTCAAAATATGTGATGAACATTTCACACGCATCAACTCATGTTTTAAGATAGTTGTCCTCCTATCTTTGGTTTTCCTCTTCAACTAGTCAATTAAAATATTATTGGAGGATGCATTGTCAACTGTCATAGTCAAGATCTTTTCAATTCCCCAATTCAACAAACATTGTTCGATTATTTTACCAAGAGTCTGACCTTTATGGTTAGGAACTACACTTCAAAATTTTCTTTTGGTACTTCCAATTCTCATCAATGAAATGTCCAGTTAGACACATGTAATTCAAATTTTGAATTGAAGTCCAGGAGTCCGTAGTAAGACATAATAATCTTTGATCCTTAAGCACTCTCTTCAATGCTTTTTTCTCTTCATCCACTTTGGTTGAACAACATGCATAAACCATAAAAAACCTTCCCCCTCAACACATGTAAATGGCAACTGATTATTAACATCTCTGCTAATGCCTTTCTATATGCATCGACACTAAAGGTCATAGTTACAAGATTTCCACTCGTCTCACCATGTTCTTCTTTTACTTTCTGAAAACCAAGAATTGATTGCTTAGAACCCATATATCTCTTGCTTGATGGGTATTTAGTACACTGATTTGCTAAATGATGACTCATGTATTTCGTACCATTGTTCTTTGAATGACATGCGTAAGTATTCCCACACCAATTGCAAGCCACCATAGGTTTTTCATCACCGGGTTTCGTAACAACAGCAAAATGCTTCCAACATGCAAATATTTTATTACTGACTAAACCCATTCTATCATTCTCACTTTTAGACTCAACTCTCGGCTTTTTAGAAATCTCAGATTCATTATCATTACTATCTTCCAAATCCATATCAATACCCTCTTCCAAATTCATGTCCTCATAAGTGCCATCCATCTATAAACAAATAAAATCCAAAAATAAACAATAATAATTTCTTGTGACATCGATTTATTTTTTTGGAAACAAATTTCATCTGACATATAATTTCTGGTTCATACAAATTTCTTCTAGTACATAAACAAGTATTCTTGTGACATCTATTTATTTATTTTTGGTTCAAACAGACTACATATCAGAATATAGTTCAAACAAATTTCTGGTTCATAAGCATACTCATTTGTTCATAAGCATATCACATTATCACCAAGCAAATCATTTAGTGGCCTTATACCTCAAGTTGGGCTGATAGTTGACACTGTTCAGTTAGTCTTGAATCCCGAAGATGTGTTCAGTCCAGAAACCCAAACTAGACTGAAATAAAAAATCAGAACATATAGATCGAAATCAAAAAAAAAAAAAAAAGCTCGAAATCTTGTTTACAATAATGTAAATCTAAAATAATTGACGTGTATTTGTGTTCGGACTCGTACCGGAGAGGGAGGCAGCAATCGACGGGAGTTGTGTTGGAGATGGAGGCACTGGAGAAAGGGACAACCAGAGAGAGAGAAGGAAAGGGGGGTGCGGATTGCGGAATGGATGCGGGTGTATAAACCAAAACCTTAGAAATCTCAGAAGGCAGAAGGCAGAAACCTCAGATTAAAAGATGAGGTTTAGGTTTAGACATTTAGGGTCTTTAGGCCCAGCACTTATTCAAGCTGGGTAATATTACATTTAGACCCTTAGGGTTGGTTCAGTCCAAAGAAGTATACGGTCGGTTCGGTGCACCCTGGTTCGGTCGATTCGATTTGGTCCCCTTATTTCGGTTCGGTTCGGTTCGGTCCGCATACAATATACGATAACCGACCCCGTACCGATTTCACGGCCAAAACCAAAATCAACTGAATGGGAGTGCAAACCGAATGAGGATTGAATTTTTTGGTCAATTTTTTTTTAATTTTTTGGGTCTTTGGGTTTTTGTTACACCCCTACTAGTCGGCTCTTGACAAGATCTGACTCTAAGTCAAGGGTCTGTACCTTCATAATTTCTTCATGAAGTGCCAGCGTAGCTATCACTACACACAGATAAGCTCCTCCTCGTTGTTCATTCTACTGAAGTCTGTACTCTTATATTTGGTTCATCAGTTTCCACTCTCTGACTACTAGACTGGCAACATGTCCTCGAGACTTACGACTAAGTGCATCTTCTACCACATTAGCTTTTCCCGGGTGATAGGACAAGGTGAAGTCGTAATCTTCTAGATACTCCATCCAACGTCATTGTCTCATATTCGTATCCTTCTGAGTGAATATGTACTTGAGACTCTTGTGATCTATGAAAACTTTGAACTTCTCAACATAAAGGTAATGACGCCAAATCTTAAGCACGTGTATCACAGCGGCAAGCTCTAGGTCATGAGTCGGATAATTCTACTCGTGTATCTTCAACTGACGTGATCCATAGGCTATGACTTTCCCTTCCTGCATAAGTACACAATCTAATCTATCCTTCGATGCGTCATAATAGAAGACGTACCCAATATCTTGTCATGGAACAATAAGAATTGGGACATTGGTTAGTCTATTCTTCAACTCCTGAAAAGACTTCTTGCATGCATCGCTCCAATCGAACTTGATTCCCTTCTGAGTTAGCCGAGTCATTGGTTTGGCCAAAGCTGAAAAGTCCATGATGAATCGTCTGTCCTAGAAAGCTACGAATCTCCAAAACTGAAGTGGCTTCTTCCATTCCTTGATTGCCTCGATCTTGCTGTCATCGACGGGGATTCCTTTCTCTGACACAACATGTCCTAGGAATTTAACTTCTTTCATCCAAAAGTCACACTTGCTAGCTTTGGCGTAAAGCTAGTTATCTCGTAGAATCTGAAGTGTGGTCCTCAACTGTTGCTTATGTAGCTCCTCTGTTGCTGAGTAGATCAGTATGTTGTCGATGAATACTACCACAAACTGGTCCAAGTACTGAGTAAACATCTTGTTCATGAGACACATGAATACTGATGGTGCATTGTTAAGTCCAAAAGGCATCATTAGAAACTCATAGCGGCCATACTTTGTTCGGAAAGCTGTATTCTGAATGTCAAAATCCCTCGCTCACAATTGGTGATACCCGGATCATAAGTCAATTTTTGAGAAACAAGAGTTGCTCCTCTAAATTGATCAAACAGGTCAACAGGCCATCAATTTGAGGTAGTGGATATCGATTCTTGCTTGTGACGTGATTGAGTTATCTGTAGTCAATACAGAGTCGGAGCGTTCATTCTTTCTTCTTCACGAACAGTGCTAGGGCTCCCCACGGTGAAGTGCTCGGTTGAATAAATTCCTTCTCCAGAAGCTCTTGAAGTTGTATCTTCAACTCCTTCAACTTGGCCGGTGCCATTCTTAATGGTGCCATGGATATCGGCGTTGTTCCGGGTAGAAGCTCGATGGTGAAGTCCAATTAAAGGGTCGATGGTAGTCCAGGTAGCTCCTCAGAAAATACGTCGGTAGAATTGCAAACTACATGCGGTAATCCAATTCCATTTGATCTTCTTCTCCTATTGTCAAACTTGCTAACCATCTGGTTAGGTTATCCTGCCATCGTGATCGGGTCTTTGATATTGATGAAGTCTCTTGCCTATCCCCCTTTAATTTGAAACAAGTTTCATCTAAGGAGTAGGCCGCCACTGTCTTCTGGTGACAATAAATAATAGCGCGGTGAGAGGACATCCTATACATGCCTAGGATGACATCAAAGTCGACCATGTTTATGACTCGAAGGTCACATGTAAGGCGCAATCCTGAGACTTCTATCTCACAATTCTTACAAACTAAGCCCACAGGAACTAGTCTTCCTAAAGGTGAGGTAACGCACGTAGGGGTTCCTAGTTGTTCAGGTACAAGTTCTAAAGTAGTAACACATGTAGTTGATATGAATAAATGCGAAGCAACCATATCAAATAAAGCTATAATGCACGAGTTAAACAGTACTAGTGTACCTTGTATGACTAGAGGATTATACACTTCCTCTTCTGTGGCTTTCGCTTCAGCTTCTCCCTGAAGGGCAAAGATCCTTCCTCCATTGTTCGGCCTAGGCCCAGATGGTCTTCTGTTCTGTCCATTTTGGTTGTACTGTCCGGGCTTCTACTGATTCCCAAAGTTGTTTCATGGTTGCCACTGTCCTGGTGCCTGTTGCTGAGGTCCTCCAACTGGAGTGGTTCCCAACCTTTGTTGGTTAACTCAGGTAGCATTGGATGGGCATTGAGTTTTGATGGGGCCATCTTTGCCACACCCAAAATAGGTGACAGGGTTCTGCTTCACTGGGTGGTGTGGTGTGGACTAAGGAGCACTCCTCTGCTGAAACTCCTGGGGTGGAGGCCAATTGTAGTTGCTGGCATTATTGCAGCTGACGATGTTGTTGGTGTTGCTGCAGTTGAATTTTTTGGTATTGTTGTTGAAGTTGTTGCTGTAAGGCCTCTGAATGGGGTTCTCCCTCGAGTTTCGCATCAGTCCTCCTGATTGTGATCGATTGCTGATGTCAAAGATTCTCCTTGAATCTGATGCTTTCTGCTCCACCAGTAGAGCACACTCTATGACTTCAGCATAGGTCTGTTCTCTTTGAGTTACCACACCCTTCTGGATGTAAGGGCTAAGTCCCACTCAAATTCCCTGGCCTTGGTGGCGTCAGTTGCCACATGCTCAAGGGCATGTCAGGAAAGTTCTTCGAAGGGGGAGACATACTGAGTAATTGTATGCGTGCCTTGTTTGAGGTTCATAAACTCTAGAACCAAAGCCTTCTTCATAGGGGTGAGAAAGTACTTAGTCAAGAACAAGGTCTTGAAAGTCTCCCAATCCATTGTTTCATCATCGTGTGTCATCTTCACAAAGTCCCCCTAATAATCTACCTCTCCTTGAAGCTGATATGTCGCCAAGGCGACCCGATCTCCATTGTCGGGGACCTGCATGATGTGCAGAAGCTTTTGAGTCTGTTTAAGCCAAGCCTCGATGATGCCTAGATTGACATCACTGGTGAAGGCCAGGGGTCGTCTCTTATAGAACTCATTAAGCAAAATACCACAGTTGGGTTGCCTATAGTAATGGGGAGGTGCTTGAGGTTGATACTGCTACTGGGGTGGCAGAGTTGTACGGTTGATTGAGGTAGGGGGTGGAGGTGGTGGTTGACAGTGTTGGTGGTGTTGATTGTGTCTAGTTGTGTCGCTTGTGTTCACCCCGTTACGCATTTCTACCATATTTGTATAATTAAACAAGCATATAGGCCTAATTAAGAACAAGTACAAAATACAATTCATGAAAGAGAACATTGCATGAAATCTAACTATTCGGAGTAAGAATGCTCGAAAGTGTGATCTACTCAAGTCTATCCAAGGTCGAGAGGTGGTGAAACATAAAGCTCTGATACTAAGTTGTAACGCCTTGAATTTCGGACGTGTTAATAAAAAGAGTAAAGTAACCAAAATACCATAATTATATTGAAATACGAGTTTGATACAGGAGATAGTCAAAATACATTTCAAAAGAGACTATTTACATCCAAAAAGACTTTAAAAGTAAAGTTAGAGCAATCTAAACTAGTCTAAGTGATTCATGGCTCGATCGTGTCTTCTGCAAGATAAACGTCATCGTATGGTATATAGTCTGGTCCAACTCCATTGTCATCGATACCTGGTTATGAAATACCAGGGGCAGGAGAAAGTTGCACATAAGTTTTGACACGCAGTAAATTACCCTACATTTAAGTTTTCATTTCATGCAATAAAATAAGTGTGAAAACAGTAAGTACAAGATTTAATCGAAATAGTGTAATTGAAGTCATAACTATCACAGTATATATCAATTTGAAATATTCCACGAGTATTCGACTCGAATCAAATATTCTAAAGTATGATCACACCATATAATTCCATCAAGTGTTCTAATAATGACCTCATCATATATTTCAAATAGGCTTTTCTAACATCAATGACCTCGTCATATATTTTGAACTAAAATTTTCTAAATTAATGAAGTCAAATATAGTGCTCCCGAACAATAACGATCCCAATCGCCCGACTAACTGATACTTCCCAACTACTTTGAGCCCCTACCACCCTGCTTCTGATCGTCATGTTCCCAATCAATACGCTCTCCATAACATTATATCTTTTTACTACCGTGTCGAACAATATAAGTTTAAAGTTTATACTAGAAGGCCCTTAGACTAAAAATGGCACAATAGAACTAGATATAACTTTGGCTCAAGCGTAATTTGGCTAAATGCATGACACGGCTAAATTATAGCGCTTTGGTGATACAAAAGTTCAGATCTATCACACCCTCTGGTTAAAGTCAAAGCTCAGCTCAAGCCGCATCACTACTACAAGACACACATAGTATTTTTACGGGGAATATAATCCACAACAATGAATTTATACAGTTCTTGAAAAGTTTCTACGTTCGGGCATCCACAGAATACCATGAGCATTAATATTTGTTCCTCGTCTTAAAATAATAAGATTGCATTTCATAATATTGATCAACCAACATTTCTAGGTCATAACTCTTAAGATTGAACCGCAATAATTAAAATGTAGTCATGTAGTAATAATAGTGGCATGCGAATAAGTAAATTCTTATTTGTAATAGGGCGATTTCAATTCCTGCCAATGTTTTAATAAGTGCGTTATTATTATAACTAACTTAAGATTATTTAGAAACCTATTAGGAAAATATAAATGATAATTCTAAACAATATTTTTTTAATAATTAAATACTAAATAAAATATGAGGGTACCAATTTTGTTAATAAAAATAAATAAATCTAAGTATGATTTACTTTATGTATCCACTATGTTAAGTTAAGACGAAATTTTAATAAATGTACTAAAAAAATGATAATTTAAAGTTACCTAGTGTATATGAATACGATTTGTAATGACATAAACTTTGTTTAATCTACATTAGGGTTATTACAATTTTTAAATATAATAAGGTACATTCGTAGTTTTATCAAAACAAGAAAACTTTGGTTGATTTACTACTAGTATGTTTCAACTTGAATAAATAGTTTTTTTTAAACGTGGATTAAATATTCAATGGGGTATAATCTATATAATTTTATGGATATTAATTGTAGCTTGTAGTTTATAAAAATTCTTAGAGTTGTAAATTGCAATTTAACAAGGGCAATATTATATGTATAAAAAAAATGTGAAACTTATAGTTATAAAATTCCAAGAGCATTAATGTAATTAAAATAGGAAAAGTTCTTGCAATTCTAGAAAGTTTTAGGAGTAAATCTTAATTTATTTAAACTTTTGGAACTAATAAGTATTAAATATAATTAAAAGTTTAAAATGAATCTAATTTAGATGAGGGGTGACCTCAGGGGGGTTAAATGTAAGTTTTGGTATCAAAATTCAAAACAAGTCAGTGACTTCATCTTCCCCGCTGGAATTTTTCGGCGGTCCCGCCGCCTCACGTCCGGCACCATTATTTCTTTCGATGGGACTTCATAACACCCCGAAAAATTACAACAGAAGCTCTAGAATATGAATCTTCCATTGGTTTGAAGCTTCGAGGTGGTTTTGTAGGGTTTCGAATGCCGGTTTGGTTCACCGGATTTTCTTCGATTTCCTCGTCCTTATTTCTTTTTTCTTTCTTCCTCTTGCTCTAGGTTTGCAGCAATTGTGGTGTGATTCTGGAGGAAGGAGAGGGTTGTTTTTATAGGCAAAATTTGGGGTGGAATGGAGGGATTTGCTCGGATAAATCCAATGGTGAGGTTCAAGTAGCTATGGATGATGGCTTATTGCAGGTATGGGATAGCTTGTAGGAGGTGGTTGATGGCTGATAGATTGGAGAGGGAGGTGACAAGAGGGAGATTTGGGAGGGATACGGGAGAGAGAGGGATACCCGAGAGGGAGGAGAGAGAGACACGTTATACATATATCTATATTACAAGGGAGGACGGTGTGGGGTCCACTAAATGTATTTTTACAAGAACGGCTAGGATTTCTTTCATCTGATGGTGAAGATTAATTTTGGTTAACTTAACTACTGTTGCCTATAATAATGAATAGAATAGAATTTGGAAAGACTTTTTTTTTTTAAAACAATCTATTTTTCCACCTACGGGGCTGCCTTTATGGCTATTAAACAGATTTTTCATCATTTAAGCAGCCTTTTCTTGGAACCATGTTGCTGCTTTTACTTTCCACCATTTAAGCAGCTATTAAACAACCTAAGTAGCCTTTTATCCTTGAAATTATGAGTGGTCTTGGGCACTTTCCGTCTTTGCCTTTAATTTTCATCGTTTAAGAAGCTATTAAACAACTTTTGCCCCAACTTCTCTTTTCATCTCTATAATCTCTGGGTAAATTTCACTTCTCTTCTCTCTCGCACTCTCTTTTGTTCTATTGACAGCCTTTATTTTCAACATGTGAACAATAGTGATTACATTGTCAAATACTTTCTTTTGATTTCTACTGCAGGACTCCTTGAGAGCTAAAACAGGTAGGATTCTCGCTCGCTCCTCCTCCCTCTCTCGCTCACTCGGTAAATTTTTGCTGTTTTTTTGTTTTTATTGGTGTTTCTGTGCAATATGTATATGCTGTAAAAGTCTTTATTTGGGTGTATGACTCCCTTGGGTTATTATCCACTGTTTTTTTCAATATATATTCCTTCTAATTATTTGAACATTGACATCATTTGGAGACATTATTTTGAGTTAAAGGGCTATTGATCAATGTTACACCCAGAAGACTCGCTCGCTCCTTCTCCCTCTCTCGCTCACTCGGCACCCAGACATTATGTTTTTTAGTATTTGAACTCTTTAGTTCTTGGCTTTGTTTTTTTATCTTCATTTGTGCTCATGTACTCAACAAAATGCTCCTGCCAAACTTATAAGTTCCCATCTGGCTCCTATTTGAGAGGTGTTCAGTAGGTTGTATGGAATACTCTTGCCCATACCCAATCAAAATGCTCAAGTCCTCAATGAAATTTAAATCAAGATAAAAGTTTGTGGGGTTTCTTAAATTTTGTCAGTGTGATTAATAAACAAGCGTGGATAGTGATTAATATATTTTCTTCATATAACAAACTATTTTGTATGCAGTATGGGATTTGATGAGAAATGTCATGGATATTGTTTTGAGGTTTTGCCATGGATATTGTGTTGAGGTTTTGCCATGGATATATCTTTAAAGGATATGAAAAATAGAGGTATGATTTTTGAAATCTTTTTGGTAGTTTTTTCGAGAAGAGAGTTGTGAAAGTCTTAAATTACCTTATTTATAATATAGACTAGAGGAGTATATCCACAAATTTTGTATTGCCAACTCCCAAGGCAACACCATACATCATAAAGAGGAGTATATCCACAAATTTTGTATTGCTTACACTGATCTAATTGGGCTAGGCTACCGTACTTAAATTTTGTACCGCAAAAAATAAATTTTAGTACGGAGGGTCATTCTCTCACGGCACCGTATTTTCTGTGCACTTTGTTCATATTTCCTACGGCAAGATTCTAATTTACTAAAAGTTAGGATGAGAATTTAAAAGATATTTCAATTAGGAATAGTTTTTATCCCTTCCTATTTCAAACATTTCTAATTTTCAAAATCAAAGGAGAAAATTAGGTTTTTTAATCCCTTTTATATTTTGAATTTTTTTTCTTGAACGAGCGCAAAAATAATATGCAAGAGTCCAACACTGGAATGTTTAATATGCAATTGAATTGACCAGCTGAATGTTTAATATGCTTTCTTCTTCTTCTTCTCCTTTTTCTTTTTTTAAATTTGTTCAGATTACTCGATGAATCACACCATTGGATGATTGATCAATAATTTTATAAAATTACAATAATAAGTGCCTTTAGGTGAAGGCATGGGCAATACACTAAACGGTTTGCCCAAGACCGGAAAAAATTGAGAAAACAAAATAAATTGATAAATTAAAGTGAGTGATGACGACCAATTAACATAACTTGCTATATCTAAACCAAATCAATCTGCCTTACTCTTTCCGAACAAATAATCAAGATATAAAGCCTTCACATCTATATTACATATTACAAGGAAGGACGGTGTAGAACCTTTAGTTCACTATCAAAAATTGCTAATTGTCGAGATGCAGATTGCTCTTAGGCAATAGGTAGTTGAACTTGGAATATATTTTGGGAGTAATAGACATGGAACACCTAGCCTTAAAATTTAAGCAGCACCATCACTGTGGTATAAAATTAGATATAGCCTTATAAAGTCCATGGTTACTTTGGACTTCGTTTTTGCTCATCAACAGCTTAGGGTGTATGTTCATCAAAAGGCATGACAATCTTTTTTATATTTCCTAGCTTACTTCCTTCGGTTTTACAATCCTTCACCCAAAAAAAAAATAGATGAAAGAACATATCCAGCCATATAATGATCATTGCAACAAAAAAGAAAGGAATAGATCATAGAATATGTATGATCCAACTAACAAATACCAATATTTTCATCCCTTTCGAGCTACATATTATGCAGTTGTTTTTCAATAATTTCGTTTAGGGGTATTTTTAAATATGTGTTTCAATCATGCATTTGTACTAAAACCATGTATTTTTACACCATGCGTTTCGAGTATGATAAGTTAAAAATTTATCCGTTGACTGCCTAAATGCGATTCCTATTTAGGTGATGAATGCCTATTTGGAATTTAAAAAGTTCACTATATATTATAAACTAAAAAGTAGGTTAATTAAAAAGTTTAGTAAACTTTTTTTATGTTTAATTTGAACATATATTTTTACCTTTTAGGCGGGATCAGAACATACGTAGGACCCTTAGTTCACTGTAAAAAATTGATGATTGTCGAGATGCAAAGGGATTGCTCTTAGGCAATAGGTAGTTGAACTTGGAATATATCTGGGAGTAATAGACATGGAATACTTACCCTTAAAATTTAAGCAACATCGTCACTGTGGTATAAAATTAGACCTAGCCTTATAAAGTCCATGGTTACTTTAGACTTTATTTTTGCTCATCAACAACTTAGGGTGTATGTTCATCAAAAGTCATAACAATTTTTTTGATTTTTTCGAACTTACCTCCTTCGTTTTTACGATCCTTCACCACCCCCCCCCCCCCCCCCCCCCAAAAAAAAAAAAGATGAAAGAACATATCCAGTCATATAATGATCATTGCACCCAAAAAAAAAAAGATCAGAGAATATGTATGATCCAATTGACAAATACCAATATTTTTATCCCTTTCGAGCTACATATTATGCAGTTATTTTTCAATACTTCGTTTAGGGGTATTTTTAAACCATGTGTTTCGATCATGTATTTGTACTAAAGCCAAGTTTTCATAAGCATTAGTATGATAAGTTAAAAATTTATCCGTTGATTGCCTAAATGCGATTCCCATTTAGGTGTTAAGTTAAATGCCTATTTGGGGTTAAAAAAGTTCACTACATATTATGAACTAAAATATAGGTTTAAAAAGTTTAGTGAACTTTTTTATGTTTAATTTGGACATATATTTTCTACTTATGTTTCGCCGAGTGTCTACTTCTTTTTACTTTTTATGTAGGATCATGACATATTATTTTGGACATACATTTTCTATTTTCTCTGCTTTATTTTTCACTTTATATCTTCAAGCTGTGTTTATTAATATTGATAATTTTTTTTTGTTTCAGACAACTCTTTCAGAATCTTAATTATGGACAATCTAACCATCTATGGTCATGTGA
Source organism: Arctostaphylos glauca (assembly GCA_019985065.2). Classification (NCBI taxonomy): domain Eukaryota; kingdom Viridiplantae; phylum Streptophyta; class Magnoliopsida; order Ericales; family Ericaceae; genus Arctostaphylos; species Arctostaphylos glauca. Next base: position 8,111,913 of record JAHSPW020000004.1, read on the forward strand.
GTTTTTTCTCTTATTTTCAATCTCAGATGGTAAATTATCATTTTCTTTTTATCACATATGTAATTTTGTAATTTTCATCTTCTTATCCAGCTCGATGGTGACTTGGACAAAACTGTAAGATGGCTTTCATTTTATTCAATATTTATGTTTAATCCTCATACTATGAATAATATTCATTTTGAGTTATTCTTTTATACCTTTGTTATTACAGGTTAAGTTCCTTCGAGAAAGAAATGTAGGTGTAGTGATCCGAGATGAGCGAGAACTTAATCAAATTCGCATGCACGAGGTAATCCTCTCAAAATCGTCAATTTGTCATATGTTCATTTTTCGAAAATGTTATTATTTATTTATCTGACAATTTGTTTTAATGAAAAGGCAAAGGCAAAACAAATTTGTGAAGGAAAAGAAAATGTTGGACTTCAAGTGGTATGCCTTTGTAGATATTCTTCTGCCAATATATTAATTTTATCAAACTTTAAGTTTTTTTATTGTATCTCACATGATCAAAATTGAAAGTTTTTTTTCTTCTCACAAAGAAAGGAATTAAGGAACTCTCTAAGGGAAAAGAAAAAGTCAGCTATACAGGCAAGAGAAAGGAAATTGTCAACCATCAGGAGGTATGATTTTTCAAGCATTTTTTTATTCTTTTCTATAATAGGAATAAGATATCAATAACAATAGTATATTAATCCTTAGTAAAATGCAAGATAATATTTATTTTAAATTATTTTCATTATTATTACTGGTCTATGATTGAAGAATTATTTTTATTCATAACTCATGAATTTACACTTTTAATTAATTATTTTTACTTTTTTCATATTTTTTGAAGTTAAACCACATTTGATTGAATGTTATTTTGTTCAAACGGATGGTAAGTTTTGTCTATATTCAATTTTTTTTCGTATTTGTTGATTTGGCCTTAATTTTTTGTAGTATATTGGTTGTTATTTATTTATTCTTATTTTTCTTCCAAAGGAAGGAGTTAACGAACTTTCTAAGAGAAAAGAAAAGGTCAGCTACGCAAGAAAAAGAAACGAGAATATCGGCCATCAAGTGGTATGATTATTGTCGAACTTTCTAATGTGTGCATTATGTTCATACCGAAGGAATGAAGTGTCCACCGATTTTGCTTTTATAATTATTGTCGGTATGAGTTTGTCTAAATTAAGTGAAATTAGGAAAAAGTAAATCTTCATATTTATCTTTTAGGCTTCAAACGATAACGGTATATCGAAAGCTGTGTTGGCCCAACGCCTGCGGCGACAACGAGAAAGGTTAGGAGAATGCGTTCAACCGAAGCAATCTAGATTCTTTCCATCTTTAACGCCAAGCCGTCGTCGACGTGCATGCTTAGAACGTGGCACGACAACAACCGATGTCATTCATTCGACTTCTATGTCAACAGAAATCCCTACAACCACACCAAAAAGAGCAATGATATCACCTGCCTTGCAGTCATCTTCTGTTGTTATGCTTCCTCAAACGCCAAATTTGAATGATTATTCTGTTAGTGCAAGAACTCCTCTATCTGTTGATGGTATGCCACACCAACTAGAACCTGCAAAACAAAACCTGGGCAAAAATATTTTAACTTTGCCAAGTTTGACTATTTTGAGTCATCCTAAACCTCAAACACTCTTACCTGTAATGCCTCCTCCACGGAATCTTGGTGAAGAATTTCTTGCTATGCCGATTGTAACTGTGAGCAGTTTGCCAAGTCATCATGAACCTCACTCTCACTTACCTTCAGTGCCTCATCCACAAAACCTTGGTGAAGATGTTCCCGCTGCGTCGATTGAGACTGTAGGTGATATGCATAGTCATTCTAAACCTCAGTTTCACGTACCTTCAACTAAACTAAATCATGTGGACATGATGCAAACTCATCATGAATCTCAATTGCATTTACCTCCTCCCCAGCGTACTATGTCAAGCACATCACTATCTCCAGATCATCGGTAAACTAACATTATTTGTCATTGTGTAAGAGTAATATATTCTATTTATGTACATGTTTTTATAATTCATTTATACGTAAACAAATATTTGTAGGCTACCCCTTGGAAACCAATGTTTTCATGAGAATCGAGTTGGTGATGGTGAATTAGAGGATGTACCTATATGCACAATGGTTTGTTCGCAAGGAAATAGATACCCAGATCGTCATTATCTCGGTAAGATGGATGTATTATGTCCTCATTGCTCAGCCTTACATTGGATGGAAGAAAAATTAACAAAATCATCCTTGATACGTCCTCTTTTTGGAACATGCTGCTTGCAAGGAAAGATTAGACTACCATCACTTATTACCCCACCGTTGTCACTTCAAGCATTATATGATGGCAGTGATGAACGATCAAAATTATTTCGACATCATACTCGAGAATATAATGCGGCTAATGCTTTTACGAGTCTTGGTGCTAAGTTGGATGCAAGAGTGCTTAACGGAAGGGGTCCTTCATCATTCACCATCCATGGTGAATTACGCCATCGAACAGGAGCATTGCTTCCACAACCAGGACATGAAGCTATCTACTCCCAGTTGTACATCTATGATCCCGATTCTACTTTAAATGTGCGCAATGATAGAAATCCTCACTTGAGAAGAGATGTTCTCAAAATAATTCAGGATAGTTTGTTGGAAGTTAATCCATTTCCAGAGAAGTTTCTTCAAGCTTATGAAATTTTAAATCAATCTGAATTGGCGGGACAAACACTACCTGCTTTTCTTCATTATAGTTCATCAAACGATCGTCGTCGATATAATCTGCCAACAACTGATGAGATTGTAGTAATTTTACCTAGAGATGGAACCGAGTTCAGTGGAATGAGAGATATTGTGTTACATTTGAGAGGAAATAATACATTGATGCAAGTGAATGAATGTCACCCGGCTTATTTACCTTTGCATTACGTATTATTATTTTCTCGCGGTGAGCTCGGATGGGAACCAGAGATGAAACATTGGGACGTCCAGAACAGTCGATACACAAGTGACTGACTTACTCAGTTGGAATTTTATAGTTATTGATTGTTTCAACGTCCCTCAGAGTACTCAACAATTTTAAGAGCTGGAAAACTATTCCAAGAGTTTATTGTAGATGCTTGGGCTGCAACTGAGCAAAATCGATTGGCCTATTATAGGCAAAATCAAGGAAAAATTCGAGCTGAACTTTACCAAGACCTGACAGAAATTGGTCCAGATGGGTTGGGGCCTAATCAAATTGGTCAACGAGTTATTTTGCCATCTTCATTCCTTGGCAGTCCGAGACATATGTTTGAAATTTTTCAGGATTCAATGGCTATCACACGGTACAATCAGCACCCAGATATTTTTCTTACTATGACTGCCAATCCTAATTGGCCTGAAATTACTGAGGCTTTGTTACCGCATCAAAAAGCTATAGATCGTCCAGATTTGGTTGCACATGTTTTTGAGTTGAAAAGGAAATGTTTAATGAAAGAGATAAAGCAAAAACAATTGTTTGGAAAAATAGTTGGACATGTTTTTACCATTGAATATCAAAAGCGAGGTCTTCCGCATATGCACGCGCTTTTGTTTCTTGAAGGTCCAGATAAAATCCAATCATGTGCTCAGGTTGATAGAGTAGTGTGTGCAGAATTTCCAGATCCTAATGATGATCCGACACTATTTGAAACTGTAAAGTGTTGCATGGTACATGGACCATGTGGTGCTCGAAATCCGCAAGCAGCGTGCATGGAAAATGGTAAATGCACAAAAAAATACCCTCGAACCTTTTTAGAGACAACCATAATGGATCAGGATGGGTATCCAATCTATTGTCGTCATAACGACCATCGTACAACTGTAAGGGGCCAATAAGTTGATAATAGAGATGTAGTACCCTACAATGCCTATCTCTCTAAGTTATTCAATTGTCATATCAATGTGGAAGTCTGTGCTGGAATGAGATGTGTCAATTATATCCACAAATATATCTACAAAGGTTATGACAGTACAACAATGGTGTTAGGGATGATAGATGAGATCCAACAATATCTTGATGAGCGATATATTGGTCCACCAGAAGCTGCTTGGCGACTATTTGGTCATCCCATGCATGAAGAGATTCCAACAGTCGTACGATTGGCACTTCATTTACCTGTATGCATCGTGTGTTATTTAAACCTACAGAATCAATGGACCAAATTGTCTCCAGGGCTGAGCAACAAATGTCTACACTAACTGGCTTCTTTGCATGTTGTGATTTGAATCCAAATGCATGTGCATTTACTTATCAAGAATTTCCACAACATTTTGTTTGGAATAAGTCACAAAAGAAATGGACACCAAGACAACAGGGATATGCAATTGGTAGAATGTATTTTGTTAGTCCTAATGCAGATGAAAGATTTTATCTACGTTTACTATTAAGTATTGTCAAATGACCAAAATCATTTGAAAGCTTACGCACTGTCGACAATGTTTTACATGGTACATTCAAATCTGCATGTATTGCAAGAGGGCTTTTAGAAGATGATGAAGAATGGGTGCAATGTCTTCAAGAAGCTTCAGTTATGAAAACTGGATACCAATTGCGGAGGTTGTTTAGTGTTATTCTCACACAATGCTTTCCATCTCAACCGTACGCGTTATGGAATAAATTTGCAGTGAATATTTGTGATGATCTTGCATACAAAATTCAAACGTTATTTTCCATTGAAAGTCCAACTGAAGCTCAAATTGAAGATTATGGTCTATATCTTTTGGATCAATTGCTTCAAGAATCGGGTAAATGCCTAAAGGATTTTCCGCCCATGCCACAATCGAGCGGAGATTGGAGCATATCTGTGGGTAATAGATTGATAATGGAGCATCAAACACTCATCCATAATGCGCAACGCCAAGATGTGAATATCAACGTTGAAGGTCTAAATGATGAACAACGAGCTGCTTTTACTGCAATCACTACTTCAGTTTTTGAGAATAAGGGCACTACATTCTTTCTAAATGGGGGTGCTGGCACAGGGAAGACCTTTTTGTATAATACTATCACCACAAAATGTCGCAGTCTTGGACATGTAGTTGTTAATGTTGCTTCATCCGGTATTGCATCATTGTTGTTGGTAGGAGGTCGCACTGCACATTCAACATTTTCTATCCCCATGGATGTGTTAGAAAATTCATTCTGTTCATTTAGTAAGCAATTTTTGCAAGCAGATTTGTTTAGAAATACAAAGTTGATAATATGGGATGAAGTTCCTATGCAACATAGGTATTGTGTTGAAGCTGTTGATCGCACACTTCAGGACATTTGTGATAATAATTGTTCATTTGGGGGTATCACTGTTGTTCTATGAGGAGATTTTCGTCAAATTCTACCAGTTATACCAAAAGGAGTTCGAGAGCAAATAGTAGGATGTAACGACCCGCCCCCGCCCTGAACAATACTGTCCGCTTTTGTCGCCCAAACCCTATGGACTTCCCAGTAGGTCACCCATCCCTGAATTGCTCCAGGGTGAGCACGCTTAACTGTGAAGTTCCATTTAGTTTTGGCGCCATCACGGCTTTAAAAGGCCTTGTACAAGGAAGGTTCATAATCTTATAAATACCATCGAACTTACATCCACCAAGCGATGTGGGATCCTGACCACCCATCCGGACATCCCACTGAGACTCCATCTCATGGACACCGGCCTCACAGCTAGCACTACCGTTTAGCTGGGGTGTCACAATCTCCCCCACTTAGGAACACACGTCCTCGTGTGGGGCCGAGATTTCCCACATTTCCGGTTGGTGCAGGCTCTGATACCATTTGTAACGACCCGCCCCCCGCCCTGAACAATACTGTCCGCTTTTGTCGCCCAAACCCTATGGACTTCCCAATAGGTCACCCATCCCTGAATTGCTCTAGGGTGAGCACGCTTAACTGTGAAGTTCCATTTAGTTTTGGCGCCATCACGGCTTTAAAAGGCCTTGTACAAGGAAGGTTCATAATCTTATAAATACCATCGAACTTACATCCACCAAGCGATGTGGGATCCTGACCACCCATCCGGACATCCCACTGAGACTCCATCTCATGGACGCCGGCCTCACAACTAGCACTACCGTCTAGTTGGGGTGTCACATAGGAGCATCATTAAGGCGTTCTGTATTGTGGAATAACATTCAGATTTTGACTTTGAATTTGAACATGTGCCTGAACAGCTCAGACCGCACAAATTCAAATTTTGCAGAATTCTTAAAAGAGGTATTTTGTGATTTTTTAAATATTGATTACACGTTTCATTTGATTAGTACTTTATGTACTTAACTGTTTTACTATATACTTTTAGGTTGGAACCAATCCACAAGAAATTGTAGAACTTCCATCTGCAATACGCAAATGCAATAATCTAACTGAATTGCTCTTTACGGTCTATCCACAACTGGATGTGGCGGGTACAGTTACACCGAGCTTTCTATCTGAGCACACAATCCTTTCTGCACGAAATAATGATGTCAGTGCCATCAATCTTGCAGCATTTAATGTTTTTCCTGGAGATACAACCACATATTTTGCAGCTGACAAAATGTCCAACAACGACGAATGCGATCGTACCATTACAAATCGATATCCAAATGAGTACTTAAACTTATTGGATCCTTCCGGTTTACCTCCATTTAAGTTACACTTGAAAGTTGGTTGCCCAATAATGTTACTGAGAAATATTGCTCCAAAAGCTGGGTTATGTAATGGCACCCGTTTAATGGTTGTCAGATGTGCAACTCGGATAATTGAGGCTCAAATTTTAACTGGAGAAAAATTTGGCAATCTAGTCTTCATTCCACGAATATCATTGACACCTTCTTCATCTGAATTGCCTTTTGAGATGACAAGACGTCAATTTCCAATCAGATTGGCATATGCAATGACAATCAATAAATCTCAAGGACAATCTGTAAAATATGTTGGGATTGATTTGCGCACACCAGTCTTTAGTCATGGGCAATTATATGTAGCGTTATCTAGATGCACATCCGGTGACCGCACAAGTGTCTTGCTCTCAAGTGATGCATCTAATTTTATGACAAATATCGTGTACCCTGAGGTTTTGTTATAGTGAAAGGTACATTATTTCACATACCTGTAAATTCATATATACTCATTAATTAGTTGTTTTTATTATGGAGAAACTGATCTGTTGCAGGATTGGGATGAAAAAGTCATTGAGAGTAATATGGTGAATACCACTAGGCTACTTCGATGGGGGTATCACAACAAGGTAGTATTAATCACTTTATATTTTTTTTAAAATAGTGGACTTTACTCATTCATTTTTTTTATGAATTTTAAGGTTGTTGTTCGTGTTCACAATTCTGCTATTTGGACGAAGTACATATATGTTGATACAAATACTTTTCGAAGGGTGATAAAGCGAAGATTTCAAGATAAACAACCAGTGAAGAAGACAAATTTCTTTTGAAGATGGATAATCAAGATAGACATTGATGATGACGTTTATTTGGTTATATTTTTTATATGGATTTTAACACTATTAGTCAAGTGTTTTTATCTTATGGTTGAATGTGGATTTTGTCAATGCAATATTATGCATAACATGGATTTAATTTTTTTGATTTAATTCCGTTACGTCATGCCGTAGGCACGGGTAATGCGCTAGTATACATACATAATATATTAATATCATATATATATATATATATATATATATATATATATATATATATATATATATATATATAAAGTATATTGGTTTAAAGTATTAATATCATATAATATCCTTTTCAAAAAAAATCATATATACACATAACATATAAATATATTATATATCACATATATATCAATATACTCGTGTACGCATATGCAACGAAAATTATATGTGGAGTAAAATAATAAAATTGTTCAAATATATTTATATATCAATTTAAAAATTGAGGGTAGTCATTACAGTGAGCATATACGAAAATCAAGTTGCAAATGATGAGCATATAAATCCAAAGTTTGCACGAAGGGTTGGGGCCTCTTGGGGGTACTAAAGTTTTTCGAAGGAGGGAAGACTTAGGTGATATAAGTTTGGCTCAAATTACCACACACGCGCTACTATTGCTTGCATGGACTAGATCAGACCGCATCGACTCGAGGCCCATGGTCCGTGATCGTGGGCTTGCGTTTGGGTTTGCTTTGTGCTTGTGCTTGAGGCTTTATCCTCTTTCTCTGAAGACACTGGGCTATGTTGGGCTTGAGTCCAACTCGAGTGTGGGCTTGGTGAAGTCCAACCCATTTCCTTGTAGCGACTAGTCCAACCTATAGCTTTGTAACAACCAAAGAAGTACCTAACACCGACATGACAACACAATTCACAAGAGACAAGTTGTCAGAAAAAAACCACTAACAAGAAGTGCTACAGAAGAAGGAAGTCAATTCATCAACATTTAGCAACACCTTCAGAACACCGAAGAATTTGCATTGGAAAGAGGAACATGAAATGTACGCATAACTGCAACTCTTCAGACTCTTTTCGCTAAATTTCAAGGACGAAATTTGTTAGGTGAATAGGTTGTAAGAACCAAATTAGTGACACCCTCAGAACACCGAAGAATTTGCATTGGAATGAGGGACACGATACGTACGCATCACCGCAACTCTTCAGACCTTTTATGCTGAATTTCGAGGACGAAATTCGTTAATGAATAAGTTGTAAGAACCAAAAGTTTTAAATTTTTAGTTAAAGAAACAAAATACTAATATTTTTATTATTGTCAATATCTAATTGTGCACACATTCATTGAACGATTTAATATATAAAATATGTATGCATAAATTTCCTTGGGTTGTATGATTTTATATGATTTGTATGCGCATGCTGAACCTTGTCCAACCCAAATTCCTTAGGTCAAGTCCAAAATCTACCAAGCCCTCCTTAGTATGGATCTTGACTTTAACTCATCAAGACTGAGCCCTATAACTCATCTCATTTTACCTGACACAAAACCCACATTGTCTCATCGAACAATCACAATAGAATATTTTTCTTTCATCATCATTCACCCTCATGCACTTCATAAAAAAATTTACGTCCCCTTTCCTTGCAAAACCTTCTTCTCCTCAATGGAACGTCTCATTGCCTCTCACTCAAAACCAAACCACCTAAACTCATGGTTTATCCTCAAAATCACCTTTCTCACTCACACATTTTCTACAGATTTTGGCATCCAAATCTCCCTCATCAACGGCAACCATTGCCAAGTCTATCTCTTTCACTCAACCTCCATGTGCACCATGTGTAAGGGAAAAAGCCCACTCTCCTCCTTCCCCTATATAAAAAGGTCTAAAGGATAAGCTACATAAGCAATATATTGATTTTCTTCTCCAGCAACAAGCTCGATGTGGTAGCACACCCTATGTAACGATCAAGGCTAGTAAGTCCATCGGTTCACACAGTTGTCTCCTCTCCACGAAAATCTTGTTATTTGCAAAGTTTAGTTAGAGAGAGTGAGACTAAGAAATTTTAAAGAATCTAGAGCCATTTGAAGTTCAATTCGAGATCAATCCATCAATTCAAGTTTCAATCAAACTTCTACAAGGTAAATATACCTTCCCTATACATTCATTTATGTTCTAGACCCTAGATTCGAGCTTCACGAAGCTCCATTGTTAACAACAACCAACTAAAATTTTGAAGAAGAAACTCGACCAATCAGTCACCCTTGAACCTTGACAGGTCAAACTTTGCTACTGGTTCATTTCAGACCTAAAACCCAACCAGTCGCTTGCAGCAGTCAAACCTAACACCCGACCAATCGCCTATACCAGTCAAACCTAAAACCCGACTAGTCGCCCGTACCAGTCAAACCTAAGATTGGTAAGTCGCTCGTACCAGTCAGGCCTAAACCCGGCCATCTGCCTGTACCATTGAGCCCTAAACCCGACCTATCAGCTCTGAACTTAGAGGCTATTTTTATGAGCCCCAATCTTGATTCGACATTTACATATATGTTCTTGCAAATATATATTCACATGAATAGTTGTCGATTTCACTTCTTACTTGCGTAATTACTTGATTCAACTAATTTATCTTGCTTGCCTAGTTGTCAATTCATGCTATTTCTTGCCATTGTTTGATGATACAATCTGACAAAAGTATATGATCAATTGAGAAACCGAAGGCTAGAACAACAAGTAGATATTAGTCTTGGTTACTCACGACATTTTGAACAAAAATTGAGATTGTTGAAATGCACCGACACACATGACTCGAGAAATAAAATTACACATTGAGAGATGTGTCAGGATGTTTTCACCGAACTATATCTTTAGTCAAATTCGTCGTGAGCCGTGTTATGTAAGCCAAGTTATGTCGTGAACTAGTTATGTGAGTATGTCGTGCCGTGTCTTTCAAAATAAAATATAGTGTCGAAGAAGGGAGTAGGATCGTTTGAAGTCGGGCACGATGCACAGGAAGCATAACATTCAAAAGCATAATAATTAAGAACATGATATACCGGAGCTAATGATTGGGAACGCTAGTGTCATGTACATGGTCCAGCTTAGGGGTCAGCATCATATTTGAATGGGAACATTATAACACTGATTTATGATTTTGAGTTACAAGCAATACTTGTGTTGACCCGAAACTTGAGAAATGAAAATTGATTTTGACATGTATGAATGTTGTCAAACACTGATGTCAGAAACTTGGAAACTAAATATAGAGGTTGATTTAGAAAGATTATTATATACGTTATACTTTGATTTAAGTTCCAAAATTATTTGTTTCTGCTTCCTACCTGCCATGACATGATCATACATACTTTGTCGATTTCACAATTGGATTTAAAGGTAAAATTTATTTGTTGAGCTTTATGGTGCAATTTTCTTGTTTCTAGCTTTTCATGCCAAGTGTCAAAGATAAGTTGACGGACCCACCTTCCCAAGCACTGAATACAATGTTCCCGAAGAAGACCAGATTGCACTGCCTAGCTTTAATTTTAAACTTTAAATGTAATTCCTTTTATTTAGTAATTATAATTAAATTCTTTTTTATTATGAAATAAAATAAAAAAATTTTGCTCACTTAATTTCCTTTTAAAATTAATGTCGCCGTTAAATCAGGGCGCTACAATTGAGCAGTTGAATACTTCATCAGTTGGGGTCGATGATAACATCGAATAATTAATTTAGGTTGCGATCAAATATGCGGTTGTGTGTCTTTAGGCACAGTATTAACCATTCCTTTATTACTTTTATGTATTTGTTAGAAAAAAAAATCTAAAGACAGAAATTATCTTTATTTGTTGTTAAATAAAATGAAGAGCAAACTCAAACAATTCTCATTAAAATGTTGATTTTTAATTTTTGTAGTCAATGCAATTATAATCTCGCAACTACAGCAAACAAGTTTTTAATTTTTATTAGAATTCAGAATTTAAAAATTACGGAAAAATTTGAAACTATATTGTGAAATCCGTTTTGAAGGTTATCACCAACACGTGAAATAAATTTTGTTCATTCTTACTTTCATTCATAGTTGAAATTCTCGTATCTTTATTAAAAAATGTATTACAGATATAAGACTTATATTATTTCAACCAATAAAAATGAGGGTAACGCTGACCTTCCTTAAAAAATGGTCAACAAAATTGCACCCTTAACACGCCGTTATGTGGAAAGACCTTTTTTCCACCGCATTCCACTCTGTCAAAGTAGAAGCTTACGTGTACACGGTCCAATGATTCCACGACACGCGTCTCACAGTACGTGCTCCCACCAATACCGACCAAGTCCGTGACGTATAGGACTCCATCTCAGCAGACGATCGTGGGTGTATATAGACAGGGCGCGTATGGGGGGAGAGAGAGAGAAGAGAGAGAGAGAGAGAGAGAGCTCATCGGTTTCCCTTGCTTCGCCGGAAAAGTTGAAGAGAGCCAGCGATCCACCCCTATTTCCTCCTGCGCTACGGTTCTCCATTTGTTTCCGGTCACCTGATTTACCCCGTAAAAATGGTAATTTTGGTGCTCTGTTTTTTTTCCTATTCTTTTTATTGTTGAATTTTACAAGATACGAAATTTCAATATCTGAATTGTGTCCAACATTATCTCCTCCGTTTGTTGGCTTAAGACAGTGATCTACAAGTTTCCGAATCTTGCCCCAATTTTATGCCAGATCCAAAGATTAAAATTTTATGTGTTTGTAGAGTAAACTTTTGGTTCTTAATTAATGAATGCATTGTTTGTTGAGAAGTCGATGAATGATACTGTCCCACGGATGGGAATTCTTCTCTCTGTTATTGTTTTCCCTTTTCTTTTTGGATGAGTTGGGATGAGTATGCATGGAATTTCATTGGATCTTGTTATTGTTTTGATGATATGCATATACCCGTATGGATGTATATATGCAGATTATCTATATACACCATTATTATTACGCTAACATCTTCTTCCATATGTGTTGATATTTTCTAGGAGTATTAACGTTCACCTTGTTAATAGTATGGGACCAATTCAGTTGCCTGAAAAATTGATCCTTGTCTCGCACCTATAAATTTAATGCGATTGGTGGCTTGAGTCTTGATATCCTATTCACAAAAATTATAACCCTCTCCCATCTCACTCACCCAATATGCTGGGAATCTCGAAGCCCATTGTGTGATTGATTGTGCGGCTCTGAATACATGGGACAAGGGGACATGGATTTCTTAGACAGATTGATATTCCTTCCTTTCTTTTTGGACATGACTGTACGTCTGTAATTTGCCACACACCAAAGGAGTTAGATTTACCACCTTGTGCAATGTGTGCACATAATTATTTCTAAATTCAAAGGGGCAGTAGCGGTTCGTTACAAAGAGATGTTGATTGAGGTTCTTTCCGATAACTCGTCTAGTTGTAACTGTGTTGCACTTCGTTTTTAGCCCTCTCAATTGTATCTTCACTTGCATTCTGCAGCATGCCATGGAATTCTGCATATTGTTTGCTTTTAAAGTCTTTTGCCTACCCTTGTAAATACCTTTACCTCATAAATTTGAACACTCCGTTTGTTTGACATTATGGCTATACATTGCAGACTACATCTAGGCGTCTTGCTGATAGGAAGGTGGTGAGGTTTGAGAAGAATATCACCAAGAGAGGAACTGTGCCTGAAACGACTGCAAAGAAGGGAACCAACTACCCTGTGGGACCTATTCTCCTCGGTTTCTTCGTATTTGTCGTCATTGGATCATGTATGATCTTCCTAGATTCTTCTTAGTTCCCTTTGTGCTCTGATTCCTCCATGTGCGCATAACTAGTGTTTTCATATTCATGGTTCACATTCTCACAACTCATTCAACACATAAATCGGTGTGTTTCATGGACTCTTTAAATGTATGAAGCCCCGTAATGCACAGTAGACAATCAGGCAAGGGCATGGACCGGTTCTGGCACGATGCACCCTATGTAGTAATACAAGTTCACTATTTAACTATTCATAACACTATCACATTATGAATGAATATATCATATTGTCATTACATGTAAAACCTAGATGAATCGGGCAATGACACATTCACCATGCTCATACATGAAACCATGTAGGTAAATTGAACGTCCATGTTCCATAATTTTGCTTTCAGATATTTTGAACAAAGTTCTTAGTTAAAAGGATTTCCATTCACACTCTTGCATCACTAGATGGCTTCATATGAAACACGTTCATACCAACTTGCATGTTTAAAATCCCCCACCTAGCTTCTTTTGTGGTCGGGGACAAAGTCTAGGACTAAGGGTGGCCACGAGCTCCAATTACCCTTAGTAATGCCGTACAAATTGACTCCAAACAGATACTGGCGTCCCGTGTACCTGAAGTTTCCGCAAGTTTGATGTTACCTCTTTTTAAGTATTTTGAGTCTCTGTTTATTCTCTTTCTGTCACCCCCAAATCTTCCGTTACTGTTAGTAATGCCGTACAGATTTACTCCAAACAGATACTGGCTATCCATGTACTTGAAGTTTCTCAAGTCTGATATTACCTCTATTAAGTGTTTTCACTCTTGCTGAGCAATTTTGAGTCATTGTTTTCTCTTTCCTCTTTGTTTAGAGTCTTTAGACTTTATATGAAGATTAATGTCTGCATGTCTATGTCTATTTCCTAGTCTGGATCTGTAAAGACAGTTGGGCTGACCTTTGGCTCTGATACCCTTTTTTATATAAAAGGAAAACAAAAGAGACATTTGTTTGGGCACTGTACTTCCGAACATGGCTTCGATAATTCTTCCAGAATTTTGATTTATTTTTTGCTCTATTGTTTAAGATTTATAGTTTCAATGTTTTTTCTATGCAATAGTTAAGTTGTCTTTACCGTTTTGTTGTTTGGGATTTTCTAATCTCTCACTGTGTCTCACTAATTCTCTGCCCTAACATGGAATCAACAATAAACCTGTGGAAAATGATATAACATTGAAGGAACATTTGCTGAGAAATTTAGTACAAATTCAGTCGCAGATGGATTTCATGCCATGAAGATTTGTGATTTCCAATTTGCCTGAATGATATGCATTAGAAAAAGAACTTTTTGACAGCTTTTTTCACAACTTCTGGGCCACCTCGAGAGGGCAATGCTGACTTTGTCCCTACTTGTTGATAGTTGTAGTTTATTCTATTTGAACTTTAGAAATATGTTCCCAAACCATCAGGGTTGCGCTTCAATTCTGTAGCTCTAGTTTGTCCGGACACACTTATGGTTAATCTTGTTTAGAATTGCAATAACTTGCCATCAGTCCTTCTAGGTGTGTGTATTTGTGTAGATACGTACTGATTGCATTTTTTTCTTCACCTCAGCTCTGTTTCAGATAATCAGGACAGCTTCGAGTGGAGGCATGGCGTGAGCAAATCGCACAAATTCTGAAGCAACTGGCTACTACTTGTAATGTCTACCCTTTTCTTAGCATAGAATTGGAGAAGATGAGCATTTTTCGTAGGAGACTAATCACATTTTGTTGGTCATGCCTTGGAAAGTTTGAATATGAATAAAGATTCACCTTCGTATGTCTTTCATCTTCATGTGCATCCTCAATTTCTTAATCATAGGCAAGATTAGTCTTTCCCTTGGTTGTATCTATAATTTGAAGCCCGCAGATGTTCTGAACTATTTGTCTTTTCTGAATTTTTTTAACAGTAGGTTCATATTTGTTTACTTTTCTAAATTTTCTGTTGAGATGGAATAATAATTTACAAAAAACTCAACGCAAATATAAAAAATACAAATTTTAATAAAGATATAGAAATAATTTTTTTTTTAAAAAGCCAAACCCAGGTTTGTTGTTTGTGGATATGCAATTTGAGCGTATCTATTGTGTCTCTTATGCGAAATTACCTTACCATTTCAATTCAGCGTAATCTTCGTGTGTTTGGAAAAGAAAAGAGTATGAAATCGGGCCTTGACCCTTTACTGCCAAAACTTGACGTGGGAAGAATGGCTGCACTCTTGCCTAAACATGGTCATGAATATTAATAATAGATGCAACATCCATATATCTATCGCATTAAACCTTGAAATCTTGTGGTATTGGAAACACCAGATTCTCCAAAGTGTTGTTTGTGGTTGGAATTTTGACCAATTCTGGAATCCTTTGGCCAACAATTTTCTTTTTCTAAGAATTTCAAAACAATGGTATCACTACAAAAGGGAGATGCCTGTTTGTTTGACATATTCAGTATTTAGTTTAATTTTTTTGGGTTCCAGATAAAATGCGACACTGAGAAATAACTTTATCAAGACCCAAGACAGCCGAAAAACAGGGTTCTCTTTTAGTTTTAGTTTTATCAAACAAACGGGAGTCCAACTGTCAAAATTCAGTCTTTCTAAGAAAGAGCTCTGTGGTCCTCACCTTTGGTTTTTGATGATTTGTTTTGAGCTTTGCTTTCGAATTGTAAAGTCTTGTCTCTGGTGACAAAAAGGTCTGGTCCTTGGATACTTCTGTGACACCCTAAACTATTTTTACGGTAATCCAATGCATAATTTAAGTGTGTGTTGTGTTTAATCAATTGGGTAACGCATAAAATTAGTTGATTTAACAAGTGAACGGATTGGATTATGCGTATGTGGTATTATATGTACGATTGGCATGAGTTGGAAAATAAGGATACGTGCACCCGTGTACACTGGATAATTTTCCTTAAAATTGTATTATAAGTTAAAAACAAAAGAGAAAGAAAAACAAAAGCTACCTTCTGCCAAAACCACCGTTAGAAAGAAAGAGAGAGAGAGAGAAGAAGAAGAAGAAGAAGAAGAGGAGGAGGAGGACCTAGGGCTTCAAATTAGAGTATAAATTGGTAAGAATAAGCATGTTCTTCCTAGTTTCATCTCTTTTAGACCTGAAATTCGTGGTTTTGATGTGGAATTTTGGGTTTTCTTCAAGAAATTCGTGACCTAGATGGCTATGAATGGTTGAATCTGTTAGAACCTGTTAGAGCTGAAATCTGCTGTTGTTTGTGCAATATATTGACATAGCTCCGTATCTCTGAATTTTCTGAAATTTTTACAGTAGATATCTGTATGTGTTCCATGATCTGTGTTAAATTTTCAGAATTTTTGGTGAAATACAGAAAATATGAAAAATCGTTTACCAAACTGTTGTCGTGGGTTCGCAGGGCAGACTGCACTGTCACCTCTTACGGAAATGGCTATATCTTGACCTAGAGATGTCAGAATTTCAATCCGCTTGTTGCGTTAGAAAGTAGACTCAAAGAGCTTTCCAGATATATATGATATGCATTCTAATTAGTTCTCAGTAATAGCAGTTTTCTGTTTGAAGTTGGTGCAGAATTTGTTTTGCAGAATCTGTTGAAAATTCTAGTTCAATTGTTGTCCGTTTATAAATAGTTTCGTAGCTCTAAAAATTATGATATTTTGGTATGGTGTTTCTGTATGTTCTTTTAGCATATGGTTAAGATTTGGGGACATTTGGATGAGTAGATTAATTCTATAAATTCGTAGATTACAGAGGTGTCGGATTGTGTCTAGTGTGTTTGAGCCTTTCTTTTATATTTGAGCATAAAACATTTGCTATTATTGGTCTCAATTGACATTTCATTATGAAATATGAATGATTCTTGTACTAATTGTGAATACATATTTCAGAGACAGAAACGAGCACGTCCGAGGTGCCGAGACAGTAGTTGTGTCTTTTGTTTTGGAGACCGAGGTGAGTGTTGATTTATAAATGCAATTATTTTTGAAGTGAGCTAATATGATAAATTGTGGCATAAGTGCCGATGGGACCTTTGGGTCGGAACTGGGTAATTGTACCGATATGTGGCGGATGCGCCGATACAGTGGCCTTGGGCCGATGGCATAAGTGCCGATATATGTGGCTTATAGCCTATCTATTGGATTTGAATGTTGATCTACTAGTTTTCCTTTGATGAATTGTACTGGTAAATTAGTGCTCTACTCCTATGAATTGCATCTATTTCTCACACACTCCTGAAATCCATTTTGGGTTTCAGTTTTGCAGGTATAGAATCGGTGTCCACTACAAGTTTAGTCGTGCATGTACCTAGCTCGAGAGACTTGGGTTGGGTTATGGTTTCTTTTGGATAGTAGTAGTCTTTTTTTTTTTTTTTTTTTGTGTTGGCCACGAGATACTATTTCTAGGCCTTGTACTTGGCTTGTATAACTTTATCTTATTTTTTCTTTATATTTATCTTTGGATGAGACTTCCGCTGTGCATGATAATCTTTTGAGTTGTGTATAAAATGAGCTGTTTTATTTATTTATTGTCTTATTTGGACGGTGGATTAGTTTAGTTGGTGCGCTTGTCACGTGTCGTGTCGGTATGAACCTATTGGTATTATTCCGGGACGGGGTGTGACAACTTCTCTCTTCCCAGAGTTTTCGTCGGCGTATCTCTCTAGGATCTTTGAAGTTTTAACCTGTTTGATTGACAAAAGTAACACTGTCATCGCTCTAAAACTGCAGTCACTTGAAAATGTGGTAACAAAATTGTGTCCATCTTTAATACTTGTATCCTATACATATGATTCTAAAGGCTCCACAGGAAACGAATATATAGGATACAAATGTCTTCACCATGGCTGCATCTAGTACCGGGCCAATGATTTGAAGGATACGCCCCAGGTTTTTTTTTTCAAGCATAGAAGTCCCGGACCAGAAGGAGTAGGATTTAGTCTCATAATAAGAAATAAAGTTAAATAGGTAGGACGCAATTTTTTGCGAAAATTGTCGAATTCAAAAAAAATGTCCAATAGCAAGTTGATCGGTTAATTCAATAAGAAATGGGAGTTAGTACTTAATTTTATTCAATAAGATAAGTTAATTTGAAAATTATTCAACCAACCCGTTTTCAAAATATCAAGTGAATGAATAAAAATCCTGAGAAAGCCTTGCATTTGTCTATCATTATAGATAATCCCATCCATATTAATTATCTATGGATTTCGAACCTGAACTCTATTTATGATTTATTATTTCTATCTCATTGGCCCTCTTTATTTCAATCTATCCAATTTCACCTAGCCTATTTAGTCTTTTCTTTCTTTTCGTTTTTTTTTTCTTTTTTATACCTTTTCATAGACGAATTCCGCATATTTTCACATATAGGATTTACATATACAACATATATCACTGTCAAGAAGGAATTTCTTTAGTTATTTAGATTCAAAAAATAAAAAGGGGGAGGGGGGGGGGGGGGGGGGGGGGGGGGGGTAAAAAAAGAATTGGGTTGTGCCATATATATGAAAGAGTATACAATAATGATGTATTTGGCGAATCAAATCAAATACCACGGTGTACTAATAAAGCACTCTGATTACTTGATAATATTAGTATTAACTAACAATTTTTTGAAAGATTCCTGTGAAAAGTGTCATTAACGCCTAATTCATGTCGAGTAGACTCTGCTGTTGTGAGAATTGTTAATTCATGAGTTGTAGGGAGGGGTTTATGTCACCACAAACAGAGACTAAAGCAAGTGTCGGATTCAAAGCTGATGTTAAAGATTACAAATTGACTTATTATACTCCTAAATATGAAACAAAAGATACTGATATCTTGGCAGCATTCCGAGTAACTCCTCAACCCGGAGTTCCGCCTGAAGAAGCAGGGGCCGCGGTAGCTGTAGAATCTTCTACTGGTACATGGACAACTGTGTGGACCGATGGACTTACTAGCCTTGATCGTTACAAAGGGCGATGCTATCACATCGGGCCTGTTCCTGGAGACGAAAATCAATTTATTGCTTATGTAGTTTATCCTTTAGACCTTTTTGAAGAAGGTTCCGTTACTAACATGTTTACTTCCATTGTGGGTAATTTATTTGGGTTCAAAGCCCTGCGCGTTCTACGTCTGGAAGATCTACGAATCCCTAGAAGAAGAAATAGAGGAGACAAATGAAATTTCTATCACATCCTCGAAAGCTGACTGAAGGGCCTATAAACTTCCTAACAAATAACCTCCAAATATATATGCACAGAGAGAGAGAGAGAGAGAGAGAGAGAGAGAGAGAGAGAGAGAGAGAGGAAGAAGAAGAAGAAGAAGAAGAAAGAACTTGCAATGCATATAGCCCCTTTTGCTTCGAAGAAAATGAAGAGTAGAACACTACAAGGAAGCATTTTAGATTAAGTCTTCTGAAATATAAGTCAACGCCTAGACGTTTGTACAGAAAGGAAATATTATCATCATAATCCCCACAGGAGCAATTTAAACTTGCAGCCATTAAGGATTTTAATAAAACACAAGCAATTGCTGCATTAAATAACCCTAATTTCTGAATCAAGCTGAAACAGTAAGGCAAGGGTAAAATGCAGTGCCGCTAGCAATCCACTGACGCTTCCTTCCACGCGGCAGCACTGACCCAGGAACCTTCACCCATTCCCTGCTCACAACATCATAGGTAACCAATCGGTTCATCTGACCCGATCTCAATGACAGCAAGAGTAAACCTTTGTTACCCAAGCAAGTCATCATAACGTGCTTTCCGTAAAACTCCAAGCACCATACGTTTGGCATTCTGTCAACCTCCGTCCACAAAAGAGTCATCTTCTGCAGCTCCCATATGCACACACAAGTTGCGGCATTCTTCGTTAGTAGCCCCACGAGTAGGACCCGACCACCACATTCTGCCAGCGTGTGATCACTCAGGTGAAGTGGGGCTGGGATTATAAACTGCTTCCAGACCCCACTACCCATATTATAGGAAATTATCCCATCTGGGTCAAAACGCATGAAGTAGAGTGTGCTACCAATGGAAACCGCCTGTGACGTAAAGCTCAGATACAATGGTACAGTAATACTAGAGGGCATGTTTCCAGGACGGGTCCAAGAGTTTTTCATGGAGTCATAAACTTCGTACTCCCCATTACAACTCACCCAGAGGATTTTATACCCCCCAGTTGTGGATTCCCCATTCAGAGTCATTCCGACAGCAACTCGCGACCAAACCTTAACTGACCTAGCTGGCAACTCCTTGAAGGATCGAGTGAGCGGGTTGCAGACATAGAAACTTCTGTGACCAATATCAAGAAAGCATACAAGTCCCCCAGCCGAAGCCACTGGCAAGACAATAAGCTTTGTTGGCAAAGAAGGGATGGTAGGGTGGTGCCATTTTTTCAAGGTTGGGTCGTACATGGCTCCGGTATTCACGTTTTCATGGCTGATGGCGTAAAACCAGGGTTGGGTTTGGGGGAGTTGTGCGCATTGTTGGGAGAAACTGTGAGAGGTAAGCAAGGAATTCCACTTACTACACACTGAGCGGAAGCGGAAGAAAGCGGCGATTGGAAGCCTTGCAATGACAGCTTCAAAGAGGTCTTCTGGGAATTCTTTCCAGATCATGTGTTCCATAGTTTCTGTTGAACAAGTAGCATCTGGCATTCTTCCTCGATTCTTCTCTTTACGAGATCTCTTTGCAGGTGGAGGCTTGTTACTAGATTCCACCATCTTGAAATTTCCAGGTTTTCCTGCTCTCGTTATGATACGGCAACAACCATCTTCTGCAGACTTCTCATCAAGACTGATGAAGCACAATCTGTACAGAAAAACATGTTTTGATATTCAGATTTTTCCAAAGTGAATGCACTTTAAGCACGCTTGGAGATATCACATAAAACTTGGCTAAAAGTTCATGGACGTGCAAATAAAGGCCTCAAACCGAAAAATCATCAGGAGAGAACCTGTTGAAAGATTCTTGTCCAGTATCAGTTTGCACAATCAAACAATGTCAAATCAGTTCAACAGTTGAGTGAAAACTAAGCACAATAAACACCATAAACGACCGCAGTTAACCATCTTATAGGTCCGTGGAAATTATAGCACGAGGAAGACTAGGAGAAACAAAACCAGGACACTAAGACTGAGGTAGCTTTAAACAGAACGAGTATCGCACTAGCAGTTTTATGGCAAATATTTAATGGATATGGTTATGACATGGCACTAAAAGTTCAGTGATTGATATTCACAAATGCGGCCAAAAATTCAATGGGCTAACTCCCTGGATCAACATGGCACTAAAAGTTCAGTGATTAATATTCACAAACGCAGCCAAAAATTCAATGGGCTAACTCCCTGGATCCCAACGCTTCCAATACACAAGAGCCATCAGTTTAAACAGCAGTAAGTACAGTCACACAGACCAGCTGATACTAAGTGAAGGAGTTGGTGACTAATTCCCCTTATTGTATGGATAGAGATAAATACAAGAAGCAAAGAGATCCCCTTTTAGGTTGACATATATGGTATTAAAAAAATTAAAACATTTCTTTGGTATGTACTAACTAGGTCCTGATTGCAGAAAGGAAGCAGTTTTGTAGGTCGATGATAGTCGTAAGACAATGAGTTGCCAGAGAATAGTTTAAACCAAACGTTGTTCCCCATGATGCTCACAACACCACCACCTACTACTGTGTGGGGTTTAAATAGACATGGGCCATCTGGGGGTGACTACGTCCAACTTGGCATGACGTCCAGCACGACATAATATGGAAACGAACTGATGCCGCGAGGTTGCAGGACATCGCATGGGCATTACGTTGGGAACCAGTTCACTGATCTGCGCATGGGGAGGAGGTTATGCTCTAGTCATTACAAGGAAGACTCTCCTAACACCTTTTTATGGCACAGGAGAGAGCCTTTCTTCATGATCACAACTAATGCAAAAAACATGAGTTTTTCCAGGAAGAAGGAAAGCAGGCCCCAAGGGTCCAAAGACTGCAAACCCTAGCTTGATAGCCAACAACAATCACCCCTATAAACAACTCAAACCCAAAGAGAAAGCTTCGGTCGATACACCTCAAAATACTAGCTGTTACTGGGCTGTTGTAGCCTTCCTCTCCTTCATACACTTGGAGTTCCCTCCGACCACCTTAGGCTAGACGGTTCTCACCTTCCGTGGGTCCAAGCAAGTGTAGCAAAGTGACAGTGCTTCATCCTAACCAATTCACTTCTCCATTTCTGTCGCCTTCGGAGTTGTGGATGATTTTCGGCCCACATATTGCATAGAAAATTCATCGCTCCAAACTACCCAAAAAACGAAAATGAGTAATACAATTTCATCTACTTTCATCCACAAAAAGTCATGTGAATTTCATACAAGATAGTTTTAGAGCAAGATAGCTAAGTCAAATGGGTTATAACTAACAAAATCAATGTCAAACTAAATGCCAAAGCTTCACTCAGCTTTAACTAAATTGGACATATGCATCATACCATATGCAAAAGTCCAATTTAAAGAAACTATCAGACCAAAGAATCAGAATCATCAGATAGCCACTGCATTATCATGATTTGTCTGCCCTTTCTACATGAAATCAAAACAAAATTCCCACCTCCTACCCTCTAACAAAGTTAAACATACAAATTAGACCTTACAGGATGTGGCACAGCCCAACGAAATCTGCCCTTTCATTTTTAATTGTTCCTGTAATTTAGACTTCCGAGGCAGGCCAACAAGCATCAAAATTAAATAGAGGTGTGATTATAATTGAAGGCAAGGAATCATCACATTGTAGAAAGATGCTTCCAGAACAGAAGTAGCGAAGAAACAAAGCCTGTGTGCAGAAACACACATCAACACAGAGTATCTGTACTTGTTTTTTATCCAGTAAAATACAGCATCAAAGTTAGAAGCGACATTTGTGGTGCTACCACAATAAGTTCAGCATAAGAAGAAAGGCTTTTGTAAGGTTAAACAAATTCAACAACAGACAGAATAGATGGAAAGGAAAAATGGTATAATAGTCCAGGAAGGACTACTCGCAAGAAGGAATTAAAAAATATAACAGCGAATTAAACAAGAGAATCCATCCGAAGCGTCAAAGACTCAAAATGACCATAAACATACATACGAGAATAACAGAACCTGCAAAACGCGCTATTGTCAGACAGAAAAAGGGGGAGATTGCCAAATTAGGCTCGATTAATCAAAAAGAAGTGTTAATAAGATATGCACTGGAGCAGACGAACCCACCCAATGCCAGAGCCAATTTCCCGAAGAACAAAAAAGCTACGCAAAATTCCCGAATTAGCGAATAGAAAAGCAAGAAGAAAGGAGGACAAACAGACAACTGCATAAACTAGAAAACATAACTATCAAATTCCTTCAATAACGACAAAACGTTCCTTAAAGGGAAAATCGCCCATTTTTTGAAGCAAAAGCAACAACATAGATCCATGAACAAATAATTAGATAGATATATATATATATATAGAGAGAGAGAGAGAGAGCGAGAGAGAGAAAGAGAGAGAGAGATAAAGGGAGACCTGTCTTGGTAGTGTGGCGGCGGCGGCGGTTGAAGAAGTTGAGAGTGAGATTGAAGATGAAGATAAGAGTGAGGAGGAGGTGGAGGAGAAGAGCGGTGGTAGAGTTCTAAGAGCTCTTGAAATTCACCAATGAGCTGCCTCAGCATGGCCAGCCCCCCTTCCATGCCCCAACCTACGGGGCCTTCTTTTTGTCCTTCTCCTTCCTATTCTTCTCTCCCTCCTCCGCTCCGCCCTCCCCACCCACCACCCTCTTTCTCTCTCTGGACTCTATGCGCAAGATTACAGACATACCCCCTCTCACTCTCTCTCTCTCCCCCTCCCCCCTCTGGGTTATTATTACCCACTCCTCTTTTTCCACGTCACCAGGCCCATACGATCATAAGTAGTTTTGACCGGTACGCAACTTTTTCCCCTCCTAATCAATGATGTGAATTTACCTACTTATAACGTATATTCCTCTGTATTCCCGGAAATGTCCCTGGAATTAACTTGAAAATGCACCAGGAATAACACTTTTCTCCAAAACCAAGAGGTCTCCAAGGCGCTCTTCATTTATCAAAAAATTCTACTGGTAAAATTATTCTCAAAAACATTATAGTAAAGAGAAACCATGTGCTTTCTTCAATTTGTTCATTTAGTAAAAGAATTTTGTCAAAAAAATAAACCACAGTAGTTTATCTATGTAAAAATAAAAAATTAGTGTAAAAATAAAATTTCTGCAAATTTTGTGTTTTTTGTAGTACAAGTTTTGACGGGAAACTAATTTTGATGAAAAAGTTAAAGATTTTAATTTCACAAATTTCATATAAACACATATAAAATGCAAGATAATTAGACATTATCATACTTTCTTTTTCTTTCTTAGTTACTAAACAGGATAAGAAAAGTTTTTTTAATTTTTGAAACCACTTCAACAATCTTGGAGTCCGATCATAGAGTCCATAGCGATGTGTTCCCATTTTCATCCTGATATATGCAAAGGTTAGAGAGTTCCTCCTAGTTTATGATGTTCTACCCTGATTCGTTGACATGTGAGACAAGTAGAAACATATTTGGCTATGTATTTCTTCATCCTGCTTCACGAATTTGAATCCAATAAGAATACGAACTAAAAAACTAGAGTTTGAGTAGGATTCGAATACAAGGGGGAGAGTTCAATTGAGAATTGAACAGCAGAATAGTTACCGAATGAGATAATTATGAGTAAAATAATTAATAAACTAAAAAATATGATATCTATAAAACAACTCGATCGGATAACTCCCCAAAGGGTTCAACGAATCTGGACAAAATAAAAAAGCAAAAGGATTATAAATCAAAATAATTAAATCCATTAATAAAACAATCCAACAACTCATCTAAAATCAAAATTATTTTAAATATCAAATAATTAAAAAGATAATCTGAAAATATGAGTCGTTACAAACTATCTCCCTTTCGTCCTCGAAACTTGAAGGGTTATTTCACTCAACAAACAAACCCGGATAACTGGCTCGCATCGAGTCTTCTCGTTCCCATATTGACTCCTGCAACCCATGATGACGCCTTAATTTCCTAAGCCGTGTGATCTTGTTCTCTTGAAGTTCCTTCTCTTGCCAGTCAATAATTTGGACAACTTATTTCTAAAATATTACGTTCTTGTTTAGTGTAAGTTTCCTTCAATTGAGCATACGTTCTAGGTGTGTTATATACTCCTTAGCATCAACACAGAAAACACCTTGTGAACTCTAGACACCTGCGGTGGTAACATGATACGATATGCTACGTCTCTCACTCGTTCTAACACCTCGAATGACACGATAAATTAGGTGACAGCTCCCCTTCTTCTCAAAGCGGATAAATTCCCATCACAATCGAATCTTCAAGAACACATAGTCTCTAACATTGAATGCTAGTGGTCAGTTCCTTCTGTCAACATAACTCTTCTGTCAATTTTGAGCAGTCTAAAGTCGTTGCTTGATGAGTTGAATCTTCTCTGTCGTTTCACGAACTAGGTCGGGTCCAATAAGGCTCGTCTCTCCGACATCTGTCCAGCGTACTGGTGATCGATAAGGTCTCTTGTATAATGCTTCAGAAGGTGCCATTCCAATGCTCGCTTGGAAAACTATTGTTGTATGCAAACTCGACCAGAGGTAACAGTCACTCCCTGCTTCTCTTGAAATCCAAGACACAAGCTTTAAGTATGCCCTACCAAGTTCGTATTGTGTGCTCGAACTATCTGTTGGTTTGCGGCTGAAATATTGTGCTAAAGAATAAGATAGTGCCTAAAGCTCACTGTAGACTCTGCCAAAATTGAGATACGAAGTAGGAGTCTCGGTCGGATACGATTAATACAAGTACTCCATGTAGTTGAACGATCATATTAATGTAGAGAAGGTTGTAAAACTATATCAGACACCTTTTTACTGGTTGCAAATATGCATTGTATGTCAGTCGATCAATGATAATCCAGATAGCATCATTCTTCTTTAACTGATCGAGGTAAACCCGTTATAAAGCTCATGGTAACATGTTCTCGTTTCCAACCCAGAATGGGCAACAATTGAAGTGTTGTCGTAACCCTCAAGGTGCACAGCAAAATTCCATGTGTTTATGTTGTTGGTTGCAAGCTAAACTCATTGAGCACCTCGATCCTCATAGTTGGTTGAAAAGGTTGTTGATCCTCGGTAACGGTTAGCGATTCTTGATTGTAACTCCATTCAGCTATCGATAGTCGATGCAAATTTTCAAGGTTCCATCCTCTTCTTAACGAATAATGTTGGGGCTCCTCATGGAGAAGTTCTGGGTTGAATGAAACTCTTATGCAACAACTTCTGCAATTGAACCTTCAACTCCCTTAGCTTGGCAAGTGTCATCCGGTGCAGTGTCATCTTGATCTTCTAGTTATAGACGAAGGGTCTTGTCTATTCTCGTTAAACGTGAAGCAAGTACCATCTGGAATGATTGTAGTCACCGGCTTCTAGTGGCAATCTATCAAGGCTCGGTGCGTGGACAACCTATCCATTTTGAGAATATCGTGAAAGCCCGCCATATCGATCACTCATAGGTCACAAGACAAATGCAATTCAAACACTGCTAACTTGCAAACCTTACAAATAAGTCATACTGACGCCTAGACTTCCTACGATGTTGTCGCACTAAACGTCTTCTTAAGTCACTTTGTAACAAATCCCAAAGAAGCCACACATGAAGTAGATATAAAAGAAAGCGAAGCGCATGAATTAAATAACACTCATAGGAAAGAATTAAATAGCACTAGGTTACGTTGAATGACTGTCGGGTCCTACTCTTCATGAAAGATCGGCGGTCGTTACCTTCTGAACTCTTGAAAAATTGAAGTGCAAATAGCAGGTCCACACGGTTGTGCATTTTGCATGTAGCAGCAAAATTGTGAAGCCTTCGAGCGAAGTTGTTTATTGCTGGATTAGGCATGACATTCAAGTTCATGGACAGCGGCGGCAGAGCGCTTGTTGTTCTCGTGTTGCTGTGTGGAGTAGCCGAAAGTGTATCATTGCCATTAATAGGCCCTAAGCATAGACGAATAACCATCTCAATCGGAATACAAAACTAAGCGTCAATGGCTATTTTAGAAATATGAGTCTACTTAATGCAATAAGTAAAAAAATAAATAAATAGATAGATACAGAAATATGCAATAAATTAAACACTTAACGAAAATATAACGAAACAACCATATATATATAAATAATCAATTGAAAACTGTATCTCGACAATTATTCGATAAAATTAAAATAAAACATGAAATAAAGTACGAGCGACTAAACACATAAAGAACTCCTACTCGACCTACGTTCTACACTCAAAACTCCCTAATCACCATTGTAACAACCCGCTCCCGCCCTATACAATATTGTCCGCTTTTGTCGCCCAAACCCCATAGACTTCCCAGTAGGTCACCCATCCCTGGATTGCTCCAGAGTGAGCACGCTTAACTGTGAA
Source organism: Arctostaphylos glauca (assembly GCA_019985065.2). Classification (NCBI taxonomy): domain Eukaryota; kingdom Viridiplantae; phylum Streptophyta; class Magnoliopsida; order Ericales; family Ericaceae; genus Arctostaphylos; species Arctostaphylos glauca. The sequence goes on from JAHSPW020000004.1 coordinate 8,139,595, forward strand.
GTTCCATTTGGTGTTGGCGCCATCACGGCTTTAAAAGGCCTTGTACAAGGAAGGTTCATAATCTTATAAATACCACCGAACTTACATCCACCAAGCGATGTGGGACCCTGACCACCCATCCGGACGTCCCACTGAGACTCCATCTCATGGACGCCGGCCTCACAGCTAACACTATCGTCTAGCTGGGGTGTCACAACCACTTGGGCCAACAAGCCGTAGACCTAGTCAGGGAAGTCCCCTCCTTTGAGTCATTCTCTTTAGGATCTTCCTCGGTTGGATTCTCCTCCGATGGATCCTGATATATTAGGTCTTCCTCTAGTGGATTCTCCTTATCTGAAGAAATATCAATCACCTCAGGAGGTGTTTGAATCTTCTTCTCTATCATTTTCCCATCTTAGTTTGGACTGGCAACCAAGCTTCAGTTATTGCAAAAGTCTTCTCCACGGTCTCTTTATACAATGTATCATTTTTGCTGATCGGTAAGGCCCGTTGCGCCTCTAGATACTGGTTCTGAAGACAACACTGCACTAACTAGCGCCTATACTATCTAGTCTTCCCAAAGGTCTCATCTTGGACCCACCTCAGAGCAGTAGTTGTCGCCTCCTCAGCTCTCATTTGTATGAATCTTTCTAGCACGGTCGTTTTATCATTCATGATATCTCTCCCTCGCTAACGATAGATACCCCAAGTATCAAAACTAATATTGTTTGTATCTGAAGACATCTACAGAATAAAAGAAGAATGGACAAAATATCATAACTCAATCAATTCAAATACATATAGTTTTTCAGAAATTTTTATTAATTTAGGTGACAACGTACTCGAACACATAGTTAACCACCTAGGTCACGCGTTGAACAACTAAGCTACCCAAACCCAAAGTCTCTAGGTTCTCAACCCAGCGCTCTGATACCAAATGTAATGCCCCATATTTTTTGATTTTGGTACGTTATAATAAAAGAATTATTAATTAAGCAGCAAAAATAAAATTTTCAGTTTAAAACAAATGGCCAAATTCTTAAAATATTTATTAATTACCGGCAAAACAACCGATCCAAAATTTAGATCATTAAATAGTTTCGAAAACTAATAACTCGACTCATAAGTTTTCACAAATCAAAGTAACTAAGGAGACGCCCTAGGTCAAACTATCGGACTGTTACTGGTACAACTATGGTTCTGGTATATTCATCTCATTCTCCTTAGTCTTTTGAACTTTCAAATTCTGCTCTCCCTCAATCTGTTCCTCAAAACCTGGCGTGAAATACCAAGAGCTAAGAAATAGCTCTAAATGAGTGATTAACACTCAGTAGATAAGTCTAACCTTACCCCTAACTTACAAATAAACATATATGATAATAATTCTATACAATATGTATAGAACAATAAACAACATGAAATATGCAATGTCGTGCATAAACATGAATATGTAATGTAATGCATAAAGCTTTTAGCATTGAGTATCTTTTACTTATTATTATCTCCATACCGGGGTTTTACAATCCCTCCTATCAAAATTACATTCTCAAGGTCTTGCAATCTTCTTCATCGGTATTGTAGCATCAGAGTCTCGCAATCCTCTTCATCGGTATCACAACATCGAGGTCTCGCTATCCCTCTTAGCCAAAATTTCAACCTCAGGATCTCACAATCTCCTTCATCAGTCTCACAATCCTCCATAATCCACCAAAACTTCAAATCATTCTAGTTGTTACTCATTATCGCAACAATAAAATCATCTAACCCTGTCGTTCGATTAATTTTTAATTTTCATGCATGCATGAATGTATAATGCTCATCCGTCAGGCTCAACATATAATAATAAAATATCATCATGTGATTTCACTTAATTAAACATGCATCAGGCATAAATTAAAATTGTAAAAACCACACATCATCATCAACGTCGATCAAATCTAAGTAACATACAACATTCGTGGGCCACAACATACAAATTAGTCTTAACAAGTAATAGTCCTTTAATTGATCAACTAAATTAAATTAAATCACGAATCATCACATATAATAAATATACATCATTCCTATGGTTCAAACCCAATCCCGATCTTACACCTAGTAATTATTATATTCTCATCTTGATTAATTTACACAATTGAATACACATAATTACTCCAATAATTAATTACTAACGATTCAATTCATATCTCCTATACAGTTATCGAACAAAAATTAAATCTACTCATAAATCATGTATATATATATGTATACACACACACACACATATACAGTCCAAAATTTCTACCTCGATCCGATGAATAAAGTACTACTGAAAATTCACAAACTAAACACCGCATCAAAATTCGATTACAGCAACACTATCAAATGAAAAATCAAAATCATACAAAAAAAATTGCATTAATAATAAATAAATAACAATCAAATCTTACATTAAGTATTATAAAAAAATAGTATATTAGATTTATATCATATAATAATGAAACACTAAATACATAAAACAATAATAAAAATCAAAACAAAGGAGGGGGACGTACAGTCAACGGAGAGAGAGAGAGAGAGAGAGAGAGAGAGAGAAGAGAAGAGAGAGAGAGCAAAGAGATCAGAGGGAGAAAAGAGAAAAAGAGAGAAAGAAATTGTAAAAAAAGAAAGAGGGACTACGGCTGGGGAAAAGAAAGAAGAAAAGGAAGAGAAAGATGGGAGGAAAAGAAAACACGTGTCAAAGGAGTTTGAAAAAACACAAAAAATGTACAGCGAACACGAGTTTTTCAAGAGAATACCTCACAAATATTCGAGGCGCACACAAAAACTCTGAAACGATGAAAAGTGAATATCAGATAGATCAAATGCTGTATAAATTGACAAAGGGGGACGAATCTGAGTGTAATAAGAATACTAACTAAAAATAAATAAATTTTGAGTAGTATTCAAATACAAGAGGGAGAGTTCGATTGAGAATCGAACACTCGAATAATTATCAAATGAGATAATTATGAGTAAAATACTTAATAAACTAAAAAATATAATATCTATAAAAAAATGATTGAATAAGTTCACAAAGGATTCGGCGAATCTGGACAGAATAAAAAAATAAAAGGATAATTATAAATCAAAATAATTAAATCTAATAATAAAAAAATCTAACAACTTATTTAAAATATCAAATAATTAAATTTTTTTTTTGAAAATATGGGTCGTTACAACACGCTACACCAATCACAATGCCTTCTCAATAACCAATAACCATTCAACCATATTAAAGTTCACGTATCACGTCAAGCATTAATTATCACACCTAGCACTTCATGTATCACGTCAAGCATTAATTATCACTCCTAGCACTTCACCTGATGGTGGCTAGTCCATGTGGGTCATATGCTAGCACAATTCCCGACGGAAGCTAGTTGTAATTTCATACTAAGCATTTCTCTTGAAGGAGGCTAGCTCATAATTTACATCGTTCCAATGCTAATGCATATCACTGGTCTATATCAACTTTTCTTCAATCATAGCATGTCATAAAATTCCATGAATATGTCCATAATCCACGAGACAAGTTTTCAAAGAGTGAGTAATACTATTCTACAACACTCTGCAATCCTTAATCATGCATGACAAGGTCCATATCCATAAACAAGACTAAACTAAATAACATAGGTTGTTTGAGCAACATGAAGGTTGCTCGAGCAAAATAAAAAACACTGAAAGTCGCTAGACAGGTCGCTGCAATGACTCTAAAATTACACAGGTTGCTCGAGCGACCTAGACGATGTCAAAAAATCTACAAAAAAATTACAAATTGCTCAAAATGTTCAAGGGCTCCAAATCTTGAATCAACACTCCAATATATCCACCAAAACATTTTATAAACACATAATAGAAGTGAAACATACGTACCTCAAACTTTGAAATGAATGATTTGAGCTTCCGAGACAAACCATAGCTTCCAATGGTGTGAAACCACCAATCAAGCCTCCTCCAAGTAAATACACGCGAACAAGCTCCAGATATCAGCCAAGCACGAAGGGAAAGTGAAGGATCTTGAAGGATTTGGCAAGAAATTAAGGTTGGAGAAAGAATTTGGTATGGGAGTATATAGGGATGAATTAGAGCAAAACGTAGAGAGAGAGAAAGGTGTAAGGATTTTGAGCCAAAAAATGTTTCACTTTCTAGAAAAATAAAACTAGTCAAAAGAGAAATGGCATAAAGCCCCTCATATCAAGTAGCACACAACAAGCAAGTGACCGGCCGGCAGATGTGCGTCGTTAGGGCGCCGGCCTAAGTCAAGGTTTAATTTTCATAAAACAGGACTTCCCTCAAATATTTAAAAGAAGTATAGTGGAGAATCCGGAGTATCGATCCACGGGGAAGAGATAGTTAGATTCAAAGACTTCGCAAATTTAGTTTTTCGACGTTTCGGACATCAACCTCAAAGTTTGTTTGGTGTAGTTAACAATTATATTAACTAAGTGAGGGAATAAAATGAGTTTTAAAGAAATAAGCTTAGTCTTCGGAATCCATTTAATGTCAGACTTACTTTAAACAAAATCTACTCTTATAACTCAACCTAGATTTCGGTTAAGGTTTCTAGGTCGGAAAATATTCAATGAAAATCAGTCTTTTTGCTCAAGAGATATGTTTCCAAATCTATTTAAGTTCAAGAAAATGTAATCCAAAATAGGGAGGACATAGGCTTAAGTATTAGATATACCAAACATATGGCAATAACTAAGCAAAAGCTTAACTCTACCTTTTGGTTTCTAAAAATAAGAACTTGAATATATTTGAGAACAAACTTATAAAATGGTTAGGAGATATTGAATAAGAGTGAGTTTTAGTTAAACTTCATCCTAAGACCTAGCTTATGAAAGTTTAGCTACTCATGCTTGTGACTGAGAAAATGAACATGGAGAGAAAAAGAATGAACACACTAACTAATAACAAGGAAAGATTGACCAACTAACACTAAAAATCTGTGGAAAAACAATGTATAACAACTTGCTGGAAAACTAAAGTAGTGGAAGGAACACAAGTAAACTAAACATTGGATTAACTTACTCTTAAATGAGACAATGTCTTACACTTGATGAAAATCTCATGGGAAAATGAAGAACACCAAGAATTAGAGAGAGAAGCTCTCAAGGAAGAACAAAAACTAAGTTGTAAGTATTATGTTTGTCTTACAAATACTTGTTAATACCAAAGGGAGTGAGATCCACTTATTTCTCCCATACACATGCCTAAGGGGGACCAAAACATCCTCAAAATATATCTCTACATCCTTTTGTAAAGCAAAAGTCGGGAAGAAATCATCCCAAAAGGTGGTGAAGAGCAGGAGCCGAAATCTGCATTTATTGCGCGTCAGACGGGCTCTATCGATAGGCCTCTATCGATAGAGCCATTCTATTTGGTCAGATAGAAATTTCCCTCTATCGGTAGGAGTGGGTCTCTATCGATAGAGAAGTGAACTGGTCAATTTTGAACTTGGCCTATATCGATAGAAGGGGACTCTCTATCTATAGGCATGTGAATTCTGCTCCTATCGATAGGAACTTCTTCTATCGATAGAGAGTGGTTCTATCGATAGAACTTAGTCTCTATCGATAGAGAGATTTTCTTTTCTGGACATGTGACAGGGCTCTATCGATAGGAAAGAACCTCTATCGATAGAGAATGCTTCTGATTTTCATTTTCAGATCTTCCTTGTCCCTTTGATCCAGCTTCTCTTTTACTCTTCCCGGGCCTTCATTTAGTCCTCCATCATCGTCATCAATGGTTCCGAGGCCTTTAAGTCATAGTGAAACCTTTGGACATTCTTTTAGCGCTCGACAACCTGACATTGAACAAAAACAACTATGCGTGCAATATTAACTAGAACAATACATTTGCCTATGCATAAATGCCAAATTGAGTACATTGAGCCACGTTACTATGCAATATAGTGCGCTCAACACACCCCCCAACTTGAAGGTTGCTAGTCCCTAGCAACGCATCACATTAACAAAAAAAAGACAATTTGATTTCCCATGAAAGCTTAACTATCAACCATGCTTGATTCGTAGTTTTCCATGTGTACTAGGCACATTTTGCAAGAATGAGCAATGTTCAAACACACACAACCATTCATGAACTATAACGAACAAGTGAACATGGAAATGTACTAAGCAATGTTAACCAAAGTGAGCCTTGATTCCAAATCTCTCAGTTTGCCCTCGAAATGAATTGTACGCTTCATGACCTGAACTTTGCATCCCTAACTTGCGCGAGTATACACACCGACGATGTGGTTATGCATTCAAGGAATAAGCGCAATCACAATGAAAGTACTATATATGTGTTGATGGAACATATAAATGTGATATGGATATGCCAGGTGCCAGAAACATGTAACTACTCAATCATGCATCAAGACAGAATCCAAAATGTAAGTAGAATCTATTAGGACTTGAAAGCTTATAATTTTCATGGGTTCATAACAAAATGGAATACAAAATTTGACACCGGCAAATGTGTGGCTTGGTTTTCTACCCCTTGCAGGCGCAATGACAACCCAAACGTGCAACATATGCACAACGCTAAGACAACTAGAATGGAAAGACTCAACACTTACTGGACTCAATGACACAAAATAAATGAACGCTGACTCGATCTTAACCACCCTGTGTCATCTCTGCCTCTTATTCACTTTCTTCCATGATGTCATCCTCTTCTGGCTCTTCCTCACTAGCTCCACTGACTTCCTCCTCAGTCTCACTCTCTTCTTCTTCCGGTTCATCTTCGGAGATATACGGGCGTCCTATCTGTGCTGCCACGTGATCCATAGTAAATTTCTGTCTCCTCAATATCTGTTTATGTGTCTTCAGGATCTCCTTTTGTGTCTTCTTGATTTCAGACTGACGACAGAAAATCTTCTTCATCATTCTCCACATTTTACCTTTGAAGGAGTTCTTGTCAGGCGTTTCTACAGAGGGGGCAGAAGTTCTTGCACTGACCCGAGAAGCTGCCGGAATGTGGTTTCTAACCGAGGGTGGAGCTCTCTCAGTAGTAGGGTTTCTGGAATGGGCATTGCTCTTACTCGTGCTGACACCAGAAATGGGTCCCAAACCCTCAGTCCATATGTCATTTTCTCTTTCCTCAACTCCCATCTCGAGGCATAGTCGGGTGATCATTGCAAGTATGGAAAGTTTGCCCTACGCATGGTATTGGTTCTAAACTCCACCAATTGCCTAAAGATATACCTCCCAATGTCCACACGTCGTCGTGCAAGAAGGAGTAGACCAATTGGACCTCTTTTGCCCCTAGTATGTTCTCCACCCCTCGGGGGTAGAGGTTGTAGTGCAAGATCTTGTTCACTAACCTATAATCTTCCTTCAGCCTCCCAACGGGGAATTGGCCATGAAATTCATTGGGGTTTGATAACATCTCATCCGCATAGAAGCGGGGGTCATACACCTCTTCTCTCTCGGGAATGTGCATACACTTTCATCAAAAGCAGGACATCCCAAATAAAATGTGATAACCATAGGCGTAATCAAAATGCGCTTACCCCGCACGGTAGACGTGAATTAGTTGATTCCCCCTGCGGGAGTCGCATGTTTGTGAAGAACGTCTTCACAATGGGTTGGATGTACCCCACCACCGGATCAAACCATTTTGTTAACCCTCGACTATCGATCGTGAGGATCACCTCCGTTTCCCCAATGTGTTTCCTATCAACCATCCGCTCGCATGTGGCCTTGCGGGTAGCCATTGAGTTTTCCCATTCCTTCTTAGCTGACTCCTTTGGATCGTCCTTTGATTTCTTCTTTCTTTCCGAACTCTCGGAAGCCTTCCGTTTACCCCTTTGGATTTCCTCCCTTCTTTGGGTCTCCTCACTCCTTCCCCCTTCAACATCTTCCTCTCCACTCACATTTGGGATCTTTTGACGAGCCATGATGCTTGATTTCGGGATTTGGGGTTCAAAATTTCAGATATGGAGGGTTAGGGCACGAATTTGTTCTTGAGGGTTGGTGGGTGAGGGATTTTGGGTATAAATGGTGGAGGATTCAGGTTGTTTCGGAAGGGGTGTGGGATTTTGGAGTGATAGAGGGAGAGAATCGCGACTTTTGGGGGAGGAGGTGTGAAAATCGGATGAGGGAATTGAAAGGGTTCGGCCTAATTTATGCAATTTTTCCGAAATCTGGGTTCTCTATCGATAGAGAAGTGGTCTCTATCGAAAGAGAAACATTGTGTCCTTTTTTGGTCTGGCTTCTATCGATAGGAGACTACATCTATCGATAGAGAATGCTGAAAAGTTGCTCTATCGATAGCAAGCTTCCTCTATCGATAGAGGTTGATTCTGTCTGAAATTTGCACTGAAGCTCTATTGATAGGAAGCTTCCTCTGTCGATAGAGGTTGAATCTGTCTGAAATTTTTTCTTATGCCCAATTTCTTCATTTTTTTTGACCCCTTTTCTTTCCGTCACCCATCAAAACACTCTCATATCACCTCCCAACATCTGGTTTCCTAATTGTTTCATGAAAATTGGACGACTTGGACTAGGTTCAAAATTTGGATTATGGGACACTTATGTGGTTTAATCATGCAAGGATAGCCTAATTTCCTTTCCTCTGTACGTAATGGATTCCGAGTTGATGCATGCAAGATGTTAAGCATGAAATGAGCATGGCATGGATTACATAGGAATGATCGAGTGCGAAAGAGTGTGCGGGATGCTTTTCAAATTAAATCTCCACTCTATATGATCAATTCACCCAATTACACACTTAGCTCAAAGTGTTCCAAGTAGTTCTTGTTTATGTGTGTGAACTGACTTGCTGCTCAATGACCAATAAATTGCATGCATGCCTCTTGTACATATCCAAATTATCAAGCATAAGCTTCAAGTCTACTTTCATGGGAAATAGAACAAAATTTTAAAAAAATGGGACTAAAATGACTCAATTAACACTAAAATTGGACTAACCTCTCCCCCCAACTTGAAATTCGCATTGTCCTCAATGCAAGAAGACAACGCACCATAAAGCATAAAAGAGGGACGAACATACCTACGAGGTGGAATGTCAACCACTATAAACCTCGACCAAGTTTGAGGATTTCTCATCACGTGCACTGTTTATCATTGGGAGGGCTTCCAAGGTGTACTCTTTTGGCTCCAACTTGTGGACCATAGCTAGTCACATAGGATCATCGCCGGAGCTTTGTTGGACTAACAACCGTAGCACATAGCTACACCCATGACTTTGGGTTCTTGAATGCCGCAATCATCCCGTACTTAGATCCAAACTACCAAGGCTGATGTGGTAGCGTGTATACCTTGTGAAGACTGAACCACCAACTACCTACTAAGAGCAAACATGACTCCATGGAACACAAATTTCATTAGCGGGTTAGTCCAAGAATGATGATAATGAAAATAAGCAATAAATCCACCACTTCTTCACGCGAAGGACACGAGCACTACTTTTCTTCCTTGTCGAAGATTGCGTTTCCCTATTGTTGGAAGGACAGTATGCGTGGGGTTCAACAATATCTTGAGAAGCAGCGCCATCATCTAATAGGCTACCACTCCCTTGGGAGGGGGACCCCCCAAATTCCTTACCCCCCATTCCGCTTTGAAACAATCTCCACGGAACTTGACATTAAAGCCGAAAGGTTCAGACAGATTTCTCATTGTCCACGCGCCTGCCATCAGACCCAACCTCAAGGTACCACATACGTAGCTTGACAAGGTGGCTATACCAGACCGTCAGATGCCGTTCGAGCACGGAAAACACTGGAGGTATCACAAACTCCATAGATTTATAGGCTCCTAGACTTCAAATCAAGCTCACGGACCCGAAGAATTGGGGCCCACATTGTCCGCATCGGACCCCCCATAGATAGGGTCACTCAACTCCTGAACGGATTCCTCGGGATCAAAGTGTTCAATGAAAGGTTTCAAACGGTGGCCATTCACCTTAAATGTGGTTCTATTCTTAGAATTCTCAAGTTCAACCGCTCCATGAGTGGAAATGGTTTTCACAATGTATGGACCTCCCCACCAAGATCGCAATTTACCAGAAAAAATATGTAACCTTGAGTTGTACAATAACACTTTTTGGCCGGGGGTGAATGTCTTACGGACAATGTTCTTGTTGTGAAAGACCTTGATCTTACACTTGTAGATGTGGGCATTGTCATAAGTATCCCGGCAAATTTCTTCAAGCTCTTCCAATTGGAGCTTGCGGTGGGCATCGGCTTCGGGCATACGATAGTTCAACTGTTTAATAGCCCAAAAAGCCTTGTGTTCCATTTCCACCGGTAAGTGGAAAGCCTTGCCATATACCAAGCGGTAGGGAGACATGCCCAACACCGTTTTATAGGCAGTACGGTAAGCCCACAAAGCATCAATGAGTCGAAGAGGCCAATCCTTGCGATTCGGGTTCACCGTTTTCTCTAGTATGTGCTTGATTTCCCGATTGGCCAACTCAGCTTGGCCATTTGTTTGGGGGTGGTAGGCAGTGGACACTTTATGGTTGATACCATATTTGAGCATGAGAGCGGCCATGGATCGATTGCAAAAGTCTGTACTTTGGTCATTAATGAGGACTTTAGGCATCCCAAACTTTGCAAAGATATGTTCCTTGAGAAATTTCACCACAACCGAGTGGTCATTAGTGCGAGTAGGGATTGCCTCCACCCACTTGGACACATAGTCCACGGTGAGAAGGATGAATAGATGCCCACAAGAGTTAGGGAATGGTCCCATGAAGTCAATCCCCCAACAATAAAAATTTTTGACTATAAGGATGGGGGTGAGGGGCATCATATTCCGCCGGGAAAGAGCTCCAAATTGTTGACACCTATCACAAGATTTGCAATATTCAAAGGCATCCTTGAAAAGATTCAGCCAATAGAAAACACATTGTAAAACCTTGGCGGCGGTTTTCTTGGATGAGAAATGGCCGCCACATGCTTCGGTGTGGCAAAATGAAAGGATGGCATTTTGCTCATTGTTAGGCACACACCGTCGGATAATTTGGTCCGGACAAAATTTGAATAGGTAAGGATCATCGAAGACAAATCTTCTCACCTCCACTAGGAATCTCCTCCGATCTTGCGGAGTCCAATGCTGAGGGAGTTGCCCCGTGGCCAAGTAATTGACAATGTCGGCATACCATGGGCAACTAGAGATGGCCAAGAGTTGCTCATCGGGAAAGGAGTCAGAAATGGGTATAGTGGTGGTATGATCCTCAAATTCAAGGCGTGACAAGTGGTCCGCAACCACATTCTCTACTCCTTTCTTATCTTTGATTGTGAGATCAAACTCTTGGAGAAGGAGCACCCACCTAATTAGCCGAGCCTTGGCATCGGGCTTGGTCATGAGGTACTTAAGGGCGGCATGGTCGGTGTAAATCACAATGGGTGATCCTATGAGGTAGGACCGGAACTTGTCAAGAGCGAACACCACCACCAATAACTCCTTTTCGGTGGTAGTGTAGTTCAAATGGGCGTCATTCAAGGTCTTGCTTGCATAAGTAATGACATGAGGTACCTTCCCATCCCTTTGGCCTAGAACCGCCCCAATGGCATAGTCGCTAGCATCACACATGAGCTCAAATGATAAGCTCCAATTAGGGGATTGCATGATGGGAGGAGTCGTGAGAGTGACTTTGAGTTTTGAGAAGGCCTCCTCACATTCATGTGTCCACGCAAAAGTTGTGTCTTTCGAGAGCAAGTGATACAAGGGATGAGAAATGGCGCTGAAATTTTGAATGAAATGCCTATAGAAACCGGCATGCCCAAGGAATGAACGGATATCCTTGACACACTTTGGGGTGGGTAGTTTAGAGATAAGTTCCACCTTGGACTTGTCTACCTCAATCCCCTTGGAAGAGACTATGTGACTGAGAACGATACCTTGGGTGACCATGAAATGACACTTTTCCCAATTGAGCACAAGGTTCGTCTCTTCACATCTCATGAGCACGGATTCAAGATTCTCAAGGCATGACTCAAAGGAGTCACCAAAGACGGAAAAATCATCCATAAACGCTTCCACCACCTTCTCAATCATGTCACTAAAAATATCAGTCATACACCTAGAGAAGGTGCCGGGAGCATTGCAAAGCCCGAAGGGCATGCGACGGTAGGCGAAAGTGCCAAATGGGCAAGTGAAGGTGGTCTTCTCTTGGTCTTCAAGGGCTACCTCTATTTGGTTATATCCGGAGTAACCATATAGGAAGCAATAAAAAAGGGTGACCGGCTACCCTCTCCAACATTTGGTCGATGAAGGGGAGAGGGAAGTGGTCCTTCCTTGTAGAGGAATTGAGCTTAAGGTAATCTATGCACACTCTCCATCCGGTGACAACACGTGTGAGGATTAAGTCCCCTTCTTCATTGGCCACCACGGTCACTCTGGATTTCTTCGGAACCACTTGAATGGGGCTTACCCACTTGCTATCGGCAATAGGGTAAATGATTCCCACATCCAATAACTTTAACACCTCATCTCGCACAACATCCCTCATGATGAGATTTAAATAGCGTTGGGGTTGGCGAGATGGTTTGATGTCATCCTCAAGGTATATGTGATGTTTGCAAAGTAAGGAACTAATACCTTGGATGTCGGCTATGGTCCACCCAATAGCTTTCTTGTGATCCCTCAAAATTGTCAAGAGGGCTCGTTCTTGGTGATCCTCAAGGTTAGATGAAATTACTACTGGAAAGGTTTCGGAATCACCGAGAAATGCATACTTGAGATTAGAGGGAAGAGCTTTGAGCTCAAGCTTGGGTGGTTGGATGGTAGTGGGTAGAGTCTTGGATTTTACGTGTGGTAATGCTTCAAAAGTGGGCACCCACCTTTCGGTACCCATCACTTCTTCATCATTGAGGAGGGAGTAAATATACTCCACTTCGGGCGAATCTAGGAAAGCGGTCTCTTCTGCCATGAGAATAGCCTCTAGGGGGTCGAAAAAGAGATGACAATCAACGTGTTCTTGGACAAGTGTGTCTATGAGGCTCACGTCACGGATGTCACCATCATCCCCCATTTGGCTCCCAATGTTGAATATATTAAGCTCAAGGGTCATGTTCCCAAATGTCATCTTAAGTAGCCCATTCTGACAATGGATCACAGCATTGGACGTGGCCAAGAAGGGCCTTCCAAGGATGATGGGCGTTTGGGTTTGAAGATTAGACACGGGACAAGTGTCAAGGACTATAAAGTCCACCGGGTATACAAAATTGTCCACTTGGACAAGCACATCCTCCACTAAACCCCTCGGTACCCGGACACTACGGTCGGCCAATTGAAGGGTTACCGAGGTTGGTTTCATGTCATCCAACCCAAGTTGCTCATACACCGAGTATGGCAACAAATTCACACTAGCCCCCAAATCGAGTAGGGCTTTCTCAACCAACTTTCCCCCAACTCTCACAGAAATGGTCGGACAACCGGAGTCCTTATACTTGGGTGCAATGGGGGTTTGGATGATCGAACTCACTTGTTGTGTCAAGAATACCTTCTTTTGAACATTGTGCTTGCGCTTGATGGTGCACAAGTCTTTCAAAAATTTCGCATACGAAGGTATTTGCTCGATAGCGTCAAGTAGCGAGATATTGATTTTGACTTGCTTGAAAAGCTCAAATATCTCCGTGGAGTTCGTCAACTTAGGTGGTGGCCTCAATCTTTGTGGGTATGGGGCCGGCATCAGGCAAGTGGAGACGATGGGGTCTCTGATGCAGACCAAGAAGCTAGTGCGTGGTTGGATCGGTTGCGGCCAAGGAAGACTAAAAAGGCTGTCTGCGTGTTTTAATTTGTTCTAATTATTTCCTAAAGCTATTTCCTAAAGCCCATTGGATTAGGGTTAGTGTTTTTAATTTGTTTTAATTATTTCCTAAAGCCCATTGGATTATTGTTTTAATTATTTCCTAAAGCCCATTGGATTAGGGTTAGGGTTATGTCTGATGCCCTAAACTATTTAAAGGCTTTGAGGCCTCTTTATTCAGTCAGTTTTGGATTTAATAAAAAACCTAAAGAGAGAATTGTCTCTTCTTCTCCAATTGCCTGGTATTCTTGGTGAATCAACGGGCTATTGATGCCTTTGTCCCTGGTATTCTACTGAATCAACAGGTTCGAAGAAGAAGCTTCCTTCCGGTATTCGTGCGTGTCTCAACGGATTGAGGTTTGTTATCGGTTCTTGTTCTTGATTATCTGTTTCTTTGGTTATTTTCGCGTAACCCGCTGCATCAGTTGGTATCAGAGCCTTGGCTCACGTTCCTATTCGCGATGCCGCCAAGGAGAGAAAGACGTGTGGATGAGATACATGAGAATGATCATATGGTGCGGATGCATCAAGCGATGGAAAATCTACAGATTCAGAATCAGCAGATGTGTCAACAGATGTTGACACAGATGGCGGAGATGCAGGCCCAGAATCAGCAGTTTCAACAACAGATTCTGCGAAACCAGCGGACGCCACGCACTGCAAGTTCACGGTCTGGTTCGCAGGCAGCCTCGAGTTCTGGTGACGAACGCGAGGAGGAACAGCCCCGAGCCCGTCATAGGAGAGAGGGTCGGACGGACGAAACTTATTCTAACAGATGGGAAGCCGGATTGAGGATTGAAATCCCCGAGTTCCATGGGGGTTTGCAGGCTGAAGAGTTGATTGATTGGCTTATTGTGGTGGAAGAGGTTCTTGAATTTAAAGGCGTACCGGTGAACAAACGGGTGTCGTTGGTCGCAACTCGATTCCGGGAGCGAGCCGCGGCATGGTGGCATCAACTAAAAAAGAAAAGGGCCCAGCAGGGAAAGGGTAAGATTGAAACGTGGGGCAAACTGAGGAAGAAATTGCGCGCAGCTTTTTTACCCCACAATCATGAGCGGATTATGTATCAGAAACTTCAGAACTTGCGTCAGGGTAATCGGTCTGTAGATGAATATACTACAGAATTCTATCAGTTGTTGGCGCGCAATGACCTCGGGGAGACAGAGGATCAGACTGTATCAAGGTATGTTGGTGGTTTACAAATTCAGTATCAAGATTCTTTGAATTTGTTAGACTTATATTCTGTGTCAGAGGCCCATCAAAAAGCCCTGCAGTTTGAGAAACAAGCGAAACGGCGTACAGGGGGTTCAAATTGGGCTGGTGGTAACAACCGCAGCAGTGTGACTCCTCAAGGGATTAGTAAAGGGGTGGTTCAGGGTGGTGCAACTGGGAGTACTTCTGGAAAAACTCCAGTAGTACAAACCGTTAAAACTTTCACAAATAACAATATTCGTTGTTTCAAATGTGGGGAGACAGGACATCGTTTTGCTGAATGCGGCAAGGCCGCAGTTAAAAAGAATTTATTTATTAATGATGATGGCACCGTGGGTGCTGAACTTGAAGATGATTCAGAGGAGGTTTTGGTTGAGGATGTGATCGAGGAGGAGGACCATGTCATGGGGGATGATGGACCTTTGCTGGTTGCACGTCGGGTTTTCCTAATCCCTCGTGGAGCTGACGAAGATTGGGTGAGGAGTAATATCTTACAGTCTACATGCATTGTTGGGGGAAAAGTCTGCAAATTTGTGATTGACTCGGGTAGTTGCGAGAATGTAGTTGCAGAGCAGGCAGTTCAAAAGTTGAAGCTCAGCACGGAGAAACACCCTAACCCTTACAAGCTATCATGGTTGCAGAAAGGCAGTGAGATAACTGTTTCTCAACGTTGTTTAATTACACTGTCTATCGGTTCCAATTATAAAGATGATATTTGGTGTGATGTGGTTCGCATGGATGCTTGTCATATCTTATTGGGAAGACCGTGGCAGTATGATAGGTCTGTTCAGCACGATGGCCGTAAGAATACTTACAGCTTTGTTTTTAATAGCAAGAAAATCGTACTGTATTCAGCTAAGGACGAGACTCAGAAGCCGGTAGTGGAAAAAAACCCTAATCTGCTATCTATGCATCGGTTTAT
The DNA here is from genome assembly GCA_019985065.2 of Arctostaphylos glauca. NCBI lineage: Eukaryota > Viridiplantae > Streptophyta > Magnoliopsida > Ericales > Ericaceae > Arctostaphylos > Arctostaphylos glauca. The sequence continues at coordinate 8,155,517 of JAHSPW020000004.1, forward strand.
TGGGGAGGCAGCAGAAACCGGGGTTGTGTATATGTTGGTGGGCAAAGAGCGAACTCAGAGTAGTGGGAAGCTTCCGGGTGATGTGCAGAAGTTAGTTGAAGAGTTTAGCGATGTCTTTCCAGAACAGCTACCATCCGGATTACCACCGCTAAGAGACATTCAGCATCAGATAGACCTTATCCCAGGAACGTCCTTACCAAATAGACCTCATTATCGGATGAGTCCACAGGAGCATGAGGAATTGCGGCGCCAAGTGGAGGAGTTGTTGGCTAGGGGACACATTCGAGAGAGCCTCAGTCCGTGTGCTGTACCCGCACTACTAACCCCTAAGAAAGATGGGTCGTGGCATATGTGTGTGGACAGCAGAGCCATCAATAAGATCACTATCCGATACAGATTTCCTATTCCCAGGCTAGATGATTTATTGGACCAACTCAGTGGAGCAGTTATTTTCAGCAAGTTGAATTTGAAGAGTGGCTATCACCAGATTCGAATCCGAGAGGGGGATGAGTGGAAGACAGCTTTCAAGATCCGTGAAGGCTTATATGAATGGTTGGTGATGCCGTTTGGGTTGTCTAATGCACCGAGTACGTTCATGCGAGTGATGAACCAGTTATTCAGGCCTTTTATTGGGAGGTTTGTGTTTGTCTATTTTGATGATATCTTGATTTATAGTCATGATCATGAATCGCACTTGCACCATATTAGACAGGTTTTATCGTTGTTGCAAAAGGAGAAGTTCTATGCAGCTGTGGCTAAGTGTGAGTTTATGACCGAGAGTGTCTTATTCCTCGGTTATGTGGTATCTCGGGATGGAATTTCAGTTGATGAGGCGAAGGTTGATGCGGTGCGTCAGTGGCCTATTCCTAGGAATATTCATGAAGTGCGCAGCTTTCATGGGTTAGCATCATTTTATAGGCGGTTCATTCCCAATTTCAGCAGCATTATGGCCCCGATTACAGATTGCATGAAAGAGGGGCAGTTCCTATGGTCGCAAGCAGCAACTGATGCTTTTCGGTTAATCAAGGAGAAGTTGACCACTGCTCCAGTGCTTGCATTACCAGATTTCTCTCAGCCGTTTGAGTTGCATTGTGATGCCTCGAAGGTGGGTATTGGTGCAGTACTTAGCCAAAGGGGGCATCCTATTGCTTACTTCAGCGAAAAACTGAATGGTTCCAAGGCCAACTACAATACTTATGATGTGGAGTTCTATGCGATTGTTCAAGCCCTACGACACTGGTATTCTTATCTTTCTCAGAGTGAATTTATCTTATTTTCTGACCATGATGCTTTGAAGTACATTAATAGTCAGGATAAGTTATCAGCCCGACACGCTAAGTGGGCTGCATTTTTGCAACAATTTACTTTCGCTCTTAAACATCAGTCCGGAGTTACTAACAGAGTGGCAGATGCCTTGAGCCGGCGTGCTCTAGCTCTGACTACTATGCGAACCCAAGTGTTGGGTTTTGATTCTTTTCGGGAGCTCTTGACCACAGATCCTTATTTTGGTCCTATTCTCATTGAGGTTTCTTCAGGGCAGCACTCGGGTTTTACTCTGCAGGACGGTTTTCTATTTAAGGGCACTAGATTGTGTGTTCCGCATTCTAGTTTGCGCCTTAAGATTATTAAGGAGCTGCACGAAGAAGGTCATGTGGGACGTGATAAGACATTTCGGTTGGTATCAGATTCTTATTTTTGGCCTACGTTGCGTAAAGAGGTAACCAAGTTGGTGGAGGGTTGTCACATTTGCCAAGTATCGAAAGGCACGGCATCTAATGCGGGCTTATACATGCCGCTTCCTATTCCATCGCAGCCATGGAGTGCTGTTAGTATGGACTTTGTGCTCGGACTTCCTCGCACACAGCGGTCCGTTGACTCTATATTTGTGGTGGTGGATCGGTTCACGAAGATGGCTCATTTTATTGCTTGCAAAAAGACCTCAGATGCTGTGTACATTGCGCAGTTATATTTTCGCGAGGTTTATCGTCTTCATGGGCTGCCTCTATCTATTGTCTCTGATCGCGATTCTAAATTCCTGAGCTATTTTTGGAGGACTCTGTGGAAGCTCGCTAATATGAAACTTGATTTCAGCACTGCTTATCACCCACAAACGGATGGTCAGACAGAAGTGGTCAACCGATCGCTTGGAAATATGTTGCGTTGTCTTGTTGGTGATTATATTATGTCATGGGATCAGCAGCTTTACAAAGCCGAGTTTGCTTACAATCGGTCGGTAAACCGCAGCTCAGATTTTAGCCCCTTCTATGCCAATTATGGATTTCAGCCACGGGCTCCGATTGATTTGGCTCCTGTTCCGACTTTGAAGCATATCCCTAAGAAGGCGGAAGACTTTGTGCTCAATTTGCAAAATGTCCATCAACAGGTCCAGCAGAATTTGACCAAGGCCGCTGCAAAGTATAAGCTTGCAGCAGATTCTAAGCGCCGCCTTGTGGAGTTTGAGGTGGGTGATTTCGTTTATGCAGTATTGACCAAGGATCGCTTTCCCGAGGGCGAATACAACAAGCTTAAGGCGAGGAAAATTGGCCCATTAGCGGTCATTGAGAAGATTAACCCGAATGCTTACCGCCTAAAGCTGCCTAGTCATGTTCGGACGACGGATGTGTTCAATGTCAAGCACCTCGTGCCGTTTAATGGTGACAGTGATGAAGAGTTAGCGAATTCGGGGTCGAATTCTCTTCAACCCGGGGAGGATGATGCAGACCAAGAAGCTAGTGCGTGGTTGGATCGGTTGCGGCCAAGGAAGACTAAAAAGGCTGTCTGCGTGTTTTAATTTGTTCTAAAGCTATTTCCTAAAGCCCATTGGATTAGGGTTAGTGTTTTTAATTTGTTTTAATTATTTCCTAAAGCCCATTGGATTATTGTTTTAATTATTTCCTAAAGCCCATTGGATTAGGGTTAGGGTTATGTCTGATGCCCTAAACTATTTAAAGGCTTTGAGGCCTCTTTATTCAGTCAGTTTTGGATTTAATAAAAAACCTAGAGAGAGAATTGTCTCTTCTTCTCCAATTGCCTGGTATTCTTGGTGAATCAACGGGCTATTGATGCCTTTGTCCCTGGTATTCTACTGAATCAACAGGTTCGAAGAAGAAGCTTCCTTCCGGTATTCGTGCGTGTCTAAACGGATTGAGGTTTGTTATCGGTTCTTGTTCTTGATTATCTGTTTCTTTGGTTATTTTCGCGTAACCCGCTGCATCAGTCTCCAATAGGAAGGGATGTGGAAGTGGGAGGAGATGGAGGCAAACCACTCACCGGTTCGTCAATTTGGGGTTGGGGAGTAAGAACCGGAGGAGGGGTAGTTTTCAAGGGAATGGTCTTGTCGACCTCTTTTCCACTCCTCAATGTGGTAATAGCCTTAGCTTGCTCCACATTAGACCCGGAAGGAGAAATTCCTTGCACAAAATGTTGGCCTTGGGGGTTTGCTTGTGGTTGGGCTGGAAATTTTCCTTTCTCATGTTGCATGGTCCCCACGGTAGTGGTCAACTTGGTAAGTTGGGAGCGGATGTCCCCAATGGCTTGCGTGGTTTGCTCATTGACATTAGCTTGCCCTTGCATGAACATTTGCAAGGTATCCTCCAAACTGCGCCTGTTAGGCGGTTGGTAAGAGTTGTAAGCATTCGGTGATACCGAGGTGGTGCCGGCCCTTGTGAATTTTGATGCACCGAGTAATGTCCTTGAAATCCCAGGGGTTCTTGAGATGGGCCACCCGACTCATTGTTCCTCCAACTAAAATTGGGATGATTCCTCAACCCAGGATTGTAAGTATTGTTGTAGGGCAAATTGGTGGGCTTTTGCCCTTGGTGAAGGGCATGGACCTCGGCTTGGTCCAAACCATGGAGTACCTCTTTGAAAGCAGGTATGGTTGGACAAATGTTTGTAGTATGGTCCAACGTATCACAAATAGCACAAGCCTCCCCGGGCTTAGAGTTGGAGGAGATCTTGTTCACTCGGTTGATTTCAAGCTTCTCTAGTTTCCTAGAGATGCGATCAAGACGTTTACCAATGTCCTCCTCCTCTTTTGGCATGCACTTACTTAGATTTCGTTGTTGAGTAGATGGTCTATATGAATGGTCATTGGGATCCGAATAATCCCAAGATTGGTTATTCTCCGCCAACTCATCTAAGTAAGCAAGAGCCTCGGAGGCTCATTGATTTAAGAACTCGCCACTAGTCATGAGGTTAATAAATTGGCGATTGTGGACTGATATGGCCTCATAGAAAAATGCCACAATATGCCAATCCTCGTACCCGTGACGAAGAACCGCGAGAAGGCGCTCTTTGTACCTCTCCCAACAAGAACAAAAGGATTCGTTGGGTATCTCTTCAAAGTTTTGGATCTTTTTCTTCAATGTGGTAGTGTGGTGTAATGGGAACCATTTCTTGTGGAATTCTACTTCCATTTCAACCCAACTAGTCACCGAGTGCGATCTCAAAGAGAGAAACCAACGCTTAGCCTTCTCCTTGAGAGAAAAGGGAAAGAGTTTCAATCGAGCCATCTCAAGTTGAGTGGCCACATTAGTAAAAGTGTTCACCACCTCCTCGAACTCCTTTATGTGAACATAGCAATTTTCCGATTCCATCCCATAGAAGGTAGGCAGCATGCCAAGCATGTTAGGCTTAACATGGAATTGATGCCCTTCGGAAATATCGGTAGGAAAAAGGATGCACGAGGTGGTGATGGTGTGGGTAGGGTGCAAGTAATCCCACATAGTGCGAGCCATAGGTGCGTCACTGGCCTCATGTTGTTCGGCCATTGGGTTGAAAGGAGGGTCGTGTGTGCGAATAAGCCGGTGTGTGGCGTCACGAGTGTAAACACTCATACACCAAAGACACTCTCCTAACAATCAAGTATGAGTTCAAAAAGAAAATAAAATCTGTGAATTACACGTCCCTTTAGCTTGCATTACACCTTAGGTTTACCAATGTGGGTAGTTTAAAGGTTTCCACCAAAGAGACTTGTAACTTGCAAAAATCTGCAATTTCTCTAAACTAACTATTCAAGTCCCCAGCAACGGTGCCAAAAACATGACCGGTCGGCAGATGTGCTTCGTTAGGGCGCCGGCCTAAGTCAAGGTTTAATTTTCATAAAACAGGACTTCCCTCAAATATTTAAAAGAAGTATAGTGGAGAGTCCGGAGTATCGATCCACGGGGAAGAGGTAGTTAGATTCAAAGACTTCGCAAATTTAGTTTTTCGACGTTTCGAACGTCAACCTCAAAGTTTGTTTGGTGTGGTTAATAATTATATTAACTAAGTGAGGGGAATAAAATGAGTTTTAAAGAAATAAACTTAATCTTCGGAATCCATTTAATGTAAAACTTACTTTAAACAAAATCTCCTCTTATAACTCAACCTAGATTCCGGTTAAGGTTTCTAGGTCGGAAAATATTCAATGAAAATTAGTCTTTTTGCTCAAGAGATATGTTTTCAAATCCATTCAAGTTCAAGAAAATATAATCCAAAATAGGGAGGATATAGGCTTAAGTATTAGATATACCAAACATATGACAATAACTAAGTAAAAGCTTAACTCTATCTTCTGGTTTCTAGAAATAAGAACTTGAATATATTTGAGAACAAACTTATAAAATGGTTAGGAGATATTGAATAAGAGTGAGTTTTAGTTAAACTTCATCCTAAGACCTAGCTTATGAAAGTTTAGTTACTCATGCTTGTGAATGAGAAAATGAACATGGAGAGAAAAGGAATGAACACACTAACTAATAACAAGGAAAGATTGACCAACTAACACTAAAAATCTGTGGAAAAACAATGTATAACAACAACTTGCCGGAAAACTAAAGTAGTGGAAGGAACACAAATAAACTAAACATTGGATTAACTTACTCTTAAATGAGACAATGTCTTGCACTTGATGAAAATCTCAGGGGAAAATGAAGAACACCAAGAACTAGAGAGAGAAGCTCTCAAGGAAGAACAAAAACTAAGTTGTAAGTATTATGTTTGTCTTACAAATACTTGTTAATACCAAAGGGAGTGAGATCCACTTATTTCTCCCATACACATGCCTAAGGGGGACCAAAACATCCTCAAAATATATCTCTACATCCTTTTGTAAAGCAAAAGTCGGGAAGAAATCATCCCAAAAGGTGGTGAAGAGTAGGAGCCAAAATCTGCATTTATTGCGCGTCAGATGGGCTCTATCGATAGGAAAAAACCTCTATTGATAGAGCCATTCTATTTGGTCAGACAGAAATTTCCCTCTATCGATAGGAGTGGGTTTCTATTGATAGAGAAGTGAACTCGATTTTGAACTTGGCCTATATCGATAGAAGGGGACTCTCTATCTATAGGCATGTGAATTCTGCTCTTATCGATAGGAACTTCTTCTATCGATAGAGAGTGGTTCTATCGATAGAACTTAGTCTCTATCGATAGAGAGCTTTTCTTTTCTGGACGTGTGACAGGGCTCTATCGATAGGAAAGAACCTCTATCGATAGAGAATGCTTCTGATTTCCATTTTCAGATCTTCCTTGTCCCTTTGATCCGGCTTCTCTTTTACTCTTCCCGAGCCTTCATTTGGTCCTCCATCATCGTCGTCAATGGTTCTGAGGCCTTTAAGTCATAGTGAAACCTTTGGACATTCTTTTAGCGCTCGACAACCTGACATTGAACAAAAACAACTATGCGTGTAATATTAACTAGAACAATACATTTGCCTACGCATAAATGCCAAATTGAGTACATTGAGCCACGTTACTATGTAATATAGTGCGCTCAACAGCAAGCCCCAAGGCTAATATTCCACTACGTATTGACCCAAAATCACATAGTTCACATTAGTAACACGTGCTCCATAACGTTTCGAATAATTAATAAAAAAATAAAAAAATTCAGGTCCTTACATCCTCCCCTCCTTAAAGGAATTCCATTCATGAAATTGAAAAATTAATTAAATATAAATTCTCAATAATGCCAACTCGTGCATACGCAAAATAACTCAATAAGTTCACGAAATTAAAGAATCATATCGATACAAATATATCTCAACAATGCTAACTCGCATGCAACAACTATGACTAAACAAGTCAACGAATTTAAGGCAAAACATACTAACACAACTCATGCATCAACATTATTAAACTCACAACTCATGCATCAACATTATTAAACTAGTGCAGAAGCAAAATGACTCCACAAGTCCATAGGTATCAAGCTCAAAATGTCACGTGTACAACAACCAAATGGGGATATTTTTCACTAACTTCACCCTCTCGTTTCCACATTCACTCCCCTTTGCCTTGGTTGCTCCACAACACTTGAACCAATGATATCGTCTTATCCCTTAATACTTGCTCGCGAGAATCAAGAATGCATATTAGTTCCTTTTCTGTAGGATGCATTGTCTTCTAGATCAAGCTCGGAGCATTCTAGTACATGCGACGGATCCGGTTCGTATTTCCTCAACATCGACACGTGAAACACATCGTGCACACTTGATATCCTTGGCGGTAATGCCAAACCGTACACGACTTCTCCAATCCTCTCAATAATATCAAAAGGCCTAATGTATCGCAGTTAAAACTTTCCCTTTCGCCCGAATCGCAATAAGTTCCATCACGATGACACTTTAAAAAACACATGGTCTCCACCTCGAATGATTATGGGTGACGACGATGATCAACATAGCTCTTCTGTCGACTTTGCACAGTTAGCAACCTTTGGCAAATCATCTTGACTTGTTCGGTAGTCTTCTCTCGTGCGGTTAAAAGTCATTGAGAAATTGCCGCCATACCCTTGGTAGTCTCCTCAATCAAGTTCGGTTCGACAAAATGCATCTCTCCCAACTCGGTCTAACACATGGGCGATCTACACGGCCTACCATACAAACTCTTGAACAATGCCATCTCGATATTAGACTGATAACTATTATTATACCCAAACTCGACAAGTGGTTAATGATCATCCCACACCAAGAATTCATAATGCACGCCTGAAGCATATCTTTCAGAATTTGTATCGTTTGCTTGGATTGTCCTTCTATCTGAGGGTGATAAGCGATGCTAAACAAAAGATGCGTACCAAATGATGCTTGCAAGCTTTGTTAGAAACGTGCGATAAACTGCGGATCTCGATCGAAAACAATGGATACAAAATCCCATGAAGGCGAATAATTTCGTGAATATACAAAAGACTATACTTCTCAACTGAATTGGTCACCTGAATCGGTAGGAAGTGAAAGGTCTTGGTCAAATAGTTTACAATCACCCAAATCGCGTCATGCCCTCTCGACGACCTTGATAAACCCAAAACAAAATCCATGGTGACGTTCTCACACTTTTTCTCAGCCACAGGTAATGGTTGCAACTCCCCCACTGGTCGTTGATGTTCGGCGTTCACTTGTTGGCATGTCAAACACTTCGATATAAAGTTCACTACATCTCGCTTCATTCTGAACCACCAAAATTGTCTACCTAAATTGTGATATATCTTCGTTCCTCCTGGATGAATGGCAAATGGAGAATGATGAAACTCTCACAAAATCTCTTCCCAACACGCAATGGGCACAAACAACTTTTCTTGAAAATGTAGGATTTGATCGGTATGAATCATCCATCCATCTCTCGCATTCCCATTAAAGAACTTCACCTGTAATTCTCTCGCTTCCTCACCGTGTTGTTGGGCTTCAATCACTCGAGTCGATAACATTGATTGGACTGTCAAATTGCACAAGGTCACTCCGCCTCGAACCTCCTCAAAATATGTTGCATAAAATCCCAAGTCATGCATCATCTTCCACTCGTAGATGGCCAAACTCGCTAAGTGTGTCGTCTTTCTACTTAAAGCATGTGCCAGCACATTGGCCTTCCCCGGATGATATAGTAAATCAAAATCTTAATCTTCTATGTGTTCTATTCAACGGCTTTGTCGCAAGTTCAACTCTTTCTGGGAGAATAAGTACTTCAAACTCTTATAATTAGAAAAGATGTCGAACTTCTCACCATATAGATAGTGTCACCAAATCTTTAAACCAAAAATGATGGCTACAAATTCTAAGTCGTGTGTGGGGTAATTACATTGGTGAGTCTTCAGTTGCCACGACCCGTAGGCTATCACTCATCCTATTTGCATTGACATGCATCTAAGTTCCTCTTTCGAAGCATCACAATACACGATGTAGCCAACTCTTCGTTCGAGCATAATCACAATTGGTGCACTAGTCAAACGTTTCTTCAACTCCTCAAAAGTCACCTCACAAGCATCGCCCCATACAAAATGTGTCCCCTTACTGGTAAATCTCGTCATGGGAGCCGCTAAATGAGAAAAGTCAAGAACAAAACGATGATAATAACCAATCAAGCCCAAGAAGCAACAGATCTCAAAAATATTCTTAGGTTGTTGCCAACTCATAATGGACCCTACCTTTCCCGAACAACATATAAACTGCTCTTTGAAATCACATGCCCCAAAAACTTGACATTAGACAACCAAAACTCGCAGTTACTAAATTTGGCGTACAAACGATGCTCTCTTAAAAGCTCAAGGATAATGGTAAGGTGGAATTTATGTTCTTCCTTCGTAGGCGAGTAAATTAAAACATCATCAACAAAAGCCACAACAAAGTGATCAAGATACATACAAAAAATGCGGTTCATAAGATCCATGAATGTTGTCGACGCGTGTTGAGCGTACTATATTGCATAGTAACGTGGCTTAATGTACTCAATTTGGCATTTATGCGTAGGCAAATACATTATTCTAGTTGATATTGCACGCATGATTGTCTTTATCTCATTTCAGGTTCTTGGGCATTAAATACATACCCAAAGGCTTCAATTTCACTTGGGAGCCCCAGGACCATGACGAAAGTGATAAAAGACCAAATGAAGGCCCGGGGAGGATAAAAGAGAAGTTGGAACAAATGAACAAGGAAGACTTGAAAATAAAAGTCAGAAGTATTCTCTATCAATAGAGCCCTTTTAAACAATTTAGAAAACCAGACATCTCTATTGATAGAGAATAGACCTATCGATAGAGACAAATTTCACTTACCTAATGATAGAGGAATCGTTCCTATCGATACAGGCCAAATATAAAAAATAAGATAGTTCACTTCTCTATTGATAGAGACCCCAGTTCTATCGATAGAAGGCAAATTTTGACTGCGAAATGGACATCTCTATCGATAGAGAGTACTTTCTATCGATAGAGATTGTCTGACGCGTAATAAATGCATATTTTGACATCTTGCTCCTCATCACCTTTTGAGATACTTTCTCTCATGACTTTTGCCTTGGAACTGGAAGTAAAGGGTTATTTTCAGTATGACTTTTGTCTCTCTTATGCATGTCTATGCGAGAGATAAGTGGATCTAAATTTTCATATCAACATTGTAAGACTTAGACATATTTACACAAGTTGAGAGCTTCTCTCTCTAGTTCTTCAAACTTTTTGGTGTTTTTCATTATTTCTCCTGAGATTTTTTCCAAGTGTAAGACATGTTCTCCTTTGAGAAGTAAATTATATAATATGTAAGGTTAATCTTGTGTTCTTACTCTTCCATTTTAATGTTTCAGCAAGTCATCGAAATCTTGGCTATTAATGTTTTGCTCTATTTTTCTACATATTTTAGAACATCTTTGGTGAGTTATTTTATCCTCTTAGCATTAACTAATGTTTAGTCTACATATCTTTACTCCCCTTGTGTTCTCTAAAAGCATGAGTAACTAATCGATTAGGTTAAGTCTAAGGTTGAAGTTCACTTAAAACTAATACTAGTTGATATCTCCTAAATATTTTCCATGCTTGTCAATAGATTTGTACAAATTCTCTCCTTAGAAATAAAAAAGAAGTGTTAACCTTTTACTTACTTATTGCCATATTTTTGGTATCTCTAGTACTTAAGCTTATGCCCTCCGTATTTTGGAATACTTGTTCTTGAACTTGGATACATCTAGAGACACATCCTTTAATCCAAAAGACTAGTTTTCATTAAATATTTTCCGATCTAGAAACCCTAGCTAGAATCTAGACCGAGTTATAAAAAAGAGATATTGACTAGTGGGAGTAACGGTGAATGGATTCCGAAGACTAAACCTATCTTTAATCTTAATTTTATTCCCTCACCTAGTTAATATAGTGTTAATCATCACCAAACAAACTTTGATGTTGACGTCCGAAACGTCGAAAAAATTAAATTTGCGAAGTCTTTTAACCTAATTATTTTTTTCATGGATTGATACTCCAGACTCTTCACTATACTTCTTTTAAATATTTGAGGGAGGTCCTATTTTAAATATTAAACTTCGACTAAGGCCGGTGCCCTAACGACGCACTTTTACCGGTTGGTCAGCGTGTTCATCAACTCAAAAGGCGTAACAACGAACTTGTAATGTCCATAATGCGTATGAAAAGTGTTCTTCAGGATGTGCTCCTTTCGAATTCTCAATTGGTGATAGCCCAAATTCAAGTCAATTTTTGAAAAATGCTTCGTACCTCTGAGTTGGTCAAACAAATCATCAAATTTCGGCATCGGATACTTTTTCTTCATTGGGATGCGGTTTAGCTTTCAATAGTTGATACACAAACGTAGTGAACCATCATTCTTTTGCACAAATAAGGTCGGTGCTCCCCATGGCGACATACTAAGATGAATAAATCCCAAATTCTACAACTCTTGCAACTGTATCTTGAACTCTTTCGACTCGGTCGGCGCACAACAATACAAAGGCGTAGAAATAGAAGTGGTACAAAAAAGTAAGTCTATTGCAAACTCGACCTCTCTCTAAGGAGGTCAACTAGGTGACTCTTCTGGAAATATGCCCAAAAAGTCAAAAACCACTAACGATAACTCCTCACGTATGGATACATCCTCATTTAGTGTCAAACTAGTCAACAAAACATAATTAGAATTTCGCTCCCGAGATCTATACAGATATGGCTCTAACGACTCTTGACGTTTCCCAAAGAATTGATGGTCGTATGAAATGTAGATAACCAATCCATCCCCAAGATGAGATCAAATCCCGACATGCCCAAAATAATAAAGTCAAAGATAAAATCGCGGTCGAGAATAACATGCTCACAAGCTCTACAAATGCGATCAAGTGGTGATTTTCCTCCAAGAGATGTCTTAACAAATAATGGGGTATCGAGTGCTCAGTTCCCAATTCCAAGGCACACACAAATATTGAAGCAATGAATGAATGAGATGCTTCAAAATCAAGTAGAACTCTTACAAAAGATTTAATCAAGAGAAATGTAACACTCACTATGGACGTGTCTAGACCCTGAGAGGTAGAAGGTGGAACAACAGGTGTGATATTCAAGACTCTCCCTTGTGCGTACTATCCCTGTGTAAACCCGCTCCTCTGTTTGAACTCTAGGTACGTGCCGATGAACTTGCTCCTCTCTTTTCTTGAGAAACTTGGCCCGAAGTGGTCTGACAAAAATATGGTTGTTGATGTCATTAGGTTCCCTTAAACGATTGTTGTCCTTGACTCTGTCCATACCTCGACTGTTGCACTGAACCAGCTTCACTATGCACTCTCCCTTCTCTGTTGAGCATGAAGGTGATTAACACTTCCTGTCATGTAAGTCTTCAAATGGTGCCATGCTGGTACTGGTCTAGTGACTATTGTTGTAGACAAATTTAGCGAAAGGTAAATGTTCTTCCTGACTACCTTAAAAATCTAATGCACATGTCCGTAGCATATCTTTTAGTCTATGAATAGTCTATTCTCATTGTCTGTTCATTTGAGGATGCAAAGTTATGTTGGGGTTTAGCTTGATCCCCATCGCCTTCTATAGAGATTGCCACAATCTTGACATGAACCTCGGGTTTTGATCTGACATAATTGACACATGTGCTCCATGTAGCAAATGACCTCACAAACATACGTGTTGGCCATATAGTCTATCGGGTAGCTATTTTTGATTGGTATGAAGTGCGTGGACTTCGTCAGTTGATCAACTATTACCCATATTGAGTTATTCCCTTTTGTCATCCTTGGAAACCGTAGCATGTAATTCATATTGGTATCTTCTCACTTCCATTTTGATGATAGGTAGTGATTGTAGTAATCCCACTCATTTTTGTCGCATTGTCTTCACTTGCTAACATTGTAGACACCTATTTACATACTCTACAATATTGCACTTCATTTCTATCCAACAATAGGTCTTTTTTTCATCTTTGTACATTTTTATCATTCTCAGGTGAAGAGTTGGCTTTGATCTGCACGCGTCATCCATAATTTGTTGCTTGATCTTTGCATCATTGGGTAGGAATATCCAATTCCAAAACTTGAATATGCCATCGACCATGACGAATTCCAAGTCTTGGTTAAGCAATGAATGACCACAAATGTTTTTAAAGTTGGGATCCCCCAAGTGTTTGGCTTTGATTTCCACTTGAATCATAGGCTAAGCAAAAATCATTGCACTCATTTCATGTTGTTCCTCGAGTGACCATTGTCGGGTCATAAGTAGATGATTGAACTTCCATGATGACTTTTGACTCAATGCTTCCGCTATCACTTTAGCCTTTCTAGGATGATATTGAAGATTGATGTCGTAGTCCTTCATGAACACTAGCCATCAGAGTTGTCTAGGTACAAGTCCTTCTATGTGTAAATGTTTTGCAAACTCTTGTGATCAGTGTAGACCTCACATGTAACTTTCTAAAGGTAATATCTCTGTATCTTCAATGTAAAGATGACTGATGCCAGCTCTATGTCGTGTGTAGGGTAATTTCTATTATGAGGTTTCAATTTTCGTGATACGTAGGCGCCAACTTTCCTGTGTTGCATTAAGACACATCCTAAAGCTTGATGTGACGCATTGCTGTAGATATCAAATCCTTCTGTGTCTTTTGGTAACGTAAGAATCAACGCTATTGTAAGCCTTCTTTTTGAATCTTGGAAGCATTCCTCGCATTCTCTATCAATATAAAAAAAGTTCTACTTTGCGCGTTAACTCTGCAAATGGCACTGCTATCATCGAGAAGTCTTGAACAAATCTCTGATAGTAATCGGTAAGTCTGAGAAAACTCCAAACTTCGATCACCTTTGTTGGCCTTGGGCAATCTATGATCACCTTGGTCTTTAGTGCAACCACTAAAATTCCCTCATCGATGATGATGTGACTAAGAAACGCCACACTCCTCATCCAGAATCTGCACTTCTTGAACTTGGCATAGAGCTTTTGATCCTTCGGTGTCTACAAAATGATTGGTAGATGTTTTGCATGTTACTCCTCGCTTGTTGAATAGATCAAGTTATCAAGCTAAAGACAATCACATATTCGTTCAGTATTTCTTGAATACACGATTCATCAAATCCATGAAGGCTGCGGGTACATTCGTAACTCCAAACGATATTACCAAGAACTCATAATGCCCGTAACGTGCTTGAAAAGCTATCTTATCGATATCTTTAGGTTTCACCTTGAGTTGATGGTATCCGAATCGTAGATCAATCTTTGAGAATACCTAAGCTGCTTGCAATTGATGAAATAGATCATCAACTCTTTGAGAATACATGTTAGAAAATATTTAGTTGATCTTCCTCTATTTTTTTTGAACAAGTTGAAATTCTCTTGTACGTTTGATCGGGAAAAAAAATAAAAGAGTTGGTTCGAAAAAATACAATTAACATTGCACAATTTAAAAACATACATAAACATATTAAACATTACCCAATACATAAAAAAAATTCTAATAAAAATACATCAGGCAAGCACTTGCTATAGAGGCACTTAATTGGCATATACAGTTTTCGACAATATAATCTCGAATTTCATGACTGACAACCAATTTCAGACAACAGAAATCGAAGGCGTCTATCTTCTTCTTCTTTGGTTCGGGCTGGAACAAGAGCAAACATTGGTGTAGATTGGAACGAAACTCTATAACGACCCCTCTCAACAGCTCCCAACTGATCCATTTCTTCCATTGGTTTGTGGAACGGAAGGGTAGTATAGGGAGAGGTGTTTGGAAAACCGGGAGAATAGAAAACCATAAATGAAAAAGCTCCTTCAACCCTCTTTTTTGATTTCTGCTCCTAACGTTCAAAAACGAAAACTTATTCTCCAAAACCTATTCTCACTTTTTGTCGCCCAAACAGATTTAAGTGAAAAAATGGAATGGGAAACATAAAAAATTAGGCATCCAAACAGGCCCTTATCTTCAGTTTTTAGAACTTTTTTATTGTACAATGTATTTATAAAAAGTAACAGAAATAGAAGAAAGAGGTCTTAGAACTTCTTTATTACAATATATACATATAATGGGGTAGAAAAAATCGATAATACTTTTTCTAAAAAACCAAGTCATCGATAGGAAAAAGATAATATGACTGTACATTTATTCGTTTAAAAAAATACGTAAAATGTGGATCAAAATTAACCTCCTACAATATTTATTCGTTTATAATTTTGATAATAAATTAATTTTTGTCACTTGTCATTTTCTGAGCGTGTCCCACAATAGAAAAAAGAAAGCTTCTAATACATTTTTTATGAAATTACTATTAGACTTAAAATAAAGATTAATGGTTGCAATAAATCATAAAATAGATATTTCATATATACCCACTCATGGAACTAGTTGGTGGACATATTTCAAGCATCAATCACAAAATAGACATTTTACAATCAAGGAATGCTTTGGACATATAAAATAAACATTTTACACTTAACTATATTGACACAATTGGACAAAGTTGCAAATCTTATCCATGATTTGAACAATTTTCAGAAGTTAACAATTTATTTTTTCTAAACCTTTCTTGGTATATTTATCATGCTTATGACTCAAGACAAACAGTTGGGTTGTCTTAATTGATTTGGATATAACTCCCAAATATGAAGTTATGGACATACTCTCCAAACAATGACTTACGTTTAAAGAAAATTATTGTTAATATCGTCTTAACTAGTAGTACTATACTCAGAGATTCTTACCTAATCAGTACTTTATTTATTTATACTCTACATACGTCTACGTATTAGGTATGATTATTACCTAATATACTTGAAGGAAACTTATGTCTATCTGGTGTTTATGAAACACTAAACACTCTTTGTTAAAAATAATAGCTCTTGAACTTAAAAATAAAAAGCCAAATCCGTAATATATAAGAGATGTAAAATAATAAAAGAAAAACGTAAGTCGTTTGAGTACTCCATTCAGTTCCAATTATAACACACAGCTAACATATGCCAAATTTAGAAGAAAATGATGGCAAAATCTACAGTTTTTGCAAAGACTAATTTGAAGAGTTTCGAATACCTAAAAGTTCCAAGTTGAAGTAAAAAGCTGAAGCTTTATGAAAAAGTTTTGGTATTGCTCATTGGATTTCATTCACAAGGGCCCCACATTTCTTGACCAAGTCTCCAGTTTGAACCTGAAATTTAATTACCACAAGAGGGGCTATCTATTTTTCCTACTCAATAGTGCATTTTTAAATTTAACTAGTCTTTTTTTCTTTCAAAACTCTAACAATACTATCTATTTTAGCTATATCTATTAAAATATGTATTGTTTTCTTTTTTAATTATCTTTTACTTTTTTTATTCTTTGAAAAAAGAGAGAAACTTTTGAAAGAGTTAAAAACTATTAAAAAAAGTATTTGCTAGTATATTTACCTAGGCACTATTCACAAAATTAGAATAGCTAGCTTTTTATTGAGACTCTTGAAATATAATTTTTGTGTTTTGAATAGCTAAAGTAGCTAAAAATTATGTTTGACTAGCCTCTTCGTGCTATGGAAAGTAGTAGAGAAATTCTGGTGCAGGTTTCCACGTGTGAACGTGTATCATTGTTGTCAAAGTAATTATAATCTAATGGTTGAGGATGTATCTCTCTAGGGACTACCTTTCTCTCTCTACTTTCTACGAAGACAGCATGTCTGTCCCACCACACACCCATTCGTATGATTATTTTTTTGGACTTACGGAAGTATCTACTTCATTCTCTCCCCTAATAAAATGTCTAAATTACCCCTCAAGTTAGCTTAAGTTCTTGTACTTCCTTCTAATATTCGTCCGAGATATTAACAAGAATTTGTTTAATTTCAATTCCCTACTGAAAATGTAATAATCGGAGTTGTGAAAGTTGATGAAAATAAAATCTCTATGGTGGGATTTAATAATATTGTTTTTTTAAACGGATCATGTAAAAATAATTTCTACGAAAAGTAAGATGATCGGATTATTGTTTATTATAGTAGGCCGAAATATCGGGCCTCCTTGATAGCCAATTTGATGAGCTTTGCTGGGCTGATGCGATAGTCAACCTGAATATACCAAGCACCAGAGTGTCGGCCTAGCCCAAAGGTTGGGTGGTGTGTCGGGTCAGTAGAGCAGTTTGTCGCTGAGACCCGTCCCACCACCCTCCGTCTAGAGAGCCAGAAAGGAATCTTGCACCTTATGGAAAGAGGCATGATATGAAAAGTTTGAGGATATGGTAAGTATGTTGTTATGGACAGTTCGCTCCGATGTAGGAAACTTAGCCCTTATAAAAGGATTCAAAATGAAATTCGAGAAAAGATTCTACGATGGTTTCATTACCAACTTAAAAGGCACATGATCACTTATATAAAGGGAACTCAGGCCAAAAAAAGACATGAAATAAATTTTAAATACCATTACTTTTGCCCTTTAGCTTGTGTACCCTAACTTAAATATCAAAGTGTAACGTCCCACCTTTTTGTGGTACGTTATAATAAAAGACATTTAATAAAGGAGCGGAATAAAATTTTCTATTTAAAAACAAAGGGCCCAATTCTCAAATATTATTAATTGTCGGCAAAACAACCAACTAAAATTTAGCTCATTAAATAGTTTTGAAAATCAATAATTCGAGTAACAAATTATCATTAATTAAAAACAACTAAAGGGACATCCTAGGTCAACCCATTGGACTGTTATTGGTACAGCCATGGTTCTGGTACATTCATCTCGTCCTCCTCAGTTTCTTGAACTTCCAAATTATGTTCCGCATCAACCTGTTCCTCAAAACCTAGTGTGAAATACCAGGGGCCGAGAAGTAGCTCCAAATAAGTGATTAACACTCAGTAGGAAAATTTAACCTTACCCTTAATTTACAGATAAACACACATGATAATAATTCTATCCAGCATGCAAAGAATAATAAACAAACGTGAAATATGCAATATCGTGCATAAAAATGAATATGCAATGTCGTGCATAAAGCTTTCCGCATTAAGTATCTTTTAGTTATTATTATCTCCACCGGGATCTCGCAATCCCCCATATCAAAAGTACAACCTTAGGGTCTCGCAATCCCTTTCATCGGTATCGAAGTATCGGAGTCTCGCAATCCTCCTTAGCCAATTTACAACCTCAGGGTCTCGCAATCCCCTTCATCGGTATCGCAGCATCGAGGTCTCGCAATCCCTCTCCGCCAAATTTACAACCTCAGGGCCTCGCAATTCCCTTCATCGGTATCAAAATATCGGGGTCTCGCAATCCCCCATAATCCACCACAACTCCAAAATATTCTGATTATCACTCAATATCGCAACAATAAGATCATCTAACCCTGCCGTTCAAGTAATCTTTCAATTTTCATGCATGCATGCACAATGATCATCCGTCATGCTCAACATGCAATAATAAAATATCATCATGCTATTTTAATTAAACATGCATCGAGCATAAATTAAAATCACTAAAATCATGCGATATCATCAACATCGATCAAATCTAAGTCACATACAACGCTCGTGGGCACTGGCATACAAATCGGTCTCAACAAGTAATAGTTATTTAATTTATCAACTAAATTAAATTGAATCACAAATCATCACGTATAATAAATTCTCAACTTGATTAATTCACATAATTAAATACACATAATTTCTTTAATAATTAATTATTAACAATTCGATTCATGTCCCTACACAATCTTCGTACACAAACCAAATCTACTCATAAATCACATGTATATGTGGGGCTCGGTCCGAAATTCCTACCTCGATCCGAGGAATAAAGCACTACCAAAAATTTCACAAAATCACCCGCCGCACTGAGATCCGATTATCGCAACACTATCAAATCCATAATCAAAATCGTACTTTAAATATAATATTTCCAAAGAAAATAGTATAATATTAATACTAAATAATAGAATAAGTAAATAATAACTAATAATAGAAATTAAAATAAAAACAAAGAAGAAAGAAGAAAGAGGAAAGAGGGGATTCACGAAAAATAAAGAAAGAGAGAAGAAAGAATGAGAGAGAGACGAGAGAACAGAGAGAGAGAAAACCAAGGCTACATAGGAGAGAGAGAGAAAGAGAGAGAGAGAGAGAGCCGGAGAGAGAGAGAGAGAGAGAGAGAGAGAGAGAAACAAACAAAGAATAGGAAAATAAAATAGAGAAGGAATTTAAATAAATAAATAAAAGAGGGAGAAAATATAAATGAACACGAGATTTTCAAGAAAATACCTCACAAATATTCAAGACGTACGTAAAAAATCTGAAACGGTGAAAATGAATCTTTGATGGATCAAAGACTATATAAATAGACAAAGGGGGACGAATTTGAATCTAATTAATATTCGAATTAACAAAGATAGAGTTTGAGTAGGATTTGAATATTAGGGATAGAGTTCGAATGAGATTCAAATACTATAATAGATAATAATGAATAAAAATAATAAATAATAATAAATATATAATATCTAATACATAAAAAAAATAAACCAGATAACTCTCCCGAAAGATTAAACGAATCTGGACAGAGCGAAAATATAAAGATATACACCAGTAAAAGTTTAAGATAATCGATTACAAAAATAATATTTATTAATCTAAAATCAAATATATCATATATATATATATATATATATAATAAATCTTAAAAATCCGGGTCGTTACACAAAGTGTCTTCCATCTGATAATGATCGGGTGGTACTAACGAGTTACTCCCTACGCAGATAGCAAGTATTGCTCAGATCATAAAGGTGTATCAGATCAAATTGGCAAATCTTAGCAACCCCATAATTGGTTACTCTACTAGGGAATACCATTTTTTCTGATCTAATCATAACAAGGTCAATGTTGACGAGAGAAGTCAAGACAATCAGAACCAACGAGAGGGACCCCACTAGTCCGTCGATACCTAAGGATAAGGGCACATTAATTGAGGAGGTTGAGTCAGAGAATTCCAATCACCAAAGGGAGCCCCAAGACTGACCTGAAGGGCTTATATTCAATGCCTATACCAAGATCTGATAAAAGGAGACTAAGCCCTAGATAGTCTGCACTTGGAGGTGCTCCAACTCTGAGCCAAAGCTCAAAAGAACCAGGTCCCCGCCACCAGTTGAGTTCGGGAAAGGGCTTGCTCCAATTTAAAATTCCTCCCAAACATGAAATCAGGAATAAACAAGGCGCGTACGAATGCGCTACCGTATGAGAACACACGTTCACGACGCTAATAATTGTGATGGTGGAAACAAAGTGCGTCGTCTTATGCATACTCTAATGCCCGATATCGACAGTTGGATGTGTACTGAGGTGAACAACAGGTCTCTCAAAAACTAGAAGGTGGATAGTAGCCCAGCCAGGCATGAGCACAATTTTCATCACCATGCACTCAATCATACAACTGTGCTATTCGATCGTAACAAGAAGAAATCATATAAACGTCCTAAAGTGGATCTTTGGATCTCTGCGACCCAGTTGAGCAAGTCAAGTGAACTAACAACAAAGGCTAGCCGGTGATGCTAGGCCAACTCAGTCCAGATCTGAAATTACCCTTGATTGGCTTATCTCGTCCCTAGTCACGTTCAAATCGACTTGGTTACCAGGTTTTGCCCATCCAAAATTCAACAAGTATGAGCCGGAAGCCTTTTCGTACGCCCACTTAGTGCAATGCCGATAGATGATGTCCATTTATTCTACCAATGACGCTTTAATGTGCAACCTTTTTCCATCCAGCCTTGGAGAGCTCAGCCCTATGGAAGGATTCAGAATGGAATCGTCAACCGATCGGGAAAGGATCCCGAGATGGTTTCATTGCCAACTTGGAGGCACAAGATTGCCTACATAAAGGGGACTTCGGGCCAAAAAAGATACACAATTAATTATAAGTACAATCATTTTTGTTTTTTATCCTATGTATCTTACCTTAAACATCAAAGTGTTTTCGGCTGGTAACGGTTGGGTGATAGTAACGAGTTTTTCCTTGCGCAAAGAATAGGAACTACTCGGATCTTAAAGGTCTGTAAAATCGTATTGGCGGATCTTAACAACTCCGCATTTATCTTGAACTTTTATTTTCGAAATCATATTCATTGCCGTCATTTTTTGAAGAAAATTTAGTTCAAAAATATTGTTACCAATGTCCAATTGATTTAAATTTTTGGAGAATGATCAATTTGATTTGATTAGATCAGCAATGCTACTAAGACATCACATTGTACATCAAGTTATAGATTATGATTACGTGACATCCACTAATTTGAACACATATTAAAATTTAGAAGACCCGATTTCATATTTTGTCTTATAATGATATGACACGTAGATATGACGTACACTTTAATGTACAAGTAGACTTATTCATTTGACTAACACTAACATGAATGGCTAGCTTGGATTGCACTTTTTTAGCTCGGGATGAGGGCCGGTAGTCCCAAAAAAAGTGGGTGAAAGTTCTTAAAGTGATTTTCAATAATTCAAAGTACTTCACAGTTATGTTTTACTAAAATGAAAAAGTTCGGGGCAAATAAGTAAATGAGAGAAGTTAAAGCACATTCATTTTCAAGTTTGTTGTGAATTAATTCTTTATTTAATTCGAATTCATGCATTTACATAAATATTCTTTCCATATCTGTTCTTATAATTCTACTTCCCTCTCAAACCATTTTGTTCTCCATTTGAAGGAAAGGCAAAAAAAAAAATTGATCACAAAGAAAGCCCACCAACCCTTTGAAATGAGTAAAGAGAACAACAACCATCAGTATCGAAATGATCAACCATCATTATACGTTTTCTTTTGCTATATATATATATATATATATATATATATATATATATATACACACACACATACATGTACTAAAATGAAATGATTAAGAAAGACACAACACAACATATATGTAGATTTCTTCTTTGGTTGGACTTAGCAAATAAGAAGTGGCGTTCAAGATATTTAAGGTTTTGTTTGTTTGGCTGCTGTCACGTGGTCGAGCCGTGTCATCCTGTCTTTTACGTGGCGTTAATCCGGCTTGTAAGTTACATGCCTTTTATTCTACTGAATAAAGTCGCACGAGAATTTAATTTTGTTTATCTTGGGATGAGTATACATATATATGTAGTGTATGTATTTTAATTTGTTAGAGAGAGAAGGGGTAAAGTCGAAAGGGTACGAGAGAAAGGTGAAGTAGTAATTATTAGGTTTCGTCAAAACCAAGGGGATGATGGGGTGTGGGTAATGATTTCTGCTGTCTAAGGGAAGAGAAGGGATTTGTGTGCTAATTGGTAAATGTATTCCATGATGACTCATTATGATCCTCATGATGCGGAATCCTTCTTTTACGTGTGCAATCCTTTACTCGTCAAGTGTGTTTTGCTTTTTCTTATTTGGACTTTTATGCCCTAATTTGACCTATAATTTTTTTAATTATTCTTTTTATTTAATTAATTTTGCATCAATTTTTCCCCTTAGACTATTGTCGTGTCTTGATAAAAAATATAAAAAATTGAAAATCATACTTAAAACTTAAAAAAATCGTTAAAGACAAAAAATAAATCTATTTTTTGGCTTCTTTTATTTTTGAACTTTTATTTTTAGTTTTTGAATATAATTTTTCACTTTTTGAAACTTCTTGTTGAGACATCTTGTTAAAATGAATCAATAATTTATAAAAAAAAAATTAATGTAAGATAAAAAGTTATAAAAATGTTTCAAAGAAAGATGAAAAACATTCCAACAATAATGTCAATCATATAAAATTGTACTTGTGTAACTCCCAACACAAATAAATACAATTATTTTTTTAAAAATACTCTTGTTTTCATGCGTATTCTAAATTTAAGTATTTAATAAAATTATCCAATACTTATGCACCATGATTATGTGGTATGTCAATTCATATATAATTGGTCAATTTGATATGACTCATTACTTTTTATTTGTCACAATACAACAAAAAAGACTTATTAGAACATTCATAATTGCTTCAATAAGGGACTTATTGGGGCGTTTTACCTGTTGGGACATTACGTTTTAGTGCCGCTTGTATCGATGTAGTTATAGGGATAACACAACACTTATGATGAGGCACTTTGTAGAGCCTTAAATGACCTTCCCGCATAGATGACTTATTAAGGCATTCAAATGAGGTACTTGAGGAGCCTCGAGAGCTTTTTCTATACTGCACTTCTAGATACCGTATAAATGATTTGTCAATGTATTCGAATGAGGCACTTTGAGGAGTTTCAAAAGTTTTCTTTCTACACTTTTAGGAGGCGCATATATTACTTATCAAGGCATTTTTTGAAGTGCCGCATAGATGACTTATTAAGGTATTTGGATGTAGCACTCTGAGGAGCTTCAAGAGTTTATTATTGCTATATTTCTAGGTGACGCATATATTCCTTATCAAGGCATTTTTAAGTGTCGCATAAATGATTTATTATGGTATTTGAATGAGGCACTTTGAAGAGTTTCGAGAGTTTTTCTGTGTCCCTTATTGAGGCAGTTATTACTGCCCTAACAAGCGTTTGTTGTTGTAGTGTATATTATCTATCAAGACATTTTTTAGTGTTGCCACAAAAAAATTAAAATTTATTTTTAATGCACTATTAAGGCGTTTCAAATTGTCGCATAACTCACCATTTGTAAGGTCAGGAGACTAACTTTCAAGCAACGATAATTAAATAAATGCTAATAAATTATAGTTGGTATCCCAAACATATTTATAAAAAATAAAACCATAATCATTAACTTCAACCAAGGCTCTAGTCAACAAGCACCATAAGGATAAAAAATAAAACAAAAACATGATAGAAATCCATTAAGAAAATGAAATAGAAGTATTCTAAAGCTTCTGTCAGAAATATGAAGAACACTAAGAAAAACAAACAAACATCACAAGTTTAGTATCCGTAAGGTCTTATCAAATGCACGTCCCATGGATTAAGAGTTGAACGTGAATCTCACACCAATTAGCTCTGAGTTCTTCTCCATCTACCTATGTAGATGAATTCATACTAGCGATCTGTCATTTACCTACAACTTCTGTTGGGTTAGCTACACTCTTCAAATATACATAGTCCCCCCACCTAGCATAATCAACAAGAAAACATATTCAAATTTTGCAGTGTTAAATTTGTATGATAAGTTTCTAATAAATAACAAGTAGAGTTTGTCACTAGATATACAGTTTGACTGTGTTTTAAGGTTTGGTTCTACATTGTTTATCTTGAATATGGACCAAATTGGAGAAACACCACATAATTCCACAAATGCACTTGTGATTTTTATCATTTACTTGATTCACTAGTAAGTTGATCAAGTGGTCGAATCACCCATGTTTTATTTGCTAATTGATTGAAATTTGGTTGAACATTTGCTCGTACAATATTATGAGTGGTTGGGGCTATGACTTAAAAAGATGTTAATGAGTAAAGCATAACAAAAAGTAAAGGGCTAAACTTGATTTTGTTCAAGTTCTTCTCATTGTTCTCCCATTCTATTAGTATTGTTAAAGGTCTACCAACAAAGACTTGGCAAGACAACAATGGTTTACCACCAAAAACACACAGTTGCACTATATCTAACATGTCCAAATGCCAAGCAGTAGGAGCAAGTTACCACCATATTTTGACTCACACAAAAATGTATCCATTACCGAATGAATTAACGATATAAACAAGAATATACATGAATGAGTATATTACCAGAACTATCGCAGAACTAAGCTTTTTGAAGCGGGCGTCTTAGCAGCATAGGCAGCTTCTTCTCTACTTCAATCTCCATTGGAATTGCATCAAACCTATAATTCTAGCAGTATGTCAATCAGCACCAATTAGGTTGAACCAAAACATGATAGTCTCTTCACTAAAAGATCAAAATCAACCAACCAACCAACATTTTTCAGTTTCGAAAAATGACCAAATTACGGGTTTCTTTAAACTAGACTATTTTATCAATTGCAATGTAGGCCTACCATACGAAATGAACTGGGTAGCTAAAAAACCAGCTACCAGAGTACAAGCATGCTACAGGTTTCTTTACCAACCCTTTAGGCAAACATGTGAGTAGGTGTTTTTATCCAATTGCTGGTTTTGCAGATTACCTTGGAAACATTTCTCAGCAACTGAGGTCACCAAAATTTCAAACCGAATCCTTCAAACGAAAATGAAATTTTAATATTGGACATATCCATTTAGACTCAGAGCATCAAGATCCCTATGCTGAACCTACAAAACAATTATCCATAAAAAATATGATCTCCTAAAAGCAAAAAGGGGTGGGGGGCATAGATAAAATCAGTGCTATAGTGGCATTTAGCTAGTCTCAGATGTATAAGGCAATTGTTGTTGATGATTTTAGATTGAAAAAGACATGCAGATAGAATGTTAAACAGAAAAAAAAAAAAACTGAGATGCTAAACAAATATCGTGTCAATTTTAAAATCCCGAGTAAGTCTGTCGTGCTTATGAATCAACTAGTCAACACAATTTCAAGTTGAGTGCTAAGTGTGCATCCATTTTCTACAAAAATAAGTTGCATTATTCGTAGAAGTTGCCAATTTACATCCCTTTTTTTTAATACAATTCGTGAGCAAGGTTAGCTTGATAATAGGAATATTGAGATGATTAACCTCAATCTGAAGATCAGTAGCTCTATTGGGTCATGAACCAATCACAAAATTTACCTACAAATCATGAACAGCCACGATTTTCTAGAAGTATATTCCAACACTAACTTCTAACAGGTTTCTGTTACCATAGAATTATTGTGACTGAAACTTATTCCCAACATTAACAATCGGAAAAGCATTTTTAAGTGGAAGAAGCTTAGCACTTTTAAGTGGAAGAGTATTTTTCTGTTACTATTAAATAATGTTAATATAGTTGACAAGTAGAAAACTCAATAATATATTTTTAGAATTGTTGTGAAATCCCAATTTGACATACACACAAGCAGCCCATTGTACCATCAGTTTAGTCATCAAAATGGGAAACTAATTGTGGGCTTGTTTTCAGAATTGTTACGCACTTCATATTAAATTCCCACAGACATTTCGCACTAGACCTTAAAACTCTAATTTTATAGCACATGATCTTCCTTCACAATTTTCCAGACATATATATGCATGTATGAGTATCTATTTACAGGGAAAACAAAAATCTCACAGGAACTGCCCTTGAAACTGTTTCCACAATAGAAATTCACTTGTACACTTTCAGACATTTTATCGAACAACTTGTAAGCAGCAATAGGTTTGGTCATGGAATAGAATAGACAAAAATCAGATATTTGACGCAACAGAGGAACACAAAAAATCAAATGGATTAAGAAAACGTCTCTTACCAAAATTCACAGGAGAAAACACCTCAATGAGAAAAAAAAATCAACCTTTTGCATAGCAAGGAAACACCTTAATTGTAACGGCCCAAATTTTCGGAGATGTTAATTTAAAATAATTTATCAAAAGTCAACTACATTTCCATTACTTAGTCAAAATATGGTCCAATCATCCAACTTAAAGAAAATTACATTAAAGATTTAAAAATAAGAGCTCAAAATAAATTTAGGTGAACCATGGGGCTACGACATCCTCCTCTAAAGTACCGCCGTTGGTATCTAGATAAACGGACTCAACAACGTCATATTCGACACCTGTCATGAAAGGCCAGGGGCAGAAAAATTACACCAGATGAACGATTAACGCTTAGCAAATAAAACTACCATAAATTCCAAATCTATACAATGGATCATATGATGCATGATCATGAAGATAGTATGAACAGTTAATCAAGTATTATGAACATAGCGAAATCATCAGAGTTGACGTAATCGTATTAAACAGTAAGCAGAAGCATTAAGTAAGTAAGTGCAGTAAATAAATGAAATGTCGACATTATATTCTTAAGTCCAACCCTATGACTTGTTTCTAAGTTCCCTGACACACGTATCCGACCCATATCCATAAGTGTTTGCCAATGTTCACAAGTGTCCAAAAATTTCTTTCAAAATCCAAAGATCGGGTAGACACAAGCATTGCCCGTCATCAAAATTTTATTTCCGAAGTGGTGTCAAGATGTTCCCGACCATATGGTCCCGACCCCTACGCTGACTTCGTATTCGACGCTAGTGTACCAAAACATCGGCTCTCGTATCTCATGCTCCTAGCATTATGTATCCCATATGTCGTGCCTTGACTTAGAAAATATCTAACTCGTCCCCTTCAACTATGTTTTATCTTTTGAAAAGGTACTATACCGCTTACGAACATAACTGGCTCACGACATAACTTGGCTTAATACATGAGACGTGACCGACTCGGTTTCAAGATACAGCTCGGTGGTAACAGACGTAGTCCGGCTAAAATTCATATCCCGGCTAAAGACATCCTAACATGTCTCCCCAAGTAGTAAGTCAAAACTTAAGTCACAACGTATAAGAGTTTTCTCAAAACCTCGATTTTCGTTATAAAGTTCGTGACTTTTCAAGACTAGTGTCAAAACCTCGGGTGACATATCTACTAGTCTCAACACGTTCCTTATTGACTCCATCTAGGTTTCGTTCAAACAACTAGACTCATGATAACATGATCATATGTTGGAGATACAAGTTTTAACAAATAAATAAGATGATACATTAAAGTTAGCTATGGCACATAAGCAACAATTGCATAATTTCATCTCGCAAGAAAACCCCTAGCACGCTAACTCTTAAATAAGATATCATTTCATAATGATATATGATACCTAACGTTCTATATGATAATCTGAGATTGATTATAAGTGTACTAGTCATTACATAAGAATTGGGGCGATGTTCTAATTTTCTGAAAAATTTTGTTGTCTGAAAATTCTTTTAAGTATAGAAAAAATTTTGCTGTCTGAAAATTCTTCTTATGCGGTTTCAATTGTCGTGAACCATAAGCAATGACATTATCATTCTGCATCAGCACACATCCCAATCCATCCTTGGATATGTCACAATACACGACATAACCCACATCTCGTTCTGGAATGGTGAGTATTGGCGCATTAGTGAGCTTATCCTTAAGCTCCTGAAATGACTTCTCACAAGTTTCATTCCAGTCAAACTTGATTCCTTTCTAAGTCAATCGAGTCATTGGTTTAGCCAATGTCGAGAAATTCAGAATGAATCGTCTATAGTATCATGCGAGTCCTAAGAAACTCCGAATCTCGAATACTGTAGTAGGCTTCTTCTATTCTTTGATCGCCTCAATCTTGTTGTTGTCTGTGTTGTCCATAGAGATTCTTTTTTCTAACACTACATGTCACAGAAACTTCAATTCTCTTAGCCAAAACTCACACTTACTGGCTTTGGCATACAACTGGTTGTCCCGTAAGGTTTGAAGTACGATCCTCAAGTGCTACTCGTGAGCTTCTTCTAATGCTGAGTATATCAAAATATCATCAATGAATACCACAACAAAGTAGTCCAAATATGACACGAAAATCTTGTTCATCAAACACATGAAGACTGCCAGTGCGTTGGTCAAACCAAAAGGCATCACTACAAACTCGTAGTGGCCATAGTGAGTTCAGAATGCTGTCTTAGGTATATCCGATTCTTTGACTCGCAGTTGGTAATACCCGGATCTTAAATCAATCTTAGAGAACCAGGTGGCTCCTTTGAGTTGGTCGAACAAATCATCAATCATCGGATATGGATAGCGATTCTTGACTGCCACATGGTTAAGCTGACGATAGTCAATACACAATCTGAGTGTTCCCTCCTTCTTCACGAATAAGGTTGGTGCTCCCTATGGTGACGTACTAGGTCAAATAAATCCCTTATACATAAGTTCTTGCAACTGCCTCTTCAGTTCTCTGAGTTCTGCAGGTGCCATTCTGAAAGGGGCCATGGAGATTGGTGAAGTCCCAGGTACAAGTTCTATGGTGATATCCAGCTCTCTCGATGGTGGTAGTCTTGGAAGCTCTTCGGGAAACATATCAGCATACTCGCACATGACACGTGGTAATCCTAACTCCGTACGATCTTAATTGTTCAGCGTCAGGCTCGCCAACCATCCAGTCAAACTGTCGTGCCACCTAGATCGTGCCTTCAGCAATGACGAAGGTTCCTGCCTATCCCCCATAAATTTGAAACATGTTCCATCTAAGGAATAGGTGGTTACCGTCTTCTGATGGCAGTTGATAAATGCTCGGTGGGCAGATAGCCAATCCATGCCCAAAATAACATCGAAGTCCACCATGTCTATAACCCGTTAGTCGCACTTCAAGCGTAAATCTAAAATCTCAATCTTACACCGTTTACATACTAATCCCACAGATACAATACCTCCTAAGGGTGATGTAACATTTATGACAGATCTAATTGGTTCAGTCTCTAATCCCGAAGTGTCAGCACATGCAACAGATATGAACGAGTGCGATGCTCCGGAATCAATTAATGCTTTGATGCAAGAGTTGAATAGAATCAGGTTACCTTGGATCACAGACGGGTCGAAAACTTCCTTTTCTTCATCTTCTCTTTGGAGTGCAAAGATCCTACCTCCATTATTCTGGTTTGGTCCAGCTGGTCCCTTGAACTTCCCATTCTACTGATTCTGACCGGGCTTGGACTGGTTCCAAGTGTTCTTTTCCATCTGTCCCCCGGTCGGGGCCTTTCTCAAAGGTTGCTGGTTGACTTCTATAGCATTCTGAGGGCACGGGCTGTAGATGTGACCTTCTTTCTCTCATCCATAGCACACAAGTGTTCGGGTCGACACAAGTGTTCAAAAATTCCTTTAAAAATACAAAACTCGGGTCGACACAAGCGTTGCCCGTCATCAATTTTTTTTTCCAAAGTGGTGTCAAGATGTTCCCAACCGATATGGTCTCCGACCCCTACGCTGACCTCGTATCCGATGCTAGTGTACCCAAACATCAGCTCCCGTATCCCATGCTTTCAACCATTATGCTCCCAGCATTATGTCTCCTATATGTCGTGTCTTGACTTAGAAAATATCTAATCCCTCCCCTTCAACTATATTTTATTTTTTGAAAAGACACGACACGACTTATGAACATAACCGACTCACGACATAACTTGGCTTAATACATGAGATGTGACCGACTCGGCTCCAAGACACAACCCGATGGTAACAGACGTAGTTCGACTAAAATCCATATCCCGGCTAATGACATCCTAACACATCTCCCCAAGGAGTAAGTCAAAACGCGAGTCACAACGTATAAGAGTTTTCTCAAAACCTCGATTTTCGTTACAAAGTTCGTGACTTTCCAAGACTAGTGTCAAAACCTCAGGTGAAATATCTACTAGTCTCAACACGTTCACTATTGACTCTATCTAGGTTTCGTTCAAACGACTAGACTCATGATAGCATGATGATGTGTTGGAGATGCAAGTTTTAACAAATAAATAAGATGATACAATAAAGTTAGCTATGGCATATAAGCAATAATCGCATAATTTCATCTCGCAAGACAACCCCTAGCACGCTAACTCTTGAATAAGATATCATCTCATAATGATATATGATACCTAATGTTTTTATACGATAATATGAGCTCGATTATAGGTATAGTAGTCACTACATAAGAATTGGGACGATGTTCTAATTTTTTGAAAAATTTCACTGTCTGAAAACTTTTCTAAGTATAGAAAAGAAAAATTTTCAAAGCTTCGATTTAGGGGATAAAAAGTCCTAGAAATAATCCCGTGATTTTTTCTAAGCACAATGGTATATTCATATGTCTCAAACGCATAAGTATAAGGTGAGTTTGGGCCAAAATATAGGAAGAAAACAGATAGTTTTTCGATTTTGTACTAAAATAGGGAGGGCAACATTTTGATTCTGATGGAATTTCAATTTTCTATAGGTGCCATTGTTTTCGAATGGAGGGTACTTGCTTATTTTCATTAAATAAAATTAAAGTAAAGAATTTCTTTACTTTAATTTTATTTATAGAAAATAAATATTATGTTATATAACATTGTCCTGACTACACTAACTTTAAACAGAAACTAATTGTCAACATTTCTCAACAGAGGCACTGGAGCTATGTTTTTGGAGGCACTGGTGCTAAGTTCATTCCATAGTACACTAATGAGATACAGAGAGGTAAGGCATCGGTGTAAGATTTTTAGAGGCACCGGTGCTAAATCAAATTTACAGGCAAAATAGAAATACTGGAGGGGAAGGCACCGGTGCTACCAAAAATGAGGCACCGGTGCACCTATGAAAATATAGAACAAGGTAAAATGCTGCAAGTAAAGGCACAAGTGCTAACAAAATCAAGGCACCGCTGCTAACATCATCTTCTACATATAGTACTGGGTTTCGTTTTCTCCGAGCTCGATGAAGCTCAATATGGTTCAATGGCATAAATTAAGGGTTAGGGAGAGTTCTATTCACCTTGGTATCGAATAATCGAAGGTTGAATCGAAAGATTACGACTTGAATTTGGATGATTGGAACCACAAAATGGAAGTTCCTCCTCCTCCTCCTCTCTCTCTCTCTACTGTATTTCCTAACTCTCAACAATGGAAGTATCCAACATCTACTAAGAGCTCTAGAATTTCGTAAGTGTGAAGTGGGGGAAATATGCAAGAGTGTATAAAGAGTGAGATAGAGTGTAAGGGCACTCCTTGCATGGATTCTCATTGGGGAAGTAAACTTCTTGTATTAGATTTTTGATGGAGTGTAATAGATGTATTGCTCATTCATAATGAAATTGAGAAGGGAGGTTTGTGACAAAACTAGGAGTGGAAGGAGGTTTGGCTGGGGAAATAGGAATGGCCTCCAAGGATTAAGTGTTCAATGGAGGAAGAAGATATGAGAGATAAGTAAACGCATGTTTTTGGGAGAAGAAGGCATGTGGATGAATGATGACAAAAGGAAAATGATCCCATGTGACAAGTTCCATGGAAAATGGCTGATATAATGGGTTTTGGGTCAAGCCAAAAGAGCTTGGGTCGTGGGCTGGGTAAGCAAGTTGGCTCCTCTTAGGTCAAGGCTCCATGAATTGCTGATGGGTTAAGGTTTAGTACAATGGGTTAGGTCCAAACATACACATGAACAAATCCATAAATAGACACAAATGTAATGTACGACTTAAAATAAAATCGCACACAACTAATTTAATCAAATGATTTCATACATTTAAAATTTTAATTTCTCTTTTTATTTTATTTTTATTTAAAAATTCAAGGTCTTTACATTAATGGCAACTAGTAAAGTGATAAGTAAAGTTAAGTATGATGATGAGTCAATTTGCTTACTTGATTACTACATGCTAATAATGAGAAATATATACATGACCAGCTCAAGACCGAAGCACTAGTTTCACCCTCTTAATTGAGATGGCTTGAAATGATTAAGGCACTAACCCTAAAACTGATGTGAGTTTCAGAAATGATACGTACCTCAAATCAATGATAGGATAGTCCCATTTCCGTCTGAGATCGGGAATTGCACACCGGCGGCGATTGAAGGGAGAGCGACGTTAGGTTTCGCGTTGAAGAGAGAGGAGTTGTGATTTGGTTCTAATCTCACACCCACACCCAGATTTCATACAAAGTGGCGCGAAACTTTAAAGTGCCAATTCCAAAATTTGAAGGCTAAAAGTCATGAAATGTACGGAGGAGTTAGGCTCTATTTGGCCAGAATTAATTAAACTGATTATTTTTTGGTTTTATTCAATTTTTTTTTGTATTTGTTATTTTTGTGTCATTTTTTTTGGTGGTTATTGATTCGTTTCGACGAAAGAAATATAAAAAGTATAAAATTATGTTTAAAAGCTAAAAAATTTTACTAAAGACAAAAATAAGTCAACACAAACGCTGTTTTGAGTTTATTTTTCGTCTTTTTTCATTTTTTTTAGTTTTTGGGCATAATTTTATACTTTAATAAAATCTCTTGTTGAGATGAACCAACTACCATTAAAAAATTGACACAAAGCAAGAAATTATAAAAATATTTCACTAAAAGACAAAAAAAATAGTAAGTCAATAATTACCACAGTTCGAATGGACCTATAATATTCAATCTGTGGAGGCAATTACAAGTGCCACTGTGTACAAAGGAGTTATAATATGAGGCAATTACAACTTACAAGTGTCTTAGTAAATCGTAAAAATATAATATAATTTTTAAAATTTGTAATTAAATTAGGTTTATTTAAGTGTTGTTAAGAAAAAAAATGAGGGAAAAAATATAGTAAGCAAAATGACGTAGTATTGTGTCTCAAAGAAAATACCCTATCGTCATGCCACGTTAACTACTTAATAAGGCAATTTTGTAGATGTGCCCTTTAAAAAATGCCCCAAAAACATTAGATAGAAATTAATTAATATTATTTTCATAATGAAATCGTGTTCCAATGAAGAGGCTTTCTAAGCCCGATCGAGTCCAAAATTTATGAGAATGACACAATTGACAAGCGCAAAATCCTCAACAGTCTCGATCGTCATGATTGTATCATAGTCATGTCACTACTATGCATTCACATGACAAGACTTAGTTTACAAACAAATATGTTGAATCCAAGCCTAGAAATGGGCTAGATTGAATCCAACTTGGACCAGTTGATATGGGACCGTAGGTTCAAGGAGTCCAATTGGCGTGCTTCAAGTCCTATTAGGAGTACAACTACTAAAGGGGTTGAGCCTCTTCATGCGATGGGTATTGGAAAGCTTCATGGGGCTTTTTCACAAGGGGTGTTACTCGACTACGCCGTCGTGAGTGTGGGGTTCAGTGTGGTATGAGCAAAACGTGCTAGCCATGCTGTGGGCAATTATTGGAAGAGTCGTGGGGTGTTGCGATTGCCAGACATGGCTGGGTAACACCTGGTTCGCACAGACGTGGGGCACATGGTGACAACATCGTGGCGTACGACCCACAACGCAACATGCTTGATGTCATATACAAGATGCCCTACCAAACCCCTCTATAAATAAGATCAAGGTGCTTCATTCTCATTTGTACGCAGTATCCTCACTTATGCTATAGTTGGTTTTCTTCCCTTATCAAAGATTAACTTAAGCATCGAATTACCTTTCGGTGACCCACGTCCGGTCAGCACTAATTTAGAGTTTAGTGTTTTGCAACTCAAGCAAAAGACGCATTCAAGCTAATTCATAGAGAGGTTCAGTAGGATTTAAACTCCACAGCTAACGACACATTTCGTTCATGCATCTTCATTTTGAGTAATTATAAACCAAGTGGAATACAAAGTTGTTTGGCAGTCTTTTCTCTAGAAAGAGAAAACACATTGCTTGGCTTGTGGGAATCCAAAAAGCTCTGGATTAACAGCCCTATCACTACCTTCCTGATCTTGAGTAGAGAATCTTCTTTGATTTTTATGCTATCTTCACATTGGAGAAGGAATTTTGGGTCAAGTCATAGCCAATTGGCTCGTGGATGGGATGGAAACAACAAATTATTTTCATATCTCAGGAATATGGACATGGACCGATTAGATTGTCATACATCCTAGGTTGTCATATTTAGGACTCTTGCAATGTCCATATTCTTGATATATGAAAAAACTTTGGTAGTGTCATTCAAGAGGTGCTGCATAATTTCACATACAGAAATGGGAATACTAGGGGATATTATTTGACGAGGGTAAAAACGTAACCAGTAAAATACGTTTATCCCCCCCCCCCCCCCCCAAATAAATATTAAGTTCGGCCAAGAACAGAAGGTATGTCCAGAGGCACGTGCCGATCACATGAGGGTATGGCCGACACGAGGAGTGTTAACCATACATGAATCAGGACAACAGAACCAAGTATTGAGCAAAGCCGACCAAAGATAGGCCATTTAGACAGTTAGCCGACCTGAGAAAGGCGGACTCACGTCTTGCCGACCGTATAAAGTCGACCCGAACTACCATTGGCCCGAGAAAGGCGACGAGCAACCGTTGCTCCGAGATAAGACAGAATCCCGAACAAGTTGGGATAGAGTTCTAACAGATATGGATGAGAAATCCACGACCAATTTAATTAATATGAGAAGTATTAATTGAATGAAACTCTAATGATAGAAGATAACTACTTGGTAGAGTTATCTCATTAGTGGCCAATCAAAAGGCACTTCACTCCAATTAGAATCCTAAGAGAATTGGGATTAAAGAGAAAGTCTATAAATAAAGTTCCAGATCAACAAAAAAGGTACGTTCTAACTAGTGCATAATTTCGCATGCTAATAGAGAATATTGGCCTGAGTTATTATTCATCCTGTGAGCTTTCGCCTGAATTAATCATCGGAGTCTCCTCCTACCACAGGGCAGAGGGCTCTTTGATGATTTATTATTTTGCAGATCACAGGTCCATTCATATTGAGAGCATTGTTTCGGCTGGATAGTGAGCTCCTAGTTTTCCGTCCTGATTGAGAAAATCCACCCATCTACAATTGGCGCCATCTGTGGGAAAGCTAGAAACTCATGGCTGTAATACCCAGAAGAGATCAGGGGAGAGAGCGCGACGAGAAAGACAGATCTAAATCCCCCCCTTCGGTTCCACATAAATCAAGGGGACCTAGGAAAGAAACCCTTAGGGTTCAACCCCCAAAACTAGTTGGCGAGCATCCTGGAGAACAGGTGCTGCCCCCTGCCGTTCCATTACTCGCCAATACCCCGGTAGCTCCCGTGCTACCAACCGCATTGCCATCACTACCTCTGGAGCAGCGTTCCGATCTTTCGCGAGAAGCAGAACGGTCGAAAAACAGAGACAGGTCTCTAACTCAAACCTGGAACGAGGGAGGGAGAGAATCCCGAACTCACGAAGGGTCTCGCCGAGACGAGGATTACAACAATGTCGATCGGGTCCGGAGGAGGGACCAAGAGATAGAGGACATGAGACGTTATATACGACGCATGGAGAGAGAGAATCGCACTCCGCAAGCAAAGAAACCCGGCCCGACAATCGGTATCTGGGCGTGATGAGCGTTCCGAGACTGGGCCATCAAGGCAGGATAGCCAACACGAACCGAGTCGGAGGCCCCGAGGAGGGAACACCAGGTTGGGGCACCGTCAAATCTGGGCGGATTACCTCCAGTGCAACCACTTCCCGACATGCGTGAATGGCTGAATCAGCGAGCGGGGATGGCCCCAAATGTTCAGCAGGGGATCGCATATCAAACTGTACCACCAATTGCTCTGGTTACCGACATGAGAGTGTGGTTGAATCAACAACTGGGATTCAACCGCCCGGAGGACGATGAGAATCATAAAGAGCTGCAGCAGCTGGCAGTGTCACCACTGTCAGTACAAATTGAGATGGATGACTTACCCAGAAAGTTTGTCCCTCCTAAGTTCACGATCTATAATGGACGAACGGATCCGATGACTCACATCAAAGGATTCGTGAACTCCATGATGATATATGTAGGCCATGACAGCCTCTATTGCAAGGTTTTTTCCTTGAGTTTGGGCGAGACTGCCCTAAATTGGTTTCAGGCCCTCCCGCCGAGATCCATTACTAGCTGGAGGCAACTGGCAGACCAGTTCCTCAAGCGATTTGTGGCTAACCGAGCACAAAAGAAGTATGTGAATACCCTTTTGGCCTTGAGAAAAGGACCAGAGGAGGATCTCAGGCAATACGCCAGCAAATATGGGGCGAACTATAATGAGATAGGGGATTGTACGGAGGCCTATGCCGTGGAATCCTTCAGGTTGGGTTTGTTGTACCGAGATCGGCTGAGGGAATCTCTCACTATAGATCCCCCGAGTACTATTGCCGACCTGATGGGAAGGGTCGAGAAATACACTAAGTTCGAGGATGAGATACGCCGACACAAGGATCGGCCAACTGGCAAAGCGCATAGGAGTGCTGCCATAGAACCTGCGGTAAAAAGGCCACAAACTGAGGTGGCCGAAGTGGCGCAGGTAATTAAGGAGCGCAAACAACCCAGGCCCCAGGCGTATAGGGCGATACGTACGGTTTTTAATACTCCTATCTTCAAATTGATCTGGCCTTTGAAGAACGAGCCTTTCTGAAAATGGCCAACAGCGTCAGGGGGAGAGCCAGTAAAGCGCGACCCGAATAGAGATTGGTGCAGCTATCACTGCAATAATGGCCATATCACAGAAAAGTGCAAGGCGCTTAAATGATTCCTAGAGGAATTAGTTGAAGCCAGGCACCTTAGGTGATTTGTGGCCGATCAGCGGCAGCCAACAGTCCAGCTGGAACCAATGGAAACCGAATCCTCTGAGGAAGAGGCAACGGTAACCGGGACCGTGGATGTCATACACGCAGCAACTCTTGTCCCTGATAAAAAAGAAATACGGCTCCAGCAACGCTGGGACGGGCATGAACATAACGTTCAGCATCTCGAGCAAAAGCGAAAGGAACCCGAGACAAAGACAGACATGGTTATATCCTTTTCGGAAAAGGATCTAGAGGGGGTGGCCCACCCCCACAACGATGCATTAGTAATCACGCTGCTCCTCGGCACCATCAACACGGAGAGAATCCTAGTTGACCAGGGCAGCTCAACAGAAATTCTATACTATGACGCTTTTAAGAAGCTCAAACTTGATAACGCAGACTTGCAAAAGGTTGACATTCCACTTATCGGATTCAGTGCTGAGGCAGTCTGGCCCTTGGGATCCATCACTATCCCCATGCGGGCAGGGAGAGTGACCCTGGATATCGACTTTTTGGTCGTAGACGTGCCATCGGCATACAATGCCATTGTGAGGAGAACCTGGCTCCACGGGATGTGGACAATCCCGTCCACCTATCATCAGATGCTAAAGTTCCCAGGTAAAAAGGGGATCGAATGTGTTCGGGGGAATCAGACAACGGCACGGAGCTGCTATGTCACCTCGATAAACATAAGCCTAAAGCTAAACACGTGAAGTCTATAGAGGTCCCAGATCGGCTGACGATAGAGCATATCGGGCGTAATCCAGCCGATCGAGTTGTGGAAAAACTCAAGCAGGTACCGGCTCATGAGACAGGCCCAGAGCGGTATTTTCTCATTGGTGAAGAGTTATCAGAGCAGGACGAAAGAATTCTAATACAGGTCCTTAAGGAACACATTGACGTATTCGCTTGGACACCACAGGAGATGCCTGGGGTGAGCCCGGATATTGTCTGTCATCACCTGAATGTGGATCCTGTCCACAAACCCGTTATGCAGAAAAGAAGGAGATCGGCAGTCCAACATGTAGATGCCGTGATAGAAGAAGTAGATCGGCTGCTGGAAGCCGAGGCCATCAGAGAGGTGTATTACCCCGAGTGGTTATGTCGCGCCCGGAAATTTCCCGGCCCCCCTCGCGAATATACGAATTTGTTTGAACGGGGCTGAATAATTTCTTGACTTGTAATGCGAGGTTTAATGAAATTTTTTTAACAGCTGGGACTTATTTAAAAACTCAGAGTCGTCACTTGACATGAAATTTAGGTGTGTCAAGTCACCCTCTAAGGCCATTTTCAAAGAAGATGTCCTTAGAAAAATAATTTAATTTTAAACTCAGAAATATGATTCTGTTTATAAAATGATTCCTTTTAAAAGAAATCTGGTCTTGAAAACAGAGATGGGTTCGGGGATTTACTGTTACGAGTTGGGAAGGTGTTAGGCACCCAACATCGCCCTTTCGGTACTTTATTTTCCCAATTAATTTTATCTTATTATCCTTGGCCAAATTTGATAAATTTCAAGTGATTGTTGTACAATTGGATCAAAAGTGGAAACAGGTGCAGGAACAGGACCCCGGCTTACGCAATTTAGCTCTTGGTGGCAAAAAAGTTGGAACGGATATATGTTAAACCTTGACCGAAACATGATACGCAAACTAGTATCTGCACGTCATGTTTCTGTTCCTGGAGTGCCAGGTACCTTAAATCCCTGGCAGGAATTTTCAAGTTTAACAATGATCCGATTCTGTTTTATTAATGGATTATCGTGTTAAGCTTTTTTTGTGCGTGAAAACGCCTTTCTGATAATCTTTCGAGAAAGCACGATCCGCAAAATTGACAGAAACATGACATACTTTATTTTAAGATTAGCGGGGCCCAAGACCGGGAGACATGGCCAGCACAACGGCTACTCATGTTTCTGAATTTTTAGGCAGGACACACGCTTGCTTTAACTGGTTTATTTTATCTGCAATTCTTCATCCCGACCGCTACACAATCACTGACGGCCCAAATTGTAGAATTTAATAAATGTTACTTCAATCACGATAATCTATCGTGAAAAGATAACGTGCATTGCCCGTTAAATTTTCGTCCCAAAAATACTAACATGGGCTACCTATGTCACCCGCGTGTTTATGGAATTCCGAGATTATTGGGATTTTTAACCAAGTGATATGGATAGTGTGTCAACGTGAACTAACAGCACTATTCATATAACTTAGCTATGAAGTAACAAATTTTTTTTCTTTTATTGATTTTACGTGAAATAAAAATAAAAAGAAAATTGCAGTAACTAAGTAACGAATTTTTTCCTTTTATCGATTTTTCGTGAAATAAAATAAAAAAAGAAAATAGCAGTATCTGTTACGGGAAGACGGGAAAGGGGTAAAAAAAAAAAAAGTTACGGGATCTGGGAAAGGGAAAAAGTTAGAAGTTAGTCCCGACAGGGGCCGACGCAATCGAGCGATATGACGGGGGCGTTGATGTTTGTTTTAAGAGATTTTTGTTTAAATCACGAAAAGTACATTGGCATAGGCCAACACCGACTTTTGTGATTTAAACAGGCTAAATCCTGACATTCTAGAAGTGCAGACTAGAAATTTTAGAAAAATGACTAGAAATTTCTAGAACTGCGGACTAGAGATGCGGATGCCCAATTGATATTTACATAAAAAAAAGCAGAAAAGATAAATAAAACTGTTCTGTCATTCTAGAAGTGCGGACTAGAAATTTCAGGAAAATGACTCGAAATTTCTAGAATTGTGGACTAGAGATGCGAACATCAGCTTTTAAGCGTAGTATTTACATTAAATAAAAAAGAAAATAAAAATAAATAAAAAAAGAAATTAAATGTATAGAGCAGAAGTTAAATAAAAAAGACAGATATTGAAATAAAGTAGAATGTTGCAATGATACCTTGTATTGATATTCGAATCAGCTGGTTATATGAAAATAAGAAAGCCACGCGAACGGCTAAGTAAAATCATAACCCGACATAACACTGGGTTTTAAAGCCCTGTTATCGCGAGGTATGCTAATATAATAGCGCGTTCGGATATTTCTAAATCTGAAAATAATTGGGCAGAACTTCCTCTTGTTTTTGGGCCAAAAGTCCTATCTAAAAATCCTAATTCTAATTTATTTCGGGTGTCAAACGTTCCACGACTACGGAGTCGAAAAATATTTGACAATCACTCAGGTTTTCGCTCTCGGGATATATGTCCCTCTCTGGAAATTTCTCTCTAAAAGAAAGTCTACAAAATTTTCCTCTGTCTGAGGTTTCCTCTCTGTGAATTCCTCTCCTAAAATTCCGTTCTGGATTCTCTCTCGGGTTTTCTCCCCCAAAATTTTGTCCTGTTTCCAGTGCAGAGTGCTTCCTTTTATAGAGAAAATAGAGTCGGTTCGTGAGAGAGGAAAGAAAGGCGGTGAGAGAGAGAGGAGAGAGAGGGGCTATGAGAGAGAGAGAGGAGAGAGAAAGAGAGAAAGGCCGTGAGAGAGAAGAGAGAGGGGAGAGATAAATTACGGCTGACACGTGTCAGCGTGTGAGTGGAGAGAGAAGAGGTGTGGCTGAGTGGGGAGGTGATTGGGTGTGGGCGAGAGGGCTAGGCGTGACACGTGGCAGCGTGAGAGTGAGATAGCTGGAGGAGAGAGGGAAGAGCGGTAATGCCAGCCAATAGGAATTCATCCACGTCAGCGACCCCCAGGCGCGCGTCACAATGGATCGGACCCAAATGCCGTGCACGACTTTTTAGCCGGACACGGCCCACGTGTCGTGCACGGCTGGCCGGCGCGTGCGCCCCACGCGCGCGTGGTGGCGCGTCATTTCTGACGCCAGATCTTCTTTTAAATATTTACGAAAATGCCACTGCTTTTAAAATGCCTTCGCGCGCTATTTTTTATCTTCGGATGTCCAAACGAACTCGGATTTGACCATGGATACAGCCAATGGACTCGTGTCGTCGAGAGGATCATTTTGAGTCTAATATTTGATTTATGGACATGTCGGCTCGCAAACCTAACTCCCAAATAATCACCGGTACACCACTACCATTCTTTAAAATGCCATTTCTTGAGCTACCGAACTCAGATTTGACCATGGATACAGCCGATGGACTCGTATTTCTGTGCTGATCAATAATGTATGCCTCTCGATGTCTGAACATATTAGCTCATAAATTGTGCCTCCGAGACCCCGTTCTGAACAATCAAAAATTGTCGGCGTTGTCCGATTTCACCCCAATCACTGTCACTGGATTCGTGTCGTCGTACTGATCAATAGTATGAGGTTCTCATGACTTGATGAAGTGGTCTCATGACTTGATGAAGTCGTCTCGTGAACAGTACTCCCGAACCCCGGACTGTGCAAGGGCAAAATAGTCTTTTTGTGCACAAATCCTTTTGAACCTATTTTGATGGCATTTTTCATAATAAATTGAGTGGTGGTGGCAAAATTTGGTATCAACAGCTGCCCCTCTTTGTCTGCACTTGGCGAAGTAGAGGGTAGACAAAGAATATGAGATGCGGGATTTTGTCTCACCGCGATTGAAATTAGGTCATGTTGCTCTGTTTTGAAACTGCCATTGACGATTGCTCCGCTCTGAATATCCAAGATAACATCTGTGTTATCTCGAGAACTGATGTACTTGTCTTCTCTCTTTCATGCCTTGTTCCGAGTTCGTGGAGGCGATGAATTCTATTGGCATCTCCGTAGCATCCTTCGAAGAAATTCTGCCCTTTTTATAACTTCTCCTTGTCATGCTCTTCCATGCATACGCTTTTTCAAAAATCCATTGGAAAAATATCCGATCTCCTCTTTGCATGTCTTTTTCAGTTCTTTTTCTACAACTTCTCATGCATGCATGCACTTTTTTAGCAAAAATACCCGCGCATGTCTTTTTCTAGCTCCAGGGTGCATGATTCCCTTGCATGTCTCCTACAAGAAAAATAATGTATGTTAGTATACTATGCTAATTGGAATAACTTCCAAATTTCAAATTTGAAATAACTAGCTAAATAACTCACATAAGTAATTTCGCAGAATTTGTTTTTGAAATTAAAGAGAACAAGAATTTTAAAAATATGACTTTGAAATAAACATAAACGATTTCGGGATTTTAAAAATAAAGTAGGCAAATAAATGAGTAATCCCAAAGATTTCAACTTTGAAATTAAGTAATTTTAAATGCGTGACTTTGGAATAAAACAAACAATTTTGAAAATTTGAAATTTAAGTAGACAAATTACTAGCACACGATAAGCAATTTTAAAGAATTTGATTTTGACATTTAGAGTAATTAAATAATTTGAAGAACGTGATTAAAATCAATCTTCAAAAATTTTATTTTTTTTTAAATTTCAGACAAATAAATTGTAAATGACAAGTAAATAAATTGTAAATGACAAATAATTTCAAAATTTTGATTTTGAAATTTCAGACAAATAAATTGTAAATGACAAGTAAATAAATTTGATTTTGAAATTTTAGACAAATAAATTGTAAATGACAAGTAATTTCAAAAAATTTGATTTTGAAATTTCAGACAAATAAATTATAAATGACAAGTAAATAAATTTGATTTTGAAATTTTAGATAAATAAATTGTAAATGACAAGTAAATAAATTTGATTTTGAAATTTTAGACAAATAAATTGTAAATGACAAGTAATTTCAAAACTTTGATTTTAAAATTTGAGACAAATAAATTGTAAATGACAAGTAAATAAATTTGATTTTGAAATTTTAGACAAATAAATTGTAAATAACAAGTAATTTAAAAAAAATTGATTTTGAAATTTCAGACAAATAAATTGTAAATGACAAGTAAATAAATTGTAAATGACAAGTAAATAAATTTGATTTTGAAATTTTAGACAAATAAATTGTAAATGACAAGTAAATAAATTATAAATGACAAGTAAATAAATTTGATTTTGAAATTTTAGACAAATAAATTGTAAATGACAAGTAAATAAATTTGATTTTGAAATTTTAGACAAATAAATTGTAAATGACAAGTAAATAAATTATAAATGACAAGTAAATAAATTTGATTTTGAAATTTTAGACAAATAAATTGTAAATGACAAGTAATTTCAAAAAAAAATTGATTTTGAAATTTCAGACAAATAAATTGTAAATGACAAATAATTTCAAAAAAAATTTGATTTTGAAATTAGAATAATTTAAACGAATTTGATTCTAGAACTGAAAATAACAAAGCATTGATAGTTTCAGAAATTCGATTCTGAACCAAAACAAATTTGAAAAATCTATAGAGATTACGACTCCTAGATTTTTGATGAAAATTCTTGAAAATTTGATTTCAAGGTTTGAGAGACTTAGAAATTGGATTCTAAGCTGAAAATCTGAAAATCATTGGCAATTCAATTCCAAGGTTTTGTTTTATAACTTAAGCGGAGTCTTTGAAAATTAGATCCCAAGACTTTTCATGCTATCTGTCTCTTTTTACATAGGAAATTTTCTTTGGCTCCTTGCACATTTTGCTCTTGCATAAATTCTGTTTGTCTGTCATCTTTTGGTTGACTTCTGGGATGTCGCGTTATCAGCTGGACAATGAAAACGCTTCTGGGACAATGTCGCTTTGTTGGCTAGATAATGAAAATGCTTTATCAATTGGACCCCCTAGGTCTTTGTGTTTGGGAAGTTCGTAAGCTCTGTGGGATTTTCCCCTTTAGCTTTCCCTTCATGCATGCCAGACTTTTGTAGTCTGAGCTTCAATGGGAGTTTGACATCAGGCTGTTGAGGACTGCACTCAAGTGTATGCCTTATCATGGGGTCAGGACTTTCAAGCCCTTTTGATCCACTTCTGAGTAGCAGCACAAGAAATAGCGACTGCAGCTAAGCAAGTCTGACTTTCTGTTTGCAGATTGTTGTTTCTTTTCTTTCTCTTGAACATCTGCATCTTTCAACACATGTATCCTGCATGGTTAGGTAGCTTTGTTCTCTTCTCAAGATTAGCATGTACGTAAAAGAAATGTTGTATGAACATGTATGCTTCTCTATTTTTAAAAATCTATTTTGAAATTTGTACTTACTTTCCAGTAGATTATCAGAAATACTTACTGGATAGCAAATAACAGTTTATTGGGCTTTGCCTCTTTCGATCCATGAAGCTTCACATCTTAGCACAAGTGCATCGCATAGCTTGACTCACGATTTTCAATCCCTAAGCTCATGGGAACATAAATTGAGTCTGCTCCAGA
The DNA here is from genome assembly GCA_019985065.2 of Arctostaphylos glauca. Classification (NCBI taxonomy): domain Eukaryota; kingdom Viridiplantae; phylum Streptophyta; class Magnoliopsida; order Ericales; family Ericaceae; genus Arctostaphylos; species Arctostaphylos glauca. The sequence goes on from JAHSPW020000004.1 coordinate 8,200,080, forward strand.
CAGCCTTTCAGACTTCGGTCTTGCTGACTTGTGCGGACAAATGGCCTCAGCTTCTTATTGTCGTTTTTCTTTTCTTTTTTTTTTAAGCCGTTTTTGCCATCACTGCCCTTTCGGGTTTTCACCAATGCCGGCTTTTTATTTTTTTGCGCTCCAGCCCCCTTTCGGGTTTTGACTGTGCCTTGATTGTCCATTTTTGTCATACCCCATTTTCAGGTTTTCACTATGTTGGACTTTGTCGATTTTGCCATAGCCCCCTTTCAGGTTGTGACTATGCTGACTTAGCCGATTTTGCCATAGCCCCCTTTCAGGTTTTAATTATGCTGGCTTTTTGTATTTCTCTCTTTTTTTGTTTTAAGGAATTCAACCTAATTTCAACTGAAACAAATATTCTTTGTGCATTTTGATATGTCGAGCATTGACAGAAATTTCATGAGAAAGAGGGAGAGAGAATATCAAATGGCACTTTATTTTTTTTGGCCTTTCTGCCTTTACTTTTGCCTTTTGGCTTCTTTTCTTTTTTTCTTTTCTTTTTTTGGCAGTGGGGTTATCTTTTGTGCCCCTTGTTTTTCAGAATATTCATATGAAAGAATTGAGAGAAGGAATTTCAATGCTCGATAATCAAAATAGCCACTCAAAAAAAGTGTTCCAATTAAAATTCGATCGAAACAAGTGTTCTGCTCACAAATTGCTCTTTCTTCTAGTTGCCCCAGTATGTAGCCCACAATACTTTCGAGTGTTGAGGCGTCATCCACGACCAATATGAGTTTGTGGACATATCAGGTCTTGTGAAATTCCTTTGATTGCTATGTAACAGTCAAACTCCAGCCCTTCGGTATTCTCTTTGGAGTAGCTGATAAGTAGACTCGTGAATAGGCATCATCTGCACTTGATCTTTCAGAGTTCTTCTTTGGTGAACTTGAATGTCATTTCTTTGGACTAGCTGATAAGTAGACTTATGAATAGGCATCATCTGCACTTGATCTTTCAGAGTTCCTCTTCGGTGAACTTGAATGTCATTTCTTTGGGATTGTTCTGATCTTCTTTGATTATCCCAAGTAAATGACTGCTTTTTTCTTTCCCTAGACCTGGATGGCGATTCTTCCCATTGCTTGCTGATTACTCAGGATAAAAGATTGCTTTTTGCTTCAGGCTTCTGAGCTTTTGGTTTTTGAATTTTGATCCTTGCATGTTTTAGGACCAGGAAACACGTCCTTGTGTTCTTCTGATAATGAAGTGAATTTGTCCTTCTGCCATTTGTCCAAGTTCAGTCATGCTTGCTTCCTTTAATGGCTTCTATTTCTTTGGCATTTGAGATTTGCCAGTTATCATGCGGCTCTTTTTGTTAGTTCACTCGCTTGTTTGGAAATTCCACTGTTGATGCAGACCAATCTCAATTCTCATGAGTTCGAAATGTAGTCTGAAGACAAGGTCATGCTTGTCTTGTGCTTAAGATTGTTATGCTACTTGGATCGAAATGACAAATTTTAAGATCCCTGAAATAACAAGTTTTGCAAGAAATTAATTCTTTTGATTTGACAGAGAAGCATATATGAAAGCAACAACACAAATTTTGTCTATCTGCTAAAAGCTGGATAACCATTGCAAGATTTTTTATGGATTTGAAAGAAATAGATTTTCAATGTGAAAGTTTGAAACAACAGAAGCAACATAGAAAGTATGAATATAGACTCTGCTCTGGCAAGTCTACCAAAACTTGAGAACTCTAAACAATCTCATGGATCTTTCAGGATGATTTGAGTTGGCATTACTGAGTCTCTGTACTATCTTTTGTTTCAAAATGGACTTCGCAGTCTTTGACGCTTTCTGCGAAAATAAATTGGTCCTTTTTTGATTTAGCAAGATCTGCCCCAGTTTCAGTGACTCTTGGGAGAGATACAGTTAGAATTCTCCTTGATGGGCTGGCTAAGGGTTGGTGATGGGATGAGGGTGACTGATATAGTAGAGGTATATTTTTTTTGAATTTTTTTATTTTTTATTTTTTTTTCTTTTTTTCTTTTGTTCTTTTTTTGAAAAGGGAAAAGATAGTGTAATCTTCTGGCTAAATTAGCCGTTCCGACTAGGAAATGGTACGACCACTCTTGGTCGTTCACCCAACTTCGGGGGGAGATTTGCTAGTCCTGAGGGTAAAGATTCATAATCCGCCCAGTCTGAATTCCGTCTTCAATCATTTCTCCTTGTTGGATCATTTCGCCAAAGGATATTCCTATCGAAGTGCACAACTTTTCGTAGTAGACCCCTTTGCAAGTTTGAATGAATAGATGCACATATTCTGAGTCAGCTAGCGGTGGCACCACCTGTGTAGCCAGATTTTTCCAACGACATGCGTAGGCTCAAAAAGACTCTCTAGGTTCCTGCTCCATTCTAATCAGAAAAAGTCGGTCTACGGCCAGCCCTGAATTGTGTCTGTATTGTTTCATGAATACATGTGACAACTCTGCCCATGTTCTAAACAGACGGACATCGCTCCTAGCGAACCATTGTGCTGCGGGTCCTACTAGACTGTGCTGAAATAGCCGTGTCATCAGCTTTTCTGGATTTGGATAACCACATAATGCCCGAGCATAAAGGCGCAAGTGGGCCATTGGATCACTGGTTCCATCAAACTTGGTAAAACACGGTATTTTGAACTTGTTTGGCAGCTGCAAGTCTGGAAAGGCGCACAAATCTGAGAGGTGAGTGGACACATATGACCTTGCCCCTTGTATAGCTTCGATGGCCCTCTCAATATTTTGAATTTTTTGGATCACTGTTGGGTCTGGCCTTCCTTTTAGGCTTCTGACATTACCCTGGGCACTTGGCCTGACCAATTGGACTGAATTTATGGGAGGTGGTCTATGTTGTCCCATTGAAATATCGGCTAGTGATTGGACATGAACTGCCCTTGTCTGGACTGATGTCAGGGAAGGGTTTGATATTGCTGATGCCCCTGCCCTTGTGTTAAAGGAAAATGGCATTGATGCACTTTGTGGTGTTTGGTGCTGGGCTAGAAGTGCTTACATCTTAATTTGGAGGCTCTCCATTTTCTTGAGGAGAACATTGTATTCTTCTCGAGAGACTGTGTTAGATTTAATGTAGAGAGACTGGCAGTTTGTTTCCTCTGCCATGGCTTTTGAACTGACAGTCGCTTAGTCTACAGGTGAGGCTCCTACTTCCCGCTTGTACCATGTATTGCAGGGAAATATGTTAGTTTGTACTTCTGAAATGGATTGGTCCATAACATACAGTCAAAGGATGACAAGTGTGTGTACAAGGATCCTATTACTCATACGGATTTTTCATATCCTTCGAAGTTTAGCCAAAGGTTCGGCATGCCTTCGACATATGGTTTTGTTTTTGAAATTGTGAGAATATCCGGTTCGTATGAGAATGGTCCTACACTCTGACTGTATGTTTTGGACACTAAATTGAAGCATGTTAGGACAAAAATCTGGTTGGCAATTTTTGAAAAATTTTGTCCTTTACATAATCAACGAGAATTCTCCCCATTTTTCATGAATGTCCCTATCAAGGTTTTGGCTTCACTCTTTTTTGAGGAAAACTACATGCAGCATGACGGCTTGTTTTTTGCTAATGCATTTCTAGCATGGTTTCACGGTTTCCAAATCTTCAAACCTCCGGCCCCGTGAAGGGTACCATCTTTGGTTGGTGATTTGGTTGGAGTGTTCTTTTCAATGAAAACCATCTTTGGTTACAAAAAAGCACCATTGACGATCGTCACGTACTTCGAACCCCTCCTAATCCTATGGGTAAAAATAAAAGGTAGAATGGAGATTGAGAAGAGAGTTGGGTATGTTGTGCTGAATGTAATGTATGCACATGCTGAAAATATATATTTTTTATTTGTAAATATTTGGAGAGAATTCTTTCAGAGTAATGCAATGCCCTGCAAAACAAATATTAGTACCAAGATATTTATGCATGTTTTCTCTTCTTTTTTTTTTTTTGGCAAAAGCCGAAATCCACTGATAAGGAAAAATAAAATGTTTGCAAATAGTACCACTCCTTAGCTTGTGTTACACCGTAAGTTTACCCAATGGGGTAGGTTAATGGTTTTCGCTAAAAAGAGTCACGGTTTGCAAATTCTTTTATTAATCCCTAAGTCCCCAGCAGAGTTGCCAGCTGTCGCGCCCGGAAATTTTCCGGGCCCCCTCGCGAATATACGAATTTGTTTGAACGGGGCTGAATAATTTCTTGACTTGTAATGCGACGTTTAATGAAAATTATTTAACAGCTGAGACTTATTTAAAAATTCAGAGTCGCCACTTGACATGAAATTTAGGTGTGTCAAGTCACCCTCTAAGGCCATTTTCAAAGAAGATGTCCTTAGAAAAATAATTTCATTTTAAACTCAGAAATATGATTCTGTTTATAAAATGATTCCTTTTAAAAGAAATCTGGTCTTGAAAACAGAGATGGGTTAGGGGATTTACTGTTACGAGTTGGGAAGGTGTTAGGCACCCAACATCGCCCTTTCGGTACTTTATTTTCCCAATTAATTTTATTTTATTATCCTCGGCCAAATTTGATAAATTTCAAGTGATTGTTGTACAATTGGATCAAAAGTGAAAACAGGTGCGGGGACAGGACCCCGGCTTATGCAATTTAGCTCTTGGTGGCAAAAAAGTTAGAACGGATATATGTTAAACTTTGACCGAAATATGATACGCAAACTGGTATCTACACGTCATGTTTCTGTTCCCGGAGTGCCAGGTACCATAAATCCCTGGCAGGAATTTTCAAGTTTAACAATGATCCGATTCCGTTTTATTAATATATTATCGTGTTAACCTTTTTTTGTGCGTGAAAATGCCTTTCCGATAATCTTTCGAGAAAGCACGATCCGCAAAATTGACAGAAACATGACATACTTTATTTTAAGATTATCGGGGCCCAAGACCGGGAGACATGGCCAGCACAACGGCTACTCATGTTTCTGAATTTTTAGGCAGGACACACGCTTGCTTTAACTGGTTTATTTTATCTGCAATTCTTCATCCCGACAGCTACACAATCACTGACGGTCCAAATTGTAGAATTTAATAAATGTTACTTCAATCACGATAATTTGTCGTGAAAAGATAACGTGCATTGCCCGTCAAATTTTCGTCCCAAAAACACTAACATGGGCTACCTGTGTCACCCGCGTGTTTATGGAATTTCGAGATTATCGGGATTTTTTACCAAGTGATATGGATAGTGTGTCAACGTGAACTAACAACACTATTCATATAACTTAGCTATGAAGTAATGAATTTTTTTTCTTATTGATTTTACGTGAAATAAAAATAAAAAGAAAATTGCAGTAACTAAGTAACGAATTTCAATAAAAAATGGTGGGTGTGCCTCCGAGATCCCGTTTTGAACAATAAAAAATTGTCAACGTTTTCCGATTTCACCCCAATCACTGTCACTGGATTCGTGTCGTCGTACTGATCAATAGTATGAGGTTCTCATGACTTGATGAAGTGGTCTCGTGAACAGTACTCCCGAACCCCGGACTGTGCAAGGGCAAAATAGTCTTTTTGTACACAAATCCTTTTGAACCCATTTTGATGGCATTTTTCATAATAAATTGAGTGGTGGGGGCAAAATCTGGTATCAACAGGTTATCTAACACCGTGGTGGTTAAGAAGAAAAATGGCAAGTGGAGAGTGTGTGTTGACTTCACAAACCTGAACAAAGCCTGTCCCAAGGATAGCTTTCCACTGCCAAAAATAGATCAGCTCGTGGATGCCACAGCTGGATATCGGCGCATGAGCTTCTTGGATGCATACCGAGGGTATCATCAGATAGCCATGTACGCGCCAGACCAAGAGAAGACGTCATTTATTACTCCACGTGGTTTATTCTGCTATAAAGTAATGCCGTTCAGACTGAGAAACGCAGGAGCAACATATCAAAGGTTGGCGACTCTTATGTTCAGGGAACTTCTTGGGAAAAGCATGGAGGTGTACATCGACGATATGGTCGTCAAGTCTAAGGAGGCCCAAACCCATATCGACGATCTCGGCAAAACCTTCCAAGTACTTAGAAAGTACAAACTCAAGCTCAACGCCTCCAAATGTGCTTTCGGGGTCAGCTCGGGAAAATTCTTGGGGGAGGAATGTGAAACGGCTTTCCAGGAGATCAAGACCTACCTGGCAAACCCACCATTGATCATGACTCCCGAGAAGGGGGATACGTTAACACTATATCTGGCTGTGTCCGAGCATGCGGTCAGCGCAGTTTTGTTGAAAAATAAGGATGGCGAGCAGACGCCCATATACTACATCAGTAAGACACTCCTCGACTCAGAGACGAGATACCTCCCCTTGGAGAAATTGTTCTTGTGCCTTGTGGTGGCCTCTAGGAAACTACAACATCATTTCCTGGCCCACAGGATAGAAGTACCCACTAAACACGCCCTCAACACTGTCTTGAGAAGAGCAGAACTGTCAAGCAAGGTGGCAACTTGGTCCGTCGAACTCGGGGAATATGACATCAGATTCCTCCCAAGGACAGCAGTGAAGGGACAAGTCCTAGCAAACTTCATTGCAGAATTCTCCCACGAGCCTACAACAGAAGCATTTGCAATCTCAAAAAGGGGTTTGCCCGAACAGGGAGAACAGGATGGACTGGTTCCCGACCAACTACCATACTGGAGGTTATATGTCGACGGATCATCATGTTCGCGTGGTCCTGGGGTCGGCATTGTTATTGAAGAACCAGACGGGTGTTATTTCGAGCAGTCCATCGGATTGAATTTCAGTGCCTCCAACAGTGTCGCCGAATACGGGGCATTGATACACGGGCTCAAATGTGTGCATAACCTGGGGCAATGTATGTGGCAGTCTACTGTGATTCACAACTGGTCCTCAACCAGCTCAACGGAGAATACGCCACCCGAGACGAGAAGATGACCGCCTACATGGAGAGAGCTAGAGCAAAGTTATCTAAGTTCAGAAAAGTAGAAATGACTCACATCAGCTCTAGATAGAACGAGCACGCGGATGCCTTAGCATGTTTGGCTTCGGCAATACCCCGAGATAAGCATAGAACCATATATGTGGACGCCATTGAATATCCGAGCATCGACATCCCAATTGTTGAGAAGGCTTTGGAAATCGATCTCGGCCCAAGTTGGATGGATCCCATTATCTCCTATCTTACTGGGGGAACGGTTCCTGATGATAAAAAGGAAGCTCACAAGCTACGGATCAGAGCAACACGCTTCTGGCTCTCACCCAAGTAAGACCTTTATCGAAAATCCTACACTGGTTCCTATCTGAAGTGTGTGCACCCTAATTTAGTACAAAAATTCCTGTTCGAGATTCATGAGGGGACATGCGGGAGCCATGCTGGGGGCAGGTCCGTCGCCCACCGCGCCATATCTCAGGGATACTGGTGGCCTTACATGCAGGAGGATGCAAAGAAATATGTCCAGACTTGTGAGAAGTGCCAGAAATTTGCCCCAATCACACATCAGCCAACTGCCGACCTAGCCCAACTCACCAGCCCATGGCCCTTCGCTCAATGGGGCCTGGATATTGTCGGTCCACTTCCCAAAGCAACTGGGGAAAGGAAGTATCTGTTGGTCGGCACAAACTACTTCACCAAGTGGATAGAGGCCGAACCCCTGGCCAAGATCACAAAGAAGAATGTCGAGCGATTTGTCTGGCAGAACATTATCACTAGATTTGGTATCCTATATGCCATCGTCTCGCATAACGGAACCCAGTTCCAGGACAAGTTCAGGACCTTCTGCTCATAATATCAGATCAGAAATTACAACGCCTCAGTGGCATATCCACAGTACAACGGGCAGGCAGAAGCCTCAAATAAGACGATACTGGAGGAATCAAGAAATGGCTGGAAAAGGCTAAAGGCAAGTGGGTGGAAGAATTACCACTCGTCCTATGGGCGTACAGGACCACCCCTCGCAGATCTATGGGCGTCACCCCGTATTCACTCGCATATGGCACCGAGGTTGTCATCCCACTTGAAGTCGGCATCCCAACTCTTCGCACCGAGTTAATGGAACAAGGAGGAAACGATCAAGCGTTGGCAGTAGAGCTCGACCTCGCCAAAGAAAAATGGGAACGAGCCATGATCAGACTGGCTTCCTATCAACCTACTCTCTCCAGGTCTTACAATAAAAAAGTCCATCAAAGGGAATTTGATCTCGGCGACCAGGTCCTACGGAAGGTCATGGGAAACACAAAAGACCCAACTGATGGCAAGCTCGGAGCCAACTGGGAAGGTCCATACAGAGTTATTGGACGCCTTGGGAAGGGCGCCTACAAACTGCAGGACCTTGATGATAAAGAAATACCACGCACTTGGAATGTTTCCAACCTTAAGAAGTTTTACCAGTAGACTTTTCCTTTTAGTACTTATGTTTGCTACATTCGATTTCAATGAATAAAAACACCAGTTTCAATTTTTGAGTAGATATTCAGTAAGGCTATCAATGTTGTAGCCACCTTTACTACCTTACTGGGGGGCAAAGATAAATCCAGTGCATGCATGAATAGAATGTAAGTTCAAACTTGAGAAAAGTTTGAGACAGTTTAACACTTGAGAAAAGTTTGAACTCCCGAACATACTTGAGAAAAGTATGAGTTTTAACCTGACTACAAGTTAAACAAGCCGAACAAACTTGAGAAAAGTTTGAGAAACTTCAACACTTGAGAAAAGTTTGAACCCCCAAACATACTTGAGAAAAGTATGTGTTTAAGCTTGACTACAGGTTAAACAAGCCGAACAAACTTGAGAAAAATTTGAGAAAGTTCAACACTTGAGAAAAGTTTGAACTCCCGAACGTACTTGAGAAAAGTATGCCTTTAAACCTGACTACAGATTAAACAAGCCGAACAAACTTGAGAAAAATTTGAAAAAATTCAACACTTGAGAAAAGTTGGGATGCCAGAACATACTTGCGAAAAGCGTGTGTTTGAACCTAAACTGCAGGTTAAACAACCAGACGAGGGTTCACAACTCAGAGACAAACCCAACATATACAAGATCAAGATGACAGCAACAAAAGTGTATTCATTCATTTAAAGTCAGAGTACATTCGAGAAGCAAATTTAGTAAATTGCAGAAACATCAAACTAAACAGAAGTACAAAAAGAATCCTAAGGCGCGACATCAGCTGCCTGAACTACTTCAGTGTCGGCCTGCCTCTTCTCTTCCCCGAAATTCGTGATTGGGACCAAGGTACCAGCAGCATCGGCAGGTTCGGCACTCTTCTCTGATGCTTCGGCCGTGGGCTCTTCGGTATCCAGGTCGGCAGCAGACGGAATCGTCGTGAACAGCAAAGGTCCTTTCGAACATTGCAGGCCTCCAGAGCGGCCTTCCAGCCCATCCCGATGAAATCAGCTTGGATTTTAAGCATCTGGTTCTCAAGGAAGTCGGCGGCGGCATCCGACATATCCTTTCCATGGGATTCGTCCTGAAAATGCTTCAGCTCACCTTCGTGTCGTGCCTTGAGCTCGGCCATTTGCTCCTCTATCTTGGCATTCTTGCCTCTTTCTGAGCCCAACTGATACTGAATCGTATCAACCCTCAGCTTGGCCTCACGAGCTCTCTTCCTGGCTGCGGCCAAGTCCTCCTGGGCTTTGGTGCACTTCACCTTCCAGTCTTTCAGCTCCATATCAATGGTGTTGTATCGGGCTTCCAGGTCCTGGCAGTGGCTCAAGCACATCAAGGTTTTTTGCGCCGCCTACAACAAAGAGGGAACAAGAACATGATCAAAGTGGCATAGACAAAAAAAGGCAACAGTTGTCCAAGAATACTTACGAAAACTTCATAGGCCATCATGGAGCGCATCAGAGTCAGGAGGTTGGTGCCCTTGTATGGCTCCACATCCTTCGGCAGCATCAGCATACCCGCAAGGGTTTGCGTTACATCAAGGTCCGCAGCCGAGTCTGCTACGATAAGGGGATCAGCCCCATTCACCAACAGAGAAGGACGCCACGGGGTGGCCTTCTCCACTACCTTGGCCTTCTCAACTGCCTTGGCTTTCTTCGCCTTCGAAGACTCGAAAGGGTCGTCTTGAGGGGGATCCCTGAGCCTTCGCCTCGACAGAAGAGGAACATAGGCTTCGGCAGACGTTTCTTCGGAGGTTGTGGTCGGCTCCTTCGTTTTCGAGCTCGGGCCAGCATCCGGCTACTTCTTCTTCTTCTGCTGCATCATCTCGCAGAGGTTGGGAACATTTGGATCGCGAGCCATCAGATCTTGATCAATTTCTTGCTCGTCCTCAGAATTCCAGATGCGCGGCGATTTGGGGGATGAGTGTTCGGCACCCGATGAAGTGGACGAAATAGGGATGCCCTCAATAGCTGCTACTGTTACCGGATTTGATCCCTGAGACTCAAAAAGGGACACACCTTCGGGAAAATCCCCAGGAAGGTCGGTAGCAACAATTGTGGCGTCAGGGATAGAGTTCTTGATATACCCCTGTAATTGGCCACGTACTTCAAAAGCACTTTGGGAGATCAGGCCTAGCTCCGGCCGAAGGATCCCTTATACCGAACAACCTTCTTCACGTCTTCAAGCTTTATCAGTCTCTTGATTCGCTTCTTGTTGGCGTTCACAGCTGCAAAAAAGATGGAAAACGCACAAGCGACATTAGACACAGTCAAAAGCTAAGGAAGAAAACACAGACGAAAAGAACAAGGTCGGGACACTAACGGATGACACCAAATCGGATCGGGGTGTGGAACTTAGGGCGTTCTGGCTCATTGCGACCAATCTCCCAGTTACCGGTGACAATGAGGAAATCATCGTCATTGCCTCGGTTAGAATCTGTCAGATAAGTGACGATCCGTTCGATATGAGGTCAGTTCTTCAAATAGTAGGCGTCCGAGCCTTTTCTGACCATATCGTAGTAAAATTGAATTTCCCGAAGGCCTAAGTCCATGTTGTTTATCCTATTAAGTTCAACTATACAATGAATAATCCTATATGCATTTATCGAAATCTGCATGGGATGCAGCTAATGAGCGCATGTTATTGTGCATTTTACGGCTTAACACGTCTATTTTAACTTGCGTGCACGTATTATTCCATGTTTACACTCGATAATGCACGAAAAGGTATTTCATGTCCCGTGCAGGTCAAACAGGGAAAAGAGGACCCTGAAGTGCCTAAGTCAACTCTTCAAAAGTCAAATAAGGTCCGGGGAGGTCACACGAGGTCCGAAGGGTCAAAGCCCAAACTTGGTTGGGAGAAGCAATTTCCAGAGATCAGTGACACCGATGCTCCATTCCCTTGACACCGGTGTCTCCCCTTATTCCACTGAAGAATCCAAAATACAGAGACCAAGTGACACCGGTGCCTCTGATTCCTTTACACCGGTGTCTCTGCCAATTGCAAAGAAGATCCAGATACAGAGTGCCCATGACACCGGTGCCTCAATTCCTCTACACCGGTGCCACCCCTTTCACAACAATACCAGATACAGAGCCATAGTGACACCAGTGCCTTAATTACTTGACACCGGTGTATCAAGTACGAACAGACCAAATCTTGTCTGGGATGGTTGACCTTTGGGGGACCACTTTACAATGATTTTTGTGCCAAATCAGGGGACCAAAAACGATTGTAGCCTGGGGGAAAGAATAAGAAGCTTCTTATTATGCCAATTTGAAGGATAGAATTGTAATAGCACCTAGTTTGTTAGGATATTTTGTAGGTTGTTTTCCTTGGCTAAAGGGGTCTCTCACACACACATTACACATAGAATACACAGATTATTATCAGATTTTGGAGAGCTCTTGCCTCCCTTTTGCCTTAGATATTTTGTTCTTCATGCTTTAGCCTTCAAGTTTTAAGTAGGTTTGTTAATCTTTAGTGTTTTGCTCTTGTGAATCCTTTTACTCTCTTTGAATCATTCAAATATTGGTGAGATTTACTTCTATATTTCCATTAGTATTGCATTTCTCACCTTAAAATCTGATGTTCTAAGAGTTTTCTAGTATAGTTTTGGTTAGATCATTCATATTTTCTTTAGATAAGTTTGTTCATCATGTTTTCTCTTACTTCTATCATGTTTATGGTAAATATGAATAGCTAAACTAGTGTGGGTTAAGTCTAAATGTGAGGTTTATTCAAAACCATGTTGGTCTATGTCTTCTCAATATGTATCTAATGTCCATTGATGGATCTTTCTAAGTTCTTCCTATTGAAACAAAAATGAAGAGTTAAGTTCTTGCTTAGTTATAGCCATCCTTAGAGTTGGTATATCTAATACTTGGATCGATGACCTTCATCTTTTGATCCCATTTCCTTGAACTTGAATGATCTGTCAAAACCATTTTATGAATTAAAATCCTGATTTTCATCGAAGTATTTTCCGATCTAAAATCCGAGACCGGGGGCTAGATTGAGTTATAAGGAGAAGAGATAGACCAACGGAAGATTTGAATAGACCAAACTTAAGGATTTAACCCCACTCCTTAATCTAGTTTTTCCCTTACTTAGTTAATATCATTGTTAACCACACCAAACAAACTTTGAGGTTGACGTCCGAAACGTCGAAAAAACCAAATTTGCGAACTCTTTAAATTCAACCATCTTTTCCCTGTGGATCGATACTCCGGACTATCCATTATACTCGTTTTTAAATATTTTGAGGGAAGTCCTATTTTATGAAATTTAACCATTGACCCGAGGCCGGCACCCTAACGACGCACACTTTTTTGCCGGGTCGGTCAGCAGCCGATACTAACAAAGAACTTCACGAAGAAGGCGATTGAGTGGGAACCGAACTCCACCCTCAGTAATCGCCATCAATGGGACGTGAAGGGTGTCGGGGTCGTTCCCATCACAAGGAGTTGGCGGGGTCATTAAGTTTGATGGCAACATCATAAGGGATGTTGTATCGCCGTCGGAATTCCGCCATTTTTTCCGGCGTATCTACTAACTGCCTAAAAATCCCCATTAGAGGAGGGGGAAAGAGACAGATGGACAGAAAAAGAAAGAACGAAGGGGTTTTTCGCGAGGTGACTTACAAAGGTCGACGAACGGAGATCTATCAGTGACAGAGCGATGGTGGATAAATTTGGAAGAGAAAGACACAGTGGAAAAATAGAAAGGAAATAAGGAGGAGAAACCGTACACGTATGGCCTTAGGTATTCCTGAACGGTCGGACGGTTCGAATTTTAGCACGCGCAGGGAACGCGTGGTCCCAAGGAAATAAAGCCTGCCACGACGTCACATCAGGCTTTAATGCGACGCTGCAGATTCGCAAATGACGGTTAAGAAACCACCCGCCCGAGAATAGGTAGAGTCAGAATGATTATATCCTGTATAGCCTCGACTACTCCGCCAAGTCAGTACGAAGCAATCGAAGCTAGGGGGCAATTGACGAGGGTAAAAACGTAACCAGTAAAATACGTTTATCCCCCCCAAGTAAATATTAAGTTCGGCCAAGAACACAAGGTATGTCTAGAGGCACGTGCCGATCACATGAGGGTATGGCCGACACAAGGAGTGTTGACCATACATGAATCAGGACAACAGAACAAAGTATTGAGCAAAGCCAACCAAAGATAGGCCATTTAAACAGTTAGCCGACCTGAGAAAGGCGGACTCACGTCTTGCCGACTGTATAAAGTCGGCCCAAACTACCATTGGCCCAAGAAAGGCGACGAGCAACCATTGCTCCGAGATAAGAGAGAATCCCGAACAAGTCGGGATAGAGTTCTAACAGATATGGATGAGAAATTCATGGCCAATTTAATTAATATGAGAAGTATTAATTGAATGAAACTCTAATGATAGAAGATAACTACTTGGTAGAGAGTTATCTCATTAGTGGCCAATCAGAAGGCACTTCACTCCAATTAGAATCCTAAGAGAATTGGGATTAAAGAGAAAGTCTATAAATAAATCTCCAGATCAACAAAAAGGTACGTTCTAACTAGTGCATAATTTCGCTTGCTAATAGAGAATATTGGCCTGAGTTATTATTCATCCTGTGAGCTTTCGCCTGACTTAATCATCGGAGTGTCTTTCCTGCCACAGCAGCAGAGGGCTCTTTGACGATTTATTATTTTGCAGATCACAGTCCATTCATATTGAGAGCATTATTTCGGCTGGATAGTGAGCTCCTATTTTTCCGTCCTGATTGAGAAAATCCACCCATCTACATTATTATACTCCGAAAAATTTGTCCAAATGAGTTTGTGCACAAAGTGGTAGCAATAAACACTAACCCCTCTCTCTCTCTCCCTCACTCACTCAGATGTAATCACTAACCAGAAATCAATAATTACCAATTATTTACTCCAGTTGTTTCATTTCCTTTCGAGCTTGGGCGGTAACGACTTGTTCAAGGTTTAGTAGGTGAACCCTTCTCTATTTTTTTAACGACGCTTTAAGAGGTAAACCTTACTAATTGTTTTTTCTATTGTTTGAAAATTTCCATAATGTGACGATAGGAAATAAAAATGTTCAAATTTCATAAAATAATTTTTATTGATCATTAAAACAGAAATTACATAATTCAAATCACAAAATTGTAAACAAAAAATCATATACATTAAAAACTAACCTAGTCCTTTGAAATAACAGTTCCCTTAAAACGAATTTTGCGCCTCACTGCGAGTGTTAGATGTTGCACTGGCGTCTGTCTTCCTAGATAAAATATCTAACTCGACCGATAAAACACCAACCGATAACCGACTGTTGAACCGATCTTGTGTCTATCTCTCTCTCAGTCAAGAACACAAAATAGGGATATGCGTGCTTGTTGATGATGAATTTTGATTTTGTTTTTGTTTGGAAACGTGGGGGGTGATGAGGTTATATACACATGGAGGGACCTTTGAAATCCTAAACATCCGAGACCTTTGAGCTATAGATCATCAATGGCTGCCATATGAAACTTTGAGACCTTTAAGGTTCAGACTGTGAATGTGACCTTCTAATTGCCTTGTGAGACCCTCTAATGTTTCAAATTCATTCACTAATCTTTACAAAATTTTAACAATCCCCCACATGAATGAAATTGACAAATAAATCTGAAGTAGAGTACAAAAAAGACCCAAAGAGAAAGAGAGAGAGAACATCAAATAATCCTTGCATAAGATAGGCTACTTTTGGGCTTAAGCTTTCCCTTGTGAAAGCCTATCAAATTAACTAGCAAATCAGAGAATGAGATTTCTTGAACTGTTCTTTCATTTGTGTAAACCGAGACAACATACTGCACACAAGAACTTTGCTAACACACAGTTCTTGCTGTTGTGTTTGTTGTTAGTCATGAACACATAATTGGTTTTAAAGAGTTTCACCTTCTCAAATTCTTATTAAAGTGGCCACACTTCACACTCACATATAGGAGACTACTTATCAAGAGTATCTTACACTACTCTACCAGGAATCCCAACATTTCCAACGTAAGAGAGTCATTAAAAACAAATGCTTATCCTAACCATTTCCATGTTATTAAATGCTTATTTATCTCCCCACGTTAAGATTACAGATACCCATTGATTAAAATAAATTACTGATAATTTATTTAATCAACATCTATAAAATTCCTCGAGACCTTTCACTTAACTTATTCGTTATGTCGGATACTAATATTCTCCTGCAGGGTTTGACACAATTTAAACTTATAAGTTTCCTCAAGGGGATATCATCAATCTCTATAAAGGGATGTGGATTCCATTAATAATTAATAGTTGTCATACATTTAATATTGTGACCCAACTCATCGAGACTATTGACCCACAAGGCCTCACTCTATAATGAATCAAAGTCAATAACAATAAATGTACACATCGATTAATTATCTTTGAATTAAGAGTACAAGCACACATAATAACCATGAGATGTAAATTATATTATATTGTCAGTATAAATACAATTAACTCAAAGTGGTCCTGTCTAATACACACAAAATTTACTAACACAGTGAGTTAAAACTATATCATTTGTTGTAGTTAAGACAGACCTACTGAAACACTATGTTACAGTCCTACTAGTGGTGTGTCAAATTCCACCTAAGACCATCAACCAAAAACTTATATTCTACAGGAACCGATAATCTGATCTTCCGTGTGTAAGCCAAACTCTACACACAAAATTATCTACTATGTGGAATAAGAGACACTCATGCATAATATAATAAGATATAATGTAAATATTTACCCATAAATATTCTCATCAAGAAAGGGAATAATTGTTTAAATAATTTAAACAAATATTAATCCATTAAATAAAATCATGGCTTTTAGTATAAAATCCTAACACTGAGGGTGGGCTCAAAAATGTGATCTCTTTGCCTTCACAGATGCTCTCTCAATCTTTCAAATATCAAGTTGTGTTTGACGTAGAAGGCGTAGCGGTGTATATATAGATAATGATAGAGACCCCTAGGAGAAGTATGAGCTGGCCTTCCTATATAATTTTGGGATTCCTAGTCCAGCCCAGATCAATTTTGAATTATATAAATTATAAGTCATACCACTATAGAATTATAATTGTATTTCCCTCCCATATCTCAAAATTATATTTCAAGCTCCATGTTATTAAATGCTTATGTATCTCCCCATGTTAAGATTACAGATACCGTTGATTAAATTAAACTACTGACAATTTATTTAATCAACATCTATAAAATTCCTTGAGACCTTTCACTTAATTTATTCGTTATGTCGAATACTAATATCCACCTACAGTGTTTGACACAATCGAAAGTTATAAACTTTCTCATGAGGATATCATTAATCCCTATAAAGGGACGTGGATTCCATTAATAATTACTAGTTGTCATACACTTAATATTGTGACCCAACTCATCGAGACTATTAGGCCACAAGGCCTCACTCTATAATGAATCAAAGTCAACAACATTAAACTCGATTAATTATCTTTGGATTAATAGTACAAGCATACATACTATCCATGAGTTATAAATTGTATTATATTGTTAGTATAAGGGTGTGTTCGGGTGAGTGTTTCTGAAATAATTTTTGAGGAAAAAAACTCTGAGATGTTGTTTGGTGTAAGTGTTTCAGAAAAAATTTGAGAGTTAAAATTTTTTCAGCATTTTCGAAATGTCTCTCTCTCTCTCTTCTTTTATAGAGAAATGAATATTATTTGAATACAAAGTAAAAATGTTTGCAAAAACATTTTCCAAATAAGTTAAGAAAAATTTTCTAAAAATTTATGAGAAACAAGCAAACGAACACAACCTAAATACAATTATCTCAAATTGGTCCTGTTCAATACACACAAAGTGTACTAATACAGTGAGTTAAGACTATACCATTTTTTATAGTCAAGACAGACCTACTGAAACACTGTGTTACAGTCCTACTGGTGGTGTGTCCAATTTCACCTAAGACTGTAAACTAAAAATTTATATTCTACAAAAATCGATAATCTGATCCTCTGTGTGTAAACCAAACTCTATACACCAGATTATCCACTATGTGGAATAAGAGACACTCGTGCGCAATATGATAAGATATAATGCAAACATTGCCTACAAAAATTCTCATCAAGAAAAGGAAAAATTGTCTGAATAATTCAAACAAATATTAATCCATGGCATAAAGTCATGACTTTTAGTATAAAATCCTAACAACTTTGGCCTTATATGTTTAATATGTTAACTATTCTACATCATGAATGGGTTGTTACCTAATATCGTACTTGGATTATTACTTGATATGATACCATACCATCTCATTTTGCTATTATTCCATCTAGGAACATAATTGTTATATTGTTTTACTATAGCAATGCATGCCCACAATTCACATGAAAGCATGATATACTTATATGGATTCCAAAGAGTATGCCACGGATTGAAAGATAACCTGGCATTGGTTGGATGCCTACCTGAGAATGTGTGAGAATCTTGAAATGTGGATATCATTGGAATTGGTTTTGTGATATGACTTGAGACAAAACTTTGACTAAACCAAATGTGTGATGACCCAAGTTGTGTATTACCCAAGTTATGCAATTATTCGTGTCATGTGTTTAGCTAAGTTATGCTCATGCTTCTTATATATGAACTTAGCATGCCTTTTATTCAATCTAGTGATTTGTCAAGTGTTTTAGGGTACCTTTGCTTGTTGGCATAATAGGAGAACATATAACGCTTATGCTGAACATATTGATTAAGAACATGATGAACAAGATCACAGTGGTTGGGAAGCACAATGAGCAAAGAGATCATGATCGTTATCAATGGGAACACTGTATTGAGAATGATGAATGAATGATATGACATGACCATAACGAGAAAACCTTGAGGAGATATTTATGACATGGCCTTAGTTGAGAAATGAATCATATCAAATAACTCTGATGTTGTTATAAGATTGACAAGAGCAAACTCAACGATTGATATTTTACTTCCGCACTTAGGTGTCAACTCTCTTGTGTATGTTGTTCATGCATCATTCTATATCACCGCGTTCCAAACATTAAAATGAGAATTTAATGGTAGGATTTTCTTATTGATTGCTACGACTCATGGTGCATACTTTTGTTGTCCTGACGTTTCATGCCAGGTGTTGACGTGGACGAATCCGAGCCAGAGTACCAGTTTCAGAACATATTCGCAGAAGACAACGTCGTAGAGCCTTGGTTTACTTAGTTGCATTAGAACTGCTCTGACCTTCTTTCAACAAGGTCCTTCAAATGTATTTTGTTAGTAAACTTCATCTCTAATTTATGTATTTGTTGAAGAACGTGGGTGGTATTAAACTTTATGTTTTGAAAAATGAAAACTTTGATAGTTTCTTTAATTTTTTAAAATTAACGTGTCCGAGAAATGGGGGCGTTACATACATAACTTCTTTTGATTCGTATTTCATGATTTTAGTTGTTGTTGTCCATATTGTAAGATTCTTTTTGGTTGTTCATTGAAGCCTTAGTTCTTTTGTATTTGTTATTCAACAGATTATTTCCAACACCGATCCTATCCTACTCCCTTCTTTGTATAGATTATTTTCCTTTGGTCGAAGGCCGGGCTTGCCCTAATGTATGGTTTAACTCTATTTTTGGACATAGAGCATGGTATGTATGATTACGTCTTGTGGCGTGATTGGAATGTTACGATTTGTTTTCTTTGAATATGTTCTTTGTGAATAATGGGTGTTAAACGAAAACTTGTCACATATTATGAATGGGTAGAGTTTGATCTAGAAATGTGATATAAGTTAACATTGTAACGAAGCAAGTAATGGTCTAGCCTCCATAGGAAGTAGTCCTAGGTGTGATATTGGTGCTAGTCTCCTTAGGGAGAAGTGCTAGGTGTGATATTGGTGCTAGTCTCCTTAGGGAAAAGTGTTAGGCGTGAAGTTGGTACTAGTTAAGACATGTATGGACTAGCCACCATAGGATGAAGTGCTAAGAGTGACGGTTCGTACTCGACATGAGACATGAATAGTTGGATGGTTTATTGGTTATCGACAATAGATTGTGATATGTTAGCATGCGATTTATATTTGGTTTGGTTGCCTTACATATGCCAACATCCATTGTCCATATTTGGTTTCATATCCTGCATGTTTTACCATATGTCGTTCATATCATTATGCCATGTCATTCAACCTTCATATAATACTGGTGTACACATGCCTACTGGGCTGTGTAACTCAACCCTTCATTTTTCAGGTACCATTCCAGAGGCTTAGTATGGAGGGCTTGGATTTCATGAGATGGTGTATTTTTTAAAGGTACATTGATAGGAGTTATTTAACATCTTTATGAACTTAATTTTAAAAGATGTAATGTAACTCAATCATTTCTTGTTTCGTTGACTTTGAAAGGATGTAAACTCTTAACGATTTGGCATTGTATTTTGATATCTTGGGCCGAGAATCACTCATTTTGTTGTATCACACTTTTGAACTCAACTTTTGATTGTCCCTCATAAATGAAATATTTGGATTTATTGGTGAGGACTGTGAGGTTTATAAGTAATATTTTATGATTTTTGATATGTCAAAAATCGAGGGTGCGACATATGAGGATACTTACAACAAAGCACTAGGCTTAGACTTTGATCATTTGGCTGAAGAAAAGAGGAATTCAGCTTGGGCCGAACTGTGAAGGGCTCCATTGGTTACTAAGATTGCTGGTCTGGGATCCTATAGATTAGAGGAACTTGACGGCACACCTATGTGGAGACCATGGAATGCTTCAAAATATGAGAAAATATTATCATCAATGTCGTTTTTTGTACAACTTTTAGCCCGCCAATTTCAATTTGGCATTGTATAAATATCAACTTATGCACGCTCAATTATTTTCTATGAGACTAATCTAATAGAATAATCTGCACATTGTTTATCAATCCTAGTAGGTATCTACGATTTTTTTTTTCAATAAGAATCTACCAAAAAGAGTAAAAGCATGCTATAATACTTGAGCTAACCATGTAAAACACAAAGAACATAGATAGTTAGGTAGCACTGCAGGACTCCTTCCGACACACTAATCTCTATCAAAGTTATTTAGTGTGTCATAAATCATCATTTAGTTTGTTCTGAAATGGGGGAAAAAAAAATTAAAGTGAGCAATAGACAATAAATTTCATTTGTATATATTCAATTCAGTAGCAATTTGCTCAACTAATTTCAAATGATTCAAGAGGAACAAAATTTCTAAAGCCTTCCTCCTCTGTCCATATTTAACCTACATTCCACAAGTTACAATCACATATCGTAAATGAATGTAGATAAATAATATGAATATGAGTTTTCTCCCCATGATAGAATCAACTTAGAATATTTGCTCAAATGAAGAATCATGACGCTAGAAAGATTTTAAGCGTCTTGGAAAAGTTGATCCTTGTAAGTTAACTAAGTTTTCATTGAGTATGTTAAAATTGGACCCAGAAAACATCCCTACACGCCATAGATGACAAAGAACTGATCCATACACTTGGAAGTTCCAAGTTGTTGGATTTAGACTTCTTTAGTTTACCTCTTGTCTAAATGTTTCAGTTTCTAGCATGGTTCATAAATCATGCTAATGGGGTTTAGTCATTGAGTATTTCTTGTTAAAATACTACTTAATACCAATGGTGTTATGGTGTAAATAAGAATGGCTGTGATTATTATTATGTGGTGGTGACTCAAAGGTTAATTTACTTGCATGCATCAAATAGGAAATCTACTTCCGCGAACTAGATCAGTATGTAGTAACAGGAGAGAAACATACCAGTAATATGGTACTAGCAACGACTAATACTATTGTGCCAAAGTCTTAAGCAGAACGCCAAGCTAGAACTTCTGCAAAAAACCAAGGTTTTAGTTTATTAGGATATTTAATGAAATGCAAATGAACTTTTGAAGCTAACACAACTCAAATTCTGTAAGTAACAAATAAATAGACAAATAGAAGCCAAAGAGGGTGATTGAAGGCTTTCAGCGCCGTCGGAAGAAGTAACAGAATAAAACAAAACATTCATGTGCAGATCAAAGAGATGAAGGATATGAAAAAAATGGAGCGGAGGACACAGACGTACCCTGTAGCAGTACTCCTGTTGCCGGTAAATGCAGAAGCGACATTGTTCACTGATGAGTCATTTTCATCTACCATTTTCTACCATAGCTTGCCCATTAGCTCCTTCCCACGTTCAACCTTTCTCTTCCCTAGAATCCCATGAATCAAGATGCTGGGCAAAAATCCACACTTGGACATTTCGTCAAACATTTTCTGGGCAGAAACCAAGTGCCCAAAGTACCCATTTATGAGCGTGGTGTACGAAACAACATTTGGATAGTGCCCCATACTCCTCATATCCTAAGTATGGTTTCGATCATTATAAAATACAGGGTTAGAATGTCCAATCCCCAATAGACAATAAATCATAACCAGAAATTAAACAAACAATACTTAGAAATTACGAATTCTAGCTTTAAATGCAAAATTGGATCAGAAACATTAATCACAACCACAGCCTCGTACGAAACTTAGAACTGGAAAGCAAAAACCCTAAAGCATAACAGAATCAGGAAAGCCCTAACTTGAAATCAAAATCGAAATTGAAAAAATAATTCGAACCACGGGCTAGAATCCAAAAGAACTCTTCGATATTTCATTAAAACCCAAAATCGTAACTCGGTAGAATCAAAATTTAGATTCTCAAGCAGAAACTGTAAGTTTTATAGGATGACCATGAACTAATCACAAAAGCTAAAATCAATGAAAGAACCAAAGATCTCATACCCCGAGGGATTCCGAGGATTGTAGATGAAAGAGGAAGTGAAATCGCCCTAGGTCGCTGCTGCTAGGAGAGAAAACAAGGGAAGATACGGTGCTCAAAAGATGATAGATCTAAGTTTAAGTCACCAGCTAGAGCACAATAAATTGGGAGACGAAATTTATTTCGTCGCCCAAAAACTTTTCATTTGTGAAGAAATTATTTTGTCACCTATTAATTTTAAATAAATTAGAGAGCTAACACATGATCGCATGTACAAATCAATTTTGTTAAAATTTAAATATTTTATAGCATCTTTTTATATATTTTATAATATTCTATTATTATTTTAAAAAATAAATAAAAGAAAACATGTAGGAAAAAGAAAAAAATAGTTTAATTATTTATTAATTTGCTCATAGCACTTGATCTTGGTTAAAAAATTTGAAAAGTCAAATATTTAATCATAAGAGGTAATTTTGTTGGTAAAAAAGTTGACACAAAAATAAACACCAAAATGATGTTCTCTCTTTATAGAGATAGAATAATAGATTGGATGACGAAATATGTTTTCTCACATAAAAATTTTTCCTTTAATAAATTGCGTGATGAAATAAATTTCTCATGCAAAATTTTTTTTTTTGTGAGGAAATTTTTTCGTCACTTATTGATTTCAAATAAATTGGGTGATAAAATAAATTTTCTCACACAAAATTTTTTATTATGCTTAAAATTGATTATTTTCTTTACCTTTAAATAAATCATGATTAAAATTAACAATTATTTTTTATTATGCTTATAATAAAATGTGATTAAAGTATTCTATTATTTTTTAGCACGTTTACAAATAACATTTAGTTAAAATAACTACTATAATCACAGTTTCAATAGAATTGTTATAAAAAAATAAAAATTACCACGGTTTTACTAAAAACCATGATTAAAAATTAGTGTCTCATTTTTTATCACGTTTTTGCAAAAAAAAGTGATATTTTTAATTTATTGAGTGTGATATTTATCTTTTTAAGTTAACTAGTATGGGTTGTTTGACAACCTATTTTTTGCATTTTTTACTATGCAATTTCCTATTGTACGTTTTGGTAGGAAATACCTTGTCGTCACATTAAAATAGAGAGAGAGAGAGAAAAAAGAGAGTGCGGGAGGTGACGCCTACTGTGAGACAGCTTCTGTTTAGTATCAATTCTGAATTCTAATCGACAGAGGAAGACATAATAATATATAATTTGCACAATATGATTTTGAGATTCGGATTAGGGGTTTGAGTTTTGAGTTTATGATTTTGGGTTTAGCGTTTATGTTCTAGGGTGTAGGAAAAGGGTTTACGTTATAGGATTTGGGTTTTGGGATTTGTGGTATTGGGATTTTGGGATTTAATATTTGGGTTTTGACGTTTAGAATTTTGAATTTAGTGTTTAGGATTCCAAGTCTCGGGTTTGGGATTTAGGGTATAAGATATAGAGTTTAGGCCTTATGGCTTAGAGTCCTAGGGTTTAGTGTGTAGGATATATGATTTTATAGGCTTCAAGATTTAAGTTCTCGGGTTTACGATTTAGGATTTAGGTTTTAAAGTCCAGCAAACTTCTCCCTTGTCGAGAACAACAACAGAATAATAGAAAAAAAATTAGTGGCTCACACTAGAATATTGTAGAAAAGTAAAGCTTACGGATTTACATATTTTAATTAAGAAATGCTATAAATATCCCCTTAAATTATAGCATATTACAAAAACGTTATTATTACCCCATCTATTATAGCATTTTGACAAAAACGCTATTATTGCTCACTCTATTATAGCATTTTGACAAGAACGCTATTATTGTCCCATCTATTATAGCATTATCGCAAAAACGCTATTATTGCTCACTCTATTATAGCATTTTGACAAGAATGCTATTATTGTCCCATCTATTATAGCGTTATTACAAGAATGCTACTATTGTTCCATCTATTATAGCATTATTACAAAACTGCTGTTATTGTCTCCTCTATTACAGCATTATTGTAAAAATGTTATTATTACCCCTCTATTATAGCATTATTGTAAGAATGTTATTAAATAATGCTATTTTTTTTTTTTTTGAAAGGAATTAAATAATGCTATTAAAGGTCCTATTTGTTGTAGTGGTACTTTGATTGCATAAATTCATATGAATGGAAACCATATTTGTTCAAACTCTCCATCAATTAATTCCTTTTTTTCTTGTCCTATGCTAGAGCATGGTTCGGCGGTATTGCCAACCACCTCAAGCTATTCCAGGACAACATCACTTCAGTGGTATTGTTGACCAGATCAACTTTTGTTTGTACATGTACGCGAACTAGTTTGATGGAATTGTCGAACCCTCATGGGTTCCTCCAAAATGCTCATTAAATCCAAACTCTCATCTCAACACATGAACAAGGTCGACAAAATTCTGAAACCCTTATGTGTTTCAGGCATAGCCTTGACAGTATTGCGTAACTCAAAGATGTTTAGATTTCAAAAACATTTCTATTCCATAACCTTTCATTCACAGCTTTATTATGTCCCAATCGAGATTAGAGCTCCGTCCGGCTCCAAGTATGGGAGAAAGATCATGGAAAGATTATGGAATATAAGCATGAATGCAAAACAGGTATTGAGAAATTAGAGTGAACAACTAGTATGCGGCAAACTGTTCTAATGTGGAATCCATCCACATCCATTTAGCAAATCAAAATAAAGATAAAGTGCAAACAAGTTAAAGGAGTAGCTTGGGACAAAACAACCATGGACCCAACCACCAACATAAGCCAACAACAAAAATAACAGAGTTTTAGATAACAAAAATTTCCATATCAGCCAATGGTCAGAGCTCATTTCCCTGATCTTTGCCCCACCATCACCAAGCTTTCATGTACTTCCTCGAGTTGTTGTATGGCTTTCCTTTGGGCCAGAGCTAGTTGATGTCCTTGGGGGATCAGGCATGGTAGGCAGGGAACTTTCCACTCCATCATCCTTCTCTTTCCTAACGGTCAGAGCACTTGGGAAATATTTATACAAGGGGGAGATGACCAGGATCTTGGCTGGTTCAAGAGCATCCGACCACCCTTCCTGGTAGATATCGTCCATTAGGAGATGCATCTAAGTCATATATGATGCATCTAAGTCATATATATCGTCTTGACCTTTTAAACCCTTCCTTGTAAGAGGATGTCTTGATTGACTCCTTGTCTCTCTCCTCCTTCTTCAGTTGTAGCTTCAGTTCTTTCACCCTTCCCTCTACATCCTTCAACTTTCTCTCTTGCTCATTCTCGGCCTTGTCTCATTGTGCAATCTCCCCATCCTATTGTCTCAACTTCAGCTGAAGCTCCTTTGTCCTCTCAACCAAAACGGGAACAATCTTGGCAATTTTCAAAATCTAGGAATTCACACCCATGAAGTTTTGAAAGGCCTGAACCAAGCAGACCTAAACTGAAATACAACAAAGAAGACTAAGATGAAAGATGCAACATCTAAAAGTGTTAAAGAATTAGTGGTATCTTTTTGTATTTGTGCAGCCTTGTTTGAAGTTCTCCACCACATCAGGAGACTAGGCCTTGATGTCTCCAGGTAGCATAGCGGATTTAGCCAACCTAAGGGAAACGTTCCAGTGGAAACAGAGACCTTTTGTCACATTATCCCTCGACTATGGATGACAATGAGGGATTCCAAATAGGAGCTGATGTGTCTGGTTGTGGTATAATGACATCTATAGATTTAGTGGGACGACACTCCACGATCAGAGTCCCTAGAAGGGCTAGCAGCTCTATTTATACACCCAATTTGGATGCCGAGCTGACCCTTATCTTCTTCTGGGCAAGGTTTTCATTAATAGTGTCGGCTGCTTTCTTTGATGACGTTTCTGTGTCCTTCACCTGGGGGGACTAGGTCTAGGGCTTCTTTTTCTTGGAAAAAACAACCTCTTCGGCCATGTTCTCCATGTTTAGGCTCGTTACTTCTTTGACACCTAGATTAGTGTTTGGGAACGATATTGGGCACTAAAGTTCCTGGAATTGACCTCTGCTCAGCCGGTTCCTCAAAATCTAGTTCTTTTGTCTTTATCAGGCGGTTGATTATCTGATGCTAAGAACATTGCGAGCTTGCCTTAGTGCTGCTGGCTTGATCCTTTACCTTCCCTCTTCTAAGATAAGTCTTGTAGTGTGGAGAGTAGCTAAGCACTAAAGGAGTGTTGCGGATCGGCACATCGTAGATCTTGCTCAGTCTATCAAGGTTAGCTTCCACCTTGAAGCTTAAAACAATTTGGTCACCTGGAGCAAAGAAGTAGAGTTAAGATTCAATGGCCAAGTAGAAAGACTCAATGGTCCTTGCAAAAAGTTAGAAATGAAAGTTAGCACATTGAATTCCTCTCTCTTTGGGAACATGGAATATTAACAGTTTTTTGGACCGAACTTAAAATTGCCTTTCATAGATAGATTGTCATTGGCATATTTGTTTGAGTTAGGGAGAAGATTTAGAATATGTTTTGGCTGGAAGGCACTGAAAGTAATAGCGAGCACATTTCTTGTCTTGCTTTACTGTGTATGTTCCAAAGATGTCCTCGAATTCGAAATCAAAGTTTTAGGCTTTTCTAAGCCTGATAATGCCGCACAAAATCTAAAATACATTTGCAAATACTTGGGCCGTGGTATGACCTAGTTTGTTGAAGAATCTACAAAGAAAAGGGTGTAAAGGAAATCGGACTTTGCCTTAATAATCGAAATGATCGGAGGGTGGATCCTGCCATCCTTTGGAATCGACGCTACCCCAGGAGGAAGAAGCCTCAATTGCACATCATCGAGGATTCTAGATTCCTCTTTGAAAGACCTAATTTAGTCCTGATGTGCAAATATAGCCCTATACTTGGCAAAAGACATTCTTTGACACCTAGGAAGGAGATATGCCTAGAGTTAGTGTTTGGTTAGTGCAACACTCTCACAAGAACACCAAGGTGTTGCATCGTATTGCTAATGGAAGTAGTTTCTTAAAGCCAGCGGGTCCCATTGGAAACCCACCAGAGGTAATTAAGCAAGTAGAGATCAAATGAATGATGAACAGTGAGAGTTCACTAAGCTGAAGAAAATTTGGGAATCAGTGGGGTTGATAAAACTCAACAGCAAATACAACCACAGTTGTAGCACTCTAGAGTGTACGAACAGAAGCTTGAAGAACAAGAGAAACACTAAAGGCTTCAAAAAAAATCTCAGATGGCTTTTGGGATTTCTGGTAGCACAAGAATGCAAGGGTGCAAGGAGAGAGAAGTCAGAATGGAGAAAGTGTATTTGGGAAGTTAATAAGACTATTTGTACAAGCAGAATGATGGGAATTTGGAAAAAGGAACCATCAAATTTAAAATGTTTGTGCGGAGATCAAGGAGATGCGACACATCCTTTCAACTGACACTGTAAGTGTGGATAATCAACGCGTGTCACCCTACCTCATAAGGGAGTCGAGCTCTCCTGTGTGGGTGGCACCATCATCTCTCCCCTCTTCTTCCAATTTTCCAGACTTGTGGCCGATCCAATTTTTGGAGATTAACTCCCCTTTTGTCAAGCAAATGAAAAGTTGAGGGGCTATTGTGGAGGACCACATCGGGACACTTAGTGAGTCGGACCAAGTTGATAGGAGCTTGGTCCATATCAAGCCCAATGTAAGCATCTTCAGTAAGCTAGGCCGAGCTTAGACCAGGCCCATGATCCATAGCTCAAATGGGGGACCTATTGGCCTAAGCCAAGCCTAGCCTTTTCAGTAGTATGACGCCGAACTAAGCTCAGACCAGGTCTATGACACATAGTGCTTCTCTATCAATATAGGGGGACTTCATGGGCCTGGGCCAAGCCCGTGATCATGATGCCGAGTCTATCTCCTCCCTCGTGGCTAGGAGAAGTTGATCTTTCTCAGTAAGCCAAGCCTCCAAGCGCTCGGTATACGATCGAGTGTGAAGATCGGCATGAGGGTCAGAAGGTGAGAACATCAGCTCTTTCAATCCACCACCCACCGTTGCCTTCACAAGCCGACCTGGGTCTATTGGATCATCTTTGGAATGAATTGTGGTTACCACCATCTTGTGCGAAGGATGACTAAAGAACTATGATTAGATGAGAGGTTGTAGAGCACTCCCACTGTGGTAGAAAAATATGGAGTCTAAATCTCACTATTGAACTTCTGTGTGAACCTTTGATCTTCCCTCGCTCAATACTACAAAATAGGGAATTCTAAGTTAGTGCAGACCAGCGTTGGGTTATCGGCAGGCACTCCAATGCTTAACTTAGTTTTCAAAAAAGGGAGAGAAACAATTGAAAGCTCAAGTCTGGATTTTTGCGCGTACTTGTGAATGGAGCCCTTTTGGCCTATATATAGAAGAACCTACCAAAGCACTCAACACATGGGCCAAAAATGTTTTGTCATGGACCACAAATCATGGCATTTCTGTCATGTGTCCCATGTCCGTGCAAATCAAGCACTGACGCCACAACCGGTGTTAGGAAACTGCTCGCAATGTGGGCAACACGCCCTACTCAGGCTGTGCCAAACATAACGTCCACGGTAGCACGACCGAGCAAATCCACTCGGGAGTATCATCCCATGAATTCTTCTATGCACCAACCAAATGAGGAGGCTCGACTCAGTCTGTAGTCGCGCCTCCAACAAAACTTGAGACACGTCAAATGGTCTTACCAAATCTCGTGGCCCAGTATCCATGGGTTAGAATTAGGCTTGATCTAGCGCACCCCTAGCTAAGATAGGCCGAGCATGCATTTAGGCCGTAGGCCCATCCTTGTACATATCGAGCCTACTAACACGTGTTGCTTATTGCGTGTTTGCAAGAAGATAACCTGAAGAGTTGAATGGGAAATTTTGTTTAATATATTTGGTAGCCCAATAACCAAAATAAGGCTCGTGTTAGGTCTTCCAACTTTGAGAACAACGTCCATCTTTCTATGGTTTGATTAGATTGAAAATTACAATGAAAAGTGAAATTTTAAATTGGAAAAAACAAGGAAAGAAAGTATTTGGAAAATATATTTCTTTCTATTCGTTTGGTTAAGAAGATAAATTTGTTGGTAAGAGTTTTTTTCATTACCATGTAAGATGTGAACCGCCGGTTTATATTAGATCGGTTCGTCTTTTCTTTTGGTTCTTCTACGATTAAACAAGGATGTGGAGGTTGAAATATTGGGCCAAACTATCTTTGGTTAACGAGTCAGATTGGATGGACGGCCATGGGTCCTGTCAGCAGCGTGGGCCGGGACCAATGCTTCGCGGATGGCGTCTCCTCTGCACAGGTCGGTGCAATGGAATGAATTTGATGTCGGTACCATTGGGCTTCAGCCACGTGCGTCGAACGGGCTCATCACGAAGAGGACATGGGCTTTGTTGAAAGCCAACCGAATGCCCGACCGTCGGTTAGGGTGGTGGAAACCTTTTGGAATAGTGGTAGGACCCAAATAGGGAAGTGCACATATGGCAATAGCCAAATTTCAAGCACAAAATGCTTCCGGAGGCTCCCACGCAAGAACCTTATGAAAAGTATTCACCCATTGCTGCTGTCTTCGAGCTTAATCAAGGCTCTGGTATAGTATGACCAACCGTAATTTCAGTTTTTGGATCGTCGTTCAAATCATGGCCTAGTAGCTAGACTAGTAGATTGAATAGTAGGATCGATAAAACCCAAATCAAGAGCGTTGCTATAACATAATACATATGTATATATTGGACCTAGTTGAATAGATTCATGTATCACGACCATGCCTACACCAAAATGAAAGAGGGGCTGCCAATATTAACATGGAACTTTGAAATAACTTCACATTGCATCGTACAGTGCAAAGATTCATAAAGGGTTCTTAAATCTTAGAAGTCCACAGCACGGCAAGAAAAGGAAACATAAGCTTCATCACAACACCGTTACACAAGGTTTCACCCTCTTGTGTAAAACGTAGGTGCAACCTGATCAAGTTGGAACAAACCGAGGAAGATGGCAGCAGCAACTGTGACAAGCTGTGGAAGTTGAGGTACTCTCTGCTTATATCCGGCAGACGCACTGGCTTCTGTGGTTGTTGGCAACGATGTCCCCGTTACTGTACTAGGAGCCGTCGATGTAGTAGGAGTAGTTGAGGATGTGGAAGCATTTGCGAAGATCTTGTAATCAGGAGAGCTTGCTGGTATGTTTAGAAGCTCTGCTCATTAGAAGAAAATGCAACAAAAAATCTAGTTATATAACATATGAGCAACTTTAAGTTACATGATATGAAGAAAATCATAGAAAGGATTGCTGCAGGTACCCTTTGATCGATGATTTCTATGGTAGTATGGACATAAACTAACACATTACCATTTTTCATGAACTGTAAGTCTGCACCCAACATCATTCTGTAAATAATACTCCGTTCCAAACTTCCCTAATAGACCTTATTGTCTTGAATAAAGTCCAAACCATGTTCATCATCACTTTCTTATCTTCCATCTTTGGACTCGAAAATAAAAGAACCTGAGTCGTCATTGAGATGAAAATCGGGTGACGCAGACACTTGGAAGCATACCCGCTCCAATACCCGTATCTGCGTCCATGCAACATAAATATTACCTATAGTGGACCTGGGGGGAAATTATTCGCGCTCGTGTATGAAAGCTAAAACGCACATCCAGAATTTTCTTGTTATTCATTACTAGGCATAAGAATTGAAAGAAAGGATGGGAGAACAAATTTTGCACTTCACATTTTTGTTCGGTTTCCTTCCGCTGTAATATTAGAATCCGGAAACACAATCAAGGCGTAATATTAAATAACTCTTTTAAATTTAATAGGGGCAGCTTCTCCGTCTTCTACATACATTAACACAAATCATGGCAGAATTTATCAAGTCATTCTAACACCCTATTTAATAGTCCAAGATAAATTTTTTTTTTATATTCGTATTAATTGTTCCTAATTCATTTCTGTAAAATAAATATTCCTTAACACCATGATTTGTAGCATTTTGGAACCCCCTATAGGATTTTTGCCTCACTTCCTACTAATGTAATCATATTTATTTTTACTTTAATACTTTTTTTCGTGATTAATTCAAAAAAGCTAATGCAAATATAATAAAAATAAAAAATTAAATTAAGTGAATATCAACAAGTTTTTGATAAAACCAATATGTATTATAAAAAAAAAAAAAGATTAATGTGATGCAAAAAACGAAATATAAATCAATCTGTTTACGTGACTATAATAACCTTTTGATTATTTTAATTTTTAGAATATTAGTAGAGAGTTCTATAAAACCCAAATGATTTGAGTAATGACAATGAGATCTCTCGACAAAACCTCACAAGGAGCACTACACCGCCGTCCCTGGGGCTGGGGCTAAGTCGCGTCGTCCTTTATACCCTTTTCAGACACAATCGAAGTGGAGAGAGAGAGAGAGAGAGAGAGAGAGGGGGGAGAGAGAGAGGAGATCATACTAGGGCAGTCGCTGGCGCTGGCATTAGTCAATTTACAAGCAGAAGGGAGCTGGAGCAATCTCGATTCTTGGATACCCAAGCTCTTGATCTGCTCTCCGCCGTTATGGGTTTGCTGTATAATGTAACACAAGCAAACCGGGTCGTCGTCCTTGATCTCCGTCACCGAAGTACAGCAATCCTTCGTCGGCGCCGCCGCCTTCCCCGTCGCGTAGGTCAGACACGTAGCCACCTTCTCGAAATCGTTACTGCATTTTTCCCCTATCGTGGCCGCCGCACCTGTAACAACGGCGAAGCCAACGAGCCAGACCACGAACAAGGCCATTGAAACAACAGATTCGGCTTTCATTTCTGCTTAGATGCCGGAGCAATGTGAGGATTGTTGAGAGCTTTCGAAAGCTAAGCTATTCGTACTACACACGCCACCTGATAAATAGATACGGGAAATTACTTTTATCACCGGAATGTGAGTGAGTAATGATGTACACAGATGTTAGGGATATATCTGGACACAGATGTGCTCGGAACTGTTGGATGCACGTGAGGCTCTTAATAATTCAAGTGTCCCATTTGTATCCAACAATTCCGAACGCATCTGTATCCGATCTGTGTCCTTACATTTGTGTACAAAGAGTTTCTGAATATGAGTTGGGGGTAAATTTTTAAATCCTGAGTCAAAACATTTTGACACTCGAAATAAATGAAGTTTAGAACTTATGAACCGAGTCTGGTAACTTCACAAAACTTTCTCCATTTTTATTTCTAATGTTTGAAGAAATATTTCTTATAAAAGTGAAAAACAGTGCTAAATTTTAATAGCTTAACATTCATAAATGACTGAAAATAATTTAAAAATATCATTAGAGATCAATTAATTTTTTAATGAAACATGCATTAACTATACATTCTCCTCTCCAAAGTTTAATTCTTGTTTTTGCTAGTTTAAATAGATGATGAAACATCATGTTGTATATCAAAGTATACATTATGTCTATATAATATTTACTAATTTAAAGACATATTAAAATTCATAAAATCTGTTTTTATATTTTGTCAAGAGTATCGAAATAACATAAATTTAATGAAGAATTTTGTATGGAAAATCCTGCAATACTGTAAAATTATTTACCAAACGGCGGACAAGAGATGGAGGACAGTATTATATATAAAGGTAGTTGAGAGTGTGTTGAGGTATTTAATGGCGGACCATGTGTGGGTAGTTGTGGCGGACTTAATTTCGTGAAGAGGGCGGGTGCTTGTTAATTTGCTTGAATTAATTTTGAAGGCCACCCAAAATTTATTCAGTGTCATGGGCACCGTCACATGGCCTTCATCGCAAAAGATTATTAAGTGCTTCTGAGGGATTACCTGATGTTACAAGCTCCTCTAGCACATACTGTTATAGAGTTCAAGAGTAGGTGTACGAGTCTTGCACCAACATGTGGTGATGAAAAGGAGTGACGTACTGCCCGGATCAGGAGAGACTGTTGTGAATTATGTGTAATAATTCGTGTTAAAATAATATTGTTTTAGCATGTAAAATACTGTCTGAACAGTTGGACGCTGACCGAACAATTTTCGAATAATGATTTACATATCAAAATGACATTGTTTTAGCACGCAGCACAGACTGCTATGCGCAATGCGTACCAACCTCTCCAACTTGAGCATTGCCATCAATGAATAAGATATAAACTCGTGGTTATAGGAAAGAGCGATAATACGGTATCGTTTTGGCTCGCAAAATACTGTCCGAATAGTTAGACGCTGATCGAATAATTTTCGATCAGTGGTTTGCGCACAAAAATAACATTATTTTAGCGTGTAACACTGGCTGTTGTGCGCAATACACAACAGCCTCCCCAACTTAAGCACTACCATCAATAAATAAAATACAAACTCGTGGTTAAAAGAAAGAGCAATAATACGGTCCTAAAAATTTGACCAATAAAATTTCTCCAAATTCAAAGTTAATGACTATGATTTACTTGAATTTGTGAGACCATAAATATAAGTAAATTATGACTATTAATTTTAAACATGAAAAAAATTTCTTAATCTAACTTTCACTACAACAAAAACCACATATGGCGACAAAAGTAGAAGACGAAATTTAACCAAATGTGTATGTATGGCGACAAAAAAATAAATTTGTCGCCGTTTTTCACACAATTGCAGGGAAAATAATTTTCGTCGCCAAATAATATTTCCTCGCCAAATGGGTACTTTTGGTTACGAAACTTTTCCACGCCAAAATTATCATTTTTGGCGAGGAAAAATTTCGTCGCTGTAATTTTGGCATGGAAAAGTTTCGTCGCCAAAAGTACCTATTTGGCGACAAAACTTTTCCTCGACAAAAATACCCCTTTGGCAAGGAAAAATATGTTATTTTCCTCGCCAAATAGGTACTTTGGCGAGGAAAAATTTTCTCGCCAAAAGTATCTATTTGGCGTGGAACAATATGTATGTTTGCTCGCCAAATATGTTAATAACGTAATTTATTTAGCACGAAAATTAAATAAAACTCTATAATTATTGGGGTACAAATGTAATTTCAAAAAAACTCTATAAAACTCTATAATTTATTATGTTAATAACGTAATAGTTTTATCTTAGTTTTGAAATTACATTTGTACCCCAATAATTATAGAGTTTTATTTAATTTTCGTGCTAAATAAATTGTGTTATTAACATAATAACTTATAAATACGTATTCAAACTTAAAGTTTGATTATTGGCGAGAAAAATAACATATTTTTTCTCACTAAATTGGTACTTTTGGTAAGGAAAATTTTCCTCGCCAAATAGGTACTTTTGGCGAGGAAACTTTTTCTCGCCAAAAATACCCCTTTGGCAAGGAAAAATATGTTATTTTCCTCACCAAATAAGTACTTTGGCGAGAAAAAATTTTCTCGCGAAAATACCTATTTGGCGAGGAAAAATATGTATGTTTCCTCGCCAAATAGGTAGTTTTGGTGAGGAAAAATTTTCTCGCCAAATAGGTTATTTGGCGAGGAATCGCCAAATAACCTATTTGGCGAGAAAACTTTGTGGTGAGAAAAATATGTTATTTTTCTCGCCAATAATCAAACTTTAAGTTTGAATACGTATTTATAAGTTATTATGTTAATAACGTAATTTATTTAGCACGAAAATTAAATAAAACTCTATAATTATTGGGGTACAAATGTAATTTAAAAAAAAACTCTATAATTTATTATGTTAATAACGTAATAGTTTTATCTTAGTTTTGAAATTACATTTGTACCCCAATAATTATAGAGTTTTATTTAATTTCCGTGTTAAATAAATTACGTTGTTAACATAATAACTTATAAATACGTATTCAAACTTAAAGTTTGATTATTGGCGAGAAAAATAACATATTTTTTTCGCTAAATTGGTACTTTTGGTGAGGAAAAGTTTCCTCACCAAACTACGGTAATTTTGGTGAGGAAAATTTTCCTTGCAAAATAACTTATTTGGTGAGGAAAATGTTATTTGGCGAGGAAAAGATTTTTAGTGAGAAAAATTTTTCTTGCCAAATAACCTATTTGGCGAGGAAAAAGTTTTTGGTGAGGAAAAGGTTATTTGGCGAGGAAAATTTTTCTTACCAAAACAACCTATTTGGCGAGGAAAGATTTTCTCATCAAAATTACCGTACTTTGGTAAGAAAAATTTTTCTCACCAAAAGTATCTATTTGATGAGAAAAAATATTTATGTTTTCTCGCCAAATAGGTACTTTTTGCGAAAAAATAACATATATTTTTCTCACCAAATAGGTATTTTTGGCAGCAAATTATCTTTTTTATTTCCAAATAGGTGCTTTTGGTAAGAAAAATAATATTTTCTCGCCCAATTTATACGTTTGGCGAGGAAAATAAAATTTTATCTCCGAACGACATATTTTTTACGAGAAACTATTATTTTTCTTGCCAAAAGTAGCTATTTGAGGACGAAAAATATAATTTCGTTGCTAACATAAATATAAATTTTGTTGTAAAAAATGTGTGTGTGTGTGTGTGTGTGTGTGTATATATATATATACATATACACGTGTTCAATTGGTGCAATACAAATAGATATTAATAGGGGAGGGAGGGAGAGAGAGAGAGTGTTATGAAAAAGATAGATTTGAGATGAATTTAAAATTTTAAACATATTTTGGATAGAGAAAAAAGGATGGGAAAGAGAGGGAATGAGGAAAAGAGAAAGGGAGGAGAGAAATGGAAGAGAAAATGGAGAAAAAGAGAGATGGGAGCACGAGAGATATAAGTTTTGGATTTTAGAATTTAGAATAGAGATGGAGAGGAGAGAGAAAGAGGAGAGGTAGAGAGAGTGAATAAAAAGATAGCTTGCATATATGTTTAAGGTTTAAGATATTAGATTTTAGAGAGCAAGAAAGGGAGAGAGAGAGACACTACAAGAAAAAACACCAATGGAGACACCCTCTAGGACATCGTGTCACTAAATGTAATCAACGGTGACAAGGACTTCTACATCTGTCACCGAAAGTGTTGGGATTTTGGCGCCTAATGGAAGTGATTTACGGTGACAACAATTTTGTTTTGGTGACACGTTTTGTGTCACCAAATTTTAAAAATGTGGGTGACAAGTCTATAGGTGTCACCAAAAAGATAAAATGACGTAATTTTACTAAAATATTTTCTCAAAATTTCCCTCTTCTTTTTCCTTCCTATCCCAAGAAAAGCCCTAAAAATAAAAACGGAGTCCTTATCCTCTGCTGTACATGAATCGACGAAACAAGGGTTTCCTCAGCTCCTCAACAAATAGTCTGAAGAGAACAAAAGAATGCCAATCTTTGGAAATCGCAGTATTCAAAAATCGCAGTATTCGATTCTTCTTCATCTGTTGTATTCAGATCTTCAAATCGCATCCACAAATCGATTTACTCGGCTCCGCTTCCTCACCAACTGGTATCTCTCTCTCTCACACACTCTCTCTCTCAAACTAAAAGTGAAACACATACAGCAGTTTCATCTTGAATCCTTGATTCACAGGAGGCGTGAGACCTGCTTGAAAGTATAACTTATTAATGTTGTAAATGTATAACTTATTAATGTTGTGAATGTTTTTCAGTCACTGTATGCTTCGTTTGTTCCAAACCAACTTAAAAAACAAAGAGAAGTGTTTCATGAAGAACTTTTGCAAAAAAAATTTCCGTAAAAACAAATTTCATAAATTTTCCGTGTATGGTTGTGATACAAAAACGAGGCGTTATTAGGAGTGTAAGCAAAAATCGAACAACCAAACTGAACCGATGGTTTGGTACGATTTTTCAACTAATCCGGTTTGGTCCAATCTGATATGATTTATTTTAAAACATTCGATATGGCTTCGGTTTTATGATCTAGAACATAGGACTGAAACACTTGCAATATGTATTTTTTTAATTATCTAACTGTATTGTTGATGAATATCTTTTAAATTGTAGACACTTGTATTACTATCCTCTTTGTTACATTGGGATTGGTTCGTTTACGGTCTAGTTGTTTATTTGTGTAATAAAAAGCTTATTTTTTTTGTTACATTAAACTTGGTTCATTCATGGGCCAACTAAACAGATAAACCAAAAATTGGATTGAAATTGAGCATAGCGAAACCAAGCCAGAACAACTTAGTTTGAATTTTTCTTGCAAACAGAACCAAACTAGATTAGTTACATCTATCTTGTTTTCTATCCACCATTCTCTATCTTGTTTGTTTTTTAACTTCTTTCGTATGTAGTTCGTTAGAAGTCGATCGAATGACGATCTGTTTTTGTTCACTTTGTGATCTTGATTTGAATTTTCAACAAATTGAGGACGATTCAGTGGTTAATTTGATGTCAGCTTCCAATGTGTTCTTGGTTGATTATTAGGTAACGTGTAATTCTATTTAAGAAAGAGAAAGCTCCCGCCCAGTCACCTTGTTGTCCAGTACGGTCCGGTTTTGAGCCTTTGTGGGCCGCCTCCTGCGCTACAACAATAATCGGAATGTTGGTTTTGTCGAGCTAGCCGAGCAAGTTATTCACGTAAAAAACTAGCCGGAGTTTTGCAAGAAAAAAATGGACGGTTTAAGGTGACTGGACGAGAGCTTCATTTGTCTATGACTGGACTAGAGATGTGGTTCAATTATCTACCTTTAGTAGCAATTATTTGCACCATTAAGATACTGACTTTATATCTTTCTTATTTGATTTTAGCTTAGTTTTAATTTGATGGGCAGGATTTGCTTATAGTGGAATCAGAGATTCAGGTCCTAGAAGTGTGCCTTTGTTAATTTGTTTTGCTTCCACCAACATGATTTCTGTTCTTTATTTATAAAGCAATGATTTTAGGGTCGTTTACTTGCATGAGATAAAGAGAAATGAGAAACCAATTTTGGGTTTTCGGATACATTGTTAAGGGTGAAGTCCCTTTTTGGTTGAAATTGAAACTATCCTACTTTGTGTGGAGACTTGGGAATATGCTGAATTTTGTTAAATTATGCAGCTTTGGTGCAACAACAAACCCTGATAACTAATATAGGTTTAAGAAATACTGGTTTTTCTTTTTCGCTTAACTATATCTGCATTGCTCCGAAATCTGGTTGTCATACATGGTTCTTTGTGTGTACCCTTAATGCCAATAGTTAGATCCGGCAAATGCTTCCCATGTGGGGTGGGTTTGTTTATCTCGAATGAGAAAGTAGCATATTGCTTCTCTATTTCAGCATCAATTTGATGGAAAGTTCCATCTTACTTTTCTAGTATTAGAGTCTCAAGAACCATTCGTCTCTATGTTCCATCTAGTTATGAGGTTTCTGTTTCTCTACATTCGAAGTAATTTGTTATTTTCAGCATCGGAGTTGCTGTCTCATTTAATGTCGATTGGCCAAGCTCCCAAATTTGTCATGTTTGTGTTATAATATTGCTGTATTAGACTGCTTGTATACTGAAAAGTTATGTGATATTCTGATGCATTTTTACTTACCCATAAATTAGTCAAACCTTTTAATATTGCCCTTCTTTGTGCTACTGTGAAAAGGGAAGTTCTTGGGTTAACAAATTTGATATTTGCCTCCATAAAGGGCTCCAGCCTTCCGGGGTTTAAGTTCTTCTATTTTGATGAGCGAGGAAGGGAATGTTGAAGTATGTGCTAGGGTTGTTGAGTGACACATGGGGGACTAGAGACATAGGATAGAAGGATTTGTGCGAGTGATCCTTTAGGGTGTAATAGATTATTTTGGGAATGATTGATTAGCCATACATTTGGGAGCAATAGAATCGTTTTGCATGATGGGTCTTTCATTCCCACTCGAAGTTTTCAACTTCCCAATGTCCCATCTGGTGCCTGGTAGTGAACTTGCTCATGCTTGGTGCTCTGAAAGCTGTGTCTTCACCTTCCATGTAGTTAGCATGGCAAATAACATTGTCCAGACCGTAGCTGCTTGCTAGCAGCAACTTAAAGGTGTTTCATACCAGCTTGTAGTCTACGCTCACTCAATATAAACTATGTCAGAAGCGCTTCAGAACCAGAACTTCTATGTCAGAAGTGTGCTCGCTCATAAGACAATATTATAGTCTGTTCTTTTGGTAAGCTTTTCTCTGTAATGTTTGTTTTCTAAAAGGTTTCTGCTTCCTACCTTACTACTTGTGTTTTCAGAGCAAGATCAATACACTGTACACAGGAGATGGTTCTGTTGACATTAACGGGCAACCTGTATTGAAGAGCAAGACTGGAAATTGGAAAGCATGCCCTTTCATTCTTGGTACGCACTAGTCCACCATTTTTGGCATCCTCTAATAGTTTTACAACAAAAACCGTGTTTGTTTGACAACTTTTAGCTTCCAGTTACTGTTACCTATAGAGATTTCTGTTGGAACCATGTTTTCCTACTGCGGGGCAAGGATCCAGAAGTGTGACTTTATCCGTTGTTGGGTAGTAACTAGTAATGAGGGTATTATGGGACAAAGACCCTCATAGGATAAAGTTCTAGTTTTTTTTTTGTGGTGGAAAATTTGAGTTTTCATAAACTTGATGGCAAATGCAACCTTGTAGCTACCACAGATTGAAACCTTGGAGGATTTATGCCAAATGCAACAAGAGAAAATACATGCATATGATGAAAGGTTTGCACGCTTCGATGCTGTTATGTCTATGTTTACGCACGGAGGTCATGATCATGTTGGCGCAAACTCTAATTCTCAGTAAGTAACTTCCGCTTTATTAGCACTCAATCTTATGTTTCTACCTTAGATGGAGGACTTTTTTTTAAATACTTTTTATAGTTATCTAAAGTCACCATATTAATTGTTATCTTTGAAGACTTTAGGATGAGTATCATCGAAGTCACTTAAAATCACCATACTAATTGTATTTTTTTTTTTTGCGATTTTGTACAGGTAAGTACCAGATGGAGTTATATTTTAGCAGTTAACCAAGATAAAGTTGAAGATTTTTTGGTAGTTAATTGGAACACTTGTTTTGAATTCTTTTTGTCATTAGAAACATATAATACTTATGGATGTTTGTAGTTTAGCTAATGCTATTAGTTAGTTTGAAGTTTTTATTATTGGAGAGTGAATGTTTTAAAGTTGGATGGTAAATGTTGACTTAATGGAAATTTGATTTGAATGATATTTTGTTTCTTTGCTATATAAGATTTTGCTAAGGTTGAATCATAACGTATAAATATTGAAAACTTTGTAAGCAGGTAAAAATAATATTTTGGGTGACACAATTATGTTGAGTGTGGTGTCACTGTAGTCCTATTTTTTCGTGACAACAAATATTTGTCACCCTTGTTCGCCCACTATAAAATGTTATCGGTGACATACATTTGATTGTCATGGTATATATATTCGGTGACAACTTTTGTCATAGAAAATCTATCTTTAGTGACACCACATTGTATTCACGTTGCATTCAGTGACATCATGTGTCACGAAAGATTTTTCTTCGGTGACATTATATTAATGTCACGGTTGAAATTTACATTCAGCGACATCATTTGTCACGGAAAATATATTTTCAGTAACACCGTATTCCTGTCACAGTTGACATTATTCTGTGACAGCTACGTCATTTTGTCACCCTTGACTTTTAGTGTCATGGATACAATGACACCTCTTCTTATGTCACGAAGGTGTCACCAATAATAATAGGTGACAAAAACTAGATCTTGGGTGACATTTTTTCATGTCACCAAACATGTTTTTTCTTGTAGTGAGAGATCTAGAGAGAGGAGAGGAAAAAAAGAGATGTGAGAGAGAGAGAGAGAGATCTAGAGAGAGGAGAGGAAAAAAAGAGATGTGAGAGAGAGAGAGAGAGAGAGAGAGAGATGGGAGAGATAGATTTAGGATTTAACGTAAAGAAAAAAGGAAAGAGATAGAGAGAAAATAAAATAGATATGGAAAAGGGTGAGAAATAAGACAGATAAGTTTAGGGTAGTGAGAAAGAGAGAAATAAAAAGATAGAAATGTGAGAGAGAGAGAGAGAGAGAGGAGTTTAAAGTAGTGATAA
Organism: Arctostaphylos glauca; assembly: GCA_019985065.2. Classification (NCBI taxonomy): domain Eukaryota; kingdom Viridiplantae; phylum Streptophyta; class Magnoliopsida; order Ericales; family Ericaceae; genus Arctostaphylos; species Arctostaphylos glauca. Next base: position 8,241,240 of record JAHSPW020000004.1, read on the forward strand.
AGGGAAGGAGAGAGAGAGACAGAAAAATGAGAGAGATAAATTTAGGATAGTGATAGAGAGAGAGAGAGAAGAAAGAAGAAAGAAGAAAAGAGAACGGAGAAAAAAGGGAGGGGGAGAGAGAGAAGAAAGAAGAAAAGAGAACGGGGAAAAAAGGGAGGGGGGAGAGAGAGAGAGAGGGAGAGAGAGAAAAAAATTATGTATAACATCTATTTGTTGAACAAAAATATTAAACATATGTTATATATTAGATATTGTAAAAAAACTCATGAATATTATGGTTGGTGCAGTGGTTAGTAGGAGTGTGCATAAGGTGTTGGTTAGGTAGAAGGTCTAAGGTTCAAAACTTGGGAAGGAAAAAAAATGGTGTTGTGATTGTATTTTTTGGTAGTTGAAATCAATTTAGCGACAAAAAATTTCGTCGCCAAATCTAATTATTAATGACGAAATTAAATTTCTTGCGAAATGGTTATGAATAGAGACAAAACTTTTCGTCTCCAAAGCAGATATTGGCGACGAAAAAATTCCTCACCGATTATGTATTTTTTGGAGACAAAATATTTCATCTCTAAAATCTGGTATTGGCGATGAAATAATTCCTCGCCAAATATGTTCTATTGGCGACAAAATATTTGTTGCCAAAGAACATATTAGGCGAGGAAATTTTTTTTTCGTCGCGAAGAGTTTTTTGCTTGAAAGTATAGGCGACAAAAATTTGTGACGAAAAATTTCGTCGCCTAATGGATTGGCGACGAAAAATATAGTTTTTACGATAAAATTGTTTCGTTATTATAAATCAATTTTGTTCTAGTGTTTGCGGACAATAGACTTTTCTATGAATCAATGAATAAGGAAATTAATTTTCAGACTCCTATTTTAGCCTCATGCATTTTTTTTCCTTATTATACAAACTTATTGAAATACTCTTCTATTATATAATTTTTAATTCTCTTGTGTTTAAATTATTATATTATTGTAAGGGAATAGACTTTTTTTGTCCTTACTATATAATCTTTTTCTGTCCTTGTTTTTAGTGAAATATTTTAACTTTTGAACGTAATTTTATACTTTTTAAATTCTTTTTCTATTGAGACGAACTAATAAACCATAAAAAATTGACACAAAAATAACAAATACAAAAAATAATTGAATAAAGATAAAAAAATAAAAATTATTTTACTTTTAGTTAATTGTGAGGGTACTATAGTAATTTAAACATTAGAGAGAAATAAAAAATTTTTAGTAAAAAGATATTTTAGTAACTTTGTATAATAAGTGTTAGCAAGATGGGAAAGAGAGATAGAGAGAGATAAAAGTGTATAAGATGATTATACACCCTAAAGCAAAAGTTTTATTTATATAAAGTACATAAACTACAAATTTTCTCACATAACCAATGTGATAAAAACAAACTACTTTATTCTAATATTCTAATACTCCCCTCAAGTTAAAGAGTAAATATCAATAAGCTCCAACTTGTCACAAAGTAATTCCAACCGTGGTTTGAATAACGGCTTAGTAAATATATTGACTAAGTGGGCATTGCTAGACACAAAGAGAGTAAAAATAACACCACCAGTCAGTTTCACTTGTACAAGATGACAATCTATTTCGATGTGTTTAGTTCTCTCATGAAAAAACTGGATTGGATGTTATGTGAATAGCAGCTCGATTATCACAATACAGATTTACATGCAATTGTATTGGAAATCTTATTTCCTCAAGAAATGAATGAAACCACACAATTTCACAAGCTGTGTGAGCCATTACTCTGTACTCCGCCTCGGCACTAGACCGCGCAACAACTGTCTGCTTCTTACTTTTTCAATTAATAAGATTTCTACCAAGAAAGATGCAATATCTTGTAGTAGATCTCCTGTCAGTCAGGCTTTTTGCCCAATCAGAGTCAAGAAGGTCTCAACTCGTAAGTTTCCGCTAGTACAATAAAATAAACCACGTCTCGGATGTTCCTTGAGATACCTTACAATTCTTAGAACAGCCTCCCAGTGTGGAAGACGTGGAGCAAACATAAATTGACTAACTAGGCTAACTGCAAAAGAAATATCCGGACGAGTGATAGTAAGATAATTAAGCTTTCCAACCAAGTGACGGTACTGATCGGGATTAGGAAGCAACTCCCCTGATCAACGTATAACTTGACATTAGGATCCATAGGAGTCTCGACAGACTTTGACCCTAGTAAGCCAGTCTTTTCGAGAATATCTAGCACATACTTTCTCTGTGATAAGTTAATACCTTCCTTAGACCATGCCACCTCAATATCCAAGAAATATCTCAATTTTTTCAAGTCTTTGGTATAAAACTGGCGCTGTAGAAACAATTTCAGATCATCAATACTGTAAGAGGGTAGATTTTCTCAATCAAGGCGGAAAACTAGGAGCCCACTATCTAGCTGAAACCAATGCTCTCAATATGGGTGGACCTGTGATCTGCAAAACAATAATCCGTCAAAGAGCACTCTGCCGCTGTGGCAGGAAGACACTCCGATGATTAAGTCAGGCCAAAAGCTCACAGGAATAATAACTCAAACTAATATTCTCTATTAGCAAGCGAAACTATGCGCTACTTAGAACGTACCTCTTTTTGTTGATCTGGAGCTTTATTTATAGACTTTCTCTTTAGTCCTAATTCTCTTAGGACTCTAATTGGAGTGAAGTGCCTTCTGATTGGCCACTAATGAGATAAATCTCTGTCAAGTAGTTATCTTCTATCATTAGAGTTTCATTCAATTAATACTTCTCATATTAATTAAATTGGCCGTGGATTTCTCATCCATATCTGTTTGAACCGAATCCCGACTTATCCGGGATTCTATCTTATCTTGGATAAACGGTTGCTTATTGCCTTTCTCGGGCTGCCCGTAGTTCAGTCCGACCTTATATGTTCGGCAAGACATGAATCCGCCTTTCTCAGGTCGGCATTGCTCAATACTTGATTCTATCATCCTGATTTATGCATGGTCGGCACTCCTTGTGTCGGCCATTCCTTCACGTGATCGGCACGTGCTTCTGGATGTATCCTCTGAGTTCAACCGAAGTCCGAACTTACTCGGGGGGGTTAAATGTATTTTTTCGATTACACTTTTACCCTTGTCAATTGCCCCTAGCTTCGTGCCGACCTGGCGGAGTAGCCGAGGCTATACAGCGTACTCATGATGGGTTCTGTATCGATCTCCGGAGACTTAAATCCGTATCTGGTCCATTCTGAGGCATGCTCTGTCTCATAATAAATGCGATGTGACCGTTTGGTTGCGTCTTTATGGAAAGACGCGCTTTTCCGCGCGTGCCTGACGCATCGCTTCAATACCACCCCTGCGATTCATTGATTGGTCCATGGGTAAAGAATCTGACGATTGGGGATTTCAAACGTACGGCGTAACAGATTCTTCCGCCCAAAATCCTATAAATTCACAACTTCTTTTTTCATTTCTTCTTTCTTGTTCATTCGCTACTGTTCTTCCACCATCTTCTTTGTAAATCTTCTGTAAGTCGTCCCCTTAGAACTTGTCTTCTTTTCTTTCCTGTTCGTATTTCTTCCCTGCTCATCCTCTGAGTATGAGAATTTTCCGTAAACATTTCGCCTCTCCGGTGCGCATAGCAGAGTTCCGTAGGCACTATAACATCCCAGACGACGTAGTGGTAGAAATCAATAGGCCTGAGACTCATCCTGAGATTCGGGATGAGGACTCCATCCATATCCCTTTAATGGCCATCACTGAGGGTGGAGTTAGGTTCCCTCTCCACCATTTGCTCCGTAGGGTTCTGTCCTGGTATCGGCTGAACCCTATGTAAATATCCATAAACACATACCGTATCATCATGGGCACAGTTCGTTTAAACGAACTGTGCAATACAAATTTAGGTCTATGGGACATAAATTACAACTATGACATGGTCTATAACAAAGACGAAAAATGGTATCTTAAATCCCGTAGGGGCCGAGAGAAGATAGTGATGCATCTTGTCGACTCGAATAGGGGGAACGACGACGATTTCCTGATCGTCTCGGGAAATTGGGAGTTTTCTCCTGATGAACCCGAGCACACACGGATCCCTATCCCCCGCAGTTTCGGGCAACCCCGTTAGTCCCCTTTTCCCTTTGATTCTGATTTTTTATTTTTGCCGATCTAAAGCATCTAACATCTTTTGTCTATTTCTGTGCAGCTGCTAACGCAAATCGTGGTCGGCAGCTGGTCGCCACAAACCCTGAAGACCTAAAAAAAGTACTGCGCTACAAAGGCGTTGAAGGGCAGGTTAAGCCAAGATCTGCCGAAGTGCTGCTGCGGTATAACCCGACCTACAAGGGTTATATCAAGGACAGAGCCTACATCGCCGAGGCGGTAGCTGAGGATTCCCTAGTTGCTGTCCCCGAAGGCATACCTCTTCCATACCTCAAGGAGCCGCATCGTGTTACAGTTGCTGCAGTAGCCGACTCCCCGAGTTCTTCATTTTCATCATCATCCGCTGATCGGACGCAGTCTCCACCTCGGATTGCTTGGAACACTGAGGATGAAGAGGAGATAGACGCCAAAATCATGTCGCGGAACCCGAACATGCCGAATCTGAAGGAGTTGATGAAGCAAAAAGCCAAGGCTGCTGCTGATGCGAAGAAGAAGCCGACCCCAATTGAGGCAAAGAAACCATCTGGGGTCACTATGGCGAAAAGGAAGCCTGAAGAGGGTGAGAACCTGCCGAGTCTCAGCCCCGCTGATGTCAACAATGCCCCAGCCGACTCCAAAAGAAGGAGGCTGGTGAAGGCACACGATGCCGGTCCTTCCAAGGCGAAGGGAAAAACAAAGGTCTCCAAGAAGGCCGAGACCTGGGCTCTGCCGTTGCTGATAGACGGTGTAACCCCTATCACGGCTGCCAACACGGCCGGAGATCTGGGGACTGCCACGGCTCTTGCCGGGGCCCTGATGCTGCCAAGGGACATTGAGCCCTATTTTGGCTCCGAAGATCATGCCATGCTTTGGACAGTGATCGCGCACAATATTTTTGTAAGTGTTTCTCATCTCGGTAAGTCTCCTTTGTGAATTATACTGTTTCTGTTCTAACAATGTCTTTGATGATGCAGACGATCCAGAAGACCATGCTCTGTCTCGGGCAGAGCTAAGATCGGGAGGCAAAGCTGAATACTGCCGAAGTCGAAGTGAGAGAATTCAAGTTGAAATTCTCCACTGCTCAAGACGAGGCTGACGGCTACAAGAAGAAGGCTTATGAGATAGCCAAGAAGGCTGAATCCTTCGACCATCTCCTGACCGAGGAGAAGAAGAAAACTGCCGAGCTACTTGCCGAGCTGTCGGCCCTGAAGATCAAGCATGTCGAGGAGATGGCCAAGGCAAAGAGCAAGGCTCACCAGCTCGGCATGGATGAGGCAGCCGAAGACTTCCTCAACAACCAGATTCCTGACCTGCAGGAGGAATTTATGGCCACTGGGTGGAAGGCTGCACTGAAGGCTTGCAACGTTGCTGCTGACTCGCCTCTATTCAGGGAGATTCCTCACTCCTCTGAACTAGGCGAGGAGGAGGCACCTAACGCCGAAGCCGAGCTCCCTGAAGGCGGCGTCACCGATATGACCGCCGATGACCAGGAGGACACTGGTATCGGAAAGGCTGTTGTCGAGGAGGGCCAACTCCAGGAGGACCCTGTCGACATCGTCTGAGAGATGTCTTTTGTTTTTTTTTGTCTTTTACACATGTAGTAGTAACGAGTTTGTTTCTCAATTCTGCACTTTTCCCTTTGTAATTCGCACAGTAATGAACAGACAATTCAGTTCTCTTGTCGGCAACTCTTGTCTCTATGCTTGCTTGATATTCTTGTCTTGAATGAAGTCGACGATCATTGCTCTGAAACATTTCTTTATGCAAACTTAGACATTTCTCTTAACTTATACTTAAACATGAACTTTTCTCAAGTATGCTCGGTTGTTCACTCTTTCCTCCAGAGTTGAACTGTCTCAGACTTTTTCTCAAGTTTGCTCGGCTGTTTAACCTGTTGTCTAAGATTAAACACATACCTTTCTCAAGTATGTTCTGGGTTCAAACTTTTTCTAAGTGTTGAACCTTCTCAGACTTTTCTCAAGTCTGTTCGGCTGTGTAACCTGTAATTTAGGATTAAACACGTACTTTTCACAAGTATGTTCGGGAGTTCAAACTTTCTGTAAGTATTGAACATTTCTAAGACTTTTCTCAAGTCTGTTCGGTTGTTTAACCTGTAATTAGGCTTAAACACATACTTTTCTCAAGTATGTTCTGGAGTTCAAACTTTCTCTAAGTGTTGAACCTTCTCAAACTTTTCTCAAGTCTGTTCGGCTGTTTAACCTGTAATTTAGGATTAAACACATACTTTTCTCAAGTATGTTCGGGAGTTCAAACTTTTCTCAAGTGTTGATCCTTCTCAGACTTTTCTCAAGTCTGTTCGGCTGTTTAACCTGTAATTAGGCTTAAACACATATTTTTCTCAAGTATGTTCGGGAGTTCAAACTTTTCTCAAGTGTTGAACATTTCTAAGACTTTTCACAAGTCTGTTCGGTTGTTTAACCTGTAATTAGGCTTAAACACATACTTTTCTCAAGTATGTTCTGGAGTTCAAACTTTCTTTAAGTGTTGAACCTTCTCAAACTTTTCTCAAGTCTGTTCGGCTGTTTAACCTATAATTTAGGATTAAACACATACTTTTCTCAAGTATGTTCGGGAGTTCAAACTTTTCTCAAGTGTTGAACCTTCTCAGACTTTTCTCAAGTCCGGAGTTACAGTTTGGAAACTTTTCTCAAGTTTGGAGTTACATTCTAATCTTGTATGTACTGGATTTATCTTTGCCCCCCAGGAAGGTAGTGCATGTGGCTACGACATTATTAGCCTTACTGAACATCTATTCATAAACTGAAACTGGTGCTTTTATTCATTGAAACGAAACTGTAACAAACAGAAGTACTGAAAAAGGGAAATTACTGGTAAAACTTCTTAAGGTTGGAAACATTCCAAGTACGTGGTATCTCCTTATCATCCAGGTCTTGCAGTTTGTAGGCGCCCTTCCCGAGCCGGCGTATAACTCTGTATGGACCCTCCCAGTTAGCCCCAAGCTTGCCATCAGTTGGGTCCTTCGTGTTTGCCATGACCTTGCAAAGGACTAGGTCGCCGAGATTGAATTCCCTCTGATGGACTTTCTTGTTGTAGGTTCTAGAGAGAGTAGACTGATAGGCAGCGAGTTTGATCATGGCTCGTTCTCTTTTCTCTTCGGCGAAGTCGAGTTCTATGGCCAACGCTTGATCGTTGCCACCTTGCTCCATCAATTCGGTGCGGAGAGTTGGGATGCCGACTTCAAAAGGGATGACAGCCTCGGTGCCATAAGCAAGTGAATACGGGGTAACACCCGTAGATCGGCGAGGAGTGGTCCTGTATGCCCACAGGACGAGTGGCAACTCTTCCACCCACTTACCCTTGGCTTTCTCTAGCCGTTTCTTGATTCCTCCCAATATTGTCTTATTTGAAGCTTCTGCCTGCCCATTGCACTGGGGATATGCCACTGAGGCGTAGTAATTTCGAATCTGGTACTGTGAGCAGAAAGCCTTGAACTTGTCCTGGAACTGGGTCCCGTTGTCCGAGACGATGGCATATGGGATGCCGAATCTTGTGATGATATTCTGCCATACAAATCGCTCGGCATTCTTCTCGGTGATTTTAGCCAGTGGTTCGGCTTCTATCCACTTGGTGAAGTAGTCTATGCCGACCAACAAATATTTTCTCTCCCCAGTTGCCTTGGGAAGCGAGCCGACAATATCCATACCCCACTGAGCAAAGGGCCATGGGCTGGTGAGTGGTGCCAGATCGGCAGCAGGTTGATGTGTGATCGGGGTGAATTTCTGGCACTTCTCACAAGTCTGGACATACTTCTTTGCATCCTACTGCAAATAGGGCCACCAATATCCCTAAGATATGGCGCGATGGGCTATGGACCTGCCCCCAGCATGACTCCCACACGTCCCCTCATGAATTTCATACAAGAACTTCTGTACCAAATTAGGGTGTACGCATTTCAGATAGGGACCAGTGTAGGACTTACGATAGAGTTCTTGCTTAGGCGAGAGCCAGAAGCGTGTTGCTTTGATCCGTAGCTTGTGAGCTTCCTTCTTATCCTCGGGGACAGTTCCCCCAGTGAGATAGGAGATAATGAGATCCATCCAACTTGGACCGAGATCGATTTCCAAAGCCTTCTCAGCAATTGGGATGTCGATACTCGGATACTCGATGGCATCCACATATATGGTTCTGTGCTTATCTCTGGGTATTGCCGAAGCCAAACATGCCAAGGCATCTGCATACTCGTTCTGTCTTGAGCTGATATGTGTCATTACTGTCTTCTTGAACTTGGATAATTCTGCTCTGGCCCTATCTGCATAGGCGGTCATCTTCTCATCTCGGGTGGCATACTCTCCACTGAGCTGGTTGAGGACCAACTGTGAGTTGCAGTAGACTTCCACATATTCTGCCCCCAGATTATGCGCGCACTTGAGCCCGTGTATCAATGCCTCATATTCAGCGATATTGTTGGAAGCGCTGAAATTCAGTCGGATGGACTGCTCAAAGTAGCATCCATCTGGCTCTTCGATGACAATGCCGACTCCAGATCCTCGTGAACAGGATGATCCGTCGACATACAATCTCCAGTATGGTACTTGGTCGGGAACTATCCCACCTTGTTCTCCCTGTTCGGGCATGTCTCTCTCTGAGATTGAAGCAATGTTTTCCACAGGTTCGTGGGAGAATTCAGCAATAAAGTCCGCTAGGACTTGTCCCTTGACTGTTGTCCGTGTGAGGAATCTGATGTCATATTCCCCGAGTTCCACAGACCAAGTTGCCACCCTTCCCGACAGTTCTGCTCTTCTCAAGACAGTGCTGAGGGGGTGTTTGGTCTGTACTTCTATTGTGTGGGCCAGGAAATAATGCTGTAATTTCCTAGAAGCCACCACAAGGGACAGAATCAACTTCTCCAAGGGGAGATATCTTGTCTCCGAATGCAGGAGTGTCTTACTCACGTAGTATATTGGCGTCTGCTCGCCATCCTTGTTTTTCAACAAAATCGCGCTGACCGCATGCTCGGATATGGCCAGATAAAGTGTCAATACATCTCCCTTCTCGGGAGTCATGATCAGTGGTGGGTTTGCCAAGTAGTTCTTCGTTTCCTGGAAAGCCCTTTCGCATTCTTCCCCCCAGGTGTACTTGGACTGTTTTCTCAACAGCTGAAAGAATGGCCGACATCGATCAGATGATCGGCTGATGAATCTGTTGAGGGCTGCTACCATTCCGATTAACCTCTGAACTTCCTTCACAGTTCGGGGGCTTTGTAAATTTTGTAGGGCGATGATCTGATCGGGGTTGGCCTCTATTCCCCTGCGCGTAACAAGATGCCCCAAGAATTTCCCCGAGCTGATCCCGAAAGCACATTTCGAGGCGTTGAGCTTGAGCTTGTACTTTCTGAGCACCTGGAAAGTTTTGCCGAGATCATCTATATGGGTTTCGGCCTCCTCAGACTTGACGACCATATCGTCGATGTATACTTCCATGCTCTTCCCGAGCAATTCTTTGAACATAAGAGTCGCCAACCGTTGATATGTTGCCCCTGCGTTCCTCAAGCCGAAAGGCATCACTTTGTAGCAGAAGAGTCCTCTTGGAGTAATGAAGGACGTCTTCTCTTGGTCTGGCGCGTGCATGGCTATTTGATGATATCCCCGATATGCATCCAAAAAGCTCATGCGCCGGTATCCAGCTGTGGCATCCACCAGCTGATCTATCTTCGGCAGTGGGAAGCTATCTTTAGGACAAGCTTTGTTGAGATTAGTGAAGTCCACGCAGACCCTCCACTTGCCATTCTTCTTTTTGACCACCATGGTGTTAGATAACCACTCGAGGTAATGCACCTCTCTGATGGCCTCGGCCTCCAGCAGCCGATCTACTTCCTCTATCACGGCATCCACATGTTGGACTGCCGATCTCCTTCTCTTCTGCATCACTAGTTTGTGGGCAGGATCCACATTCAAGTGGTGACATATAATATCCGGGCTCACCCCAGGCATCTCCTGTGGTGTCCAAGCGAATACGTCTATGTGCTCCTTAAGAATCTTTATCAGGACCTTCTCGTCCTGCTTTGATAATTCTTCCCCGATTAAAAAATACCGCTCTGGGTCTGTCTCATGAGCCGGTACCTGCTTGAGTTTCTCCACAACTCGATCGGCTGGATTACGCTCGATATCCTCTATCGTCGGCCGATCTGGGACCTCTATAGATTTCACATGTTCGGCTTTGGGTTTATGTTTTATAGAGGTGACATAGCAGCTTCTCGCTGTTGTCTGATTGCCCCGAACACATTCGATCCCCTTCTTCCCTGGGAACTTCAACATCTGGTGGTAGGTGGAAGGGATTGCCCCCATCCTGTGGAGCCAAGTTCTCCCCACTATGGCATTGTATGCCGACGGTACATCTACGACCAGAAAATCAACATCCAAGGTCACTCTCCTTGCCCGTACGGGGATAGTGATGGATCCTAAGGGCCAGACTGCTTCAGCACTGAACACGATGAGTGGTATGTCGGCCTTCTGCAGATCTGCCTTATCAAGCTTGAGCTTTTTAAAAGCATCATAGTATAGAATCTCTGTTGAGCTGCCCTGGTCAACTAGGATTCTCTCCGTGTTGAGGGTGCCGAGGAGCAGCGTGATCACCAATGCATCGTTGTGGGGGTGTGCTACCCCCTCCAAATCCTTATCTGAAAAGGATATAACCATTTCTACCTTAGTCTCGGGCTCTTTCCGCTTCTGCCCGAGGTGTTGAACGTGATGTTCGTGCCCGTCTCGGCGTCGCTGAAGCCGTATTTCCTTCTTATCTGGAACCGGAGTTGCCGCGTGTATGACATGTACGGTCCCGGTTATCGTCGCCTCTTCCTCAGAGGATTCGGTTTCCATTGGTTCTGGCTGAGCTGTTGGTTGCCTCTGCTCGGCCACAAAACGTCGAAGGTGCCCGGCTTCAACTAATTCCTCTAGGAATCGTTTAAGCGCCTTGCACTTCTCTGTGATATGGCCATTGTTGCGGTGATAGCTGCACCAATCCCTGTTCGGGTCGCGCTTCACTGGCTCTCCCGATCCTACTGGCCACTTCCAAAAAGGCTCATTCTTCAAAGGCCAGATCAGCTTGAAGATCGGGCTATTAAAAACCGTACGTATCGCCCTATACGCCTGGGGTCCAGGTGGTTTTCGCTCCTTTGTTACCTGTGCTACCTCAGCCACCTCAGTTCTTGGCCTCTTTGCCACAGGTTCTATAACCGCACTCCTATGTGCCTTTCCAGCTGGCCGATCCTTGTCTCGGCGGATCTCATCCTCAAACTTGGCATATTTCTCGACCCTACTCATCATGTCGGCAATGGTACTCGGGGGATCAATGGTGAGAGACTCCCTCAGCCGATCTCGGTATGACAAACCTAGCCTGAAAGATTCTACGGCATAGACCTCTGTACAGTCCCCGATCTTGTTATAGGTCGCCCAATATCTGCTGGCGTACTGTCTGAGATCTTCTTCTGGTCCTTTTCTCAAGGCCAAAAGCGTGTTCACGTACTTCTTTTGTGCTCGGTTAGCCACAAAGCTCTTGAGGAACTGGTCTGCTAGTTGCCTCCAGCTTGCAATTGATCTCGGCGGCAGGGCCTGAAACCAATTCAGGGCTGTCTCGCCCAGGCTCAAGGAAAAAACCTTGCAGTAAAGGCTGTCATGGCCCACGTAGATCATCATGGAGTTCACGAATCCTTTGATGTGAGTCATCGGATCTGTTCATCCATTATAAATGGTAAATTTTGGAGGGACAAACTTTCTAGGTAAGTCCTCCGTCTCAATCTGTACTGACAGTGGTGATACTGCCAGCTGCTGCAGCTCCTTGTGGTTCTCATCATCCTCTGGGCGGTTGAATCCCAATTGCTGATTCAACTACGCTCTCATGTCGGTCACGGGTGCCACTGGTGGCAAAGTCTGATGTGGGAGCCCCTGCTGAACATCTGGGGGCATCCCTGCCCGTTGATTCAACCATTCCCTCATGTCAGGAAGTGGCTATGCTGGAGGTAATCCGCCCAGATTTGACGGTGCCCCAGCCTGATTCTCCCCTCCTCGGGGCCTCCAACTCGGTTCCTGTCGGCTATCTTGCCGAGACGGCCCAGTTTCGGAACGCTCGTCACGCCCAGACATTGACTGGCAGGCTGGATTTCTATGCTTGCGGAGAGTTCGGTTTTCCCTCTCCATGCGTCGTATGTAACGCCTCATGTCTTCTATCTCTTGATCCCTCCTCCGGATTCGATCAGCATTATTATATTCCTCGTCTCGGCGAGACCCTTCATGAGTTCGGGATTCTCTCCCTCCCTCGTTCCGGGTTTGAGTTTGGGACCTGTCCCTATTTCTTGATCGTTCCGCTTCTCGCAGATGATCAGGACGCTGCTCCAGAGACAGTGATGGCAATGTGGTTGGTAGTGCAGGAGCTACCGGTGCGTTGGTAGACAATGGGACGGCAGGGGGCAGCACCTGTTCTCCAGGTTGCTCCCCTACCATTTTAGGGGGTTGAACCCTAGGAACTTCTCTCCCAGGACCCCTGGACTTGTGTGGAACTGGAGGGGGGGATTTAGACCTTTCTTTGCCATCGCGCTCCCTCCCCTGATCTCTTCTTGGTGTTTCAGCCATGGGTCTCTAGCTTTCGCACAGACGGCGCCAATTGTAAGAGGGTAGATTTTCTCAATCAAGGCGGAAAACTAGGAGCCCACTATCCAGCTGAAACCAATGCTCTCAATATGGGTGGACCTGTGATCTGCAAAACAATAATCTGTCAAGGAGCCCTCTGCCGCTGTGGCAGGAAGACACTCCGATGATTAAGTCAGGCCAAAAGCTCACAGGAATAATAACTCAAGCTAATATTCTCTATTAGCAAGCGAAACTATGCACTACTTAGAATGTACCTTTTTTTGTTGATCTGGAGCTTTATTTATAGACTTTCTCTTTAGTCCTAATTCTCTTAGGACACTAATTGGAGTGAAGTGTCTTCTGATTGGCCACTAATGAGATAACTCTCTGTCAAGTAGTTATCTTCTATCATTAGAGTTTCATTCAATTAATACTTCTCATATTAATTAAATTGGCCATGGATTTCTCATCCATATCTGTTTGAACCGAATCCCGACTTATCCAGGATTCTATCTTATCTTGGATAAACGGTTGCTTATTGCCTTTCTCGGGCTGCCCGTAGTTCGGTCCGACCTTATATGTTCGGCAAGACATGAATCCGCCTTTCTCAGGTCGGCATTGCTCAACACTTGATTCTATCATCCTGATTTATGCATGGTCGGCACTCCTCGTGTCGGCCATTCCTTCACGTGATCGGCACGTGCTTCTGGATGTATCCTCTGAGTTCGGCCGAACTCCGAACTTACTCGGGGGGGTTAAATATATTTTTTCGATTACACTTTTACCCTCGTCAAATACCTTTCTCATTATCACTTCTAATAATAATGTCGTCTACGTAGGTGATCAACAATATTCTCCCTTGGTCAAATGCGAGAGAAAATACAAAATGATCAAAATGGCAGCGCTTCATACCAAACCGAAGGACAACATCACTGAACTTGTCAAACCAAGCCTTGGAGATTGTTTTAGCCCATAGAGAGTTTTTCGAAGGCGACATACCTGAGAGGACTCGCCCTGAGCAACAAACCCGGGTGGTTGCTCCATATAAACTTTTTCAGCGAGGTCACCGTGTAAGAAGACATTTTGGACATCGAACTGAAAAAGAAACCAGCCAAGATTACCTGCAAGAGAAATAAGAAGACGAACCATGCCGAGCTTGGCAACTGGGGAGAAAGTTTTGGCATAGTCGACACCATAAGTCTGAGTGTAGTCCTTAGCCACAAGGCGAGCTTTATAGGGCTCAACAGTCCCATTAGAATCATACTTGACAGTGAACACCCAACAGTAGACTTTCCAGGCGAAAGAGATACCAATGTCCAAGTATGATTGGTATGAAGAGTAGTCATCTCCTTCTCTTTAGCAGTCCACCACTTAGAAATAGACAGGACCTCCTGAACAGTGTTAGGAACAGAAATAGAGAAAACAGAACTAGAAAAAGTATGGAGAAATGATGAAAGATGATCATAAGAAACAAACTGAGTAAGGGGGTGAGAAGTAGTACACTTGCGAATACATTTGTGGAGGGCAATGGGAAAAGAAGCGGGAGAAAGAGAGGGTGGAGCAAGAGACAATAGCGAAGGAGGATCTTCGAGCGGAGGAGAGGGGTCAACGGGTGGAAATGGAGCCAAAGAACTTTTGGGATGACAAGCATAGACCTGAAAGGGTGGTGAAGAGGGCGAGGTAGGTAGAGGAAAGGGTTCCGAAATAGGCAGGGGAATTGGCAAATCCTCAAAAGAAGACAGGAACCTGCAAAATAGGAAATAGACTCATGGAAAGTTAACATCAACACACATAAACTAACGACAAAGGGTGGGTGAAATAACATTTGTAACCTTTTTTAGTGTGGGAATAGCCAAAAAACACACACTTGGTGGATTGGGCATCAAGTTTATCCCGATCAGGATCCAGGACATGAACATAATATTTGCACCCATAAATCCTAGGAGGAAGGGAGTAAAGTGGGCGAACAAGACATAGTAAAATATATGGTATTTGTCTACCTAAGATGGGTGACAGCATCCGATTAATAAGATAACCGGTAGTAAGGACTGCATCACTCCAATAAGATTTGAGAACATGCATGTGCAACAAAAAAGCACGGGTGACTTTCAATATGTGGCCCAATTTGCTTTCGACAACTCTATTTTGCTGTGGAGTCCGAGTGCAAGAGAACTGATGCAAAATCCCATGTGCATCCAAAAACTGTGATAAAGATTGATGAAAATATTCATGAGCATTACCAGGCCGAAATAGGCGAATAGGCACACCAAACTGTATTTTTATTTTCTCATAAAATAATTTAAAGATGGAGTACAACTCAGACAGGTGTTGCATAAGATAAATATAAGTAGTACAAGAATAATCATCAATAAATATCATAAAATACTGAAAGTGAAAACGTGACGGGACATGCATAGGACCCCAAACATCTGAATGAACCAAATGAAAAGGACTCGACACAGGACACCCTTCTCGTGGGGAGAAAGAAACACGACAATGTTTGCTAAACTCACAAGCTTCACAAGAAAGTGACTCGACACGGCTACATGAAGGGACCAGTCGTTTAAGGGTGGAAAGCGACGGATGGCCAAGGCGACATGGGGTTGATAAGGTGAAACGGTGGATTGAAAGGCAATGGAGGGAGACGGCTCACCATCCAAAAATAGTATAGGCCACTGCGTTCAACACCGCCACCAATCTTCGTCTTCGTCCTAAGATCCTAAAAGATACAAGAATCAGAGAAAAAAGTGACTGAGCAGTTTAAAGATTTGATAATTTCACTCATAAACATAAGACTAAAAGGAAAGAGATAAACATATAAAATAGAGTCTAAACAAAGAGAAGAATTTAAAGTAACCGAACCCAAACTAGCAATAGGAGTAGTTGAGCCATCAGCTAAAGTGACACGAGAAGATGTCCTAATGGGATGACAATCACATAAGACAGTAGGAGCACCAGTCATATGATCAGAAGTCTCAAAGTCAATGACCTAAAGAGATTTGGAAGCAACGTAAGCAGAAGGTGGACTTTCCTGAGCAAGTGTAACAATGGAGGCAAATGTCAGGTGAGAAGTCTGAGTAGACTGATATTGCTGAAATTGTTGATACTCTTCCTCTGGAATAATAACTACACGAGGGGCGATAATGGAAGAATACTACATACTATCATCTTTACAAACTGTGACCTAGTGAGCAGAAGGGCGACCATGGAGATCCCAACAATAGTCAATAGTATGATTATCAACATTGCCCCAAATGCAGTGACGAGACACCTGCTCACGACCTCGGCCACCTCCTCCAAGTGAGCAACCTCCATGGCCAGAATGACAACCAAAATTGCATCCCAAATCATGACCAAAACTACCACAACTGAATCTCCCTCTGTCGGAATCACTACTGAAAGTACCATGGCTAACTCCCCCGGACGTCAAGCCACCACAAATGTAACCACCATGGAAAATGGTAGTGACTAATGCAGAATAGTCAAAAGGTAACTAAGAGCTGGAAGCGGACTTGCTGTCGAAAATGGTGGCCTGACGTATATGGCCGAAAACCTCACCAAGAGAGGGTAAGATCCAGTCGCCCAGAAGTTGCGAAAGAACGGAATCATAGGTAGGAGAATGTAAACTGGATAGAAAGCGAGCAACAAACAGTGACTGTCGCTGACACTCCATAGCCTGAATGTTGGCATAAATAGGGTCAGCGATCTTGATCTTCTCACATCGACTACAAAATCGAGCATAATGAGATTCCAAAATCTGTGTGCCCATGGTCAGAAAAAAAAATGCCTGATCAAGTTCATGTGTCTGTCGAAGATTGTTAACCCTATAATAGATCTCCTGAGTTTGTTTCCATACTTGCTTGGTTGTAGACAAAAAACATCGAAAGACCACTAATATGTGATTCTTTACTATTCCATAGATTTTCAGTCCGAAAACAGTGGGCTGGTTTTGGCAAAAGGATCATCAAGGAGCCATTATGAGTTTGAATTGCCTTAAAATAGAGCTCAACAACTTTAACCCAAAGTGCATAATTTTTACATTCAAAAGGATAGAGGTAATAGAGTGCGTATTACGAAACCGAGAATAACTAGCAGTAGTAGGGGTGACAGTGGAGGTAGCAGACTCAAACGCCCGTTCAGATTCCTGGTCAGACATTGTACCAAGGATAATGAAGCAACCAGCAAAAAAAAAATGAAAGGAACTAGTATATATTAAAAAACAACCAATGACAGCCTCAAGCAAGTAACTAAATAAGTGGGGATAAAATCATACCAATTGAGCAGAATAGGCAGATCCGATAAAAAATAGAGCATACAAATTGTAACAATCAATCGCAGGGCGCAACGAACAAAAGATTGGATCTACCACCAATAGCGGAAGTGAATATATCTAATCTAGGAGAGCAGCACCTACGATAGAGAGAAGCAACTGCACTAGGAACAGAGAGCAACAAACCACAGCATAGTCACCATAAGGGCAGCAGCAAAGCGCGGCAGCAGGAGCAACAGCAAAGGGTGGCAACAGGAGCAACAACAGAGGGTGGCAACAGGAGCAACAAAAGGGGCAGCAAAGGGTGGTAACAGGAGCAGCGGAAGAGCAGCAACAAGGGCAGTAGAAGAGCAGCAGAGGGTGGCTACAGGTGCTAGCTGAGAGCAGCAGTGGTTGGTAGCTAGGGCAGCAAGAGCTGGCTGCAATAGTGGCTGGCGACTAGGTCAACAGGTGACTAAGATAGTGGTGGCTGATGGCTAATTAGGGTTAGGGTTTATGGTGATTTAGGGTTTATAGGAGTTTAGGGTTAGGGTTAGGGTTAGGGTTTATGGTGGAATCAGAACCCGCTCTGATACCATGTTATTTATATAAAGTACATAGACTACAAATTTCCTCACATAACTAATATGAGACTAAACAAACTACTTTATTCTAATATTCTAACACTAAGGACAAAAAAAATGTCACTAAAATGAGTATGGGAAAATGACCTTCCATGAATAATTTCTAAGCTACACCAGAGCTTGTAGAGAGTTCCCACACAGCTAGCTTAAGCTATCCGTACTCCTGCTTCTGATGAATTTGACAGTGTTGAGGGCAAAAACACACACACACTCATAATATAAAAAAACAATATATGAAAAGACTTAGAATTATTCTATTCTCACTCATAATAAAAATACTAGATTACATGCTAATTTATACTAGCCATAAAATGTAACCCTACGCCTAATAAACAATCATAAAACTCCATTATTTTCATAACCACAAAATAAACACACAATTACTTTGTGTAACTCCCACTACTACGATTCTTGAAATACATGGCTCTTGAAATACTAATTAAAATATAACTCCCAAATACATAAAAATAAAATTTATTTTCCAACACACCCTTTTAAACTTATTTTTTATTACTCCAACCATATATACTCCTTAATTTGCGAAAAACATGTTTTTTGAGGGGTTTGGTGAATAATATCAGCAATTTAATCTTGTGATTTTACAAACTTGAGTTTCACCTTCTTTTTAGACACACACTCCCGATTGAAATGATATTTCGTGTCGATGTGCTTGCTACGATCATGAAACACCGAATTCTTGGTCAAAGCTAATGTCGATTTGTTGTTGATGTAAATCTCCGTTGGTTCCTCTTGAGGCAAGTGGAGCTCCTTCAACAAATTTCTAAGCCAAATAACTTGACAAACACAAGATATTGCCACAACATATTCAACTTCACAAGTAGAGAGTGTAACAATAGGTTACTTCTTTGAACTCCGTGCAAACATTGTCTCTCCAATGAAAAAGACGACTTTGGTTGTACTTTTTCTAATATCTAAATTTCCGGCCCAATCGCTATCACAATAACCCACTAGCTTGAAATCGTTAGGACAAGAATACGTCAACCCAAAATCAAGAGTACCTTGAAGTTAACGTAGTGTCTTTTTCGTCGCTTTAAAATGAGTCATAAAGTAGAATTAACTTTTTCACAATTTTTAAATTTGAACAATTTCATTCCAACCTCAACGGGCGTGCCCACCGACTTGCAATCTTCAATCTTGAAATTTTTTAGAATTTTCTTAGCATAACTTTCTTGAGATGTAAAAATATCTCCGTTCATTTGCTTCACCTCAATGCCAAGGTAATAAGCCATGAACCCAATATCCGTTATCTCAAATTCTTTAGATATTGCTTTTATTTAATTCTTGAAGCATCTTGGGATTATTTCCTGTGAAAATCAAATCATCCATATACAAGCAAGCATAAAATACATTCCCATTTTCATTCACTCTTACATAAAGAGCATGTTCGTGGGGACACTTGGTAAAACCATGAGCTTTAAAATAGTTATCAAGTCTACTATTCTAAGCCCTTGGTTCTTAATTCAATCCATAGAGTGTCTTGTTCAATTTCTACACTTCATTTTTATGATTTTTCACACAATATCACATGGGTTGGTCAACATATACCTCCTCGAACCATTCAAAAAAGTGAATTTCACATCAATTTGATGTATGTTCCAACCATTCGTAGCACCCAAAGAAATAATTAATCGAACGGTTTCCAAATGGGGAACGAGGGCAAATACCTCACTATAATTAATACCTTGTCTTTGTTTGTAACCTTTTGCCACCATCCTAGTTTTGTACCATTCAACTTCTCCTTTAGCATTTCTCTTTATTTTGGACACCCATTTGAATCCAATTGCTCTTTGACCTCTCAAAGCATTGTGAGATCCCATGTACCATTTCTTTCAATTGCTTGAATCTCCTCATACATTGCATCTCTCCATCTTTTGTCTTGTACCGCTTTCTCAAAATCTATAGGTTCACTATCAGAAAAGAGACAAAAAAAATGTCAAATCACTAATTATTGGAGTCACCTCTTCCGTAGTGTCATACATATCTTAAAGGCTTCTCATACGAGATAGTCTTGCATTTGAACCCGGTTCGGATAATGAAGGACTTGCTTGTCATGAGTTGGACCCGGTGGTGACAGTAAGGGAGAGATTGGCTCCAACAAGGGGTAGCGACTGTTTATTAAAAACACAGGACAAAAGTCCATTGGTTGAATTCGGGACCTTACGATAGGTTTTGACTTTATTTATACTACAAACAAATTAAGATAAAAAATATCAAATAGATCCTTAAATTTACTTAAGATCTGCAAGGAGCCGTATGAGGTGAATCCTGGCAACACAAGCAAGCAATCACACACAGCCATTTGTAAATATAAAGACACACTTTTAGTACTTTTTGAACCTTTAACATGTTTCTACGAAATCGCATTGGGGTATCCCTTTTTAGATTGCAAATGTTTTTCATTATATCTTATATATAGAGTTAAGATCCTGTTAGAATATTCTAATTATATTTTATAAATATTCTGGCTACTTTCGGTTATTTTTTTCCACGCCAAAATAGGATCTAACACAAGCAAACGATCACACACAGCTAGATCCTTTACTCCGACAGCATCTAGGGTTCCTCGAACAATGTGATATCTCACACCGGGTAAATTCTTAACCCTTCCCCCTCTTACTAAGACCACAGAATGTTCTTATCTATCCAGCCATGAGGTAGATTCGCAATTATTCCTCAAATATGAAAATAATTATGCATCATTCGTGCACTGCCCTTTCGAATGAGTTTCAAAGATAAAAAGCTTGTAACCTTTGGTTCTTGAATCATACCTTGTGAAGACAAATTTCTCACTCTTGTCATTTAACTTGGTCTGCTTCTTATCCGCTACATAAGCATAAGCAATACTCAAAACATACGTAAATAAGAGACACTTGACTTGAATCCTCCCCATTCTTTTTGTGGTATTTTGTTCTGAACACTTCGAGTAGGACATCTTCTTGCTCTTCAACAATCAACAGCTTTCACCCAAAATTCCTTTGACATTTTCTTGCTCTTTAACATACACCAAGGCATATTGAGAACGGTTTGGTTTCTCCTTTCGCCAACCCCATTTTGTTGAGGTGATCTTGAAAACGTTAGAGGATGAAGAATACCATTTTCTTCGCAGCACTTTTTGAATTCATTTGATGTGAATTCACCACCTCTAACGGATCTTATTACCTTGATTTCATAGCCACTTTGTTTTTCAACAAAAGTCTTGAATTTTTTTAAAATTCCAAACACTTCAGATTTTTCCTTGAGAAAATAAACGCACTTTTTTTGGGCTAAAATCATCAATAATATCGATTTTTACCATTTGATGATGGATTGATAAGCCCACAAACATCGGACTGAATAATCCCTTTTTTGTTTGTTTTTTTAATCCAAATTTGGGGTGGTGCGACTATATAATTCTTGTCAGATTTAAATATCATAAAATGCATGAATAGTTTTTTATTCTAAATAGAACTTATTCGCTCTTGAAATGACTTCTTTTGGAAAACTTCTTCTTACTTTCCAAAAAGACATCATTCACAAAGATGATATGGGTGGTCAATGGAAGGTAGTCTATTCACTATCTTATTCTTAGAGAGCGCCGTTAGTCCTCCAAAATTCAAGTGCCCAAAACATAGATGACACAACCAAGAGATATCCTTAACACTGTTCTTCAAACATTTAGCCTCATTATTTTGAAGTTTGAGCAAAAACATCCGGTTTCTTGTTATGGATACTTTATCAATCAAAATTTCATCATTATTTCTTATTAAAAGACTATGATCTCTCATAAAAATATCATAACTTTTTGCTAAAAGTTGCCCCAAATTCAAAATATTATTTTTCATGTTGGGCACATAAAAAACATTAGAAATTATTTTGTGCCACCTGTAACACCCCGTAATTTTATAGTACGTTCAAATTTATATAATAATCATTCACGCAGCGAAATAAAATTTTAATTTAAAAGTAAAGGCCCAATTCTCAATAATTTTATTAATTATCGGCAAAACAACTGATCCAAAATTTAGTTCAATAAATGGTTTTGAAATTAACAATTCAAGTCATAATTCTCATTAAATAAAACCAACTGAAAGGACACCATACGTTACACCATCAAACTGTTACTGGTATAGCCATGGCTCTGGTATATTATTTTCATCCAATTCAGTCTCTTGGAATGCTCAGTCATGTTCCCTATCGACCTGTTTTTTCAAAACCTGGCGTGAAATGCCAGGGGCCACGAAGTAGCTCCAAATGAGTGATTAACAGTCAGTAGAAAATATCTAACCTTACCCCTACTGACAAATAAACATACATGATAATATTTCCATACAGCATGCGAAGAATAATAAACGAACAGAGAATCTGCAATATCATGCATAAATATGCGTATGCAATGTCGTGCATAAACCTTTCCGCATTGAATATCTTTTTATTATTATTATCTCCACACCGGGGTCTCGCAATCCCCTTCATTGGTATCGCAGCATCGGAGTCTCGCAATCCTCCTTAGCCAAATTACAATCTCAGGGTCTCACAATCCACTTCATCGATATCACAATACCGGGGTCTCGCAATCCCCCATAATCCACCACAACTCCAAATCGTTCTGATTATCACTCATTATCGCAACAATGAGATCATCTAAACCTGCCGTTCAATTAATCTTCCAATTTCCATGCATGCATGCACAATGCTCATCTGTCATGCTCAACATGCAATATAAAATTTCATCATGTGATTTCAATTAAACATGCAACAAGCATAAATTAAAATCACTAAAATCATGCGAGATCATCAACATCGATCAAATCTAGGTCACATACAATGCTCGTGGGTCCTAGCATACAAATCGGTCTCAACAAGTAATAGTCATTTACTTGATCAACTAAATTAAATTAAATCACGAATCAGCAGATATAATAAATACACAGCATTCATATGGTTCAGACCCCATCCTATTCTGACACCTAATATTTATTAAATTCTTAACTTGATTAATCCACGCAATCGAATACACATAATTATTTCAATAATTAATTATTAAACATTCGATTCCTATTCTCTACTCAATCTTCTAATACAAGATAAATCTACTCATAAGTCACATATATATGTAGGGTTTGGTCCGAAATTTCCTATCTCGATCCGACGAATAAAGTATTGCCAACAAAACTCAAAAGCCAAATACCGCACCGAGATCCGATTATCGCAACACTATATAAAAAATCAAGACCATTCATTAAATACTAATAATAATAAAAAAATAGTGTACACTTATAAATATTAGAATAATTAGATACTTTAACTATGATATATATATATATATATATATATATATATAATAACAAAGTGATGTAGTAATTATTGACTACTCCAGGAAAGAATAAAATAAATAAATAAATAAAATTAGAACACAAACAATGGAAGGATCCACTGTTGTGAGAGGGAGGGAGGAGAGAGAGAGTACCGGGAGAGAGTGGGAGAGAGAGAAGAGAGAGAAGCTGAGAGAGAGAAAAGAGGGAGAGAGAAGGGAGAGAAAAAAGAGTACGGAAGGGAGAAGAGAGAGAAAGGAGGGAGAGAGAAGAGAGAGAGAAAGAAGAAAAAAGAAAAGAAAGAAAACGCGCGTTCAACTCTAAAAAGAATTACAAAACGTGAGATTTTGAGATACCTCACAAATCAATATGCGCGGAGGAAGTTTGGACGACAAAAAAATGAATAAAGGGTTGAATAGGGGCTGTATAAATAGACTACAGAATTGGTGCTCAAATAGGATACAAATCGAAATGGTATTATTTAAATTAGGCTATTACCAAAATATAAAAATATACCAAATCGAAATCTTTTAAAAAATTATGGAAACTGTATATTCTATTACGATCTTACCAAAATAATAAAATACCCTTCCCTATCTGAAGGTTCAATGAACCAGGACGGTTCGAATACAAAATACCAATTAAATTTAAAAAAATAAAAGTTACTAATAAATTAATTAATTAATTAATTATTCGAAAAATATCAATAAAATAATTAAGTAATTATTACTAATTTAGAAAAATATCGGGTCGTTACAAACTATCCCCCTTAAACAAATTTCGTCCTCGAAATTCGGAAGGTTACCTCACTCGACGAACAAACTCGGATAGTTGACCCTCATCGCGTCTTCTCGTTCTCAAGTTGACTCTTGCAGTCCATGGTGACGCCATAGAATTTTGAGTAATGTGAACTTGTTTCCTCGTAGTTTCTTCTTCTGTCGGTCTAGTATTTGAATAGCCTGCTCCCAAAATGTCGCATCCTCGTCCAACGTAAGCTCCTTCCAGTTGAGTATATGCTCGGGGTGCACTGTATACTTTCTTAGCATTGACACGTAGAACACGTTTTGGACTGTAGACAGTTGCGGCGGTAAAGCAGTACGATAAGCCACTTCCCCCACTCGTTCTAACACCTCAAATGGCCCAATGAATCTAGGTGATAGTTTACCCTTCTTGCCAAGCCGAATAAGTTCTCGTTGCAGTTGGATCTTCAAAAACTCAAGGTCTCCAACATTGAATGCTAGAGGTCGATTCCTTTTGTCAACGTAGCTCTTCTGTCGAATCTAGGCTGTCAAAAGTCGTTGTTTGATGAGTTGAATCTTCTCCGTTGTTTCGCGAACTATGTCTGGTCCGATAAAGCTAGTCTCTCCTACGCTGTCCAACACATAGGTGATTGGCAAGGTCTTCCATATAGTGCTTCGAAAGGTGCCATCCCAATACTTGTCTGAAAACTGTTGTTGTAAACAAATTCAACTAGAGGTAGATGTCGTTCTCAACTTTTCGTGAAGTCCAAGACAGAGACTATAAGCGTGTCTTCCAAATTTTGAATCGTTGCTCAGATTGTCTGTCGATCAACGATGACCCAGATAGCATCGTTCTTCTTTACGGATTAGAATAAACCCATTACAAAGTCTATATCTTGGTACATCTTGTTAATCTCTGGTTGTATGAAAAAATTCTATCTATGGAATTCCTTTAGCACTGATTCCCATAGAGTCCCAAAATCTGGTACAAATACCCTTCTTTGAACTCTCAAACTTCCATCTTCGTGTATAGTCCAACCTACTAGATTGACTCTTGGAGTCAAACAATACTTGAAGAAATTTGTATTTTGATCAAGTGACTGCGCCTTCAATATCTCCCGATGTAGCGTTACGGTAACCTTCACGGTACAAAGCAAAGTGTCCGACTTCGATGTAGACGGCTTCAAACTAAACTCATTGAGAGCTTTCATCATCTTCCACTCCTGAACTGCTATAGCTGCTACCATTCCTCTATACTCGCAGCTAAGAGTGTCCTCCACGACGTTAGCCTTCTCTAGATGATATGACAGGGTGAAACTGCAGTACTCTAAATATTCCATCCAACTTCTCTGTTGCATGTTCAAGTCCTTCTGAGTGAAAAGATACTTCAGGCTCTTATGATTCGTGAAAATCTTGAACTTCTCCCCGTAGAAGTCACGCCTCAAAGTCTTCAATGTAAATACCACTACTGCTAACTCCAAATCGTTAGTAGGGTAGTTCTTCTCGTGTGGCTTCAACTGTCTCGAAGCATAGGCAACCACTCGTCATTTCTATATCAAAACTCCTCCTAGACCTTCTCCCGAAGCGTCACAAGAATTTTCATATCCTTCGTTCCTCGTCTAAATCACCAATATCGGCGCAGTAGTCAACCTTCTCTTCAGTTCCAGAAAAAAAAAAAAGCTTGCTTGCATGCCTTGTTCCACACAAACTTGACCCCTTCTGACTCAACTGTGTCATTGGCCTTTCCAACTCAGAGAAGTCTTCAATGAACCTTTTTTAGTAGCCTGTCAGTCCCAAGAAACTCCGAACTTCAAATACTATCCTAAGTTGTTTCCAATACGGAACTACTTTCACCTTACTAGAATCCACGACAATTCCTGATTTTGAAACGACGTGCCCAAGGAACTTTGCCTCCTTTAACCAAAATTCACACTTACTCACCTTAGCGTACAACTAGTCATCTCCCACCACTTGCAAGACTACCCTGAAATTCTTTTCATGCTCATCCTCCGACGGCGAGTAGAACACTATGTCATCGATAAACACCACCACAAACTAGTCCAAAAATGGTGTAAAAATCCTATTCATAAAACTAACAAAGACAGTTGGTGTATGGGACAACCCAAACAGCATCACTACAAACTCATAAAGTACTTATCGAGTTCTAAACACAGTCTTCGAGGTATTTTCATCTCTGACTCGTGGCTGATGATAACCTGACCATACGTTAAACTTCGAATAACATCTAGGTTCTCGTAGCTGGTCAAACAGATTGTCGATCCTTAGTAACGAGTAGCGGTTCGTGATCGTACCCCACTCAATTGTCAATAGTCAATACATAATCTCAAGGTTTCATCCTTCTTCTTAACAAATAATGTGCTCCCCATGGAAAAGTACGGACTAAACCCTTATCCAACACCCTTGCAACTGAACCTTCAATTCTCTTACCTTGGTGGTGCCATCCGGTGCGGTGCCATTAAAATTGGGTCAGTCCCAGATTGCAACTCAATAATAAAGTCTACCGCTATGTGTGGAAAGACATTAGTGTACTTGCGCACGACTCTAATCAGATCCAACTCCTTGCGGTCCTCCTCAACAACATCAAGCTTGCTATCCAATCGGTTAGGTTCCGACGCACTCTCGATCTTTCGGTAGTACAAGAGGGGTCTTATCTATCCCCCTTAAACAAGAACCTTGTCCCACTAACAGCGATTGCAGTCACCCACTTCTGGTGGCAATCTACCAACGCTCGATGCGCAGACAACCAATCCATCCCAAAACTCACATCAAAATCCCATATAATCAATCCTTTGTAAATCACACGACAAATGCAAATTGGACACCTCTAACTCGCACTCCTAACACGTAAGACCCATTGATGCCTGAACTCCCAAAAGTGTCCCTATACTAAACGTCTTCCTAAATTGTTTACGAAATAAATCGGTAGTTGTTGCCTCTGAACTTTGAAATGATTGATGTGTTATAAGCAGGTCCACGCGATTTGGCATTCTACATGCTAGTAGCAAGATTGCGAAGCATTCGTGCGAAGTTGTTCACTGTTGGGTCAAACCTAGCATTCGCATTCATAGGTGGCAACGGCAGTGTGCCTATCGTACCTATGTTGTGGTGCGGAGTAGTCGAAGGCGCATTATTGACGTTAATAGGCCCCCGTGCATAAACTAGTTATCATTTACTAAAAATAAGACTAAGCGTCCATGACTAACCTCTTATAGTTTGAGTCTAATAGACATGACTCAACAAAACTAATAGCAATCCATGCATCAAAATGAATAGGTAACACAAGTAAGCCAAAACTAACGCCTCGTGACTTTAACAACGAGCTCTATAAGTATAAGATAAATCATAATCTCTGTCAATTCAAATATGTATAGTTTTTTTTTTCAAGAATTTAACTTATTTTGGTGACAACACATTCGAAGACATAGATAACTATCTAAGTCACTCGCTAAACAACTAAGCTACTCAAACCCAAAGTCTCTAGGTTCTTAACCTGGGCTCTGATACCAAGTGTAACGCCCCGTAATTTTACGGTACGTTAAAATTTATATAATAATCATTTACGCAGCGGAATAAAATTTTAATTTAAAAGTAAAGGCCCAATTCTCAATAATTTTATTAATTATCAGCAAAACAACCGATCCAAAATTTAGTTCAATAAATGGTTTTGAAACTAACAATTCAAGTCATAATTCTCATTAAATAAAACCAACTGAAAGGACACCCTACGTTACACCATCAAACTGTTACTGGTATAGCCATGGCTCTGGTATATTATTTTCATCCAATTCAGTCTCTTAGAATGCTGAGTCATGTTCCCCATCGACCTGTTTTTCAAAACCTGGCGTGAAATGCCAAGGGCCACGAAGTAGCTCCAAATGAGTGATTAACACTCAGTAGAAAATATCTAACCTTACCCCTACTTACAAATAAACATACATGATAATATTTCCATATAGCATGCGAAGAATAATAAACGAACAGAGAATCTGCAATATCATGCATAAATATGCGTATGCAATGTCGTGCATAAAGTTTTCGCATTGAGTATCTTTTTATTATTATTATCTCCACACCGGGGTCTCGCAATCCCCCATATCAAAAGTACAACCTGAGGATCTCGCAATCTCCTTCATTGGTATCGCAGCATCGGAGTCTCGCAATCCTCCTTAGCCAAATTATAATCTTAGGGTCTCGCAATCTCCTTCATCGATATCACAATACCGGGGTCTCGCAATCCCCCATAATCCACCACAACTCCAAATTGTTCTGATTATCACTCATTATCGCAACAATGAGATCATCTAACCCTACCGTTCAATTAATCTTCCAATTTCCATGCATGCATGCACAATGCTCATCCGTCATGCTCAACATGCAATATAAAATTTCATCATGTGATTTCAATTAAACATGCAACAAGCATAAATTAAAATCACTAAAATCATGCGAGATCATCAACATCGATCAAATCTAGGTCACATACAACGCTCGTGGGTCCTAGCATACAAATCGGTCTCAACAAGTAATAGTCCTTTACTTGATCAACTAAATTAAATTAAATCACGAATCAGCACATATAATAAATACACAGCATTCATATGGTTCAGACCCCATCCTAATCTGACACCTAATATTTATTAAATTCTTAACTTGATTAATCCACACAATCGAATACACATAATTATTTCAATAATTAATTATTAAACATTCGATTCCTATTCTCTACTCAATCTTCTAATACAAGATAAATCTACTCATAAGTCACATATATATGTAGGGTTCGGTCTGAAATTTCCTATCTCGATCCAACGAATAAAGTATTGCCAACAAAACTCACAAGCCAAATACCGCACCGAGATCCTATTATCGCAATAGTATATAAAAAATCAAGACCATTCATTAAATAATAATAATAATAAAAAAATAGTGTACACTTATAAATATTAGAATAATTAGATACTTTAACCATGATATATATATATATATAATAACAAAGTGATGTAGTAATTATTGACTACTCTAGGAAAGAATAAAATAAATAAATAAATAAAATTAGAACACAAACAATGGAAGGATCCACTGTTGTGAGAGGGAGGGAGGAGAGAGAGAGTACCGGGAGAGATTGGGAGAGAGAGAAGAGAGAGAAGCCGAGAGAGAGGGAGAAAGAGAGA
Organism: Arctostaphylos glauca; assembly: GCA_019985065.2. Taxonomy (NCBI): domain Eukaryota; kingdom Viridiplantae; phylum Streptophyta; class Magnoliopsida; order Ericales; family Ericaceae; genus Arctostaphylos; species Arctostaphylos glauca. The sequence continues at coordinate 8,270,094 of JAHSPW020000004.1, forward strand.
GAGAGAAAAGAGGGAGAGAGAAGAGAGAGAAAAAAGAGTACGGGAGGGAGAAGAGAGAGAAAGGAGGGAGAGAGAAGAGAGAGAGAAAGAAGAAAAAAGAAAAGAAAGAAAACGCGCGTTCAACTCTAAAAAAATTATAAAACGTGAGATTTTGAGATACCTCACGAATCAATATGCGCGGAGGAAGTTTGGACGACAAAAAAATGAATAAAGGGTCGAATAGGGGCTATATAAATAGACTACGGAATCGGTGCTCAAATAGGATACAAATCGAAATGGTATTATTTAAATTAGGCTATTACCAAAATATAAGAATATACCAAATCGAAATCTTTGAAAAAATTATGGAAACCGTATATTCTATTACGATCTTACCAAAATAATAAAATACCCTTCCCTATCTGAAGGTTCAATGAACGTGGACGGTTCGAATACAAAATACCAATTAAATTTTAAAAAATAGAAGTTACTAATAAATAAATTAATTATTCCAAAAATATCAATAAAATAATTAAGTAATTATTACTAATTAAGTAATTATTACTAATCGTTACACCACCAATCCTTCAACTGAATCAAAATGTTACCTTTTTCTTTCACTGAAATTCGCGAAGAATCACCAAATGTGACGTTTTCGCCGACGGATTCATCAAGCTCCATGAACAAATTTTTGCTCCTACACATATGGTTGCTTACACCGGTGTCTAGATACCACAAATTCATGTCTCCCTTTTCTTCACCCTTGTATGCCATTAATAAAGTTGGCTCCACGTCTTTATGTTTGTCTTCAGCAAGGTTCACATTCTCTTCAAAAGAATCGCTTCTACATTCGGTCATATGGTGACCAAATTTATTGCAATTGTAACATTGAACTTGAAATTTATAATGTATTCTTCCAGAAAATAGAGAATTATTTCCTCTTCCTCGCCCTCTTGCGTAATAGGTATCTTGGCCTCTTTCGTTCTCGTTGAATGAATTTCTAAAATTGTTTTCTCCTCTACCACGGTCTTGTCCGCCGCGTCCTCCATGGCCACGACCACGTCCTCGACCTCGACCTCTTTGATTTTTCTCTTGACTTTCCTATTTCTCCTTGAAGGAAAGTTTTGTTTGAAGCACTTGCTTCAACGACTCTTGTTTCTTCTTGTTAAGTCATTTTTCATGGGCTAGCAACAACTTCATGAGTGCATCAACCGCCAATGTGTCTAAATCTTTAGACTCTTCAATGGCTACAACAATGTAGTCAAACTTGTTATCTAAAGAACAAAGGATTTTTTCTACCACACGATTATCCTTGAAATCTTCATCATACCTTCACAAATTATTCACAATAACCAAAATTCTTGTGAAATAATCCGAAACTAGCTCGCAATCCTTCATCTTCAAAGTTTCAAATTCACCTCTTAAAGTTTGGAGGAAAACTTTCTTCACCTTCTCAGCACCATCATGGAAAGTTTCGAGAATCACTCATACTTCCATAGAAGTGGTTGCTTCGGAAATCTTTTGCAACAAAGCATCATCCAAACACTGGTGGATGAGTGTAAGAGCTTTCTAATCCTTCTTTTTTCGCCGCCGTCAATACATCTCTTTGAGTTTGAGTCAAAGCAGTTGCATCTTATGGTTGTGTAAAGCCTGTTTCTATAAGCTCCCACAAGTCTTGCATTCCAAAAATCGCCTTAATGTAGATACGCTAATCCTCATAATTGTCTTTGGTGAACCAAGGCATTTGAAATAAAAACATTCCATTATTTGTCATCTCTCTGTCTCTCTTTGACACTAAAAGTCTAGCTCTAATACCACTTTGTTGAGAGCAAGAACACGTACACACACATACTCATAATATGAAGAAGACAATAGAGGAAAAGAATTAGAATTATTTTATTTTCACTCATAATAAAAACACTAGATTACATGCTAATTTATACTAGTCATAAAATGTAACCCTACACCTAATAAACAACCATAATATTCCATTATTTTCATAACCACAAAATAATACAAAATTACGTTGTGTAACTTTCATTACTATGACTCTTAAAATACATGGCTTTTGAAATACTAATTAAAATATAACTCCCAAATAAATAAAAATAAAATTTATTTTCCAACAGGCAGGTCAGCTGGAACATATCCCTAGATCACATGAGCATGAGATTTTATTAGGGATGTTCAGAGCCCATAACAAACGGGTTAGCTTCGGTTCTTTGTTAGGCTATGATTGTCGGCTTGTTTGCAATTTGATTGTAAAAGATGGGATGGTGACTAAGGATCCGTTTTTGCTAAAGTCGACAAGTGCTAGCCGGAGTCCGAACCCATCGAGATGCGGGTCGAGCCATGTGTTATTTTAGATTAGCGGGATGCCTCTTTCTAAAGGCATGAAGCAAACGTAAATGCACATGTCAGATTAATCAAAAAATGACTCCTCACAAATCAACGTTCCAAATTAATCGAAAAACAACTTCTCACAAATAACTGTCAGATCTAAAGTATCCGTGCCTAAAAGCACTTATCAAAATCTTAACTTCAAACTAAATTAATATCTCTTGATAAACTATTGAGTTCAACAAATCTAAGCCAACTTAACAATCTATTTTAAAAACTAATTGTAACACATGGTCTATAAAATTCGATTATCGATCATAAGAAGAATTCGACAACACTTTATAATTTTGTATTCTAGGCACCTCGCAATGTAACATGACGTCAACCTAAATGAATCACCATGTTATAGTATCGATCACCAGCGGCGGATCCAAGAATTTCATACAGGAGGGTCACTTATTTAGAACAAACATAAAAAAAATTCTCACAGTCACACTACAATATAGTAAAAGCAAATTTAGCTTAAACAATATTTACCATCAACCAAAAAAAAAGTCTAACATTAAAATATTTCAAAGCTTAGAAACATAAGCACAAAAAATAGAACACTCTCTCCTAAAAGTTTTTATAATTGACCTCAACGATTTTTCATTTTTTGAAATATTTTTTTAAAGTAACATGTAATTTTTAGAATTTTTTTGAAAACAAAATTCAAAGAACACAACCGAAAAAAATTCAAATGAGCGGTATGGGTCACCTTTTTTTTAATGCGACAGTGACAAAAGTAAAAAGAATAGCAAAATAATATGACCATTTTGCCACCTTCGTATTAAAAAAAGTGACCGACACCGCTCATCTAAACCCCTTTCGGTCGTTTTTAGATTTTATTTTGGAAAAAATTTTAAAAGTTCACTATTCACTTAAAAAAATATTTCAAGATAAACCGCAAATTTAAAATTTTAAAATAAAATTTACACAACAGGTTAGAACCCACCTATCTCAAAAAATATACCTATACCAAAAAAAAAAAAAGAAGGAATTTCTGGGGCAAGGGGGTCACGTGACCCCCATGTGCCTACACTAAATCCGCCACTATCGGTCACAATATTCAATCCTTCTTAATCCAGTCTACATAACATAACATATAATTCTATACAATTACTTTGAAACTGTAAAAGAAGTATTAGACTAAGGAAATTCGGCCTTAATCTCTAATTTTGAATTCATACTAAGCAACACAATTGAATCCAACATCGTACTCCACGGAAGGAAAAAAAAATACAGTCTTGTGAGATGATGAAGTATAATTTACTCTAATAAAAAAAAAGTTGCTCATTAAAAAATGTAGAATCAAATGAGATTTATAATAAAACTCTATTTTCTCAAGAGGCAACAAATGAGTCCAATAATAGATTAACCAGTACTCATATTGACATCCATGTACAATAGTGTTTGCCCAACAACTAACCAAACTATATAAACAGTCAAGGAAGATGAATAAAATGATGTGAAGTATTGATCAACTGAACATTTGCAGCTGTCATGCCAGGATGAGACATTCAAGTTGCTGGAGATGAAGGTTGGACTTGAGTTTCAGAATCCTTTTGGTGCTTATCATCTTCACTATAGTTTGGAGAAAATAAAAATCTAAAACACTCAATTGCAAGTTACTCAATCAAAGACACCAAGTTGAGAAAAAAATATGTAAATCATCAAAGAGGTAAATAAAACAAAGACATTTATTTCCATGAAACTCTATGGCTTAAAGGAACAGTATAGGAAATAATGAACTTGTAAGCACAGTTACTAATGGTAAAAACAATACTTCTATAGACATTCCCATCAATATTTTAGTCTCTGACAACAACAAATATGAATTCATAAAAGACAAACAATAGAAACTCAATTTAGTGTGCAAAAAGAACCTAATAAGCTTGCCATTTAGAGGGTTTGAGCTTGTGTGTGTGTGTGTTGGATTTATGGATCAATAACAATGACCACGAACTGACGAACAAGAGAAAGCATCTAATCTTATGTGGAGCACATCTAGGCTTCACATAACTACGGTGAGAATCAATAGTCTTATCTTCATGCAATTCGTAAAGATTGTTGGACAATTTTTGTAGCTTTACACATTGTAACAATTGAGGGTTCCCAGCTAAAATAAGCACTAATAGAACGTATTAGAATGAGTTCTAAATCATGTCCCAAAATACGAATGGGGCATAAAAAAAACACAAGAGAGGAAGGGTCAACCAAGTAACAATAGCGAAGCGTGAAAATCAAATGAAAAATGACATAATTGAAAGGGCCGTTTTGAAGAGAGAATTGATTCGAATGGGGCATAAATATTGGATGCACCAATAATAATAAATACCAAATATTACTTTCATAATGAAATTTCAGCTTTTAAAGGAATCAAAGATGAATGCAAGCCGTGCTTATCAAAACTCGGTACCATTTTTCATTCCTTTTTTTTACACTCACAGTAAATGTGTAGACAAAAAGATACTACTGATTTCGTTGGGGTTTAGTTAATTCATTTTGTGAAAATGGCGAAGACAATTGACTGGGATAGAGCTTTAACACCTAGATAAGTAAGCCGAACAATTGTCCTAAATAGGTGCAAGTAATTAAGTCATAAGAAAATAGAAAAAAAAGAATATCAGAACCTATGACGAATAAATTAGAATACTGGAGTAACAGATATATTCTAATTTATATTCTCATCTTAGGCTAAAGTAACTTGGTTTTAACCTTTTTGAAAAGATTAGTGCTTAATTTGAATGAACTTAATAATAGAATTTTAATAACGTTGAGTATTTTAAAAGGTATAACGATTTGAAAACCACATATCCCAGACAAAACAAGATACATCATACAAGTGGATACCCTAGGCTTACGAATAATACAAAAGAACCGAATCGTGTTACAAAAGTTAATGTTTTTATGGTCAATACTAAAAGTGATCAAGTAGAAAGAATTCAGTGGGATAGAGGGATACCACTATCGAAGAGTTACCGAGACAATAGAACTAGGATAATAGGAGAAGCTTGGCCTTAATCCCCTGTTAATTAGGACCTTGATTACTTCACAAATAGTTTGTCGCTCCAGGAAATTTCCCGGCCCCCCTCGCGAATATACGAATTGTTTGAACGGGGCTGAATAATTTCTTGATTTGTTATGCGACATTTAATGAAAATTATTTGACAGCTGGGACTTATTTAAAAACTCAGAGTCACCACTTGACATGAAATTTAGGTGTGTCAAGTCACCCTCTAAGGCCATTTTCAAAGAAGATGTCCTTAGAAAAATAATTTAATTTTAGCTCAGAAATACAATTCTGTTTATAAAAATGACTCCTTTGAAAGAAAACTGGTCTTGAAAACAGAGATGGGTTCGGGAATTTACTGTTACGAGTTGGGAAGGTGTTAGGCACCCAACATCGCCCTTTCGGTACTTTATTTTTCCAATTAATTTTATTTTATTATCCTTAGCCACATTTAATAAATATCTAGTGATTGCTGTATGATTGGATCAAAAGTGGAAACAGGTGCGGGAACAGGACCCCGGCTTATGCAACTTAGCTTTTGGTGGCAAAAAAGTTGGAACGGGTATATGTTAAACTTTGACCGAAACATGATACGCAAACTGGTATCTGCACGTCATGTTTCTATTCCCTGAGTGCCAGGTACCTTAAATCCCTGGCAGGAATTTTCAAGTTTAACAATGACCTGATTCCGTTTTATCAATGGATTATCATATTAACCTTTTTTGGTGCGTGAAAATGCCTTTCCGATAATCTTGTTTTAATTGGTTTTATTTATCTGCAATTCTTCATCCCGACAGCTACACAATCACTGACGGTCCAAATTGTAGAATTTAATAAATGTTACTTCAATCACGATAATCTGTCGTGAAAAGATAACGTGCATTGCCCGTTAAATTTTCATCCCAAAAACACTAACATGGGCTACCTATGTCACCCGCGTGTTTATGGAATTCCGAGATTATCGGGATTTTTAACCAGGTGGTATGGATAGTGTGTCAGCGTGAACTAACAGCACTATTCATATAACTTAGCTATGAAGTAACGGATTTTTTTCCTTTTATTGATTTTTCGTGAAATAAAAATAAAAAGAAAATAGCAGTATGCTAAGTAACGAATTTTTTCCTTTCATTGATTTTTTGTGAAATAATAAGAAAAAGGAAATAGCGGTATCTGTTACGGGGAGACGGGAAAGGGGTAAAAAAAAGAAAAAGTTATGGGATCTGGGAAAGGGAAGAAGTTAGAAGTTAGTCCCGACAGGGGCCAACGCAATCGAGCAATATGCCGGAGGCGTTGATTTTTGTTCTAAGAGATTTTTGTTTAAATCACAAAAAGTACATTGGCATAGGCCAACACCGACTTTTGTGATTTAAACAGGCTAAATCCAGACATTCTAGAAGTGCAGACTAGAAATTTCAGGAAACGGACTAGAAATTTCTAGAACTGCGGACTAGAGATGCAGATGCCCAATTGATATTTACATAAAAAAAAAGCAGGAAAGATAAATAAAAATGTTCTGACATTCTAGAAGTGCGGACTAGAAATTTCTAGAATCGCGGACTAGAGATGCGAACATCGGATTTTAAGCGTAGTATTTATATTAAATAAAAAAGAAAATAAAATAAATAAATAAAGGAATTAAATGAATAGAGCAGAAATTAAATAAAAAAAGACAGATATTGACATAAAGTAGGTTGTTGAAATGATACCTCGTATTAATATTCGAATCAGCTGATTACATGAAAATAAGAAAGACACGCGAACGGCTAAGTAAAACCATAACCCGACATAACACTAGGTTTTAAAGCCCTATTATCGCGAGGTATGCTAATATAATAACGCGTTCGGATCCTTCTAAATCTGGAAATAATTGGGCAGAACTTCCTCTTGTTTTTGGGCAAAAAGTCCTAGCTAAAAACCCTAATTCTAATTTATTTTGGGTATCGAATGTTCCACGACTATGGAGTCGAAAAACATTTGACAACGGAGTAATTTTTCTCTTTTTGGCTATCGGGAAAAAGTATGGGCGTCTGAAAAATTAAAAGGGGTTTCACTTCTGCGAAGGTTTTCTTCCTAAAAAAGTCTATCTGAAAATTTCCCTAAAAAGTCTCTCTGTCGAGGTTTCCTCTAAAAAAATCCTGTCTGTCTCTCTCTGTTTCCTCTCCCGAGGTTTTTCTCCCAAAAAAAATCCGTCCTATTTCCAATGCAGAGCCCTTCCTTTTATAGAGAAAATAGGGCGGTTCGTGAGAGAGCAGAGAGAGGCGGTTGAGAGAGAGGAGAGAGAGGGCCACGTGAGAGGGGGAGAGAGAGAGAGGAGAGAGAGAGAAGAGAGAGAACGGGGAGAGAGAGAGAGAGAGAGAAGTGACACGTGTCAAGAGAGGAGTGGAGAGAGAAAAGGTGAGAGAGAGAAGAGAGAGAAAGAGCCAGGGGAGGGAGAGATCGTGTGTGGGTGAGAGGGAGAGAGACCGACATGTGGTAGAGAGGGAGAAATACGCGTGGGAGGAGAGAGAAAAGGGCAGTATCTGTCAGCCCATAGGAAACGGCCACGTCAGCGTATATACCAGCGTGCGTCACACCAGATCAGAGCACCCGCCGTGCACGGCTTTCCCGCCGGACACGGCCCATGCGCCGGCCACAGCATCTCCGCCGGGCACGGCCTGGACGCCGGCGCGTGCGGCCCATGCGCGCGTGATGGCGCGTACTGCAGCTGACGTCAATCCCCTTTTTGGTAATTACAAAAATGCCACTGTGTTAAAAATGCCTTCGCACGCTATTTCTTATTTTCTGATGCCCAAACGATCTCGGATTTGACCACGCATACAGCCAATGGACTCGTGTCGTCGAGAGGATCATTTTGAGTCTAGTGTTTGATTTATGGACATGTCGGCTCGCAAACCTAACTCCCAAATAATCACCGGTACACCACTACCATTCTTTAAAATGTCATTTCTTGAGTTACCGAACTCGGATTTGACCATGGATACAGCTGATGGACTCGTATTTCTGTGTTGATCAATAACATGTGCCTCTCGATGTCTGAACATATCAGCTCATAAATTGTGCCTCTGAGACCCCGTTCTGAACAATCAAAAATTGTCGGTGTTGTCCGATTTCACCCCAATCACTGTCACTAGACTCTTGTTGTCGTACTGATCAATAGTATGAGGTTCTCATGACTTGATGAAGTGGTCTCATGAACAGTACTCCTGAACCCTGGACTGTGCAAGGGCAAAATAGTCTTTTTGTGCCCAAATTCTTTTGAACCCATTTTGATGGCATTTTTCATAATACTTTGAGCAGTGGGGGCAAAATCTGGTATCAACAGCTGCCCCTCTTTGTCTGCACTTGCCGAAGTGGAGGGTAGACAAAGAATATGAGATGCGGGATTTTGTCTCACCGCAATTGAAATTAGGTCATGCTGCTCTGTTTTGAAACTGCCATTGACGACTGCTCCTCTGAATATCCAAGATAACATCTGTGTTATCTCGAGAACTGATGTACTTGTCTTCTCTCTTTCATGCCTGTTTCCGACTTCGTGGAGGCGGCGAATTCCATTGGCATCTCCCTAACGTCCTTCGAAGAAATTCTGCCCTGAAAATGATAGCTTGGATTATTATTTGAAAACATTGAAATTTACTGGAACAAAACGATTCTCAAAAATTTGATTTTAGAAAAATATTTGCAAACCAGGAACTTTTGACTAGAAAATCCTTGGAAATTTGATTTTAAGGTTTGAGAGACTTAAAAATTCGATTCTAAGCTAAAAATTTGAAAATTCCATAGAGATTGTGACTCTAAGACATCTGATGAAAACCCTTGAGAATTTAATTTCAGGGTTTGAGAGATTTAGAAATTCGATTCTAAGCTAAAAATTTGAAGATTCTATAGAGATTGTGACTCTAAGACATCTGATGAAAACCCTTGAGAATTTGACTTCAGGGTTTGAGAGATTTAGAAATTCGATTCTAAGCTAAAAATTTGAAGATTCTATAGAGATTGTGACTCTAAGACATCTGATGAAAACCCTTGAGAATTCGATTTCAGGGTTTGAGAGACTTAAAAATTCGATTCTAAACTGAAAATTTGAAGATTCTATAGAGATTGTGACTCTAAGACATCTGATGAAAACCCTTGAGAATTTGATTTCAGGGTTTGAGAGATTTAAAAACTCGATTCTAAGCTAAAAATTTGAAGATTCTATAGAGATTGCGACTCTAAGACATCTGATGAAAACCCTTGAGAATTTGACTTCAGGGTTTGAGAGATTTAGAAATTCGATTCTAAGCTAAAAATTTGAAGATTCTATAGAGATTGTGACTCTAAGACATCTGATGAAAACCCTTGAGAATTCGATTTCAGGGTTTGAGAAACTTAAAAATTCGATTCTAAACTGAAAATTTGAAGATTCTATAGAGATTGTGACTCTAAGACATCTGATGAAAACCCTTGAGAATTTGATTTCAGGGTTTGAGAGATTTAGAAATTCGATTCTAAGCTAAAAATTTGAAGATTCTATAGAGATTGTGACTCTAAGACATCTGATGAAAACCCTTGGGAATTTGATTTCAGGATTTGAGAGATTTAAAAACTCGATTCTAAGCTAAAAATCTGAAAATTCTTGGCAATTCAATTCCAAGATTTTGTTTTATAACTTGAGCAGAGTTTTTGAAAATTTGACCCCAAGACTTTGCATGCTATCTGTCTCGTTTTGCATAAGAAATTTTCTTTGGCTCTTTGCCCATTTTGCTCTTGCATAAATTCTGCTTGTCTGTCATCTTTTGGTTAACTTCTGGGATGTCGCCTTATTGGCTGAATAATGAAAACGCTTTATCAATTGGACCCTCTAGGTCTTTGTGTTTGAGAGGTTCGTAAGCTCTGTGGGATTTTCCCTTTAGCTTTCCCTTCATGCATGTCAGACTTTTGTAGTCTGAGCTTCAATGGGAGCTTGACATCAGGCTATTGAGCACTGCACTTAAGTGTATGCCTTATCATGGGGTCAGGACTTTCAAGCTCTTTTGATCCACTTCAGAGTAGCAGCACAAGAAATAGCGACTGCAGCTAAGCGAGTCTGACTTTCTGTTTGCAGATTGTTGTTTCTTTTCTTTCTCTTGAATATCTACATCTTTCAATACATGTATCCTGCATGGTTAGGTAGCTTTGTTCTCTTTTCAAGATTAGCATGTACGTAAAAGAACAGTTGTATGAACATGTATGCTTCTCTATTTTTTAAAAATCTAATTTGAAATTTGTACTTACTCGCCAGTAGATTATCAGAAATACTTATTGGATAGCAAATATCAGTTTATTGGGCTTTGCCTCTTTCGATCCATGAAACTTCACAATCTTAGTACAAGTGCATTGCATAGCTTGACTCATGATTTTCAATCTCTAAACTCAAGGGAACTTAAACTGAGTCTGCTCCAAACAGCCTTTCAGACTTCGGTCTCGCTGACTTGTGCGGACAAATGGCTTCAGCTCCTTGTTATCGTTTTTCTTTTTTTAAGCCATTTTTGCTACCACTGCCCTTTCGGGTTTTCACCGATGCTGGCTTTTCATTTTTTGCGCTCCAGCCCCCTTTCGGGTTTTGATTGTGTCTTGATTGCCCATTTTTGTCATAGCCCCTTTTCAGGTTTTCACTATGCTGGACTTTGTTGATTTTGCCATAGCCCCCTTTCAGGTTTTGACTATGCTGACTTAGCCGATTTTGCCATAACCCCCTTTCAGGTTTTAACTATGCTGGCTTTTTGTATTTCATTTCTTTGTTTTGAGGAATTCAACCTAATTTCAACTGAAACAAATATTCTTTGCGCATTTTGATCTGTCGAGCATTGACAGAAATTTCATGAGAAAGAGAGAGAAAGAATATCAAATGGCACTTTATTTTTTGCCTTTCTGCCTTTATTTTTGCCTTTTGGCTTCTTTTCTTTTTTCCTTTTTTTTTTGGTAGTGGGGTTATCTTTTGTGCCCCTTGTTTTTCAGAATATTCATAGAGAGAAGGAATTTCAGTGCTCGATAATCAAAATAGCTACTCGAAAAAAAGTGTTTCAATTAAAATTAGATCGAAACAAGTGTTCTGCTTACAAATTGCTCTTTCTTCTAGTTGCCCCAGTATGTAGCCTACAATACTTTCGAGTGTTGAGGCGTCATCCACGACCAATATGAGTTTGTGGACACATCAGGTCTTGTGAAATTCCTTTGATGGCTATATAACAGTCAAACTCCAGCCCTTCGGTGCTTCTCTTTGGAGTAGCTGATAGGTAGACTCATAAATAAGCATTATCTGCACTTGATCTTGCAGAGTTCCTTTTCGGTGAACTTGAATGTCATTCCTTTGGAGTAGCTGATAAGTAGACTTATGAATAGGCATCATCTGCAGTTGATCTTTCAGAGTTCCTCTTCGGTGAACTTGAATATCATTTCTTTGGAGTAGCTGATAAGTAGTCTCATGAATAGGCATCATCTGCACTTGATCTTTCAGAGTTCCTCTTCGGTGAACTTGAATGTCATTTCTTTGGGATTGTTCTGGTCTTTTTCGATTATCCTGAGTAAATGACTGCTTTTTGTTTGTCTAGATCTGGATGGTGATTGTTCTCATCACTTGCCAATTACTCAAGACAAAAGATCGCTTCTTGCTTCAGGCTTTTGAGCTTTTGGTTTTTGAATTTTGATCCTTGCATGTTTTAGGACTAGGATACACATCCTTGTGTTCTTCTGATAATGAAGTGAATTTGTCATTCTGTCATTTGTCCAAGTTCAGTCATTCTTGTTTCTTCCAAATGGCTTCTGTTTCTTTGGCTTTCGAGATTTGCCAGTTATCATGCGATTCTTTCTGTTAGTTCACTTGCTTGTTTGGAAATTCCACTGTTGGTACAGACCAATCTCAATTCCCATGAGCTCGACAGGTAGTCTGAAGACAAGGTCATGCTCGTCTTGTGCTTAAGATTGTTACGCTACTTGGATCGAAATGACAAATTTTAAGATTCCTGAAATAGCAAGTTTTGCAAGAAATTAATTCTTTTGATTTGATAGAGAAGCATATATGAAAGCAACAACACAAATTTTGTCCATCTGCTAAAAGCTGGATAACCATTGCAAGATTTTTCATGGAATCGAAAGAAGTAGATTTTCATTTTGAAAGTTTGAAACAACAAGAGCAACATGGAAAGCATGAATAAAGACTCTACTCAGGCAAGTCTACCAAAACTTGTGAGTGCTAAACAATCTCATAGATTTTTCAGGATGCTTTGAGTTGGCATTGCTGAGTCTCTGTACTGTCTTTCGTTTCAAAATGGACTTCCCAGTCTTTGACGCTTTTTGCGAAAATAAATTGGTCCTTTCTTAACTCAGTAAGCTCTACCCCAGTTTCAGTCACTCTTGTGGAGAGACACAGTTAGAATTCTCCTTGATGGGCCGGCTAAGGTTTGGTGATGGAATAAAGGTGACTGATATGGTGGAGGAATTTTTTGATTTTTTTGTTTTTTTGTCTTTTTTTTTTTGCTCTTTTTTTTTTGAAAAGGAAAAAGATAATGTAATCTTCTGGCTAGATTAGCCGTTCGGACTAGGAAATGGTACAACCACTCTTGGTCGTTCACCCAACTTCGGGGGGGAGCTTTGTTAGTCCTGGGGGTAGAGATCCATAATCCGCCCGGTCTGAATTCCGTGTTCAATCATGTCTCCTTGTTGGATCATTTCGCCGAAGGATATTCCTATTGAAGTGCAGAACTTTTCGTAGTAGATCCCTTTGCAAGTTTGGATAAATAGATGTACATATTCTGAGTCAGCTAGCGGTGGCACCACCTGTGTAGCCAGATTTTTCCAACGACATGCGTAGGCTCGAAAAGATTCTTCGGGTTCCTGCTCCATTCTAATTAGAAAAAATCGGTCTACGGCCAACCCTGAATTGTGTCTGTATTGTTTCATGAATGCATGTGACAGCTCTGCCCATGTTCTGAACTGACGGACATCACTCCTAGCGAACCATTGTGCTGCGGGTCCTACTAGACTATGCTGAAATAGTTGTGTCATCAGCTTCTCTGGATTTGGATAACCACATAATGCCCCAGCATAAAGGCGCAGGTGGGTCATTGGATCACTAGTTCCATCAAACTTGGTAAAACACGGTATTTTGAACTTGGTTGGCAGTTGCAAGTCTGGAAAGAGACACAAATCTGAGAGGTTAGTGGACACATATGAACTTGCCCCTTGTATAGCTTTGATGGCCCTCTCAATATTTTAAATTTTTTGGATAACTGTTGGGTCTGGCCTTCCCTTTAGGCTTCCGACATTACCCTGGGCACTTGGCATGACCAAATGGACGAGATTTATGGGAGGTGGTCTATGTTGTCCCACTGAAATTACTGACTGAACAGGAACTGCCCCTGTCTGGGCTGATGTGAGGGAAGGATTTGGTATTGCTGATGCCCCTGCCCCTGTGTTAAAGGAAAATGACATTGATGCACTTTGTGGTGTCTGGTGCTGGGCTAGAAGTGCTTGGATCTTCATTTGGAGGCTCTCCATTTCCTTAAGGAGAACATTGTATTCTTCCCGAGAGACTGTGTCCGATTTAATGTAGAGAGTCTGGCAGTTTGTTTCTTCTGCCATGGCTTTTGAATTGACAGTCGCTTAGTCTTCGGGTGAGACTCCTACTTCCCGCTTGTACCTTGTATTGCAGGGAAATATGTCAGTTTGTACTTCTGAAATGGATTGGTCCATAACATACAGTCAAAGGATGACAATTGTGTGTACAAGGATCCTATTACTCATACAGATTTTTCATATCCTTCGAAGTTTAGCCAGAGGTTCGGCATGACTTCGGCATATGATTTTTGAAATTATGAGAATATCCAGTCCGTATGAGAATGGTCCTACACTTTGACTGTATGTTTTGGACACTAAATTGAAGCGTGTTAGGACAAAAATTCTGGTTGGCAATTTTTGAAAAAAAAAAATTTGTCCTTTACATAATTAACGAGAATTCTCTCCATTTTTCATGAATGTTCCTATCAGGGTTTTCGCTTGACTCTTTTTTGAGGAAAACTACATGCAGCATGACGTCTTGGTTTTTGCTAATGCATTTCTAGCATGGTTTCACAGTTCCAAAATCTTCAAACCTCCGGCCCCGTAAAGGGTACCATCTTTGGTTGGTGATTTGGTTGGAGTGTTCTTTTCAGTGAAAATCGTCTTTGGTTACAAAAACGCACCATTGACGATCGTCACGTACTTCGAACCTCCTCCTAATCCTATGGGTAAAAATAAAAGGTAGAATGGAGATTGAGAAAAGAGTTTGGGTATGTTGTGCTGAATGCATGCATATGCTGAAAATAATATTTTTTTTATTTGTAAATATTTGGAGAGAATCCTTTCAGAGTAATGCAATGCCCTGCAAAACAAATATTAGTAAAAAGATATTTATGCATGTTTCCCCTTTTTTTTTTTTTGGCAAAAGCGCACCTGAAAGACAACCACAAGAACGATGTTAGTAACAGGCCAAGGATAATTCGATAAAAAATTTTTGGGAAAATTTGAAAAGCCGAAATCCACTGATAAGGAAAAATAAAAGGTTTGCAAATAGTACCACTCCTTAGCTTGCGTTACACCGTAAGTTTACCCAATGGGGTAGGTTAATGTTAAAAAGAGTTACGATTTGTAAATTCTTTTATTAATCCCTAAGTGTCCCCAGCAGAGTCGCCAGCTGTCGCGCCCAGAAATTTCCCGGCCCCCCTCGCGAATATACGAATTGTTTGAACAGGGCTGAATAATTTCTTGATTTGTTATGCGACGTTTAATGAAAATTATTTGATAGCTGGGACTTATTTAAAAACTCAGAGTCCCCACTTGACATGAAATTTAAGTGTGTCAAGTCACCCTTTAAGGCCATTTTGAAAGAAGATGTCCTTAGAAAAATAATTTAATTTTAACTCAAAAATATGATTCTGTTTATAAAAATGACTCCTTTAAAAGAAAACAGGTCTTGAAAACAGAGATGGGTTCGGAGATTTACTGTTACGAGTTGGGAAGGTGTTAGGCACCCAACATCGCCCTTTCGGTACTTTATTTTCCCAATTAATTTTATTTTAATATCCTTGACCACATTTAATAAATATCTAGTGATTGCTGTATGATTGGATCAAAAGTGGAAACAGGCCCCGGCTTATGCAACTTAGCTTTTGGTGGCAAAAAAGTTGGAACGGGTATATGTTAAACTTTGACCGAAACATGATACGCAAACTGGTATCTGCACGTCATGTTTCTATTCCCTGAGTGCCAGGTACCTTAAATCCCTGGCAGGAATTTTCAAGTTTAACAATAACCTGATTCCGTTTTATCAATGGATTATCATATTAACCTTTTTTGGTGCGTGAAAATGCCTTTCCGATAATCTTGTTTTAACTGGTTTTATTTATCCGCAATTCTTCATCCCGCCAGCTACACAATCACTGACGGTCCAAATTGTAGAATTTAATAAATTTTACTTCAATCACGATAATCTGTCGTGAAAAGATAACGTGCATTGCCCGTTAAATTTTCATCCCAAAAACACTAACATGGGCTACCTATGTCACCCGCGTGTTTATGGAATTCCGAGATTATCGGGATTTTTAACCAGGTGGTATGGATAGTGTGTCAGCGTGAACTAACAGCACTATTCATATAACTTAGCTATGAAGTAACGGATTTTTTTCTTTTTATTGATTTTTCGTGAAATAAAAATAAAAATAAAATAGCAGTATGCTAAGTAACGAATTTTTTCCTTTTATTGATTTTTTGTGAAATAATAAGAAAAAGGAAATAGCAGTATTTATTACGGGGAGACGGCAAAGGGGTAAAAAAAAGAAAAAGTTACGGGATCTGGGAAAGGGAAGAAGTTAGAAGTTAGTCCCGACAGGGGCCGACGCAATCGAGCGATATGCCGGGGGCGTTGATTTTTGTTTTAAGAGATTTTTGTTTAAATCACGAAAAGTACATTGGCATAGGCCAACACCAACTTTTGCGATTTAAACAGGCTAAATCCTGACATTCTAGAAGTGCAGACTAGAAATTTCAGGAAACGGACTAGAAATTTCTAGAACTGCGGACAACAGATGCGGATGCCCAATTGATATTTACATAAAAAAAAAGCAGGAAAGATAAATATAAATGTTCTGACATTCTAGAAGTGCGGACTAGAAATTTCTAGAATCACGGACTAGAGATGCGAACATCAGCTTTTAAGCGTAGTATTTACATTAAATAAAAAGAAAATAAAAAGAAATTAAATGAACAGAGTAGAAATTAAATAAAAAAAAAGGACAGATATTGAAATAAAGTAGGATGTTGCAATGATACCTTATATTGATATTCGAATCAGCTGGTTACATGAAAATAAGAAAGACACGCGAACGGCTAAGTAAAACCATAACCCGACATAACACTGGGTTTTAAAGCCCTGTTATCGCGAGGTATGCTAATATAATAGCGCGTTCGGATCTTTCTAAATCTGGAAATAATTGGACAGAACTTCCTCTTGTTTTTGGGCAAAAAGTCCTAGCTAAAAACCCTAACTATAATTTATTTTGGGTATCGAATGTTCCACAACTACGGAGTCGAAAAACATTTGACAACGGAGTAATTTTTCTCTTTTTGGCTCTCAGGAAAAAGTATGGGCGTCTGAAAAATTAAAAGGGGTTTCACTTCTACGAAGGTTTTCTTTCTAAAAAAGTCTGTCTGAAAATTTCCCTAAAAAGTCTCTCTGTCGAGGTTTCCTCTAAAAAAATCTTGTATGTGTCTCTCAGTTTCCTCTCCCGAGGTTTTTCTCCCAAAAAAAATCCGTCCTATTTCCAGTGCAGAGCCCTTCCTTTTATAGAGAAAATAGGGCGGATCGTGAGAGAGGAAAGAGAGGCGGTTGAGAGAGAGGAGAGAGAGAGGGCCACGTGAGAGGGGGAGAGAGAGAGAGAGAGACACGGCTGGGGAAGAGAGAGAGAGAGGAGAGAGAGAGCTGAGAGACACGGGAGAGAGAGAGAGAGAGGAGAGAGAGAGAAGAGAGAGAACCGGGGAGAGAGAGAGAGAAGTGACACTTGTCAAGAGAGGAGTGGAGACAGAAAAGGTGAGAGAGAGAAGAGAGAGAAAGAGCCAGGGGAGGGAGAGATCGTGTGTGGGTGAGAGGGAGAGAGACCGACACGTGGCAGAGAGAGAGAAATACGCATGGGAGGAGAGAGAAAAGGGCAGTATCTGTCAGCCCATAGGAAACGGCCACGTCAGCGTATATACTAGCGTGCGTCACACCAGATCAGAGCACCCGCCGTGCACGGCTTTCCCGCCGGACACGGCCCACGCGCCGGCCACGGCATCTCCGCCGAGCACGGCCTGGAAGCCGGCGCGTGCGGCCCACGCGCGCGTGATGGCGCGTATTGCAGCTGACGTCATTCCCCTTTTTGGTAATTACAAAAATGCCACTATGTTAAAAATGCCTTCGCGTGCTATTTCTTATTTTCGGATGCCCAAACGAACTCGGATTTGACCACGGATACAGCCAATGGACTCGTGTCGTCGAGAGGATCATTTTGATTCTAATATTTTATTTATGAACATGTCGGCTCGCAAACCTAACTCTCAAATAATCACCGGTACACCACTACCATTCTTTAAAATGCCGTTTCTTGAGCTACCGAACTCGGATTTGACCATGGATATAGTCGATGGACTCGTATTTCTGTGTTGATCAATAACATGTTCCTCTCGATGTCTGAACATATTAGCTCATAAATTGTGCCTCTAAGACCCCGTTCTGAACAATCAAAAATTATCGGCGTTGTCCGATTTCACCCCAATCACTGTCACTGGACTCGTGTCGTCGTACTGATCAATAGTATGAGGTTCTCATGACTTGATGAAGTGGTCTCGTGAACAGTACTCCCAAACCCTGGACTGTGCAAGGGCAAAATAGTCTTTTTTTGCCCAAATTCTTTTGAACCCATTTTGATGGCATTTTTCATAATAGTTTGAGCAGTGGGGGCAAAATCTGGTATCAACATAGTTGATTCTAATGCCAAATGAAGAGCTCAGCAATGCCACAAGTAGCATGCCAACCAGAAAACAAAGAGATAACGAATGTAATATAATGTCAAAGTTGTAATATGGGAGCGGATCATATAAATGAATCAGCCTAAAGCGCAACTTGCGACATTGAGCGAGCAAGGAATACGGCTGGGCATGCACAAAATGCATGTATATTAATAAAACTAGAAAATGAGGATGAAGAAAGAGACATTGTATCATAAATTCCAAATACGTCTATATCAGACATGTTTATTCCATTCTGGAATGGGATGCAATGAAAGTACCTTAAGGCGGACGTACTAGAAGATGCTAGCAAGCATTACGTAAAGTGGTTTGCTCATATCTTCGAACTTTCTCATGTTTCGCTCAATTCAAATGTGATACAGTGTGGTTGTGAATGCAATTTTTTTGATAATGCATGCAAGAGATTTCCCTTGGATGAATTGGGAAAAAAGTGAGATCCAGCCTAACCATCAAGAGGCTGACCAATTCTGATAAGCCTAGAGCACACTTGGGTCCAAAGATCATTAGTAAGTGGACAACCAAAGGACAAGTGGTCATGATCCTCTCATGCTGTATGGAAAGAGCGGACAGATACATCTTTAATGCCAAAATGGGCAAAGCCAATCTTCAATGGACATGCCATTTAGGATGGCAAGCCAAGTAATATATAACACTATATTTGGGAACATGCAAAGGGAACCATATGAGTTTGTGCCATGGGACCACAGCGAACGAGTTCTCCATACTTCATACAACGATGAAATGGAGAATTTATTGTTGTGGTTTAGGGATCATTCACATTTGTCACTAAGAGAAATTGGGCTGACTCAATTAGGTCATGGTATACTTAAGATCCATAAGAGCAGGAGATCAGACCGAAGGAAAGGACCAATTACCATGTTTGATTATGGAGTCGACATGAAGGTTCAATGAAAGTCCATAGTCATAATAAATATATATGAGGGGCCAAAGTGGGGAAGTAGAGGACGTAACAGGTGCCAATTATCGAACCACAGTGAAGTGGTAATGCCAATACCAACTTTGTATAGAATGAATGGATGTGCATCATGTAATGACCCATATTTTTGAAATATTTTTTTAATTATTTGATATTTTAAAATATAATTTTAATTTTAGATAAGTTGTTAGATTGTCTATTATTGGATTTAATTATTTTAATTTATTTATAATTATCCTTTCTTTCTTTCTTTTTTTTGTTCGGGTGCGTTGAACACATTGAGGATTTATCCGATTTATTTTTTTAATAATTTTTTTAGTTTATTAGTTATTTTACTCATATTTATCTCATTCGATAATTATTCGGATGTTTGATTCCCAATAGAACTCTCTCACTTGTATTCTAATCCTACTCGCACTTTTTTTTTTATTCGAATCCTTTTTGGACTCGTATTCATTTCCCTTGGTCTATTTATACATTCTTTGATCCATTCGATTTTAACTTTTCGTCGTTTCATAATTTTGCGTGCATCTCGAATATTCATAAATTTATCTCTCCAAAAATCTCGGCTCCGAGTCTTTTTTTTATGTTCAGCTCGTTCTCTTCTTTCTTCCTCTTTTCTCTTTTGTCTCTTTCCTCTCTTTTCTTTCTCTCCTGGTGCCCAGTCAAAATCTCTCCCTCGCTGGTTTTGTTTGTTTTCTTATTTTCTCTCCCTCTCATTCTCTACATCTCATTCTCTTAATTTCTCTCTCATTTACTCTCTCTCCCCCTGATTTGTTCTCTCTCTCTCTTCCTCCCTCTCCTCCCTCTCTCCCCACTGACTGTACCTGTCCCCCATCCTTCTTTGTTTTGTGTTTTCTATTTATTATTTAATGTTTTATTAATATGTTATTTATTTACTTTTAGTTCACTTTTTTTAAATACTTAATAGTTGTTTTTTTAAATTTTATTGAATAGTGTTGCGTTAATCGGATTTCGGTGTGGTGTTTGGTTCATGGGTTTTCGGTAGTGTTTTATTCATCGTATCGAGGTAGAAATTTCGGACCGAGCCCTACATATATTTGTGATTATGAGTAGATTTAGTTTTTGTTCAACAATTGTGTACGTAGGGGATATGAATCGATTCGTAAATAATTAATTGTTGGAGTAATATAATTACATATATTTCATAGCATAGATTAATCAAGTTGTGAATTTATTAATAAGTATTAGGTGTTAGATCGGGATTGGGTCTGAATCATAGGAATTTTAGATATTTATTATATGTGACGATTTGTTGTTTAATTTTGTTTAGTTGATCAATTAAAGGACTATTATGCGTTGAGACCCATTTACATAAAGGACCCATGAACGTTGTATATGACTTAGATTTGATCGATGTTGATGATATCGTATGATTTTAATGATTTTAATTTATGTTCGATGCTTGTTTAATTGAAATCACATGATGAAAATTTATTATTGTATGTTGAGCATGACGGATGAGCATTGTGCATGCATGCATGAAAATTAAAAGTTAATTGAACGATAGGGTTAGATGATCTCATTGTTGCGAAATGAGTAATAACTAGAATAATTTAGAGTTGTGGTAAAATATGGGGGATTGCGAGACCCTGATGTTGTGATACCGATGAAGGGGATTGCAAAACCTTGAGATTATAATTTGGCTAGGGGGGATTGCGAGACTCTGATGGTATGATACCGATGAAGGGGATTGTGAGACCCTGAGATTATAATTTGGCTAAGAGGGATTGCGAGACCTCGATGCTGCGATACCGATGAAGACGATTGTGAGATCCTGAGGTTGTAATTTGGCTAAGGAGGATTGCGAGACTCCAATACTACCATACAAATGAAGGGGATTGCGAGACCCTTAGATTGTAATTTTTATATGGGGGATTGCGAGACCACGATGTGGAGATAATAATAAAACGATACTCAATGCGGAAAGCTTTATGCACGACATTGCATATTCATGTTTATGCATGACATTGCATATTTCTTATTTGTTTATTGTTCTTCGCATGCTGTATGGAATTATTATCATGTATGTTTATTTGTAAGTAGAGTAAGGTTATACTTTTCTACTGAGTGTTAATCACTTATTTAGAGCTCGTTCTTGGCCCTTGGCATTTCACGCCAGGTTTTGAGGAACAAGTTGGGGCGGAGCATAATTTGAAAGAACCATGAATGTACCAATAATAATCCGATGGTTTAACCTGGGGTGTCCCCTTAGCTGCTTTTAATTAATAATAATTTATGGCTCGAGCTATTATTTTTTTAAACTATTTATTGAGCTAAGTTTTGGATTGGTTGTTTCCTTTCCTGATTAAAAGTAGCAAGCGACTCGTCAACTAACTGTTCATGTTTGAGCTTGTTGACTCATAAGCATTACATATGTTCGACTTGCGTGGCAGCCTTCCTTCTTTCCCAGGTCATAGGTTTCCCCTTTCCCACAGGTTCAGATTAATAAATATGTTGAGAATTGGGTCATTTGTTTTTAAATTGACAATTTTATTCTGCTGCTTAATTAATTATTTTTTATTATAACATACAATAAAAATATGGGGCATTACACATCATCCCTAATGGCAGGTAGTTTCCTTCAAAGTAGGGATGTTTACCCCCAAAAAGGCATTCCTTTGTATGATTTGACCCATTGGCAACACGTTGATTGTTCTCACCCTGAGATGAGGAACCAAATGTGCTTGGCAATAGCTTTTTTGTTCCAAATAATCAACAACTTGAAACCTAAACCTCATTCTTTTTTTGGAGAACAAAGGTGTTCCCAAGAGACCTTGGAACTTGAGGACTTCAGCTCAGAGCTAATATTGCATAGTAAATAGAATGGATTTGATGAGTTGGATATGACCAGCATATATAGGACATATATTTGGTTGTCCAATTTGTAATTCTTGAGGTGATACTATCAATTATGCTTCTGCACTCATTATACCGAAGTTTGGTAGATAGTAGTGGAACACCTAGACGACGGATAGACAACTTCCCTTCCCAAAACTATAAACGGTGAAGGATGATTGATTTTGCATTTGGTTTGACGTTTGCGAGTAATGCATTACTCTTACTAGGGCTTGGGGAGAGGTCAGAGAACAATTTGAATTCTTCCAGGGCAGGGTAAGTCACGTTTATAGAAGATCATTAGGTCATCCGCAAAGTAAAAATTCATCAGTTTGGTCTTCTTGCAATGCCGATGGTGTCCAAAGCTAGGGAGCAAGGATTTCTCTTAGGAGGGAGGTAAGAACCTCTTGACAATGAAAAAAAAAAGATATGAAGATAGTGGATCTCGCTATCTTAGTCCTTTTTTGCCTTGGAAATATCTAGTAAGTTCTCCATTAATGGACAGTGAATAGGAACAGGTGAATATGCAGGCTTGAATCTACTTAATTATCGTGGGGTGAATGTTCATGAATGTTAGAATGTCCCAAAGAAAACCCCACCTGACATTATTATAGGCCTTCATGATATCTACTTCCGTAGCACATCTAGGTGAAACAGATGATTTATGATAGTTGCGCATGAGTTCTTGACTTACAAATACATTATCAACAATCATGCGCCCTTTGACAAACCCAAATTGTGTTGGGTCAATAAGGAGGGGGAGATGTTGAAGACGAAGTGCAATGATGTGAGCTATGCATTTGTAGATGGTGTTACGGCCTGAAATTGGTCTAAAGTATTGGCACTTCTCAAAAGCTCGTGTTGTTAAATGGTTTAGAGAGAGAATGATTTTTTACAATGTTTGAAGCAAAAATTAAGTGGGCTCTACACCTATTTAATGTGGGTCTTAAAATGAAAATTGTTCACATTCGATTAAAAATTACCTTGATGTAATTTGTTTGCCTAAACCATTAATGGAGTGAATAAAATTTAGCTCCATGAAGGTTCACTTGAGTTTAAGGAATTGAGCTTGAGTCTCACATAGGAAACTTAGAAGAATCCTAGCGGGTATATAAAACCGAACTTTGGTAAAGGGTTTAGGCCCCAAGGGGTACCAAAGTTTTATATATGGGGGATGACCTAGGGTAAGTGAGCTTCGGTTCATTTACCAGACACGCGCGCACCGCCCATTCGGCCCTGTCTCGTGGTTCGTGGGTCGTGAGCTTGGGCTTGGGCCTCCTTCTATAACATTTTTGGGCCAAATTTATTTAAGTAATTTAGTTTACTTAAATTTAAATTTAATTCCTTAATGCAATGGGCTGGTTCAGACCCAATTAGGCACGGCGCCTCCAGTCGGTTTAGTCTGGACGAACGCAACCAATGGTCCAACTGATGCGATTTTGCACCTGTTCGGCTATTCCAAAAAGGCGCTCTACTCCTATAAATTCAGAGTCTGTCCTCAGTATTACTCACTCAAAAACATTCGAAGTCTTCCTATCATCATTCTGTCCTAAGTCATCCTATCCAATTCTTTCCAGAAAGTTCAAACATTATGTGGTTCATTGTGCACTCGAATTGCCGCTCTTCTTTCGTGTGCATTAGCCATTGTATCCTGGGAGACGAGCATCCAGCAATCGCACACAACGGGCTAGGGCGAATATCATCTTAAGGAAATAGTGCAAACACTAGACTCAGCCATAACCAGTTTCTTCGCGACTTTATTTGTTTCGGCAACTAAACTATAAGTGTTTTAATCATACAGTTTTCTTTAAGTTGTATTCTGCCTCACTTAAACATATTACGAACAGATTACTTTTATCTATTATAATTTATTTCATACAAATATAATTTTTTGGTAGATCGTAAAACAATAATCTTGAGACGATATTTGGATTTCTTAATAAATTAATCAGTTTACTATAAATTATTTTAATCATATCTTGTTTGTTTATTTGTTGTATTTTGTACAGAAAATCAAATGCAGATGGAAATGTAAATGACGTTTCGGTGGGTACTAGTGTACCGAATGTCGCTGTCCTAGCACCACTGCCAACGCTATTCCTACTTCTGTACTAGTTGATCATGGAGAAAAACTAGAAAAATTTAATGGGAATGAGTTTAAGAGGTGGTAGCAAAAATATTATTTTATCTTACAACTCTAAATCTAGCAAGACTTTTGCAACAAGATACTCCGATTCTGAATGAGGATGAAGCAAATCGACAAGTTGTCGCTGCGGTTGAAGCTTGGAAGCATGCGAATTTTCTTTGCAAGAACTATATCATGAATGGGTTGGACAAAACGTTTGAAAGGATCTTTGGGATTCATTTGAAAAGAAGTACAAAATGAAAGATGTCGGCACGAAGAAATTCGTTGTTGGTAGATTTCTCGAGTTCTTAATGGCTAATTCCAAATCTGTCATCGATCAAGTGCAAGAACTCCAGATGATACTTCATGAAATCCATGCTGAAGGGATGTCTCTCGGCGAGTCTTTTCAAGTGGCGGCGATCATTGAAAAATTGCCACCATCTTGGAGGGATTTCAAAAATTACTTAAAGCACAAACGCAAGGAGATGTCTTTGGATGATTTGATTGTACGACTCAGGATAGAGGAGGATAACTGAATCGCGGAAAAAGGGAGAAATTAGGCTTTTCATTTTAAGGCCAAGGCAAATGTTGTTGAACAAGAACAAGGGCAGAAAGGAAAAATCGCAAACAACCCAGAAAAAGTATAAAGGGTGGTGATTTCAGTAAATTCAATGGCAAGTGTTTTGTTTGCGACAAACCAGACCATACAGCAAGGGATTGCAAGAATCGCAAGAATGAAGGAAATGCTAGCAAAAACCCAAGACATGCACAAATCAATGTAACTAAAGTAGAGAATCTATCTCAAGACGTGTCTGAGATAAGTCTGTTAGCAGTTGTGTCAAAAGTCAATTTGGTGGGATCTAATTCCAAGGAATGGTGGGTAGACACTGGTACTACACGCCATGTTTATTTCGACAAGTGGATGTTCACCACCTATAATTCAGCAACATCGGAGGAACAACACTACATGGGTAGCTCTTCGATTGCATGGGTTGAAGGACAAGGCAAAGTAGTGTTGAAATTGACTTAGGATAAAGAGCTTATGCTTAACAATGTGTTACATATGCCCGAAATTCGAAAGAATTTAGTATCAAGATCTTTGTTAAGCAAGAATGACTTTAAGCTAGTATTTGTTTCTGATAAGTTTCTACTTTGTAAGGATGTGGTGTATGTAGGAAAAGGCTATCTTAGCGACGACCTTTTTAAAATGAATGTACTTACATAGTTGTCCCAAAAATTAATAAGATCACATCTTCTGACTACTTGTTTGAATCTTCTTTTATGTAGCATGGTAGATTAGAACATGTCAATTATGATTCTATAAGCAAATTAACTAACATGAATTATCTTCCAAATTTTAGTATAGATGCAAATCACAAATGTGAAGTATGTGTAGAGACAAAGTTAACTAAGTCTACTTTTCAGTCAGTACAGGGAAGTACTGAGCCTTTAGAACTAATCCATTCAAATATTTGTGATTTGAAATTTTTGTTCAAACACGTGGAGGCAAAAAAAGTAATCCATAACTTTTATTGATGATTGCACTAGATATTAATATGTTTATTTATTGAGAAGTAAAAATGAAGCAATAAAAAAGTTCATTCATTATAAAAATAAAGTTGAGAATTAACTTGGCAGAAAGATTAAAAGTATAAGAAGTGATAGGGGTGGTGAATATAAATCACCGCTTGGTGAGTTCTGTTCCCAACATGGGATTATTCACCAAACCTCAGTGCCATATGCTCCACAACAAAATGGAGTTACGGAACAGAAAAATAGAACTTTAAAAGAAATGATGAATGCTATGCGCTAATAAGTTCTAGCTTACCCCATAATTTACGGGGGAAGTGATTCTATCTATCAAGTACATTCTTAACAGGATACCACATCGAAAGACGAATAAAACTCCTCATGAATTATGGAAAGATCGAACACCTTCCTATAGATATCTTCACGTGTGGGGGTGTTTAGCAAAGGTTAAAATAGGACCTAAAACTGTTAACGTTGATTGTATATTTATTGGATATGTAAATTATAGTAGTGCTTATCGGTTTTTCGTTCATAAAAGCGATAATCTAGATGTACATGTCCATACTATTATTGAATCAATAGTTGCATCGTTTTTTGAACACATATTTTCTTGCAAAGAAACACATGATGAAGGTTCCGTAAAACGAACTTATGATACTGCTTTTGACAGTAGCAAAAATCTAGGCAGAGGTGATCTAGGAGAAAAGGATACCAAATAACCTAGACAAAGTAAGAGGGTTAGAACTTTAACATCCTTTGGACTTGATTTTCGGACGTATCTGTTAGAAAATAAGCCTCAAACCTTTAAACAAGCTATGACCACTCCAGAGGTTCCTTTGTGGAAAGAGGCGATCAACAATGAAATATCATTCATACTGCAAAATCATACCTGGGAATTGGTTGATCTCTCACCCGGTAGCAAACCACTTGGATATAAGTGGATATTCAAGAGAAAAATGAAAGCGAAAGGCTTAATAGATAAATACACGGCAAAATTTGTAGTAAAGGGCTACCAACAAACAGAGGGAGTAGATTATTTTGACACTTATTCACCGGTGACAAAAATTATTTCTATTAGAATGCTAATTGCTATAGCAGCATTGTTTAACTTTGAACTCCATCAAATGGATGTAAAAACAACTTTCTTAAATGGTAATTTAGACGAAAAAAATTTACATGGAACAACCGGAAGGTTTTATAGTTCCAAGTAAAGAAAAAAAAGTTTGTAAACTTGTTAAATTCTTGTACAGATTAAAATTAGCACCAAAACAATAGCATGAAAAAATTGACAATGTGATGATGTCAAATGGCTTTAAGATCAATGAGTGTGATAAGTGTGTTTACATGAAAAATATTATTAAAGGGATATGTCATTGTTTGTTTATACGTGGATGACATGCTCATTCTTGGAAGTAATAATGACGTGATCAAATCTACTAAGAAAATGTTGAATCCAAAATTCGACATGAAGGTCGTGGGAGTAGCAGATGTTTATTTTAGGGATGAAAATCACTAAAACATCTGAGGGATATGTATTATCTAAGGACGATGATCGTCTTGTATGCACTCCTGTGGATGTGAATCTTCACTTAGCTTAAGAACGCTGGACCATGTATCTCTCAATTGGACTATGCTCGAATCATTGGAAGTCTCATGTATTTGATGAATTGCAGGAGACCAGATATAGTATATGCTTGTAGCAAATTGAGTAGATATACCAGCAACCCAGGAGTTGACGATTGGAAAGTCATAACTCGAGTTTTGCAATACCTTCGGTATACACAAAACTATGGCTTGCACCATATAAGATATCCAGCAGTTTTAAAAGGCTATTGTGATGCAACTGGATATCAGATACTAAATACTCTAAATGCACGAGTGGATATGTCTTTATGTTAGCAGGTGTTGCTGTTTCTTGGAAGTCTTCTAAACAGACCTGCATTGCTAGGTCCACAATGGAATCTGAGTTAAAGGCTTTATTTGGCCAAAATTAATCAAATGGGTTATTTTTTGTCTTTATTCAAAAAAAATTGTATTTTTTATTTTTGCGTCATTTTTTTTGTGATTGTTGGTTCTTCTCGATGAAAGAAATCTAAAAATTATATAATTATGTCTAAAAGTTAAAAAAAATTCACTAAATACAAAAATAAGTCAACAGAGACATTATTTTGGGCTTATTTTTTTATCTTTTCTGAACTTTTTTTAGTTTTTGAACATAATTTTATACTTTTCTGAAATCTCTTGTTGTGACGAATCAACAACCATTAAAAAATTGACACAAAACAAAAATTATAAAAAATTCAAATAAACACAAAAAAATAATAAGCCAATAAGTCAATAATTGTCAAAGTCAATTGGACAGCTTTAGACAAAACAGGAGAAGAGGCAGAATGACTTTGCCATTTTTTAGAAGATATTCCAATGAGACCTAAACCTGTACCTCCAATCTGTATACATTGTGACAGTATGTCAACAATAGGGAAGGCACATAATAATATGTATAATGGAAAGTCTAGATATATACGTCGTAGACACAACACCGTTAAACATTTGCTCTCAATTGGAATTATTTCCTTAGAATATGCTAAGTCTAAAGAGAAGGTCGTGGATCTATTAACATAAGACTTATACAAAAAGCAAGTGATACGTTTATTGAGGGGGATGAGTTAAAGTCTATGTCATAAGAGTTTCCTCAAGGGAACCATACCTAGCTAACTGGAGATCCCAAGATCTAAGTTCAAATGGAAAACAAAGTTGTGCGTACACTTAGTAGTATCACCTTGGAAATATCTCTCCTACCCATTCCTGTGATACCACCAAGTGATTCTTGCAGCGCTTTAGGTTAAGTTATGCTTTGAATAATTCTCATACCTTGTTAATCTAAGTGGGGTATAGCAGGATACTCTTGATGACAAGTCATCTATATAAGTGTGAAGGGACTATTCACAACTATGAGAACCACATATGTTAAGAAAGATCCTGGGACTACTATTGTCTTGGTTTACAATAACGACTAAACAATTCAAGGCATTATGTCTACTGATTAGCCAGTACTCCCGATAGTAACTCACAAGGGAAGGTTCAAGGCCAAAAGTTACATATCCTATTCAAGAAATTTCCACCAAAACTTTCTAGACTTGAGTCAGTTTCTATTCTGCTAATTCGGTTCAGCCAAATCTCATTCACGTGGGAGATTATTGTAAAATGGTTTAGAGAAAGAATGAATTTTTACAATGTTTGAAGCAAAAATTAAGTGGGCTCCACACCTTATTTAATGTGAGTCTTAAAGTGAAAATTGTCCACATTCGGTTAAGGATTACATTGATGTAATTTGTTTGCCTAAACTATTAATGTAGTGAATGAAATTTTGCTCAATAAAGGTTCACTTGAGCTTAAAGGATTGAGCTTGAGTCTCACATAGAAAACTTAGAAGAATCCTAGTGGGTATATAAAACTCAACTTTGGTTAAGGGTTTAGGCCCAAAGGGGTACCAAAGTTTTATCTATGGGGGAAGACCTGGGGTAAGTGGGCTTCGATCTATTTACCACACACGCGCACGCCGCCTACCTGTTCGGCTCGGCCCAACCCAGCCTTGGGCTCGGGTTCAGAGTTCGTGGGCTTGGGCTTGGGCTTGGGCCTGGGCCTTTTCCTATAACCTTTTTGGGCCAAATTTATTTAAGTAATTTAATTTTCCTGAACGCAATGAGCCGGTTCAAACCCGACTAGGCAAGTTCGGTTCGGATCAAAGTGAATAGGCGCGTCTAGTCTGTTCAATTTGGACGGACGCAACCAATGGTCGAACTAGTGTGATTTTGCAATTGTTTGGCTGCTCCGAAAAGGTACTCTACTCCTATAAATTCAAAGTTTGTCCTCAGTGTTACTCACTCGAAAACATTCGAAATCTTTTGGTCGTCATTCTGTCATAAGTTATCCTGTCCAATTTCTTTTCAGAAAGTTCAAACATTCCATGGTTTGTTGTGAACTCGAATTGCCATGCTTCTTTCATGTGCGTCGGTTGTTGTGTCTTGGGAGATGAGCATCCAGCAATCACAAGCACGGGTGAGGGCGAATATCGTCTTAAGGAAACAGTACAAACACTAGATTCGGCCATATATAACTAGTTTCTTCGCAAGTTTATTCGTTTCAGCAACTAAACTGTAAGTGTTCTAATCCTACTATTTTTTTAAGTTAAACTCTGCCTAACTTAAACAAATGATAGGCGCGTGAAATACATGTGTTTTAGCGCCTAAATAGGGGGTTTTAGCGCATTAGATGAGCAATTTAATCCTCATTTTCCTTTTAATTCGTGCACGTGGTTGGTTTCGCTTGTTTTATTGATTTTACAGGAATTTGGGAACATTTGGAGCACAAATTGGTGTCGTGCGGGTCCATTATGAAGAGGAGTTGTGGAAAAGAGACGTGGTGGCCAAGTTACCCGAGGAAAAGACTTAAAAGCATCGGAAGCGCTACCCACAAATCCAAGTAGCGCTCGGCATTGGTTACAAATCCTCCAGAATGTTCAGGAGCGCTACCCCAGTTCCTGTGTAGCGCTACAGCTCCGAGAAGAAAACGTCGTCGTTCCAATAGCCAAAGGTTCAAAAGGGTCACCCGAAGAGCCTCGGGAGCGCTACCCCATTTTGCCTGTAGCGCTACCGAGATGGTTATTAAGCCAAACGTTGCCGTTTTGAAGGAAGATTTCGCCGATAATTATATTTGTTAATTAATTTTATTAGGATAAAAGGTTTTTAGGTATAAATATACATGATTAGGTGTATTAGGGTTATGTTTTTATTAATTAGGTTTAGTTTTCTCTTAAGCAGTTGCTCTCTTTCAGATCTTGAATTCCAGACTGAAGTTCCTTCATTGTTTCCAGCTTTCAAGTTTAATTTAATCGCCCTCTGGTAACGTTTATGATATTTTCGCCTTCGTTAAAGTTATTCGTAATCATTGGTTTGTTATAGATCCTTGCTTGGTTTTTATCTATCGTTCTTTAGGTGATCATGTTCCGATCTAGGATGCTATCTATTGTGTTTTTCGTCATGTGTGAGTAGTTTTCCAGAGTATGGTCGCGGGACGAAGGCGTTCCGTGACTGACTTAACTAATTTCGTTCCTCGATTTCGAATCTTCCATACTTTCCAGCAATTTTGGGATTCCTAATATGAGAACTTTTTAATAAACGAAACCTACGGGTGGGCTTTTATTCGAAAACCTCTTGAGCTTACTCCAAAGTTAGTGAAAGGATTATTGTGGCCCGAGCAGGAATCAGGTAAGTTAGTTGCGAACGCTGGGTTTCCGTGACTGTACTTGCTTTTAGTTTATTGTTATTCAAATTAATTGTCAAGTTTCTAGTTAATTAATCAACCAAATCAAAGTTTATGGGTGGCTACCTAAGAGCCATGTAAAACTAGTGCTCGCAGTCTTGGGTTAAAACACAGTCCGTCCGTCTCAGTGGTTCGACTCCGGTACTTCCGGATATTTATTATGCTACATCAGTCGAGAGTCTTACGCTTGGGACGCCATTTTTAGAGTCTTATTTTGTAAACACCCGAACGGTCAAGCATTTTTGGCGCCGTTGCCGGGGACGGCGACGAGTGTTTAAGAGTGTGAGCCCCAGTTTTATTTTTGTTTTAGTTGAGTCATCATAGGTGGGAAGAAGGGAGTTCCCCCAGATCGGGACCCCCTTTATTTCCGCGACCCAACCCACCGGTTAGTTAGAAGAGAGTCAGGGTCGAGTCAGCCTGTGGCGTCTAGTCCGACGTCTTTAAATTTAGAGTCAGAGTCAGTTCCAGTTGGTGGTCTTTTCGTAGATTTGCCTTTCGAGTCAGTTAGTGTCAGTAACCCGCTTTTTGAGTCTAGTTCAGTTTCGGAGTCAGAGTCAAATTCAGGTACAATGGAGGACCACCCCTTGGTTAATCCACCATCTCTGAGGCAACACTTGCATCCAGAGAGGACCACTCCTCTCGGACCAATTGTGTTCCCTCGAGAGACACTAGCAGCAGGAAATGCATTCACCGTAAAGTTCGGTGTTCTGAATAACTTGCCCCACTTTTACGGGCGAGAGAATGATGACCCGCATGAGCATGTGCGAACCTTTGAGGGGTTGGTGCGCAACCTTGCATCCAGCACCCAGTATGAGAATGCCTGCCTCAAGCTGTTTGAGTCAACTTTGAAAGACAGTGCCCTCATCTGGTTTAGACTGCAGAAGTCTCAGTCTTTCACCACGTGGGCACAGGTGAGAGAGGCGTTTTATAGGAAGTATTTTTCTGAAGCCAAAACTAAGAAGTTTAGGCGACAAATTCAGGGCTTCAGACAGGAGAGGGGGGAGTCAATTTTAAAGGCATGGGAGCGCTTCAAAGAGCTGCTCCTCAGATTGCCTGATCACGGTTTTGGTAAGATCCAACTTGTGGAATTCTTTCATCTGGGCCTCAACGCTGAGACAGTCCAGCACATCGAGTACTCCTGCAAAGGAGACGACTTCATGTCTAAGACAGCGGATGAGGCCTGGGATTTTCTGGATGACCTGGCCGATAGGCAGAGAGCTTTAGAGCCCTCACAATATGAGAGAGCTGGACCTTTTGGGTCCGGCATTGTCCCTGTGGCTATGCATGACAAAGAACTTTTGACACAGGTAGAGAAGATAGCCCAGAAATTAGAGGACTTAGAGGTTAAGCAGAGCCGCCAGGTCAAGGAAGTCAGAATAGAGGAAGTTTGCGAGTGGTGTGAGTGTAGAGGACACACCACCTCTGTGTGTCCGGGATTCATTGCTAGTAAGCCTTCGAATCATGCAAACCAGTCCATTCAGGGAAATCAGTCCGGTCAGGAAGATGTGAATGCTGTGAGGGAGTATAACCCATACTCCAACACATACAATCAAGGGTGGAGGGACCATCCCAACTTTGGGTGGTCAGACTCCAAGCCTGTTGGTGGAGGCCAAGTGCAACCCCATGCACCACCTCCGCCACAGCAGCAATACCAGCATCAGCAGTCTTACAGGCCCCAGCAGGGCCAGATAGTTCCTTATCAGTACATTCCGCAGCCAGCTAGGGGGCAAGGTCCATCTGGTCGTGGACCTCCCCCTGGGTACAACCAAGTGGCCCCCAGAGATCATAGGTGGGAAGAGAATGTCACTTCTCTGTTACAATCCCAAACTGCATTCCAGAATGAGACCAAAACCCAAATAGGCCAGATTCAGCATAACATGACCGCTCTCACCAATATGATACAATAGATGCAGCAGGTTAGGGGGCAATTCCCATCTTAGCCCCAAGCAAATCCCGCAGGAACCCACTTGATAGGGGAGAGCAGCAGTCAGAACCCTAACACTGGGGAGGCTAACGCTGTGACCACTCTTCGGAGTGGGAAAATTATTGACAAGACTGTTGCTCCCAAGCAGAAACCTGTTCCACCCACGGAACCAGAGGTTGTTCCTGCAGTAGTTCCGGACTCAGGAAAGGAGTCTGAGGAGGAGGAGAATGAAAGAGAGGAGTTACCTGAGGTGGTGGTGCCTGCACCTGCGGCCCCCACGACTCCAGTGATACCAGCTGCCCCATTCCCCCAAAGGTTGGCGGCAAGGCCGAAGGTCAATGCGAAGTCTCAAATTGTTGAGCTGTTCAAGAAAATTCAATTTCCGATTTCCTTGCTAGAGGGCATTGACACTATTCCTCAGTTTGCCAAGGTCCTCAAAGACTTGTGCACAACTAAGAGGAAGAGCAAGAACCAGGACAAGGTGTTCCTGGCGGAGCAAGCGAGCTCCATCTTTAAGGCGGATCTTCCAGAGAAGTGGAAGGATCCTGGTTGTCCCACCATTTCCGTTGTCATAGGAGGCCAGCATTTTGACAAAGCTTTACTTGATTTGGGGGCATGTATCAACTTGCTCCCCTATTCTGTTTACCTCAAGCTAGGCCTCGGAGATCTAAAGACCACAACTGTCACGCTACAGTTAGCTGACCGGAGTGTGAGAGTCCCGAAGGGGGTGGTGGAAGATGTTCTGATTCAAGTTGGGGAATTCGTGTTCCCCGCAGATTTCATTGTGTTGGACATGTGTCCGGGTACCGAGTCTTTTGAGAAGACTCCCATCATCCTAGGTCGACCATTCTTAGCCACTTCCAGTGCCATGTTCAATTGCTCAACTGGCCAGGTCCAGTTATCTGTGGGAGAGTCTAAGATGGAAGTAAACATGTACTCCATCGAAAGCCTAGAGGAGGATGATGATGAGATTTATGATGTGGGTCTGATCAACACGTTAGTTCAAGAGCATGTCGAGAGTGTTTTGTTGAGTGACCCACTGGAGAAATGCCTGACGGCCGAGGAGAGGGCTTTCATGGATTCTCCAGACATGGGAGATTTGTTTGAGATGTTGAACGTCGAGGACGTGTGCGCTGCCAACCCTTGGGTTCCAACCAAGGAACCCTTGGGAGAATCCACCAAGGTGCTTCCATCATCTGTCGAGCCACCCAAGCCTGAACTTAAGCCATTGCCTACCCATTTGAAATACGCGTTCTTGAAAGGCGATGAGACATTCCCTGTGGTGATCTCCTCCACTTTGGAGGGGGATCAAGAGAGTAGATTGCTCAATGTGTTGAGAGAGCATATAGGCGTGATTGGCTGGACTATAGCAGATATCAAGGGGATTAGTCCCGCAGTGTGCACACACCATATTTATCTTGAGGAGAACATGACCCCTTCTAGGCAACCTCAGCGCCGTCTGAATCCACATATGAAAGATGTTGTGAGGGCTGAGGTACTTAAGCTTTTAGATGCGGGCATCATTTACCCAATTGCTGATAGCAAGTGGGTAAGCCCTGTTCAAGTTGTGCCTAAGAAGGCAGGGGTCACTGTTGTGCAGAATGAGTCTGGGGAGGATGTCGCCACTAGGGTCCCAAACAAGTGGCGTGTGTGCATAGACTACCGGAAGCTCAATGCGGGCACCCGGAAGGATCACTTTCCCCTACCATTCATTGACCAGATCCTAGAGAGGATAGCTGGCAAGGCTTTTTATTGTTTCCTAGACGGTTACTCGGGCTACAATCAGATAGAGATAGCCTTGGAGGACCAGGAAAAGACCACGTTCACCTGCCCGTATGGCACATTTGCCTACCGTCG
Source organism: Arctostaphylos glauca (assembly GCA_019985065.2). Classification (NCBI taxonomy): domain Eukaryota; kingdom Viridiplantae; phylum Streptophyta; class Magnoliopsida; order Ericales; family Ericaceae; genus Arctostaphylos; species Arctostaphylos glauca. The sequence continues at coordinate 8,305,075 of JAHSPW020000004.1, forward strand.
CATGCCTTTTGGCTTGTGCAATGCCCCTGGCACCTTTTCGAGGTGCATGATGGGGATTTTCAGCGACATGGCAGAGAGGATAGTGGAGGTGTTCATGAACGACTTCTCCGTGTTCGGAGAGTCTTTTGAGGGGTGTCTTGACAACCTCAAGCATGTGTTGAGGAGGTGTGAAGAGAAGAATTTGATCTTGAATTGGGAGAAGTGCCATTTTATGGTACGTGAGGGCATAGTTTTGGGACACATTGTCTCAGAAAGAGGACTTGAAGTAGACAAGGCCAAGGTTGGCCTCATTGCTAGTTTGCCATCTCCCAAGAGTGTGAAGGATGTCCGGTCGTTCCTTGGGCACGCTGGTTTCTACTGGCGTTTCATCAAGGATTTTAGTGTGATTTCACGACCGTTGTGTCTATTGTTGGCGAAGGACGCACCCTTTGCGTGGTCCGAGGCCTGTCAAGAGGCCTTCCAGAAGTTGAAGCTGAGCCTCACGACTCTGCCCATTGTCCAGGCCCCTGATTGGGACCTCCCATTTGAGCTCATGTGCGATGCCTCTGACTATGCAGTGGGGGCAGTGTTGGGGCAAAGGAGAGACAAGGCCCCGTGTGTGATTTATTATGCGAGTAAGACATTGAATGAGGCACAGTTGAACTACACCACCACGGAGAAGGAGATGTTGGCGGTGGTGTTTGCCTTAGATAAATTTCGGTCCTACTTGGTCGGTACGCAGATCACAGTCTTCACTGATCATACGGCATTGAAATATCTGATGACCAAGCAAGACGCGAAAGCTCGCTTGATTAGGTGGATTCTGCTCTTGCAAGAGTTCCACCTAACCATCAAGGATAAGAAGGGGGTAGAGAATCTAGTGGCCGATCATTTATCCCGTTTGGAACCCGAGGACCCTTCCTCGGATGTTCCCATTAGAGATTCCTTCCCGGATGAGCAGCTGTTTGCTGCTAGTGAGTGCCCATGGTATGCAGACATTGTCAATTATTTGGCAACTGGGCAGATTCCTCCTAGTTGGTCCACCCAGGTAAAGCAGAGGTTTTTGAGAGATGTCCGGCAGTACATATTTGATGACCCATATTTATTCAAACACTGCCCAGACCAGATTGTGCGTAGGTGTATCCCTGAGTCCGACCAATAGAGTGTTATAGAGTTTTGTCATAATGAGGCGTGTGGTGGTCACTTCTCTGCGAAGAAGACCACCGCAAAAATTTTACAGTGTGGTTTTTGGTGGCCTGACATGTTTAAGAGGGTGCATGCTTTTTGTAAGGTGTGTGAGCGTTGCCAAAAGCTTGGCAAGATAAGTGCACGTAATGAGATGACACTCCAGCCTATCCTTGTACTTGAGGTATTTCATTGCTGGGGTATTGATTTTATGGGTCCGTTTCCGAAGTCCCATGGTTTTGAGTATATTTTGCTGGCTGTGGACTATGTGTCCAAGTGGGTTGAGGCGATCCCCACTAAGTCCATGGAGTCCAGAGTGGTCTTAGATTTTCTCAGGACCAACATTTTGACGAGATTTGGCGTACCACTTGCCATTATCTCAGACCAGGGTAAGCAGTTCACAGGGCGGTTGTTCGCCAAGTTGATGGGGGAGTATAAGGTAAATCATAAGGTGTCCACATCTTACCACCCCCAAACCAATGGGCAGGCCGAGTTGGCCAATAGGGAGATTAAGAGAATCTTAGAGAAGACCGTAGGTGTGACCAGGAAGGATTGGTCCAATAGGTTGAGTGATGCGTTGTGGGCCTACCGCACAGCTTACAAGACCGTGTTGGGTGCTTCACCCTACCGGCTCGTTTATGGTAAGGCCTGCCACCTGCCAGTTGAGTTAGAAAAGAAGGCCTTTTGGGCCATCAAGGAAGTCAATGCAAGTCTAGAGAGGGCAGGTGAGCAACGGAAGTTAGAGTTGTGTGAGCTCGAGGAGCTTAGGAATGAGGCATATGAGAACTCGGTGATTTACAAGTCGAAGGTTAAGGCGTACCATGATAGGAACATTCAGCGCAAAACCTTTACAGTAGGTCAAAAGGTGTTACTCTACAATTCGCGTCTCCATATCTTTCCGGGTAAGTTGAGGTCACGTTGGGAAGGTCCCTACATAGTGCTTAAGGTGTATCCGAATGGTTCAGTCGATATCCGTGATCCTAGGGATGGTAGTGAGTCTAAAGTAAATGGGCAGCATCTGAAACCATTTTTGGAAATTGTTGAGATAGGTGAACCTGATGAGGAGTTGGTCGATCCAGTTTACACGGACGACCCAGCTGAATAGGCTTGTTTAGCCTCGTTTTTACGGGTAGCTCACGCGTACCATCCTCTTGATTGAGCGGTGGACCCGGCCCTTAGTTTTGTGCTTATTGCTTAATCACATAGGGGTACCCATCGTTGACTTGGGTCTTTTAGCTCCGCACGCCGCTAGTAAAATACGAATCGTGTGCCCGGTCCCGGTTAGGAAGGACAATTTTGCAATGGTGACATAGGACTTTAGTTAGTCTTTCTGATAGGAGTGATTTGCAGTTAATTGTCCGCACCCACTAGATGAGTCCCTACTCGGGGGTGATTTGATCCTAGGACAAGCCTTTATATTCCCGTGCTCCGGCGCTTGGCTCTGTTTAGTGTTAGTCCTGTTTTGATCGTTGGGAGCGCTGGCCTTAGTTGGTTGGCGAGACCGCGCTGCAACTTGGAGGCTCCGAGTTCTGATGCAATCTATGTAATTTTAGTGTATCCTTGTTAGCCATTTCATTCATGTTATTTCTTTTTGTCATTTATTTTAGTTGTTCTGTTATTTACTTCAACAAAAAAAAAAAAAAAACGATCAAATATAAAAATTGTCTTGATGGTCTTGAATAGCCACCCACACCTTCCTTCAAGTTGAGGGAAGACGTGGGGAGAAAAGTATGCCACGTGAGGCTGCGTGAATGCGTGGTGGAGTATTTTTATTTTGTTTTTGTGGAGCCCGGATAACACGAGTCGGGCGTGCTGATGTCATTTGCTCTCAGTAGGTAGTTGGCAGGTGAATCTTATTGCAGGGGACGTGCTACCACACCAGCCTTGGTAGTTTAGATCTCACCGACAGGGTGATTGCGGCATTCAGGAACCCAAAGCCATGGGTGCCACTATGTGTGGCGGTTGTTAGTCCAAAAAGCCTTGTCGCGGTCTTGTGTGACTAGCTGTGGTCTCGTAAGGGGGGCCGAAGGAGCGACCCTTGAAAGTTCTGCCAATGACGAAAGGCAGCGGTGGCGAAAAATTCCTCAAACATCGGCCGAGGTCATAGGTGGTTGGCTGCCACCCATCGGTCCACTCTTTTCCCTTGTTCTCCTTATTTTTCCTGTTCTCTAGCTCTGAGGACAGAGCATCTTTCAAGTTGCGGGAGGGTGTACTGCGTTCATACTTTTTCTTTTCTTTTCTTTGATTTCAGAAAAAAAAAAAAAGGAAGAGGACGAAAAAAAAAAATATTTGGATGCTTTGAGTGTAACTATTCTTGGTTGATGGCTGCTAGTTAGCACTATAGTGGTTGTTGTGTGAGTCGGAGTCTCGATATGATTTCATGGATAGACTTAAGCTCGTGCATGATGTTGAGGAAGCACTTGGTTAGCCCGTATCAGCTATAATTGGATAGCGTTTGGTCACTTGAAAGCATGCTCACCCACACACACTGTCCCACTTGATGATTTGCCGGTCTCGAGTTTGGTTCATATGTCATTGGTAATCTGGTATGTGTTAACTTGGTTGATGGAATTTTTGTGGAACTCCTGTTAAAAAAAAAAAAAAGAAGAAGAAGAAAATAAGTTGTGTGCTATATTGTTAATGCTTATCCGGGCGTTCAATGAGTAGTAACGGACAATCGGGGTATGCTCCCACCGTGTTGTTCGCGTCAAAAGATGGATAGACCTTGTGAGAGTATCACTAAATGTGGTTAGCTTGGATCTCAATAAAGCCTTTTTGACTTGAGCAATTAAGTCCGTAGGGGTCTCTTAAAATCTGGTGCTCTAAGGCCGTTTGGCTTGGAGATAGCCGACCCAAAGCTCGCTAAAGAGTCAACTAGAAAGCCCGAGAGATCCGGCACTGCACGACCAAAAAAAAAAAAAAGAGCAAAGAAAGGAAAGGAAGGAGTGTGCTTAAAGAAACACTGGGCTATCAACGTTGTGCGAACTGTTCTCGAGATTGGTAAATTTCTTTATGTGGTTTTCATTCACGCATGCCGTTTGAAAATTCTCTATCCGATAGTAGGTGAGAGGATTAATTTTTGTGCTAAGTTGGTATGGAGCTCACTTGTTTAACTTTATCCATGGATGAAATATCTTGCCCTTGACTTGCCTAACAGTCATTGTAGTGCTTTGAGAGGTTATTGATTGGGTTGGGTTGCATTCAAAATGTCCGAGTCCTCTGTGTTTTGTGGGTGATCACTGCTGAAAACCCTCACGAGACTTCACTCGTCCTACCAGGGCCGCCCGGGGGTTTAAAAGATCTATCCATATTTTTATTTGCTTTATCCTTTTTGTTGCTAGGGATTAGCAACGCTCAAGTTGGGGGAGATGATAGGCGCGTGAAATACATGTGTTTTAGCGCCTAAATAGGGGGTTTAGCGCATTAGATGAGCAATTTAATCCTCATTTTCCTTTTAATTCGTGCACGTGGTTGGTTTCGCTTGTTTTATTGATTTTACAGGAATTTGGGAACATTTGGACCACAAATTGGTGTCGTGCGGGTCCATTATGAAGAGGAGTTGTGGAAAAGAGACGTGGTGGCCAAGTTACCCGAGGAAAAGACTTAAAAGCATCGGGAGCGCTACCCACAAAGTCCAGGAGTGCTCCAAAACTGTTACAAAAGGTCCCAAAAACGTCCAGAATGTCTAGGAGCGATACCCACAAATCCAAGTAGCGCTCGGAATTGGTTACAAATCCTCCAGAATGTTCAGGAGCGCTACCCCAGTTCCTGTGTAGCGCTACAGCCCCGAGAAGAAAACGTCGTCGTTCCAATAGTCAAAGGTTCAAAAGGGTCACCCGAAGAGCCTCGGGAGCGCTACCCCATTTTTCCTGTAGCGCTACCGAGATGGTTATTAAGCCAAACGTTGCCGTTTTGAAGGAAGATTTCGCGGATAATTATATTTGTTAATTAATTTTATTAGGATAAAAGGTTTTTAGGTATAAATATACATGATTAGGTGTATTAGGGTTATGTTTTTATTAATTAGGTTTAGTTTTCTCTTAAGCAGCTGCTCTCTTTCAGATCTTGAATTCCAGACTGAAGTTCCTTCATTGTTTCCATCTTTCAAGTTTAATTTAATCGCCCTCCGGTAACGTTTATGATATTTTCGCCTTCGTTAAAGTTATTCGTAATCATTGGTTTGTTATAGATCCTTGCTTGGTTTTTATTTATCGTTCTTTAGGTGATCAATGTTCCGATCTAGGATGCTATCTATTGTGTTTTTCGTCATGTGTGAGTAGTTTTCCAGAGTATGGTCGCGGGACGAAGGCGTTCCGTGACTGACTTAACTGATTTCGTGCCTCGATTTCGAATCTTCCATACTTTCCAGCAATTTTGGGATTCCTAATATGAGAACTTTTTAATAAACGAAACCTACGGGTGGGCTTTTATTCGAAAACCTCTTTAGCTTACTCCAAAGTCAGTGAAAGGATTATTGTGGCCCGAGCAGGAATCAGTTAAGTTAGTTGCGAACGCTGGGTTTCCGTGACTGTACTCGCTTTTAGTTTATTGTTATTCAAATTAATTGTCAAGTTTCTAGTTAATTAATCAACCAAATCAAAGTTTATGGGTGGCTACCTAAGAGCCAAGTAAAACTAGTGCTCGCAGTCTTGGGTTAAAACACAGTCCGTCCGTCTCAGTGGTTCGACTCCGGTACTTCCGGCTATTTATTATGCTACATCAGTCGAGAGTCTTACGCTTGGGACGCCATTTTTAGAGTCTTATTTTGTAAACACCCGAACGGTCAAGCAACAAACTACCAACAGATTTCTTTTATCTGTTATAATTTATTTTATGCAAATATAATTTTTTGATAGATCGTAAAACTACAGCTTGTTGGGTCGAGAGAAGTTACAAACACCATATGTTGCTTCTTTGCCATCTATATTCCAATCTTTTTGGAGTGTAGGCTTAAACTGTTAGTGTTCAGTTCAGCAAGGAATGCAAAACAATTAAAAGGTTTCCTCCTGGTGGTTTTTGAGCTGTTCAAAAAGGACTAGGGTCCGGGAGTGGTCAGAGACGCCAGCTGTAAGAAATGATGAAAAGGATAGGCCATAGGACTTTAGTCAATGGGAGTTCATATGGACACAGTCTAGTTTGGAGTATATGAAGCTAGTTCCTTGTTTATTTGTCCAGGTGGAGCGTAGATCCTACAGTTCATTACGATAAAGGCGATCGTTGAGTTCTAGGATGCTAAAGGACCATTTGGCTTCGCCTCCAATCTTCTCAGAGGGATGCTGTTGGAACTTATTGTTAGTAATCTATTATAATCAACAGGTATTTGTAATCTTAACGTGGGGAGATTAGTAAGTATTTAATAACTTGGAGCTCGAAATATAAATTGAGATAAGGACGGGAGTGCAATTATAATTCTTTAGTGGTGTGAATTATAATTTGTGAAATAAGAAATATAGTCTTAGTAGGATTAGGGTTTCTTATTTTACACAAGGAGCCCAGAATTATTTCTCCTGAGGTCCCTGCCCTAGCCCTATAAATATATCGCTTCGTTCTCTAGGTCAGACACACATTACGTTATTGAGAGACTCGAATACGTGGGTCTGAGAGAGAACAAGACGATCTCGTTTGATCCCACAATCGGCACGAGAATCGAGGTATAAGGGAATATGGCAGAAGATCTTTAGGCTTACAGCATACGGCTGTAACAAGTTCTACCAGCGATCGTTGTTCTGTATGAGTCGAGGTAAAACCCTAATTCCGCCTTGTAGGGTTTTTCGATCTGTTAACGTTTAATCTGTACGCATATTGCTGGGTTCTGGGAATGGATTCCCAACAGTGGTATCAGAGCAGGCTGTAATCATGCGTATAGATTAAACAGACCATGTTGTCCGGAGTCTGTAGAGGGTCGATCGTATGAACTGTGCTAACATTTGTTTTGCAGAGTTCTAGAATATGCTAACCCTTATTTTGCAGGAAATCTTATCCCACTATTATGGTCACGCATGAATGTTTGTGTGATTGGATCCCACGTTTAATTTTAACGTGGTTACTGCTTTTATCTTCGGTACCATGAGTATTTTTCGTGGTTGTAATATAAGAGTAGTTTGTGAACTCCGGTATGTGGGAGGTATAAGTTTTGAATGTAATCTCTATTTTTCCAGTTGTATCGCTTACAGTGTTGTAAGATTACAAATCATGCAGTGTATTTTGTATAATCTAGATTATGTGAACTCTGTAATGGAGGCATAGGGTTTTGTATAAAATCACAGTTTCTGCATGGGAGAAACACAGTTTTTGAGCTCGACCCCCTTCGACCCCCTGTGCCTGCATCAAACTTTTACTTGGTGGGCAAGACGTTGCTGCGAACTTGGCTGTTTTTTTTGGAAACAGAATCTGACCATAATAGTTGGGATTCATGTTTATCATGTTTCTTTATTTATGTTATGTGACCATAATAGTTGGGATTCATGTTTATCATGTTTCTTTGTTTATCTTTATATTTGTTTCCATAAGTGTTTGCATATGTGATAGTTTACCATTTTAGGACAACATGGTAATAATTGGCTTTTGACCTAGATCACTATTTTTTGTAAACACATATATTTTGATAATCCTCACAAAATTTTAAATAACTAAGTGGGAGAAGGAGTTTATTTTGAATAAATCCTACGGTTTCCATTACTAGTTTGTAGGTGATATAATTAATTTTGTGTGATGGTTTTAGAACTTTCCTCCGTATCGGACAAAATTGATTATGGCATCATCGGTACAAACTTCCTTGAGTGATAGTTTTAAGATAATTGTTGTGTGGGCCACTTCTCCATCTAAGGTGGTTCATAACGGAACAATGGGTCTAAAAGCTAGGAAATGGTGTACACTTAGCTATAAATAAAAGTATCCCCTCTATCTGGGTCACTGCTATTATTTATAGAACCAAAGCTATATTGGTATTTAATTTTACCTGGCACGGTTTGGTGTCTAGATGGTAGAAATTAAAAGGTTGTGCCTATCTACACGAATGATGGAGAGTAGAGGACCTTCCATCGAGGCATGCTCTTCACGGTGTGTAGGGTTGCCAATGTTTTTCTTTTCAACATGTGGTTGAGGGAACCAATATTGAATTGAAATTCAAATTTTTTATTGCCCATCATAATTCTTGTTATTATGTGATTCTCAGATTCAAAAATGACATCTTTCAATCCACTTGTTGTTATTCTCAAAGAAAACAAACTTACTGGCGAAAATTATATTGACTGGAAAAGAAACTTGGACATTGTCTTAACTGCTGAGGCGCACAAGTTTGTGCTAAGTCAAGAGTGCCCTCCGCAACTCTCTGAAAATGCCACTGAAGAGGAAGCAAAGCATTTTAAGCAGTGGAAGAAGGCTGATGAGATGGCGCGGTGTTATATTCTGGCATCTATGTTGAATATATTGCAACATCAGCATCAGTCTATGGAAACTGCGTACGATATGATACTGAACCTCAGAGAAATGTTTGGGGAACAGAATCGTGCAGCAAGGCTAGTTGCTTTTAATGAATTGATGAATATCACCCATGTTGAAAGGACCCCAATTAGAGATCATGTTCTAAAGATGATGGCTCTTTTGAATGAACTAGAGATGTTAGGAGCTGAAATTGATGGGGAAACCCAGGTCGATTTTGTTCTTAACTCACTGAAATTTGAGAGTTTTAAGCAATTCCGCGTAAATTATTCTATGAACAAAATGCATTTATCTTTGTCGGAATTGCTTAAGGAACTCCATGCTACTGAGGGTCTTTTGGGTGTGAAGAAATCATCTGTGTTAGTGACTGAGAAGGCTTCTAGTTCTAAGCCGAAAGGCAAGAAGAAGCAGAACAAGTCTCATAAGAAGGTTGTGGGGGCAGTTATAGCGCCTTGCGGTGGAGTGAAAAAGCCTAAGGGCAAGTGTTTTCAATGCAACCAGAAAGGGCACTGGAAGAAAGATTGTCCGGTTTTTCTCAATAAAGTGAACAAAGGAGGTAAATCTTTTTCGCTAATAGTTGAATCATGTTTAGCGGTGTTATCTACCAGTACCTAGTGTGTAGATACAGGTGCCACTAATCATGTTTGCAATTCATTGCAGGGGTTCCAGGAAACCAGGAAACTAAGTGATGGGGAGATTTGCTTACATATGGGAAATGCTACCACAGTAGCAGCAGTTGTAGTAGGAAACGTTTTTCTTAGTTTTAGTACTGATAGGAGTTTAATTTTAAGAGATTGTCTTTATGTTCCCAGTATTAGAAGAAACTTGGTTTCAGTTTCTAAATTGTTTAAGGATGGATATTCAGTTTATTTTAGTAACTCTGTAGTTATTAAGTTAAATAAACATTTTGTCTGTTCTGGTTCATTGGTGGATGATCTCTATATTATTAATCCTATGTTTCCTACAGTGCAACTGAATGAATTGAATAACACTAATAATTTGCCTTGTAAGAGAAAGGAGCCTTCTAAGTTGAACCAAACGTATCTTTGGCACTTACGTCTTGGCCATATTAATCTGAATAGGATTTCTAGACTAGTTAGAGATGGACCTTTAGGTTCATTGCAAGTAGAGGAACTTCCAATCTGTGAATCATGTTTAGAAGGTAAGATGACCAAGAGGCCATTTTCAGCTAAGGGATATAGAGCCAAAGAACCGTTGGAATTGGTTCATTCTGATGTGTGTGGTCCTATGAATGTCCAAGCTAGAGGTGGTTTTGAGTATTTCATTACTTTTATTGATGATTACTCAAGGTATGGATACATTTATTTGATGCGCCGTAAGTCCGAATGCTTTGAGAAATTCAAGGAGTATAAGGCAGAAACGGAGAAGCGTCTAGGTAAATGTCTCAAGACACTACGATCTGATCGTGGTGGCGAATACCTCTTGGGAGAATTTAAGGATTACTTATCGGCTGAAGGGATTGTATCCCAGTTGTGAGCACCAGGTATGCCACAACAAAATGGTGTAGCAGAAAGAAGGAATAGGACTCTTATGGATATGGTGAGGTCAATGATGAGTTATTCTGATTTACCAATTTCGTTTTGGGGACATGCACTAGAAACGACTGCATATATTCTTAACTTGGTGCCATCTAAGTCAGTACCGTCTACACCCACAGAATTGTGGACTGGGCGTCAACCCAGTCTACGGCATGTTCGGATTTGGGGTAGTCCAGCACATGTGTTGAAGGGGAACGCAAATAAATTGGAATCAAGGACAGAAGTTTGCTTGTTTGTGGGGTACCCTAGAGGAACGAAAGGTGGTTTATTTTATAGTCCTAAAGATCAGAAGGTTTTTGTTAGTACAAATGCTCGATTCTTAGAGGAGGACTATGTAATAGATCACAAACCCAAAAGTAAGATTGTTCTAGAGAATTGAGAGGAGAGAGACAGACACAATCTTTTATACCACCAGTAGTACGTGAAGAAACACCTCAAGAGACATTTATTGATGCACCTATTGACACACCTGAACCTCGTCGTAGTGGGAGGGTTATTGTACGACCCGCTCGGTATACGTTATTGGGAGAATATTATGATATGATCCCTGACGAGCAAAATGCTGAACCCTGTAACTACAATGAGGTATTACAAGGTAAAGATGCAGAACTTTGGCAAAAGGCTATGCAGTCAGAGATGGAGTCCATGTACTCAAATCAAGTTTGGGATCTTGTAGAACCACTCGATGGGATTAAACCCATCGGATGCAAGTGGATCTACAAAAAGAAGAGAGGAGTGGACTGGAAGGTGCATACCTTCAAAGCTAGGCTTGTTGCGAAAGGGTATACTCAAAAAGAAGGGATCGATTATGAGGAGACTTTTTCGCCAGTAGCCATGCTTAAATCCATTCGGATTCTCTTATCCATTGCAGCTCATCTTGATTATGAGATTTGGCAAATGGATGTCAAGACTGCGTTCCTTAATGGAAATCTGGAAGAGTGTATCTATATGGTGCAACCAGATGGTTTCATATCAAAAGGTCAAGAACACATGTTGTGCAAGCTTAAGAGGTCCTTATATGGGCTTAAGCAGGCATCTAGCTCTTGGAACATCCGTTTTGATCAAACAATCAAGTCTTTTGGTTTTGATCAATGTCCGGATGAGTCTTGCGTGTATAAGAGGCGCAGCGGCAAAGTGGTGGTGTTTCTAGTGCTATATGTTGATGACATTCTGCTCATCGGAAACGATGTGGGAGAGTTGTCTGCAGTGAAAGTGTGGTTGTCTAGCCAATTCGAAATGAAGGACTTGGGAGAAGCTAGTCATATCCTTGGGATTAAGCTTATGCGAGATCGCAAGCGTAGGATGTTGGGTTTATCACAAGCTTCTTACATCGATACGATCCTTGCTCGTTTTAGCATGCAAGATTCCAAGAAAGGATTTCTTCCTTTTAGACATGGAATCTGTGAGACCCCGACCCGGAATTTGGACATTTAAGGGCTAAATTATAAGTTGAATAGTTAAATCAAGAGTAATTTGGTTAATTCGACACGAATTTGATTTTAATTGGGATTGGGAAGTGGTCTCAGCTTTTATTTTAATTTGTGTTCGGAACTCCAGAGTTGGATCGGACGATTTTTGCTTGAGGTGTTATTTAAGGGGAGTGTTGTAACGATCGGGAGTGGACCGAGAAGCACCCAAAGATTTTTCATGTAAAACCAAATCCAGTAGATACGTTAGATATTTGCATGGTTCGTATCGGACACAGAGGTGTCTCTTGACACCTCCTGCTTCCATCTTTGCGTATATCTCATCCATAACCTCCTCAAAATCATTAGTACGTTAGAATCAGAGAGCTATAGAGAGAGAGAGAGGAGCTTCTTCAACCTGTTCTTCATCACCTTCAGCTGCTTCTTCATCCGTTCTTCGTCTGGTTTCCATCAGTAAGTTATTTTACCATCTAAGTTATGATATCTTTGCTAATTCTTCGATTTTAGGCCTAAGATAGACTTAGTTTGATCCTATTTGTTATGTATCAGAAGGTATTTGAGGTTAGAGCAAGAAACCATAAGAAACCATGTCCTGAAACCCATCCGGCCACGCATCCGGCCACGCATCCGGTAGCGGATCCGGTAGCGGATCCGGATTTCCGGATTGGCTACCGGATTAGGCAGTTTTGACCCCGAACTTGATTTTGAGCTCCAGAATGCTACAGACCTCGGATTGACCTCAAATTTGGTATGAATGTACCTTGATATGTTAGCTTTCATTCCCAATTGGAACCAAATCATTTGGACTTCTAGAACTCCTTAAATTAAGATTTCCGTAGAAACTGTCCGTTTTGGACCAGTTTTGCGCCAATGGAGTTTTCACCCGTTTAAAGGCATATTAAAGCTTTGTGGTCTTCATAGAAAGTGTTCCTAACATCCTAAGCTAGTGTTCTGTTAAATTTGGTGAACTTTGGACATGAGATGATTGGAGTTTCATACTAAATTCTATTGAGGTAAATTTCAGAAAAGCTGTCTAGTTTAGTACTTCAATAATTTGAGACTTGGGAACCTCTATTTTGACTCCTTAACCATCCGAACTTATGTACATTCACTTGAGGACATTGGTAGACCTAGTGTGATTTGTGAATTCCCTATCTTGGGGTGGTTTGGGCATAAACATCAACGCCGAAGTATTGGAAACTAGGAATAAGTTGATAAATACTTATATTCCTTGTTATAGGAATTGATCCTGACATCGGAGTCGGTGCAAATCGTTGGACTACGTAAAGCAACGTGAGGTGAGTCTTGATATGCTTGTCCTACTTGTATGTTTAAAAACGTGACCGAGCATGTGAATTTACTAAATCCTGTTGATGGTTGTTTACATTGAAACCATGCTTATGCACGACACATGACTGATTAGCATGTGATGCTATGTTATAAATTGATAAACTTATTAAAGATGATCATGTATTGACATCATGTGAAACACGGTGACTCCCTGACCGCTGGGGGTGTGACAAGCGGTGGTTTGAGATAAGGCTGGGTCCCACGGCCAGGTGGCATCGGATGACGTCATGCCAAATTCTGAATTATTATTCAAGGGTCGCTCCCTTTATCAGTTCTGGCATACACCGTTGGTTGATTGGTTGGTTGATTTGTTGATTCTGTTGCAAAGCATATTGGTTTGTTGAATCAGATGCTGATAACCCACGGGTTATGAAAACTACGAACTATTGATCATGTCCTCGGCTACGGCCCATGGATCAATTTACGAACGTTCTTGACATGCTAATGAAGTGTTTATAATGAGATTATGTCATGGCAAACCTGTAAGACTTGTATATCTTGATTCATACTAGCGATATGCTAATGATGTTGTTAAACAACATACCAAGTAATGAGACATGAGGCGTTAGGGCCTATGGAAGCTCAAGAATGATCGTTTGGCCTCTTGCGCTAAGAAGCTGAGATGTACCGGATAAGTTGGTAACTATCTTGTTGTATGTAAGATAGGCTATGTTGGGGCCGATAACATATTGTATATTGTAATTTTGTGGGTTTTAGTGATGTTGGCACTTTATATGCCCTTGGGTTTGTTAGTTGGATTATTTTATATGCTTCCGCGCACTCTGAAAATCTTTCAAGATTATGGATGAATGACAGGTAAAAATCCCAAAACTCGATTAGTGAGAGGCCTTCGTGAGTTGGACTCATTGGCCGGTCATTGATCATCCCTATATCGGGATGGGTCGTGACAAGAAGTGGTATCAGAGCAGAGTTTTGAGGATTTTTGGAAGCGAGACCCAAGGATTTAAACGTTAAGGCACGTAGTTGCACAATATACGTTGTGATTAGAATGGTATGGGCATAGATAATCATTGGATTTTGTGGATAAGGTTGTACTTGGGTTTAGAACTTGGATTGATGGAATTCGATATACTTGAGGTTTTGAAGGAAAACACTTTACAAAGAATGGATGAGTACGAGATACATGAATTTGGAGGTTATGTTGAAAGATTTGGGGAGAGTCAATAATTGTTGAGGAATGTTAGGAAGTCTATATTCGTAATGAGATGTTAACTTGGGAAATGGTTTGATGAGGTAGGATCATTGATGATATTTGTGATTTGAGGCTTATGTATAGGATTTAATCATTTGAAGTCATAGAATTGTGAATGGTACCACCTGATCAATTGGAAATATAGATCGATGGAGGAATTCTTGGAGCTTAAAGTATATAATATTACTTTGAGGTGAGAAGTATTAGGCCTACACTTGTTGCGGTGGATTGTGATAGAACTGAATAACCATTTGGGTATGATTTTGTTAAATGGATAACGGTTGAAGATGTTGAATGACAGGGTTGTGTTCCTAGTAAACCAATGAGCCGAATTGAGACGAGGTAAGACAATATGGTAACAAGTGAGTGTGATATGACGGCAATGCAATATGAATTGCCGGTTTGTAACCCATGAATGAGAACAATGAAATGTTGATCATGATTAAGAAACAGTATTGGACTTGTGATTTGATTTGGCGTAATCAAGCTTGTGGACTTAATGCACGAAATTATTGAGGTGAGTTGAATTGTGGTTTTAAATTGGATTGTTATCCAACATCGAAGTAAGGATTGCTTATGACAAGGAACTGATTGATCATAAGATTGAGATACGGAAGAAGTATACTAAAGGGCGGATATAGATACATCCTTGAATTATGGATATGTGGCTTAGGCCGGTGACACTTACAGGAGGGTTATTAAGAATGGTTAAGAGATGTAATGTTACTCCTATAAAGTGTTAATTACGATTAATATTTCGATTACTTATAATTTCGGAAGACTATACGTGAAGAAAAGTGCTAGAGGCGTTGAGTTGTGCGACTGTAGCGGAATAACAAAAGTCAAAGTTGTGGTACAAGAATTTTCAGATGAGATGGGATGAATAATACGTACTTCAAGTCAATGAATTGTCTACTCACTTAAACGAATGTGAAAGCATTTGAAGCTCGAGGTGCATACGGGATGCTAGACGAAGCTATTCGGGAAAGTCTACAGACATTTATTGATAACGATGCCATTGCTCGAGGAATGATGCGATATATGTGCGAAATGTTAAAGATCGTGTTGTGGACGTCAAGACAGAGAGAACGAGATGCTGAATCAAAAATGTAAAGATGGAGCTGGTAGCATAATATTTTACTCAGAAGATAAGTCAGATATGACAGTAGAATTTCAAATGGATAGCTCAAGAATTGGGAAGCCGCTATGAACTAGCAAAGACTGAGATAATACGATGACGTATGGAAAAATAGATGTAGATGATGATGGACACGAGTTTCTTCTAATCTCAGTTATAGCTTCTAAAGTATGGGTGGAAGGTTGTGTGGTTTGATACTTGTCTTTTGAGTTAGCTAGAATTAGGTTAGCCATTACCTGTTTTGCAGTTGATTGATATTATTCTATCAAATTCCTTCATCAGCTCTTTTGTACGGGGCATATTTTGTTGGCTATTGTACTCAGTCATTCAGCTATTGCTAAGTCTTTGCTTCAAGATGTTATGACTCCTTGTTTTGAGTTCTTTATTTCTTGCGATGTAAGTCTCATTGTGGGGTTTACAGAATTCGTCATCTTGAACTTGAGTTTGAACTTCTTCAATAGATTCTATAGGCATTGCTCATAGACTATACTTTCCACTCAACTCTAGGTGGCATTCTTATGACCATTGCTCTTGGGTCAACCACCTTTATCAATTTTGGGCTATTGATCTGAACCGTTCTCTTGAATGCTTCTATAGCTTTTGATCCTAATCTTAAGAAATTGTTATTGAGCTGAATGTATGACCTTGCGGCCATATGTATTGATATCTTTTGTACTCTTATTTGGCAATTCTCTTCTTGACATTGGTTTCTCTCAATCATTGCAAATGTTTCCGTTCCTAATCATCTATACCATTGAACACTTCTTGTGTTACAAGTCGTTGACATCGTACTAGCTCCTTGAATATCTGAGCTTGTATTTGGAACTTGTTGTTGTCATTTCTTTGATCTCTGATCAATGATCCTAATTTGTCATTTGAATGGTCCAAAGGAAATTTCATATTGTATTCCTCCACTTGGGAAATATTTGTTCATCAGATACGTTTGCTAATCTTTGGTATTTTTTTTTCTACACATCAAGTTGGGCGCATTCTTTCTAACAGTTGTTTTGTGATTAATACATGAATAAGTTGCTTGATATTCCTTATTGCTACTTTCTTTTGCTATCCGGAATTTGTTGGACGGATATGCCTCAATAATACTTTTGAGCAAGATTATTCTCATCTTGTAAATTGAACTCCATCGATGTGAACAATATGAATTCACTTTTCCTTGGTCACCTCCTACATTGTTCATTCAAGTGAAATTGCAATATGTTAATTGACTCTATACAACTGTGAGCAAGTTTGGAGGACCAAACTTCATAAGGTGGGGAGGATGTGAGACCCCGACCCGGAATTTGGACATTTAAGGGCTAAATTATAAGTTGAATAGTTAAATCAAGAGTAATTTGGTTAATTCGACATGAATTTGATTTTAATTGGGATTGGGAAGTGGTCTCAGCTTTTATTTTAATTTGTGTTCGGAACTCCAGAGTTGGATCGGACGATTTTTGCTTGAGGTGTTATTTAAGGGGAGTGTTGTAACGATCGGGAGTGGACCGAGAAGCACCCAAAGATTTTTCATGTAAAACCAAATCCAGTAGATACGTTAGATATTTGCATGGTTCGTATCGGACACAGAGGTGTCTCTTGACACCTCCTGCTTCCATCTTTGCGTATATCTCATCCATAACCTCCTCAAAATCATTAGTACGTTAGAATCAGAGAGCTATAGAGAGAGAGAGAGGAGCTTCTTCAACCTGTTCTTCATCACCTTCAGCTGCTTCTTCATCCGTTCTTCGTCTGGTTTACATCAGTAAGTTATTTTACCATCTAAGTTATGATATCTTTGCTAATTCTTCGATTTTAGGCCTAAGATAGACTTAGTTTGATCCTATTTGTTATGTATCAGAAGGTATTTGAGGTTAGAGCAAGAAACCATAAGAAACCATGTCCTGAAACCCATCCGGCCACGCATCCGGTAGCGGATCCGGATTTCCGGATTGGCTACCGGATTAGGCAGTTTTGACCCCGAACTTGATTTTGAGCTCCAGAATGCTACGGACCTCGGATTGACCTCAAATTTGGTATGAATGTACCTTGATATGTTAGCTTTCATTCCCAATTGGAACCAAATCATTTGGACTTCTAGAACTCCTTAAATTAAGATTTCCGTAGAAACTGTCCGTTTTGGACCAGTTTTGCGCCAATGGAGTTTTCACCCGTTTAAAGGCATATTAAAGCTTTGTGGTCTTCATAGAAAGTGTTCCTAACATCCTAAGCTAGTGTTCTGTTAAATTTGGTGAACTTTGGACATGAGATGATTGGAGTTTCATACTAAATTCTATTGAGGTAAATTTCAGAAAAGCTGTCTAGTTTAGTACTTCAATAATTTGAGACTTGGGAACCTCTATTTTGACTCCTTAACCATCCGAACTTATGTACATTCACTTGAGGACATTGGTAGACCTAGTGTGATTTGTGAATTCCCTATCTTGGGGTGGTTTGGGCATAAACATCAACGCCGAAGTATTGGAAACTAGGAATAAGTTGATAAATACTTATATTCCTTGTTATAGGAATTGATCCTGACATCGGAGTCGGTGCAAATCGTTGGACTACGTAAAGCAACGTGAGGTGAGTCTTGATATGCTTGTCCTACTTGTATGTTTAAAAACGTGACCGAGCATGTGAATTTACTAAATCCTGTTGATGGTTGTTTACATTGAAACCATGCTTATGCACGACACATGACTGATTAGCATGTGATGCTATGTTATAAATTGATAAACTTATTAAAGATGATCATGTATTGACATCATGTGAAACACGGTGACTCCCTGACCGCTGGGGGTGTGACAAGCGGTGGTTTGAGATAAGGCTGGGTCCCACGGCCAGGTGGCATCGGATGACGTCATGCCAAATTCTGAATTATTATTCAAGGGTCGCTCCCTTTATCAGTTCTGGCATACACCGTTGGTTGATTGGTTGGTTGATTTGTTGATTCTGTTGCAAAGCATATTGGTTTGTTGAATCAGATGCTGATAACCCACGGGTTATGAAAACTACGAACTATTGATCATGTCCTCGGCTACGGCCCATGGATCAATTTACGAACGTTCTTGACATGCTAATGAAGTGTTTATAATGAGATTATGTCATGGCAAACCTGTAAGACTTGTATATCTTGATTCATACTAGCGATATGCTAATGATGTTGTTAAACAACATACCAGGTAATGAGACATGAGGCGTTAGGGCCTATGGAAGCTCAAGAATGATCGTTTGGCCTCTTGCGCTAAGAAGCTGAGATGTACCGGATAAGTTGGTAACTATCTTGTTGTATGTAAGATAGGCTATGTTGGGGCCGATAACATATTGTATATTGTAATTTTGTGGGTTTTAGTGATGTTGGCACTTTATATGCCCTTGGGTTTGTTAGTTGGATTATTTTATATGCTTCCGCGCACTCTGAAAATCTTTCAAGATTATGGATGAATGACAGGTAAAAATCCCAAAACTCGATTAGTGAGAGGCCTTCGTGAGTTGGACTCATTGGCCGGTCATTGATCATCCCTATATCGGGATGGGTCGTGACAGAATCAGTCTGTCTAAGGATCAGTGTCCCAAGACAACTGATGAGATGGAAAAGATGAAGGCAGTTCCTTATGCTTCAGCAGTAGGAAGCCTCATGTATGCTATGCTATGTACTAGACCTGATATTTGTTTTGCGGTTGGCATGGTCAGCAGATATCAGTCTAATCCTGGACAGGAGCATTGGACTGCGGTGAAACATATAATCAAGTATCTGAAAAGAACTAGAGATCATATGTTGGTGTACCAGTCAGTTAGTCTTGTACCATGTGGGTACACAGACTCAGACTTTATGTCAGATAAGGATTCCAGAAAGTCTACCTCAGGATATGTGTTTACCCTAGGAGGAGGAGCCATTAGTTGGAGGAGTGTCAAGCAATCATGCATTGCTGATTCCACCATGGAGGCAGAGTATGTGGTAGCGTCTGAAGCAGCCAAGGAGGCCGTTTGGCTCAGGAACTTCTTGATGGATCTAGAAGTGATTCCTTCAGTGCAATCAGCCATTACGCTCTATTGTGACAATAGTGGTGCAGTTGCTAATTCAAAGGAGCCAAGGGCTCATAAGAAGGGTAAACACATTGAGCGTAAGTATCATTTGATTCGAGAGATCGTACAGAGAGGTGATGTTACTGTGACTAAGATTGCATCGGCGAACAACCTGGCAGATCCATTTACGAAGAGCTTACAAGCCAAGATTTTTGATAATCACGTAGAAGGAATGGGAGTCAGAAGTGTGGCCTCATGGATGTGAGTCTCAGTGGGAGTTTGTTAGAGAACTCTGTGAAACGTTATGGTTTTATGTAATGGATTAATATTATTAATCAATTTTATCCATTTTGATGAAAACTTCTATGGGCAATAGTTGCATGATATTATTTTATGTTGTGCATGTGTGTCTTTTATTCTACATAGTAGATGATCCAGTGTGTAGAGTGCAACTTACACACAGAAGATTGGATCATCGGTTCTTGTGGAATATAAGTTATGCTTCACATCTTAAATGGAATTTGACACACCATTGGTAGGACTATAGCATAATGTTTTAGTGGGTCTATCTTGATCACGGGGAATGGTATTAATTTTAATACTACTTCCAACTCATTGTGCTAGTACACTTTGTGTGTATTGAACGGGACCATTTTTGAGGTAATTATCTTTATACTGACTTTATAAGATGATTAAAACCTCATGGTTATTATGAATACTTGTGCTCTTAATCCAAAGATAATTAATAGATATATACATATAATGTTGTTGACTTTGACTCATTTAAAAGTGAGATCCTCTTTGGGGTCAATATTCTTAATGAATTGGGTCACGATATTATATGCAAGACATGTATCGATATTAATTATTAATGGAATCCACATCCCAGTAGGGAATGATGATAACCCCTTGAGTAAACTTATAAGTTTCGATGATGTCAAACCCTGCAGGTGGATATTTGTATCCGACATATCGAATAAGTTAAGCAGATAGTCTCAAGGCATTTAAAGATGTTGATTAAGTGGGAGATTGTTAGTAATCTATTATAATCAACGGGTATCTGTAATCTTAACGTGGGGAGATTAGTAAGTATTTAATAACTTGGAGCTCGAAATATAAATTGAGATAAGGACGGGAGTGCAATTATAATTCTTTAGTGGTGTGAATTATAATTTGTGAAATAAGAAATATAGTCTTAGTAGGATTAGGGTTTCTTATTTTACACAAGAAGCCCAGAATTATTTCTCCTGAGGTCCCTGCCCTAGCCCTATAAATATACCGCTTCGTTCTCTAGGTCAGACACACATTACGTTATTGAGAGACTTGAATACGTGGGTCTGAGAGAGAACAAGACGATCTCATTTGATCCCACAATCGGCACGAGAATCGAGGTATAAGGGAATACGGTAGAAGATCTTTAGGCTTACAGCAGACGGTTGTAACAAGTTCTACCAGCGATCGTTGTTCTGTAGGAGTCGAGGTAAAACCCTAATTCCGCCTTGTAGGGTTTTTCGATCTGTTAACGTTTAATCTGTACGCATATTGTTGGGTTCTGGGAATGGATTCCCAACACTTATAGCTCATATGAAGCGGGTTAGAAGTCGAGCACACTGAAGTAGAGCGAAGGAAGTGAAGCGACCGAAACGGAGTAGAACGGATTAGAATTGGAATAGATTACATCTATAAATACTCTCTATTGTATAATCCAGACATCAGATCACATAACAAAATCTAGCTTCATTCCTGTGGACGTACCCGGTTTTAGGAAACCACGTAAATCTTGTGTTGATTTTTTAATGTTTCACATTCAATATTTTGTGTGTGATTGAGTGATTGTACTAATAGATGCCTATGGAATTGAAATCTCCCAATATAATCCACGGAGTGGATGAAACAAAAGCACGACACATGGAGATGTATTGCCATATATAGGACATTCCCGTGAGATTGATTGTTAGAGCCATACAGGACGCATGGAATGTACAAAAACACAAATACTTATCAAAAAGTCAGTCCAAACTTAGTTTTTAAATTAATTTTTTAGACCGTTAAATTTGTAAAAATTTATAAATATATTATTAAAATTTATTTTCGTTCAAACTTATTTGTAGACCGTTGGATATTTTAAATAAATGTTTGAGATTTATAAAGGAAGAATATTTTTTGTACGTAGATACTTTCCAATCTTGTTATTTAGATTTTTGCCATGAAAAATGCAAAATACTAACATATTCCAATAATTTGGAGTGGGTGGGCGGATATTTGATGAGAGAATCATTGTCCAACTTAAAGGCTTGATTTTGACTATTATTACTACATAGAAGACTGTTATTTCGTCGCCTGACTCAATCATTTGATTTTTTTTATCTTTTTTATAATTTTTTTTAACTTTTTGTGAAGAATAAGTCTATTAACATATCGAGTTGTACATCGAATGATACATTATGCCTACGCGATATCTTTCTAAGTATAAATTGTTAAAACAGGTTCCGTTAATTTTGATATGTGTTTAAATTAATGGGTACCTCATAGGCATAATGTATAATATGATGTTTAGTAGTATTGTTCTTTTGTGAATTATTAGTTTGTTTCAACGAAAGATTTCAAAAAAATTATAAATATAAGGGCCCATGTATATAATATATCCTATATGTAGTAAAAGATTTTGAAACCAAACTCAGTTGTATTATTTCCTTGCTTTGAAAGGAGATTACAGACTCCTATTTATAGACTTTGAGGACAAACCAAAGCATGAGAGAGAACTCTCTGAACTACTAACCGACTTAACAACAACCAATTATAAAACGACACCTATTGAACAAACTTCCAGCTGGACAAACTAATAACAGAAATGTCTACAGTTTTACTTCCTCTGCTGTAGCCTTAACACCATCATTTGTTCGCTGATGAGATTGATTCTGTTGTTGTGGATGCCTCTGATTTGTCTGATAATTCTGATTTATTTGCAAGAGTGTCCTGATTATTAACATCCCCCTACAAGCTCAAGACATGATGGATCAGGAGCTTGTCCTTAAGAGTAGTAAACCGAGCAACCGGTAGCGCTTTAGTGAAAATATCAGCTATCTGACAAGTAGAAGGAACATAGCGAACAGAAATTTGATTTTGCAAAACCTTCTCACGAATAAAATGGTAATCAATCTCAATATGCTTGGTGCGTGCATGAAAAACAGGATTAGAGGCTAAAGAGATAGCCGATTGATTATCACACCACACAAGATAAGGCACAGGACATGCAATCTGCAGATCCTGATGTAAATGAGACAACCAAGAGAGTTCTGCAGCAGTATTAGCTAAGGCCCTATATTCAGCTTCAGTAGATGAGCGTGCAACTGTAGGTTGTTTCTTGGCGGACCAAGAAATGAGATTAGAACCAAAATAAACACAATATCCAGAAGTAGATCGACGATCATAGGGATTTCCAGCCCAATCAGCATCCGCATAGGCAGTAAGAGAGCAAGGTCCAGGATAGAAGTGAAGACCATGAGTAATAGTGCCCTTGACATAGCATAAAATACGCTTAACAGCCTGAAAATGACCCTGAGATGGAGAGTGCATATGTTGACAAACCTGATTGACAGAGTGAGCCAAGTCAGGTCAGGTGAGAGTCAAATATTGCAATGAACCCACCAAAGTGCGATACAAACTAGGATCCTCATACAGTTCAGTAGAGGAAAAGTCAAAACCAACAGAGGCAGGAGAGGAGCTTGGTTTACATGACTCCATACCAGCTTTGCGAAGTAAGTCTTGAGCATACTTTGTTTGAGAAAGAGTAAGGCAAGAAGCTGACCTCTGAACTTCAATTCCAAGAAAATAATGCAAGGAACCAAGGTCTTTCATAGCAAACTTGGTGTTAAGAGTAGCAATAAAAGAGGTAATGAAAGTTTTTTTTTTTTTTTGATAATAGAGGTAATGAAAGTTGGATCACTCCCAGTAAGGATTATATCATCCACATAAATCAGCAGAAGAGTTATGGTAGAACCTTGTTTATGAACAAATAAAGAGGAATCTGCAGTACTATTCTTGAATCCAGAATCTACCAAAAATTTACTGAAAATGGAGTACCAAGCACGAGGGGCTTGACGTAAGCCATATAATGCCTTCTGTAATTTACAGACAAATGAGGGCTTAGTAGGATCCTTGTAACCCTGAGGTTGACACATGTAAACTTCTTCTGAAATAACACCATGAAGAAATGCATTGGAAACATCCAATTGTTGAAGAATCCAGTTGTTAGACAAAGCTAAACTGAGAACAAGCCTAATGGTAGATTGTTTAACCACTGGACTAAACGTTTCAGAAAAATCCAACCCCTCAGTCTGCTGATTTCCATTTGCAACAAGTCTGGCCTTATAACGAGCAATCTGACCATTAGAGTGTTTCTTAACACGGTAGAGCCACTGACATCCTATCACATGAGCAGAAGGAGGTAGAGGAACCAAAGACCAGGTTCCTTGTTTAAGCAAAGCATGGTATTCTTCATCCATTGCTTTTTGCCACACAAAGTGTTTGGAGGCTTCAAGAAATGACTTGGGTTCTACATTCATATCAGCACTGGACTTGATTTCTGTGTGAAGGGATAAAGGTATGCGAGGTTTAGAAATTCCATGTTTGGACCTAGTAACCATAGGATGGGTATTTGAGGAAGACAAAGTGATCTCTGGAGAAGGTAGAGATGCTGTCTGGGAAATATTAGGTAAAGAAGACTCTTCAAGGCTAGAAGAAAGAGAATCAGGTGAAGACACAGGGAGAGAAGAAACAGAAGAAGGAGAAAGAGACTGATGAGTAAAAGAAGGAAAAGAAGAAGGAGTTACTAACACAGGAAAGGTATCAAAATGTGTTAAAGGTATGGACAACTGAGAAGTAAGGGAAGGTGAAGTCTCTGATGAAACAAGATCAGAGTAAGGAAATATGTGTTCAAGATACCTGACATGACGAGACACATATACTTTGTTTTGTGAGGGATCAAAACACCTGTAACCCTTGGTATAGTTACAGTATCCAAGAAAAACACAGGGTAGACACTTTGGTTCTAGTTTATGAGAGATATAAGGTTTGATCCAGGGAAAACATAGGCAGCCAAATGGTTTCAACAAAGAATACTGAGGATCTTTGTGGAACAAAAGTTGAAAAGGAATTTGAAAATTGAGTGCTGAATGTGGCATACGGTTAATAAGGTATAGAGAGGTAAGTAAGGCCTCAAGCCAAAAAGATGAAGGCATAGAAGCTTGATGAAGAAGGGTGAGTGTAGTATCAAGGAGATGTCTGTGTAATCTTTCAGCCCGTCCATTCTACTCTGAAGTATGGGGACATGTGGTATGATGAACTATACCAGACTCCAGGAATAATGTAAGCAAGTATTTGTTGATGAACTCACCTCCATTGTCATTTCTAATAGTTCCAATTGTAGTATCAAACTGATTTGATACATATGCTTTAAAATGAGTAAGATGACCTTTTACATCAGACTTATAATGAATAGGAAATAGCCAGCAATACCGTGAATAATCATCAAGGATCAGCAAGTAGAACCTAAATCCTTTTTTAGAAGGAATGGGAGATGGACCCCATACATCCATATGAAGTAATTCAAAAGGTCTTGTAGCTTGTGAAGTAGACAAGGTAAATGGCTGCTTAGTACTTTTAACTGAACAACAGCTAACACAACTTGGATTATCTGAGTCATGAGCAAGGATACGAAAGTCTTTAACAATTTTTCGTAGTAAAGGAAAGCTAGGGTGGCCAAGTCTATTATGCCATAAGGTGAGAGGAGCTGCAGTTTTACTCACCAAGACAGTTGGTGAAGTAACTTCAGAATACTTCTGAAGTGGATAAAGCCCTTGCAGGCATGGACCCTTGTAAAGACACCTGTTGGTTTCCTTGTCCTGAATAGTAAAGCCATCAGAATCAAAAGTAATCTTGCACAGATTATCCTTAGCCAACTGATAGACAGATAGGAGGTTATGACTGATATGAGGGGCATGCACAATGTGATCCAAGGCAAAGTTAGCAAGTGGTGTTTGTAGGATACCCTTACCAGTGTGTGTTATAGGGACTGTTGTACCATTTCCAATCATCACCCCTTCCTGACCAGGAAACGTATTTTGATGCAAATTTAGATTGGCTAAATCATTAGTAACATGGTTAGTAGCACCACTGTCAAACAACCAAGGCCCAGGTTGATGACTAAAAACATCTGAAGTTTCTGCTATATGAGCTTGAGGAGGAAACATAGGTCTTGATACATTCTCAAAAGCTGCAGGCGAGGACAATATAGGCCTCTGATTGTGAAAACCAGAATGAAGAGCAGGCATACACTCTGGTCTAATGCCTTGATTATATCCTGGAAAACCAGTGAACTGACCTTGAGCTGATCCATACATAAGGCCTCTATTATTTCTCCTTTTGTCTTTAAAATTTCTGCTCATAGACATAGGATAACCAGAATAATTCTGAAATGAAAAAGGAGGACCAGTATGAGGAATGAATTGAGGTCCTGGAGGAGGTTGAGTTGAAGAACTCTGTACAGGTTGTCCTGGAGTTAGATCTGCTGAAACTGATAACTTTTGTCCTTCAAATTGAGGAGTAGTGGCAACAAACACAGATGAAGACATACTCTTCAAATCATTGGTTAAGTTCTTATCCATATCTTCTGATAACAACAGAGAGATTAATTCTTCAAAGCTAATAGGATCAGATCTGGTTTTCAAGGCTGTTTTAAGACTCTTAAATTCATCAGGTAGACCATGTAGTGTATGAAACACAAGGTCATCATCTGTTACAGGACTTCCAGAAGTAGCAAGCCTTTGAGCACAATCCTTAATTAGATCAATATAAGATTCCATACTTGAGGTTTTAACTGCATCAAATAGTCTCCTCTTTAACAGATGAACATGAGACCGTGAAAGAAGACCAAATCTATGTTCTAAGGCTTTCCAAACCTCATAAACATGATTGCATCCGAGTATATGTTGAAGAGTGGCTACTGAAATGGTTCCAGTTATGCAGGATAGAAGATGACCATCAATAACCGACCAGGACATATATTCTGGATTTACAAGTTTTCTTCCATCCACTATAATTTCTGAATTTGGACATGGAATTGATCCATCTATGTATCCTAGATAGCCATTAGGACGTGTAGCATTTTGAATTTGTGTTTTCCAGATCACATAATTGTGTGAATCTAGTTTAGTTGTAACTAAACTATGGAAATTTGATACTAAGAAAATCAAAGAAGGCGGCAGGTTTACCGCATTTGGATTTGCAGCAGATGAAGAAGAGTCAAATTGTGTCGTCATTGAAACACGAACAATTTGAATCTCAGTTCCTGAAATGAATCATGTTGACGCAATTCGAAGAGCTCTGATACCATAAAAGATTTTGAAACCAAACTCAGTTGTATTATTTCCTTGCTTTGAAAGGAGATTACAGACTCCTATTTATAGACTTTGAGGACAAACCAAAGCATGAGAGAGAACTCTCTGAACTACTAACCGACTTAACAACAACCAATTATAAAACGACACCTATTGAACAAACTTCTAGCTGGACAAACTAATAACAGAAATGTCTACAGTTTTACTTCCTCTGCTGTAGCCTTAACACCATCATTTGTTCGCTGATGAGATTGATTCTGTTGTTGTGGATGCCTCTGATTTGTCTGATAATTCTGATTTATTTGCAAGAGTGTCCTGATTATTAACATGTAGTACCATAATAAACAAAGGTCTCTTTTTGTAAAGGTCAAATTCTAGAAGCCAGCTGAATTTACAAATATGATTTGCAGCCATCATCGAGATTATGATCCTACTAAACCACCCAATTGAATGTCAATCTATAAAGGCCACCCAATTGATTAAATTAAAGCAAATAACTTTGATCGACGTATAAGGTGATGTGTCGGGATGAAACCAAAGAAAATAAAAATATATATATATAGAACTAACGTATACCGGAAACCTAATAGACAATAGAAAGAATTTTTCATAAAAATAGGTATTTTGCGAAAAGTAATAACCGAATTAGGGTAGTTCTCAAACTATTAATAAAAATAGAGCAAAACGCCATTATTGATGGCGTCTTTAGGTGACATGGCGAATTGGTTCCAGCGTGGCACAGGTATTCGGTTGTGATATGTACGTCAACATAAGAGGCGTACAGTGGAAATTGTGAAATTGTGCGCCTACGTGATAGGCATTTTCTCGTTTTTCCCCGAGGCACTGTACACCAATGTAAGTGGCTTTTTTGGCCTGTACGCCAATGTAATTGGCTTTTTTGGGTTTCCCCAGGCATTGTACGCCAATGTAATTGGCGTTTTTGGGCTTCCCCAGGACGTTGTACGCCAAGATGATAGGCGTTCTTGGGTGAAACCCAAACGTTTACAGAGCAGTAAAATGTATTGGAGTCCGACGTTTTCTATTACCTCCGTCGTCTCCATACGCGCAGTGAAGTCCGGCCAGCAGCACCAGTTTCCGGCGGTCGTCTTCTCCTCCCTCCTCTCTCTTCTCTCGGTCGACGACATCACAAGGTGCATCGAGCAGTTATTTTTTTGGTTTGATTTCCGATTATGTTTGATTTGGTTTGATTTCCGTATTGGTTTGATTTCCGTATGTTATATATGTATATCGTATATGTATATCGTACATGTATATCGTATATCGTACATGTATATCGTATATGTTATATAGGGTATTGCTGTTAGTGTATATCGTATATGTTAGTGTACGTATATCGTACATGTATATGTATACATTGTTGTTACTGCCGGAAACACTACTGTTGTTGGTAGAGAAAATCACTGCCGCGTTTCATACTTGCAGGAGGTTGGAGAAACAGGTGGCTATATATATATATATATATATATACACATATATATAAAATTATGGTGGGTTTTCTGTATTTTGGATGGGATGTTATTAGTTCTAAGTGAATTGTATTCATGATGTAGTCTGTGAACTCCAAGTTATCAATCCCGTACCGATGAGTATACTATTTTTATTATTGGTACAGTACGTACCATTTTGAATATATAGCTAAAATTAATAAGTATTTTTTAAACAAAAAATTATAACTCACAACTTAAAAATAAATAAAAAATTATGATTTTAGTCTCAATTTATTTGTAATTATCCAAAAAAATTATCAAATGAAAATTAAAAAAAAATTGTGGGCCAATACAGTACTAGTTGGACCAGACTGGAACCGTTCGGAATAGGTCAATATGGTGACCAAAATAATACTTTTAGTGAGCCAGTACCGACCAATATGATACAATGCAGATAATATTACCGTAAACGTAATCTTTCAAATTGTGCTAATAATATTCAGGTAAAGCCTATCTATAAGCACCTTGAAAGTGTAGTACTTTGGGTACTACTAAGACCACTTATCCTATAAATAAAACCTAAGCACCTTGAAAGTGTTTTTTTATTTCCTAGTTATTTATGTTGATCCACTGTACTGTTCTTCTTGATTTTGAAGAATTTAATTTTGTGAACATTATACTCACTCTGATTAATTGAGAGAAAATGAGACAATTTTATCCTTAAAAAAAATGTATTGCACAGATAAAATCTATACGTTCTAAATCAATGAGAGTGAGAGTAACATTCACTTTCTTAAAAGGAAGGTAAACAAAGTCATACTCGTGATTGAAAGGTTATAAAATTTTCCGCAATACGAAGTGAGATTTAATTCGTATTTATATTGTTATCCCAGTAAGAAATTTTTTGTGTCCTAAACTGAATAAATAATTAATTTATTTGTCAAGAGGGATATCTCTCGACAAATAAAACATATTTAGGTAATTGTATAGTTGTAAAGAAAATGCAGACAGAATATGGCCTTGTAAAAAATAAATGAATAATCTTAATATTCAATATGATACGATTTTTTTTTTATGAGCCTTGTATGGAATTTATACTTGATTAGAATTTGTATTCGTCTTGACACAAATCAAATTTATGAAAATAAATGACTAAGAAATTTTGCGATTTGAAATAGGCATATGGATCCTGGTCCTTTGACGCCGAAGTTGCTTACGTTACAGCGGCAGCACCGTTCAGAGGACATTTGGGCTGCCGGGGTAAGAAATAAATATGTAATAGATGCATTAATTTTTATTATATGAAAGATTGACTGCAATATTACATTTGTTTAAGAAATTTATTTATATTTCAGGGACATGGCCCAGTGGACTCTTTTGTACTCAGATTTAGGCATTGTGAGGCAATTTTGCGTCGCCAAGTTGCTGTTCCACCTGCAGTCCTGGGGCTGATTCGACAGGCTGGTTTGCAAGGGCTGCATGAGGTTCCATTCCGTTCGTTGGACTATGGCCTGGTCACAGCATTGGTGGAGCGGTGGAGGCCAGAGACGCACACATTTCACCTCTGTTGGGGAGAGGCTACTGTTACCCTTCAGGATGTCGAGCTAATTTTGGGCTCGCCGGTTCATGGTAGGCTGGTGACCGGATCAGTGGACCATAAATGGGAAAATTTGTGCGAGGAGCTCTTAGGGGTACGACCACCGGCAGCTGCTATTAGGGGGGGTAGGATTAAGATTAGATGGCTTCGTGAAAATTTTGATGGCTTGGTCGCTGAAAATGCTGCACCGGAGGTGGTCGCACGACAGGCACGGGGGTACTTGCTGCAGCTGTTTGGCGGCACGATTTTTGCTGACCATTCTGCTACTTTCGTGCACCTTTGTTACTTGCCTCTGCTACGCGACTTTCAAGTGGATGGTACTTACAGTTGGGGTTCCGCTGCCCTAGCGGTCTTATACAATCAATTATGTCACGGTGCCACTACTCAGGCGAAGGATGTTGGGGGATCCTTTATCTTGCTTCAGATTTGGGCATGGGATCGACTCCCACACTTGTCTCCACGTCGAAGAGGGAGGGTGCCGCTACCTGCTGACCGTCCCCTGCTATGCAGGTTAGTATTTAATTATGCATAACGAGTTGTTCCTAAATGTTTACGGTAATTGTTAATAATTACTTTGGTATTTGTTTTGACATTTACATAAATGTTCTGTGGGTGCAGGTGGCGGGATGACTTCCAAGCAAGAGATTTTGCGATGCACGTTGTTAGTGCCTACCGGTACACGTTGGATATCGGGCTTGACGCGGAGGTACTAGCGAATATTATTTAAAATCAATTTCGAATTGTTTTGATACATGGGTTGTTGTTGTATGTATTTATAAGTCGTCCCCTGTTTTGTTGTATTTGTGCAGTTTGTGTGGCAGCCATATGACACTGAGCTTATCGAGAGGTTGCCGGAGTTTTGTCGGGCGGGCTCAGCTGTTTGGACAGCTTGTGTTCCGCTTATTCGGTTTGCGACAATGGAGATGCACCAGCCGGATCGGGTGTTGAGGCAGTTTGGTTTTAGACAGGGAGTGCCCGGTCCGTCTCGAGCGCTTTTTCCCCCCCACGGCCAGGACATGCGCGCGACCACGAAGGATTGGATTACGGCCCGGGCGAATGACATAGCGGAGTGGGACCAGCGCCTCCAGCGTGTCGTGCCAGTCGGTGTTCCTGATGATGGGGTCTACCCGTTCGACGACCCATATCGATCATGGTATGAACAGCGGACACGACGGTACATTAGCCGGTTGGGTGCTTGTACTGGTTGTATGGTAAAATAATTGCATTAATCCTTTTTGTTATTGAATAATTTTAGGTTGCTCGTTGTGTCTAATAGTTGTTGTATTTTTGAATTGTAGGAACGGAGTTTTCAGCGTTTGCTTGGGCCTGAGCTAGCTCCCGACTGGGTTAGGGCGGTTGGTCTCGAAGGCCTTCATTCCGTTAGTGTCTTCCGTAGTCTGCAGCGACAGCCTCCGTCCCCTCCTCCAGTTGGTGGACCGAACGAAGATTTTGACGACGAGGGTCCCCCTGTAGCTACAACAGAGCCGGCCCCCATGGACGAGGGTGCGCCCGTTTCTCCATTTGTTGTTCCTGATTTTGTTGACACCCCTGGTCCTTCCACAGCAGCTGCGGGTGGTTCGTCGACATCGTCCGCCATACCCTTTTGCGCTGAATATTTGAGCCCCGTTGACTCCGATTTGGACTGGGCTATGTTGGGCCGTTTAGGTTCTACTGATGCGGTCGTAGTGGACCCCCTCGACGCATGCCACACGCCATTTGACAATCAGCCACCGAAGAGGCGTAGGACTTCCAGAGTTGACGGTGCGGATGATGGTAGTGGGTTAGACGACGATGGAGTAGGACAAGATGGGGAGGGAGGGGTCGTGACACAGGTTGACGCAGAGGTGGGTGGATGTTCGGCTACCCCCGATCCACGTCCACGGCCGCAGAGAGAGAGGAGGGCCCCTATGTGTGGTACTGGTGGGCACAGGATTCGTCCAGGTTCTACGAGAGAGTAGTTCGATTATAAATATTTTGGACATTGGTTGTATTTTATTGCAGTTTTTTAGACATTGGTTGTATTTTATTGCATCGTACTAGTATTTGTATTTACTCCTCAATTATCGTCAAACAAAGGTCGTCAATGAAAAATAAACATAACACCTAAATTATAGATTAAGATAAGTAAAAACTAATATTTATTAATTCCACCGTTAACGTAAATTCAAAAAGTATAATTTTGTAAAGAACTATACGATTATAACTTACTAATTTTTTGAAAAAGTATTATTTCGGCTAAAATCCATATACATTTTACTGTACGATTATAACTTACTAATTTTTTGGTTAAGAACTATAGAAAAAAAAATTAAACATCAAATAATAGTAAAATTTGGCGTATCTCTTTTTTGGAATTTTGTTGTCCATATGTAATTCATTTCGTTGTCATTTTCCGTCAAATATCTATTAATTAGTGGCCATTTTCGATAAGAAGAATTATAAATAAAAATTTATCCAAACTTAAAAGAAATTAGAACAAATACAAATAATTTAAAAACATATATGGCGTTTAAAAAAAAAAAAAAAACCTATAACGTTGAAAATCAGAGGCACTGAAGACGCCACATAGACTGGCGTTCTAGCTTGTACGCCAATATGAATGGCGTTTTACCAGTCAAGAGTACAATGTCGCCGACAAAGACTCCTGCTTATACGCCAATATGTATGGCGTTTTATAGCCGGTACAATTTGGCCGACATAGTACGCCAGCATATGTGGCGTTATACATGCAAAACGTCAGTTCAAGTGGCGTACAAGCAGGACTATAAATAATTAACGCACCGAAAATGTTATCACACTCCTCCACATGAATCGTACATCCTACCCGTCGACATAGTTGGCCTATGTCCATATATATGGGCGTCGGAAAATATCATGGTACTATATATTGGGTTTTGGGTCTTCCTCCTGATTTGGGTTTACAATTCGCAATCTTGAATTGCTTCAATGGCTATATCGGAATATGGGTCATCTACAAATCAATACTACAAAATATCCAACTAGACGACCAACGCTCACTTTGTGCGGGTATTTTGTACACTACATCCCACGATGTACGCAATGCTTTGATGTCTACCGATCGATGTGCATGGACTACTAATGGCGTAGAGTACAAGACGTTTCTTGCACAAGAACCGTCGAACATATTGCGCTATCTAATATTTTAAAGATTATGCAATTATGATTCTATCATTACATGGAATGGGAGGCCTACTGTAATCACATTTCTACCACAAATATTGTTAGCGGTCACGTTTCTGCGCTCGTGGTAGAATATTGTATGTTGCATACACCCCCCCCCCCCCCCCCCCCCGGCTCCGCCCCCTTACCCTACCATTTTATTTGTTAATCAGCTTGTACACATTTAGTGATTTGTAGTTTGCGCAAGATAGACATGTGTACATGTTGTAACACAATAATTATGTTATATTACCTTCTTTAATTACCTTTCTTAATTGCACAATAATTACTTGTGTACATGTTCCAATACTTTAAAACTTTCAGGTTTGGTTTTCGCTCAATCCCGTGATTGTGGCTGTCGCTTTTGGTTTTCGCTTAATGTCCATAATTAAGATCAATAACCCATAAATTAAATCATTCCCCTCCAGAATTTCAAATTTTGATATGGATTGAATCAGAATGGATTATTAACAAATATTTGGCCACTTGTATGTAATAACTCACATAAATAGAGACACGTGCACTTATAAACCAAACCCAAAAAAATAATTATGTTATATTCTGGGGGTAAACAGAACGAAACTAAGCTTGTGTCTCAATTAATTAGGGCTAGCTTTGTGAATCCTTTTTCTCCATGGTTGAGTTATTTCTCTACAATATTTATTAATTGCACAATCATGGTTGAGTTATTTCTCTACAATATTTATTGATCAAATCAATAATAAGCAAAAGAATTTACATTAAAAAAAATAATACACCATTAAAATACTTTCTCTCTCTTGTTCCTCTCTCTTTCACTTGCTAGACCCGGGTCCCAATCGCCTAGGAGGGCAAGTTCGTCTGTTGTGTCTTGTTTGGCCACATATCTTGCAAGTTTGGACCTCTGACGGGCGTGATTCTTGCCAATCCATTTCGTTTCTGAAGCGTCGAATTTTTGACCTTCCTTTCCTTCTCACACAATGCGGTGGGGGCAATATGATATCTCCGGTGTAGGGTGGCCAGTACGCCATATCTCTTAATGGATAGAATATTTGACTACAGTATGTCTCAACATTTCTGGCAACAGTCCACATCGGATGCACGTAACTGAGATGGTTCATGGACATTTTGTTGCAACAAGCAATCGCGTGGGAGCAGGGAATTTTCCATTGGTCCCATTTTTGGCATGTGCATGTTTGCTGACGTAGACGCACGGTCTGTTTTCGGTTGCCTTTGTTCGGATCGGTCCTACTTGGTGCCGAAATAACCTCGAACACTCCATCTGCCCGGCTATATTCAACCACTGTATGGAACCTTGCTTTGTCACACCACTTTCTTAGGATTGTAACTGCAAAGTCGCTGTAAACTTGTCCCTGAGCCTGCTTCTTCGTAGCGATTTCTCCCTTTTCGGAAAAGTATTCCACGCATTTGTAGAAAGTAACGGTGACAGCTGCTGTTACGGGAAGATGTCTGGCATCTTTCATGACACCGTTGAAACACTCCGGAATGTTGGTTGTCATCGACCCATATCGTCTCCCACCATCAAAGGCTAATGCCCATTTCTCCCTATCCATCTCGTCAATTGCTTTCCCAACAGCTCCTTTCTCTAGAGGGCGAATTCTTTCTACCAACCTGTTGAACTTGGACACTTGAAGCTGCTTCGCGCACATCTTAACTTGGTTCCCAACTCTCTGGTTGAAATTTTTTGTAAAGTTTGCCCCTATGTGGCGGGAGCAGAACCGATGGTAAGCTCGTGGAGGTCTCCAATCGGGGTCGGTTTTTAAGTATGCCACAAGGCCAGGGTGTCTGTCTGAAATGAGGCAGAGACCCGACATGTCTGGTAACATATGTTCTGATGTGTTGAAAAAACCACCCCCAATTCTCAGTATCCTCCTTCGGCACAATGGCAAAGCAAACAGGAATGATCATGTTATCCGCGTCTTGTGTGATAGCAATCATCAGCGTGTGCTTGTATTTGCCACTCATGAAAGTACCATCTACACACAAAACCGGCCGACAATGTCTAAAGGCCTCCAAGCACGGTCCGAATGCCCAAAACACCCTATCAAACGACATTCCTCCTCCTCCCCCATATGGTTCTGTTTGTAACCTCCACACAGTGCCTGGATTCATTATGGTCGTCTCTATGAAAAATTGTCCCAACCTGTTATATGATTCGTCCCAGTCTCCAAAGACTTCTGCGATGGCTTTTTGTTTGGCTGCCCAACATTTTGCGTATGATGGCTCAAAACCAACGCACTCTTTCTTGATGGTTGCCATCAGGGATTTGATTTTAACTGCAGGGTCTGCGTGCACCTCGGGTCGTATACAACTCAAGATGAAAGATGCATCGAGCATGGGCTGGTCGAGGTCATACTTCCTGACATACATATATGAGGTCCATGGTATTTTGAAATGATCCATATGCCTCCCTCCTTGGGCTTCGAGTGGGCACGCAATCGCCATGAACACGGGTCTTGGTTGTTGCACGCGTAAGAAATCGTGGTGGTATTTGACTCTAATACCTTCACTGTGTGATTACGGCTCATATTATCCATTTTCACGGCACGTTGTACGACACCTTTTGAATGAAAAATAATTCCCTTGCCCAACTCTAATACAGCATCCCAACCGACCACGTCCATATCCAGTTCTGTTGGGGAAGGGTCGACAATGTTTGTCCATGTGTCTTGCGTGAAAATGTGGGATGGAGGCACATACAACGGTTCTGGAGTTTCATCGTCACTTGCATCAGCCTCCATACCTGCATCTACGTCCTCTTCAGATGTAAATGCTTCTGTATCATTTCCTTCAATGTCTGTACCTAAATGAATGACAATGAAATATTAAATAATGTATAGACGAAACGTATAATGTTTCGCTTGTTGTACAAAGTCGATAGTATGACACTTACCATCAGGGCACATGGGAAACTCATCCAAGCTTGGTGGCGATGTTGGAGACGATGTTGGGTGGTCTTGATTGTAAGCCGAACCTCCTTCCATTGACCCCCAAAAGATGTCACCTGGCTCAGTGTCAACATGTGCATGGCTTGTGGAAATGTCTGCTGTGCTTGTAGTCATTTCTCTATCAACAATTGGCCTTTGTCGACGACCATTTTTCGCAACGACAAAAATCTCGGGAGTGTAACCTGAGATACTCTGTGAAACATCGAACATAATATCCACTGTTGCATCGTCCACGAGGTCCAAAGCAGCATATGTGTAATGGGTGTGAGGATAACTCAACACTGGATATCGAAACGTCATTTTCATGTGTTCTCCCTCGACATTAGCTGCGCATCGTATTCTATTTCTTAATTCATCGACCCTTATTCCCCTTTGTAGTGGGAGCATTATCGTTGATCCACCCTCATATCTTGGCCCGTTTGGTTCATTCAATACCTTCCCACCGCTGTGAACCAATACGCGACTATAATTTGAAGTCATACTGACACGTTCTATAACTGAAGAATGTTTTGAAGTATAATGTATGTTTTGAAGTCATACTAACCATTCAGGGGGTTGTAGAATCCATTATATCCTACCCTCTGTACGCCACTACGCCGGGCGTTTTCCCGGTAATTGTAAGCTTTTTACCAACGTACCTGTACGGCATCAGGGCCCTGTACGTACGGGATGACCTTGTACGCCACTACGCCGGGCGTACAAGTACAATACGCCTTCCTTGATGGCGTACAATAACTTTTCCAGATGGCGTACAATGACTTTTCCAGACCCTGCACCGTATGTACGGCCACCATCCTGTGCGCCTCTAGGGATGGCGTACAGGACAGTACACCTCTAAGGATGGCGTATCGGGTCCTACGTGTCCAAAAAAGCCATTAGGATGGCGTACTTGTACAAACCCCTGCCATGTCATACATGTACGCCAGTGTGGATGGCGTTTTGCGCTATTTTTATCAATAGTTTCAGGAGTACCCTATTTTCGTGCTTTGTTTCCGGAAAAGACACAGTTTTATAAAAAACTCCAATAGAAAACCATCTCTCTCTCTCTCTCTCTCTGTATGTATGTATATACATACATGTGACTGGTGGTTATTCAGGCGTTCCTTGCATCTAATTTTATTATGAAAAGGTAAGAAAATTTTTTGTGAAAATACTTTAAAATAAAAATCACTTCAAAAGAATTTAATAATGAAGTGAGGCAATAACATAAATGTATATATGATTTTTATAATACTTACCGATGTTTAATTGGGCATTTTTTTTTTTTTGGCAGCATTGATTGAAAACTAAATTTTACAAAATTGTCCTGGGTATGAAAATGGGACTCGATGTAAGCTACATAGCGAGTGAGTAATGCGCATCCGCTAACATTTTAGGTGGGTTAAATAGAATAGGACTCGTGAAATGACTGGATAATTTTTAGTCATCAAATTCAGTACGCAAAATATACGTCGACATGTTTAATCTTGTGCCTAAGGCTTCATTTTGGATTATTTTTTTTGCTTTTTGGTAAAGAAAGAGTGAATTTAACAAAATTAAAAGTTGCTTGGATGTCATTTAAATATTTTCCTTTAGTCTTGAATTTTTTAATGGTTTTTATAAGCTACAATTGTCGAGTCGCAATACTCCAAACAAATAAATAAACTTGTACGGTTGGTTAGGTTCCTTCAATTCTTATTGATAAGATCACCAAACAAAATAAGCAAATAATCAATCAGCTGCCAACAACTTTGTACCAAAAGAAACATTTTTTAAAGAGATCTCATTAGAGAGTTTAGTTTTTCTCTTTGTTATGCACAGTGCACATGTAAAAAAAATTATTCACTAGCTTAGACAATATAAAATATTAATTTCAAACTATCATAAAAGATAGTCGGCTCATTCAGCGACATAATTTTAGCTTTAAACATATTTAGCGTCTGCGGCACACACGATTCGTATACGAACACAATGCGCGTATAAACACAATTAATAGTTTTTATAGTTCACATAGGATTTTTTTTATCAAGCAATCTTTTAACAATTTTTTTGATAACCCAGATATCCGGATGGCTTGGGGACCAAGTTGGTATTGCTTGGGGGTTCCCCCACCTAATGCCGACTAGTCCTCGAGGTCCTGAAGTTAACGACCAGGTAAACCTCCAGTGGCCCCAAAGTTTGCAGTTGCCAAGATTCGACCTCAGGACGTCTGGATTTATACAGCTCGCCCCAATCTCCACTCGAATAGCCTAATGTTATTAGGATAGAAGAAAGTTTTTAAGGGTTGTTTTGAAAAGTAGAAATGTGATGGAGCTTCATTTTAATGTTCACACCAAAAAAATGATAGTCATTTTCTATTAGTATCAGAGGTTGGGGCACACGCAAATCGAGCAACATCAAATAAGTGAAAGTACCATGCTAATTTTGCATTTGAGTTACTTGTTTCCGAAGAAGATAGATATGTGATAGAATTGATCTACCGCAGCGAAACGGTTAAATTGATAAAAAGCACAATCGGTGAACTTTGCCCTCTCTTGAGTTGTGATTAACGTCATCAATATCAGGAGCACAAATTAAGGCAAATGAAAACGGGTAATCATATAGAAAAGTAAATGTCAAAGAAAGTGCAGTAAAATAGGGAAGGATAGTTACTTATGAAGAAATGGACAAGGGTAGTTATTGGAGAAAAAATAGGAGGGGTGGTTATACGAACAATGTTATTTTAGCCTAATAGTTATTTAATAGTGCATTAAAAATGTATGTAATATTTTTTTGAAGTGATGATTTTACCGGAAAATACTTTTATGACGGAGCTTCATTTCTAAAGTCACACCAAAAGAAAGAAAGAAATAGTAGGTTTATGTTATTAATATAGAAGATATATAGATAGATTAGTATAGATTGGCTATTGCTGGATTATATATATATTCCAATAACTTACCGTATCTAATATTAAAAATTAATTCACTCTCTCTCCTGGTTAAGTTTGATATCATATCACTTCTAAGAATCCTAAATTCTTGTTTATTTACAAAAGACAGCTTATAATTAGTTATCTCATCCAACGAATTAATCTTTTATTGTTCAAACATCTACAATCTTATTAGCCAACTGATCTCATGACTCGTGGGATAATTCAAAATTTTTGAGAAAAAAAATAAACATCCATTTCATGTCAATTTTATTTAGATCCCATGACATATGGAATGATACAAACTTTAAAAAGCATTTTACCTTTCAATTCTAAATAGTAGGCATCTCAATCATATGCATTTACCATCGCTTAAGTTCCTTTATTCTTTCTTAGCCAAGAGTTGATTTCTTTCTCTCGTCTTATTTTTTGTTATAGTCAACTTATTTGGCTAGTTTTGTAGTTATCCCAATCTAATACTGACTAATTCTCAGAAGGCTAATTTTACCGTTCATTTGCGGGGCGTCCATTTAAATCTGAAGTCTCTTGTGACTGGTTCCATAAGAGTTGATAGCATCTAAGAGATTTCGAACTTGAGACATAAAAGGGAGAACTGGACCAACACTTGAACTTAAATTTCTCTAATATTGTTACACGCGGGCATACCATTAAAAGATAAAATCACAGAGGCCGGCACAGCATTGTAAGTTAAAATCAAAGCCGATTCTCAATGCGTATGACTATCTCCATATGCCTATTGATACTTTTGTTTTTCTTATTGCTATCTTACTTCACAGCTTACTGAGACATGTAAAAGCCTTCACTAAGAAAATTAAGAAATAAAAAACCATTCTTTCTCCAATTTTTTCTTTTGCAGATTGTGAATAATTGTGTGGGGGTAGAATATTCTCTCGTCTGAACTGCTCCAAGATCCTGCACAGTGTACAACCAATTAGCGTCAATTGGATTGTTTTCAACATGGTGGCACTCTGATGTTAAAGTCAAAATACTTGAGAGATCAAAACACAATAGTAATTGCACAATGAATAATAGTGTACCTGATTAATGACCTATGATCTATTATTTATAAGCTATCGAGTGCCCATTTTTAGTAATCCAATCTTGGAAAATCTTCCCTTCTTTGTTGATATCAAATCTCAACCTTTCCATGCTGAATAACCTTCCAAACATGATACATTCCCAATCTTGGCCGCTGCCCAAACTTGTACTTTCCAAATTGGGACCTACCTTGCTGGGGGATTCCCACTGCCTTAGCTGAGTGGCTGGCCCATGGGTCGACATTCGACAAAGCCCATGCTATCATCCGGATGAGCCCGTTCGACAATACGTCGGCCCAAGCCCCACGCTGCCGACCCCGCCCATGATCCTCTGCCTAGTCTGATTCTCAATTATCGAAGGGCGTTTTAGCCCTACATTTCGGCCTCCACAATAGTCCCTTAGCCAATTCCGTCAACTCGGCTGGCGATTGGTTGACACGAGTGGCCAAACTCATAAAGCTGTAACGGTCTGGACACACGTCGTTTGCTGATTCGTCATATGTCAGGCCATCGCTTCGCCTCTGCATGCATTGCAGCAGAAGCATTAATTGCTAATAGCACCAGATGGTTCCACATGTCACTCATCGAACGACCCAAATTTGCATCGCTTCGTTTCCCGCATGCCGTATAGTGTTTCACCTTGCTCTTCTATAAATGGAAGGAGGGAACAGAGGAATCACTTTTCCTTCCCTCTTTATAATTTTATACTACCCAAGAGTCCTTTGCCGGAGTTCTTTCGTGCCCTCACCAAAGTTCTTCGAAAAGCATTTACATTCGATCTCTCGCTATCCAGGTAGCATTTTTTATCTGATTTCCATTTTTTACGGTGTTTTCAACGTGGAAGCCCCATTTTCCTGTTTCGCTTCTTCTTAGGAAATGTTTTCTAGCGTTGTTCACATATGAACAGTGCTCTTGACACTGTCCCATCACTTTCTCCAACTTAGCATGTCCCATCAATAAGCCTTTTTTGGCGACCACGTCCCATCACTCGGATAAGTCACATAGCACTTCGTTCTTGTCGTTTGGCACTCCTTTCGAACACCTTCGACATCAGCCTTTTAGTCCTTGTTGTTTGACTCCTTTAAACCCTTACACCTTTGGTAGGTCTTCTTATGGCGCAGTAGAGAAGCAAGTTCCGGGATCGATTCTGTTCCTATGTCAACAGGTAGGTCTTCTGAAACAGATACAATGTTCCCGACGACGTGCACCTTTCTCTCCTAGAGCTCGGCGCCGCTCCTAGATATTGGCTCGACTGTATACATATCCCCATGATGGCCATCATCGAAGGGGGGATCTGGTTCCCTCTTAACCCTTGTGTCCGACGAGCCTTCCACGAGCTTAACCTCACTCCGCACCAAGTATCCATCTACTTCTACAGAATCATTATGTTGATCATTCAGCTAAAAGAGTTGCACGATCTTCATTTTCAGTTCTGCGATATATTCGACATCTATACCGCCGCCCAAAATGCCAAATCCAAAAGACATCACCTCTAGAGTCAGACACGATACGGCTCTTTGTTCATTGGTCTACTAGATTCGGACAAATATGCCAGGGATGTACTTGAATTTATCAGCAACTTCGAGTTCAGCCCTGGCGAACACGAATATCCCATTCCCCGCATTCCAGGGGTTTTAGGTATAATAGCCCTTCTCTGTTTTTGGACCATATATTATTTTTGTATGCTTGGCGTTAATCATGGTATTTATTTTCTTGCAGACAAGGATGCCATCTGAACTCAGAGTCTCGACTGTCTCGGATTGTTCAATTTCTACATCCCCATCGACGACCGAGATGTTCTGGCGATTTTGGAGTTCAAGCCCCACTACAAGCATATGCTCGAGAACTGCCATGCCAAACGGGCCCCGCGGAGTAAGTTCTTGCAGTATCTCGATCGTTTGGATCTCCAAGCCAGCACTTCCCATCAAAACATGGAGAACTTTCTTCGTCGAACTGCAAAGTCCATCTCCTCTTACTTTGCTGATCCTTCGGCATCTGCTACCACTTCTCCTCTAGTGGTAGCAGGTCCGTCTCGATCTACAACGCCAATCACATCTCCCCCTGCTAGCAGTAAGAGGCCCCATGTGGCGTCGATCGAGGTGGAGGTTATTTGGATAACCGAAACCAAACCGCGAACACAATATCTGAACCGAAATTGAACTGATAACCGAATGGAGGGAGAGAGAATATTTCATAACCAAACCAAACGAGGTTTGATTATTCCCCGAACTGAACGGTTAACCGAATGGTTCGGTTATTAATTATCCAAACCGAACTGCCCTCTCTCTCTCTCTCTCTCTCTCTCTCTCTCTCTCATCCTTCAACTCAAAGATACTAACGGTAGCCACTAGTTTTAATAGCAAACTTTATCTTGGTTCGGATTTTGACAAAGGGCAGCGTGTATGATGTATCATTTCTCTTGTGTTTTACGAAATTGAAATAGCATTGGATATGTCTTCTAGCTTCGTTCACCGGCTGCACCTTGCTGTGAGAGAGAGAGAGAGAGAGTACTTGATCGGAGTTGCGCCATAACCGCTAATTGAAAACTCTTGTGTCGCTATCTACAAAGTCTGAATGTGATAGGTTTATATATATGTAAAACAATGTCGTTTTCAGTTTAGTTCGGATTCGGTTCAATTCGAACAACAGTTTGGCTCTTCTACTAACCATAACTGAACCGAACCCGAATGGGTATTCATCCGTCCATACCATATCCACACCCACAAAAAAAAAACAATTACGATTCGGGAAAAATTAAGCAGGTCGGTTCAGGTAACCATCAGTTCGGTACAAATTGACATCCCTACTGTTGTAGTCGAGCTGTGGAGGCCCTAGTTCAGGGTTGGCAGGACAAAAGGTACGACCAACAGCTCGATCGTCGATGCTGGGGTTGCTTGTGTTTTGGCTCGTTCGGTTCTGCTGCCGAAAGACACTGAATCCATGCCGACCACCATGAAGCCTCTTACTGAAGAGCCCTTTTGGACGCCCTCTCAGTGAATTTTTCATCTATGTTGAGTTTAAAAACTCAATGTTTGTGGATTTTGCAGATCCTGTTGATTTGTCACCTCCTTTCAGAGCATACAAGCACTCTCGGCCTTCGACGAACATTTGTCTAAATCAATGAAGATCACTAGCCGATTTCTTCAAAAATTAGTTGTAGTTAGTTGTCGAAAAGGAACTTCGGAAGAAGATGGAGCTGGAGATAGCTTAGCTCAAGGAAGAGGTGGCTATGCTCACCTCCAATTTGGATGTCGTGTAGAGCGCCAAAGCCAACCTGGTGAAGGAGGCCAACAAGCTGAGGGAGAAGCACAAAGAGGTGGCGAACAAGGCCCTCAAAGCTAATTTGATGAGGTCAAAGCCCAATGTGAAGCCGAGTTTGTGAAGTCACAAGACATCATGTAACGATCCGCTCCCGCCTTGTACAATATTGTCCACTTTTGTTGCCCAAACCACATGGACTTCCCAGTAGGTCACCCATCTCTGGATTGCTCAAGGGTGAGCATGCTTAACTGTGAAATTCCATTTGATGTTTGCGCCATCACGGCTTTAAAAGGCTTGTACAAGGAAGGTTCATAATCTTATAAATACCACCGAACTTACATCGACCAAGCGATGTGGGAACCTTGACCACCCATCCGGACGTCCCACTAAGGCTCCATCTCATGGACACCGGCCTCACAGCTAGCACCACGGCCTGGCTGGGGTGTCACAATCTCCCCCACTTAGGAACACACGTCCTCGTGTGGGGCCGAGATTTCCCACATTTCCCGTTGGTGTAGGCTCTGATACCATTTGTAACGACCTGCTACCGCCTTGTACAATATTGTCTGTTTTTGTCGCCCAAACCACATAGACTTCCCAATAGGTCACCCATCCCTGAATTGCTCCAGGGTGAGCACGCTTAACTGTGAAGTTCCATTTGGTGTTGGCGCCATCACGACTTTAAAAGGCCTTGTACAAGGAACGTTCATAATCTTATAAATACCACCGAACATACATCCACCAAGCGATGTGGGAACCTTGACCACCCATCCGGACGTCCCACTAAGACTCCATCTCATGGACGCCGGCCTCAAGCTGGCACCACAGCCTAGCTGGGGTGTCACACATCATCTACCAGCGTGGTTGGGTTGATGCTTTAAAGGTTGCTGGTGTTCTTGTCGACTCGCCTCTGCTGAAGGATCTTCCTGCCTTCCTAAGTGCCGGCCCGATTGTCGCTCCTGTTGCCAAAGGCACCCTTC
Organism: Arctostaphylos glauca; assembly: GCA_019985065.2. Taxonomy (NCBI): domain Eukaryota; kingdom Viridiplantae; phylum Streptophyta; class Magnoliopsida; order Ericales; family Ericaceae; genus Arctostaphylos; species Arctostaphylos glauca. The sequence goes on from JAHSPW020000004.1 coordinate 8,349,145, forward strand.
TGCTTGCTCAAGATGGGGAGACGATGTCGACGGCCATTCAGGGGGAGGAGGCTCTTGCTAAAGGCGTACTTTAGAAATTTTTACTTTTGCTTTACTTTGACTGACACTGAACTATGGCATCTGGTCGGCTCCTTCTGTATTTGTGATTCTCCATACTTTCCTACTCGCAAGAAAATTTTTCTTTATTTCTGGATGTCTTTCTTTTTATGTTTTATCTTAATTTGCTTTGGCCATATGCCTTGCGCATTTTATTTGCAATAGCCATCAGGCCTGTTACCATTTACTTTGGCCAATATGCCTTTCGTTTTGTTTTAGTATGCAATGGCCGAGGTGCCACTTACAATCTCCTCCCCCACTGAGGGTTTGAGAACCTGGTAAATTGTTGCAAACTCTTAGTGGCTCGAGTGTCCTGGCTGCCCACCTATCAGCCTTAGGGCTCCAAAATGAGCCTTTCACGAACTCCTCGGTCATACGAGGTTGGTCTAGGACTCCTTCGAACAACGACCCTAACCTTGATCATTTATGTTACTATTGTATGTCGGCAAGCGTCTCATGTGGGTAAAATGGGATAATTTTATTACTGAATGAACCATAGCTTGCTACAAAACAAGTAAAGAAAGGAACGAAAATGGCTAATGGTAATACTTCCTAAGTTTGGTTGCATTCTAGGGGTTCGGCATGCCTTTGCAAGTCATGTCCTCTAACTGGTAAGGCCCAATGCCGATCTATTTGGTAACTTTGTATGGCCCCTCCCAGGTTGGACCGAGCTTCCCGTCAGACTAGTTCTTCGTGTTGGCCACCACCTTCTGTAGCACTAAGTTGTCCAGCCAAAACGTTCATTGGTGGACTCCCTAATTATATCTTTTGGCCACCTCCTACTAATAGGCGGCCAGGCAGATGCAGGCGCGATCGCGTTTCTCTTCGGCCAAGTCCAAATCCTTGGCGATTTATTGCGTATTTTGGTCTTCATTGAAATGTTCAGTCCGTATGGTCGGCAACCTAGCTTCAAGTGGAATGACTGCTTCCATGCTGAACACAAGAAAAAACAACGTCTTTCCTGTGGAATGTTGCGACATAGTTCAGTACACCTATGGCATGCTTGGTAGCTCTTCGGCCCACCTGCCTTTCACTACCAGCAATCGCTTCTTGATGCCAAAGACCACTGTCTTGTTGGTGGCTTTGGCCTGTTCATTACTCTGTGGGTAGCACGGTGTCGAGTTGTAGAACTTGATCCGATGTCCAGTGCAAAGTGAAGAGGCCACCGATAAATTGAGCCCCGTTGTCCGAGACAAAAGCATAAGGGATGCTAAACCTGGAGATGATGTTTTTCCAAGCAAATCATTTGACGTCCTTTTATTCGATGGTGACCAGTAGTTCGGCCTCCACTTATTTGGTGAAGTAATGGGTGAATGTGATGAGAAATTTGAACCCGCTTGGAGCTGTCAGCAGTTCTCCCACTATATCTAGTCTCCACTGTGCAAATGGCCATGGGCTTGTCAAAGGCGTGAGCATCTTGGCCAGCTACAGAATGAGTGGGGAAAAGTGCTAGCATTTTTCATAACTTTGCACAAACGTTTGTGCGTCTTTCATCATCTTCGGCCACCAATAACCCTGTGTGATTGATCGGTGGGCTAATGACCGTCCTTTCGAATGGTAGCCACAACTACCGGCATGAATTTTGTACAACACCTTCTCGGACATGGCAGGGTGGACACAATAGAGGTATGGTCCTGTAAATGATCGGCGATAGAGCTTTGTGTTCGAAGACACCCAGAATTGGGTTGATTTGTGCACTATGCGATGTGCCTCCTTCTTGTCGGCTAGTAGTCTGTATTTTTTCAGGTATGCGATGATGGGGTCCATCTAGCTCGACCCATACTCGTTCATAAATACTTCAACGGACCTCAAGGGTTCAATACTTGGCTGAGCCAGTGTCTCGACCGAGATCGCTTGGTGACCGTTGATTTTCATGGCTGAAGCTATGCCTACCAATGTGTTGGCATACGAGTTTTGTTCCCTAGCGACCTGCTCAACCTGGACTTTGTGAAATTTCTGGATTAACTCAATTGCCTTGCTCATATAATTGCCCATCCGTTTGTCCCAGGCTTCGTATTCTCCAGAGATCCAGTTCACAATCAGTTGGGAATCACTATAAACGACAAGCTCTTCAGTAGCGACAGCTTCGACTGTTCTTAGCCCAGCCAAGAGGGCTTCGTATTCGGCTTCGTTGTTGGTGGCATTAATGTCCACCCGAATGGCATGCTCATGGAGGATGCCTTTTGGAGAAACGAGGAGAAACCATTGGATGCTCCATCCACGTACAGTGTCCATTCATTGCCGCCAAACCTTTCTTAGTATTTCCAACCCCCATTGTTTGTTTGGTAGGATTTGCAATAGAATTCGATCGCGGTGTGAATTTGGCCATAAATTCAACAAGTATGTGAGATTTAATGGCCATTCGGGACTGGTATTTAATGTCGAAGTTGCCCAATTCGATGGCCCATCGAGATATCCTCTCTGAAAGCTTAGCCCTTCTGAGAATGGCCTTCAGCAGGTATTCAGCGAGGACAATGAAAGGATGCCCTTAAAAGTAAGGGGTGAGCTTTCTTGATGCCACTATCAGGACCAAAGTGAGTTTTTTAAGTGGTAGGTATCTTGTTTTGGCACCAAGAAAAGTCTTGCTTGCGTAATACACGGGGCTGTCCCCTGATTCCGTATGTCATATGCGGTCAGAGTCGCACGTATGGTAACCAGGGGGGCTCGCGTCTATACGTGTAGTGTCATGGTTGGGCCTAACACCAAATTGACTGCATGTGGTGAGATGGCCAAATATAGGAAGAAAGTTTCACCGATGGTGGGCTTAGTCAGGAACTTATGATGGCCGTTCTTCTTCAGGCATTCAAAGAATGGTCGGCACTTATCAGATGACCGGCTAATGAAGCAATTAGGAGTGGTAGCCGGTGAGCTTCTATACTTCCTTCAGGATCGTTGATGGGGCGAGTTGCTTGATTGCCTGGATTTAATTTGTGTCAGCCTCGATACCTCTTTAGGTCACCAGATGGTCAAGAAACTTCCCAGAGCCGACACCAAAGGCGCACTTTGATGCATTCAACCTCAGCTTATATTCTTTCAGAATATGGAATACCTCTTTCAGGTCTATTAGGTGGTGTTGGGCCCTAGTACTTTTGACCACCATGTCGTCGATGTAAGCTTCTACCATTTTGCCGATCTCCTTCTTGAACATTTGCGCCACCATTCGTTGATACGTCGTACTAGCATTCTTAAGGCCGAAGGGCATTGCCTTGTAACAATAGAGCCCTCTTGGTGTAATAAATGTCGTCTTGTCTTGATTTGGACCGAACATAGCGATTTGATGGTAGCCCCGGTAGGCATCCATGAAACTCATGCGCTTATGTCTGGCCATTGCATCCACCAATTGGTCAATCCTCAGCACGGGAAAGCTATCTTTTGAGCAAGCATTGTTTAGGTTTGTATAGTCAACACGGACTCTCTACGTATCATTCTTCTTTTTTACCACCACCATGTTTGCTAACCAACTTAGGTACTACACCTCCCTAATGGTAATTGCTTCCAATAATTTGTCAACTTCTTTGACCACTACATCCGTATGGGTGACAACTGATCGGTGGGCTTTCTGAACTACTGGCCAGCGAGTCAGATCAACCATTAGTTCATGGCAGATGAACTTGGGGTCGACTCCTGGAATTTGACATGGTGTCCATGCGAAAACAGATATATTGTCGGTTAGAAACTTCACCACTTCCTCCCTCTCATGCTCACTTAGGGACGAGCTGACGAGAAAGAAGCGCTATGGGTATCCATTGATCGATACAGTGACCAACTCCTCCACTACCTTTTCGACTGTTGGTATGCCAACATCTTCTAATACTGGTAAGTCTGGTACCTCAACCCAATTGACTTGCTCCGGTGTGGACTTACTCTTTAATGTCGCAATGTAGGAGTCCTTGGCCGAAACTTGGTTGCCGTAGATGCTTTACACCTCGTTTGGCCCCATGAACTGAAGTACTTGGTGATAGATGAAAGCCACCGCTCCTAACTTGTGCACCCACTCTCTGTCGATAATAGCATTGTACGACGATGGGATATCCACCAAAATAAATTTTGTCAGCAAAGTCACTGAACTCGCCACCACAAGGAGTGTGAACTTGCCAAGAGACCCGATCGGGGCTCCAATGACACTTCGGTCGGTTGCAAATCGATTTCCTTGTACCCCATCATTTTGAATATACTATAATACATCATCTCGCCCGAGCTACCGAGATCCACTAGGATCATCTTCATGAACCATGTATCAATCTCCAATTTTATAACTAAAGCGTTGTTATGTGGATACTATACTCGCTCCAAATCTCTATCCGTGAAGGTGATGATCCTCTCTAGCTCAAGTCGGCGTTTCTCGAGGGCCGATTCCATGCTCATGACTTCTTGTCCTACAAGGAGCTGTAGTTCGGCTTTAAGCCTTTCTTCTTTCTCCGAGTCCATCATGTCGTGAATGACATTATGGTTCGTGCTTCTTCAGTGTCCATTGTCTGAATGCCATCATCTCTCGACACGCCGACCTGTTATTGTTTCTCGTCAATCCATTCTTTCAGGTGGCCCTCGGCCACCATTTCCTCCAGGAATGTCTTGAAATGCCAATAGTGCGCCATCATGTGTCCTCGATCCTCATGGTACAAGTACCGCAGCCTCTAATTTCTTGACTTTGGCTCCCGCATAAGCTTGTTCGGATACTTAAAGAAGGGTTCGTGCTCAATTTTCCGCAAAAGTTGGTACAACGAGATTTTGAACACGATCCATTCGGCCACGTACTCAAATGGGTGAATCTCTTTCTTTTCGCCTATCTATACGACATTGTTTCCTACTGGGGTCATTCCTACTTGCTCCACTCTATTTGGCCTTAGTACAATCCTCCCTTGCTTCTTCCAATTTGGCATGTTGTTCGATCTAATCAATCAACTCGTCCATGTGAGTAGGTGGGATTAGAAGCAAGTCCTCAAAGATCTTGCTTTTTGGATTAAGGCTGAGCTCAAAGGAAGTAACGACGAGCTTAGGGTCACAATCTTCAATTTCATTGTATAGTTTCCAGTACTGACCTGCATATTCCCAAAACAGTTTAGATTTTGATTTGCGCAGACCAAGCAGAGCATCCACCTCCTTCTTCACCTTAGTACTCGTAATGAACCGTGCAGAGAATGCCAAACAGAGGTCCTTCCAGCTACCGATCGACCCCTATGGGAGCTGATCAAACATAGGAGGCTGAGCTCTCCCAAGCTAGACAAGAAGAGTTTGCACATGAGTATGTCATTGGTAGAGTACAACGACATCATCTATCTATAGTGTACCAGATGAGTATATGAGTTCGGCTTCGGCTCATACTTGTTGAATTTGGGGTGGTGGAAGCCAGTAGGTGGTTTGACCAACTTGATCTATCGTGTGAATGTGATCACGATGAGACGATCGTGTGCAACTTCTAAACGAGACAGAGCCAAAGACTCAGGTCATGCTGCTGGCCGAACGTCCTTGGCCTCATGCCTATTTTTATCCAACTTATTCCACAGATCCTCTCGGTACTGCTTATCAGTTCGGCCTACAGCCTATGGGTGGCCTGTGGGACAACTATCCGCCTACTGGTCACCTAACCGGTCGAACGCCGAGGTCCTGGCTCTGTCCTTTTGTTTGCAAAGTTGCCGCTCGGGCGACGAGGATCGTGTTTAGCGCGCCCTTTTCCCACCGTCACAACAACCAATTATCACTTTAGAGCCTATCCTTCCTAACATTCGTCCATGTTTGGAATGCTCACCACGGGGTGGAGTAAGGGTTCTAGTGTAGTCATTTCCCTGCGTTCGGCTCACCACTAGAACTTGATTTCTGCATACGTCTGCCTTCAGTAGGATGAGTTGCAAGTGCAGCGTCAGGGCCTCATCCCTTTTCTCCAAATCCTATTCCAATTGTTTGATGTTGTGAAACCCTGATCTAATTAAATCAACTAAATTATCTTAAAATTGAAAATTTCAAGTTTATAGTCATTAATTTTAAGAGTTTCAAGGAAAATATGAATTTTTGCCTAATTTGAATTTCATGAAGATATCAGTAATGTGACAACGTTATTAATTTAACCAACGAGGGACATAAGAATTATGTCCAATCACTCAAGATTACCGAATTCGCAATATTTTTTTTGATTGCGTCGATATGTATACTTATATACATCTATTTTATGAGGTATGTCCGCAACCAGAATTGATCAGATTTTGTATCGAGCAGTCGAGACGGGACCGGATAGGCCCCACCTCAATTTTTACATGGCTAGGGGAGGGTGTAGGCCATTGTGGATATATTTTCCTAGAGCTTACTCATATTATACACTTGGACTTAAGTCAGGCATGCATTTGGAAAACTAATTAAAACACATGCATAATTAGTGAAGGCCAATGAAAATGCATGCAATTCGGAGGCTTGAGAAGCAAGCTTTACTTCTCTTTTTTACATGGCACACAACATATTTGACACATGCACATTAATCTGGTTATAAATAAACTCATCTCACAAGCACATTTACACTTTCCACTTCTCATACTTAAGATTTAGAGAATTATTAGAGAGAGAGAGAGAGAGCTGAACTAAAGGGAGGAAGAGAGAAGGCTCGAATTAGTTCGTGGTTGAGCTCAGGACGTGCTTAGGACACTCAAATCCGAAGCAAAACATGATTGAAGGTATTGACTTACTTTAGTTCCTTTTATACACCTTGCATTCGAATGCATTTTGTTTTTATCTCGTTCCGTTTCTGGTCAAGATGTTTTTATAAGATTTGTGGCTAAGACACCATACTACTCATACATGTTCAAATCTGAGGTCGTTATGTTAAAAAATATGAAGTTTTGGCCGTTTGAACGGAAAACAGTACACTATCCAATTTTACCGGTAGTATACCTTGTTTAATCAGTCGGAGTTTTTATTCTACAACATTTCTACAAAAAATACTTACTAGGGGTTGTAGACGATGTACATTGATTTTACAAGGTTTGTTCGCGATTAGAACTGATTTGATTTCGTACCGAGCAGTTGAGACGCGACCGAGTAGGCCCCACCTAAATTTTTACACGGCTAGGGGAGGGCGTAGGCCATCATGGATATATTTTCCTAGAGCTTACTTATATTATACACCAGGACTTAAGTCATGCATGCATTTGGAAAACTAATTAAAAACATGCATAATTAGTGAAAGCCAATGAAACTGCATGCAATTAGGAGGCTTGGGAAGCAAGCCTTACTTCCCCTTTTGTTTTACACGGCACACACGCACATTTGACATATGCACACTAATTTGGTTATAAATAAACTCATCTCACAAGCACACCTACACTTTCTACTTCTCATACTTGAGATTTAGAGAATTTTTAGAGAGAGAGAGAGAGAGAGAGAGAGAGAGAGAAGGTGAGAGAGTGAGAGCGCCGAACTAGGAAGGGAGGAAGAGAGAAGGCTTGGATCAGTCCGTGGTTGAGCTCGGGACATGCTCGGGACACTCGAATCCAAAGCAAAACACAATCAAATGTAGCGACTTACTTTAGTTCCTTTTATACACCTTGCATTAGATTTCATTTTGTTTTTATCCCATTTCATTCGGGTCATGATTTTTGATAAGATTTGTAGCTAAGACACCACACTACTCATACAGATTCAAACCCGAGGTGATTATGTTGAAAAATACGAAGTTTGGCCATTTGAACAGGAAAAAGTACACTATCCAATTTTACTAGTGGTATATCTTGTTTAATCACTCGAAGTTTTTATTATACAACATTTCTATGAAAAATACTTACTAGGGGTTTGTAGATGACACATTTGGCACGAAGGCATGTTGGACACGAGGGTCAGCGGGCTCGAGAATGGGAGAAAATTACTGTAAACACAGCTGAATTTCCAGCTGTTTGAAACGCAAACTTCTGGATAGTTTACAATGTCCAATTTTGGGGAGTTCAGGCAATTCGGGCAGCCACTATTCAAGCAGCCCTTGTTCGGATTAGTTTTGACACAACCTTAATAGAACTGGTTCGGGTTGGTCACAAACATTCCTCAAGTTTCGAAATGAAAAACTTTTTTGAAACTTAACATTCGATTGAACCAAACCACATTTAGGCCCAACCCAAGACTTAGCGGTGGAACAAGACTCATCACTCAAACCTCAAAAATAGTACCTTAGCCGAACACTTAGAAAAAGATTAGACAATGCGACTCTCGGACACATCGAACACCATTTTAACACGAGTCCAATAAACCGTCAGAATATTCAATGTTTTTATAAAACTTAGATTATGATCATACTAAGTCCTATAACCCTTATGCTAGATCCCGAGGTTAGTGACGCGTAGAACGGTACAAGAGCTTTTGAGTGAACAACTATCGGGTTGAGTTTCGTTATGCCTTTGTTTACTAGATTTTGAAAAAATAAGTATTTATTGTTATTTGGTGAAAATTGTATGTTTTCGATATCCATGTTATTCATGTTGAAATCAATAAATATTGAGATATTTATAAAAATTTTGGAATTTCATGAATTATGGATATTGGCTTAAATGGAGAAATTGATAAACTTGACCTGTTTATTGGATCGAGATTTTGACAAATAATTTTTCTATGGCATTCGTGATTATTGAAATGAATTATTGAGGGAATTATCAATAGGATGTTCGTATGGTGCCCCAACCATCAGGGGATAAGAAATATGGCGAGATGAATGAAATAAGGTTGAAAGATCGACGACCGATAGATTTGCCAGATGATGTCATGCTAATTTCATATCTGATAGGGTAGCTCCCTATATTTGGTGACTGTTGAAAAAATTAACTGAAATTTTCCTAAATGGAAAATTATTCCTATAAGTGAAAATTCACTCGGAACCTAAAATGAGAAGAAAGGCTTCAGAAAAAGAATTATGATTCTTTGCAAATGTCATTGATCACTTGACATAATTGTAAGCTGTAAATTATTTTAAAATACATGCATACAAGAAAAGTCATATTTGTCATGAAACTCGATAAGGACGCTATAACGAAATTTACACTAGTTTAGTGTTTAAGAGTTGTTGTTGATTACAACTCAGGTGTTTTCCAAGTCGAGGACGCTGCTTGATTTTGTGTATCTTCACCAAGTTATTTAATTAAGTTTTGTTAGTAATGTACTTTCTATTTCAGACTTATGTTTTTGTACTTTTTGATACCCGAATGAGCTGCATGTGGCTAAACTGAGGATTCTAGCATGGATGATGTAATAGCTAGACTATCACTTGCACTTCGGGGTATTTTTAATGTTATTCCGCACTTTGTTTTAAATATTGCACTCTGATAGTATAAACATCCGTAAACCAGTTTTATAAATTGAGGCCTTGATGGATTAAACCCCATCGGCCAGTTGAAACCCATGAGTTTTTGGGACGGGTCATGACAGATGTACTCCTGTGTGGTCGGTTTCTGAGGAGCCGCCGGAGGTTCCTCCGAACGGACATCATCAACGAAAAGGGGGCCCTTGTTTTTGGAGACCGAGGCGCCCACCTGCCCTTCCCCGTTGGTTCTAGTGGTTCTGACTTTAGCCATCTAAGTGTTTCAGCTCATGAGACTATTTGTCCCTAGCAGAGTCGCCAATTGTGGGGATATTAATATTCTCTCGTCTGAACCACTCCAAGATCCTGCATAGTGAATAACAAATTAGCACCAATCGGGTTGTTTCCAATCTGATGACACTCTGATGCTAAAATCAGAACACTTGAGAGATCAAAGCACAATTGTAATTGCACAATGAATGATAGCGTACTTGATTAATGGCCTATATTCTCTTATTTATAAGCCATCGAGTGTCCATTTTTAGTAATCCAATCTTGAAAAATCTTCCCCTATTTACTGATATCAAATCTTAACATTTCCATGCTAAATAACCTTTCAAATATGGCACATTCCCAATCTTGGCCTTTGCCCAAACTTGTACTTTCCAAATTAGGACCTACCATTCTAGGGGATTCCCGCCAGGCAGCTGCTCCCGCCGCCTTAGCCAAATGGCTGGCCCATGGGTCGGCATTCGGCAAAGCCCATGTTGTCATCCGGATGAACCCGTTCAGCAATACGTCGGCCCAAGCCCTACACTGTTGACACAGTCCATGATCCTCCGCCGAGTCTGATTCTCAATTATCAAAGGGCGGTTTGGCCCTACACTTCAGCCTCCATAAATTGTTTTCCATAACTATGGAGTTGTTAGGAAGGGGCGTACTATAAGATAAGTCAACTTAGTGACACAATTTGTTTACTATGAATTTTTGTTATTGTAAGATTTGTGGTCAGCAACATTCTGAAGTTTGTGATAAATTTCTTATGATTTACTTCTGGTATTAGTTTTAGATTGTTGTGATATAAATACGAGAAAGTGTAAAACGGGCATATGCCATGAACCTTTTTTTTTCGGATCTACAAAACACTTATACTGATAATGGTTGCAATACAAAATAGGATTCGCTACGATTTACTTTTGGTATTAGTTTCGTTGTTGTGATATAAATACGAAATAGTGTAAAACGGGCATATGCCATGCACCATTTATGGTATATTCTAGTCCAGCACTGGATTCATAAAATTGGGCAGACTTTTAGCAGAGTGTGTGAGAGAGAGAGGGCGCAATAATCAATTGATTAGTTGATTAGAAGAGATAGCAATACTCACTTGTGTGGGGCATAATTTGATATTATGGGCAAAATAATAAATTCAAGCGTGCAAGTAAGAATCAATCCGTCCCTACAAGATTACCTCAACCAAGAAGATGATTTTCAACAAGTATGAATACAAATGGTCAACTTAAAAGAAAAATAAATCTGACACTAATAGGAATTAATCACAATTACGAATAATGATAGTAAAAGGTAACAAGGTAACTTGTGAACTATTGGCTACTCCTATGCAAACTGAAAATGCAAGAAAGTAAAGTCCTAGAAAGTAGAAAATAAGTGAAGTATTCTATAACTAAAGTGCTGGATAAGTAAAGATTATTGAAAATACTTTTGCGATGGTCACATGATGTTGCAAGGTTGGACGTTTTGCGACCCAATGTAAAATTGCAAAGGTCAATCGCAAAAAGTAGGATCTTTTGCGATGCCTTAGTTGCCGTCACAAAAAGAGAAGGCTATTACCACGGCTTCTTTGCCGCAAAAAGTAAGGACTATTCGCCACCCCTTACTACGCTGTCGCAAAAGACCTTACTTTTTGGGACGGCTAAACATTGCACTAGAAAAACACTTCACATTCCTTGGCATCACGAAAAATTATTCAAATTTCTTTATAAAAATTAGTCAAATTTTTTAGGCTCATTGATGAGACGGCAACATAGAGTAGAAAGTATACACTTCGTCGCCCCTCTTGTCACTTGAAAGAAGAGATACACACTTTGGAATCAAGGTGGGATGGAGGATGTAATCGAATAGCGAAATCTCAAAAGCTAACTAATATTTCTTAGACAACAAAAACAATGACAATAATTTTAAAAATAATCACAAATTATAATTTTTAAATCATTCTCCATTCACTTAAAATCAACATCCCGTACACAAACACGTCCACTTATTCCCATGACATTCACATTGCATTGTCCTGAATTGTTAGGGACTGATTCCCAATACCCAGTGAGGAACGCGTACAGTTTATGTAACAAAAAAATTATGAAACCCTACTAGGCGGAACTAGGGTTCATACCTTCCAAATCTGTCTGGTTTGATCTCGGCTATCTTCAGCAGTTTGATTCTAATTGAACTTTGAACACCACTGGTATGATCTTGCTCGACTGACCTCAAGATCTTCTGCCGTAATCCTGTTGCACCTTGATCACGTACTGAGAGTGGACTCAAAAACGTGATTTCCTTGCCTTCACAGAACTTCTCTCAATCTTTTTAATATCAAGTTGTATCTGACCTAGAAGGTATAGTGGTGTATATATAGGCAACGACAGGGACCCCTAAGAGAAGTATAGACTGGGCTTCCTATATAACTTGGGATTTCTAATCCAGCCCGGGTTAATTTCAAATTATATAAATTATAATTCATACCATTATAGAATTATAATTGCATTCCCCTCCCATATCTCAAAATTATATTTCAAGCTCTATGTTATTAATTGTTTATCTATCTACCCACGTTAAGATTACAAATACACATTGATTAAAATAAATTACTGATAATTTATTTAATCAACATATATAAAATTTCTTGAGACATTCTACTTAACTTGTTCATTATGTTGGACACTACTATCCACCTACAGGGTTTGACATAATCGAAACTTATAAGCTTATTCAAGGGGATATCATCAATCCTTATAAAGAGACGTAGCTTCCATTAATAATTAATAGTTGTCATACACTTAATATTGCGACCAAACTCATCGAGACTATTGGCCAACAAGGCCTCACTCTATAATGAATCAAAGTCAACAAGAACAAATGTACACATCAATTAATTATCTTTGAATTAAGAGTACAAGCACACATAATAACCACGAGGTACAAATTATATTATATTGTCAGTATAAATATAATTACTTCAAATTGGTCATGTTCAATATACACCAAGTGTACTAACACAGTGAGTTAAAACTGTACCATTTTTCGTAATCAAGACAGACCTACTGAAATGCTGTGTTACTGTCCTACTAGTGGTGTGTCCAATTCCACCTAATACTGTGAACTAAAAACTTATATTCTATAAGAACCGCTAATCTAATCCTTTATGTATAAGTCAAACTTTACACACCAGATTATCTACTATGTAGAATAAGAGACACTCATGCACAATATGATAAGATATAATGCAAACATTTGTCCATAAAGATTCTCATCAAAAAAGAGAATAATTATTTGAATAATTCAAACAAATAATAATCCATTACATAAACTTATGGCTTTTAGTATAAAATCCTAACATAAATAATAAACTAATATCAGTGATTTTAAAATATATTCATTCAATGGCATAGATATTCATTCATCCATAAACAAGTGGGCTTCAAAATATAAATCTTCTCAATAGATGGACAATTTAGTTTTCTTCAAACATCTAGAAAGAAAGATGATAAATGAAATTGTGATACAAATTAAATTTATATTTTTTATGCATTTGGAACCACATGAAATAATAAGATTTTATCGTACGTATTCGCCATGCAATGATACAGCCAACCGCTTGTCAAATCGTGCAATTTTTTTTCAGAGGTCGTACAAAAGAAACTTTGGGATTTAGTGCATTTTTAGTTAATACTTTTCAGAAATTCGGACTCAATGACTGGAAGTGATTTCGAGCAGGAGTTGGGCAGCAAAAGCCATGGACCCGCGATCGTTAATCCTACTATAACAAGATGCGTACCTGGTCTGGTGTAGCTAATGTTACTTTCTCAATCTATACTTTCTCTTCTTTCTCTCTCTTGACCAATGCTCCGACTTCCCTCACTCAAAACATCCATCGTTGTGACACAGGTGTATCGAGGTAGGCCGTGGATTGAATAGAGAAAGAAGAGAAAGTATTTGACAGATTTTGAGCAACCCCCAACCTTCTATAAGGCCACTACTCTCTCTTCCGGCTTTAAATGACCTGCTCTTCATACTTTTACTAATGGATCCTTACTAACAACGATTCTTTCGGCCACATCTATTTTAGGAATAGTATAACTCGCCAAGAATACTTTTTGTCCATATCTTACAATTGTCATTACGAATTTGTAAACAAACATTTAAACACTAGCTAGATTGAAAACGTTATGGATGCTTATGTATGCTTATGTAAATATCATGGATACAAACACGCGACACGATATAGACATGCCGACACCTTGATTTTTAAAAAATTTATTGATGCTTATGTAAGTATAATGGATGCGGACACATGATACGATACGGATACATCGACACATTGATTTTCAGAAAGTTATGGATGCTTATCTAAGTATGATCTTGGTTGTTTTTGTTCTCTCTCTCTCATTCTCGATGGGGTAAAAAATTGTAATACTAAAAAACTGGAGCTGAATATCTTGTGCATTTGCATGAATTGAAACTAAATATACATGACCATCCAGTCATGCAAAAGGTATTGGCAAAGGAGGTAATTGGTCACCATCTTGAATCTCATCTCCTACATATTTCCTAGTTATGCGGTGCCTGCTAGCGCCATCTGGAATCTATGACACGACATTTTCATTATCAAACAATACCTGGAGTTTTCATGCCCCAAGAAAACATCGACCATAGATTGAGACACTTTTGATGAGCTTTTCAATTGCACGAGCTATTGTTGCGAATGTTCCTCTACTGACGTCGTGCCAATGGTGACGACGTGGATGGCTACAGAATAAGATGACTCTGAATGATTTGATGAGACTTAGTTTATAGGCGATGAATGAGAAGATCCCAAATGCAAGCATGTGCTAGAGTAAGCATCAGAAAGTGAACAAGAAGGGCGCGGTGAACAGTTTGTCAAGATCGAATTCTTGAAACCACATAGAATCTTTTTGGAGCCCTTTCCTCTTTTTTCTTTGTTGCAAGGGTGATGGCGCTTCAGTATTTTTCATGCGGCACATTCGTTGGACTAGTGCTTGATGCAACTCCGATATTTGCAAGGGTAGCGATCACCCTAGTCTTGCTACGCGTCATAGGACCCATGGAACCATTGTTGATGATTGGGGCAATGACAACATTCTTACTAGTGTTCTTGATGATTTCAGTAGTTAGAGTCTACTTAGAGGCCATTTGCGAATAACTTCCTTTTGGAGAAAGAGATGAAAGGTAGAAAAAGTCCCACCAGGCATGCCATACTTGACACATAAAATCGAGTCCTACAATAAAGACATGGAAAAGATGCACAAAAAAATTATTTTATTCATTTAAATAAAATGAGTACAACCTTCTCCTATGTTCATTGCAATGCAGAACGACTCTCCTAATTTAATCTGCAACTATGGTTGCAATCCAACGGTTGTAGAAACTTGTTGTTGAATAAACTAGTTGATGACTTCTTATATTAAGAAACCAACGAAGCAATTTTTTATTGAGGGCTTGAACGACTTGATCTCGAATGAACAGTGAAGACTCTAAGCGATTTGACACGAAGAGTTCATGATGGAACGGATTGGAACACCACCCACTCGCCTAAACCTACAAAACACTTAACCCCCCCCCCCCCCCCCCCCCCCCCAATGCCTAAGTCAGAGCTTATAATGGAGAAGGTGATAAGAAAATCTCAAGAAATTAGAATGACAGAGTTTCTATACCTTGTACTATAGGGTTAGCGTAGGTTATATATAAAATAAGAGCCTTTGTATCACGTCGCATAATGGAGTATGCTTAGGAGATAATTTCTTGAAGATAGGAACGGCACCAGAATGGACTCTATGATCGTTATTTGTAATTAGATTCATATGGAGAACCATTATAGGAGATTTGGCCATATCCTGTGAGTTTAGGAATATAATCAAACAAATGCAAAATAATGTATAATCGGACAATGTGGCCTTAAGGAGCATTCTCGAAAAGTTAAGTCTTCTCAGACTCTGTAGGTAGCTCAGCTAGGCAAATGTCTGAGCTGAGCAGACTTCTGAATTGAGGAGACATCGATCTGAGTAGGCCAAATGTTTACTGAACATATTGTCAATTCTCTTACTCATCGGCTAATCCCTTATTTTTGAGTGAATGCTAATGATCGTGAGGAAATATCAAGATAAAAAAAGGGAAATGACAGATACTTTTTCTTCATTTTTCGTGCAACATTAATTGCTACCACGGGCTTTCCTCTTGATATTACACGTGGCTCACATCTAGCCCTTGGTTGTGTGTTAAAATGGATGGATAGTGTTAGAGGGCGATTAAAGATCCCTTTAGATACCCATTGATCTATCATTTCTCCTTACTTGTTTGCAGAACCTCTCAAGCAAAACCCTCAGAGGTTCTTTTCCAAAACTCTGAATTAGCACTATTAGTATCGTGATCTCCCTTTTAGGTACATCTTCCTCTCCTAACCTCTTATTGTTAGACCAGGCTGGATCTTCAACTCAGACCTTCTCAACTTGGGACATGAGTGGTCCTTCTTTTTCCCATCTTTGTGCCATTACTTGCATGGTTGTTCGTCTTCCCCTATTTTTGGTAAATTTACTTACTCCCTAGTAGTTGAGGAGATTTATTTTAAAGATATTTACAATATCATCAGTCCATCCATTCTGTGTATATTCAAGAAATGGTCAATCACCGAAACCCCTCCAGTGTTCCTCCTCTTTTCAAGAGGATTTAGGAATTGACCAATCTAGGGTTCAATCTATTTTGAGGGTTTCTAGCTCACAAAGCCTTTTCTCCGCCTCCGATGCCCATTCTGCACATCCTGTAGGAATGGTTGTAGGTAACCGACCTCTAGAGGTTGAGACATACATCTCAGTCATTATTGAAGAGGGAGTGATGGCTCTGAGGACTAAATACCAGATTCCTAACTCTATAGTATTAAGAATTCCCAACGCCACCGAGAGAGCCTCCACCACTACAATGAATGAATTTAGCCTATACGAGATTGACTTTGAGGTTGGCTTGCAGTTACCCTTCCCCCATCCTGTGAGGGAAATCTTGTGGTATCTAAACCTCTCCTAGACAGCTTTTGCCCAACTCATGGCGAATCTTGATTGGCTGTGGGGTGCTCTGGGTAGCAACAACCAATGAGAAGGCCCAACTAAGCAAAGAGGCCTTCATATACACCCATCAACTAAATGCAACTTCTCAAGGCTAGTGGTACTTTTCAAAAAGGGGCAGTGGTCCTACTCTAGTGGATGGTCTTCCTTCAGGTAATAAGAATTGGAAGGATAAATTCTTTTTTGTCTCTAGAGAAGGATGGGAATTCTCGACATGGAAAGACATGACTGACTCCCCAAAAATCCACTTTTTTTGGAGAGAGCCCCATCATACTCATGAGCACCTCTTTCGTCTATAAACCCTCGACTTTCATGTGTACTTGTAGAGCTCTTTAATCCGAGTTGTAATTTTCCCACGTTTCTGGGATGAAATAGTATTTCTGGGTACTAGTCTTGCAATCACAATCAAAGATTAATGCCTCACCGGCTGAAATTGGGTCAGGAAGTATTCTGATGCCTAGGGTAGTACTTGAAGAAGAAAAAGGAAAGTACTGAGAATGGGTTGCAAGATTGGGCGTACTTTTTTCCCACCAAGTACTATACCTTGTATACTTCTCCTAACTTGATCACCAAACCTGGAATGGTATGTGCGAATCACACTCCTGATGATAGTGACCCATAACCGAATTATGTTATGACCTCGCCCTTCCAAATGATGAATGATAGATCATGCTTAATGTGTTGGTCTAACTGAATGCCAAATGGAGATTTCATCCATAAACCAAGTAAGCTCGGCACAAAAAAAAGTCATCCTATCTGACTCGATCCCATGAAATGTCTCCTTTAATGAGAGAACACTATGTGTCATGGGGCCTAGTTTGGGCTCAATCAATATCGTGCTGAGATATGGGCCAGCTCAGCCCAGTAGGTTAACGAGACGATGGTCATAAGCTGTTGGCTTGGTCGGAGCTCGGTCCAAGGTGAACCCGAAGTGGGGCCTTAGCCTAGTCTGCTTAAGGATTTGGTGTTTGGACTCGGCCTAGCCTGAGCGACATTTTAACTCGGTTATGACTGGGAGTCGTGTCGATACTGTCCTCCACATTATCTATTTGTATTTGTTGGCTCTAGTTTGCATGTTTAACGATCATGGTCCCCTATCTGTATTTTGCATCTCTCTGAGTTTGGAGACGTTGCCTTTTATATGTTGTTCTTTTCCCGAAGAGTTGCACCACACAAACCCAAACCTTTAGATGCATTTCATTGCTAGGTGTCGAAGGACATGTCTCCTAGTAATTATAGGTCTCTTTTTGACAAAAAAGAGTCAATTAAGGCATTCAAAGAAAAATACAACATACCTGATAATGTATGGTTAAGATTGATTCCTACCACTGCCGCACCAACTCCGAAGGATGACAGAATCCACATTTCGATTATCACCATTATTGAAGGGGGAGTCCGATTTCCCTTACATCCTTTTAGATGTAGGTATTTGTAGTAACTTGGATTGAACCTGTCTTAAGTATCTATCAATGTCTTTAGGATTTTATATGGCTTCCTTAGACTTGTCCAAGTATATGACCTTAAATGTGAGTTTGAAGATATTTTCGGAGCATACATGCTCAAAGGGAACAAGAAATCAAGATGCCATTATTTTCAATGCCTCCCTAGATGGGAACATATTCTAAACCCCCTCCCTGATTCTGACAAGTTTCGAAATGACTTTCTTTTCGTGAAGGGCAACTTCAAGTTCTACCCAGATGAATTTCTTATTTTCCATGTCCCCGTGAAGAGAAGGACTTTAGGTGCAAACTAACTTTTAATTTTTTACTTTGCACTGTTGAGTTCGTTCATCTAAGTTATAACATTCCTTAATCTTTCCTTTTCTTGGGTGACCAAGTTATCCCTGGTTTCAAGGTAGAAGCAAATATTCACCATTTGAGCAGATTCTATGAACTACCAAATCGAGATGTTCCCTTGCCTTAGGATACTCTTTTAAATACCAAACTTATCTAGAAAGAAAAGAGCGAGAGCACAAGCCGAAAGCAATGAAGCCAGTTCTCGATTCCCTACATCTGGCAAAGGAAGCCGCAATCAAGCGCGAGGTACCCAATTTCATCGAACTAGCAGGACTAGGGTCGACCCTTGATTTCGAACTCCCCACACCAACATCTCCAGATTTTGAAAAAGTGTCTAAGGAGGTTGGTTTCAAAAGGAAAAGGCGGTAGCAGGCTGATCCCTTGAGGGAGAAGGAGACTTGTCCATCAAAAATGCAACCTGACATCATTGGGGAGCAACCACTGTCGAAAAGATCAAGGGTTGAGGCGGCAGCTATCTTCGCTGGTGTGAAAGTGGTACCCCCTGCCCACTTTGGACTTTGATGGTTGAGAACTACCCTAGGGAGTCTCTGGAAGTGCCAATACCACTCTGTGGCACTGCAGCCCCTGTTTGGAATCCTCCCATGTTGTCCCAAGGTTAGGGTCTTGTGCGAGCAAACGACTCAATGGCCAATAGGCACGTGGCTCTCAGAGTATCCAAGTTTTTGATGTTGCTGGAGGGCATGAAGGCCCAACCTATTGATGTTGTTGAGAATCTTCAACCTAGACTTCAGAAACAGATCAAGGTGAAGGATCATCCTTTAAATTATTATTTCTTACTTTATTTATCCATCTTTTGATTTGGCAGAGTAACCTTCCCTGCTCCAACTCTGCTGCCTTTAGGCCCTTTAGCAGTCTCTCGGAGTGAATTCTCAGATTGAGGAGATCACCAAGCTTGTCCATGGACACAAGGAGACGCAGAGAGAGCTATAGATGATGGTGAAGAGGCGGGATGCTGAGATTGCCCAGAGGGATAAGTTGATGGCTCATACGAAGAAGAAGTTGAAGGATGCATAGTTTAAAGTGATTGAGGTGGAGTTCTAGTTGAAGAAGGAGGAGAGAGTCCGGGACTCTATCAAGACGGCTACTTTTAAGGAAGGATTTGTGAAAGCTGAAGTCAAGTACATAGCCCACATGCATGCCCTGATCGATGATGTTTATCAAGAAGGCTGGTGTGATGCACTATAGGTAGCCTAAGTTCTTGTGAGCTACCTTTTAGACAAAAACCTACCAACATGCCCCCATGATGCAAAGAAGGATGCTAGAGTAGAGGGTTCCCAACATGCTATTGTGCCTGCTCGTTCTTCTGGCACTGGCCCAGGTGAAGGTCATCCAGCCCCGCAGGATAGTGCTGAGAAGAAAGGGGACATAGCCAAGTCCAAGGACAAGGGCACAATTGTGATTGATTGATTGATTGATTGAGAGAGAGAGAGAGAGAGTTCGATAAAATTGGAACTCTTTGTTTTGTTTTGCTTTTTAGGGCCAGGCCCTTTTGGTGGTTAGTCTACAACTCGTTTGCTTGGTGGCTGGGTCTATCGTACTTTTCATTTTCTTTTTATTATAATGGTTTGCTGAACAGTTTGCCCATCACTGCCTATTCCTTACTTCTTTCTGCATGCTTGCAGTTTGTTTCTGATAGTGTAACCTTTTTCCATGGATATTCTCCCCTACTTTGGGCTGGATCGAGCCTATAGTTGGGTGGGCCAAAGTAAGACCATGAGAAAAATGTTTGTAGCAAATTTGTCTGAAACGTGCCATCTTTGGGCTCGGTATGGCTGACTAGGCAGAGTGGAATTCCATTATCGTCGATTCTGGTACCGAGTTGAAAAGTGGAAGAAACATATTTTAGGATGGAGCCCAAGTTGGTTCAGTAATACCATCGAGCCAGATAGCTTCTTTATAAGTGGATTATTGGCGATACCACCGAAATGAGGTGAATGGAACCCATGAGGGTTCAGTGGTATGCCAAACCAGTTCTTATCCATTTTTAGCATTTTGGACGGATTGGCAATTCCACTAACGAGGTAACAAATGGCTTATAGGATCACGAGGTGAACGACAATACCACCAAGTCAATATCCGGAAGTAGACATTCTATTGGCTGACCAGCTTTGGTCTGGTCGGTTCTTGTGGAGTTCATATCTGGACTCTTCAATTGTCCCCCATTCCCAAGTTGTAGCGCACGCTATAAAGTAGGGGATAATTCCTTGCACTCAACGACCAATCCTTGCATTAAATGATAGGTCATTTCATCCCTCTTTGTTGCCCTTTTGGCTGCCCACGGGTGGTTCTTTTTAATTTTCAATTTTGTACGTTCCCGAGGTTCGTACCCAATGGTTATTTCATCGTGGGTTCCCTATATATTTCAAGAGGTCCCCAACATTTGTTCTTCCTTCTTTGTCTACTACCCCTAGCATTCCCTCTACACTTTTATACTGGAGCCCTAGCATTTCCTCTACTCTTTTATAATGGAGCCCGATGGGCTTTTTTCTGACCTTCTCTGCCTCACGCATATATTCATTCTTTCGCCGCTCTGTTGAGACCTCCAGTGTCCCCCATTCCTTTAACTGTTGGACAAGTAGCAACCAGTTGCTAGATGCCTCCCCTTAACTGTTCATTTTCCCCTTATTTGTGCGACTCGATAAGATCGCTCAACTGCCCACTGAGTTGTTATCTACCGACTCTGACTTAGATTCTTCTTCTGGATCAGATCCCGAGCCTTTCAACCTTTGGGGAAAAGAGGTTCTAAACATAGCCCCTTTAGCCGTGGTCTAGCTTACTGACACTCCTAGGACCCTTCCCTATGTCGCTGTGAGCCTTGAATCGATCCTAATCGAACAGGATCATAGACGAAACCCGAGCTTACCATGCTCTATTGGAGTCCCTCCATCTTTGCCTTTCTCACGCTGATGAGAAGGCTTGCTTGACCAACCTCGCAATCTTCTATTGTAATCCTATCGCACCTCTTCTATTGTAATCCTATCGCACCTCGATCACAAACTAAGTATGGGCTCAAAAATGTGATCTCCTCGCCCTCACAGAACGTCTCTCAATTTTTTGAATATTTCGAGTATCAAGTTCATGTTCTGACATACAATGCATGCCAGTGTATATATAGGTACCAACAGGGACCCCAAGGAGAAATATGGGGTGGGCTTCCTATATAATTTAGAATCCTAATCCACCTCGAATTAATTCCGAATATATAAACTATAATTCATACCACTATAGAATTATAATTGCATTCCCTTCACATATCTCAAAATTATATTTCAAGTTCCATGCTATTAAATGTTCATTTATCTCACCACATTAAGATTACAAATACCCATTGATTAAAATAAATTACTGATAATTTATTTAATTGACATATATAAAATTCCTTGAGACCTTCCAATTAACTTATTCTTTATATCGGATACTAATATTCACCTGCAGGGTTTGACATAATTAAAACTTATAAGTTTCCTAAAGAGGATATCATCAATCTCTATAAAGGGACGTGGATTCCATTAATAATCAACAGTTATTATGCACTTAATATTGTGACCAACTCATCGAGACTATTGGCCCACAAAGCCTCACTCTATACTAAATCAAAGCCTAGCAATATTAAATCTATACATACATTAATTATCTTTGGGTTATATAACCACGAGGTGCTAATTGTATTATATAGTCAGTATAAATACAATTACCTCAAATGGTTCAATACACACAAAATGTACTAACACAGTAAGTCGAAACTATACTATTTTTCGTAGTCAAGACAAACTTACTGAAACACAATGTTACAGTTCTACTGGCGGTATGTCCAATTTCACCTAAGATTATGAACTAAAGACTTATATTCCATAGAACTGATAATCGATTCTCTGTGTGTAAGCCAAACTCTAGACACCAGAATATCTATTATGTGGAATAAGAAACACCCATGCACAATATGATATGTTTTAATACAAATATTTGTCCATAAAAATTCTCATCAAGAAAATAAATAATTGATTAATAAATAATCTAAACAAATACTAATCCATTACATAAAGTCATGATTTTTATTACAAAACCCTAACAATCTCTCACTTAGACTCAAACCCATGATGCCATATTTCTCCAGGCAAGGTTGATTAGTGGACGAATTCTAGATTTCTACTGAGGGATCTTTTTATATCGCCAACGCTTAGCGAATCACCAAGCAGCTGACCAGTTTGTCGTATCCCTTCCAATTTACCGACCCCATTCCTGAGGGCAACCTTCTCCTCAACCTTGAGTCATGCCACAAGCGTGTTAACGCAAATGTGAGTGACAAGATGCCCCTACTAAATCAGGTCCTAACCGCCTTGTTGGCTCAAAATTTCTTTATATTGTTGAGTCGGGTATGATCTGCACCCTGGTTTAATTACAATTTCTCGAATTGCTTTTTGTTGATCCTCATTTTTTGGCTGGCATTGTAGGCTTGTGTTGAAGGTGTTAATTTGTTGCTGCGTGTCGTGGATTCTTGAGATGTCCATTTTGCTAGATCGGCTTGAGATGAGGCTCTAGCAAAGCTAACAGGGGTTGAAGAAGAAAGGGAGAGGCCCAAGGTCTCCCTATTCAACGCCACTGACCAAGCGTGCAGGTTCTCAGAGGAGAGGGAGGCTACCCAACTGGAAGCAATGGATGTTGAACTAGAGCTAAACGTGGTCTGAGACATCATGGAGAGATAAAGAGAGAGAGCCGATTCTTTTGATACGCGAGCCTGGCAGGCAGAGGTGAAAGTGAAGCCTCTCCTATCAGCCCTAGAGCCTGAGTAGGAGGGTCATTTGCCACCGAAGTGAAGATGTAGGACCTGGATGACCGCCTGGCTCTAGCGACCACCCGCATTGAGGTGGCTCCAAGTGTAGCTATTAAGTAATTTAAGGAGTTTGAGAAGTACTAGGTCACCCTTGCCATTCTCCTCGACTTAGGCTTCAAGTTCTTGAAGAGGAAGCTAAACAAAGACTTTCCCAAGCTCAAGCTTTCCGATTGCAAGTCTGAGGACGATTCGGGTTCAGACGAGGATTAGTTATGTGAGACCCCAATCCAAAATAAAAATAATAATAATAATAATAAATAGTAATATAAAATAATAGAAAATACTATGAATAAATTAAAATTTTGGTTGAATTAAGAAACAGAGATTTTTTAGGCCAATTAGGTAGTTTATTTAACAAATGAGGAAATACTCCAACACTATTTTAGGGATAAATGAAGTTGGTTCAAAACATAATCAGATACCGAGGAATAGTTCGATAAATTATTTTAAACATTAATGGTAACTGGAGGTTAATCTCGATATTGTTCTAGGAGACAATCGGACGAGATTCGGAGTTCTTAGAATTTACTTATTTATCTTTGACAAAAGGATAAGAACAAAAAATTGATACTTATCCATTATGGGGGATAACTGACACGGGGAAATCAAAATTTTGCCACCACCTGCTTCTAATTCCCTATAAATAGCCTAAGTTTTCTAATCAAATTCATAAGAGGAAATCTGAAAGTGAAATTGAGAGAACAGACGAGAAAAGATACGCAAAGAAAAGAAGCTCAAGATTCGAAGAATATTTTTTTTGGGATCTTATCAACGGCGAGGCACGGTATTGAATAAACTCCACGTCACTCAAGGTGAGTCCGGATATACCCATTTACTTGTGATTTTTTTTTAAGATATGCCCCAAAAATAGAAATTTGATATATTTTGTCAACAAGAAAAAGAAAAAGAAAAGGGAAATTGTTATATAATAAATTTACGTATGCATGAGATATTATTAAAATTGCTGACGATGATCATATAAATATCTTCTCGTGAAATGTGAATTCCGGTGATTCCCTGACCGCTGGGGGTGTGACAAGCGGTGGTTTGATACAAGGTTGGGTCCCACGGCCAGGTGGCATCGGATGACGTCATGCCAAATATGTGTTATATTTCAAAGGGTAGCTCCCTTAATCTAGTTCTGGCATATACACCGAAGAATCAATTGTTGAATTTATTTCATTGATTATTTCTGTTTAAAACACAACAAACCGTTAATTCCAGTATTGATATAACCCACGGGTTATGGAAATTATATATTATTTATATATACGTCCTCGGCCACGGCCTATGGACCCAATCATAAATATTGTCAATATATTAATAAATTATTTTTTTTAATTATGTCGTGTAAAATCTGTAAAATGGTATATCTAGATTCATACTAGCTGTAAGCTAATGGGTGTTGCCTTGCAACACAACAGGACCCGTGGCAGGACCTGACGGACAATGAAGAATAAATCAGCTAAATCTCACGCTTTGAATTTTGTAGTTGAAAACTTAAGTAGATATAGAGTTCTATTTTGTTATGTTGAGATCATGTTAGACCAGTGCTACGGTTTGTAATAAGTATCAGATAAGCATGCTTTTAATTCAACAATGATTGTCAGGTTTACACGTCCTTGATGTTATTTTTTTTTTATTGAGCAAATAACGCTTCTGCTAAACTCTGCAGCATGTCAAGGGTTAAATAAAATAATTCGATAAAGTTCATAAACTCTTTAATTAACGTAGGAGGCCTTAGCGTGTAGAACTGTTGGCCAGTCACTAATTCGTTCCAATTTGGAATGGGTCGTGACAAGAGTTGGTATCAGAGCCTTAGTTTGTGAACTTTAAAAAAAAAAAAAAAACTTAAAACTCAAGGACAAAATTATTGAAACACGATCGTTGCACACGACATGTTTAATTTATATGTTATTGGTTCTTGAATTACTCTTTATATTTATTTAACGTTGGATCCATGTACTGGTATTGACAAGACTATATCTTGTTTGCCATAGGTATGACAAACACAGATAGCAGTGAAGACAGCATGGGGCGCTATAGGATCAACACTAGTGGTATCGAAGACAACGGAGGTGACTCGTTGGAAACCAAGATCTGTAATATGGCTGCAGATATCGCGTACGGTGAAACGAAGAGGGTAGCAGATAGCAAGCCTTTTTATACTGATAGGATGCTACAATTCCAAGCCTTGCGCCGTATGACTATAGGATCGGAAGTGTTAAGGCGGGCTATCTGGTGGACAGGGAACGAAGAAGGTTACAAGGCCATGATAGAGGCGATACTGAGAAGCGGTGACCCTAACAGGTGTGAAGGACGAACTACATTTGAGACAGGGGAAAGTTCTAGAGTTGTTGAGACGCAAGTGCAGGAAGAAGTGGCCTCAAATGAAGTTCCTGAAACAAAAGAAAGTAGAGTGTCAGGGAAACCAGAGGCAAATGGTGAGTATGATGTGGTGGTAATAAGTAGCGACGATGAAGAGGATCCAAGGGAACCAGGGACCCCGAGGGCCCCAGCAGGACCCCAGGGAATAAGGAGGAGCGGATCTGAAGACTCAGTTAATGGGCCAGAGGAAAAATGAATGTTGAATGGGGATAGCTGTAAATAAGGGTTGTTAAGTCTTGGGAGTAGCGAGGGAAAAAGAATTCCTTTTGCTTTTAGGAATTCATTTTGGGGATTCACATGTATATAGGTAGTAGTATGTGACTAGTAAGGAGGTACCAGATAGAATGATAGGTTATGGGGGGATATATTTTTGGAGCTTGGAGCTAACTTATCGTTTTGTTGTAATTAGAACTTAGTTATAATCTATCGGCATGGTTTTTTAATACTGTTTAATATTATACAAGCATGCTGGGTACGAGTACATTCTAAATGAGATGTTTTTTTTATTATTGTTATATAAACGTCGTATGCATTTATAACGAGAACATTAATATTGCTGGATACAGTGTAATGGATGCCACCACAGGATCAACAAATACTACTAATAACAACCAAACAAACAACGATGGGAATAGTAGCGCAGGAAACCAATTCGCAGAATTGAGAACCATTTTGCAGCAATTAGTAGGGACCATTCAAACCCAACAACAGTTCCTACACACCCATCTGATGCAACCACAACCACTCGCGCCACAATCACAGGCCATAACAACAGGAAATGTCGAGATACAGCCAGCGGCACCAGAAGTTGCCTCGCAACCAAACCCAACAGGAACTGATGCTGAAGCAATTCGAGAATTCTTGAAGTTGAAACCTACATCTTTCAGTGGAGGTATGGACCCGATGAAGGCCAAGGAATGGATTGAGGAACTAGACAAGAGTTTTCGTCTAATTAGGAGTAACGAGTATCAGAAGGTTGAAATGGGATCATATCTGTTAATCAGAGAGGCTAACCGTTGGTGGAATCTGATGAGGGCCAGGGAGCCAAGGATGACGTGGGAACAATTTGGGGTTGTTTTCAAGGAGAAGTACATGCCAAGGGCCATGCAGTCAGCAAAATGTCAGGAGTTTGAGCAACTCAAACAAAGAGGAACAATGACTGTGTCAGAATACGAAGCTGCCTTTACTAATTTGGCTGAGTATGCACCACACCTGATAACGACAGATGAGATGAAAGCCCGAAGGTTCGAGGAAGGGCTTAGACATGACATCAAGAGGTTAGTACGACCATTGCAGATGCCAACTTATGCTATCGTGTTGGATCGTGCACTACTAGTAGAGCAGGATGTGGATGAGAATCGGAGATACCAGGAGGGAAAACGGCGTCAACCAATGCAAGTTGGTGGAACAAATAACCAGAAACGTCAACATATTGGGGGTTGGAATAGGAACGAGGGTGGTACACAAGGGTCTGTGCCGGTGTGCCGAATTTGTGATAAGAGACACCATGGGGAGTGCTGGAGGAGGAGTGGATCCAACCAGTGTTTTAATTGCGGGCAAACAGGGCACATGAGGCGTGAATGTCCAAGAGCAGGAATGACTACGGGGGCGAACGCAACACCAGTAGGGTCTCAGGGAGGACAAAATCGGGGGCAGGATAATGTGAGGAATCAAGGAAGGAGACCAGAGGGAAACAATAATAATAACAGACAGCGGGGTCTAGGGAACCGAAATAATAACAATGGGCAACGTCAAGGGCGAGCTTACGCAGTCGTGCCCGGTGATCCTAGAAACAACGAGAACGTGGTGGCAGGTAATGTAATTGTGTGTTCTATACCTGCATACGCATTATTTGATTCCGGTTCGTCACATACTTTCGTATCGCAATCTTTTATTGATAAACATGATAGAATAGTGGAACCGTTGGGATATGAGTTATATGTAACTCAGCCCATGAACAAAGGCACGATGTGCTCTACCGTGATACGAAATTGTAGTGTACACGTTGGCGACATTGACACAATGACTGATATGATACCATTGAATATGAATCTATTCGATTTAATCCTTGGTATGGATTGGTTGGCTAGTAACGGGGCTACCATTGACTGTGCCCAGAAACGGATAAATTTGCGAAAGCAAAATGAGCCAGTTATATTTGAGGGTGAGAGTATCACGACACCACCCTACTTCATATCTGTCACACGAGCCCGACGACTCCTGCAGAAGGGTTGTCAGGGATACCTATGTAGTGTGTTGACACCTGAAACTAGTAAGTTGACAGTGAATGATATTCTGGTGGTCCGAGAAGTTTCGGAGGTATTTCTTGAGGACTTGCCCGGAATGCCTATCGAGAGAGAGAGAGAATTTGTAATTGAAGTTGAACCTGGAACTCAGGCTATTTCAAAGGCACCATACCATATGGCTCCAGCTGAGCTAAAGGAGTTAAAGACTCAACTCCAAGAGTTATTGGATAAGGGATTTATTAGACCGAGTTCGTCACCGTGGGGTGCGCCAGTATTATTTGTTAAGAAGAAGGATGGGACGATGAGACTTTGTATTGACTATCGAGAGTTAAACAAAGTAACCATTAAGAATAAGTATCCGTTACCACGGATCGATGATCTATTCGACCAATTACAGGGAGCGAGAGTATTTTCAAAGATCGATTTACGTTCGGGGTATCACCAACTGCGAGTAAGGATGGAAGACATGGAGAAGACAGCTTTCCGAACCCGTTATGGACATTATGAGTTTCTTGTGATGCCATTTGGGGTGACGAATGCACCAGCAGCATTCATGGATCTTATGAATCGTGTGTTCAAACAATACTTGGACGAATTTGTTATTATCTTTATTGATGATATTTTGATCTACTCAAAGGACGAGGAACAACACGCACAACATTTGCGAACTATACTACGGACATTGGAAGACCAAAAATTATATGCCAAATTCAAAAAGTGTGAATTCTGGCTGACGAGTGTTACATTTTTGGGTCACGTTATTTCAGGAGAAGGAATTTCGGTGGACAATCAGAAGGTCAAGGCAATCGTGAATTGGCCAAGACCGACAACTGTAACTGAAGTTCGTAGTTTTCTTGGACTAGCGGGCTATTATCGGAGATTTGTCCAGGATTTTTCCAAGATCGCTGTGCCAATGACGGAGTTGACCCGAAAGGGCGAATCTTTTGTTTGGACAAAAACAACGGGACCAGTGCTTTCAGGAATTGAAGACACGACTTATAATAGCACCTGTTCTGACACTGCCAGAAGGAGTGGAAGGCTTTGCGATTTATAGTGACGCCCCAAATCAGGGACTGGGTTGTGTCCTAATGCAACATGGGAAGGTTATTGCTTATGCATCACGACAACTGAAACCACATGAGAAGAATTACCCTACTCACGATTTGGAGTTAGCAGCATTGGTTTTCGCTCTGAAGATTTGGCGACATTATTTGTACGGTGTCACATGTGACGTCTTCACCGACCACCAGAGCTTAAAGTACATCTATACACAGAAGGACCTGAACTCAAGGCAACGGCGGTGGTTGGAGCTGATGAAAGACTACGACATTAATATTCAGTATCATCCCGGAAAAGCAAATGTAGTAGCAGACGCTCTTAGTCGCAAGAAGGTGGAAGTATTGAATATTCTACAAATAGAACAACGGTGCCTCAATAAACAACAAGAAGAAGTCTGTATGTTGTTAGTCGCCGAACCAGCAATTCTATAAGAAATCAAAGTGAAACAAATGGCAGATCCAAAGTTGAAGAAAATTCACGAGCAGGTAGCATCCAATCTAACTACGGAATTTACTATGGCCGACGGCTTACTACGATTTCGAAGTCGGGTGTGTATACCTAACAATGAGGAACTCAAGCGACAAATTCTTGACGATGGTCATAGAACAAGATTGGCGATCCACCCAGGTATGATGAAAATGTACCAGGACCTGAAACGGACCTACTGGTGGATGGGGATGAAACGAGATGTGGTAGACTATGTTAGTAGATGCCTACAATGCCAACAAATCAAAGCTATACGTCAAAAGCCAGCAGGACTACTACAACCTCTGCCAATATCCAAATGGAAGTGGGAAGATATCACAATGGACTATGTCATCGGTTTTCCTAGAACGGCGAAGGGAAACAACTCAATATGGGTAATAGTTGATCGCTTGACCAAAATGGCTCATTTCTTACCAATCAAAAACACATACTCAATGGATCAGCTAGCTAACCTGTACGTACGGGAGATCATTCGCTTACATGGAGCGCCTATAACCATTACGTCAGATCGAGATACGAGATTCGTCTCAAGGTTTTGGCAGTCTCTTCAGAGGGCCATGGGTACTAAACTCAACTTCAGCACAGCTTTCCATCCTCAAACAGACGGACAGTCAGAAAGGACTATACAGACATTAGAAGATTTATTACGTGCATGCGCACTAGAGTTCCAAGGTAGCTGGGAAGAACATCTACCCTTAGCAGAATTTACTTACAACAACAGTTTCCAAGCTAGTATCGGCATGGCACCATTTGAAGCACTATATGGGCAAAAGTGCAGATCACCATCATGTTGGACGATAGTCGGGGAAACTGAGCTCACAGGACCGGAGATCGTTCAAGAAACAACGAAAAAGGTCAAATTGATCCAAGAACGACTGAAGGTTGCTCAAGATCGACAAAAGAGTTACGCAGATGCACATCGTCGAGAGCTAGAATTTCAAGAAGGAGAATCTGTGTTTCTCAAAGTTTCACCTATGAAGGGAGTTGTACGATTCGGAAAGAGAGGGAAGCTCAATCCACGCTACGTGGGACCTTTCGAGGTGATCGAGAAAATAGGACCAGTTGCATACCGACTGGCCTTAACACCAGAGCTTGCCAATGTACATGATGTTTTTCATGTGTCAATGCTGAGAAGATACATATCGGACCCGACGCACATTCTACAACAACCACCTATTAAGCTAGAAAAAGGACTGCGCTATGAGGAACGACCAGTTCGAATCCTAGACACACGTGTCAAACAGTTACGGAGCAAAGAAATTCCATTAGTTAAGGTCTGGTGGGAGAACCAGATAATAGGAGAGGCGACATGGGAGAAGGAGTCAGATATGCGACAGAAATACCCTGAGCTGTTCGACTAAGATATGGCATTAATACATTTAAACTTCTATCTATGACGTTTTTATTTAGACCGATTACGAGCAAGTTTGGTGGACCAAACTTCTTAAGGTGGGAAGGATGTGAGACCCCAATCCAAAATAAAAATAATAATAATAATAATAAATAGTAATATAAAATAATAGAAAATACTATGAATAAATTAAAATTTTGATTGAATTAAGAAACAGAGATTTTTTAGGCCAATTAGGTAGTTTATTTAACAAATGAGGAAATACTCCAACACTATTTTAGGGATAAATGAAGTTGGTTCAAAACATAATCAGAGACCGAGGAATAGTTCGATAAATTATTTTAAACATTAATGGTAACTGGAGGTTAATCTCGATATTGTTCTAGGAGACAATCGGACGAGATTCGGAGTTCCTAGAATTTACTTATTTATCTTTGATGAAAGGATAAGAACAAAAGATTGATACTTATCCATTATGGGGGATAACTGACACGGGGAAATCAAAATTTTGCCACCACCTGCTTCTAATTCCCTATAAATAGCCTAAGTTTTCTAATCAAATTCATTAGAGGAAATCTGAAAGTGAAATTGAGAGAACAGACGAGAAAAGATACGCAAAGAAAAGAAGCTCAAGATTCGAAGAATATTTTTTTTGGGATCTTATCAACGGCGAGGCACGGTATTGAATAAACTCCACGTCACTCAAGGTGAGTCCGGATATACCCATTTACTTGTGATTTTTTTTTAAGATATGCCCCAAAAATAGAAATTTGCTATAGTTTGTCAACAAGAAAAAGAAAAAGAAAAGGGAAATTGTTATATAATAAATTTACGTATGCATGAGATATTATTAAAATTGCTGACGATGATCATATAAATATCATCTCATGAAATGTGAATTCCGGTGATTCCCTGACCGCTGGGGGTGTGACAAGCGGTGGTTTGATACAAGGTTGGGTCCCACGGCCAGGTGGCATCGGATGACGTCATGCCAAATATGTGTTATATTTCAAAGGGTAGCTCCCTTAATCTAGTTCTGGCATATACACCGAAGAATCAATTGTTGAATTTATTTCATTGATTATTTCTGTTTAAAACACAACAAACCGTTAATTCCAGTATTGATATAACCCACGGGTTATGGAAATTATATATTATTTATATATACGTCCTCGGCCACGGCCTATGGACCCAATCATAAATATTGTCAATATATTAATAAATTATTCTTTTTTTAATTATGTCGTGTAAAATCTGTAAAATGGTATATCTAGATTCATACTAGCTGTAAGCTAATGGGTGTTGCCTTGCAACACAACAGGACCCGTGGCAGGACCTGACGGACAATGAAGAATTAATTAGCTAAATCTCACGCTTTGAATTTTGTAGTTGAAAACTTAAGTAGATATAGAGTTCTATTTTGTTATGTTGAGGTCATGTTAGACCAGTGCTACGGTTTGTAATAAGTATCAGATAAGCATGCTTTTAATTCAATAATGATTGTCAGGTTTACACGTCCTTGATGTTATTTTTTTTATTGAGCAAATAACGCTTCCGCTAAACTCTGCAGCATGTCAAGGGTTAAATAAAATAATTCGATAAAGTTCATAAACTCTTTAATTAACGTAGGAGGCCTTAGCGTGTAGAACCGTTGGCCGGTCACTAATTCGTTCCAATTTGGAATGGGTCGTGACAAGTTAGGACTTGTCTTTTTGTTTAGTTATTTCTCTTTTTCTTTTTCATTTGGCTAACCTTGTAACTCTCGAGTGTTTCAATGAATTTGTTTCCATTTGTTTTGTGATGTCTCTATTTCAATGAACTTATAGCCATCTATTTTGTGATGTTTCTAGAATTGCTTATTTTTCAAACCGAGACTGTCGACATTGCGACTAGCCTACCTCCTTGTCCTTCTGTCTCTTACGAGCATAAGTCTTGCATGAATGCTTGGGAGAGAGACATCTGCTTGGTGACGCTACGACTGGCCTTCCTCCTTCTAGTACCAATTCTATGTCTCCCTATCTCTGGTAGTTATTGGCATTGCCTATGTGATTGAGAGAGCCCTGGGGTCTTAGCTGCTATGGCTTTAGTGTTGTCTTCTCGGGTGTGGCTAGGTCTATTGCTAAGTTTTGTGCAACTAGGCTATATGTGTTCGTGTTTGTTAGGTCCAATTTGACCCCCAATCATACTTTGCATGGCCCGAGGACCTCTTAGGTCAGATCAATCGGTGTCATTTCCTGTTCGGTTAGGGGCCTCTTGGGTCTGATCCTAATGGCTGTTATGCTTTGCATAG
The DNA here is from genome assembly GCA_019985065.2 of Arctostaphylos glauca. Lineage (NCBI taxonomy): Eukaryota > Viridiplantae > Streptophyta > Magnoliopsida > Ericales > Ericaceae > Arctostaphylos > Arctostaphylos glauca. Next base: position 8,382,338 of record JAHSPW020000004.1, read on the forward strand.
AACGGGGGCCTCTTAAGCTTGATCTGTCTGACATCGTTCCTTGCTCGATTGGGGGACCTCTTAGGTCGGATCCGACTAAGAATTGTACTTTGCACGACATGAGGACCTCTTGGGTCTAATCCATCCAATGTCATTTCCTATTCAATCGAGGGACCTTTTGTGTCTGATCTGATTGGAAGCTGTACTTTGCACAGCATGGGAACCTCTTGGACCTGATCCATCCAGTGTCATTTCTTGCTCAGTCGAGGACCTCTTGGGTATGATCCGACCAACAACTATACTTTGCACGACATGGGGACCTCATGGATTTGATCTGACCGGCAGCTGTACTTTGCATGACACAGAGACCTCTTGGGTCTGCTCCGTCTGGTGTCATTTTCTCCTTGGTCAGGGACCCCTTGGGTCTAATCTGATCGGTAGTTGTACTTTGCACGGCATGGGGACCTCTTGGTTCGGATCCGTCCAGTGTCAAAATGTTCATCCATGCCTTATAACTTTTCTAGACTGTGACAAGGACTTTGTTTGCACAATATTTTTCCAAGTAAAGTAGTAGTTTTATTCATTGTCTTTTTGGGACAATGAAAGTACAATTAAAGTAGGAAAATAAATGACTCATGGATATATTCTTCAACTCACCCTTTGAGTGTGGTCACGTAAAAGTACCTAGCATCCTTCTGTTCCACATTCCTATTCCTGGTTGGGTATTTTTTCATGAGGTGGTAGGTAAAAGTGATGGCTTTCATGTTGTTGAGTGCGATTCACCCCAAGATGGCGTTGTACGCCGAAGCGCAGTTAACCTCCAAAATTGTCACCATGTTGGTGACCTATTTCAGGGACGTGACTAATTTGACCGGGAAATCTATCGCCCCCAAAGGCTAGACCCATTCACGTAAGAAACCAACCAGTGGAGAACAAACTGGATGAAGCTTATTGTCTCCGATCTCTATTTTTTGAAAGGCTGCTCCGAAAAGGATATCGGCTAAATTTTCGTTGCCGACTAGTACTCTTCTAGTGAGGTAGTTCCCCACTACTGTGGTAATGATTAGGGAGTCATCATGGAGTTGCTAGATTCCCCTGGCATCGTCCTCGAACAAGGTGATTGGCTCTTCTATTCTCGTTTTCTTTGAGGGTCGTCCTATCGTCAGCACTTTGGTTCCTCTCTATGTCTATTGCCTCTTGGCATGAGCCTTTCAGGCAGAATTTGACTCGCCACCTTTGGAAAATCTCCCGGAGATCATCCTTAATTATCTCACCAATGGGTTCAACTACTTCCAGCTCTCGTTACTCTTCCCTGTGCTCATTTCGTCTTCCCTATTTTCGTTGGCACTGCTCGCCTCTATTCTACCACTTTGCCACAAATTGGTTTAGCTTTTCTCTCTAGATCAGCTCTTCAATCTTCCACTTCATATCAAAGCACTCAAACGTGTTATGCCCATGGTCTCAGCAGAACTGACAGTATTTTCTTGTGTTCCGGACAGCTGGGTTAGTTTTGACCTTTTGAGTCACTTAACTTCTGGCTCGTTTGCTACACTACAAAAAATAAGATTTGTAACAAGAATCGAAATTCGTCTCCAAATAGAGTAATTTCGTCGTTAAATGAAACTACGATAAAAATATTCCTCACTTCTATTTCTTGCCTACAGTTTCACGCAAAAAACTCCCACGCGAGAAAACTATGATTTTGTCGCCTATAAGTTTCTTTTGGCAACAATATATTTCCACACAAAATGTCATGAGGAAATGTCACGAGGAAACAAAATAATTCGTCGCGCATACCCTTTTCCTCGCAGATATTGTATTTTACATTAATAATTATATATTAATAGACGACAAAATATTTTCTTGCTAAAGAATTTTATTAATGTCTAGGAATGTTTTTGTCACCAATTGGTTTAGCTAAACCTATTTGGCAACAAAACATCATGCCCATTTTGTCGCAGAACATTTTTTTTATATAATTATAGATGAGGAAATATTTCGACTATGAAGCATTTTGTTAATTACGAGGAAATGTTTTGTAGCTAATGGGTTTAGTTTTATTAATAAACAAGGAAATATTTCGTTGGGTAAAGAATTTTGTTAGTGATGAGGAATTTGTTTTTGTTGCTAATTGGTTTAACTAAACCTATTAAACGATAAAATGGCACACCCATTTCCTTGCAGTTATTTATTAAATTAATGTTTTATATATTAATTATTTTAACTAAACCTGCTAGACGTCAAAAAAATCAACATACAAGTTCTTGTTAAATTGAAATACATATATCTCACAACTCAAATGCAAAATAATTATGTTTCATTAACCACCAAAGTTAAACCAACATGTACATTCGTTAATTGTCAAAAAGTAGCAAAAAAAACAAATATGAATGTAATCTACCAAGGTCATCATCCCAAAAAGACCACAGCAAACCAAAGTCTACCGAGGTCATCATCTCAAAAAGAAGTTCTTGTATCGTCTCAAAAAGCCACCAACTTTGTGCTTATGTAATCTGTCAAAACAAAAACAAAAACAAAAACAAAAGAAAGCCATTATAATATTATTCTAGATCAAGGTACATCTATAGCAACATAATCAAAGATAGGATAGGAAATATAATCACTCGGTGTTCATCTAGCAGCATAATGCAAAAAATGCAACCAAAGTTTATAGGGTGGTTTCCATTGTTCATCGTAATAATACCAATCAATGTAAATTCAATAGATAATGGTTATGACAATTTTATGATCCTATGGTAAATCTAAATTATAGCACAGCTTCTGGATTATCAAGGAACGGGTCCAAGCCAAAGTGGATGACACAAGTAGATTTGAAGTAGCTGAAATTGAATTGGACAAGAATTTGGTCAAGGAGAATTTGAGGCAACTGAAGTTAAATTTTAGTGTACTACTTGTAACAGGGCATTCCACTCTCCTACCACTCTTGGGGGTCATAGAGTTAGCCATAAGAAGACTGGAGGCTGTTGCTTTGCTTCGAAAACTGAAGGTAGCGAAAACAACATCAAAACTGAGAACATTTTCCCAAAAAAAATAGGAAACCATTGAGCAAAAAGAAGCAATGTAATGTGTTGTATCAAAGAACAAGAACGGCAGAGGGTCACATGAGTGCCCAATTTGTATCAAAACTTTCTCATCAGGCCAATATTTGGGTGTCACAAGAGCTCACACTTGATTGCGGAGGCCAGAAGCAGCAACCCGCAGTAGGGCAGCAACATAAACTAAATAGCAGCAAGGCAGCAAAATAAGCTAAACAGTGGCAAGGCAGAAACAAAAGATGCATCCCTACACAATTCCCATACAACCTGAAACACACTGCATGCCACAAAGTATTGCTCAAATCTATTATGGTGAGTTTCCTAAAACTAATCTGCGAGGGTAATCGTACCATATTAAATAATTGCACATTTGATGCATTAGTTCCCATGACTTGTACACCAAGACAATTTTCTGTGTTACCGCATAAGGGCCAAAAAAATAGCATCGAATACACAACCAGACATTCTGTTTGAGTGCAACAACAGTGTGTGATCTGCATGAAGGATGTGGAATAGATTCAGTACAAAGGGTAGTTTACCCACTGAGTGCATTCTTATCAACAAAATTTATGTATGTATCCTGTAAGGAGTAGCAATCATCAAAATTTGATAGCAACACATGATCTAATGGAAGAGAATCTCATATTGGACTACAGGCATAAGAAAGCTTTTTCCATTTTAGGATTGTGAAAAAGATTTCAGAGAGAGAATCTCAGCATGAGCCAGCCAAACACATCACAATGTGAATTAGAATTCTCTTCGATGTTTACCAATTCCATGATATGTAGTTAGCTATAGTACTAGTAATAGACAACGGCTAAGAATATAAGATCCCAAAATAAAATAATAAACGAGATTATCATTATAACTAGGGAAACAACAAACGACTTGAAAACAAATTTCTTATTGCCGATAAGGATCTTAGAATTGCCTTCCAACTAAATGTGAATTACATAACTACATTAAACCTTCAGTTTCCAAATTGAGAGTGTGTGTATGTACAGGACAGTGATATAAATAAAGAGATGCAAACAAAGAAATAAACTAAGATGTCGAATGTCAAAAAAGGGCATAAAAGTACAATGAGATTATTTGTGACACTTTTTTTTGAAATATGTTTAAAATAAGTCTAACAAATAATGTAAATGTTAGACCACTCCAAATTTAAAAGTAAAATTTTAACCGTAGGATCAAATAGAGAAGTACCACATAAGCTACAACTACAATAAGCCAAAAGACCATTCAGAAATCAACATCGGAAGCAAGTGAAAAGAATACTTGTTTCCTATGGTTAGACCACTCCAAAAAAGAAAACATAAAGCAGCAGCAGCATAAGACCTATATAAAAAAAACATAAAGGCAGCAACATCTATAGCAGGTAATTAGACAAGCGTGAAATGTGTGCAACCAACAAAAAACCAACAAATTTTGGGAATCAAATAAACTTAGGATACTAAACAGCAAGCTGTGGTCCTCGAACATCCAAAGTATTGGTTGAACCCGCCCCCTTGTTGTCTTAAGAAGCCCGTGATCATAGAGGTGGCTCCTTCTTGTTGTTATGGAATTCTTGTGTGCTTGCAACTCCTCTTTTTGCGCCAATATTTCCTCCTTGTGCACCAATATTTCTGCATTGTGTGCCGATATTTCTGCCTTGTGTGCTGATATTTCTTTCTTTTGCATCGCTATTTGGTCCTTTTGTGCCAAAATTTTCTCGTTTTGCTCTTGTACCTTTGCCTCAAGGTGTGACACATTTTTGTCATTATTTGCAACTGCAACAGTGGTCCTAATGTTAGGGATCGATTCCCGAGACCCAGCGATGAACGCGTAGAATTTATGCAACAAAAAATTATGAAACCCTACTAGGCGGAATTAGGGTTCATACTTCGAGATCTATCTAGTTTGATCTCAATTATCCTTGCAATTTGATCCTAATCGAACCTTGAGTAGTGCTAGAATGATCTCGCTCGACTAATCTCGAGATCTTCTACCGTAATCTTATTGCACCTTGATCAAGTACTGAGGGTGGGCTCAAAATCGTGATCTTCTTGCCTTCGCAGAACTTCTCTCAATCTTTTGGATATCAAGTTGTGTCTTACCTAGAAGGCATAACGGTATTTATATAGGCTACGCGATAGGGACCCTTTGGAGAAATATAGGCTAGGCTTTCTATACAATTCGAGATTTCTAGTCCAACCTAGATTAATTCTGAATTATATAAATTATAATTCATACCACTACAGAATTATAATTGCATTCACCTCTCATATCTCAAAATTATATTTCGAGCTCCGTGTTATTAAATACTTATTTATCTCCCCACATTAAGATTACAGATACCCGTTAATTAAAATAAATTACTGACAATTTATTCAATCAACATCTATAAAATTTCTTGAGACCTTATACTTAACTTATTCATTATATCGGATACTAATATCCACCTGCAGGGTTTGACATAATCGAAACTTATAAGCTTTCTCAAGACGATATCATCAATTCCTATGAAGGGACATGGATTCCATTAATAATTAATAATTGTCATACACTGAATATTGTGACCCAAGTTATCCAGACTATTTACCCATAAGGCCTCACTTTATAATGAATCAAAGTCAACAGCATTAAATATATACATCAATTAATTATCATTGTATTAAGAATATAATCACACATAATAATCGTGAGGTGTAAATTATATTATACTGTCATTATAAATACAATTACCTCAATGTGGTCATGTTAAATACACACAAAGTGTACTAACACAGTGAGTTAAAATTATACCATTTTTCGTAGTGAAGATAGACCTTCTGAAACACTGTATTACAGTTCTACTGGTGGTGTGTCCAATCTCACCTAAGACTGTGAACCAAAAATTTATATTCTATAAGAACTGATAATCTGATCCCCTGTGTGTAAGCCAAACTCTACACACCAGATTATCTACTATGTGGAACAAGAGACACTCATGCACAATATGATAAGATATAATGCAAATATTGCCCATAAAGATTCTCATCAAGAAAAGAAATAATTGTTTAAATAATTCAAACAAATATTAACGCATTACATAAAGTCATGACTTTTAGTATAAAATCTTAACAATCTCCCACTTAGACTTAAAGCCATGATGCCATACATCTCACTCTCATTCTCTCCATATGACTATCAAAAAAATTTGCTGGTAGACTTTTTGTGAAAGGTCCTGCCAGGTTGTTCGCTGATGCAATGTTGATCACCATTACATAACCTCTCTAAACAAATTCTCGTATAAGATGATATTTACGCTCAATGTGCTTTTCCTTCTTATGAGTCCTTGGTTCCTTTGAGCTAGCAACTGCACCACTATTACCATAATAAAGTGTAATAGTTGATTACACTAAAGGGACCACATCTAGATTCATTAAGAAGTTTCTAAGCCAAACGGCCTCCTTAGCTGACTTAGAGGCTGCCACATGTTTAGCCTCCATGGTGGAATCAGCAATACATGATTGTTTGATGCTCCTCCAACTTATAGCTCCACCACCGAGGGTAAACACATATCTCGAGATTGAGTATCTGGAATCCTTATGTTACATAAAGTCTGAGTCTGTATACCCATAAGGCATTAGACTGTCTGACTAGTAAACCAACATATGATTTCTAGTCCTTTTCAAGTACTTCAAAATATGTTTTACTGCAGTCCAATGTTCTTGTCCAGGATTAGATTGAAATATGCTAACCATGCCTACAGCAAAGCAGATATCAGGTCTGCTACACAGCATGGCATACATGAGGCTTCCTACCGCAGAAGCATAAGGAACTGCTCTCATCTTATCTTCCTCTTCAAGTGTTTTAGGACACTGATCCTTGGATAGATAGATTTCATGTCTGAAAGGGAGGAACCATTTTTTTGAATCTTGCATGCCAAAACGAGCAAGAATCTATCGATATAAGTAGCTTGTGATAATCTCAACATCCTTTGCTTGCAATCTCGAATAATCTTGATTCCAAGGATGTGACAGGCTTCTCCCATGTCCTTCATATCGAATTGGTTGGACAACCATACTTTCACAGAAGATAACACCTCCCACATCGTTTCCAATGAGCAAGATATCATCTTCATATAGTACTAAAAACACCACCACTTTTTCGTTGTATCTCACTCCCATTCTCTCCACATGACTATCAAAAGTTTTTGCTGGTAGACTTTTTGTGAAAGGGCCTGCCAAGTTGTTTGTTGATGCAATCTTGGTCACCATTACATCACCTCTCTAAACAAATTCTCGTATAAGATGGTATTTACGCTCAATGTGCTTTCCCTTCTTATGAGTCATTGGTTCCTTTGAGCTAGCCACTGCACCACTATTATCACAATAAAGTGTAATAGTTGATTGCACTGAAGGGACCACATCTAGATCCGTTAAGAGGTTTCTAAGCCAAACGACCTTCTTGACTGCCTCAAAGGCTGCCACATATTCAGCTTCCATGGTGGAATCAGCAATACATGATTGTTTGATGCTCCTCCAACTTATAGCTCTACCATCGAGAGTAAACACATATCCCAATGTTGACTTTCTGGAATCCTTATCTTATATAAAGTCAGAGTCTGTATACCCATAAGGCATTAGACTGTCTGGCTAGTAAATCAACATATAATTTCTAGTCCTTTTCAGGTACTTCAAAATATGTTTTGCCGTAGTCCAATGTTCTTGTCCAGGATTAGACTGAAATCTGCTAACCATGCCTACAGCAAAACAGATATACTTCTGTCCTCTGTTCCAACTTATCCGTGTTCCTTTTCAGCACATTTGTTGGACTACTCCAAATCCGAACATGCCGCAAACTAGGTTTGTGCCCAGTCCACAGTTCTGTGAGAGTATAAGGTATTGACTTAGATGGTACCAAATTAAGAATATATGCCGCTGTTTCTAACGCATGTCCCCAAAACAAAATTGATAAATCTGAATAACTTATCATAAATTTTACCATGTCCATAACAGTCATATTTCTTCTTTTTGTTACACCATTTTGTTGTGGCATACTAGTTGCAGACAATTGGGATGTAATCCCCTCATGAGATAAGTAGTCCCTAAACTCTCCCAGGAGGTATTTGCCACCACGATCAGATCATAGTGTCTTAATACATTTTCCAAGACGCTTCTCCATTTTCGTCCTATACTCTTTAAATTTATCAAGGACTTACGGCGTATCAAATAAATGTACTCATACCTTGAATAATCATCAATAAAGCTACTGAAATATTTAAAGCCACCTCTTGCTTGGATGTTCATTGGTCCACACAAATCAAAGTGAACCAATTCCAACGGTTCTTTGGCTCTGTACCCTTTCACCGAGAAGGGTCTTTTTGTCATTTTACCTTCTAAATAGGATTCACAGATTGAAAGTTCCTTTACTTCTAATGAACGCAATGGTTCATTTCTAACCCGTATAGAAATCCTTTTCAGATTAATATGGCCTAGGCGTAAGTGCCAAAGATATGTTTGGTTCAATTTAGAAGGTGTCTTTTTCTTACATGATATACTATTTGTATTATTCAATTCATTCAGTTGCAGTGTGAGAGAGATAGGATCAATAACATAAAGATCATTCACCAATGAACCAGTACATATAAAACGTTTATTAAATTTCATAACCACAGAGTTGTTGAATTAACCAAATAACCATTTTTAGCTAACTTAGAAACTGAAATTAAATTTCTTCTAATACTAGGAACATAAAGTCAATATTTTAATATTAAAAACCTATCACTACCAAAACTAAGACGTAAATCTCCCACTGCATCTGCTACTACTTTCGTAGCATTGCCCATGTGTTGGTAAATCTCCCCATCACTAAGCTGTATGATTTCCTGAAACCCCTGCAATGAATTGTAAATATGATTAGTGGCTCCCGTATCTACACACCAAGAGTTTGTAGATAACACCGCTAAACATGTTTCAACCACTAGTGAATGGGTTTTACCTTGATTGTTCAATTTGTTGAGATAGACCGGACATTACTTCTTCTAATGTTCTGACTACTTGTAGTGAAAACACTTGCCCTTAGGCTTTTTCACTCCTCCTTGAGGACCATTATTCACTTGAGGAATTGCAACCTGCTTTTGAGCCTTTTTCTGCTTCTTCTTGTCTTTTGATTTAGAAGCAGAATCTTTCTTAAGCATAAACACATTTTCTGGCTTTTTCATTACGCTTTCTACTACTTGGAGTTCTTTAAGAAGTTCCACTAGAGTATAACAAAATTTATTCATATTGTAATTCATGCGAAAATTCTTAAAACTCTCTGGCAGCGAATGGAGTATGATATCGAACTGAGTTTTCCCATCTATTTCAGCTCCAAGGATCTCTAGTTCATTTAGAGGACCCATCATCTTTATAACATGATCCCTGACTGAGCTCTCTTCAGCCATCTTTGTGTTAAGCAAGTTCCTCATAGCAACTTGCCTTGCTGCATGATTCTGTTTTCCAAACATTTTTTTAGGTTCATCATCATGTCATAGGCAGTGGGTATAGATTGATGCTGATGTTGCAGAACATTTGACATAGATGCCAAAATATAACACCACGCCATCTCATGAGCCTTAATCCACTTCTTGTAAGGCCGGACTTCCTCACCAGTTGCCCCCTCACGAGGTTTTTGTAGACATTCCTCACTGAGCACATATTTGTACTCTTCAGCAGTCAACACTATATCCAAGTTTTTTTTCCAGTCAATATAATTAGGTTCAGTGAGTTTGTTTTCTTTAAGAATGATAGAAGGTGGATTGAAAGAGCCCATTCCTGAATCTGAGAATCACATAATAATAATTATGAAGGGCAAAAAAAAGTTTTTTAATTTCATTTAAAAAAATGGTTCCCTCTACCAAACTGTTTAAAGAAAAACATTGGCAATTTGCCACACCATGAAAAGTATGCCTTTGATGGGAAGTTCCACTACTTTTCATCATTTGTGCAAATAGGCCTATTCCTTTTAATTTTGACTATCGAGACAAAAATTATTGTCAAGCAAAATTAAATAGCCAACTTAGCTTTGTTCCTACAAACAATAGCAGTGACTCAGATGGAGAGGATACTATTATTTATAGCTAAGTGTACACCATCACCTCACACTAAATTAATCATTTCGTAATGAATCATTTCAAATGGAGCATGATTCACACAATAACTAAGTTAGAGTTATCCCTTTGAAGTTTGTACCGATGATTCCACAATTAATTTTGTCCGATGTGGAGGAAGGTTCAAAACCAACAAACAAAATTAATCTTATCATCTACAAACTAGTGATAGAGACCATGAAATTTGTACGTGACAAACTCTCTCTCTCCCACTTAGTTATTTAAAAATATTTTTATATATTTTTCCATGAGGGTTATAAAAATATTTCCATGTGAGTGATCTAGATATAGGCTAATATTCCATGTTGTCCAAAACTATAGGGAACTATAATAAATAAGGAAACAATACCAATCACATATTAATAAGGAAACACAAACATAATAGGAATTCCAACTATTATGGTCAAATCCTTAGTTTCCAAACAGCCTTGATTTTTGCCGTTGATTTTTGCCCCCAAATCGAAGATGAGACCAATGCTGGGGTTGAAGGGGGTCGAGCTACACACTGTTTCTTCAACAGAAATACATTGATCCCTCCAAAATCGCTGATTTTTTTGATCACCGGAATCTGTTATTACATATTGATTCTATGCCTCCATATAGAAGTTCACAAGGCTAAATCAATAAAAAATAGCCGTAGTAAACAAACTGAAATCTTTACATCAAACCCTTAAGCCTCCATATGACAGGAGTTCACATGCTATGTATTAATATTATAAATTCCAAAACTGGTAAACAAAAGAATACGCAACCACACATAAAAATAGTGTGGGATCCAATCACTCCAAAACTATCTATCACACAATCATACATGCATGACCATAATAGTGGAATAAGAGAAACTGCAAAACAGACGTTAGCACAATAATACTACGTTTTGTTTCTTTTATTTGGACAACATGGTCTGCATAAACTACACGCGTTATCACAGCCGGCTTTGATACCACTGTTAGGGATCGATTCCCGAGACACAGAGATGAACGCGTAGAATTTATCCAACAAAAAATTATGAAACCCTAGTAGGCGAAATTAGGGTTCATACCTTCGAGATCTGTCTGATTTGATCTCGATTATCTTTGTAGTTTAATCCTGATGGAACCTTGAGTTGTGTTAGAATGATCTCGCTCGACTAACCTTGAGATCTTCTACCGTAATCTTATTGCACCTTGATCACGTACTGAGGGTGGACTCAAAATCGTGATTTCCTTGCCTTCACAGAACTTTTCTCAATCTTTCGAATATCAAATTGTGTTCGATGAAGGCATAATGGTGTTTATATAGGCTACGATAGGGACCCCTTTTAAAAGTATGGGCTGCGCTTCCTATACAACTCGGGGTTCCTAGTCCAATCCGGATTAATTCTGAATTATATAAATTATAATTCATACCACTTCAGAATTATAATTGCATTCCCCTCCCATTTCTCAAAATTATATCTCAAGTTCCATGTTATTAAATGCTTCTTTATCTCCCCACGTTAAGATTACAGATACCCGTTAATTAAAATAACTTACTGACAATTTATTTAATCAAAATCTATAAAATTTCTTGAGACCTTCTACTTAAATTATTCGTTATGTTGGATATTAATATCCACCTGTAGGGTTTGACACAATCGAAACTTATAAGTCTTCTCAAGAGGATATTATCAATCCCTATAAAGGGACATGGATTTTATTAATAATTAATAGTTGTTATACATTTAATGTTGTGACCAAACTCATCGAGATTATTCGCCCATAAGGCCTCACTCTATAATGAATAAAAGTCAACAATATTAAATATATGCATCGATTAATTATCTTTGGATTAAGAGTACAAGCACACATAATAACCATAAGGTGTAAATTGTATTATATTGTCAGTATAAATACAATTACCTCAATGTGGTCATGTTCAATACACACAAAGTGTACTAACACAGTGAGTTAAAACTATATCATTTTTTATAGTCAAGACAGATCTACTGAAACACTGTGTTACAGTTCTACTGGTGGTGTGTCTAATTTCACCTAAGACTGTGAACCAAAAACTTATATTCTACAATAACTGATAATCTGATCCTATGTGTGTAAGCCAAACTCTACACACCAGATTATGTGCTATGTGGAATAAGAGACACTTCTGCACAATATGATAAGATATAATGCAAATATTGCCCATAAAGATTCTAATCAAGAAAAGAAATAATTGTTTAAATAATTCAAACAAATATTAATTAATTACATAAAGTCTTGGCTTTTAGTATAAAATCCAAACACCTAATACAGGACTTAGGCCCCATACCTAGTCCTTTCACATAGCCTGATCGTGGCTTGAGTACAATCCTCGATAACTCCTCTTGTGTCATTGGGGCTGCATCAGGTTAGGAAGACTGTTCGGCCTCTATCTGCTCCATCTTGTCCTGTCATTAAAAAATAATAGAACAATATACAAAGCTAAGTTGTTAGATCTAAAAATTTAGCAAACACAACAAATAAGTAAATATACGTACGAAATTCTCTTTCTTTTCCTCACTGATCCACTGTTGTGTATTTTCATTATAGTGCGTGGATTTGTAAACGACTTTCAGCACAGGTTCAACACGACTATCTTCTTTCATCTCGTCAATTGAATTTGAAAACAATGAGTTCATTAAGCATGTCCATAGTTCAATTAAACTTGAGAGGTAAAAATAAAATTTACCTTATGTACCCTTACTGGGATAGACCTTGATCCGCATCTATGTTTGAACTTACTTTGTCTCTTGTTTTAAATGTTTATCTTGGATCTCTTCTACAAGGAGAACACCCACAAAATGTAATGAGAAAAAAATTTATAAATTGGTGTAGGAAAGTTTTTTTTTTTTTGAGGCCTTAAAGTTGCTACGGTATAGACTTTCTCTCATTTTGAGGGAATTGATATGTGTAGGACCATTTCATTGTGTTGGTCAAGTTTTTGTTGGAAACAAAATAAAATGTTGATCCTCTTTTCGATACTTACAAATTTTGAACAAAGGGTTTCATTGGTTGAAGAGGTTACCTGAAATTTTGTACTATTCCACTTGTCATCAATTAGACTTGTCCAGTGCTGGAAGTTGACTTGAGGTGGTGGGTGGTTTCTAGCATACTCATCCCCCTTAGCTTTCTTAAGTTCCTTGTACTTTCTATAAAGCCTGTGAGATAAGTCACTCAACCTCCGTCCAAAATGTGTTGTCAGCGCCCTACTAACGTCAATGGGATCACCCTGCAAGTCAAATTGATCCCACCGAAGACAATACTAGAAGTCAAGAATATTGTACATTTATGAAAGAAACAAATACTTACACATTGCACCTACAAATGCTAAAGAAGCAAAATATGAAAACTGGTTTATTGTTGGCTAATACGCAAACAATGTTAAAAATAAGTTAGAAAGTACGTGGATTACCTCTATACGTTGAAGCATAGGAGTCTTAACAGCTTCGTCCACTGCATTCCACTTGGGGACGCTGAGATTTGCCAAATGAGTCCGAACCTTGTGGCCAATTTTCGAGGCTAGTTTAGCAGCATAGTTCCCTACAAGCACACGAAATTCTTGTGGAATGGGAACAGACAACTTTCCTCTTTTTTCAACTAATTCCTACACTTCTAAGCCCTGGCGTTGGTCTTGGTCCATGACCCCGTCTATTGATCTGACCTTCAGATGGCGAGGGTTGGGTAATTGGTGTTGCCTCACTTTGCAGTGCAACATTGAGAGATAGTGAAGGTTGGACACCCACTTCTAGACATGTAGTTGACCTTGTTACCCTTTCATGGACATGAGTTGCCTCATGTTGTGACTGAAGAAGTGAAGGTTCAGGCTGCTCATTGGGTGGCATCCTTGTCACCTAACACAAAATCTGAAATGGTATGAATAGAACATAACTCAAAAGAAGCACAAACCATTTTCCACCTATCATTCAGACATATATATATATATATATATATATATATATATATATGTAATATGAAATGGACAGACACATTCCTACTGTTACTCATTTTCATAGTACATACCTCATTTTCAAAAGAATCAGTAGAGTCATCCTCACTCTCATCCTCATCATCCGATGGTCTATAGTCACCATCATCCACCTCAACCCTTGTTCGTTTTTCATTCTCATTGGCACAGTTGAGCTCACTCGAAATTATCAAAGAGCATGATGTCTGCTTCAAGTGCAGCTCTTGCGTTTTCCTATTGTTGGCATCGATATTATTGTTTCTTTGTCTCTCATATTCTGTTAGTTTGTTCTTAGTGGGTAGAAAACCTGGTTTGAGGCATTGTTTTCCGCTTTTGGACATTTTGCACAACTCTGAACCTTAAATTGACATAAAAAAATACAGAAATAGATACTTATGAAAATCCCTCAATATGAAAAATAACATGAAAATGCAAGACCTAGTTAATAAAGTCTATTTGGTTGTAGTTTGTACATTGTGTTTAAGATAAGTAGTGAATTCAAGAATGACATATAAGAAAGTTAAGTACTTGAGAAAATATTACCAATACAACGCTACAGTAAGTGCATGAATAAGATCTACAAAAACAAAGAGCAATAATCATTCAGTCATCAATAAAATGTTTAATATGCTGCGATGTCAGCTTATTCAATGACCAACTAAACATATACTTTATGCCACAGAAATAAAGTACTAAACTAATGGAATAGGAGACTCAACCATATAGTGCAAATAAAGTGCATTCAAATACATCACATTAATGAGAACTACATATCACATAAATGAGAACTACATAAAGGACTTTAAAACTTAAGAACAGTCATTTGTATGCATAAATGACTTAAATACTGAAAACGTTGTCCATATACATCACATAAATGAGAATTACATATCATAATCCATATCGGGATCCATATCATCAGGTATTTCATGCTCTTCATCAGGTTCGTCGTTCGTTTCCCCTTCCATTGCTTCATCTAATGGCCCAGTCCCCAAAATATTCTCGGCTTCAATGTCATCCCTATAACACCGAATATCATATGCAATGTTAATTGGGACAGTTGATGTCATGTTTTCTTACTGGAACGTAGCACTACATTCTGGGGTATCTAATCCTTCTACATCACCCATTTCTGGTACATCAAACACATCCCTATGTTGGACTGTAGCACGACTTGCCAAGGCTCACCCCATTTTGTATCACTTACGTAGAATACTTATTGCGCTTGACTCTGTAGAATAAACAAATCATTTTGATACCAACGACTGGTGATGTAAATGCTTGTGCAATACGTATCCATGTGTATTGTTCTACTTCTCCCATTTTTGTTGTTCGTGTTGTACCATTCGCATTGAAGCAAAACAACTTTATTACCAAATATATACTCAACCTCTCAAACATTGCTCAAATGACCGTAAAAGTTGTGCATCTCTCCCTCATGGTCCCCTTCTGCAAGCACCCCACTATTCTGACTTGTACGACAATTGTCAAGTTCTCTAGTATGGAATCTCGCATCATTAATAATGCAACCTGAATACTATTTCACTAGCAAATTGGGACCATTTGCTAACAAGCTTCTACAATCGAACCTTCTGGTCGAGCTCGGTTGGAAATAAAACTTTTTAATTTTCCAAGAAACCTCAAACAAGTTCAGACTAAGATTACACATGCGACACAATTACATTTCAATTCACACTTAGGTTTTGTCAATTACCTTTCAATCGCATACATCCACCGATATTGCATCGGTCCTTTGAGAATGGCCTCAGCGACAAATGAATAGCTAAGTGCACCATCACATCAAAAAAAGTTGGAGGAAAAATCTTTTCAAACTTGCATAGTATGTGGACGATACGTTCTTCTAGTTCTCTAAATCAGTCTGCCTCAATGTCCTTGAACACAAGTCTTGGAAGAAACCACCTAACTCAAATAGTGTTGTACTAATCTCCTTGTCCACAAAGCCCCGCATTCCTATTGGAAGAATTTTTCGTATGAGTACATGGCAGTCATGGCTTTTCAAGTCAATCAATCTACCATTTGTTGAATCCACAATCCAGGATATGTTTGCCGCATAGCCACTAAGATACTTGATTGGTTTTAGGAATCCAAAAAAAGCCTCCCTTTCTTTAGGAGTCAATGAAAAGCTCGCCTGCGGCTTCATATATTTTTCATTAGGAAGTTCTTGCAACCATAACTCTTTTCGTATACCCATATCTTCCAAATCCTTGCGTGCCTTGTCTGTGCCTTTTTTCTTCCCATCAATGCCCAACATTGTTCCAATGACATTTTCACAGAAATCTTTTTCTGCGTGCATGACATCAGTATTGTGTTTTAGCTTTCGTTCCTTCTAGTATGGTACCTTATACAAAATGCCTACCTTCGTCCAGTTTGATTCAAACTGAGGTCTTTTTTTTATTGAATGAATCCTTTTCCAAACTGAAACCCTCAATAGAATCCAACTGCTTTTGTATTTTTTCCAATGGTATCTCCAAAGATCTCTTTCTCTTCTCTTGTTTACCATTGTAGGCCCCCCTCTTTCGCCAATTAGGATGGTTCTCAGGCAAATAGTAGCGATGATAATAAGTTTCATCATTGCAAGTGTAACAGGCATAATGACCTTTTGTTCTCCACCTAGACAAATTACCAAATGCAGGACAATCATGTATTGTCCACAACAAAGCTGCATGCATTTGAAAAGTCTCACCACTTGAGGCATCGTAAGTTAGAGAATCATTTTGCCATAACTCCTTTAATTCGTCCACCAAAGGTCTCATGTAAACATGAATATCCATCCCAAGTTGCTTATCTCCCAGGATAAGTAGTGTCAACATGAAAAATGACTCTTTCATAGCCAACCAGGGTGGAAGGTTATAAGGAATAAGAAGGCCACATGCTATATGAGTTGTTCATATTCCCAAAAGGGTTGAATCCGTAAACTACCAGCCCAAGTCTCACATTGTGGGGTTCTTCGAAAAACTCAGTATGCTGCATATTGAAGTCTTTCCACTCTTGACTGTTAGTTGGATGCCTCCATTCACCATCACCCATGCGTTTTTCCTTGTGCCATCTCATGTTCTCGGTGCTCTTCCTCGACATATACAATCTTTTCAACCTTGGTGTTAGTGGAAAGGAACACAAAACCTTATAAGGAATCTTTTTACCCCTGCCATGATTGATCTTGTACCTAGATGCCTTACATTTCGAACATTTATCAAGTCCTTCATTCTCTTTCCAGTAGAGTGTGCAGTCATTTTTGCATGCATCAATGAGCTCGTATGATAAGCCCAAGTCACGAAGTATTTTCTTGGCTTTGTAAGTTGACTTAGGAACCAAGTTAACTTTTGGTAAGAGTTTAGTCAAGAACTTCAGCAACGTGTCAACAGAATTGTTGCTTTAATTGTTCATTACCTTCATATTAAGTAACTCAACGACGAACTTCAACAATATATAATCTGCAGATCCTGGGTACACTTCACACTTGGCATCATCCAACAATTTGTTCAAGTTTTGAAGCTCCTGCCTTTGGGTTGTATCTGTTGATTCTCCTCTTATTCGGTCTTTGATGAGTGCATGATATTGTGTATCCTATGGCTCAACACGTCCGTTTTAACTTGCGTGCATGTATTATTCTATGTTTACACTCGATAATGCACGAAAAGGTATTTCATGTCCATCGCAGGTCGAACAGAGAAAAGGTGACCTTGAAGTGCGAGAGTCAAGTCTCAATAGTCAAAGAAGGCCCGGAGAGGTCACACGAGGTTCAAGTGGTCAAAGCCCGAGCTTGGTTGAAAGAGCTGAATGCAGAGTACAACTGACACCGGTTCCTCAATTTTCTATACACCGGTGTCCCTTCCTATTGCACTGAAGGACCAAGATGCAGAAGCCAATTGACACCGGTGTCTCAATTTTCTATACACCGGTGTCCCTTCCTATTGCACTGAAGGACCAAGATGCAGAAGCCAACTGACACCGGTGCCTCAATTGTCTATACACCGGTGTCCCTTCCTATTTCAGTGAAGAACCAAAATACAGAGTACCAATGACACCAGTGCCTCCATTTCCCTTACACCGGTGTCCCTCCTTTCATTACAATACCAAGATACAGAGATCAATGACACCGGTGCCTCATTTCCTTTACACCGGTGTATCAAGTGCGACAGAGCAACATCTGGTCTGGGATGGCTGACACTTGGGGACCACTTTACCTTGATTTTTGTACAAAATCAGGGGACAAAAAAGGCCTTTAGCCTGAAGAAGGACAAGAAGCTTCCTTTAGCCAATTTGTAGGGTAGGCTTGTAATAGTACCTAGAATATTATTAGGATATTTTGTAGGGTTGTATTATTTACACTAGAGGAGCCTCTCTACACACACACACACATAGAATACATCAGATTATTCAAGGATAGAGAGAGACTTCTTCCTTAAGCTATTTTGTTCTTCAATATTGAACTTCATGTTTTGAGTATTTTATCAATCTTTAGTGTTTTGTTCTTGTGAATCCATTTACTCTTAAGGAATCAATCAAACATTGGTAAGATCTACATTTATGTTTCTCTTAATATTGCATTTCTCATCTTAAATCCTGATTTTCTAAGAGATTTCAAGTTTAGAGTTGGTTAGATTATCTCTATTTTCCTTAGATAAGTATGTTAATCTTGTTTTCTCCCATTTCTCTCATGTTTATGGCAAGTATGAGTAGCTAAACAAGTGTGGGTTGAGTCTAAGGGTGAGGTTAGTTCTAAACCATGTTGGTCTACATCTTCTCAATATATCTAATGCCCATTGATGGATCTTTTTAAGTTCTTCTTTTCGAAACAAAGGAAATGAAGAGTTAAGTCCTTGCTTAGTTATAGCCATCCTTAGAGTTGGCATATCTAATACTTGGATCGATGACCTTCATCTTTTGATCCCATGTTCTTGAACTTGAAAGGATCCGTCAAACCATTTGTGAATTAAATCCTGATTTTCATCGAATTACTTTCCGATCTAAAACCCGAGACCAGGGGCTAGGTTGAGTTATAAGGAGAAGAGATAGACCAACGGAAGTTTTGAATGGACCAAACTTGAAGACTTAACCCCGCTCTTTAATTTAGTTCTTTCCCTCACTTAGTAGTATAATTGTTAATCATCACCAAACAAACTTTGAGGTTAATGTCCGAAACGTCGAAAAAACCAAATCTGCGAAGTCTTCGAACTTAACCATCTTTTCCCCGTGGATCGATACTCCGGACTCTCCACTATACTTGTTTTTTAATATTTGAGGGAAGTCCCGTTTTATGAGAATTAAACCTTGACCTAGGCCGGCGCCCTAACGACGCACATTTGCCGGCCGGTCAGTCTTCCACCAAGGCATCAAGACCACTTAGATCTGCATCCTTGTTGTTTCCAATTTCACGAGCCTGAACTTGGTTTGATGCACGCTGTTCCCCATGCTCATGCCAAATAGTGTAACTTTGCAAAATCCCATGCACATCTCGAGGATTATGTCGACAATAGTTCACACACTTTCGACACGGACACAGAATATTACCTTGTGGGTCAACAACTACCTTTTGCAAAATTAAGAGACGAATTCACACCATCATAATATGGCTCACTCATTCTGCCATCAACTGTGATGCCTAGTTTCATCCAACTCTTGTTCATTTCTGTTCATGAATGCATGGTGAGGTTTAATTCATCATTTTTAGGAGAGGTTGGAGTCAAAATTATTAATTTATATCACACATATTTGTAGCTTTTATTTGGCGCCTACAATTTCACTCAAAAACCCTAAGCAAGCAATGCATGCAATCCAAATGATGTATGAGGATGATCTACATTACCCAATGTACTCTGAGCATGTCTTAGGTGTCCCAACAATAGATACAAATGAACAAAATGATAAGTTTAACCTAAAAAATTTATACTTAAAACATTTTACTATACATGCAAAAAAAAGAACATCATTCCACACACAAACTCAAATCAAGATAATCAATATGTTATAAATGGAAGATAAAATCTCATGCATTTCCAATGCTTGGTTGCGTTTTATATAGAAAGAACAGGGAAAAACAAATGAAAACGGCTTATGGAACCAATTTCTTTAATCAACTTCCATGTCTGATCAAATCTCAACCAAGTTTTGACTGAGCTGGAATGAGAGCGAGCAAGCACGAGACATTGAATACTACAACTAAAACTCTTCTTCATCCTTCGATAGCCACCATTTATCGATATAAGCAACCAATTCCCAACACCATTTTCTTGCTCGATCCACAAGTCTGGATCTCACCTGAAGCAATCAACTAGATTATGGGAATCTCATCATATCCTAGCCACCATTTGGAGACGCCAACTTTATCCCAAAAGTAACTTTCATTAACTTCCCAAAATTTGGAGGTGTTGTTCTTTGCTTCACTTTTACAGATTCAAGGAGGTTTTGGCGGAATACACATATCTACCTTCATTTTGTGTTTAAATCACTATTACTTGTATTATCCTATGGTTTTATTTCACTAGATAGTGCTATCTACTTCCTTTTTCCATTTTTTACTATGAACGATTCCATTAAAAGCATGAACTGGACAAATTCTATATTTTCAATTTGTTTGAACATATTGCTAAAATTCAGTGACTTTCAAGCCTTTAGTTCAAGAAAACATTGAATCAAAATCACCTAACGCAGATACATGGAAGTAGTTCTAGAATTTCATTCCAGACTCATCAACTAGTGTTATTTTAACTACATTGTTGTAGTACTTAGTTCACTACTTAAACTCTATATATATATTACTTACCATATATTTTTCAGAACTTCAGAAACACCAGAAATTATACATTTTTTCAAGCAAAAGTTTTACATGATGAATATTTTTAGAGTGACAAACATTTACAAACAAACAATGCGCGAATACAAATAGAATTGCCCACCATATTCATGACATTAAAAGCATACTACAAGTTTGTATATGTGAAGCAAAATGCAAAGTTCTCAAGCAGAGACATAGAGGGAGACAGAGTGGTGGTAGGTGTTTTACCTCAATAGAAATCTCAAGTGTGAGGTGAACGAAAATGTCATTTTCTTTTGAATCCTTATTAGAGGCCACAAACAAGACAGAAGAAGAAAGATTAATCGACTTTGTTTGCTTCAGACTAGAATAGTTTGATGCATATGTTGAGGTCACGTAAACTTAAGGATCTGACCACTGATATTTTCTTGTAATATAGTATTTCTTTTTTCGTTACTTTTAGACATCCTAGCTAGCCATTGTGAGTTTTGGAAAATTATCCATCACAGACAAGTCCAAACCGAGTCTACACCATTTGTTGCAACTTTAGGTTGTGGCTTTCTTACCTATGGGAGTTCGTAAATAAGAAAAAGACAAACTAGCTATCAAAAAGATGGGGAGGGGAGGGATGCTTCTATATTATCAGCTTTTAGCCTAACATTACCTCCATAGCATTACTCAATGGCTGGGTTGACAATTTATACAATCAACTCATCATTTGATGAAATCAACAAACTAGACTTAATGCCAAGAAAAGCAAATTAATACCTATCACCAATTTGACTGCGATATATGCCAGTAACCATATAGTTAATTGCAATGTCATGCATTTTTTCCTATTTTCTTGCAAGAACTTTTATGTCAAACTTTTTACTTCAACAGCTTTTTATATTGTTTAGTGTTTATGTAAGCTAGTCAAACATTACTTATCCTGAAGAAAAATGAGCAGCAAACAAGATTGACTTCTTTATCATCATGTTCATTGTTAGCATTTTATACTAAAAGCCATGATTTTATGTAATAGATTAATATTTGTTTGATTTATTTAAGCAATTATTTTCTTTCTTGATGAGAATCTTTATGGGCAAATGTTTGCATTGTATCTTATCATATTGTGCATAAGTGTCTCTTATTCCACATAATAGATAATCTGGTGTGTAAAGTTTGGCTTACACACAGAGGATCAGATTATCAGTTCTTGTACAATATAAGTTTTTAGTTCACAGTCTTAGGTGGAATTGGACACACCACCAGTAAGACTGTAACACAGTGCTTCAGTAGGTCTGTCTTGACTACGGAAAATGGTATAGTTTTAACTCACTGTGTTAGTACACTTTGTGTCACTACAACAAATTAGGGTTTTCCCGGCGTTTGTGAAACGCCGGCAAAAGTCATATAAACGCTGGGAATAGTTTTCCCGACGTTTTTCCCGGCGTTTTGGAAAACGCCGGCGATACCGCTGTCAGAAATACTAAATGGCGTTTACAAAACGCCGGGAATTGTTACCGTCGTTTGTCCCGGCGTTTAATAAACGCCGTAAAATATTCCCCAC
The DNA here is from genome assembly GCA_019985065.2 of Arctostaphylos glauca. NCBI lineage: Eukaryota > Viridiplantae > Streptophyta > Magnoliopsida > Ericales > Ericaceae > Arctostaphylos > Arctostaphylos glauca. The sequence goes on from JAHSPW020000004.1 coordinate 8,404,774, forward strand.
GTCCAAACATCGGCAAGCCTTTCCCAGGGTTTTCTAAAACGCCGGGAATAGTCCTGACATTTCTAAATTCACTCGCCACAATTTAGCTAGTGCTTTTTTTTTTTCAATTTTCTCCACTGTTAACCAACAATTTATATTCAAATACAAGATCTATGACATAAAAACATCTCAAATTCATTCACCACAATTTCTCAATTTACAAAATACGTTCGGAGATATATCTAATATCCCGAGACAATCAAACATAAACCATATAATATAACTCCAAATCTCTGCAATACATCCACTCAAAAGTTTTTCATAATCCATAACACATCAAGCCAAAAAAACATAATAGATAAACATAGAACACTACGTCAAGGAGCTACTAGTTGATACCGCGATCTTCAACGTGAATGAACCTGAAATCAAACAACACAACCAAATTTAAAGTACGCCACATGAAATCAAACAACACAACCAAATCTTCTTTTCTTCTTTTGGATTTGACTGAATTGAAAAGAAAACATGAAAAAGATACATCATGTATAAGGTTTACATATGCTAACCTCGATCAAAACACTACACTAACCTAAAACTAGTGCCAAGTCACCTGTGTATGAATAAGTGTGCAACTTTAGGGAGCCTTATCATCCTTCAACTACAATAAAAATTATAGATTGAGCTAAGAGTATTTTCGCCCAAAAAATTGCAGCTACGCAAGACAAAGAAAACAAAACATGGAAAAAAAGCCAAAGTATGATCTAATACCTTATATTTTGTGATCATATCGTCCATATGCCCAGAGAGAGCCAGTATAATGCATTTAAGAGCAGCACGAGCACGAGATAAGGAACGGTGAGCACCCTAGGACAAAGGTCAGCCACAACAAAACATTCAATCTAAAAGATAATTACACGGAGGGGAGCTTCAAGCAGCAAGTATACAGTGAACACGATAATTAAGATACCACAAGATTCCAAGAAAATAATCAGATACGAGGGACAAAGGAGGCTGCTTCCCGCATTGTACCTTTGATAGCATCTTGAGCAATGCATGTTTCTTGAATATTGGATTGGTGACCAGTACCTAAGGAACAAATTCTGAAATCCATCGCTATCATTAAAACTCAATTAAGAATACAAACCTATAAAATTATAAGTTTTAAAGTAAATAAGTTGAATCCAGGACGACAAATACACTTGGGATTGGGAGTATAAACCACCAAAAAATGGCTTTGGACTCAATCCTGAGGCACCTTTATGATATAGGCATTTTGGGGAAGCCACACCACCGCATATTGATGAAAACAAAGTGATGCAGAGGAGTCCGCTTGGACCGATGGTCAAATTCTCCAAAACGAACTCATATTTTTTTGGTTGGGAAGCGCAAAAGGTTCACATTATAAAATGACACTCTATCATGGAGCTAAAGGCAATTTTGTTCACATCTTCGATTGACAATGATAAGAAATATGTCAGCAAGACTTACCATGAGTAGAACTGGTAATGCAGTGATCTGGCACATACAATGCCAATAAAGTTCCCAACAAACATGGTCGTCACAATATCTGAATCGGTCACAAATTCTTATTTAGTCTCCAGTCCAAAGAAGGCATAATAAAGAAGACAAGAAGGTTTTGCAACTTACGTTCTTTATTCAGAAGCTTGAAGTTAGAGTGACAATTGTGAAACTGCTCAAAAGAGAAGGAACTTGAAACGGCAGCTCTGAGCTTCATATAGGAAAATCTAGAATGCAAGAAGCTCAGAAGCCCTCCTTCATGCCTGCCCATACAAAAAACAAAATAGGACTTCAAGAAACTCTACTTGCCTGCAGAAATAGCATATTGGAAAAAGATGGGGAAGAAGAAGTTCCGAAGACTTGAGAAATTAAGTCCTCTGGTATCCTTTCTCCTACTCTTTTTATGGGGGGTAATTACTTCTGTCCTACCCACCTCCTACTCTCTCCTTTTCTTTTTTTTTCTTTTACATTATAGTCCGACTTGAATCTGTAAATACTTTCTAAAAGGCACAATCACTCACAATCCTTCGATACGCAATAATGCCATCATCTTATCCAAAAAGTGAAAGTGGCACCAATTTTTGAAGAATTCTGAAAGTAGACATTAAGAATTGTCCTACAGGGAAATCTATTTTATCACAAGGCTGAAGTTCAACTTTACCCTTCGTAATGGGTGCGGCAAAAGTTCTGTCAAATCAAGTCTCATCATTGCAACTTACTTCATTTGTTTATACTGGCAATGAAAAACATAAGATCTACTTACTTGCACCATCTGTAGTGAGCAAACACCGCAAGTAGTATCAGGTGAGTAATTAGCAAAGAGACCGCGAACTCCTTTGACACAAAGGCTGGTTCAGGAACAAACTTGAAGTTAACAGACCTGACAAATAGATGATAAGTTTTTAATCACTTTATCGCCGAAAAACAAAAAATAAGTTACAAACAAGCAGAAGAAATTTCACTTCTAGAATAATGAGAAAGGCGTGACAGTGATTCTGAATCTACCGAGCTTCATTAGAAACTTATGAGAACTTTTTGATCTATCTAAATCCTCTACATATGTTGGATCATAAACAGCAGGATTTACCTATCTATTGTGGACAAGTACTCGAGAATTTCGCCTATTTCGACATCCTTACGTGTTACAAAAAATCCTTTCTTATGGTCACCTCAAACAACCTTCTGTTGTCAAAAGAAATAGCCCCTGTTACCAAAAGTATAATGGAAAAAAAAATATATAAGGTCTCTATTGACGTATGCACCTCCATTAGTTCACAAATCAATATGTACTTTCAGGCTAATGGTTTACAACTGCAAGCAATTTTTATCAGGTTAAAAAGAGTACCAAAAGTGAATGAAGACGCGACCAAGATTGAAGGCTCCTGATAGATAAGCAATAGGATGCGCCAACAAAAAAGGTAACCCCAACAGAATCTGCAGAACCATATATCAAATGGTTTGGTAAACAAATAAACATCTTGATCAGTTGAAGCCCTCCTGCCTCCACATGCTAATTGCAGTTGCAGTCCAACTCACCTGATCAGATTGCAGAAATGGAAAATATTTAATTACTCTTCCGCAACAAAGAATACTATAAGTTTCCGATTCGCAGATTCCATTCAGAAACCCCAGTCAAAAGAAAGAAGAAGAAAAAACCTTCAACTTTTGGAACAACTATACGCAGAGATAAAGTAAGAAAACGAAGCAAGGATTCAGGGTTAGAGGAGGATCGACCAGAAGCAGCAGCAAATCGACCAAGAGCAGGAGCAGCAGCAAATCACCCAGGAGCAGAAGCAAATCGCCCAGGAGCAGCTCTGGCTAGGGTTCTGAAATTGGGGGAAATAAGAGGAAAACGTGCGTTGGGCCAAAGAAGAGGGACGCGGGAAATGATTTTGGGGGAAACGGGGGTGGGAAAATATAATGGTATTGCTGGGGTTTTTTATAAAACGCCGGGAAGAAAATGCAGGGAAAACTCTATTTTGTTGTAGTGTGTGTATTGGACAGGACCACTTTAAGGTAATTGTATTTATACTGACAATATAATACAATTTATACCTCATGGTTATTATGTGTGTTTATACTATTAATCCAAAGATAATTGATCGATATATACATTTAATGTTGTTGATTTTGATTCATTATAGAGTGATGCCTTGTGCGCCAATCGTCTCGATGAGTTGGGTCATAATATTAAGTGTATGACAACTATTAATTATTAATGGAATCCACGTCTCTTTATAGGGATTGATAATATCCTCTTGAGGAAGCTTATAAGTTTTGATTATGTCAAACCCTGCAGGTGGATATTAGTATTCGACATAATGAATAAGTTAAGTGGAAGGTATCAAGGAATTTTATAGATGTTGACCAAATAAATTGTCAATAATTTATTTTAATCAATGAGTATCTGTAATCTTAACGTGGGGCGATAAATAAGCATTTGTAGATGGGTGGATTTTCACAATCAGGACGAAAAACTAGGAGCTCACTATTCAGCCAAAACAATGCTCTCAATATGAATGGATCTGTGAACTGCAAAACAATAAATCATCAAAGAGCCCTCTACCGTTGTGCCAGGAAGACACTCCGATGATTAAGTCAGGCAAAAGCTCATAGGATCAATAATAACTCAAGCTAATATTCTCTATTAGCAAGCGAAATTATACATTAGTTAGAACGTACCTTTTTTGTTGATGTGGAGCTTTATTTATAGATTTTTCTTTAATCCCAATTCTCTTAGGATTCTGATTGGAATGAAGTGCCTTCTGATTGGCCACTAATGAGATAATCCTCTACCAAGTAGTTATCTTCTACCATTAAAGTTTCATTCAATTAATACTTCTCATATTAATTAAATTGGACGTGGGTTTCTCATCCATATCTGTTAGAACTCTATCCCCACTTATTTGGGATTCCGTCTTACCTTGGAATAACAGTTGCTCATCGCCTTTCTCGGGTCAATGGTACTTCGGGCCGACTTTATACGGTTGGCAAGACGTGGGTTCGCCTTTCTCAGGTCAGCTGATTATCAAAACTGTCTTTCTTTGGTCGGCTTGCTCGATATCTAATTCTCTTGTCTTGATTTAAGTATGGACAACACTCCTCGTGTCGACCATACCTTCATGTGATCGGCACGTGTGTCTGGACATATCCTCTGTTCTTGGCCGAACTTAATATTTACTTGGGGGGATAAACGTATTTTACTGGTTACGTTTTCACCCTCGTCAATTGCCCCTAACTTCGGCTACTTCGTACCGACTCGGCGGAGTGGTCAAGGCTATACAATGTACTCACGAGGGGGTCTGTATCAAACTCAAGCGGTTCGTGTGTGTATCTGGTCCATTTGAGGCGTGCTCCATTCTGAAGCGTGCTCTGTCCCTCAATAAATGCGATGTGACCGTTTGTGTGCGTCCTTACAGAAGGACGCGCTTCCCGCGCGTGCCTGACGCATCGTTTTGATGTCCATCCTGTAATTAATTAACAATCCAGGGGTGAGGAATCTGACTCTTCTTTAATTTTGAATGTGAGGCGCACTTAATTTGCCACCTTATCATCCTATATATTCGCATATCCTTCCTTATTTCCCCTTTCCCGCCTTCTACCACTGTTCTTTGTCTTCTTCGTTTTCTCCGTCTTCACCTGTAAGTCGTCTGGAACGCCCCTTTCTTTTTGTTTTTCTTTCTTGTGCGCACTTCTTACCCACTCACCCTCTGAGTATGGGGATTTTTCGTAGGCCCTTCGCCACTCCGGCGCGTATAGTGGAATTCCATAGACATTATAATATTCCAGACGATGTAGTTATAGAAATCAATAGGCCCGAGACTCATCCTGAGATTCGGGATGAGGATTCTATTCACATCCCTCTTGTCGAGCAATATATTTTCTGTGTATTCTTCTCCTAAGAGGAGGCACAATATATAGAACAATGTACAGACTCAAACAAGGAAATACAAATCAGTACCAAATCACCTATCATTCTATATTCCTAATTTATCTCTAATTGAATCCCTAAATAGGCTCCTAACCATATGCCTACTATTTACATTGTCAACACCTCTGATGGCCGTTACTGAGGGTGGGGTTGGGTTTCCTCTCCACCCCCTACTCCGTAGGGTTCTTGCCTGGTATCGGCTGAACCCTATGCAGATTTCCATAAACACCTGTCGTATAGTGATGGGTACAGTTCGTCTAAACGAACTGTGTAATACCAACTTAGGTTTATGGGATATAAACTACAATTATGACATGGCTTATAATAAGGACGAGAAATGGTATCTCAAATCTCGTAGGGCCCGAGAAAAGATAGTCACACATCTCGTCGATTCGAATAGGGGGAACGACGACGATTTCCTAATTGTCTTGGGCAATTGGGAGTTCTCTCCTGACGAACCCGAGCACATGCGGATCCCTGTCCCCCGTAGTTTCAGGCAACCTCGTTAGTTTTCTTTCTCTCTGATAATTTTTTCATAACTTTGCCGACCTGCAGTTTATAATTGTTGTTTGTTGTTCATTGTTTGTGCAGCTGCCAACGCGAACCGAGGTTGGCAGATTGCTGCTACTAATCCCGAAGACTTGAAAAAGGTGTTGCGCTATAAGGGCGTCGAGGGGCAAGTCAAGCTGAGATTCTCAAGTCTCCGTCCCCGAAGGCATACCGCTGCCATACCTACGGGAGATGCATCGTGTCACCGTTGCTGCAGTTACCGAAGCCCCTGGCTCATCATTCTCCTCTTCATCGGCCGATCATGTGCAATCCCAACCCCGGATAGCTTAGAATACTGAGGACAAGGAAGAAATCGACCGCGAGATCATGTCGAGGAATCCCAACATGCCGAACTTGAAAGAATTAATGAAGCAAAAGAGCAAGGCTGTTGCCAAGGCTAAGAAGAAAGCCACCCCCATCGAGGCGAAGAAACCCTCTGGCGTCACCTTGGCGAAGCGGAAAACTGACGAAGGCGAGACTCTTGCAAGTCTAAGTTCTGCCGACGTTGATACCACCCCGGCCGACTCCAAAAGAAGGAGGCTAGTGAAGGCGCATGCCGCCGGCCCTTCCAAGGCCAAAGGAAAAGCAAAAGCCTCCAAGAAAGCTGAGACGTGGGCTCCACCGCTGCTGATCAATGGTGTGACCCCTATCAAGGTGGCCGACACGGCTGGCAACCTGGGTACGGCCACGACTCTTGCCGAGGCTCTGATGCTGCCAAGGGACATCGAGCCCTACTCGGGGTCAGAGGATTCAGCCATGCTGGGGACAGTGATCGCCCACAACTTCTTCGTAACTGTTTCTTTACTAGGAGAGTCCTTTCTTGTACATCATGTCGCTTTTGCTCTAACGGTATTTTGATGATGCGGGCAATCCAGAAGACCATGATGTGTCTCGGGCAAAGCCAGGATCGGGAGGCACAACTTAATGCTGCTGAAGCCGAGGTCCGCGACTTCAAGTTGAAATTCTCCACTGCTCAGGATGAGGCTGATGGTTTGAAGAAGAAGGCGCTGGAGATTGCTCAAAGAGTCGAATCCTTCAACCATCTCCTTTCTGAGGAGAAGAAAAAGAATGTTGAGCTGCTTGCCGAGCTAACGGCCCTAAAGGTCAAGCATGTAGAGGAGATAGCCGAGACGGAGAGCAAGGCTCGCAAGCTCGGCATGGACGAGGCGGCCGAGGATTTTCTGAACAACCAGATCCCTGACCTGCAGGAGGAATTTCTTGCAACCGGGTGGAAAGCGGCTCTGAAGAGTGTAACGTGGCCGCGGACTTGCCTCTGTTCAAAGAGATCCCCCATTCTTCCGAACTTGGTGATGATGAGGCAATGAATGTCGAAGCCGAACTTCCTGAAGGCGGCATCACTGACCTTACGGCTGATGACCAGGAGGTTGCGGATGTCCGGGATAATGTCGAGGGAGGAGAGCATCCCAGGGAGGCCCCTGTCGACATCGTTTGATGGATGTCTCTTGTTTTTTCTTTGTTTCCACACAGCTCTGAGTTAAATTACAATAGCGCACCTTTTGTTTCATTTTCCAGCTTTCTACTTTGTTGTTTGCACATGAACATTTGAAATGAATATACAACTCAAACCCTTTCCTCGGCAACTCTTACTTGTCCAGTAATCCTGTATCTGTTTGCAATCTAACTTTTTCTCCTTAATTACTTCTGCTTGTATAAAGTCGGCAATCTTTCCCGCACTTGTGATCAATACTTCGAACTATTTCAAATGTTTCTCAATTTACTCAACTCAAACTTTTTCTCAAGTTGGTTCGGGTTGCTTAACCTATACTTAGGCTTAAAAACATATTTTCCTCAAGTATGTTCGGGAGTTCAAACTTTTGAACTTTCTCAAACTTTTTTTAAGTTTGTTCGAGTTGTTTAACCTATACTCAGGCTTAAACACATACTTTCCTCAAGTATGTTCGGGAGTTCACACTTTTCTCAAGTGTTGAACTTTCTTAAACTTTTCTCAAGTTTGTTCGGATTGTTTAACCTATATTTAGGCTTAAACACATACTTTCCTCAAGTATGTTCGGGAGTTCACACTTTCTTCAAGTGTTGAACTTTCTCAAACTTTTCTCAAGTTTGTTCGGGTCTTTTAACCTGTAGTTACGCTTAAACACATACTTTTCTCAAGTATGTTCGGGAGTTCACACTTTTCTCAAGTGTTGAACTGTCTCAAACTTTTCTCAAGTTTGTTCGGGTGTTTAACCTATACTTAGGCTTCAAACACATAATTTTCTCAAGTATGTTTGGGAGTTCAAACTTTTCTCAAGTTTGAACTTTCTCAAATTTTTCCCAAGTTTGTTCGGGTGTTTAACCTATACTTAGGCATTAAACACATACTTTTCTCAAGTATGTTTGGGAGTTCAAACTTTTCACAAGTGTTGAACTTTCTCAAATTTTTCTCAAGTTTGTTCGGGTTGTTTAACTTGTAGTTAGGTTTAAACACATATTTTTCTCAAGTATGTTCGGGAGTTCAAACTTTCTTCAAGTGTTGAATTTTCTCAAACTTTTCTCAAGTTTGTTCGGGTGTTTAACCTATACTTAGGCTTTAAACACATACTTTTCTCAAGTATGTTTGGGAGTTTAAACTTTTCTCAAGTTTGAACTTTCTCAAACTTTTCTCAAGTTTGCTCGGGTGTTTAACCTGTAGTTAGACTTGAACATATACTTTTCTCAAGTATCTTTGGGACTTCACACTTTTCTCAAGTGTTGAACTTTCTCAAATTTTTCTCAAGTTTGTTCGGGTGTTTAACCTATGCTTAGACTTTAAACATATACTTTTCTCAAGTATGTTCGGGAACTTTTTCAAATTTTTCTCAAGTTTGTTCGGGTGTTTAACCTATACTTAGGCATTAAACACATACTTTTCTCAAGTATGTTCGGGAGTTCAAACTTTTCTCAAGTGTGAACTTTCTTAAACTTTTCTCATTTTTGTTCGGGTTGTTTAGCCTTTACTTAGGCTTTAAACACATACTTTCCTCAAGTATATTTGGGAGTTCAAACTTTTCTCAAGTGTTGAACTTTCTCAAACTTTTCTCAAGTTTGTTCGAGTTGTTTAACCTGTACTTAGGCTTAAACACATACTTTCCTCAAGTATGTTCGGGAGTTCAAACTTTTTTCAAGTATTGAACTTTCTCAAACTTTTCTCAAGTTTGAACTTATATTCTATTCATGTATGCTGTGGATTTATCTTTGCCCCCCAGTAAGGTAGTAAAGGTAGCTTCAAGATTGACAGCCTTACTGAATATTTGCTCAAAAATTGAAACTAGTGCTCTTATTCATTGAAATCGAATGTAGCAAACATAAGTACTAAAAAGAGAACTCTACTGGTCAAATTTCTTAAGTTTGGAAACATTCCAAGTGCGTGGTACTTCTTTATCGTCAAGGTCTTGAAGTTTGTAGGCGTCCTTCCCAAGACATCTGATGACTCTATACGGTCCCTCCCAGTTGACTCCGAGCTTGCCATCAGTTGGGTCTTTCGTGTTTCCCATGACTTTGCGTAGGACCAGGTCGCTGAGATCAAATTCCCTTTGATGGACTTTCTTATTGTATGATCTAGAGAGAGTAGACTGATAGGAAGCCAGTCTGACCATGGCTCATTCTTGTTTTTCTTCGGCGAGGTCGAGCTCTACTGCCAATGCTTGATCGTTTTCTCCTTGTTCCATTAACTCAGTGCGAAGAGTTGGGATTCCGACTTCAAGCGGGCATACGCGAGTGAATACGGGGTGACGCCCGTAGATAGGCGAGGGGTGGTCCTGTACGCCCATAGGACGAGTGGTAATTCTTCTACCCACTTGCCTTTAGCCTTCTCTAGCCGTTTCTTGATTCTTCCCAATATCATTTTGTTTAAGGCTTCTGCCTGCCCGTTGCACTGGGGATATGCCACTAAGGCGTAATAATTTCGGATCTGATATTGTGAGCAGAAGGTCTTGAACTTGTCCTGGAACTGGGTTTCGTTGTCCGAGACGATGGCATATGGGATACCAAATCTAGTGATGATGTTCTGCCAGACAAATCGCTCAACATTCTTCTCTGTGATCTTGGCCAGGGGTTCGGCCTCTATCCATTTGGTGAAGTAGTCAGTGCCGACTAACAGGTACTTTCTCTCCCCAGTTGCTTTGGGAAGTGGACCGGCAATATCCAGGCCCCATTGAGGAAAGGGCCATGGGCTGGTAAGTGGTGGTAGGTCGGCAGCAGGCTGATGAGTGGGGCAAATTTTTGACACTTTTCGCATGTTTGGACATATTTCTTGGCATCCTCCTGCATGTAAGGCCACCGGTGGGCGATGGACCTACCCCCAGCATGGCTCCCGCATGTGCCCTCATAAATTTCAAATAGGAATTTTTGCACTAAGTTTGGGTGCACACACTTCAGATAGGGACCAGTGTAGGATTTTTTATAAAGTTCTTGCTTGGGTGAGAGTCAGAATCGTGTTGCTCTGATTCGCAACTTGTGAGCTTCTTTTTTATCGTCGGGAACCGTTCCCCCAGTAAGATAGGAGATAATAGGATCCATCCAACTTGGGCCGAGATTGATTTTCAAAGCCTTCTCAGCAATTGGGATGTCGATACTCGGATATTCAATGGGGTCCACATATATGGTTCTATGTTTATCTCGGGGTATTGCCCAAACCAAACACGCCAAGGCATCCGTGTGCTCGTTCTGTCTAGAGCTGATGTGAGTCATTTCTACTTTTTGGAACTTGGCTAACTCTGCTCTAGCTCTCTCCACGTAGGCAGTCATCTTCTCATCTCGGGTTGCGTATTCTCCATTGAGCTGGTTGAGGACAAGTTGTGAATCACAGTAGACTGCCACATACATAGCCCCCAGGTTATGCGCGCATTTGAGCCAGTGTATCAACGCCTTGTATTCGGTGACATTGTTGGAAGCACTGAAATTCAGTCGGATGGACTGCTCGAAATAACACCCGTCTGGTTCTTCGATAACAATGCCGACGTCGGATCCACGCGAACATAAGGATCCGTCGACATATAACTTCCAATATGGTACTTGGTTGGCAACCAGTTCATCCTGTTCTCCCTGTTCAGGTAGGCCTGTTTCTGAAATTGCCGACACGTCTGCTTTCTGCTCGTGGGAGAATTGTGCAATGAAGTCTGCTAAGACTTGTCCCTTTATTCTGTCCTTGGGAGGAATCTGATGTCATATTCCCCGAGTTCCACGGACCAGGTGGCCACCCTGCCTGACAGTTCTGCTCTCCTCAAGATATTGCGGAGGGGGTGTTTAGTTGGTACTTCTATCGTGTGGGCCAGGAAATAATGTTGTAGTTTTCTAGAGGCCACCACAAGGGACAAGATGAATTTCTCCAAGGGGAGGTATCTTGTCTCTGAGTAGAGGAGTGTCTTGCTTACTTAGTATATGGGCGTCTGCTCACCATCTCTGCTTTTCAACAAAACTGCGTTGACTGCATGCTCGGACACGGCCAGATATAGTGTTAATGTATCTCCCTTCTCGGGAGTCATAATCAATGGTGGGTTTGCCAAGTAAGTCTTGATCTCCTGGAAAGTCATTTCGCATTCCTCCCCCCAGGAGTACTTGGACTGTTTTCTCAACAGTTGAAAAAATGGTTGACATCGGTCGGATGATCGGCTGATGAATCTGTTGAGAGTTGCTACCATTCCTGTCAACCTCTGAACCTCCTTCACAGTTTGGGGGCTCTGTAGGTTTTGTCGGGCGATGAGTTGATCGCGGTTGGCCTCTATTCCCCTTCGTGTAACCAGATGCCCAAGAAACTTTCCCGAGCTGACCCCGAAAGCACATTTCGAGGCGTTGAGTTTGAGTTTATACTTTCTGAGTACTTGGAAGGTTTTGCCGAGATCGTCGATATGGGTTTCGGCTTCCTCAGACTTTACAACTATATCGTCGATGTATACCTCCATGCTTTTCCCGAGAAGTTCCTTGAACATAATAGTTGCCAACCTTTGATACGTTGCTCCTGTGTTTCTCAGTCCGAATGGCATCACTTTATAGCAGAATAACCCACGTGGAGTAATGTCACGCCCTCAATTTTAAACATAATTTAATAACACATTTACCATTAATAAAGACTCACAATCTCACCAAATTTCCCAAAAAGTACATTGATGATAGAGTTAATCAAAATAAGTTTGAAATACACTACATAAGTGGTCGCTTCGACCAAAGATCATCATCTCCAAAGCCAAAAAGGAGTTAAGTGGTTTATATCATTCGAATAGAAATAGATAAGGTACGATTTACATTACATCTTTTCAAAAATGATAAATAAAAGATGTTAAATAAATCATCTGATGCATCACATGCTATCACTCCAAGGTCGTACCTGAAAAGAAAGAAGGGTTGAGCTCGACAGCCCAGTAGGAATGTCTACACAAGTATTACATGCATATGACATGATATGATGAGTCACACGAACATTTATATCATCACACAGAGAGATAGAATAAATGGAAGCAATATTAGAGTGAGAGATAGCATAGATAACTCTATCGTGCACCAAAGTTTCATAATTCATTTAATTCCAAGTCCACAAATGTCATGTGTCGCCAATTTGTCCGTATTATGCGTCAAAGTGTCATTCTTGGCACTCCCGAAGGCATTCCAGTACATTCCTGGCACTCCCGGAGGCATTCCAGTGCATTCCTAGCACTTCCGAAGGCATTCTAGTACATTCCTGGCACTCCCGAAGGCATTCCAGTACATTCCTGGCACTCCCGAAAGCATTCCAGTACATTCCTGGCACTCCCGAAGGCATTCCAGTACCTTGCTCACATATGTCATGTGTCTCATAATGTTCGTGTCGTAAAAATATGCACACAAGTCATAAAGTTCATCACTTTCATCCATTAGGTTCAATATCAAAGTGCGTCACATGATTCACTTCTTATATTCTCATTTATGGCATGATACGATGCTTAACATGATCCAGGACAATAAGTAAAGGCCAACATTTAATGTCCAAGAAAAATAGGTTTAAGGGTTCACGGAATTCCAATGTTGACAAGAGAATGCGCCAAAACAAGTGCCAAAGCATAGCCAAAGCAATGGAAAGTTTCAAAGGAGAAGGCACCGGTGTGCCCAAAAACAAGGCACCGGTGCTCAGTCAAATACCAAGATGCAGAGAGCAATTGACACCGGTGTCACCAAAACAAGGCACCGGTGTAAGGTCCAAAATCTGGGAAATTTCAAAGGGAGACACCGGTGTCACCAAAACAAGGCACCGGTGTCAAGTACAAAGTCTGATATACAGAGAACAAATTCGAGGGAGGCACCGGTGTATCAAAATCAAGGCACCGGTGTCATGCACTAAATCTGAGATACAGAGAACAATTGACACCGGTGTCACCAAAACAAGGCACCGGTGTATCAAGTACGAACAAAGGCAAATTCTAACAGATTTCAACTCTAGACTTAGGGCTTTTCCACACAACTTCAACGCATCAAATGACAACCAAATCAAGTTCTATACGCGTAATAAGTGTGAGAAATCCCTACCTCAACTTCCGGGTTCAAGAAACAAAACTCCAACTTCAAGTTTTAGCTTTCAAATGTTGCAAAAGGCCAAAAACACCTCCTCCAAGCAAATGGTTGCAAACCACCACCGGATATCAACCAAGGATGAGGGAAACGCGTAGGATCTCGAAGGAATCGAGGTTTGGAGCAAGTTTTTTCGGAGGGGGTTTTGGATGAGAGAGCAACGTGAGGGAGGGAGAGGGAGAGAAATGGGTTTGTTTTTGAACCAATAGGATTTAGTCTGATATACACCAAATACAACCCACAAAAATTACACTTACACCCCTAGATTTCACAACGTGCTACCACAAGCCCCCAAGGTTATCACCTTATATCACATTGACCCCAAATCATGTTTTAACACCAATTTTCATATACTCCACATTAATTAAGCTTATTAACCCAAACATTAATATAAAAATTTTAAATTTTACGGATCTTTACAAGTAATGAATGATGTCTTCTCTTGGTTTGGCGCGTACATGGCAATTTGATGATATCCTTGGTATGCATCCAAGAAGCTCATGCGCCAATATCCAGCTGTGGCATCCACGAGCTGATCTATTTTTGACAGTGGGAAGCTATCCTTGGGATAGGCTTTGTTTAGGTTAGTGAAGTCAACACATACTCTCCACTTGCCATTTTTCTTCTTAACCACCACGATGTTAGACAACCACTCGGGGTAATACACCTCTCTGATGGCCCCGGCTTCTAGTAGCCGATCTACTTCTTCTATCACGGCATCCCCATGTTGGACTGCCGATCTCTTTCTTTTTTACATGACTGGTTTGTGGACAGGATCCACATTCAGGTGATGACAAACAATATCCGGGCTCACCCCAGGCATCTCCTGTGGCGTCCAAGCGAATACGTCGATGTGTTCCTTAAGGACCTAGATCAGAACTCTTTCGTCTTGCTCTGATAACTCCTCACCAATGAGAAAATACCACTCTGGGTCTATCTCATGAGTTGGTATCTGCTTAAATTTTTCCACAACCCGATCGGCTGGATTACGCCCGATATCCTCTATCGTTGGCCGATCTGGAACCTCTATAGACTTTACGTGTTCGGCTTTAGGCTTGTGTTTTATTGAGATGACATAACAACTTCGCGCCGTTGTCTGATTTCCCCGAACACATTCGATCCCCTTCTTACTCGGGAACTTCAACATCTGATGATAGGTGGAAGGGATTGCCCCCATCCTGTGGAGCCAAGTTCTCCCCACAATGGCGTTGTAGGCCGATGGTAGTGATGGATCTCAAGGGCCAGACTGCCTCGGCGCTAAATCCTATGAGTGGAATGTCGGCTTTTTACAAGTCTGCCTTATCAAGTTTGAGCTTCTTGAAAGCATCATAGTATAGAATTTCTGTTGAGCTGCCATAGTCAACTAGGATTCTCTCCGTGTTGATGGTGCCGAGGAGCAGCGTGATCACTAATGCATCGTTGTGGGGGTAGATTACCCCCTCTAAATCCTTATCTTAAAAGGATATGACCGTGTCTGTCTTTGTCTCGGGTTCTTTTTGCTTTTGCCCAAGATGCTGAACATGATGTTCATGCCCGTCCCAGTGTCGCTGGAGCCAGATTTCTTTTTTATCTAGGACTGGAGTTGTTGCGTGTATGACATGCACAGTCTCGGTTACCGTCGCCTCTTCCTCAGAGGATTCAGTTTCCATTGGTTCTGGCTGGACCGTTGGCTGCCGCTAATCGGCCACAAATCGCCTAAGGTGCCCGACTTCCACTAATTCCTCTAGGAATCGTTTAAGCACCTTGCACTTTTCTGTGATATGGCCATTATTGCGGTGATAGCTGCACCAATCCTTGTTCGGTTCGTGTTTTACTGGCTCTCCCCTCGATGCTGCTGGCCACTTCCAGAAGGGCTCATTTTTCAAAGGCCAGATCAGTTTGAAAATAGGAGTATTAAAAACCGTAGGTATCGCTCTATACGCCTGGGTCTAAGTGGTTTGCGCTCCTTCATTACCTGCGCCACTTCGGTCACCTCAATTCGTGGCCTTTTCACCGCAGGTTCTATCGCGGCACTCCTATGCACTTTGCCTATTGGCTGATCCTTACCTCGGCGTATCTCATCCTCGAACTTTGCGTATTTCTCGACCCTTCCCATTAGGTCGACAATGGTACTCGGAGGATCTATAGTGAGGGATTCCCTCAACCGATGTCGGTATGACAAACCCAATCTGAAAGATTTCACGGCATAGGCCTCCGTACAATCTCCTATCTCATTGTAGGTCGCCCAATATCTACCGGCATACTGCCTGAGATCTTCCTTCGGTCCCTTTCTCAAGGCCAGGAGGGTATTCACGTACTTATTCTGTGCTCAATTAGCCACAAATCGCTTGAGAAACTGGTCTGCCAGTTGCCTCCAGCTAGTAATGGATCTCGGCAGGAGGGTCTGAAACCAATTCAGGGCAGTTTCGCCCAAACTCAAAGAAAAAACCTTGCAATAGAGGCTGTCATGGCCTACGTATATCATCATGGAGTTCACGAATCCTTTGATGTGAGTCATCGGATCCGTTCGTCTATTATAGATCGTGAACTTAGGAGGGACAAACTTTCTGGGTAAGTCCTCCGTCTCAATTTGTATTGACAGTGGTGACACCGCCAGCTGCTGCAATTCTTTATGATTCTCATCGTCCTCCGGGCGGTTGAATCCCAGTTGTTGATTCAACAACGCTCTCATATCAGTAACTGAAGCAGCTGGGGGTACAGTCTGATTTGCGGTCTCCCGCTGGACATTCAGGGCCATCCCTACCCTCTGATTCAGCCATTCACGCATGTTGAGAAGTGGCTGCGCTGGAGGTAATCTGCCCAGATTTGACGGTACCCCCAGCCTGGTGTTCCCCTCCTCGGGGCCTCCGACTCAATTCGTGTCGGCTATCCTGCCATGATGGGCCAGTCTTGGAACGCTTATCACGCTCAGATACAAACTATCGGGCCGAATTTCTTTGCTTGCGGAGAGTGCAGTTCTCTCTCTCCATGCGTCGTATATAACACCTCGTTTCCTCTATATCTTGGTCCCTACTCCGGACCCGATCGATATTATTGTAATCTTCATCTCGGCGAGACCCTTCGTGAGTTCGGAATTCTCTCCCTCCCTCATTCCGGGTTTGAGTCAGAGACCTGTCTCTATTCCTCGACCGTTTCGCTTCTCGCGAAGGATCGGGACGCTGCTCCAGAGGTAGTGATGGCAATGTGGTTGGTAGCGCGGGAGCTACTGGAGCATTAGCAGGTAATGGAATAGCAGGGGGCGGCACCTGTTCTCCAGGATACTCCCCAACTAGTTCTGGGGGTTGAACCCTAGGGATTTCTTTACTGGGTCCCCTTGATTTATGTGGAACTGGAGGGGGGGATTTGGATCTGTCTTTCCCCTTGCGCTCCCTCCCCTGATCTCTTCTGGGTGTTTCAGCCATGAGTCTCTAGCTTTCCCACAGACAGCGCCAATTGTAGATGGGTGGATTTTTTCAATTGGGACGGAAAACTAGGAGTTCACTATCCAGCCGAAACAATGCTCTCAATATGAATGGATCTGTGAACTGCAAAATAATAAATTGTCAAAGAGCCCTCTGCCATTGTGGCAGAAAGACACTCCGATAATTAAGTCAGCCAAAAGCTCACAAGATCAATAATAACTCAGGCCAATATTCTCTATTAGCAAGCGAAATTATGCACTAGTTAGAACGTACATTTTTTGTTGATGTGAAACTTTATTTATAGACTTTTCTTTAATCTCAATTCTCTTAGGATTCTGATTGGAATGAAGTGCCTTTTGGTTGGCCACTAATGAGATAACCCTCTACGAAGTAGTTATCTTCTACCATTAGAGTTTCATTCAATTAATACTTCTCATATTAATTAAATTGGCCATGGATTTTCTCATCCATATCTGTTAGAACTCTATCCCGACTTATTTGGGATTCTGTCTTATCTCGGAATAACAGTCGCTCATCGCCTTTCTCAGGTCAATGGTACTTCGGGCCGAGTTTATACGGTCGGCAAGACGTGGGTTCGCCTTCCTCAGGTCGGCTGAATATCAAAACTGTCTTTCATTGGTCGGCTTGCTCGATATCTAATTCTCTTGTCTTGATTTAAGTATGGACAACACTCCTCGTGTCGGCCATACCCTCATGTGATCGGCACGTGTGTCTGGACATATCCTCTATTCTTGGCCGAACTTAATATTTACTTGGGGGGATAAACGTATTTTACTAGTTACGTTTTCACCCTCGTCAGCATTTAATAACATGGAGCTCGAAATATAATTTTGAGATATGAGAGGGGAGTACAATTATAATTCGGTAGTGGTATAAATTATAATTTATATAATTCGAAATTAATCCGGGTTGGACCAGGAATCTCGAATTATATAAGAAGCCCAGCCCATACTTCTCCTAGGGGTCCCTATCGTAACCTATATGAACACCATTATGCCTTCTAGGCCAGAAACAACTTAATAATCGAATTATTGAGAGAATTTCTGAGAAGGCAAAGAGATCACGATTTTGAGCCCATCCTCAGTACGTGATTAAGGTGCAAGAGGATTACGGTAGAAGATCTCAAGGTCAGTCGAGCGAGATCAATCCAGCCGTGTCCAAAGTTTCATCAAGATCAAACTGTTGAAGACAACCAAGATCAAACCAGACAGATCTCGAAGGTATGAACCCTCGTTTCGCCTAATAGGGTTTCATAATTTTTTGTTGCATAAACTATACGTGTTCATCACTAGGTCTCGAGAATCGATCTCTAATAGTTCACTTCCTACATTTTGCCGGTTTGTCCATTTTAATATCATTCATTTATAAGGCTTTTTAGTACAAGTTTTTGACTTAAACACCACCCCTAAAAAGTACTTCCTAGCTTCCCAAAATGAATGTTTCCTACAGTAAATTGTGCAGCCTGTTGTAATAAAAATATATAAAGAACACAAACCAATGCCACAACTAACAAATTACATCACATGATATCTACTAGAAAGAAGGAAAATACACCTGAATGATGGCATTAGCACAAGCTGAGAAGACAGAATAAAAACTTAAGCACTTTCCAGCCTAAATGAACTAATATCTAGTAGCTCCAAACAATACAACAGCTGAGTCAATCTGGGCATATGCAAACCACCAAGAGCAGAAATAAACCAGCGGAAAACTCTATGGTGGTGCTAATTAAAAGGCAACAAATTGAAACTGCTCACAAATTTCACCCAACTAGAAACTTTGCAAAAAAATAGAGGTACAAGCTTGGGTGGAGGTCATGTGGCTGAGATTAGAGGTATAAAGAGGAAGAGAAACAGAGGTAGAAGTTTGCTGTTCCTACAAGAAACAGCCACAAAAGGTGAAACTACCACTTCCACTATCAAATGCACAAGACAACACCCGGAACGCAAAATGATTACTCCCACATTGAGGAAAAATGCAAGGAAGCTGGAAAATAACAGTATGCAAAATATGACTACCCCTTCTAGTGGTATAAATGAACCAACTCACGCATACCTTACAAAAGACAAAAAAATGTTGTTCATAGATTTGGTGTACAATAATTTCGCTATCATATATCTATATCCTCCACTGAAGTTTAGCAAAGCTATCTAATCAACAATGAAATAGAACTTGCCAAACACATGACATTTGGGCCCAAATATAGGAAACGTATCTACAGAATATATTTTGGATTAGCCCATGACATGTGGTGTACAATAATTTCACTATCATGTTGGATTAGCCCATTCTTCTAAACTTGCACTAAAAGGAGATAATGGCCCATAATAGGTTCCCTTTTCTAACTTTTCTGGAAGTTGAACAGTAGGCGTATCTACTGAATATATTTCGTGTACCATAACTGGTATATAAAAGCAAACAGAAGCAAACAAATGCTAATTTCAATTTTTGATGCGCATGGGCTACTACAGGTGCACGGTTTGAACAAAATCAGCTGCGGATCCAAGTCAAGTGAACCCGCAAAAATAGGCAATACTTTCCAAATCAAAGAACAAATGAAAGAAATTTGCAGAAAATGGGCAATACTCAAATGAAACTTCATGGATTCAAGCCCTAAATTTTCTACATCCCTGATTTTCGCTTTAAAAAACATAACAAAAAATAGGAAATCAGATTCATCCCAAATTCATAGTGAGGATATAGAATACTTAACCTTAGGAAGTGAATAGAAATGGTGAAATCAAAAGTAGGAGTGTAGATAAAACTTACTCAATCAGAGAAGGATAGAGGAGCCGCTGCCGGAGGAGTCGAACAATGAGAGGACTGACGGAGGAGTCAAGATTGCGCCACTGCCTGTCTTCACTAATGAGTACGACAGCCGGCGTCCCTGTCTGTGACGGCCGGCGTTCCTAGTCCGCGAACATCTTCAATTCAGAGTTGAGAGGTTTGAGGTAAACCGATCACTTCTTTCTCTCTAAATGAGATATAACATTGAGACTGAGGTTTGAGGTATGCTTGTTAAACCTAGAAAATATAAAAAGGACATTAAAATAATTTCCCATTTATTTCCCAACAAAATATTTCTTTGCCATATCTCACCCAATATTTTCCACAGCAAAATATTTCCTAGCCAATTCTTTTTAGAATCCTATTGTACAGTCCTCGCCCAATATCTTCTACAACAAAATATTTCTACACCAAATATCACTCAATAGTTTTGGTAATAAAATATTTCCTCGCCAATTCTTTTCAGAATCCCGTCGTGCAATATATGGATACCCACCATATTTAATGTAACAAGGGCGACAAAACAAATTTCCTTGCCCGAAAAAATTTGTTTAGTGACGAAACAATTCATCACCTATTTCGTCTACCAATTTGGCACGCATGAAAATTTTACGCGGTTCTTTTATTGCGAGGAATTGCTTATATTTGTTGCCTTTTCGGGATATTTTCCTTAACTTTGTCGACAAAAGTTAAAATTTTGTAGCTAAAATTTTATATTTACCAAGGAAACTCAATGTCGTTGCCTGATTTGAATACCATTTATTAATGACGACGAAATAATTTTTTTCCTTGCCAATTATCTTTACTTAGATTCGTCTCCAGTTTTCGTTACAATAGACCAACTTTGTTGTAGTGCTATATGGTGCAGGGCCTGCTTCAATGGGATCGTCAGAGGGGTGAACCTTTCAAACCTCTCCTAGTCCCGCTTCTTTCTTCCTATGCTTCCCTGGGTGGTTCCTTTCAGGCAAGCTGCTTGCTTCCTCATGCTCTGGCCGTCTTATGATGACTTCCTCTGCTTTTCCATGACACGCAATGCTTGATCATTAAGAGGTTCAAATAGTTGTTGGTCCTTTCGGGTCATAAGCTCAGCCATACTTGTTGGTGGCCTCTTAGACAAATGATAGAAAATTGGGTAGGGTGGAGGCCACCCATGAAAGTCATTAGCATGATTTTGTCGTCGACCTTATCAACGTGGAGGGCTTCATCATTAAGAGGTTCAAATAGTTCCGCAGCAACTCTTCTCGGTGTTGTTTGATGTTAAGCAAGTAAGTGGCCGATCGGCAAGGCTGTCAACCACTATAGAAATGGTTAAGAAATTGGTTGCTCAACTGCTCGAAGGATTCGAGCAAGCCAATCTCAAGTATACCAAACCAGGACCGAGTGGGGCCTTTCAAGGTGGTGGGAAAGGCCCGACATATGACCGCGTCAGGCATTGCGTGCAAGACCATAAAGGTCTTGTATGTCTCCAGATGGTCCAGGGGTTCCCCTAAACTCTCAAACTGCTCCATCCACGGTGTTCTAAACTTGGGGGGAAGTGGCCAGCACATCACTGCCTCAGTGAACGACAGTGTTGGCCGCGATACATGTGCCCCAACTCTACTTGGGCCTCTGTCCTCCATTTGTTTGAGGACGTCTTCCAACTTCTCCCGGAGTTTCCTGATCTCTACCCCCTGCGTGGCAGGCTCTTTCGAATGTGCTCGAGGCTGGGGGGTCTACCCTCCCCCATTGACAGGGTGACTATTTACCTCCTCTTCTAACAACCCTTCTCATGCTCTTGCTATTTTGGGCCCTTTATCATGCACACCTGCTTGGGGGTTGACCAGCGGTTGTCCCCCAGCCTGAAGTTGTTGCACTAGAGCTTGATTTTGCTCCATCAAAGTGGCTACCATTTGGGTGAGGTTTTGCACCTATGCGTCCAGAGGGTTCATATCTTGCGGGGCATGGGCTCCTCGGTCACCATTGCGAGAGGCATTACCTCTCAGTACTCTATTGACAGATGACCTTGTGTTCACCATCGTGTCCGGTTGATCAGTTGAATTAGTAAAGCGAGAATTTTCGTTTCCATAGACAGCGTCTAACTAATGATGCCAAAAAATGGTGGCTAACCTACTATTGGCTCCTACACACAAGTCTGATGACTGGGGGTTGATCGATTGTGGACCCTCCGACGATTAAGTTAGAATTGTCTACTTCGATCAAATACTGTCAAGAATTGTTAGAATGATGAGTGCGTACCTTCTTCCATTCCCGTCTCTGGATTTTAATACCTTCGCACGCGCCCCGGGGGGGGGGGGGGGGTGGCGCCGGGGGAGTGAATCCTCGCCGTGGTTCTTGGTCTTGTGTGGTCTGAGCTGATTCCTCTTATGCCATCTGGGGAGTACCGGGAGATCCGGTGCACCATTAAAAGGATTATGTGGACACCCAAAAGCAAAGCTAATGGCTCATCCGAAATGCTAATCCGAGTGAAGTCCGAGTTGAGGGGCCTAGCTAGCCAAGAAAGCAGTATGCTGGTTGACCGACTTTGTTTTGATCGTGTCGGTTTTTGTGGGGTTCAGATTTGGACTCTTCAAATAATATGGAGCTTTCAAATTATTTTAAATTTATTGTTAGAACATAATTTTACAGTAATAACTGAATGAATTACATTTTATCTTGTAAGTTTATATTTCTTATAGTCTATAACATTATTATAACTTAAAATTGCATAATTTTATAATTAGAAGTCAAATGTTAGTCAAGTTATTTTAATTTTTAAATTATAAAGAATACTTGAACGGTCCCATGTTTAATGTTGTTTTGAGCCTTCCAAATCTCATAGCCTGGATTTTTGTAATATTAAAAGGAAGAATGTTTGGAGACATCTGTTAAATATATGGACTTTGCATTAAAGAAGGCTTAAAATTGAGACTGCCTGCTGGAGGAGACTGAAGAGCTTCGAAACTTCACAAAGTTGTGTGATAAAGAATCCCGTTGGGTGACCACAGTGGAGTCTAGTTTTATTTATCTTAAAACGATTTTAATTATTAAAGTGAAATTTGAATGTGGTTTCATTGAACTCACTATATTGTAACTTCTTAATTTTAGAGATTTTAACTATAATTTCGTATACATTAAGTATCGATTTTTATAACAACGGCCCCAATGGCGCCTGATAAGGGCTCCATTGGGTCACTTCGCACATTCACCAAGTCTGGGTAGATTGCAAGAGAAGTTTGGCTAAAAGCAAACTATTAGAGCATCCATATCAATTTCTCTATATTTTTGACCAAATTAGAGAGGAATTCTTATTTTTTCTACTTTAGATAACTATATTTTCTAATGTCTCCTGCATCAGATTCTCTAAATAAAGTGAATAGTAATCCGTTCTAATTTTGCATTTACTAAATAGGAGACTACAATGACTTCTCAAATATTAAAGAGTTACTGTAACATTTACAAAATAAGAAAGACATCAAGGGAGATTGATGTAAAACATATCTAAAAAAAATGCTTCTCAAAATAGGAAAAGAGGAGCTCAAGGAAGGCTAGTGTAGATGCTCTTATGTAACTTAATTACCAAATTATTTATTTATTTTTATTCAAATGCTTTTTTTATATTTGTTATATTAGTATTATTTTTTATAATTTATTAATTCGTCTCGATAAAAGAAATTTTAAATCTAAAATTATATTTAAAAATTAAAAAAATTCATTAAAGTCGAAAACTAAGCCCAAACAGACCTTTTGGGCTTGCTTTTTCCTCTTTTCTAATTTTTTTTTATTTTTTGAAAATAAGTTCTTTTTTTCTGAAATCTTTTCTCTAGACAAGCCAATAACCAACAAAAAAAATTGATGCAAAATATACCCAAAAAATATAAAGATAAAAAATAATTTGATAATTAATATAGTTCAAATTGATAGCACTGCTTAGTGTATCCTATCTCGATTCTTTAAGTGACACAACTTGAATTTTTAATTTCCTCAATTCATGAACTGCCTTAAGTACTCAAGTAGCCATGTCCCGCCTTTTTTTTTTTTTTTGGCGCTATTTGAGGCTAAAAGTATGGATTATTTCTCGTCTGATTTGAAAAAAAATTGGTCTGTTTTTACTTATATTTAAGAGAAATTTAAATAAAAAAGAATTATATATTATGAAGTAAATTTTAAAAAACACAAATAACAAAAATAATTTAAAAATAAGACTTTTTTGTGCTTATATTTCGTCTTTAGATATTTTTTTAGTTTTGGATATAATTTTATATTTTTTAAATTATTCTCATCAATATCAATCAATAATATAAAAAAATATGAGGTAAAAATAACAAATAAATAAATAAATAAAGACATTTTTTTTTATAATGAGCAAGTCATGCCAAATGGAGTAGAGTAACTCTTCAGTGAGTTAAAAAAAATTGAAATTTTAGATTCGAAGAAAAAGAGAGAGAAAGGGTTCATGTGAGTATAATTTAGGCCAGATTTCACATGACTTGATTATTTAATTATTATTTCGTCTTTATATAAAAAAGAATTTACATGTTTTTGTTTTTTTTTAATTTTTTGTGGATTATTGGTTCGTCTCAACGAGATCTTTCACAAAAGTGATAAATAATGGATCAAATTTAAAAAACAATTCAGAAAAGCCAAAATAAGATTTTTCATACTTATTCGTTGTCTTTAGTGACTTTTTTTAGCTTTTGAACATAATTTTGTACTTTTTAGATTCGTCTTATCGAGACGGATCAACAATTTATAAACAATTGAGGTCAAAATAATAAATAAAAAAATTTTGAATAGAGAAAATAATCAAGTTAAGCCAAATTAGACCTAAGAAGAGCTATGCATACTAAAGGGAAGAGAGAAAGAGGATGGAGATTTTTCATTAGGCTTTACAGATTGTTGGCAGGGCTTTTGTCCTTCTTATGTCCTTCTTAACGGTCGCCCGGCCTTAGACGGACGCATTAATTACTTTTTATATAGTCTATTTGAACAGTAATAATTATTTAATATTTTCTGTTTTAATTTTTAAAAAATTTATAATTTATAATTTTTTATTAATTCTTTATACTTATTAGTTCATCTCAACAAGAAATTTTAAAAAATTATAAAATTATGCCCACAATTTTAAAAAATTCAAAAAAGACAAAAAAAATATATCCAAAACAACATCTATATTCACTTATATACCTAGTAAAAAAATTTTATTTTTAATATAATTTTATATTTTTCTGAAAACTCTTGTCGAGACAAATTAATAACTATAAAAAAATTGACTACATAATTCAAGCCAAATAGAGCTTTAGATTCACTAGATTATTGAATTATTTTTTTATTTTTATATGAAATACTTTTGTAATTTTTTATTTTTCGTCAGCTTTTTGTAAATTATTGATTCTTCTCGACAAAAATTTTCACAAAACTTATAAATAATTGACAAAATTTTAAAAATTCAAAAAAGACAAAAGCAGATTCCTTTTGAGCTTATTCGTCATTTTTGATGATTTTTTTAACTTTTAAACATAATTTTATAATTTTTAAATATATTTTATTTAAGATAGATCAATAATTTATAAAATATTGTGACAAAAATAATAAATAAAAAATTAAATAAAAACAAAAAAATAATTCTCGAAAAAATTTAGGGAAAATGAACCCTTAGCTTTATGTCAAAAGTTATTCTATTTTCCGACAAAATTTTAACGGTACTGAGACGTTGTTTGGTTATAAGGGTGTGTTCGTTTTAGGGTGTTTCTGAAATAGTTTTAGAAACATGTCTCTGAGACGTTGTTTGGTTATAAGTGTCTCAGAAACTGTTTCAGAAACTGTTTCAGAAACTTTTTCTGAAACTTTTTCTTTTATAGAGAGAAAAAGTTGTCTGGGAGAATGTTCCAGAAACTGTTTCTGAAACTGTTTCAGAAACTGTTCCAGAAACTTGTTTGAGAGAAAGTCTCTCAAACTCATAACCGAACACACCCTAAGCAGCAGCTGCTTGCCGACAGTCCTTCGGGGTCTGCCCTGCTGAATAAACAAATGTCTATTCAAGGCATTGTGGTCATAATAACCAAACCTCTTTACTTCTCTGATTTCACAAGTGGGTTACTACGAGCGCAATTAGTTTTTAATGTTCCAACTAAATTTAGGTAGAACTTAAATTAGTCGATTCGAGTATAATATTCCCTATTGGAATTATTAATACATTCTTTAGTTTTTTTCTTTTTTCAATCATTTTCATATGATTGTACAATCTATAAATGTTTACTAGTTTTTCATTTCATCTACTTTTAAGGATCATATTTTTGTCTTTCTATTTTAAAAATACCCGAATTACTCTTAATTTTAAAAATTACACAATTCGAACATACTAAAATTTTATTTCCATATCAGTTTGGGCACCAAACAAAATGTAAGATCATTGGATCAAGGTTTGGAGAAAATATTTTCGATTAACCTAAAAATCTCTCTTCTTAACTCGCTAAAAAATATTTTATTCTTTTACGATAGTAAATTTATACAACTCTAACATATTTTGTTCTTTTGCGATGGTAAATTTGTAAATTATAGTAAATTTCTGTAACTCTAAAATATCTTATTCTTTTGCGATAATAAATTTACAGATCAAAAATTCTGTAAAATTTGTCGTATAATGTTCGACCAGTATCATCCTAAATAGATATTACAAGTAGAAACAATAATGAAACAAATTTTATTATTTAGGTTTGACGATGAAATCTCTCTTCTCAACTCTCAATATTCAAATTCCGATGAAGAAGAATAGAAAATTGGAAAATCTATGTCATACAAGATGACAAACGTAAGAAATTTGAGTTTAGGAACATAAAGAAGTGAAAAATATATGATTTCGAGCAAGAATTAAAAAAAATCCAGTAGTATTCTCAAGATTCTCGTGAATCGCTTAACAAGATTTCGTGAAAGTGAAAAAAATAAAAAATATGTGATTTTTTGGATCTTGATTTTCATAACCAAAGTCACAAAAAAATTGGGCATATTAATAAATTTTGGTGAATTTTTTTAAGATTTTGGTGAGTATCTTTTCAATTGTGGTAATATTCTCAAAATTCAATAAAAAGTATTTAGCATATGTGATTCTACATTTTAAGTCTATTTACTGCTATGATTTTAAACCTATCAAATTAGGAATTATATTTTTCACTTAAGAGAAAATAAAAGGATAAACTACTAAAAAATAATAACAAAAACGTCAAACCGTATAAAATTTAAATAAAAATATAACTTCAAAAAGCGGGCTAATAGAACCTTGATTTAAATTACTCTTTTTATATACACCCCTTCAAGTTATAACTTCTTTTCAAGTCAAAAAGTTTGGTATCATGACTTAGATAGATGATTTAATTTCTATTTAGTTTGATCATTAATGATTTTTTTTTAATTTCAGGTCCTTCTAGTGTACAGTACTTAGTCACTTAATTACTCAATTCATCAATCGACATAGAATGTAGTGCTACAAAGATTGCAAATTTTACAATTAAAAGTTATTTCTACAGCAAACTATATCAAGCAAAAGTCAACTGTCGTGTTTTACATATTAGATAAATTTGTACCAAATAGATTAGATATAAAATTTTGTAAAAGTAATATTCATACTATTAATCAGCATAAATCACATATTTTATTAGTATAGAATTTTGGATAAATTTCACTTACTCTCCTGAGGTTTCTGACAATTATAAGTACCTCCTCTGTTGTATCTAAAATTACAGTAACCTCCCCTCAACTTTTGTTGTCGGCTGCATTAACTTTTCCTTCCATTAGTCAGGTGAGAGTCGATGATGCCATCACAAAATTGCACTAAAGTGACAATTTTATCCCCAAAAATGCTACACACACACCCTTTTTACACAACACCCAAAACGACGTCATTTTGGATGTGGACCAAATTAAAAAAAAAACAGCAAACCCAGACTTCGTCTTCCCCCGCACGAACCAGACAACCCCCACCCCCACCTCCACAACCGACGGCCACTGCCATCATCTCCGTTCGCCGACGACCACCACCATCGTCGTTCGCCGACAAGCTTCGAAGACAGGTCTGATGGTGCGCTCGAGGCCTCGAACGGATAGGTCTCTCTCTCTCTCTCTCTCTCTCTCTCTCTCTCTCTCTCTCTCTCTCTCTCTCTCTGTGTGTGTGTGTGTGTGTGTGTGTGTGTGTGTGTGTGTGTGTGTGTCTGGTCTCTGGTCTCTGGTATCTGGTGTATGCTTATGCTCTAATTGATGTATTTTGAACCTAAATTGGAGATCTAGGGTTCCAATTTCAGGAACCCTAATTCGAGGTCATTTGTTTGTAAGATTTGAATTTCCCTGGTAGATTTGTTGTGTTTATGTATCTTTGCATATATAATTGCGTTCAATAGGAAAAGGTGAATTATATAGAAATTCAATATGGGTGTATAGACAGATAACAGTGGTGGGGAGTTGATTGAATTCATTTCCATCCATGCCTAACCTGTGCTTACGCTATGTTTGTATCCTAAAATTTTCATTGCTGCCCTGTATCTACTCAGTCGTTATCTGTGGCTGCTAATCGCTACACCAAAATGCAACTAAATTGATGTCGAATTATCATTTTTGGCTTTTCATGAGGTCTAATTTCAGCTTAGGATTCAAATTTTCTACATTACTCTCAGAATCAGGTTTGTTCCCCCCACTCAAAAGGGGAAAGGGGATCGTCCTACAAGCATACCCGCATAGAGTAATACTAATGTGCATTGTTCTTTATCGTCTCTCTCTCTCTGTCTCTAACTGGAGCTTAACTTACTGGCTGATGATTCTTGAGGCAGGCAATTTTTGGTCTAAAGTTATATTGACCAACTCGATATTTTGTCATTGCAGCTCGTTCTCTTACTTTGCAGAATTCATGGAGTCTGCCCTTTATTATAATTTAGTTTTCCTTTGTGTTTTGCTTCTTTCTCATTTGGTTTTGAATCGTGTAATGTTACTCTTCAATCTTTTGTATCCTTTTATTATCAATAAATCTGTCGTAAAAGAAGAAAATAATATATTTTCACGTGTATCTATTTCTGCTGGTGTGAACAGTGTGTCTTCAAACTCGAAATTTGACAGTTCCTCTGAATGTGTATTGAGAATGCTGTTTAGTGTCTGTGTTTTGAATGAGTGGGCTGCTTTACACTTCTTGTTGACATACTCTGGTGCAATGGTTTGGGTTTTATGCTTAGATTTTGTGTAAAATTTGTGTTTCCAGACATTAGTTGCATACGTGTTATTTTGTGGACTTGCTGATAGGAATTTCTTTTCTTGATGAGGACTCACAAACTTTAACTCATTTTGATGCAGATAATGATGGTGAACCAAAATGCTCATGTCTTCACAACACATCTTTCGTCAAAAAGAGAAAGATTTCCCCTTCAAATCAGATACAATGCCAAAGAGTTTCCCAAAAGGTGCTACCACTTTATGAACCAAGTCTAAAATTTGTCGGTTTCAATGTGAAACGATCATGAATGCAGAATTTTCACTTCCTTATGTTGGGGAAAAAACTGGCACTGAATTTCTAACATGTTTGTACCAGGTGTCATTGCTATAACTGATGTTGCTAAGATATGCAATGGGGTTAACAAGTTGGTGCCATTTTCAAATCTCAAGCTGCTACTCTAGTAAACAAGTTGCTGCCACAAGCTACTGCGATTTTCAAATTTGAAGATGCTGACACTCTCGAAGCCGCATGCATTTTTGTTGTTGTAACTCAATTATAATGTAACTTAATGTGAATGAGAGAATGGATTTCAATGAGAATGTAACTTAAGGTGAATATTGAATGTAATGATTTTGTTGTAACTCAATGAGAATGCATTGTTATTGGTCAGTAGATTTGTACGTTGAAGTTGTTGTTGTTTGTTTTGGTGGATTGTTGCCATTAGTTTGGGACGCTAGGCGTTTGGTTAGGCCATAAAGTAAGGAAACCATGCCAAATTTTTTTAAAATATTGGAAGTCAGATACAGACAGAGGACACATTCAAATTTCTAATCTAATAAAACACATGTAACTCAAAAGGGAAGTAAACAAGTTCGACATGCTAGTAACTCAAATAAACTCACAAACTCATGCCGGTAGTTTGAGACGCTATAAAGTAAGGAAACCATGCCAAATTTTTTTAAAAATATTTGAAGTTATATACAAACACAGGACACATTCAAATTTCTAATCGAATAAAACACATGTAACTCAAAAGGGAAGTAAACAAGTTCGACATGCTAGTAACTCAAATAAACTCACAAACTCATGCCGGTAGTTTGAGACGCTAAGCGTCGGATTAGGCCATAAAGTAAGGAAACCATGCCAAATTTTTTTAAAAATATTTGAAGTTAGATACAAACACAGGACACATTTAAATTTCTAATCGAATAAAACACATGTAACTCAAAAGGGAAGTAAACAAGTTCGACATGCTAGTAACTCAAATAAACTCACAAACTCATGCCGGTAGCTTGAGATGCTAAGCATCGGGTTAGGCCATAAAGTAAGAAAATCATGCCAAATTTTTTTTATAATATTGGAAGTCAGATACAGACAAAGGACACATTCACATTCCTAATCCAATAAAACGCATGTAACTCAAAAGGGAAGTAAACAAGTTCGACATGCTAGTACTCGAGCAAGTTAGTTAAAAGGGATATCCAAACTCATTTTGAGAACGCAAACAAACTCATAGCCATCGAGCAAGCAAGTTAGTTAAAAGGGATATTCAAACTCATAGTAAGAACGCGAACAAACTCATAGCCATGCTTTGAATCTAAGATCATCTCTTCCCCAAAAATATAAGGGGAGAGAGAGAGAGGGAGGCACATGACACATTCAAATTTTTTTAAAACACATCTAACATTCACAAGTTCGAAATGCTAGTAAGTCAAACAAACTCATAGCCATGTCGATCCAAATGAAAAGTGAAAACGAAACAAATCTGTCACGCCCTGATTTTTAAATACATGGCATAATCCTATTTACCATTCCAAAACCTCACAATTGCCCAAAACATAATTTCTAAAATCCTTCATTGATAAAATGTTTCAAATATTACAGTTCATGGGTGGCACTCCCGGCCTATCACCCCAAAATATAGTTTGAACAAATACAATACCATTCGCTTTCAATTACAATGAAGGAACAAAAGGGGAGTTAGTTTACATCTTTCAAAAACAGTCCTAAAGATGCTATGTAACTCCGATATGAAAGCCTTCTCAAAACATGCACCATCATGCATCCATGCAATCCATGTCAAGTCTCTGGAACGGTACCTGAAAGAATGAAGGGGTGAGCTAAAAGCCCAGTAGAGATATCTACGCCAATATTATATGAATATGAATGATATGGCATGCTTCATGAACAGTTCATAATAACACATGGATGACAAGTAGTCCATTAGTTTATAAGCAATACTGCATGTCAACCATTTTGATCAATTCGCGGTTTTCGGATCGACTCAGTTATCATATTCCAACTAGCGCATCACCCGTTGGTGGCTAGACAATATTGAAACGTACTAGCACATCTCCCGTCGGAGGCTAGACCATTTATATAACTAGCACATCTCCCGCCGGAGGCTAGACATCACATAACTAGCACAACTCTCGTCGGAGGCTAGAAATCGTATCACGTCAATGCAATACAAATTCATAGTTTGACCCTTTACCGGCCATTCACATATCACGCCAATCACAATTCAATCTCATAGTGGAAGAAAAACGAAAATACGAACAAAGGCGTAAGGATATAATTTCAACGTCATCGAGCCCTACGAAATTTATCGTCACTATAAGGTCCCGCTAGTGTCACATGACCCACATACCATATGTATGAGTGGAAGTACTCTTACGTGTCCACAAATCCCAAATATAGGGTGAAAACAGTCAGTACAAGTCGCCCGACAAGTCGCTCGAGCAGTTAAAAAGTCGCTGGACGCACCAAAAATCAGTGGGGGTCGCTAGATGGTCGCTGGAGTGACTTGAAGTCGCTAGATGGTCGCTAGAGCGACTTGGTCGATCTCTGGTTCGCAAAAACAGTTCGCCACTCATCCGAATCGGCCAAAAACGCAACTATAACCACTCTAAACACAAATTCAACTACCAATACCATGAATATACACATAATAAGGGTGAAATATCCCTACCTCAAGCTTTGAATCAAAGGATTTGGCGAAGAAGTGAAAGCCCTAAGTTCCAAGCTCCGGATCTCCCCTTCCCGAGCTCCAAATCACGATCCGTCTTCGGCTCTATGTCAAGCACGATCCAAGCAAGCTCTATCCCGAAGGAATTCGAAAATGGCGGTTTGGTTTGATAGTGGCGGTAGAGAGAAGGTGGAGGGAGATATGGTGGAGAGAGAGAGAGATGTGTGTGTGTTTTTGGCCTCCCCCTAACACCCCAAAAATCTGATTATTTGGGGCCCCCAAGGCCCCCCCCCCCCCCACATAATATACTACGTATGTAACGCGCGCGAAATAAAACCAAAGACCCCGGGCTCGGGTCTTATAACTAAAATTGCAAAACACAAGATAACCAATCAATCGAATAACCCCAAATATAAATTTAATTTATTTATTTATTTTATTTATAAAAAAATTTTAAAATTTTCTGGGTCTTTACAAAATCATTGTCTCATAACACAAATAAACTCAAACAAATTATTGGCTCATAACCATGCCAATTCAAGTGTCATTCATGTTAATCTCGAATTATCAATGTCATGATCCAAAACAAAAATTACATATTCTCGAATTCAAATGTCCGAAACAAGCAAGTGAGCTACTCTTCACCATGATCCATTGCATTCATCATTTCTGTAGAATTTTGTCCTCTGCCTCCTTGCCCTTGTGTTTCGAGTAACTTTGGTTGCGGTCCTCCACAATATTGTCCTTCACCTTCCGAAAAGTTTGATTGTCCTCCTCCCCAAATTTGACTACCCGTAACAGTGGATTGTCCTCCTCTTCAAACTTGACCATTGAATAAGCTTTGTGAACTTGACAAAAAAGGCGTAAATTGGTTAAAGCTCACTCCGGTTGGATATAAAGTTGGAGAAAATGGGAAGACACTTCCGCCTTGTGCCATATTTGGTGGCATATAATGACACGGCATCATGTTTGGCCACATTTGTTGCCCCATGTAGGTAGCCTGACTCTGCCAACAATAAAAAAAAAGAATTATGGATAACTTTAACATGAAACATGATATTGTGCAATAAAAAAAATAATTCTTACATTCACATTTAGAACACTCTTTTGTGTCCCGAACCCGTGGCCAACCGGAATGTCCTCAACTTCCTGAAATTAGCAAACAATATAACTATTACACATATAACCCATAAAATCTATATGTCCATATGAACTAACAAGCATTTTTCTTCAAAAAGAATAGCTTATACCTTAGCATTTTCCTTCGATAATTTCTTCTTTTTTGTATCTTTTATCTTCTTCACTATTTTTTCCACAAAACCTTACTTCCTTTTGCACGGCGGTCTCCCTTTTCGTCGAACACCTTCTGGGTCAAGTAAGTTTGCACTTTGTTGGGAAGGTAGAGCCCCATCTCCGATTGAAAAAGAATCATTACGAGTATCTAAAACCACATTGCTTTCATAAACAACAAAGGTTTCCTTCAACTCTCGTTTTAGCTCGTGCAATCGTGTCATCGCCACATCATACTTATCTTGAGAATCTTCTGCTAAATCGGTAATCTCATTAAAGAGTTTGCACATGTTCTCATGTCAACGCGCTTCGATTGACGTCGATGACTTATCATAACTGATTCGAATTTTAGAGTGGACTCTTTTCACATTTTTGCACCATCTTCTCAACACATACTTGTCAGGCACTTTTTCAACTCCCTTTTCATGCCAAACTATGAGTTGATGTGTACACACCATTCCTCTATGCTCAAACAACCGACAATTACAATGTGCTTCATTGGTTTCACCATTAAAATCGACAATAAATGACACTTGCTTCCTCTTTTTCTCTTCTCCTTCTCCAAATGTAACCCATTGTCTTACTTCATATTCGGAAAATACATCACCTTCTTTTCTAATCAAACACAAACACTCAAGTTTTGTAACAAACTGGGCATGAAACTCTACAACCTTCTTATTCGTGTAAACATTTTGAAATTGTTTTTCCAACTCACTTTCAGTTATTAACGGGATGTAGGTGCTCCAACTTTTAACATCTTCTTGTTTTTCACTTTCTACCTTGTTTGCCAATGCATTTTCATATTGCTCTACAAATTGTTTCAAGGTCGTCTTCGAATGAACATTGTGGAGTCTGGAATCCACTCTTGACTTCTCGGGTTGACGAATCGGATCTCTTCGAATGATCTGCAAAACACTCAATACTAAATTAGTGCTCACCGGGGGTTGGATCTCCGGTGGGCACTTGGACGATCAAGTTAGCCTTCTAGAAAGAATGAAAGCAACTTGAGAGTAAGTTCTTAGCGCAAGTGTGCATGTACCTGTGGTAGGAGTGCCGCTGGGGTATTTATAGAGTAGGAATCCAACCGTCTCCCGGTGTGTTCGGCCCAGTATGTAGGACGTGATCCGAAGACTGCGGGGACGTTGCCACGTGTCCCACGCCCGAGCGGATCAGAAGGGTGTGCTTGCACGTCCCTTAGATAGCCGAGAACGTGTGTTCGGGTTCTGGAACTGAGTCACAGCGTTCATGGACGTCCTGAACGAGAAACTGCCAAAGGGGATCCCTTGGCCGAGTGATGAATGCCGAGCAATGAGAAGCCGAAGATCGTGCGGAAACTAATACCACCGTTTGGGAAGCCCGAGCTTAAAACTCGTTCGGTAGGGCCGAGTTCAAACTCCGGCCGACAAGTGGTCCGGCCCAATACTTGGGGATTCATAACAGGTTGGTTTGGGCTACGCCGAGCTCCAGAATACTATTCGGACGATCATGGGCCGGGGGCCCACTAATGACTATTCCGGCCTACTACAATAGCCCCTCAATCCCTTCACCTCAGAGTTGGTCGTGAAGGGGGTTGACCTTTCGTAGGTCGGAGCCTACTGTTCGGCCATCAATATCAAGGCGTGTCAGCCGTCAATTCCATGGACTGTGACACGCGTCGTGTCATCCGACGGTCAGAAGGCGAAACGTCTCGTCTTCCTGCGCATGACACTTCGACTTCCGAGCTTGACCCTTCGACTTCCGAGCCTGGCCCTTCATTGGCCTGAACCAGCTGTCCGGTGGCTCATACCGAGACGTGACAGCCGTCAGCCCCATAGATCGTGACACGCGTCACTTCATCCGACGGCTGGAGACGAAACGTCTCGTCTTCCCGCCTTTGCCGCTTCGCCGTCCGTACCGTCCTATAAATAGGGGGTTGCCAGGAGAGAGAGAACCTTTACCATTTCTCTCAAATTTTTCGTCAGAGCCTTCAGTGCATTCATCCTCTCTCAAGAACTTGATTCTGCATTGGTTTTGCCTCCTTCAAACTGCTCGAGAAGGTATGATCCGTTTAGCCCCTCTCGTTTCTTCAAATCGAACGTTGCATGCCAGTTTATTTCAAGTTTCTTCGCACTTTGAATAGTCTTAGAGTAGGTTTCGCATTTTTTCTGTACTTTTGAGTTTCTCTGATAGAGGCCGAGGTCCGTATTAGGGACCGTAGAACACGAGTGAGGCCGAGGGGTTAATACTCGGCCGAACCCCATTTAGACTTAGTTGAGTGATCTTGCCTTAGTAACTCTTTTGACACCCGTGCACTGTTTGATAGGATGTCCGAGATCGAAGTGGATTCAGCCCGAGCTTCGTCTGCCGACGCCGGAGAGCCCGGCCCAAGCAGCTCATCTGGACTGCCGTGCGGAGAAGAACAGCCACAAACAGTGAGGAACCACTAAACTCGGTTTTTTGACGATCCTGAGAGCCTCGCCGACTTCCGTCAAACCTATGGCATCCCAGAGAGCGTACATATTAGGTTAGTTCAGCCGGACGAGAGTCCGGTTTCCAATGAGTTCCAGATCATCCTCCCTTTGATGGCCATTATAGAGGGAGGTGTTAGGTTCCCCTTTCACCCCTTCCTTCGGCAAGTGCTGAACCTCCTTCATCTAACCCCCTCCCAAGTAACCATTAACTTTTACCGAATAGTGATGGGAGTGATAGAATTAAAGGAGAGGTATAGGCTAGCATTCGAAGTCGAAGACCTGTTCGGCTTGTACTTCGTCAGTGAGAATAGGGTCTCCAAGAGGAAATTCCTTGGGAGCCGAGCCGGACAGAGAAAGCTCATTAGAGGGCTACCGGACTCTGACAAGTACGCAAACGACTTCGTCTGCGTCAGTGGGGAGTTCGAGTACGCGCTCGGTGAATTCAGATACAACCCAATCCCTAGGGTGGCTGGGTACGCAGGTATTGGACGAGTGCGAGCAAGGATCGACCGAAAGGCCGAGCATCGCGAGCAAGGATCGACCGAGCACTCGCCATCCGGAGAAGACATCATCACTGTACGGATCTCCTCGGCTACGTGGACTCGTACAAGTCAAAGTTGAAGGCTCGGGGGGATTCCAGTAGTAGCAGCGAGTCCGAAGCCGGAGAAGGGGGGTCTTGCGAGCCGGAGATCTCCAGTCATTCGCGTACCAGTCCACCACTCGGCACTATTCGGGAACCGAGGGCAGAGAGCACGCCGGAGACTGTCGTTGCTATTTCTTCAGGTACTGCCACTTCCGACCACTCTTCGGGTTACAGCCCGTCTCCACGTGTCAGTGACGAAGAGCTGAGAGCTCTGTTTGCAGAGATAGACCGTGCGGAGGCGGAGCGATCAGACTCAGGCCCCATGCCACGCAAGGAGAAGGAGCCTGCTACTTTGAAGCTAGCAGTCGGCTCCTCCAAGGGACCGAGCAGGGAGGCTGCGGATCTGCGGAAGCAGAAGGGTACAAAGGGACCCGAGCAACAGAAGAATAAGCAGAAGAAGGGGGACCCTCGCCCAGCCGAGATGGGTACCCAACAAAGTCGGCTTCTGCGACCCTCGCCGCTGACCACTGTTCCCAACACTGCTGCTACTGGTGCCGAGGGTGTGACGGGTCCTCAGCCATTTTGTCCCCAGATGATGTTGGCCGACCGTCCACTAACCGTGGAGGACTCTGTGGACACCACTCGTCATGCGGCCTTTGCTCTGGCCGAGGGCACGCTGCTGCCTAAGGATGCTGACAGTCTGCCGAAGAACCTAGAGGCAGCATTCTCCGAGCTGGCGAAGCTCACTGTAAAGGTAAGTGCAGTCAATAGTTGTTATTTTACTCGTCGTCATAATTATTTCAATTTTCATGCTCTGATCATCGTTTTGTGCTTGTGACGCAGTCCTGTCAGCATCTGGTTGCTGTGAAGGCCGGGCTTCTGAGGAACGCCAACCAAACTCGGTCTCTCCGGGCTCTTCATCAGCAAGAGCAGACGGAGAAGATCCAAATAACGAGGCAGTTTAATGCTGCTCAAACTGCTATTGCCGAGGTCGAGGAAAACGCCAAGGCATTGGCGAAGGCTATGGAGGAGAAGGACGCCGAGATGTCCAAGAAGGTGGACGAGGCGGACTCCAAGGGCTTCGACGACGGCTATGTTGAGGCCGAGGGGAGGTACAAGAGAGAAATGGAGAGGATCAACGCCGAGCTCGGCGATCTTCTTCAGAATACCTTCAGAGACGGCTAGCTGTCGGCTCTAAAGGAGGCCCATGTGCCCGAGGGATCTTCGTTGTACCAGAAGATCCCTAGGTATAACGACGATGCTGGTCCAGCCGAGTCTGCGGCCCAGAGTTTAGCCGAGCCCCAATCCCCAGCTGAACAGTCGGCCCCTGTAGCCGCAAGAGCAACCGAAGACAGGGCTTCGAATCCTGAGATTAGGGTAGTCGATCCACCGGCTCCTGTGTGAGCTCGGGTTATGTAACACTTTCTTTTTGTCGTAACATTGTAACCTCCGTACTCTTCTCCTTCGGTTTGGAAATTGTTATGTTTGGTAATTTTTATGAAGTTTTTATGATCACCACATTTTGGTTATTATGCATTTTATGGTTTGTATGTGAAATGAGGATGCACTGAGAAGCCGGCTCATGCCAACTTATTAAACTTGTGTAGAAGCACCAACGCTAGGCATATTACCGAACACCATAGTTCGGATAGTGTCCACTTTTAGCGAACCATACTTAGGTTGGTTGCAGTTGTCCGGTCTGTAGATCGTATATCATACTTATGAAATTAAACTACGATAAGGCCGAAGGCCGCAC
Source organism: Arctostaphylos glauca (assembly GCA_019985065.2). Taxonomy (NCBI): domain Eukaryota; kingdom Viridiplantae; phylum Streptophyta; class Magnoliopsida; order Ericales; family Ericaceae; genus Arctostaphylos; species Arctostaphylos glauca. Next base: position 8,442,712 of record JAHSPW020000004.1, read on the forward strand.
TCGGAGATTTCCGAGGATTAGAAGGCGGAAGCCATGAAAAACGAATACAACCATACATTGCACTTGTGAAATAAGCTGTGATAAGGCCGAAGGCCACACTCGGAAGTTTCCGAGGACTAGAAGGCAAAAGCCATAAAAATGAAGGCAACCGTACATAGGCTGGTTGCAGTAGTCCGGCCCATAGACCATACATTACACTTATGACATTTGAACCATGATAAGGCCGAAGGCCGCACTCGGAGCTGTCCGAGGACTAGAAGGCAAAAGCCTTAAGGCAACCATACATAGGCTGGTTGAGATATCGAGCAGAATGAATTATAAAAACAATAGAAGGCCATCGGCCGTACACAGAGTCTTTATAACGAATTGTCGTACATCTTTTAAGCAAATAAGACTTAAACTGAATTGAAGGCCAAAGGCCGTACAAAAAATGATAACAATAATATAACTGGGAGGCCAAAGGCCGTGCTTAAAAGTAAGCTGAAAGTAAGCTAGTGATAATATTTCATTAAGTTGTGAGCATTCCAAGGACGGGGGATAGGAGTTCCATCCAAGTCTTCCAACTTATAGGAGCCGACCCCGACAATTTTGATCACTCGGTAGGGTCTTTCCCAATTTGGACCGAGCTTATTGGTCCGCTTAGCCCCGACTACCTTTCGGAGAACGAGATCATGCGGTTTAAATGACCTAGGACGGATCCTCGCATTATAGCCCTGGGATATTGTTTGCTGATAGGCGGCAATTCGAATCCGAGCGGCTTCTCTCTGTTCTTCGGCCTCATCCAACGTGGTTAACATTGCTTTCTTGTTCTTCTCCGGATCGAATTCCTCAGTCCGCATCGTTGGAAGGCCAGCCTCAAGTGGGATAATGGCCTCCATGCCAAAAGCCAACGAGAATGGTGTTCGTCCTGTAGATCGGCGTGGTGTGGTTCGGTAGGCCCAAAGGACACTGTAAAGTTCCTCAGCCCATCTGCCCTTGGCTGACAGCAACCGTTTCTTAATACCACCGAGAAGGATTTTATTTGAGGCTTCGGCTTGACCGTTGCATTGAGGATATGATGGTGTTGAATTGAAGAACCGTATCCTGTGCTCGGCACAAAAGTCGGTAAACATGTCCCCCACAAACTGTGTACCATTATCGGAAATGAAGGCGTAGGGAATGCCGAATCGCGAAATGATATTTCGCCATACAAACCTCTTGACATCCTTGTCCTCAATTCTGACCAAGGGTTCGGCCTCGATCCACTTAGTAAAGTAGTCGGTAGCCGTAATCAGAAATTTAAAGCCACCGGGTGCCACAGGAAATTTGCCAACTATGTCCAGCCCCCATTGTGCGAATGGCCATGGGCTGGACAAGGAGTTGAGTTGTTCGGCCGGCTGGTGTATGAGTGGAGAGAACCTCTGGCATTGGTCACAACTTTTGACCATGAGGTCGACCTCTTTTTTCATGTTAGGCCACCAGTATCCTTGGGTCAGAGCTCGGTGCACAAGCGATCGTCCTCCTGAATGGTATCCGCAGCTGCCAGAATGCAACTCCTGGAGTATAGCACCAGTTTGGTTCGGGTGCACACACAACAGATAAGGTGCCAAGTACGCCCTCCGGTACAGTTTGCCTTCGGGTCCTAGCCAGAACTGGGCGGCCTTGTGGATGATCTTGTGTGCTTCCCTACGGTCTTCTAGTAAGGTTTCATCCCGGAGGTACGATACAATGGGGTCCATCCAACTGGGAACATGTGAAATGCAGTTGACCTCTTCGCTCACGGTAGGTTTTTCAATGCTCGGCCGTGGGAGGACATCGACAGAGGCAGACCTCTGCCCCCCAGCGTCCATTGCTGATGCGAGTCCGGCTAAAGCGTCGGCATGGGCGTTGTGTTCACGGGCGATCTGATCCAATGAAAAATTACCGAACCGTTGGCTGATTTGTTGAACGGCAGTGAGATAGCGGGACATGCGGTCGTCACGGGTTTCTTATTCTCCGGACAATTGGTGAACGACCAACTGCGAGTCACTGTAAGCCTTGATATGCTCTGCACCGAGATCGCCTGCGAAACGGAGGCTGGCTAATACGGCTTCGTACTCGGCCTCGTTGTTCGAGGCAAGGAATTCTAGACGGATGGCCATTTCATGGAGAACTCCTTCTGGTGAGATCAGGACGACCCCGGCTCCTGAACCATGGGTGTTGGAAGAGCCGTCAACATACATTCTCCAGAAGTCGCCGTGTAGAAGTTGCCAGGGTGGCGATTCGGTAGATTTGCTGTTCGGCATACTTGCTTCGGTGCCAGGAGTGAATTCGGCAATGAAGTCAGCCAGCACCTGTCCTTTGATCGCCGTCCTCGGCTAGTATTGGATGTCAAAGTTGGCCAACTCCACGGCCCACTTTGAGATTCGGTTAGACAGATCAGCCTTGCAGAACAGGCTTTTTAAGGGCTGTGTCGTTAAGACCGTGATGGGGTGCGCCTGAAAATAGGGCGCGAGTTTTCGGGAGGCAGAAACTAGCGCAAGAGCGAGCTTCTCCAGAGGTAGGTATCTAGTCTCTGCGCTGACCAAAGTCTTACTGGTGTAGTAAATCGGAAGATGAGCTCGGTCCTCTTCCCGGACGAGAACAGAACTGACCGCATGTGGAGATACGGCCAGATAAATGAACAGAGGCTCCTTATCTTTGGGCGTTGAGAGTAAAGGAGCCGAAGATATGTAGACCTTCAAATCAAGGAGTGCTTGATCACACTCCGGAGTCCATTCAAAACTTCTCCGGCTGCACTTCTTGAGTAATGCGAAAAAGGGATGACACTTATCTGAAGACCGACTGATGAACCTATTAAGTGCGGCAGCCATCCCGGTTAACTTCTGAACGCCTTTAATGGTGGATGGCGCCGCTAGGTTGTTGATCGCACTGATTTGGTTTGGGTCGGCCTCGATGCCCCTCCTGGTGACTAGGTAACCTAGAAATTTCCCAGACCCAACTCCGAAGGCACACTTGTCGGCGTTGAGACGGAGCTTGTGCTCTTTCAGTATGTCGAACACCTCCTGCAGATGCTTGAGGTGCTCGGCTTCGAATTTGCTCTTGACCACCATATCGTCAATGTAGGCCTCCATCGTGTCACCGATCTGTTTGCCGAACATTTTCGTGACCATCCGTTGGTACGTGGCCCCCGCGTTCTTTAGACCGAAGGGCATGACCCTATAACAATATAGTCCGCGGGGACTGATGAAGGCGGTTTTCTCCATATAGGGGCCGTGCATAGCAATCTGATGGTATCCTCGGTAGTCGTCCATGAAGCTGAACCGAGCATGCCCAGATGTAGTGTCGACGAGGTGGTCGATCCTCGGCACAGGGAAGCAATCCTTGGGGCAAGCATCGTTCAAATTTGTGTAATCGACGCAGACGCGCCACTTACTATTTTTCTTCTTCACGACAACGGTGTTTGCCAACCAAGTGGGGTACTGCACTTCCTTGATAGCCCCAGCTTCCAACAGTCGGTCGACTTCCTCAATGACTGCATCGGTGTGGATCGTGGCCGACCGTCACGGTTTTTGAATAATGGGTCGGCGAGATCTGTCCACGTTGAGGGAGTGGCAAATAAATTCCGGATCGATGCCCGGCATCTCATACGGTGTCCAGGCGAACACCTCAATGTTCTTCTTGAGGAAGCAGGTCATGGCTTCCCGTTCGGCTGGTGATAAGGTTGATCCCAACAGAAATATTCTGTCGGTATTGAGGTCGTCGGCTGGTACAGTGATCAGGTCTTCAACTGCTTTTTCAGCAGCTGGTGTGCCAACGTCATCAAGGAGGGGAGCGTCAGGTGCTTCTACCCACTGGACCTGTTCGGGGCAGACCTTGCTTTTTATCACCGCTACATAGCATTTCTTGGCGGCCAATTGATCGCCCAACACTTCTTCGGGCCCCCATGTCCCATTGAAGCGAAGGACCTGATGATAAGTTGAGGCTACGGCCCCAAGCTTGTGTAGCCAGACGCGACCGACGATGGCGTTGTAAGGACTCGGCACATCGACCACCACGAACTCCACCTCCACTGTCCTCGAGCCCGTGCGAATGGGGAGTGTGATCTTGCCAACGGGCCAAACGGGAGCCGAATTGAACCCCACCAGTGGTACTTCGGTGGGTATGAGGTCTGTGTCCCGCAAGTGCAGCGCCTTAAACAGGGAATAGTACATGACCTTAGCCGAACTCCCTTGGTCGACCAGTATTCGGCGGACCAGCGAATTGTCGAGGGTGAGAGAGACGACTAACGCGTCATTGTGCGGCATCTGGAGGCGCTGCAGATCTTGATCAGAGAACGAGAGGTTGCCCCCAGACTGGCTGTCAAGATGTAGGCGTTTACTTCCCGCACTAACGGACATGATCTGTTTCCCGCACGCCGCACGTCGGATCTCGGCCCGAAGGCTCTCCTCGGCGGCCGCATCCACCATTCCATGGATGACGTCGATCACCCGAACTTCCCCGCTGTTCTCCTTCTCGGGTTCTGACTGGGGCCCGGCCTGAGTTTTTTCCTCGTTAATGAACTCCTTGAGGTGTCCCTGTGATACCAACCGCTTGAGGAAATCCTTCCATGCTCGGCAGCATGTAGTCAAGTGACCCTTCTCCCTGTGGTAAGAACAGCGGTATGGAGAGTCTAGCGTTTTTCGCTGTTCTCCCAACGGCCGCCTCGGCCATTCAAAGTACGGCTCATGCTGTATCTTCTTGAGGATCTCGTACGTTGGGACTTTGAAGACTATCTTCACCGCAGTAAACTCGAACGCCCGAGGTCCCTTATTTTTCCCACAGGATACCACGTTCACACTCCGGCGCGAGCCGTGTGGTGTATTTTTGTTCCCATCCCCCTGACGGGGATGGTTTTGTTCGGCCTGACGCCGCTCGCTGCGTGCCTCTTCCAATCGGCAGTGGTTGTCGATCTGGGCCATGAGGTCATCCATGTCGGTAGGATTGGATAACATGAGGTCCTTGAATAACCTGCTTCGGTGATCCAGCCCGAGTTTGAATGAAGTCACAGCAATAGTAGGGTCGCAACCCTGAATCTCGTTGAAGAGTTCCCAGTACCTAGCAGCATACTGTCTGAGAGACTCATTCGCCGACTTCCGCAGCGCAAGGAGGGAGTCAACGCCTTTCTTCTGCCTGCTACTGGTGACGAACCGAGCCAGGAAAGCAAGGGATAGGTCCTTGAAAGATGGGATGGACCCCTTCGGTAGTTTGTCGAACCAGAGGAGCCCTAACTCCCCCAGGCTGGATGGGAACAGCTTGCACATCAAGGCGTCGTCAGTGCTATAGAGAGACATCATCTGCCGAAAGTGCACCAGGTGCAGGTAGGCATCTGTCTTGGGATCATACTTGCTGAACTTTGGGGGATTGAAGCCACGCGGTGGCGTACTCCATCTATCTCCCTGGTAAAGGGAGAAGAGATGAGCTGGTCGTGGATGATGTCGCACTGTGATCGTGCTGGCCGAGCCTCCTGTTCGGCCTTTCCCCCCCTTCTGGCCACGAGTTGTGGTCTGAGATCCTGCCCTCCATGATACCGAGGGGAACGCCCACGATAAGTATGACGCCTTGATGGGGACTGATCCCTTCGTCCGCCATACCTCCTATCAATTTGAGTCTCATGCGTTGGGGTGTCGTCCGAAGGTGTTGTCGGAGGAGAGTACGACTGAGTGCTACTCACTGGTTGAGCCCCCAGCCTTTTGTGAACTGAGACCCGCCGCGCTCCTCGTTCGGCATCCGAACAGTTTTCAGACGGTGTGGTCCGGGTTCGTCCCCGGCTCCATGTTTCATTGATCGCGTCGACCTCGGTCTCGACTCCCAGTCGTTTGAGGGCCGGACGCTTATGCCTTTCCCTTCGCTCCGGAGAGCGTGTCCTGCGGCGCCTTCGTCGTCTCCCCATTCTGGTCAGGTTTGATGGCAACCTTGAATTGCGCAATCTCCTCCCTAACTAGTTGAAGCAGCTAATCTCTTTCTGCCAGTCGAGCTTCCAGGCGTTCGACGTAAGCTCTGTCCCTCAGATCGGCAGGAGGAGGGGGTGGAATAGCTGGTAGAGTTGATGGGTCAGTCCCAGTGACTACCATTGTTGATTCTGGTGAAGCTTTACGGTGAGGATTTGAGGATGAGAAGTCAGAAGGATCTCCCACTGTGGTCGCCAAATTGTGGAGTCTGGAATCCACTCTTGACTTCTCGGGTTGACGAATCGGATCTCTTCGAATAATCTGCAAAACACTCAATACTAAATTAGTGCTCACCGGGGGTTGGATCTCCGGTGGGCACTTCGACGATCAAGTTAGCCTTCTAGAAAGAATGAAAGCAACTTGAGAGTAAGTTTTTAGCGCGAGTGTGCATGTACCTGTGGTAGGAGTGCCGCTGGGGTATTTATAGAGTAGGAATCCAACCGTCTCCCGGTGTGTTCGGCCCAGTATGTAGGACATGATCCGAAGACTGCGGGGACGTTGCCACGTGTCCCACGCCCGAGCGGATCGGAAGGGTGTGCTTGCACGTCCCTTAGATAGCGGAGAACGTGTGTTCGGGTTCTGGAACTGAGTCACAGCGTTCATGGACGTCCTGAACGAGAAACTGCCAAAGGGGATCCCTTGGCCGAGTGATGAATGCCGAGCAATGAGAAGCCGAAGATCGGTGCGGAACCTAATACCACCCTTCGGGAAGCCCGAGCTTAAAACTCGTTCGGTAGGGCCGAGTTCAAACTCCGGCCGACAAGTCGTCCGGCCCAATACTTGGGGATTCATAACAGGTTGGTTTGGGCTACGCCGAGCTCCAGAATACTATTCGGACGATCATGGGCCGGGGGCCCACTAATGACTATTCCGGCCTACTACAAACATAGCCATCAAAATATACATTCATACTCTCGCTTCTTTGTGTAGAAGACATTCCTGCCCAAAATACATCTTTTACATAAGCAGGCACCCACCGTTTCCTCTCCGAATACAATCCCTCTAACCACGTGTTATTTTGAAGCTCGTACTTGTTGATGAATGCACCCCAAGTATCCTCAAATTGTTCTATTGTAAGTAAATCATAAACTGCCTTACGCATACACCAACTGATTTTTTCATAGGCGTTGTATCCACTCAACTTTTCTGGCACCTTTTTCATAAGATGCCATATGCACCACCGATGTCTAGTTGTCGGGAATACATTTTGTATACCATTTTTCATGGCCATACATTGATCGGTAATTATTGCCTTTGGAGCACAACCCCACATGCATGTTACCCAAGTCTGAAATAACCATGAAAACGACTATGTGTCTTCATGAGAGATGAGTCCGCATCCCAACAAAATTGACTAACCATGATGATTCACGCCTACAAATGGAGTAAAAGGCATATCATACTTGTTTAGCAGATACGTTGTGTCAAATGTCACAACATCACCGAACTCCTTGAAAGCTGCCCTACTCCTTGCATTTGCCCAGAATACATTCCTCAAACGACCCTTTTCATTCAGATCCATTGCAAAAAAAAAAATTCAGAATTATCAGTTTTCATCCTCATGAAATACTGATGCATAGCTTCAGCATCTCCTGCCACCAATCGTAAACGTCGAAGTTTGTCCACATAATTTCGGCAATCCTTCTCAAGATATGGAAGCTTATCAGGTCCCCCTGCCTCTATCTGAAGTGAGTCATAAGACTTGTGCATTCTAATCCCAGCTTTATCATTCAATTCAAGCTTTCTTTTCACATGTTCATCCAGCACCCTATTACTCTTGAAATACCTTGTCTTTCCTGGGCTCTGTTCATGATTGTGCTCCAAAACAACCCGGGTTAACCTCCACTTTCTATCTGAGTGCATACGAACAACAACATGAGCTGGACAATTAATTTTTGATTGTGGTCGTCCTTTAACCGAGTTGCTTGATTTTACCCTTGCCTTTCCAGCTCGACTACATGAAAGAGTTACAGTCTTCAAATTTCCATCTCTTCCCTTCCTCGATGTTTTTGTTGCTATAGCAAATCCACTTTCTTTAGCATATCTTGAGTAATACAAATAAGCTTTCTCCGACGTGTCAAATGTCCTTACCTCCTTCGGTCCTTCAACTCTATCTTCAGAATTTTCTGTTGCATTATTTCCATCCTGCAAGGTAGTATCTATCTCATCACACTCATTATTTGAATGACCACTGCACACCCCTTCCCCTTCTTCGTCTCGACAGTCTCCATGCCTTACCTCTTCTTCTTCTCCACACTCTATATTCTGAGGCATTCTCGACGGAACAAACTCCGGTGACATCATCTCCTGGTTTAGAAACAATTTAACACCACAATAGTTTAGAAACAAAGAAAATCCTATTGTTTTGTCATGGAAAGGTGCTGCTCCGGATAGTGAAAATGGAGGTGCAGATAATCAACAAAGCACTATTGTTTTTCCAAAGGGGAATCCAATACCTAGTTTCAAGGCTTTAGTTGAAGTTCACATATGGAGATTGATAATTTTGCACAAGAAAATTTTAAAGCCCAGAGCCAAATAAAAGATAAAGGCGCACGTAGTGGGATACAAAAAGCATACGTGTCAACTTCTGGAATCAGCATATACCGATGAAACTCAAACCAAAATCAAACCCAACTCAGATAGCTGGATTTAGCAGGCAATATACAATCAAAGGAAATCAACTACGTTAGCGTCAGTAAAAAAATTGATCAACGCAACGTAGTGATAGATATTTTAAAACTACGAATCATATACAGAAAGCCCCCCTCGAATCAAACGATTTAGCAGGCATGAAACTAAAAATCAACTAAGTTAGCATCAGTAAAAATTAGGCAACGCAATGCATTGTGTGATGTGTGTGAGAGAGAGTGAGAGAGAGATTACCTGGAGAGAGAAAGGAGTATGGCGCTGAAGCGTTTGAGACGATGATGGGTATGAGAAGATGAAGAGAAAGAGAAGCGAATCGAGGGCGAAGTAAGTCCACGCACCACTGCGAAGTGAGAGTGATGATGTGGGGGTGGGGGTGGGGGTCGTCTGGTTCGTGCGGGACGTGGTGGGGAAGACGAAGTCTAGGTTTGCTGTTTTTTTTTTTTTATTTGGTCCACACCCAAAACGACGTCGTTTTGGGTGTTGTGTAAAAAGGGTGTGTTAAAAGGGTGTGTGTGTAGCATTTTTGATTTTATCCCCTCACAAATTCTCTCTCTCCCTCTCTCATCTCTGGTAAAAGAATATTTTTACAACTTTTTTAAAACTTTTTCTGTTTATTATAAACTTTTATCAAAGTTATTTTTATTTCTTTCAATTGTTCTCGTTTAGATGGAAAAAAAGAAAAAAAAAACATTAGGTAAACACTTATATACAAAATAATAACATTTACATATTAATTCGAAACAAAAAATTGGTAAACAAATTAGTCAATCAATGCGGGATTCAAATTTTGTTGTGAGTTTATATAACTTATATAAAGATCCGGTATTTTTAATTTCTAGAAAGATAAATGTTCAAAATGTTATAAAAATTTTGCACAGACTTGAACAAATTAGTATGTGTACACTTCATACGCTATACATATTACGACATACGTAGGATACATACATATACCCTTGTAATTTATATATACATATTATATATGTAAATACATATATATGTGTTATGTACGTTTATGCTCTCTGTTTGTCCTATCTCCCTCCTTCCCAAACTTATCTTCTTCCTGTACAATCATCATCCCATCATCTGCAAATCGTCCCCCACTCTTTGCCATTAGTCATGCTTCCTAAGCTAGACCTCCCATCCATGGCAGAAAAATCTTGCTCCCCACACAACCCTCCCTTCACCATTGATCTTCCATGAAAACCTCTCGACCGTGGATGCGCGCCCACCCCGCCCCCCTGCGGCCGCGCGTGCGCCTTGCCTTCAGTTTCCTCACACCATCACCAACAATCTGCAGCAGAAAGAAGAGGAGAAGAAGGAGAAAGTCAAGCCGAAACTTTATTAAACCCGAATTCGCAATCGAAACCCTCGATTCTCTTTCGAAACTTTGAATTCGAAGTAAGACTCTTTTACTCCTTTCCCATTGTACGTTTTACAACACTCCTAAACCTCCACGGAGCATCCATAGGTAAAAAATCAAAAGAAACCAAGTCTGTAGCATTTTCGGCTCCACAAACGGTTGATCGATTGGTTGACCGATTTTACTACTAGCTTGACCACCGGTTGGATCAAAAGTTGGTCGTGCATTGATTTCTTGCATATTTACGTTAGATCCTTTGTTTAAATAACCTCACATTGAACCACTTCCTTTACAAAGTCACACATTAAAACTCGAAATATGATTAATTATTGTTTTACCCTTACATAAGTGTAAATTACAAAATTTACCCATGTTAGGTTAATAGCGCGATTAACCCTAAATTACTCAATTGCCCTTATATTATGTTAATCACCTATTGGAACCTTCCTTATTTTAATTACACATTTGACCCCAAAATTATATTAATTAGAATTTTACCTCTAAGTATTATCAATTACACATTTACAACTCATGATGAGGTTAACTACACTTCTTACCTTAAACCATTCTAAATTATATAACCATCTCCACCGAGTTAAGTAACGTATTTATCTTCTTCTTTAATAATTGCACTTAGAACCCAAAATTTAACCATTCATACATCGACCCCTGATTTTTATGAACATCATCTTTTCATGCTATGATTTTATTAGTACCATGATATTATGCTTTTAATTTATGTAAATTATTACTATCAATTGTGTAATCATATATAGAAGCATGATTAGTATGATAGATTATTGTTTTGACATTTATACAATCAATTAGGAATTTTGAAATAATGGTTACACTGTCGGCTTCCCAATCATGATTACGATGGATTTAACATGCTAGCTCGATAGATTATTAACATGAAAATTATCATGTGGTTGCATTGTTGGCGCCCTAATCGTGATTACGATGGGTTCTAGCATGTTTGGTGAAATAATGATGAATTTTACGTTTACACTATCGGTGCCCCAATCATAGTTACAATAGGTCTTGATATGCTTGATAAATTATTGACGTGGTAATTATCACGTGCTTATGTTGTCGACGCCCCAACTATTGTTATGATTAGTTCTAACACGCTAAATGAATAATGATGAATATTTTTGATAACGCTATTGGTGCCCCAATTGTTGTGAGAATGGGCTCTGATATGGTTAATGGTTTATGATGTGAAAATTATCACGATAAGAATAATTAATTTGAAAGTCAGGGACTTGTCTACAGTATGTGAAGACGTGATAGTTGAGTAACATTTGGGACTATGAATTTGAGGGATAACATCTAAAGATCTCAGTATTTGACTTATACTTACTAATGTGTACATTATTTGTACTTTTGCACTTAACACCATCCGTATAAATTGCCTATATCATGTTTTATGTTATTCTCGTCATATTGTCATGCATGTACTTTCGAACATATGTGTAAGATAGCCTATTAAGCCTCATCAATCATGGTGTAGTTTTTTTACTCTTGACTTTTCATGCCAAGTATTGGAGACGACGTCGAGTTGGCGGAGTATCCAGCCAACAACGAGACAATCAAGAGAGACTTCAACGAGCCATGGTTCACATAGATAGGGCTCTGTACCTATTTTGAAAGTCTTTTTGAATTAAAAATAACTTGTGTACAAGACCGTATTTTTCGTATTTAGCATCATGTAGTAACCAAACGTGTACTTTGGTTCACTTTAAAATAGAATACAATGAATTGGATTTTGGTTATTTCTTTTTATTAATATGTCTAAAAGTCGAAATTTTACAACTTATAAGATTGATCAAATATATGAGATGTCACTTTATATTAAAATCAAGTTTACCTTACCAAGTATAGATTAAGTTTCACCAAAAGATTAGGCATCACTTTAGGAAATCAAAGTCACGAATCATTTGAAATTTAGAAGGTCGAATTGCATAAACTGAAAAAGTTGGATTCAAACAAAGGTACTGCTAGTCCGCAATATATTAAAGTAATCTCAAAACCGACTGATACCTCGGCTATAAAAAAAAGAAAAACAAAAGTACTGCTTTACCAAAAAAAAAACAAGAAAATGGATTTTAAATTCTCAAAATTGCAACTTATTTCCCCAGAAAATCTTGATCCAATTATTGAAAATTAAATTAAGAAAATAGGATTCGAATAGCGTAACTTTTTTTTCCAAATTATTTGAAAGCAAAGATAAAATAAGATGATAAATGATAAATAATATTGCACCAAACAAACCTACATAGGCAAAATGGTAAATGTATCACATCTGTTAACTCTCGTTACTTGACAGTCTTGATAGACACACAACTTCAAAAATTACAGGGGCGATATTTATAATTATAAAAAATCTCAGGGAAAATAAGTTTAATTTTGTTCAAACTTTATTACAGATTGTCATCATAAATTATTTCATCAATACATAATCATTTACTACTAAATCTGCAAACAATAATAACAATCCAAATAGATCGTTAGCATTTGAAGACAAGTTTTACTCGATTAGTCAGCAAATATATTTTATCATACTTAAATTAGAGTTTAGAACCATTTAAATAGTTTAAGGTCTAAATAGTAAAAAGTAAATAATTCACGTACAAGACACGTGGTATCAACATAACAGTCCTTCACAAATCTCATCTCCATCTCCGTGTCTATATGATATGATATATAACTCGGCACAGAACACGAGAACTTCGAGCCAGAGATTTGTAAATTTTTTTGTTTTCCTCCTCTTTCTTCCAGTATTTCGCTTTTTCTGGAGAGCCAAACAGAGATGAAGAACCGTCATTTCCTCCATGAGAAGCCATGTTTCTTCGTCGCCCTGCCGGTGGGTCTAATCGGCGGCGTTTTACTTATCTTCACCTTCATCCAGACCCCTGATAACCCGCTTTCCTGTACTCACGCTGCCTTCAGATCCCAACTCCAAACAACGCCGATCCAACTCAGAGCCGTGCTTCACTACGCCACGTCCAACGTGGTCCCACAGCAATCACTCCAGGAGATCACTATCTCCTTCGACGTCCTCCAATCACGCTCCCCCTGTAACTTCCTCATCTTCGGTCTCGGTCATGATTCCCTTATGTGGGCGTCGTTCAATCCACGTGGTACCACCTTATTCCTCGAGGAAGATCCCAAGTGGGTCCAGACTATTCTAAAAAACGCCCCTGATCTTAAAGCTCACACCGTCAAATACCGGACGAAACTATCGGAATCGGAAAATCTGCTCTCATCGTACAAATCGGAGTCGGAGTGCTTTCCACCAAAGAACTCCTACTTGCGTGGCAATGAGAAGTGCAAATTAGCGTTGAATGGGTTACCAAATGAGGTGTACGATACGCAGTGGGACCTGATCATGATTGACGCGCCGAGGGGTTGGTTCCCGGAGGCGCCGGGGAGGATGGCGGCGATATACTCGGCGGCGGTGATGGCGAGGAACAGGAAGGGATCGGGTGTGACGCACGTGTTCTTGCACGACGTTGATCGGAAGGTGGAGAAGGCTTATGCGGAGGAGTTTTTGTGTAGGAAGAATAAGGTGAAGGGTGTTGGGAGGCTATGGCATTTTGCGATACCGCCGGCTGCTACCGTGAACGAGGGGGATGGCAGTTCCGGATTTTGCTAACATGAGCGGCGTGATCCAAGGTGCAACAAGTACAATTATTTTTGTTGTCTCGTATAATTTCCGATATGCCCAAATACATTATTGATGTACGAATGTTGGTTAACCATCCCAATTTTTGTTTGCAATTTTTCTTTATTTTTTCTGCATATTAATATTTTAGCCAATGGTGATGGTAGGATTTGTCTCCGGGCACGACTTACAACACACGGGATATTTTTATTATTTTTGCTTGTTTTATTACTCATAATATTCTAATCGTACAATGGCCTGCCTGGTGGGTGGTCTTTATGAGGGGTGTTTAAGAGATTCAGGAGGTCTGTTGTGTACTACCTTCGGACAACGGTCTTCGTTGTGCGCTAATATTACATAATTTAGTATTAAGTAGTGTATTATTTTATTTTATGTTGTAGGAAATGTATTTAGTTAAAATTTTAAGACTTTACCTACTCAAAATTATGTCATTTTGGGTAAAAAAAACTACATGAAAATATTAAAACAAACTTAACAAATGAAACAGAGTTAAAATATATTTGAACTGTAGTAATTATTGAATTATTATTTTAATTAATTTTTTGTTATTATTTGATTTTTTTAATTTTTAATTTTGCTTCAAGTTTTTTATTATTATTGGTTTGTCTCGATAAAAAAATTCAGGAAAATAAAAATAAATAAATAAAAAGTAACTTCTGTTTGGACTTAGTTTTTGTCTTTAATAAAAAAAGTTTAACATTTGGACATAATTTCATAAGTTTTAGATTTTTTCGTCGAAACGAATCAATGAACTAAGAAACAAAATGGTGGAACACATGAAAAAAAGAGATGTTTTAGTTTGTTAAGGCTTTATTTGGTCTAACTTACGGTGTTATCTTTTGTTTTTATTTAAGTTTTTTTTATTTGTTATTTTTGTAGCGTTTTTTTTTTTTTTGCTAAGTTTGTTAAGCCACTATTTGGCCTATTATGTAGATTAATTATTTTTGTTTTTGTTCAATTTTGTTTGTATTTGTTATTTTTGCAAGCAAGAGCCCTAAGCCCTAAGAGACCTAAGAGAGTAGACGCTTTTCTTTTGCCCAAGGGCATTGATGAAAAGAAGCGAAGGGGATACTCAAGTAAATGGTAAATCAAGATAAGATTGTCCGCAATGGAAAGAGGAATAGTTAACCGAGATGATTGGAAAGGTAGTGAACTCCTAGTAAAGAGCTTCAGATCGGATTCTACACTCCAAGGAAAAAAAAAAAAAAAGACTTCTGTCGCTCCATCCCCGCGAAATTTAGGCATGATTGATTGAGAATAAATGATTCCCTCCAGACAGAAAGAGACTTATTCCTGCAGGAGTACAGGAAATGAAAAGTCGTACTACAACAACTGTAAACATTCACTCCACGCTTTGACTTTGATCGACTTGCCAAAGATACTCAATTTTCTTATGGAAGAAAAGGAACAAGAAGCACAAGAAAGTGCAATGAAGGCATTATTATTTTTGTAAGTTATTAGTTCGTCTTAACAAAAAAAATCTAAAAATTATAAAATTATGTACAAAAAGTAAAAAAAATTACTAAAAATAAAAAATAAACCTAAACAAATATTTTTTTGAATTTTTTTTTTTTGTCATTTTTAATTTTGTTTAGTTTTTCAAAATATTTTTGTACTTTTATGAAATCTATTATCGATACAAACCAATAACCGTTAAAAAATTAACACAAAATAAATAAATAATTAAACAATAATTCAATAATTACTACCGTCCAAATAGACCCTAACTCTGTTTTTTTTTGTTAAGTTTGTTGTAATATTTTCATGTGTTTTTTCACTAAAAATGACGTAATTTTGAGCGGGTGAAATCTTAAAATTTTAGTAAAAAATATCCCAGAGCATAAAAACAAAACGACGTCGTTAATACTAAATACATAGTATTGGCACACAACGTGAGTTGTTGTGCGGAGGTGCACAGCAGGCCCTTGGATCCGTGTTGAAGAGCATCCACATTAATTTCTCTAACTTTTGGACCAAATTAAGTAGGAATTTTCACTTTTCTATTTTAAAGAGCCACATTTTCTAATGTCTGCTGCATCAGACTCTCTAAATAGGATAAATAGTGATCATTTTCAAGTTTGCATTCACTCAATAGGAAAGTTACAGTAACTCCTCAAATATAAGGAGTCATTGTAACATTCACAAAATAAAGAAGACATTAAAAGAGACTAATGTGGAATATATCTAAAGTAATTGCTCTTCAAAATAGAAAAGGAAGAGCCCAAGAAAGACTAGTGTGAATGCTCTAAGACTAGTCTTATTTCATACTCCTCATTTTTTTAAATATGGTTTGATTGGCAAAATGAAAGAGTGTTAAATAAGAGTTCGGACTATTTAAGACTCCCACAACATTCATACATACCACTTCGTCGTATTGTTAGTCAACATTAGTTGACTAAAAGACAGTAATGCGCTCAAAAGTGATTCTCTCTCTCTCTCTCTCTCTCTCTCTCTCTCTCTCATTGTTGTTTATTCCTTTCACCCATCACTTTGCCAATTTGTTTCATCTCCCCTACAAATTTGGAATTCTAGTAGTGATTTGCTCCTGACTCCTTCATCTGGTTTGAGCGTCCATTGAAAATTAGGGTTTTGGGTAGTTTTGGTCTCAGTGTTCTTGGTGAGCCTTGTTTCGATAGAGAAGCACTGCTACGGTGTGGGATTGAGAGCGATGTATGACTTTTGAGTTTGTTTCTAGGTTCTTTGTAGTACTGTTCTTTGTTTCGAACTAATGTATGGCTAGCCTAAGTTCTTCGTTTAGTGGTCTTGTTTTGATTTTGAGTTCTGTTTTGATTTCGTGGCAATAAGTTTTTAGACACGTGTTTCCAGTTTTTAGTTTCTATATTTGATTTGCAAAACCCTATAGATTTTCTTAATTTTGTGTTCGATTTTTTTGAACTGATGTATGTGTTGGCCTAAGTTTTTTGTTTCATGGTATTGTTCTGATATTAGCTTTTGTTTTAATTTTGTTGGCTGGCCCAAATTCTTCGTTTCGTGGCACTGTTTTGATTGTGGGTTGTACTCTGATTTTGTGGTACCAAGTTCTTAGGAATGTGTTTCGATTGTGGTAATGCAAAGCCATACGAATTTTTTTGATTGTTTGTTTGATTCATTTTAAGTAATGTATAGCTCGTGTTTATACTTACATCGATATTTTCGATTAATTTGCAATCCCCTATCGATTATGTGTCGTAGTACCGTTCTTGCGTGTATTTAGGTTTTGTGTGCGTCTCTGGTTCTGTTGACTGTCGGTGACTTTGATTTTTGGGTTTTTCTATTTGATTTTTTATTTTCACATTCTTCGTGGTACTTCAACTGACTCTAGTTCATGTTGTGTCCCAATCAAGCTGGTTGTTTGTGTGTGTGTGTGTGTGTGTGTGTTGGGGGGGGGGGGGGGGGGGGGGAGGGGGGGTGATCACTTAGACAAGAAACAAAGAGCCTAGTAATGAAACAATGCTTTGAAACATATATTCGAAGCTCAAATTGTGCATTGGCGTGCTACAATTAGGCTATGATGAATTTTAGAAATTCACCTATTCTAAGCCTTGAGGCCTATGACGAATTTCTCAATCTACTTCAGTGATGTTGTTTGTTGGGTAAGCACGTGTGCTTAGCAGAACATGAATTTATACAGTCTAATATGTCATCTACCATCAAAGATTGTAATAAGAGTTGCATACATGTAATAGCACTTACATAAACATTATACATGGAAATTAACATTGCTTTTGGTTGGTAGCAAACAATAATTGATGACAGATACGTGATTCTATGTCGTGTTCATTGGGCAGAGGCTCGGGATCTATGTTTCTTGGGATGAATGCAACACCCAAGTCTCTGGACATAGCAGTTGCCGTCACAAGAAACTCTAGACTTAGGAGATGTCTACGTCCTATTCATGGCACACGAGTCGAGCAACTAACCTAAACCCACACCCATCTACCAAACGACACCACCTGTGTATGTAACTATCGTATTGTCAAATCACCGACGATTGTCAGTGTAGCTTCGCGTGAGTCAGCACCCATTGTCATTTTCATATTCGGATTTCTTTTAGGGTTGATAGTCCATGGATAGCACGCTAGATATTAAATTGTATTGTATGTTAGGGGAAAACGTTCACATGGCAAGATAATAAATATTGAGGTTAGACATGTACTCATTAATATCAAGAATTGCAAGGTATCATACTTGCAAATTTTTTCAGTCGGGTAGTTGAAAGTTTTGTCGATTTTGACAAATCTGTTTTATTTTGAGATCCCAAGATTTGAGATATCAAAATTAAAAAAATTGGTCAAAACTGATATTAATGACTATAATATTCTCAAAAAAAAATTGGTCAAGTTAACATGTGTACTATATACACATGTTAACTTGTTACGATTATGAGAATATTTTTTACATGGGTTGTTGACTTTTTTCAATCCATACTTTGTAATTCGTTATGCTTAATCTTGGCTCTCAAAATGTCGTTAAAAGCACAAAATGAACATTATGGTGTTCTTATGGTAACAGATAGCATTCATTGTTAAGGAAAAATACCCAAAGAGCACAAACTAAAAGATTAAAAAAATATTTCTTCATCTAAAATGGTGTGATTTTAAAAATATTAATTATGACTTAACAAAGTGTTCATTAGTCACGTCCAATCGTATTGGCAAGGTTGGGGTACGCATGTTATACATAATTGCAGCCATCTTCTATCAATACTGAAGTTGGGATTCATGAAAAGTATTCTTGCTATTCTCCCAATTCTCTAATATTGGAACAGATAGAGCCCTTTGGCAAGGTTGGCCGGCTTGCTTTCTTGGTGACTAACCCAGAGACTTTTTACCTTGACTCTTTTGATATGCCTTCGATGATCACTGCTTTAATAAATACCTTCTCTTCGGCCAATTAGGAAGCGCAAACTCTTCCCTCTAGGAATGGAGATTCAAAAGGATAGGAAAAGTGTACTTTAGCACTTTCACAATGGGTTTTGCTTGCTTGCTATTACGTAAAAATAAAATATATAATAATACAGTAAAAATGTATTTTAAATTCAACTAACAAGTAAAAACATTTCATTTACGTACAATTTTTCCAAAAACTAGTCATGTTTCATAAAATTAC
The DNA here is from genome assembly GCA_019985065.2 of Arctostaphylos glauca. Taxonomy (NCBI): domain Eukaryota; kingdom Viridiplantae; phylum Streptophyta; class Magnoliopsida; order Ericales; family Ericaceae; genus Arctostaphylos; species Arctostaphylos glauca. Next base: position 8,461,466 of record JAHSPW020000004.1, read on the forward strand.
CCACTAAAAGGGTACAAGGTCAAATAATCAAATTTTGGATTAACGCTACTTTTAATCTACCTTTATACACTAATAACCAAATCATGTCTAAAATAGTCTATCATATCTTATTATAAAACTCAACCAAACGTTTTCTTATTTAATACCCTTATTTAATCCCCTCTTATTATTTATTTAACACATTCAAAATTAAGACACTACTCAAACGGGCCCCTATGGTTTTAGGGGTAGATACATAATCAATAGTGGCCCCTACATTTCGTATCCAAAGGACATTATTGAGTTATTCCAAACAAAAATGTTGCATTGTGGCTTACTCGCTTATTACAGAAAGAAGAATTCAAACTTAATTGCAAAATTTAGTTAAAATAAAGTTAGAGTAAAGAAATTGTAAGTGGGGTAAAATTTTGTATATTGGAAATCTAATCACATTAACAATGGCAACAATGAACGCTCTCTTCCTCGCACTTGATTTCTTGTGATTTGCATGACAAAATAGCATCAAAGAATTTTCCACCTCTTTGGCGGAAAGACACTCTGGTAATTAAGTTAGAACTTGAATCACAAGAAAATCTCAAATCTGTGTATGTAATAGCTATTCACTATGTACCTTTCCCCATGAATGTGCATCTTAATTTATCGACTTTTCGATTAAAGAATTTTTGTTCTATTTGGCTTCTAATTTCTCTTTAGAAATAGACTTGAAATGCCTTCTAATTACTAACAAGATAAATCTGATCTGGTCTCTCCAGAAATTTATCTTCTATTGTTAAAACTTCATTCAACCTCAATTTCGCATTCTGAGTTGAATTGGTTTTAGAATTCTCGTTCTTATCTGATTAGAACAATTCCTGAGATAACCGGTATTCTATTCTATCTCTAACACGATTTCGTTAATTACCTTTCTCAGATCGACTAACTTGTTAATCGCCTTTTCATTTTGGCTAAATCTATAATTATCTCGAGAAAATGCATGTGAGGAAGACAATCATCATGTTGAGCTCAATTTTCGCTGAGTTAATTTAATAAGAAATGATTCAATAAACTTTATTTAAGTTTTACCCACTATATTGCACCCGAACTTCCCCCCAAGCGCCTCCAAGGGTAAGAAATAGAGTAATAAAATGAACATAAATAAATTCAAAACTATCAAACCATAATTTTAAATACATCCGTCACAAATTATAATATTTAAATAATAAATCTTACGGGCCCACAAACACCTAACTAATAGCAGTTTAACTGAAACAATTCATAACTAATGTAAAACCTAACTGCTGGACTTCATAAAAATCCCAACAAAGCTCTAACCCCTTGGCTTAACATCATTCCCTGTACTAAGTGTATTTAAAAAATATTAGCCAAAGCTCATTTACAAAAACACGTAACAATCATGATAATGAAGGTTAAAACATATATTATGTCAATATCATATCAGAGTGAGCGGAAAATAAACTTAAATAGATGTTAACATGCTCAATGCAATACATGCATGGCACGAGACTCCGTCACAGTCGGTGACCAATGCCCCTACGCTAAAACCTAATCAGTGTTCTAGACCCCAATAGTACTTACGGTCTTTCACTAAGGGTGTACCCAAGAATTTGTACACCCGGCATCAAGTTCACAGACCGCTCTTATTGTGGGGACATCCCCTAATCTAATAACATTTTAATGGTCTTTCATTGTCGAAATCACAAAAATATCATATCGGGATAACATCGTCAATGCATGACCATATGAACCTTTAATTTACTATAGAAGACCCAAACAACATGCCTAACCAGACAAAAAAAATAAAGACACGGCCTGAGTTTAAAAAAAATAAATTTTTGATCTCGCTATGGTCACTTGAGTAGACTGGAGGTTGTGCTAAAATTTTACATAGCTCGCTTAGCTTACCAAAAACTTTAGGTTCTGTTATGTCGCGAACAACCCTAAATTCCTTCGCACAGACCATCCAGAACACACTATAAACAAACAAAATCATTCATAACTCAATTTGACACATAATCATGCATATATTTATGACCAAAACATGCTTTAAATAAAATTATAATAGAAAAAAAACATGAAATCTTACCTTCAATATGAAGAACAGAAGAAAACTTTAGCCTCGCAAAACTCCCTAATTCCTTTGCGTATCCAACTGATCATTGGCTTCACTTGAAGTCTCGTTGTTGACGCATTCTACGTGAATCTCGGGTTAGATCAACCATTTGCCTCTTCTACCGATCAAAACTAAAAATGAACAATAAATATGAAAAGAACTGACGTATGTTTCTGAGTAATATCCTAATCTGGTCTTTCATTAAGGATAAATAAGCACAATAAAAAGAAAGTACACAATATCCTCATAGTTCTTATAATACCACAACCAACCGAAAATTTCCAAAAACCATAATTACTCTAGTAGTTTTACAAAATTATAGAAATTGAAGGAAAATAAATAAATTCTGGACCACAAGTCCTCACAACCTCTTCTCTTTAAGAAATTTCGTCTTTGAAATTTGTCATCTTAAGAAAGAAACAACTCTGGATATTTGAAGTGAAGTTCTAACTCCCATTTCCATGTGGCCTCTTCAATCCCATGATGATGCCATAATACCTTGGCCAAGGAAATAGTCCTTTTGCGCAAGACTTGCTCCCACATATCTAGAATACTCACTGGTCGTTCCTCATACAAAATGTCATCCTAACCTCTAAATAGGTCCAATCTAGCACATATTACACATCCATTTCGTATTTGCACAATATCGACACGTGTAATACATCATGGATCTTCGACAACCTCAGTGGCAAGGAAAACAAATACACCACTTCTCCTATCCTCTCAAGGATCTCGAATGACCCAATCAAATCGCGGCGACAACTTGTCACTATGGTCAAATTGCATCAGACATGATCACCCACGTCGAAAGCTAAAGGTCGCCTCCTATGACCTCCATAACTTTTTGACAACTTTGGGCAGTAAGCAACCGTTGTCGTATCTAAGCAATCTTGTCCATAGTCTCCTTAACTAGATTTGGCCATAACACTGTACTTTTTCCAACCTCAGCTCAATATATCGGTGATCTACAAGGCCTGCCATAAAGCATTTCATAAGAGGCCATCCTTATACTCGAATGATAACTATTATTGTCGGCAAACTTTGCTACTGATAGATGATCCTTCCATGAACCACGAAAATTTAAAACACAAGCTCTTGACACGTCTTTGAGGATTTGAATGGTACGCTTCGACTATCTATCTGTTTGAGGGTGAAACATAGTACTCATATATTAATATGTACTAAGTTCCTCCTGACCTGACTAGAACTGCGATGTGAATCTGGGATCTCAATCCGACATAATATACTAGCACCCCATGCAGTCGGACTATCTCTCGAATATAAAGTCTGTTGAGTGCCTCTACACTATTGTCATGTGGGTAGGGAGAAAATGAGCGATCTTGGTCAGTCGATCAATGATTACCCACAATGTATCATGCCCTGCTGGTGACCTTGAAAGCCCCAATACAAAGTCCATAGTTACATGCTCCCATATCCATTCAACTACTGGTAACAATAATTACCTGGTGGGTCTCTAATGCTTGCCCCTTAATCCATTGACAAACTAGACACTTCGATACAAACTATGAGATGTCATGTTTCATCCACTTTCACCAGTATTTCCTCCTCAAGTTCGAGTACATCTTCGCACTGTCACAGTGTATAACAAGACAAGAATGATGAGACTTCCACAGTACACTCACTTGGCATGACTCTAGTACATATACCCTGCATGTGAATCTTAGCCCTTGATTAGTATGGAGAACCCAACCATCAACTTGCTCACCCGAAGCCAAACAGCCTTTCACTGACTTGGCCTCCAAATCATCCTATTGCACTTCTATGACCCTCATCAAAAGTGAATGTTGGACTGTGACACGAAACAAGGCAGCTTGTCCCCCATCTATGCTGAGCTACAAACCCTACTCACCAATCTTTCTAGGCATATTTCATCCCCGAATAGACAAGCTAACCAAACTGTGGAGTGACTTCCTACTCAAGGCATCTGCCACTACATTACAACTCGAAGTCATAATCCTCTATGTATTCCATCCTTCTTTGCTGCCTTTTATCCAAATCTTTCTGAGTGAAGATGTAATTGAGGCTCTTGTGATCTGAGAAAATCTCGAATCCCTCATCATGCAAGTAATGTCTCTATTTCTTGAGCGTGAAGATAATTGTTACCAACTCCAAATCATGGATGAGATAGTTGCGCTCGTGATTTTTCCACTAAGGAGAACTACAAGCAACAACTCTCATGTCTTGTATCAATACACATCCCAACCCCTCCTTTGAAGCATCAAAGTGTACTAAGTAGCCCTAACCTCGATATGGAATTCCCAAGACTGGGGTTGACATCAATCTATGCTTCAGTTCTTGGAATGAAAGCTCATACGCTTCATCCCACACAAACATGATCCCTTCTGCGCAAGTCGTGTCATTGGAGTAGCCAATCGTGCAAAATCTCCATCAAAATACCAATAATAACTTGTCAGGCCCTAAAAGCTTTGAATCTCAAAGACACTTTTGGGTTCCTCCCAAGCCAAAACAACCTCAATCTTGGATAGATCCACTGCCACCCAGTTCCTTGACACCTCATGTCCCAAAAACTTCACCTTCAAGAGCTAGAAGTCACACAACGAGTATTTGGCATAAAGAGAATTTTTCTGTAAAATTTGTAATACCATCCTCATGTGCTCCTCCTCTAACAGTGTATAGACTAATATATCATCAAAGAATATAATAACAAAGTGATCCAAATACGCATCAAAGACCCTATTCATCAAACTCATGAATGCGACAGGCACATGGGTCGGACAACGGTATAACCACAAACTCATAATGACCGTATAGGGTCTAAAATGTTGTCTTGGCAATATCTTTCACAAACTCATAATGATTGTATAGGGTCTAAAATGTTGTCTTGGCAATGTCTTTCTCCTTAACCCTCAACTGATGATACCTGACTTCAGATCAACCTTAAAAAATACCCGAGAACTCCTGAGCTAATCAAACAAATTATCTATCCTTGACAAAGGATATTTATTCTTAACTGTCACAATATTTAGTTGCCGTCACAAAGATTCATTCTTCTTCTATGCAAATATGGCCGAAGCGCTCCATGGTGAAGTACTGGGTCGAATAAATCTCTTATCTAACAACTCCTAAAGCTACTCATTTAGTTCTTTCAACTATGTTGGAGCAAAATGATATGGTGCCACAAAAATTGGAGAGGTCTCAGACTCGAGATTGATAGAAAACTCCACTTTTAAGTGAGGAGATATCCTCTGGGAAGACGTCCAAAAAATTAAATGGTACCCTAGGTAAGTCTACACGACTTTGACTGCCCTCATCATTTCAAGTCACAACACAAAGATGGCCATAATTCTCTCGGTCCCACGACTCGTGAATTACAGACTGAACACCACCCCAGTCTTTTCAAATGTAGAAGTTGCTCCCATCTAGACTACAAATAGTCAACCTATCGCGATAACAATCAATCATGACTTGATATGATGCCAACCCGTCCATCCCCAAAATAATATCGAAATTACTCATACCCAACACTATGAAATTAAAGGGTAAACTCTGGTTAGCGAAACATGTCTAAGAGTCACATCACCCCTAACAAATGTCTCGACAAAAAAAATAAAATCTAATACACTAACCTTTTGACCCAAAGTAGATGAAGAACTAGCAACAATAAAGAAATGCGAAGCACTTGCATTGAACAAGACAATAGCCTAGTTGCAAAATAAAAAAAAAAGTACTTGTAAGTTTTTGAATCTCCTTGATTATTTGTGGACTTTGCAAGCTCTGCAAAGCCATAATCTAGTCTCGTTTGGTCTCTATACCCCGATGGGTAACCAAATGTCTCAAAAATTTACCCAAACGGACGTCAAATGCACATCTTAAAGCGTTAAGCTTTAACCTATAATCTCTCATTACTTGAAATGTTGCGCAAAGGTTGACAAATTGAGTCTTAGCTTCTCTAGATTGGACAACCATATGATCAATGTATACATCCATACTTTTGCTGAGGAAATCTTTAAACATCAAAGTGACTAGCCTCTAATAGGTGGCTTTTGTATTTCTTAGCCTGAATGGCAACAGTTTGCAGCAATTTAACGCCGGAAAGAATTTTTATCCAAACATTAATCGGTCGTGTATTATCGGATGATATATATATGGGTCCACGCTGCATTGCCACTCGAAATCAAGATATTGGGATTGGACTTATCAATCGATTCATAACTGATAACGAAGAGTGATCACATATTGAATTAAGAGAAGGTAAGAACTATCCCGAGCAATTAGGGTTTTTCTTGATCGAGCTCATATATAGTGATCTAATGATAACCTCGATCTGCATTGAGGAAACTTGTTTTCTTGAATTCGGTTGTAGCGTCCCCTAACTGGTCAATTTTGGGGAGTGAAAAGTTGCTCTTATGACAAGTCTTCTTGAGGTTGGTGAAGTCTACATAGACTCTCCACATCTTCTTTTTTTTTTTTTACACCACAACATTGGAAGATCACTATTCGTAATATACTTCTCTTATTGCTCTGGCCTCAAGTGGCCTATCAACATCTTCTATTACTGTATTTTTTTGTTATACTGTTGACACCTTTTTCTTTTGCATAATTGGCTTGTGTACCGAGTCAACATTCAAATGATGAAAAATATTATCTAGATCCACGTTGATGTGGTCCATTAATACCTGAACTGGGTTTATCTTCATCTTGCTTGGGAAGCTCTTCTCTAATGAGAAAATACCTCTCAAGGTTTGTCTTGTGAGCTAAAATCTGCTTGAGTTTTTCAACCATCTTGTCTGTTAGGTTCCCCCCGACATCTTCCAAGACAAGTTGGTCTAGAACCTCAATCGACTTAATTTGCTCGATCGTAGGTTTGTGCTTGACAGACGCCACAAAACAGCTTCTCTCCATTTTTTGGTTTTCCTAAACACACTCAATTCCTTTTGGTTTTGGAAACTTCACGATTTGATGATAGGTAAATGGAACGGCCCCCATCATATGCAACCATTTGCATCCCGCAATGGTATTATAGGTTGAGGGGATATCCACTAACAAAAAGCCTGTATCTTTTATCACTTTGCGTGCCCGAATTGGAATGGTCACTAGGGTAAATGGCCAAATCAGTTTTGCACTAAAGCCTATATGAGGAATGTTTGCTCTCTTAAGATCGCCCTGAGTGAGTTCATCTTTTTAACATCCTAGAAGTAAAGTATGTCGATGGAATTACCCTAGTCGACAAATATTCTCTCCGTGTCAAACTTGTCGAGCCTTAGAGTTACCAGTGCATCATTATGGGGCACCTGTATTCCCCCAAATCTTTGTTAGTAAAAGAGATCTCCATAATCTGTTATGAATCTGGCTCCTTCATCTTTTGACCAAGCTTTAGGACATGATGTTGATGTCAAACCTTGCGCCTTTGCGCTCTAGCCTCTTTCTCGTTGGTTGGCTGAACAACCGTGTGAATAACATGAATGGTGGTCATGGCCTCTACATCCTCCTCAAATGAATCAGAGCTATTGCTATGTTGCAAGTGTTCACCCTCATTTCCCACCTCGACACTATACTTCCTGAGGTGGCCAGCCTCAACCTAAGTTATTCACCAAATCGTTTGAAAGCCTTGCAGTTATCGGTGAGGTGGTTGAAGTCTCTATGTTAGCTATAGCTGTCCTTTTCTATCTCATTTTGCCCGGGTCTCCCACCATCCTAGGTGGCCATCGCTAGTGGAGCTCCTCCATAAGCAGATATGCATGGTTTTTGCTATAACTTGCAACCTCGTTCTAAATGGCCCAATACCTATTTGCGGAATTCCTGAGCGATGTAATTGCTTTTTCATTTCCATAAGAGTGTCTAGCTCATTTGGCTGAAATTGACTAGCCATGAACCGAGCTAGCAACTTGTCCACCAACCATCCCCAGATGGTTAATGAATGTGGAGGGAGCTTGTTATAAAAGTTGAGGGAAGTCTTTCCCAAACTCAGGGCAAAGACCTTGTAATACAAGTCCTCATTCCCGAGATGAAGGAACGAAGCCTATAAAGTCCCATTTATATGGTTCATCGGGTCTGCCCTATTGTTGTAAATAATGAACTTTGGAGGGGTGAATTTTCTTGGTAATGCCGCCGCTTCTATCTCCTTCAACAAGGGGGACGATGCCAAGTGTTGTAGCATCGTTGTATTCTTAGCCCATCGGCATTCCTTCTTGCCGATTTAGCTATTTTCTCATGTCGAGAGGGTACGGCTGAGCTTAGATCGCACCCCTCGAAGCCTCTCCTTCGTTGTTTTTTTAGGGATCACCCACATGGGGGCCTCCTCATTCTTCCTGGCTCTGAGACATCGTTGGTGTCATGACGGCTCCTAATAGTTTTGGTCCGTTTATATCGTTTGGTATGGATTGATCATTATCAATCATGGGCACACTTTAACTCTTTGGTCTCTTTCTCTGCCTCGTAAAGGTGAGCTCACTTATTTGATCGTCCCGCGTTTGAAGTCTATCCCTGGTACTTAGATCCCCATTGGAATAGTCATCTATATATGTCTATTAATAAATAAATATTCTCGGGATTCTGAAGTTTGGCTGAGCATTTTTTGCACCAAATTCAATGATTGGAACATCTAATACCTTTGGATCTAATTCTAAATATGTTAAATGCAATTCTCCTGTACCCACCACTTTTTTTTTTTTGAAAGGTGAAGAAAGATACTACTAAAAGAGAAAAAATGTATAAAAACATAACCAACCGAAAGCAAGGGCATCGCACTAAACAAGAGTCCGCCTAAGAAAGAGCACGGTTGAGAAGAGATCAATCGTAAAAGACATGAAAGAACAAAAGAAAACAAGAAAAACATCCCAATATGCCTCAAATGAATCTACAAGTGGACTCGAGGTCTCAGCCAGTTCCCTAGCGGCCACCTCAATATGCAAGAATATGATAAAAATGAGAAGGATTTGCAGAACAACCAAATGCTTTCCAATTAGAGCCTTTTTTTTACCTCGGTATAAGGGGAAAGCCAATTAGGGCTGATTACCTTTTATAGCCCCAAAAGGACCAGCATCCTACGAAATTAACGAATGTGTTGGGCCCAAACAAGACTTGGAATTTTGGTTGGTCAACTCCGCAAGAGTGCTATAGTCCCAAAAAATTTTATCTGAAAATATCTCCGAATTCAAAATCAAGGGTTGAGATTCATTAGACTTTAGAAACCTACACACTCAAGTAAATCTAATCCATTCATTTTGAATTATGAAAAATTTTCTTGGAAACTTTTATGAGACCATAGACTTTTTCCTAAACCAAAGGATTTATTTACGACATGTGGAGCTAACCTTAACCGTATAACATGCTTTTCCAATATAAACTGATCATATAATTTGTATGCCTCAATGACAAATGCATTGCAACGAGGCATGGTATTAAAGGCATCAGTAAAATATTAGACATGGACAGAAGTAATACAATGTTACGAGTCAAAAGCTGATTAAAAAAAACAATTTCAACTTAAGAAAAGCCAAGCATATACTGAAACCCAAACATTATCATCAGAATAATTCCCGCAAAACCAGTACATCATAGAATAATAAGTTACAAAAAAAGACAATCTGTTATATCTCTGTAATATTCCAAACGCATGGTATTAATTTACACCTTGTAATATTCAGCTCTTTGTGTTAGTTCTAGGGTGCCCAAATTACTGCATAATAACAGAGTAGGAGGGCAGACCCAATACAGATTCCACCATTCCACATCCTATAATACGGTTGATACACTCTTGAAAAAACTGCTCGTAAAGTGTCATCCCTTAGCCAAATTTGGTTCCAAAAGCATGTTGCGTTTTGTAAATTAACCTGAATGTTTTAAATCCCTGCTAAATGGTTTGATCAATTTCTGAGACTGAATTTTCCAATGGGCAGATGTCTTGCCAAGCATTTGAACTCTCCATAGAAACAAACTAGAGACCGAGATCAATAACCAACAATGGAGATGCAAATCCATAACCGTGGGTTAGGGAGGTACCCGCCCATGCTTAACCATCAATTTAACTTAATTATCACTTGAACAAACTAAAGGCAAAAGTAAAGGAACAGATCATAATATTTAAATGAAAAAGAGTGAACACAGGCAATCCAAACAAAGAAAGTTCAATTCATTCAGTGTTTACACAGGATTCAAACTAATTGATTTTCGATTGAGTTCAATTTATTCTCTCCTGGCTTCCAATTTCGAGAGAGAGAGAGAGAGAGAGTATATTGAGATATCAAACATACTCTGGCAAGGAGAAAACACTCAGGAAACCAAATGGGCAAACTCCCCCCAGCCCAAGGCCCAAGGCCCAAATAAAAATATTGGCAAACTCCACTGACGGTTAAAAGGTAAATAATTTGAAAACATACCTAAAATTTACGCACTTAAAAATTCAAGCATTAAAAGTATTTTGAGGGATCCACTTACAGTAAATTAAAAATAGTGGTCTAATTTCGTGGGCTATACCGATGGTTTATTATGGACTGTAGCTAAAAATTAAAAGTATAGTAACAGTCTACAAAAAGCCATCACTAAAGACTGCTTTCTAGTAACGCTTTGAAGCAGTTGCTATTTCCTACCTATAGTATCGGTTATTTATACTGTTGGGATAAAAACCGTTGGAAGATTCCCATTTTTTTGTAGTGCCTGTTCGATTATGGAAACTCTCATGGTTTCAAGATCCTCTCCTTTCCTCGTGGGGTCTCGTGTCTTGTTCGCTGTTTCTTCTCACGTTGTCTCTCGTGGTATTGCATGTGGATGGTTTCGTGGTGCGTCGTGAGTCAAGTCCTGTGCTGGATCATGATTAAAGTCTCATGCTCCATGACGAGGTAGATCCTATGGGGGTGCCGTCTTCTTCAATAGGGCCGAGGGAGGAGATTTTGCCTTTTCTTGCCTGTCGTCCCTTTTGTATTCTAGTTGTTTGATGTCGCAGTCATGGGATTTTATCTTTTCCACAAACACCGCCAATTGTAAGTGGGTAAAAGTTCATCTACTAGAAATATAATCACCTTAGCTAATACAACAATGAACCCTCTCTTTCTAGCTCACACTTGATTCTTGTGATCTGCAATACAATAAACCATCAAAGAACCTCTGCATCTATGGTAAGAACGCACTTCAATGAATAAGTTGGAATTCAATCACAAGAAACTCTGAAATCTGTCTATTTAATAACAAATCATTGTGTACCTTTCACTCTGCCTGTGCATCTTAATTTATAGACTTTCTAATTAATGAATCTGTGTTCTATTCGTTTTTTTAATTCCTCCTTATAAACAGACTCGAAATGAGTTTTAATTGGCCACTAACAAGATAAATTCGAATGGACTCTCCAGAATCATATTGTAACGACCCGATTTTTTTTTAAACATATAATAAATAATTTTAATCAGTTATTGAATTTTTTTTGGTTCATATTAATTAAAACAAAATTTATCCTTATTGAATTTATTTATTTTTATCATAATTTAGTAAATCGAACTATTGGTTTGGAAAATCAATAGTTTGGGGTATGAGTAGTACCAAATCATTTTTTTTTTAAAACCCGTTTTGTATTCTTTAAACATTCAATGCGCAGGGGAAACTTGGGAGTTAAAGGTTATGAACCTAGCCTTGCACCTTTTGATATCCACCGCCAAACCTCTTTGGGTTCCTCAATGGGTCTTTGATTTCTTTTCCTTAACCATTGAATTGTCTTTGTTTCACACAGAAGTCTTTTGGAAAACCCAAAACCATTGAATTGTCTTTGTTTCACACAGAAGTCTTTTGGAAAACCCAATCTCATTAAGTGAATTTTATCCTAAAATGGTCTAAATTAAGTTTTACGTTTACTTCTTTGGCACCAAGTTATCTTGTGACTCGTTGAATTCATAAAAAAATCCCTTTGGTTTCTCCAATCCAATAACTCTTCTCATGTCATACTTGGCGCATATATATGTACTTCCTTAGTCTGAGTCCATTTCACTCATGAGCAGAAATTACAGAGGGGTTAGAGGCAGTTTGAGATTTTTCTACCATTTTACGCTATTGTTTTTACAGTGATAATATTAGAGACAATAGGGTGTTACAGTGTAGAGAGCAGTGACAGAGTGATTATGTCGAAGAAGAGGGACGCCGGAACACCATCATTCGACTATCGATCTTTGCTGAAAACACATTTTAAGGAAGAAACACATACCTTGCAACCCTAGTTTCGTGCAATTTGTGGATATTGTGTATATTTTTTTAGAGGAATCGTATATTTTTTTATCGGGTCACGGCCCAAATGATTAAATATTGTCAAAATTACACAACACTTGCACATGCATACACTTTTTAATGTGTTATGATGTCCACGAATCCCCATGGGATCTCGTGTGAGCAGGAATGCCAACCCGACTATATTTTGTTTAGTTATTTTATTATTTAAATAATTTTAGCCATGTTGTTGAGATTCTGAAATTTATGTTGATGGAATTTATGATGTGATAAGGTCATGATGAAATTTTGGTTAAGTTCATTTTATAGTTGTTATGCTGCCGATTTTATTTTGGAATTTAGTGTATTTGAATGTGGAAAAATCTAGAGTCATATGTTAGGGACACTGGACCGGATGCCACTTGTGACACGGAAGCAGAGGATGTCAGAGTGTGCATTGTATTTAGATAATATGTACAGACATTAAGAAACGTTGAAGGAAAGAGTGAAAAGGGTTAGCCCGTGGTGGCAATTTGATTCGGATTTGACTCGTGTGTCTATGGCATAATTATGCCAAGTTGATTCTGATTTGATTATAAGGGCCCCAACTAGGAGGAGCTGGAGACGGTTGGAGGTGACTTCAGGACGTCTGCGATGGCAGCTCCGGATATGAGGGAGTGGCGATTAGTGTCTTGCGCGTCCTTGAGCCGATAAGGAGAAGCGGCTAAGGTTCGGGGTGACTGGGCCTGGTGAAGCCACGTTGCGAAGGATCTAGATAGGGTGAAGTAGGTATTGACCTGAGTGAACGATAGAAGATCCTTGTCTTGCCGGGTCGGTATTCGATCGGGTACATAATCTTAGACTACGGGCCCTTGGTAGGTAATAACTAGTCAATATCAACCGATTGCCTATGCTAAAAGGGTAAGATTGGATTTCCAAGGAGGTGAATCCTAGAAACTTAAATACAAGATTCATAGCGAACCTATGTGTTTATTTTCACTGCTTTATTCTCTGTTATTTAATGTGATTATTATATCTGTCAAATTGCATGTTTCTTGGGGTAGTGTTTCGGGTATATTTTTCGCTGAGTATTCTATACTCATGGAGCAATTTCTCTGCCCCTGGCATTAATGCCAGATGAAGAAGTGCAGGAAGAGAAGCAACCCGAGTTAGAAGAATCGGTCCTCGGAGCTGAAGACCGTGACAATACATGTGGATTTTACTCTTAGAAGCTTTATTATTTTTAATTCATAATGTAAACCCAGAAGGGGTATTTTTTTTTTTTTTCAAACTCTTGCAAACAGTGTTTTAGTATGTAATTCACATTTACGAATTTATGTTTTCATTATATTTAATTCAAAGTAATAAAATAAAATGATTTATTTAACATTGCCGAGAAGCGGGGCGTTACGCATATTTTCTAATGTTAGAGCTTCATTTAACCTCAAATTCCTCATTCTATGTTAAATTGGCCTTGAACATGTAAAGACCCTAAATTTTTAAATGAAAATAATAATAATAAAAAATAAATAAATTTTAATGTATTAAATCATTAATTAACTAAATTGGTTTTGTGCGTTTTTGTTTCTAGTCATGCATTTTATCGGACTGGTGTATAATTATGGATTTGTGCATGAGTGTGTGTTGGGTCCAACCCATTGGACTAATCCTTGAGCCCAACCCTTAACCCATTAGCAATGCATAAAACTTGACTCAAGCCTTGACCCGAGCCCAACTTGGTTTAACCCGGTTCATGACCCAAACTCGTTTGACTTGACCCAAGATCCATCTCTTTCTCTGATTTGTAGGAACCATCTACACTTGATAATTTTCCTTCCCTTGATCATTGTCCCATGTGCTAAAGATCTTACGTTGCTTGAAACCTTCAGTAGAAATGGAGAATACACCTAGGTAGCTTGTTGAGAACTCAATCTGATGGGACTGATCACTGCCTCCAACCAAGTCCATAACCTTGATCCCCACTCTTCATTTTCCCCAACAAATCATCCATAAATCCCTAGCTTCATTGAAGTGATTTTCTGTAGAAAGTTATTCCACCTATGGCACTCCATGCAAGAGGCACTCCCACAATCAAGCCCTATCTATTTCTATATTTCCATCCTCACCATTTCACCTACGAGATTTCAGTTCTTCAGAGAGTGAAGAGGGTGCCATGGTTGTGGTTTAGAGGTGAGAATTTAGAAAAAAACAGTAGAGGGAGAGAGAAGAGGGAGAACTTTGTTTGAAATTCAATCACCAAAATCCAAGTCGTAATCCTTCAATTCAAGCTTAGTTTCTTCAATACTAAGGTAAATGAAACTCTCTCTAACTTCTAATCTATGCTATCAATCCATATTGAGCTCCACGGAGCTCGGAGAAAACAAAACCTAATACTGTATTTTCATAGAAGATGATGTTAGCACCGGTGCCTTAGTTTTTGATACACCGATGCCTTTACTTTCTGTATTTTACATTGTTTTGGATTTTCATACTTACACTGGTGCCTCAGTTTTGGTTATACGGGTGCCTTACCTCTCTGTACCTTATTAGTATACAACAAAACTGACCTTACACCGGTGCCTCAGTTTTGGTTACACTGGTGCCTTACCTCTTTGTACCTTATTAGTACACTACAGAACTGACCTTACACCGGTGCCTCAGTTTTGGTTACACCGGTGCCTTACCTCTCTGTACCTTATTAGTACACTACAGAACTGACCTTACACCGGTGCCTCTAAAAACCTTACACTGGTGCCTCTGTTGTGAAATCTTGACACTTAGTTTCTGACTTAGGGTCTATTTGGCCAAAAAAAATTTTTTGGCTTATTTTTTGTCTTTATTCAAATTTTTTATGTATTTATTATTTTTATGTCATTTTTTCGTGGATTATTGGTTCGTATCGACGAAAGGAATCTAAAAAGTATAAAATTATGTCCAAAAGTTAAAAAAAAGTCACTAAAGACGAAAATAAGCCAATACGGACGCTGTTTTTGACTTATTTTTTGTCTTTTCTGAACTTTTTTCAAATTTAGCCCATGATTGATAACTTTTCTGAAAGCTCTTGTCGAGACGAACCAACGATCATCAAAAAATTGATGAAAAACAAAAAATTAAAAAAAAAATCAAATAAGGACAAAAAACTAAACAGTGAATAATCCAATAATAACCACAGGCCAAATGGACCCTTAGGCTTGTTAAGCCAGGGTATGTTCTATGACAATATACTTATTTTCTATAAATAAATTTAAGTATTTCTTTACTTTAATTTTATTTAATGAAAATATGGAAATACCCCCTATTTGGAAACAATGGCATTTACGGAAAATTGAAATTCCATTCGAATAAAAATGTCGCCCTCCCTATTTTAGTACAAAATCGAAAAATCACCCATTTTTTCCCTATATTTTGGCCCGAAACGCACCATAAACTTATGCGTTCGAGGCGTATGAATATACCATTGTGCTTAGAAAAAATTAAGGAATCATTTCCGGGACTTTTTATCCTCTAAAACGAAACTTGAAAAATTTAACTTTTTCTATACTTAGAAAAATTTTCAGATGGTAAAATTTTTTAGAAAATTAGAACATCGCCCAAATTCTTACATAACGACTACTACACATATAATCAAGTTCAGATTATCGTTTTGAAATATTAGATATCATATATCATTATGAGATGACATCTTATTCAAAAATTAGCGTGTTAGAAGTTTTCTTGCGAAATAAAAGCATGCGATTATTGTTTATGTGTCATAGCTAACTTATTTGTATTATCTTGTTCGTTTGATTAAACTTGCATTTTCAACGTATCATCACGCTATCATGAGTCTAGTCGTTTAAACGAAACTTAGATGGAGTCAATGAAGAACGTTTGAGGTTAGTGGAGATGATACCCGAGGTTTTGACACGAGTCATAAAAAGTCACGAGCTTTGTAACGAAAATCGAGAATTTGATAAACTCTTATGTTTGGTGACTCGAGGGTTGACTTACTCCTTGGGGAGGCGTGTTAGGATGTCTTTAGCCGGGATATGGATTTTAGCCGAACTACGTCTGTTACCATCGGGCTGTGTCTTGGAGCTGAGTCGGTCACGTCTCATGTATTTAGCCAAGTTATGTCGTGAGCCGGTTATGTTCGTAAGCCGTGTCGTATCTTTTCAAAAATAAAACATAGTTGAAGGGGAGGAGTTAGATATTTTTTTTTAAGTCAATGCACGACATATAGGAGACATAATGCTGGGAGCATAACGGTTGGGAGCATGGGATACGGGAACCGATGTTTGGGTACACTAGCGTCGAATACGAGGTCAGCGTAGGGGTCGGGATCATATTGGTCGGGAACATCATAACACCACTTTGGAAAATGAAAGTTTGATGACGGGCAACGCTTGTGTCGACCCGAACTTTGTATTTTGAAAGAAATTTTGGGCACTTGTTTACAATGGTGGACACTTATGGATATGAGTCGGTTGTGTGTGTCAGAAACTTAGAAACAAGTCATAGGGTTTGACTTAAGGTTATATTGTGTACATTTCATTTATTTACTGCACTTACTTGTTTAATGCTTCCGCTGACTGTTTAATCTGATTATGTCAACTCTGATTATTTTGTTCTGTTCATAATACTTGATTAACTGCTCATACTATCTTCATGACCATGCATCATATAATCCATTGCATAGATTTGAGATTTAGGGTAGTTTTATTTGCTGAGCGTTAATCGCTCATTTGATGCAATTTCTCTGCCTCTGGCCTTTCATGCCAGGTGTCGAAGATGACGTTGCTGAGCCCGTTTATCCAGATACCAACGGCGGTACTTTCGAGGAGGATGTCGTAGCCCCGTGGTTCACCTAGTTTTAATTTGAGCTCTTAATTTCAAATTTTGAATATAATTTCTTTAAAGTCGGATGATTGTAATCAAACTTTATTTTGACTAAGAAATAAAAATGTAGTTGAGTTTTGATAAATTATTTTAAATTAACGTCTCCGAAATTCGGGGTGTTATAGAGTGGTATCAGAGCTCTAGGTTCCCCTTTACTTGAGACCTAGGGTAGAATGGGTAGCACACATTTCGAGCATCGTATACCGGGATAGTTACTATTATGCGATTAATTATCTTGACCGATATCATATAACATAAGTTTAACGCATATACTTATATTTTTCTTGTAGATGTCTTCTGACTCTGACTTTGACCCTTTGGAGTGCTACCTTGTTGACCTATCCGAGGAGGAGCTAGACGGAGTTGATGCGATATTACCCGCACCATTGGCTTTACCACTGCCTGAGATTATTGCACCCTTACCACCTTTCGAGGGTGACATGCTGCTAGATTGGGATGAGGATGATCATGATCCCGAGGAAAACCATGTTGGTGACGAGGCAGATTCGGATATGGATGACAACGACTTCGATGATTTGATCATGGGACAGGCTGAGGAAGACTTCGAGGAGCCGATGTTCGGTGAGGATGACATTGAGGGAGAAGAGCCCCTAGAGGAAGACCCAGAGAGTGACATAGAGCACCCCCCGACCCCAGAGCCGACTAGAGTGCACCTGGATGTGACAGGCTGGAGTACTTGGGATGGCCCAGTTTGGTATGCGCTGGGCACGATGATTTATGCGAGGATTGCCCCAGCAATCCGTTGCCATTGGAAAGCTAGAGGAGAGCCTTACTACCTAGGACCATTGGCCATCATTGAGCAGCTGCAAGATCAGAGGTACCTACTCAAGAATGTAGGGAACTCTGTGCTGAGACACATGCTGCAGAAACATCCACCATTGGACTGCTAGCGAATCATTAACCCACGGGGCAACCTAAACTTCTTCGACATTGACAACTACACTGACACCCCATTCAAGCTCAAGGATCGACGACAGGTCAACCCATGGGATCCAGACTCATGGTGTTACATGGTTTACTGGATGTGCTATGGGATCGTCGAGGCCACCTTGGAGCGGGAGTGCTCCGACGCGATTATCCGAGCCTCTTTCTTTGAGCAGCGTTAGTAGGGTAGTAGTAGGGTGATCGTTTTGTGGGACGTCAGATGACGTAGGATGCACCTTTAGTTGGCTAGGCTTTTTATTTGCATGTAGGCCATGTGCCATTTTGTTGTATACATGCATATTTCAGATGTACTTGCATGTTTTGAGTTATGATGTAATGATGTTATGAGGATATGATATTCCTAATATTAATGAAAAAGAACTCTTGCCATCTATTTTGTCTCTAAACTTAGCATATTTACTTAACTGTAGATGGTTGAAACACGAAACGGAGCTAACACTGGTAACCAAGCCGAATCCAGCAACGCGCCTGCTAATCCGCCACCTCCACCTCCACCCCCACCTCACGTTGCACCTGGTTTGAATGACTTTAACCGGTTCATGCGAGCTTTCTTCAATGCTGCACAAAACCCCCAACAGTTTGGACCGCCACCTCAACATCATGCTCAGCCAAACTGGAGTATACTACTCAACGAATTCTGCAAACGCCGACCGCCAATCTTTTCTAGTGAGACGAACCCAGCTATAGCGGAGACCTGGCTGAAATAGACTAAGAAATTACTCGAGATCATGTAAGTTCGAGACAATGGTGACCGAGTGGCACTAGTAGCCTACCAGATGCAAGGCGAGGCTGACCACTGGTGGGATGTGGTCAAGACAACGCAAGATGTGTAGACAATGACTTGGACTGCCTTCAAGACTCTCTTTCTGGCCAAGTTCTTCCCAACACCTGTCAAACAGGCGCTCATCAAGAATTTATGAATCTCAAGCAGAGAGGACTGACAGTGACCCAGTACGCTGCACGCTTCGACGAGCTGTCTCGTCATGCACCTGAGTTTGTGCCAACCGATGCTTCGAGAGCAAGAAAGTTTGAGTGGGGACTGAGCCCCCATATCTGAAGGAACGTCATGTCATTGAAGGAGGAGACCTATGTTGGTGTCGTCGGTGGAGCACTAATGATGGAGAGAGAATCTGCTGATTCCAAGAGGATATGGGATCAGAAACACAACAAGCAAATTCCAGGAGGACCAATTAGGAACAACTCCAACCACCGCAACCAGAAGCCGTATGACAACAACAATCGCCCATAGCAACCACAGCGATAGCACCAACTTCAACAGCAGAGGGGTAACCAGTACCCTAATCAGAATCAGAATCAAACCAACAGGCAACAAACAAGGTCAAACCCAGTTGTGTGCTATGGATGTGGAAAAGAAGGTCACATCCGTAGCTAGTGCCCTCAGAATGCTATAGGAGTGAACCAGCAACCTTTGGGAAAGGCCCCGACCGGGGGACAAATGCAAAAGAACACTTGGAACCAGCCAAGCCTGGTCAGAATCAGCAAAATGGAAAGTTCAAAGGACTAGCTGGACCAAGCCAGAATAATGGAGGCAGGATTTTTGCACTCCAAGGAGAAGCTGAAGAAGAGGAAGTTTTCGATCCGTCTGTGATCCAAGGTAACCTGATTCTATTCAACTCTTGCATCACGGCATTATTTGATTCTGGAGCATCGCACTCGTTCATATCTGTTGCTTCTGCTGACACTTTGGGATTAGAGACTGAACCCCTTAGATCTATCATGAATGTTACCTCACCCTTGGGACGTATCGTATCGGTGGGACTAGTATGTAGAGGGTGCGAGATTGAGATTTTGGATTTACGCTTGACATGCGACTTCGAGTTATAGACATGGCGGATTTCGACGTTATTTTGGGCATGGATTGGCTATCTGCCCACCGAGCAATTATCAACTGCCATCAGAAGAGCTCAGAGGAAGGCGTGTCGTGTCTTTTCAAAAATAAAACATAGTTGAAGGGGAGGAATTAGACATTTTTTTTAACTCAAGGCACGACATATGGGAGACATAATGCTGGGAGCATAACGGTTGGGAGCATGGGATACGTGAGGCGATGTTTGGGTACACTAGCGTCGAATACGGGGTCAGCGTAGGGGTCGGGACCATATTGGTCGGGAACATCATAACACCACTTTGAAAAATGAAAGTTTGATGACGGGCAACGCTTGTGTCGACCCGAACTTTGTATTTTGAAAGAAATTTTGGACACTTGTTTACAATGGTGGACACTTATGAATATGAGTCGGTTGTGTGTGTCAGAAACTTAGAAACAAGTCATAGGGTTTGACTTAAGGTTATATTGTGTACATTTCATTTATTTACTGTACTTACTTGTTTAATGCTTCCGCTGACTGTTTAATCTGATTATGTCAACTCTGATTATTTTGTTTTGTTCATAATACTTGATTAACTGCTCATACTATCTTCATGGTCATGCATCATATGATCCATTGCATAGATTTGAGATTTAGGGTAGTTCTATTTGTTGAGCGTTAATCGCTCATTTGGTGCAATTTCTCTGCCCCTGGCCTTTCATGCCAGGTGTCGAAGATGACGTTGCTGAGCCCGTTTATCCAGATACCAACAGCGGTACTTTCAAGGAGGATGTTGTAATCCCGTGGTTCACCTAGTTTTAGTTCGAGCTCTTAATTTCAAATTTTGAATGTAATTTCTTTAAAGTCAGATGATTGTAATCAAACTTTATTTTGACTAGGAAATAAAAATGTAGTTGACTTCTGATAAATTGTTTTAAATTAACGTCTCCGAAATTCGGGGAGCTACAGAACACCTTGTTCTTCTCTAATTATAACCATTCCACAGATAATCGGGATTCTATTCTATCTCTAACATGATTTTGCTAACCGCCTTTCTTAGGTTGGCAAAACCCATAATGGTCTCGACAACATGCACATAAACAAGATCAGCATCCTCATGCCGAACTCAATTTTCTCAAATTTTATTTAATAAAAAAACTCAATAAACTTTATTTAAGTTTTATATCTTTCAAAAATTATGACAAGCTGTCATTTCCATTTAATTTCCAGTTATGAATAGTTTTTACTTTGCATTTTCCCTATGAAGTAATTCTGCATGAATCCAAAAATCTTCTCTCTAAAATCATTAAAAGAATAATTTTGTTTGACAATTCTACCACATAATTTATTGACAATTGTGCCCCTAAGAAAGCAAGCTCCTCTCTCACCAACCATGGTCACTGTCGATCAGTGCCCACCATCGCGATCTCAGTTTGTTGTCCCTCCACCATCCTGTAATCGGCGTCCCTGGTGGTACGTACATATATGCATACATTCATACAAACCCAGAAGGAGATTTAATAGTGACTGAATTTAATCAAACAAAACACTAATCAAAAGCAAAAGCAAAAGACGACATTGGAATGCACAATGAAGCAAAAGACGTTATTGTTAATATGAATGGTCACAGATCGATGTAGATTTAAGCAACTCCTGTGCCGGTAGCCGACAAGCAGGGGTGCTTCATGCGTCAAATCTATTGTTTTAATTTATAAAAGACTAAAATACTTTTCTTTAGCCGATTTTTGTTATTTTTAATCAACTCAAGATAAACAATTAAATGCAATGAGATGATCAAATAAGTAAGCATAAAGAAAATTAGGAGATGTTAATTTTTATAGTGGTTGAGCGATGTACTTAGTCCACTTTTGGCGATGTTTCCTTGAACTATCACTGTTATCTAATATGAATCAGTAACTTACACAAGGTTGATTTTATGAGGCCCAACTCCTCTTATACAAATACTCTTACCGATACAAGCAAACTGGTAAACCTTGCTTGATACACATAGACCAAGCTTCTAGCAATCTTTCCGATATCATAGTACATGGATACTAAGCTTCTACCACTCTTCTTTTCCTTCTTAGTACACGCAGACTAAGCTCGAAATATCAGCGAAGTGTTGTGATGTGAATAGTACCAATACACAGCAATTAAACAGTGACCAAAATTCCTAGCTAATATCATAATGGAAGGGTTCACTCTCTCCAAGGTAGGTATGTGATGTATGAAGATATCCCGAAGGATTTACAAGTGAAAGCATACTCAGACCATTTAGAAGAAATTCTCCATTGAAGGATCTTGTCTGAGGAAGAAGATGAACAGTAGTAAGTTTCAAGTGGTCTGTTCTTCTTTCTCTTCAACGTCACTTTTGCTAAAACCAAGCTCCTTGTATATATAGATAGCCTTGCTCTTAGATGTAGAATCATCCAAAACATTTGTGCCCAACATTCATCAACTATACAAGGAAAGGGCAGTTTGCAAAACACAAACCCTGAACTTGTATTGTCTATAAAGAGCAGACAGATCTCTAACGATCAAATGAATAGAAAACCCTATATTAATTTCAAATTAAAACACAAAGTATTTATCTCATGAGAGTGCAGATAAACACTTAAGAATGATATAGGAGATTATCATGAGAGATCATAACCATAGATCGACCAAACCAGGAAGAAAACCATCCGGATTTCTATCCGAACGACAGTCCAAAAATCTAGAATCCTGATCGGATCCATGTTCGGCTCTGCAGCCGGCTAAGGAGAGAGATACAGAGAGTGACCACTCTTTTCCTCTGTTTCGTCGAAGAACAAAAAATTCCCTGTTTTGAGAAGTAAAATGATCCAAACAAATCCAACAAAAGGCAATATATTTAAACATGAGCATGGGATTAGAAAGCAACATTTGAATAATTAATCTAAGAGTCATTATAACATTTTCAAAACTGAACATCATCATACTCCATGCATTTATCCATGCATTTATCACGATTGAGTATCATCACGAACACACCGTAAACATCTTCCAAAAATCATATTACCTTTAAAGTCTTTTTACTTCTTGTTTTTGTGTATATTTAGTTTATTTATGTGCGTGTGCATTAAAAAATAACTTTGATAATTATAGATATGTACGTTTATCGCATAAAATAATTTTTAAAATTAAACCTTGTATTTTTAAAATTAAATTAAGCTTAAGTTATATTTTGATTAAGTTTGTACAAATAAATATGCAAATTATATATTGGTAATTATTATTTTTAACAAGGTTATTGTTGAGCAAAACTATATATAGAGCCCAATTAGACTCTACACAAATCAACATCTTGAGGTCTAGTTTGAAACTGACTAACCAAGCCAATTGACCAAGTAGGCATAAATGCCGACTAACAAGTTCCCACTCTGATCGGTTGGGGTCCACTTGGGAGTATATCATAAAGGACCTAATCAATTTATGGAAGCACCCCAAATTCCATTTACGAGGATAATCACATGCTTATATCATGGAGAAATTTGATCATTAGCACCAATCAAGGAGATGATATGATGGGCATAATCATCAACTCTAATCAAGGAGAAGAAAGATGTTTTCCCCTATTCGGAAGTTAATTCCCCTAATTTCTCCATGCCCTACAAATAGGCATCCATTGTCACCTAAAAGGTATGCACACGCTCTCCCATTCTCTAAATACAGAGCGCCATACACCCCTAATCGTCGAAGGGTCCATGGCCAGGAATACCCCTGGCCCTTGGAATTATTTTATTGGAACCCTTGCCGAGCTCTCATATGAGCCGGTCAAACCCTAGCAGTACCCTCACTGAGCTCAAAAGTCAACCATCTATTTTCCGCCATCATCAGTTTGGCGGCGTCTGTGAGAACAATATTCTCACCAATATAAATTCAACTGATCAACTAAAAGCGATGATGACTACTGAGTCAGATCCGATAAGGAGAGACGAGCGAAAATATTATCGGCTCTACTCATCTGCCAATAAGATAAGACTCACATATCTATTGAATTCTATGACTTCAAGATTCAAACAATTTCTACAATCTTTACCTATCAGATTAGATTTTTCTCTAGTTATTGTTCAATACAAGGTGTGAACTGAATAAAACATAACAAAAATCATCTTTGCACATTGCCCTTTGGTCTTTATTTTAATTGAGTTGTCTGTCTACATACATACTGGGATTTATTGTCCAATTAGATTCGACAATCTCATAATCACATGATGGTCGTTATTCAAAATACACTTGTAAGCTTACTTCTATGGGTGCATCAATCTACATGTATTATTGGTTATACTCTCGCCCCTTGCAAATAAAAAAAGAATTGCATGACTAGCTTGGAGGATCTCCTTCCTAAATTAAAAGTCTGGGTCACGCGATCCCACCAAGCCCTAGATTGGGCTAATTGAAATTAACCCCTATGATTATTGGGAAATTCCTTTTCAGCATGCGTATATATGGTTGGCAACAGTTGACCTATACCAATAAAATGTATGTAGCGAAAATCAAGGAAACACAAACTAAAAAGTAGCCAACTTCATTGGCAAGAGGAAAGGAAAGCGGGAGTAATGGTTGGGTAAAAAGGAAAGCTATTAATGGGTCACATGTTTTAACCTTCCAGTGCCCCATCAGTGTACAACCGGATTACCCTAGGTATAGGGGGGCTACAAATAGTAGTCCCCCCAAATTAGAATAGAAAATAAAACAAATGATGAGGCATAAAATTTTTATAAATTCATGTGAGTGCATTCTCTTTTGCAAAAATTCTTTTTAGGCAAAACAAAAAAGTTGGATGACCTAGAAAAAGAGTTGGCCGACCTCCCAAAAAAGTTGGCTGATCAAGTAGAAGGTGGGTCGGTAGACCCGAAAAAATTCACCTCAGACAGACAAGTCATTCCCCACCTCTCTCACTTGCTCTCACTCTCTCTCTCTCTCGTTCTCATATGCATTATGCTTGCTAACGTTGCAGGAGCAGCTAAAATAGCTTAAAATATACGGCATCGGCTAGATTGGACGTCTCCAAGCTAAGCAAAGATTCAACACAGGTCAGATCAGACCCATGAGGTCATTGTCTTGAATAAAGTTTAGTTACAATAGACCCAAGAGGTGTCTAGCTGAGTAGAGTTCAACAACTAGTCAGATTAGACCATACATAGTCTCCGAGCTATTTTCTGCAAAACATGATAGACTATGCACAGTCTCTAAACTACTTCTACAAAATGCCGATCAAATTAGACTGCTGAAATAACCTCCAATTAAGCGATCTCCAAACAATTCCTAAACGACCAAACAGATTAAAAGTAAGCTGCAAATCTACAAGTCGGATAGACTCTGAGCTGTTTTTATTTGCTAGATGATCTCTAGCAAGCTGCAAATCTACTTGCTTTTCTTCACCTAACAGTGTGCAAAGTTAGGCTCGAAAATGTGGGACTTCTGATGAGTAAAATTATATACAGAGCCTGGTCAGACTTTACATAGATTAGCACTTTAAGGTTTAGCGTGAAACCGACGGACCGAACAGGTATAAATGCTAACTAAGACGTTTCCACTCTGATTGGTCGGGGTCCACTCATGAGTATACCATAAACGGCCTAAGTGACTTTAAGGAAGCACCGCGACATTCCATTTATGAGCACAATCATATGCTTAAATCAGGGAGATAATCCGATCACCGACACAACCAATGAGATGATCTGATGGGCATAATTATCAGTACTAATCATAGAGAAGATGTCTCCCCCTATTCGAAAGTTAATTCTCCTAATTTCTCTATCACATGCCCTATAAATAGGGCATCCATTGTCACCTAAAAGGTACGCACACGCTCTCCTATTCTCTAAATACAAAGCGTCATACACCCTGACTGACTTGATCGTCAAAGGGTCCATGGACCGGGAACACCCTTGGCTCATGGACTTGTTTTTTAGGATGCCCCGAGGAGCTCTCGGATCAACCGATCAAACTCTTGTAGTTGTTAGGATTTTATACTAATAGCCATGACTTCATGTAATAGATTAATATTTGTTTGAATTATTTATTAAACAATTATTCCTTTTCTTAATGAGAATCTTTATGGACAATGTTTGCATTATATCATATTATATTGTGCATGGGTGTCTCTTATTCCACATTGTATATAATTTGGTGTGTAGAGTTTGACTTACACACAGAGGATCAGATTATCTGTCTTATAGAATATAAGTCTTTGGTTCATAGTTTTGGTTGGAATTAGACACACCACTAGTAGGACTGTAACACGGTGTTTCAATAGGTATGTCTTAACTACAAGAAATAGTATAGTTTTAACTCACTGTGTTAGTACACTTTGTGTGTATAACAGGACCACTTTGAGAAAATTATATTTATACTAGCAATATAATACAATTCGCGTCCATGGTTATTATGAATGCTTATGCTCTTAAACCAAAGATAATTAATGGATGTATACATTAAATATTGTTGACTTTGATTCATTGTAGAGTGAGGCCTTGTGAGTCCATGAGTTGGGTCACAATATTAAGTGTAGGGTAACAGTTAATTATTAATGGGATCCATGTCCCTTTATAGAGATTGATGATATCCTCTTGAGGAAGTTTATAAATTTTAATTATGTCAAACCCTACCGGTATTAGTATTCGACATAATGAATAAGTTAAGTAAAAAATCTCAAGGAATTTTATAGATGTTGATTAAATAAATTATTAGTAATTTATTTTAAATCAACGGGTATTTGTAATCTTAACGTGGATAGATAAATAAACATTTAATAACATGAAACTCGAAATATAATTTTAAGATATGGGAAGATAATGCATTTATAATTCTGTATTAGTATGAATTATAATTTACATAATTTGAAATTAATCCGAGTAGGATTAGGATTCCTAATTATATAAGAAGTCCAACCCATACTTCTCTTTGGGGTCTCTATCGTTGCCTATATATACACCGCTATGCCTTCTAGGTCAAACACAACTTAATACTCAAAATATTGAGAGAGGTTTTGTGAAGGTAAGGAGATCACGTTTTCTAGCACACACTCAGTTCATGATCAGGTGCAATAGGATAATGGTAGAAGATTGCGAGGTCAGTCGAGCAAGATCATTCCAGCTGTCCTTATACTTATATCAGACCGAACTGTGAAGTTTGTCGAGATCAAACCAGAGAGATCTCAAAGGTATGAATCATAGTTCCGCCTTGTAGGATTTTTATATTTTTTTTGTTGTATAATCTGTGCGCGTTCATCACGGATCTCAGAAATTGATCCTTAACAGTAGTACCCTCGTTGAGCTTAAAAGCCAGCCTTTCATTTTTTGACATCATAAGGTTGGCGTCGTCTATGTGAGCGATATTCCCACAAATATAATTTCAACTGATCAATCGGAAGCGACGATGACTACTAAATCAGATCCAACAAGGAGAGACGAATGAAAATATTATCAGCTCTATGCATCCACCAATAAGATAAGACTCACATTTCTATTGAATTCTATGACTTTAAGGTTCAAACAATTTATACAATCTTTACCCGTCAAATTAATTTTTTCTCCAAATATTGTTCAATGCAACGTGTAAACTGAATAAAACATAACAAAAATTGATTTTGCAACGTGTAAACTGAATAAAACATAACAAAAATTTATTTTTCTCCAAATCTTTACATAATAGGATTTATTGTCCAACCAGAGTCAACAGCCTCATAATCACATGATGGTCATTTTTCAAAATAACACTTGCGAGCTTGCTTCTATGGGTGCATCAATCTACATGTATTGTGGATTATAGTCTCGCCCCCTGCAAATAAAAAAAGAATTGGATGACTTGGAGGGTCTCCTTCCAAAATTAAGAGTTCGGGTCATGCAATCCCATCAAGCCCTAGATTGGGGTAATTGAAATTAACCCCCATGATTTTTGAAAAATTCCTTTTTGGCATGCGCATCTATGGTCAGCGACAGTTGACCTATACCGATAAAATGTATGTAGCCAAAATCAAGGAAACACAAACTAAAAAGTAGCCAACTTCATTGGCAAGAGGAAAGGAAAGTGGGAGTAGTGGTCGGCTAAGAAGGAAAGCTATTACTGGGTCACATCTTTTAACCTTCCAGTGCCCCATCAATGTACAACCGGATTGCCCTAAGTATGGGCCTACAAATAGTAGTCCCCCAAATTAGAGCAGAAAACAAAACAAATGGTGAGGCATAAAAATTTTTGACTTCCCAGAAAAATCGGCTGACCTAGCAAAAGAGAACAGAAGAGTTGGTCGACCCAATAGAAGAGTTGACCGACCTCCCAGAAAACTTGGCTAACCTCCTAGAGGAGTTGGCCGATCAAGTAGAAGAGTTGGCCCCTACCATAAAAAGTTCACCTCAAACAGAGATGTCATCCCCCCTACCCCCCCTCTCACTCTCGCTCACTCACTCACTCTCTTTATTTATCTAAAAGAATATATGCATTATGCTTGATAACATTGCAGCAATAGCTAAAAATAGTTCAAAATATTCGACACCAGTTGGATCAGACCCATGAGGTCGTCGTGCTGAGCAAAGATCAGTTGCCGGTTAGATCGAACCCAAGAGGTCTCCAAGCTGGGCAAAGATTCGACACCAGCCGGATTAGACCCATGAGGTCTCCGTGCTGAGCAAAGATCAGTTTTCGATTGGGTCGAACTCAAAAGGTCCCCAAGTTGAGCAAAAATTCAACATCGGCTGGATCAGACCCATGAGGTTCCTGTGCTTAGCAAAGATCAGTTGCCGTTTCTAGTACCACCCAAGAGGTCTCCAAGCCAAGCAAAGATTCGAGACTAGCTGGATCACACCCATGAGGTCCTCGTGCTGAACAAAGATTAGTTGACGGTTGGATCGAACCCAAGAGGTCTCCAAGCCAAGCACAGATTTGACATTGGCCAGATTAGACCCATGAAGTCCTCGTTCTATGCAAAGCTTAGTGACAGGCCAAATTAGACCTAAGAGGTCTCTAGCCGAGCAGAGTTCAGCAGCCAATCTGATCAAACCATACACAATCTTCGAGCTATTTTCTGCAAACTTGGATAGACTATACATAGTCTCTAAGCCTCTTCTAGAAAATGTCGATCAGATTAGATGTAACGCCCCGTATTTCGGAGACGTTAATTTAAAACAATTTATCAAAAGCCAACTACATTTTCATTTCTTAGTCAAAATAAAGTTTGATTACAATCATCCAACTTTAAAGAAATTACATTAAGATTTGAAATTAAGAGCTCAAACTAAAACTAGGTGAACCACGGGACTACGACATCCTCCTCGAAAGTACCGCTGTTGGTATCTGGATAAACAGGCTCAGCAACGTCATCTTCGACACCTGGCATGAAAGGCCAGGGGCAGAGAAGTTGCACCAGATGAGCGATTAACTCTCAGCAAATAAAACTACCCTAAATCTCAAATCTATGCAATGGATCAAATGATGCATGATCATGAAGATAGTATGAGCAGTTAATCAAGTATTATGAACAGAATAAAATAATCAGAGTTGACATAATCAGATTAAACAATAAGCGGAAGCATTAAACAAGTAAGTACATTAAATGAATGAAATGTCGACAATATAACCTTAAGTCAAATCCTATGACTTGTTTCTAAATTTCTGACACGTACAACCGACTCATCTCCAAGTGTCTACCATTGTAAACAAGTGTCTAAAATTTCTTTCAAAAGACCAAGTTCGGGTCGACACAAGCGTTGCCCGTCATCAAACTTTCATTTTCTAAAGTGGTGTTATAATGTTCCCGACCAATATGGTCCCGACCCCTACGCTGACCTCGTATCCGGCGCTAGTGTACCCAAACATCGGCTCCCGTATCCCATGCTCCCAACCGTTATGCTCCCAACATTATGTCTCCCATATGTCGTGCCTTGACTTAGAAAATACCTAACTCCTCCCCTTCAACTATATTTTATTTTTGAAAAGACACGACACGGCTTACGAACATAACCGGCTCACGACATAACTTGGCTAAATACATGAGACGTGACCGACTCGGCTCCAAGACACAGCCCGGTGGTAACAGACGTAGTTCGGCTAAAATTTATATATCCCGGCTAAAGACATCCTAACACGCCTCTCCAAGGAGTAAGTCAAATCTCCAGTCACCAAACATAAGAGTTTATCAAATTCTCGATTTTCGTTACAAAGCTCGTGACTTTTTGTGACTCGTGTCAAACCTCGAGTGTCATTTCTACTAACCTCAAACATTTCTCATTGACTACATCTAAGTTTCATTCAAACGACTAGACTCGTGGTAGCATGATGATGCGTTGGAGATGCAAGATTAATCAAGCGAACAAGATAATACAAATAAGCAAGCTATGGCACATAAACAATAATCGCATGCTTTCATTTCGCAAGGAAGCTTCTAACACGTTAATTTTTGAATAAGACGTCATCTCATAATGATATAGGATATCTAAAGTTTCAAAATGATAATCTAAGCTTGATTATAGGTGTATTAGTCATTATATAAGAATTGAGGCAAACTTCTAATTTTCTGAAAAATGTTGCTATCTAGAAAAAGTTGAAGTTTTCAAGTTTCGATTTAGGGGATAAAAAGTCCCGGAAATGATTCCTTGATTTTTTTCTAAGCACAATGGTATATTCATATGCGTCAAACGCATAAGTTTAGGGTGAGTTTCGGGCCAAAGAATAGGAAGAAAACGGGTGATTTTTCGATTTTGTACTAAAATAGGGAGGGCGACATTTTGATTCGGATGGAATTTCAATTTTCTGTAAATTCCATTGTTTCCAAATGGGGGGTACTTCCTTATTTTCATTAAATAAAATTAAAGTAAAGAAAGATTTCTTTACTTAAATTTATTTATAGAAAATAAGTATATTTTCATAGA
This sequence comes from Arctostaphylos glauca, assembly GCA_019985065.2. Classification (NCBI taxonomy): domain Eukaryota; kingdom Viridiplantae; phylum Streptophyta; class Magnoliopsida; order Ericales; family Ericaceae; genus Arctostaphylos; species Arctostaphylos glauca. The sequence goes on from JAHSPW020000004.1 coordinate 8,492,305, forward strand.
ACAAGCCCTGCCTTAACAAGCCTAAGTCAGAAACTAAGTGTCAAAATTTTATAACAGAGGCACCGGTGTAAGGTCTGTTCTGTAGTGTACTTAAATAGATACAGAGAGGTAAGACACCGGTGTAACCAAAACTGAGCACCGGTATAAGCATGAAAGTCCAGAACAATGTAAACTACAGAAAGCAAAGACATCGGTGTGTCAAAACTATGACACCGGTGTAACCATGAAAATACAGAACACTAAAACATACAGAGAGCAAAGACACTGGTGTATCTAAAACTAAGACACCGGTGTCAACATCATCTCCTACGAAAAATAGAACTGGATTTTATTTTCTCCGAGCTCCGTGGAGCTCAATATCGATCAATGGCATAAATTAAAGGTTAGGGATAGATTCATTCACCTTAGTATTGAAGAATCAAAGGTTGAATTGAAAGGTTACGGCTAAGATTTTGGTGATTGAATATCAAACAAGGTTCTCCCTCTTCTCTCTCCATCTACTATTTTTTTCTATCTTCTCACCTCTAAACCACAACCATGGCACTCTCTCCACTCTCTGAAGAACTGAAATTTCGTAGGGAAAATGGTGAGGATGAGAGTATAGAAATAGAGAGGGCTTGAGTGTGGGAGATGGCTTTGCATGGAGCTCCATCGGTGAGGGAAAACTTTTGCAGGTTTTTGATGGAGTGAAGGAGTTACATTGCTCAGCCGTGATGACAATTAGAAGAGTGGTTTGTGACCAAAACCATGGGTGGAAGGGGATTTGGCTGGGGAAGGGAAGAGTAGCCTCCAAGAATCAAATGTTCAATGGAGGAAGAGGATAACTAACGTCTGTTTTTGGAGAAGGGGCATGTGGGAGTGATGATTAAGGAAAAAATTATCCCATGTGACAAGTTCCATGGGAATTGGCTGATGTAATGGGTTTTGGGTCAAGCCAAAAGGATTCGGGTCGGGTTAAACCAAGTTGGGCTTGGGTCAAGGCTTCATGAATTGCTAATGGATCAAGGGTTGGGCTCAAGAATTAGTTCATGGGTTGGGTCCTCAACACGCACATGCACAAAATCCATGAATATAATGTATGGCTAAAAACGAAAACGCGCAAACTAAATAAATCAATAAATGATTTCATACAATAAAATTTAATTTTTTTATTTTATTTTCATTTAAAAATTTAGGGTCTTTACATAAGACTACTGAAATAGCCTCTAGTTAAGCGATGTCCAAACAATTCGTAAATGACTAGACAAAGTAAAACTAATTTTATAGGCTACTTCTACAAGTCGAATAGACTCTGAGTTGTTTTTATTTGCTAGACAATCACTAGCAAGCTGCAAATTTACTTGATTTTCTTCATTTGACTAATTTGCAAATTAGGCTCGGAAATGGGGGATTTCTGATGAGTAAAATTATATACAGAGTCCGGTCAAACTCTACACAGATTTGCAACTTGTGATCCGACTAACTGAGCCAACTGACTGAGCAAGCATAAATGCCGACTGACAAGTTTTTGGTATAATCGGTCGGGGTCCACTCGGGAGTATACCATGAAAGACCTGAGCAACTTAAGGAAGCACCGCGACATTCCATTTATGAGCACAATCACATGCTTAAATCAGGGAGATAATCCGATCATCAGCACCAATCAAGGAGATGATCTAATGGCATAATCATCAGCACTAATCAAGGAGAAGGTGTCTCCTCTATTCGGATGTTAATTCCCCTAAATTCTCCATCACATGCCCGATAAATAGGGCATCCATTGTCAACTAAAAGGTACGTGCACGCTCTCCGATTCTCTAAATACAAAGCGCCATACACCCTAACTGACTTGATCGTCAGAGGGTCCATGGCCAGGGACACCCTGACCCTTGGACTTATTTTGTAGAAACCCTTGTGGAGCTCTTGGATCAGCTAGTCAAACCCTTGCAATACCCTCACCGAACTCAAAGCCAGCCGTCCATTTTTTGTCAGTGTTTTTTTTTTTTATAACCATTAATTAGTGTAAAAAATGATACTTACACCAATTAATGATATTAGAGTTATTTGTGTAAAAATGATATTTTTTTGATAACCATTATTGACCAAAATTAATGTTTCAATTTCTAATAGAAAAGGAAATATTATTATGTTGTAGGTAAGTTACATTGACTTTTTAGGATGTCTTTTATTAGATAAATGCATATATGGACGAAAAAAATAACGAGATTCTTTATGTAAAAAAAAATTATATTTTATTGAAGTAAATAATGGTACATAACGTGTAACTAATTTTACAAACTTGATTAATATAATTCGAATTTAACTTGATCTCAACATTTAAATTTCGAATAGAAAAAATTTAAAATATTTTCTAAAAAATAAGTTAAATTAACAGTCATGCATTTTATTTCGATGAGATAGACTAAAAATGTGTCCGTGTTTTCATTGGGTAATATATGTATGAAAAGCAACATTTCGATAAATATAACTTTTGCAGAAAAAATAATTATCAATATATAAGATGTATATTTATTTGTAGAAACTTGATCAAAATATACCTTAAATTTAATTTAATTTAACATTTTAAGTTTAAATTTGAAAAATTATTTTCTACTATATTTGAACGTATATATAATTATACAATATATATATTTCGGTGCACACGCATGTAAATAGACTAACTATACAAAAAAAAAGTAAAAAAACTAAAGAGAGACCATTTTAGTATCATATGAATTAAAATTAATGATGTTTGCAGGAAGTTAACAAACGGGAGAAATTTGCTAAACAGTTAATAATGTAGGGGAGGTCACTGCATTTATCAGAACCTCAAAAGAGATCCCTGTATTTGTTGAAAACCTCAAGGAAGGTAGGTCAGTGCATTTTACTCTTATTTTTTCATGTAAAATACTCTAAAACAAATAAATCAGTCACTCACAAGTATCATAAATTCGAGTTCGCAATCAGAATAATCATAACTAAATTTTCAAATTTTACCGCAACTTGTGCATAAGACAGTAGTTTACTTTTTTATTAATAAATTTAATATTTTTTAATATCATAAGTATACAAATCGTAAATCATATTAATATTATATATGGGCAGGTAGGTGCGTACAAAAAACAATGCACGAAATTTAAACTTTTGATAGAATGTGGTGAGATTCACATGGGGTTGGAGAGAAGAAGTTTTGGTTCGCATATAATTACCCTTTCTTATTTCTTACACAAGTGTGAAGGACTCTTTGGGTCCCATTAGTCATGTATTAATTATAAATAAATACTCTTAAGAAAGAAATTAAGATTTTTTCATCTGACGATTTTATATTTTTTTGAAAGGCAAAAGAATATATTGAAATAAGAACAAGAAGAGACTAGTATACGTGTTACAAGGGGAAATAGATGGCAAGTACTGTTACAAGAATAGAAAGTCTAAGTTGGAACCACAACACATAATTGATCCTGTAAGAAACTTCCACCTAACTGAACCAACCATGGCGAGACGAACCTGAGATGTCCTGGAGAGACGAATCTAACGATTTTATATAGTTACTCATGTGATGTAAAATAAGATTCGTTATGCTTTTACTTGATAATTTGAGACATTCATTTTATAAGAAATTTTGTATCTATGTAAAGAATTAGATCGAATATTGGATATTGAAAAAGCTTCATCTTTTGAAGAGAAATAAATGGTCAGAATCTGAATGTCCATATTGTTTGTGATGAACATTATTTGTTCGAACAAATATCGATACCGAATCGATCTAATTTTTTACATGAATAATAGACGTATGGATACTTATAAAATAAACGTCCCCAATCATCAAATAAAAAACAGGGGAATAGAGGGCCTTGCTGTGCGCAATGCACAACAGGGTGTGTTGCATGCCAAAACGACCTCGTTTTGGTGTACAAAATACTGCCCGAACAGTTGAATACTGACTGAATCGGTCAATGTTTTACGCGTGCAGCACGGACTATTATGCGCAATGCGCACAGCCTTCCCAATTCTAGAAACAGGTGAGGCTCATTTTACATCACAAAAGTATAACATGCGTGATCATCACATTTAAGGATCTTAATTGCTTAAGAATCAAGTAATAAATCCGGGACGCGAAGAGCGTTGAAAGCAATATTGTTATCCAAATATGCTTAATTGGTGGTCAAATAGGGCAACACATAATAAACAACTTACCTGAATCTTGAAAGGTAATTATTCAACGCTCCTGAGTTTTTTTTTTTTTTTATTCAACTACGATTTTCTGGTTCGCTTGTCCGGTAAATTAAAGTGTGACTTTTACTTGACGATAATCGTTTTATGCTGAGAAGCATCAGGTTTAGTTACTAATTTTCAACCCATTCTTGCCATATGGGCTTTGTTCATCAGCCACATGCTTCTCAAACCTAAGTACCCTCCCTCAAAGAGCAAGTGGCTCAGATCAAAGAGAAGTATTGGCTCAGTGAGAACCAACAAATAATAATGAGGTGAATCGGAACAAGGGTTATAATCTCGACATTCAAGCACAAATCTCTTGAGCGCTTCGGCAGCGGATAGTAGCATGGGCAAAGCACTTTGCTGTGGTGAGCAGCCGATTCTTATTGCATTCACCCAGATAGTCTTGCTCGCTTCTGAACTCTGCGGCGAGTTCATCCACCACCTACGGGCAGGAGCCTTGCTCGAGCGTAGTCAGCCAGCTTCGTGACTTCACTTAGCTTCCAGCATTGCAAAGGGATAAATCTTTCACTATCTAGGCGCCCTAGAAGGAGGGGTCCCACGGAGTTCTTCCCCGAAGGTCAAGCCATCGCCCCTATCACTGGGAGAAGTGGAAGGAGTTAGGAGGAGGGAACGCCCTTTGCCCTCAGAAATAATAGGCGGCTTGGCCTCCAATCCGTCAAGAAAATTGAGCTAATATGTGATCATGACAGTACACTGAAGCAAAGGTCTTCTTTACGGCCTTTTGATCATGATGCATCATAAATTGCCAATATATATATGATTGGGGCAAGCGGAGATATAGGGACGGCGAAGTCCGACGTACCTATTTAGCACCAGTGTGGGGACGATTTTAATTCATTAAGGAAATATTATTGATTACTAGCCTCGGTTGTCAATTTCCGAAAACCTAAAATTGGTTCAATAAGTTTTCTATCTTTTGCATTGAATTGAATTTACTGTTTAATGTATTCGGTGTTTTGAAAATTTATTGCCGATTCATCTGTGGGTTCTAACATTTGACTATGATACTGTCAAACAAAAAGGAAAAATAAGAAAATACCGCAAATTGTCACACCATTGACCTGATCATACATAGTTATGTCCTTTTAATCCATATGCCGATGGTAATACGAAATTGAAAGAGAAAAAAAATGGAGTTGAATAAGGTTGCAAATGGAAATATCTTGAAAAGTTATTTGGTGCCATTTTTTAGCCAAGTGAGAAAATTACTTTCAGCAGAGCGAGGAAATTACTTTTAGAAAATCAGTATGAACAATTGACAAAGAAGTGTAGAAAAAAAGATTGACAAATTTGGGTCTATTCAGACTGTGGTATTTATTGAAATCTTTTTTCGTCTTTATATGAATTTTTTTTGTAATTTTTTATTTTTCCTCAACTTTTTGTGATTTATTGGTTTATCTTGACAAGAGCTTTAAGAAAAGTTATAAATCATGGGCCAAATTTGGAAAAAGTTCAGAAAAGACAAAAATAAATCAAAAACAGAGTTTTTTTAACTTATTCGTCGTCTTTAGTGATATTTTTTTAATTTTTGGACATAATTTTATACTTTTTAGATTCTTTTCATCAAGATGGACCAATAAACTACAAAATATTGAGATTAAAATAACAAATGAAAAAAATAAATAGAGACAAAAAATAAATTTAAATAAATACCATAGGCCAAAGAGAGCCTTAGTTTCTTTATTTTTTGAATTGGCTTTAATGACTTTTTGACTAAAACAAAAAGTAAATAAACATGTAGGAAAAAAGGTTGACAAACTAACGTTTTTTTTTTGAATTGGCTTTAATGACTTTTTGACTAAAACAAAAGTAAGGCAATGTTCTTAGAGGATCCCAAACAAAGCCTAATTCAATTTTTGTAGACGAGTTTAAAACAAAAAGGATTCTTCCATATTTAAGTACTAGTTTATTATTTGTGCCTATGGCACTCCCAACAAAATTAAATCTAGCAAAATGAGTTGTAGCAAAGAAACGGCAACACACCAAAATTAATCGGAACTCTCGATACATAATATCATATTTTGATTATATTTTGTGACTCGAGGCAACAATGTTAGAAAATTAACAATAAGCATATGAGAAAAACAACCAATGGTCCAACACACTTAAGTTAGTCTCACGCTTTCACAATTTTGTACTAATTCAATATAGAAGAAGGCAATACTTTTTACCTCGAGTCCTTTAAGTTTAGATTTTTTTCGAAAAGAAATAGATTCAACAGAAAAGAAGCCAACATAAATCAAAGATACACACAAAAGAAAGAATCTCAGGTTATCCAATCAACATAGGTATTGCTATTATTCCGTTCAGACAATTAGAAAGAGATGAAAAATTACAAATATATGTCATTTTTCATGTGGTTAAAAAATCTGGAGGGCTGGCACATCTCAAATTGTTCTAATACTTTGGGAATCAATAGCCCGATTCCCACAACATGATGCTCACGGGAAAAGAGATACAAATCCATCTCAGTACAATCTCCATATATATAGTAGAAGTACAGTATAAATGTCATAAGAAATACAGTGTCATTTGTGCTTAAATAAATCAGCTATGTTATATAGCAGTACTGAAACTACTGCAAACTCATTGACGTATATACTAAAGCCTAAAGGAAGAAGGAAAACACATTGCGAGAGGTAAATGAGCTCGCGACAAATGGGGTGGAGCCACTTTTAGCATCCAATTCCGCTATCCTCACACTCCAATTTCTTGTTTCTGCAAAACTTTAGAGGAAAAAAATCCAACAAACAATTAGAAGACCCCAAAATGGACAATGAATCATTGATCTTACTCATGGACAATTAGCTCTAGTTAGATTGCAGTAGGTAAGTGTTCAAGGATTTTCTTTTATTTTTTTGACCCAGCTAGAATTTTCTAAGAGAAACAGAGATTTGATCAGATTTTCGGATCTTCTTATTATCATGTTTTGAGTGGTTGTCCATGTACAGGTGAAGGTGGTTTTCTGAATATTGGGTTGGAATTTCTTGAGTTTATTAGTGATTAATAAGACTATGAGGAAGAGCAATCGTATCACTAATACAATTCCTGCAATTTGGCAACTTCCAAAGGAGATAGCCAAACACGAAAATGTGTTGGTTGATGTAATTACAAAGGAATAAAGCTCATCCAATCAAGGTGCTAATATTCCCACACAAATAAGTTAAGCAAAACATACGATATGTCAATGTGTGGAAAATATAAAACTTTTTATGGTCGAGAACCCTATTATATAACAAACTCCCAACCATATGTAAATGTATGGAGTCCATCTTTTAGCAAATGCATAACTGTGCTATCAAAAATGCATTCTTAAAAGAACACCCCACCTTGAGATTATAGAAACAGACCCCATATTCTTATTCTCAAAAAAATTACAAAATGAAGTCAGATGATTAGATTTTGACACCCTTTAAGCCAACAAAATTGAATACGTGGTCTATTTGTTGTACCTCCCATAGTCCTACGGCACTACCAATTGTGATGGGAAAATGAGCGCAACACCCTTTTTAGGCAACTCTATCGAGACTCTTTAAAATTATATGCACACCTAGAAGACAAAGAAAAATTAGGAGAATAACAGAGTAGCGATTAACAGAATAACAGTGTAGCAATTACCATTAACATAGGAGTAAGACGGCTAATTAGTCATTCCATTTCTAGAATGAAAGTCTTTTTACCCTTCTAAATCGCTCACACTTCCTTCTCTTTTCTCCAGTTTACTTATCTGCACCTCCTTACCTATATTACGTACAACAACAACAAAAAAAAGATATAAGAGCTAGAACTAACATCATATTCTTATCCGGTGTTGTCCATTTAAGTTGATAACAATTAACAACTATATGATTCTGGGTTCTAGTGGCTAAGTTATTGCTTAATTATTTCTATCCGTAGATCAGTCGATGCATCCTTAACTTTGGGTCACTGACCTAATTGCCTTCATTCTATTATGAGTTATGGACCACACACAACACTTTCACAATAATGGTCAGGATCGATTCGATCCAACGGTCGAGGTTTAGCGAGGTTTACCTCTTTTCTTCCCAAAACCACTTTTCCCTCCTGCATTTTCTGTCGAGAAAGTAGAAGAGAGAGAGAGACCGACACCCAAAACCAATTCACCACCACAATCAGCTGTTGAAATTTCAGTCCCGAAGACACTCAAAATCAGCCCCAAAACCCAAAATCTGTCCTGAAGCCACCCAAAATCAGGCCCGACCTGCTGAAATCTATCCTCAAATCTAGCCTCAAACCAAACCAAAATCAGCCCCGAAACCCACCTGAAAGCAGTCACAAAACCGCTGAAATTCTGGCCCCGAAGCCACCCAAAATAAGGCCCAAAAACTGCTGAGTCCATGTTGGAAATAATTAAACTTTATTTTTAGTCATTCGAAAGTTATATTTTAGTTAGTATTTCAAGAGTCATCGTAGTGGGAGTTACACAAAATAATTGTGTTTTTATCTTGTGGTTATGAAAATAATGAAATTAGTGGAGAATTATGAGCATTATGGTAGTTAATTATGAATAGAGTTACATTTTATGTTTAGTATAAATTAACATGTAATCTATTCCTTCTATTATGAGTGAATAAAATAATTCTAAGTCTTTTTCCTATATTGTCTTATTCTTCATATTGTGAATGTGTGTGTGCTCTTGCCCTCAACAAATTGGTATCAGAGCTAGATTTTTAGTGTCAAACTCATACCACTTTGTTGAGGGCAAGAGTACACCACTTTATTGAGGGCAAGAGCACACATCTCTTTGACACTAAAAATCTAGCTCTGATACCACATTGTTGAGGGCAAGAGTACACACACACTCACAATATGAAGAAGAAGACAATATAGTAAAATGTCTTAGAATTATTTTATTCACTCATAATAGAAGGAATAGAGTTACATTTTATGTTTAGTATAAATTAACATGTAATCTAATTCTTCTATTATGAGTGAATAAAATAATTCTAAGTTCTTTTTCCTATATTGTCTTCTTCTTCATATTGTAAGTGTGTGTGTGCTCTTGCCCTCAACAACGTGGTATCAGAGCTAGATTTTTAGTGTCAAAGAGAGAGATGGTAAATAATAGAATGTTTCCATTTCAAATGCCCCAGTTCACCAAAGACAATTATGAGAATTGATGTATCCGCATGAAGGCGATTCTTAGAACGCAAGACTTGTGGGAGCTTGTAGAAACAGACTTTACACAACCAAAAGATGTATTGGCTTTGACTCAAGCTCAAAGAGATGTCTTGATGGCAACGAAGAAGAAGGATCAGAAGGTTCTTACACTCATCCACCAATGTTTAGAAGATGCTTTGTTGTAAAAAATTGCCGAAGCAACTACTTCTAGAGAAGCATGAGTGATTCTCTAAACTTCTCATAGTGGTATTAAGAAGTGAAATTACGCGGAAGCGTTCAATCTACTCCTAGAGGGGGGTGAATAGGAGTTTTAATAAAAATTATACCAATTTTCAGATTTAAAAAATTAATATTGATAAACGGGTTGATTATCTTGATTAATCCGAACCAAAAATAAAGAACTGCAATAGAATAAAAAAAGAAACAGGATACGCACGATTTACGTGGAAAAACTTAGGGTCCTAAATAACCCTAAGTCAAAACCACGGCCTAACACTATTGTTTTATTCTATTAATCGAAAAGAAGTACAGATTGCGAAATAGCAAAAACCTTACCCCAAGTTTTTACCTATTCTCGCCAATCTCCGATGCTCCCAGAGCTTCTTCAAGATCCAATAGATGCACCACGGACTTCACGCCCGATCTCCGGATTCAACCGGCACCGAATCAATCTCCAAAAGATTCGGTCACAGCAGCAAACGACACCAAGAAATCACAAGATGGAATGATGTATGATGTGTAGCGTAATCTTGACAAACCCCAAGATCGTTCAAAGAAATTCAAGAACGAAAAAGAAAGAATATGGGCTGTGATGAAAACTGTCACCCTCGCCTCTAACAAAAACAAAACAGTCGAGCAAGAATAGAGAAAAAGGAACGTGGGCTGCAACCCATACTTGTCAATCTCGCCTCTCTGTATGTATTTTATTCTTCGTGCTCGTCGCTATGTATATGACCTAATAGTTGATATATATATATAGGCAAATCCAAAGAAAAAACGAGTCCTTCCTTTTTCTTTTTTCTTTTTATATAATAATAGTATTTATAACGTATTATCCGGAGAGTTAATGATATAGATGGAAAACATGATTTTTTTTTTTTTCGGAAAAGGTAAATCACCTAGTCAAAGGAAATTAAAATGATTAAGGAATGTGTATATATATATAAGAATTTTGAGTAAGAAAAATCCTCTAATCATTAAAGAAGACTAAAATGATTTTGAGCTCGATAATGCTATGCATGAGATGTCGTGCAATGCTTTTACCTCTCACGCAATTGGATCGATTTCGCAATGGTTAACTTGGCGCAGATAATGAGAAGAGCATCGAGCGAGCAACTACCCCATAAGAACCTACCCATTACAATCAAATGCAGAGACATGAATGGAGGTTTTGAACAACCCCGGAAAGTGCCAAAATATCTAACAATCTCCCCCTTTGGCATTTCCGAGACAAAACCAACTACACTAAAACATAATGGAAAAAATACAACTGAAAGAAATAAACACTAGCCGAAACTAGGTCTATCCAATGAAGCTTGAGTTGCACTTCCAATACCTGCAAAGATAGTTCAACAAAAACTATGCGACAAAATATATGTTTCGAAAAGTAGAATGGGTCAGCATAATTTTAAAAAAAAAAACGACAAAACAACATTATATCCAAAAGCATGAAAATCCAACCACTGATTCATCAATAAAATAAATCTCTTATATACTCCCCAAAAGAACGATAGCCCTAAAAAATTCTCTATCTTTATGCAAGACTTAACGACACATATCACTCTCCATTACTCCCCAACTCATGACCATAAAAACTCTCCCCTTTTTTGTCACGGAAAAACAAAGCGAAAAAGTATATATCCGAGTGAGACACATGCAACTTGAAAGCATAAGAGAGAATCATACGATATGCAATAACAAGAATCACATAGGCAAGATGGCTATAAGAGAAATGCATCGAATGAAAATTTAAGACCATATCAACTCATGAATTAAGCATAATGATGCAGATCAAGGAATAGACAGAATACCATGCTCAAGCCTATGAACGTGAAGCGTAAACGCCGTGCATGAGGAGCAAGAAAAACTTATCAAGGGCTAAGTGGGCACTATAATCTTATCTCAAGAAAGGTTTAAACAAGACAATACTACTAAGTACATAACAACACATGACAACTCAAAATTAAAAACATTCAAAGTAAGCATATGAGATGACATGTGACCCCACACACAACTTAATCTAGAGAAATTAAACCAAGAGATTTCCTAAGGTACTCAAACCTAAGAGAATCTAAAGGCTTAGTGAAAATATCCGCTTTTTGATCTTGTGTGGGTATAAACTCAAGAGCCACGACACCATCTTCAACCAAATCACGAATAAAATGATGACGGATGTCGATATGTTTAGTCCTGGAATGTTGGACTGGATTTTTAGAAATATTAATGGCACTTGTGTTATCACAAAAAACAGTCATCACACCTTGAGATAGACCGTAGTCTTGAAGCATTTGCTTCATCCATAAAAGTTGGGTGCAACAACTACCAGTGGCAATATATTCGGCCTCTGCAGTGGACAACGAAACACAATTTTGCTTCTTGCTATGCCAGGCAACCAAGCAGTTTCCCAAATAGAAACAACCACCGGAGGTACTCTTCCTATCATCCGCGCTTCCGGCCCAATCGGCATCGGAAAATGCGGCTAAGTCCACATTAGTACCCTTAGGATACCAAAGACCAAGCGTGGAGGTGCCCTTAACATAACGAATAATTCGCTTGAGAGCGATCAAGTGAGACTCTTTAGGGTCAGATTGATAGCGGGCACAAACTCCAACACTAAACGAAATATCGGGACGACTAGCAGTAAGATATAATAAGCTTCCTATCATACTACGATAAAGCGTGGAGTCAACACTAGCGCCCTCAATATCTTTAGCAATTTTAACGGTGGAACCCATGGGAGTACGAGTACTCTTGGAATCTTCCAAGCCAAATTTTTTGACCAATTCTTTCGCATATGTGGATTGGGACAAAAATATCCCATCATTCAACTGACGAATTTGAAAGCCTAGAAAGTAAGTCAATTCTCCCATTAGGCTCATTTGAAACTCATGGGACATCTGTGCCCCAAATTGTTTCGCGTGCCGCTCATTTGTGGATCCGAACACAATATCATCAACATATATTTGAGCAATTAAAAGGTCGCTCTCAATTTTCTTCAGAAATAAAGTTCGATCTACTCCCCCTTTCACAAAGTCGGTATTTAAAAGATGATCGGTTAAACGTTCATACCAAGCTCGAGGGGCTTGTTTAAGGCCATAAAGGGCCTTACGAAGGCGGTACACATGATCAGGGAATGATGGATCAGTAAACCCTTTGGGTTGTTCCACATACACCTCCTCCTTAAGGTCACCATTCAAAAAAGCACTTTTAACATCCATTTGAAATAATTTGAAATTAAAATGAGATGCAATACCAAAAAGGAACCTTATTGACTCCATTCTTGCTACGGGGGCAAAGGTATCATCGAAATCAATTCTCTCAATTTGGGTGTACCCCTGGGCAACTAACCTAGCCTTATTACGCACGACTATGCCATCTACATCCTTTTTATTTTTAAATATCCATTTAGTGCCTATGACATTAGTGTGAGAGGGTCTTGGTACTAAGTACCAAACGTCATTCCTAACAAATTGTTGTAGTTCTTCTTGCATGGCTCCTATCCAATGGTCATCTCGTAAGGCCTCTTCTACCCTCTTTGGCTCTAATGTGGACGTGAAACACACATAATTGATCTCATTTCTAATTTGCTTCCTAGTTTTCATCTCATTATTAGGATCTCCTATGACTTGGCTAATGGGATGGTTAAGCTTTACTCTAGCCAAGGGTTCTTTGGCAGACACAGGAACTAAGTTGTGTTGACCTAACTCCTCATCTTCTAAAGGCTCATCTACCTCAACCTCACTATCATTTTCAACTTTCTCATCCACACTCGTAGGAACGTCAACAACCTCTTCAAATGAAACTCCTTCATCTAAACCATTGGATTGAAACTCCCCCTCAAAAATTTCCCAACTCCCCTCATCATCATCATTAACTTGAGGGACTGACTCATCAAGAGTGGTATCGTCAACAACTACATTGGCTGACTCAACTAGGGTAGATGTGCGTAGATTATATACTCGAAAAGCTCTACTTGTGTTGGAATAGCCTAAAAAGATACCATCGTCACTCTTGGAGTCAAATTTACCTAAGGACTCACTGTCTCTCAAAATATGACATTTACTACCGAACACCCTAAAATACTTCACTGAGGGCCTCTTACCATTCCAAATTTCATAGGGTGTGAGAGTTGTCCCTGGTCTAACGTACACTCTATTTATAGTATAGCACGCAGTATTAATAGCTTCAGCCCAAAGGTTTCTAGGGACACGTTTGGCATGAAGCATAACTCTCGCCATCTCTTGAAGGGTTCTATTCTTTCTTTCAACAACTCCATTTTGTTGAGGTGTGCGAGGTGCAGAGAACTCGTGCTTAATACCCTTTTTATCACAATATTTTTCAATGCCGGAGTTCTCAAACTCACGACCATGATCACTGCGGACTCGTGTGATAGGGTATCCTTTCTCATTTTGAATACGTTGACAAATAGTTTTGAAACAAGCATAAGCATCAGATTTTTCTCTAAGAAAACCAATCCATGAGAAGCGAGAAAAATCGTCAACTATAACCAGAATATATCGCTTGCCCCCTAAACTTTCAGTACGTGAGGGTCCCATCAAGTCCATGTGAATTAACTCTAAACATTTCGTGGTAGCAACTAAATTTGTCTTTTTATGAGGGCTTTTTATTTGTTTGCCCTTCATGCAGCCACCACACACAAGCCCTTGCCCATTGGCAAGTTTAGGCACTCCCCTCACAATCTCGTTCTTGGTTATTCGATGCAATTCCGGAAAATTTACGTGTCCTAAACGTTGGTGCCAAATTTCTACATCATCAAGCAAAATTCGATGACACACATTAGAACTTGCAGTTTCAACACAATAACAATTATCAGAAGATCGAATACCTTTAACCACACACACACCTGAAGCATCAATAATAGAGCAATTATTTTTAGAGAAATTGACTTCATGCATATTATCACAAAATTGCCCTATGCTTAACAAGTTAGCTTTTAAACCCTCAACATATAACACATTATCTATCAGAGGGATTCCGGGTGCATTTATGGTGCCTTGTCCTACAATTTTACCCGTATTACCATCGCCAAAAGTGACAAAACCACCATTATACTTCTCTAGCTTAGCAAAGAAAGACTTATTTCCAGTCATGTGCCTTGAACATCCACTGTCTAAGTACCAGGCGCAAGCATCATGTGCCCGAAAAGCAGTGTGTGCTACATGACAAACGACGTCGACTCTCTTCCATGTTTGCTTCGGTTTGGTGTTCACATGTGAGGTGTGACCGTGTGTAGTACGTCTTTCAATAATCCTATCAGTCTCTCCATTATTGTTAGCCAAATTTGACAATTTTTTGATTTCCTCGACGAGGTGAGAAGTTTGATTCGCCAACTGACTCAAAGTCTTTTGAAAATTCTCATTCTTAATGTTTGTGGGAGACTGACGCACAACTTGAGGTCTTCCCACATTGGGCTGACCATATCGAACACTTTTATTAACTGGGGCTATAAACAATTTCCCCTTTGTTCTCTGATTGTCTCTTCTAAGTGTATAACAAAAAGGTCGAATGTGACCTTGACCACCACAGTAGTGACAAATAAAAGGATTTTTTTTTTCAAGAGCATGATTACTGTTGTAAGCATTTTTAATGAGGGTGGAAGATTTAATAGAAGATTCGGGTTTATCACTTACTACCTCATTCTTTGTAATTTCAGATTTCACAAATTTGATTTCCTTTTTTGTGAACTCGTTAGCCTTAGGTGTCAGTGAAAGTGGATCAACAAACCCTAAGCCGCTTCTATTTCTAAACGTACGTGTCATTTCGGCAATACGAGTTGCGCCACACTCATTACGCTTTATGGCCTCAGTGGCCTCCCTAAGATCACGCTCCAATTCAAAAATCTTATCCTTAGACCCTTCGAGAGCTTTCAAGGCATCCACACGCTCTCTCTCAATTTTGGCAAACTTTTCTTTCAAATTGGCGTTATAGGTTTTTAATTCTTTAAGCTCGATGTTCTTAGATTTAATGTCATCACTAAGTTTGTTCCTCTCACCACTAATTTTCTCGATGACACTCATGAGTTCCTTCTTTTTCTTTTTCAGTTTGACACCCTCTTTAAACAATTGATTATAGGCCTCATGAATAGAATCTATATCATCATCACTATTCTCACAGTCTTCATCAGTCGAGACATACTTACTATCGTCGCTAAGAGTTGTAGAAAGTTCAACCGATTTGGGGGATGTGGAGGACTTAATGTTGGCAACAAGCACAGAATATCTAGGAGCTTCAGAACCCCCATCACTACTGTCATCACTATCGTCATCCCATGTAACCTTATAACCCTTGGCCACTTTCTTTTTAAGAGTGTTTGCACACTCTGCTTGAACATGCCCGAAACCATGACACTCGTGACATTGTATACCTTGGGGTTTCTTGGGTTTATCAATAGTAGACTTCTTTTCATTATCCCCAAAATTAAAATTCTTGCTTCCACTAGTCGAAGAAGAAAAATTTCCAGAATTATTATTTTTACGGAATTTAACAAATTTTCTGAATTTTTTAGCAAAGAAAGCAAGTTCTTCTTCGTCAAGGTCATCATCACTCTCTTGTGTCACAGAGGATTCTTCTTTAGACGATTTAAAAGCAATGCTTTTATTAGTCTTTAATGTAGGTTTCTTTGAGAGATGGTTCAATTCAAATGTTTGAAGTTTACCTACAAGCTCCTCAAAAAGAATGTCATCAACTTTATCACTTTCTTCGATCGCAACTACCTTAGCCCTAAACCTCTCAGGAAGAGACCTAAGCACTTTTCGACAAACTTTAAGATTAGGGATTGGTTCTCCTAATGCGTGGAATGAATTAACGATGTCACTCAATTTAGTGATAAAACTATCAAATGCCTCATCTTCCTGCATTCTCAAATCTTCGAAACGTGATGTAAGCATTTGGAGTTTTGAAGTTTTAACAGTCTTAGTACCCTCGTGGGTGACTCGGAGAATATCCCAAGCTTCTTTTGCAGTGGTGCATGTGGAAATACGACTAAACTCTGTTTTACTTAATGCACCATAGATGGCTCCTAAAGCTTTAGAGTTTGCCTCAAAACTATCATTGTCAGCCGAATTCCACTCAGTGTCCTCCTTAGCTCTCATCTGTTTAGTCGTAGTGTCTTCTATGGTTGGGGCCTCATAGCCATACCTAACAGATCTCCAAACCCTAACTCCTAGGGAACTCAAATGTGTGGTCATACGTGCTTTCCAGTACGGATAATCATTACCGTCGAAAAAAGGTGGCCTCGAGTTTGAGGCTCCCTCACGTGGTGCGTTCATGTCCATATATTATAACCAAAATTAAACTCAGGTGGTTAAACCTAAACAGAGCAACCCGCTCTGATACCAATTGAAATTACGCGGAAGCGTTCAATCTACTCCTAGAGGGGGGTGAATAGGAGTTTTAATAAAAATTATACCAATTTTCAGATTTAAAAAATTAATATTGATAAACGGGTTGATTATCTTGATTAATCCGAACCAAAAATAAAGAACTGCAATAGAATAAAAAAAGAAACAGGATACGCACGATTTACGTGGAAAAACTTAGGGTCCTAAATAACCCTAAGTCAAAACCACGGCCTAACACTATTGTTTTATTCTATTAATCGAAAAGAAGTACAGATTGCGAAATAGCAAAAACCTTACCCCAAGTTTTTACCTATTCTCGCCAATCTCCGATGCTCCCAGAGCTTCTTCAAGATCCAATAGATGCACCACGGACTTCACGCCCGATCTCCGGATTCAACCGGCACCGAATCAATCTCCAAAAGATTCGGTCACAGCAGCAAACGACACCAAGAAATCACAAGATGGAATGATGTATGATGTGTAGCGTAATCTTGACAAACCCCAAGATCGTTCAAAGAAATTCAAGAACGAAAAAGAAAGAATATGGGCTGTGATGAAAACTGTCACCCTCGCCTCTAACAAAAACAAAACAGTCGAGCAAGAACAGAGAAAAAGGAACGTGGGCTGCAACCCATACTTGTCAATCTCGCCTCTCTGTATGTATTTTATTCTTCGTGCTCGTCGCTATGTATATGACCTAATAGTTGATATATATATATAGGCAAATCCAAAGAAAAAACGAGTCCTTCCTTTTTCTTTTTTCTTTTTATATAATAATAGTATTTATAACGTATTATCCGGAGAGTTAATGATATAGATGGAAAACATGATTTTTTTTTTCGGAAAAGGTAAATCACCTAGTCAAAGGAAATTAAAATGATTAAGGAATGTGTATATATATATAAGAATTTTGAGTAAGAAAAATCCTCTAATCATTAAAGAAGACTAAAATGATTTTGAGCTCGATAATGCTATGCATGAGATGTCGTGCAATGCTTTTACCTCTCACGCAATTGGATCGATTTCGCAATGGTTAACTTGGCGCAGATAATGAGAAGAGCATCGAGCGAGCAACTACCCCATAAGAACCTACCCATTACAATCAAATGCAGAGACATGAATGGAGGTTTTGAACAACCCCGGAAAGTGCCAAAATATCTAACAAGAAGGTAAAGAAAGTTCGCCTGCAAACTTTAAGAGGTGAATTTGAAGTTTTGAAGATGAAGGATTCCGAACTAGTTTCAAATTATTTCACAAGAATTTTGATTATTGTGAATAATTTGCGAAGGTATGACAAAAATTTGAAGAATAACCGTGTGGTAGAAAAAAATCATTCATTCCTTAGACAACAAGTTTGATTATATTATTGTACCCATTAAAGAGTCTAAAGATTTAGACACGTTGGCGGTTGACGCACTCATAGGGTTGTTGCTAGCCCATGAAGAACGACTTAACAGGAAGAAGCAAGAGTCATTGGAGCAAGTGCTTCAAACAAAATTTTTCTTCAAGGAGAATGAAGGAAGGCAAGAGCAAAGTCAAAGAGGTCGAGGTCGAGGACGTGGCCGTGGCCGTGGCCATGGAGGACGCTGCGGACGAGGCTGTGGTAGAGGAGAGAATAATTTAAAAAATTCATTCAACGAGAATGAAAGAGGTCAAGATACCTATTGTGCTAGAGGGCGAGGAAGAGAAAATAATTCTCGATTTTCCGGAAGAAAGTATGATAAATCACAAGTTCAATGTTATAATTACAATAAATTTGGTCACTATGCGGCCGAATGTAGAAACTATTCTTTTGAAGAGAAGGTGAATCTAGCGGAAGACAAACATGAAGAGGTGGAGCTAACCTTATTATTGGCATACATGGGAGAAGAAAGGGTAACATGAACTTGTAGTATTTAGACACCAGTGCAAGCAACCATATGTGTGGAAGTAAAAATTTGTTCATGGAGCTTGATGAATTTGTCAATGGAAAAGTCACTTTTTGCGATTTTTCGCAAATTCCGGTGAAAGGAAAAGGTAACATTTTGATTCGATTGAAGGATGAGAGATACCAAATGATTTCTAATGTTTTTTAAGTGTCCAACATGAAAAATAATATTTTGAGTTTGCGACAACTATTAGAAAAGGTTATGATATTTCTATGAGAGATCATAGTCTTTCAATAAGAAATAATGATGGAATTTTGGTTGCTAAAGTACACATGACAAGAAATCGGATGTTTTTGCTCAATCTTTAAAATGGCGAGGCTAAATGTTTGAAGAGCGGTGTTAAGGATACCTCTTGGTTATGGCATTTACATTTTGGGCACTTGAATTTTGGAGGACTAACGGCGCTATCTAAGAAAAAGATGGTGAATGGACTACTTCCATTGACAACCCACATCAACTTTGTGAAGGATGTCATTTTGGCAAACAAATAAGAAAAAGTTTTCCAAAAGAAGCAATTTCAAAAGTGAATAAGCCCCTTCAACTTATTCACTCCGATGTTTGCGGTCCTATCAATCCATCATCACATGGTAAAAATCGGTATTTTTTTTTCTATTTATTGATGATTTTAGCCAAAAAAATATAGGTTTATTTTTTCAAGGAAAAATCTGAAGTGTTTGGAGTTTTTAAAAAATTCAAGGCTTTTGTTGAAAAATAAAGTGGGTATGAAATCAAAGCAATAAGATCCGATAGAGGTAGTGAATTCACATCAAATGAATTCAAAATTTTTTTTGAAGAAAATGAAATTCGCCATCTTTTAACGGTTCCAAGATCATCTCAACAAAATGGGATTGACGAAAGGAGAAATTGAACCATTCTCAATATGGCTCGGAGTATGTTGAAGAGTAAAAAAATGCCGAAAGAGTTTGGGCGGAAGCCGTTGATTGTGTCGTCTACTTATTAAATCGGTATTCTACTAGAAGTGTCGAGAACAAAATACCGCAAGAAGAATGGGGAGAATTCAAGCCAAGTGTCTCTCATTTGCGCATTTTTAGGAGTATTACTTATGCGCATGTAGCAGATGAGAAGCGACCAAACTAGATGACAAGAGTGAGAAATTTGTCTTCATTGGGTATGATTCATGTTGCAACAAATATGATAAACAAAGAAGAAATAATCAACAAGAAAATAGAAAGACACAGAGATTTACGTGGTTCCAAATAAGCAATAGCTTAAACGTACGTCCACGGGGGGAGAGAGTTTTCTTTCACTATGATCAAGAGAGATTACAAGGGCCGGCTATGTTCCGAAACCCTAATGTGAGGTGCCTAATCAATTTAGATCTCAACTAGAAATCTAGGTATATCTTTTAGGGAACCATGTCTATCATATTTATAGGAAACCCCAAAAAATATGGAAGAGTATCAATCCCTAAAGAATAGGAATATAGATCCCTAAATAGTAGAAAAATATCCTAAATAGACTAGGAAAACAAATTTCCCAAACTTTTCTAGAATTCTCGCGGGTACACCTTATTACCGGTAAAACAAGCTGTCCAAAAATCAGTAACTTTTACTACCGGTAGTACCAACACTTCTACCGGTAGTACTGGTCATTGCACAAACACTGAACTTCCTATTACCGGTAGTTCCAACACCACTACCGGTAATACCAGCTACCACCCAAATACTTTTATTTTCCAAATTCAAGGCACTTTCCAACAAATCTCCACCTTGACTTAAATTCCAACGAATTCAATTAACAAGGAACCTTCATCTTGCACCTCTCTCTCCTCCAGAGCCCCAAAGGGCAATCAGCAACTGCGAACACCAATCAAGTCCAAGCAAAGCTTGAACTTGACAACCGGAATTGGTTTATTCATCATATCCGCTGGATTTTCTGCCGTACATATCTTCTTCACCTCAACTTGTTTCTGAGAGATGATATCTCGAATAAAGTAATACCTCACATCAATGTGCTTCGTCCGCTCATGGTACATAAGATTTTTAGTCAAATGTATAGCACTTTGACTATCACAATAAACAACAGTTCCATCCTGCTTGAGACCAAGTTCCCCAAGAAGTCCCCTCATCCACATTGCTTCCTTAACAGCTTCAGTCACCGCCATATACTCTGCTTCTGTAGTGGACAACGCAACTGTAGCTTGCAAGGTAGCTTTCCAACTAATAGCACTGCCCGAAAGAGTGAACACATATCCCGTGAAGGATCTTCTCTTGTCATGATCTCCAGCAAAATCAGAATCCACATAACCAACAGCAAGTCCACCTTTATCGGCACCACTGTTGAACACCAAACCAACATCCGCAGTCCCTTGCAAATACCTCAGTATCCATTTCACTGCCTCCCAATGTGTCTTCCCCGGATTTGCCATATACCGACTAACAACGCTAACAGCATGTGAAATATCAGGGCGAGTACATACCATAGCATACATCAAACTCCCAACAAGACTAGCATATGGGACCTTTGACATGTGCTTCATCTCATCCTCCGTCTGTGGTGACAAGTCTGCAGAAAGTCTAAAATGCGCAGCCATTGGAGTAGACACAGGCTTGGAACTTTACATAGCAAAACGCTCAAATATTTTTTCCAGATAACCCTTCTGAGTCAAGTATAACTTTCCAGCCTTTCGATCTCTCCTGATTTCCATACCTAAAATCTTTTTTGCTGCACCTAGGTCTTTCATCTCAAACTCTCCACTAAGCTTTTTCTTCAACCTGTTAATTTCCGACATATCCTTGGCAGCAATTAACATGTCATCAACATATAACAACAAATAGATAAATGAACCATCGGGAAGTTTTCGCAAATACACACAACTGTCATATTCACTCCTAGAATAATCTTGACCCATCATGAATGTATCAAACCGCTTGTACCACTGCCTAGGTGATTGTTTAAGGCCATACAAAGATTTCTTTAACAAGCAAATAAAATCTTCTTTACCAGAAACTGCAAATCCCTCCGGTTGATGCATATAAATCTGCTCCTCAAGCTCACCATGCAAGAATGCAGTTTTGACATCAAGCTGCTCTAGCTCTAAGTCGAAATGCGAAACAATGGCAAGCATAACACGTATAGAACTATGTTTAACAACTGGTGAGAATACGTCATTGAAGTCCACTCCCTCTTGTTAACTATAGCCTTTCCACTCCCTCTTGTTAACTATAGCCTTTCGCCACTAACCGAGCTTTAAGTCTTGCATCTTCCACTCCCGGGATACCTGCTTTTCTTTTGTAAATCCACTTACAGCCAACAATTCTCTTCCCCTTAGGCGGTTTCACCAACTCCCAAATTTGATTGTTATGAAGAGACTCAATCTCTTCATTCATAGCAACAGTCCACTGTGTAACCTCCTTTTCCGTGACAGCCTCACGATAGGAAGAAGGCTCCTCATACTCCACTGTTTCTGCTATAGACAACGCATAGGCAACCATATCTGCATAAGCATATTTCTGAGGTGGACGGATCTCCCTCTTTGGTCTATCTTTTGCAATACTGTATGGTTGTTGCTGTTCTGCACCATTCTCTGTGTCTGAATCATGAACCTCTTCCTCAACTGGCTGATCACTGTTCTTCTCCCCTTCGGAAGTTTCACATTCTAGCTCCACCTGCTTCAGAATCCTCTCACCACTGTCTTGAACATCTGCACTTGCCTTTCCTTTGATCATAGAATTTTCATCAAAGGTCACATCCCTGCTGATAAGAAGTTTGGATGAGTTTCCATCAGAAAGCCATAATCTGTACCCCTTCACCCCAGATCCATACCTAAGAAGACACACTTCTTGGCCCTAGGCTCAAACTTACCCTCATTGACATGAGTATAAGCGGGACAACCAAACACCCTCAAATTCGAGTAGTCAGCCGAATAACCAGACCATACCTCTATAGGAACCTTGCACTCAATGGCAGTTGATGGAGATCGATTCACCAAATAACAAGCAGTGGAAACTACTTCAGCCCATAACTCTTTACCCAAACCAGCATTGGATAACATACAACGAGCTCTCTCCAAAAGAGTTCTATTTATCCGTTCAGCCACACCATTTTGCTAAGGGGTTTTCCTCACCGTGTGGTGCCTCATGATGCCCTCATCCTTGCAGAATATTTCAAATTCTCCGAAACAAAATTCCAGTCCATTATCAGTTCTCAATCTCTTAATCTTCTTACCTGTTTGCTTTTCAATCATGACTTTAAACCGTTTGAATGTAACAAAAGCCCCGCTCTTGTTTTTCAACAAATACACCCAAACTTTTCTGGAATAGTCATCGATCAAGCTCATAAAATATCGAGAACCACCCTTAGATTTAACAACAGAAGGACCCCAAAGATCTAAATGAAAATAATCCACCGTACCTTTAGTTCGACGAATAGCTGTGCTAAACTTCACCCTGCACTGCTTGCCATACACGCAATGCTCACAAAAATCTAGCTTCTCCTTCTTCTGTCCACAAAGCAAGCAAATCCCGTTTGCTCAATTCTGTCATCCCCTTGCACTCATATGCCCAAAGCGCATATGCCATAACTTAGTCAAATTTGAATCTGATACCTTTGATGATGAGACTGTTGCTGCAGCACCTGAAACTGTACTGCCCTGTAGAACATAGAGGTTACCCACCTTCTGACCTTTCATAAGAACCAACACACCTTTCGAGACCTTCAGAACTCCACTTTCAGCTGTGTACCTACAGCCATTCGAATCAAGGGTACCCAAAGAGATAAGGTTCTTTTTCAAATCCGGAACATGCTGAACATCTGATAGTGTCCTCACAATACCATCATGCATCTTAATCCGAATAGTTCCAAGCCCAATAGTTTTGCAGGCCATATTATTGCCCATCAAAACTGAACCACCATGTACCGATTCATAGGTGTTAAACCAATCTTTAATCGGACACATGTGATAGAAACAACCAGAATCCAAAATCCACTTTGTATCTGAAAGAACATCACCGGCTGAAACTGATAAAATATTTTTCAGCCCATCAGAATCCTCAGCGATACCAGCAACTACCTTTTCCTCCTTATTATCCCTTTTCGGTTTTGTACATTTGCTCTTATAGTGGCCTTTCTGTTTACAGTTAAAATAGCGAATCTTCTTCCTGTTTTTCGATTTCGATCTAGATGTCCCTCAATTCTCCTTATTCTTCTCCATTGTTCTCCCCCGCACAAACAACCCCTCACCGGACTCCTCACTCTCACCAGACACCTTCTTCCTCAATTCTTTAGAATATAAACTTGATTTTACATCCTCCATTAAGATCGTATCCTTTCCGTAGAGTAAAGTAGTAACAAAGTGCTCATAAGATGGGGGCAGGGAACACAGAATAATTAGAGCCTGATCTTCATCATCAATTTTAACATCAATATTTTTTAGATCCATAACAATTCTATTCAACTCATCAAGATGATCTTTAACTGGCGTACCTTCCCTCATACGAAACGTGTAGAGGCGTTTCAGATATAGCCTGTTTGTCAGTGATTTGGTCATATAGATGCTTTCTAACTTCAACCATAATCCTGCCGCTGTAGTCTCCTCTTCAACCTCGTGAAGCACATCATCTGCTAGACTCAACTGAATCGAACTGAGTGCCTTCTCATCAACAACCTCCCAATCCTCTGTTGACATCGTTCCTGGCTTCTTGGCAGATCCAAGTAAAGCCTTCTGCAACCCTTGTTGAACCAACAAAGCCTTCATCTTCACTCTCCATAGACTGAAGCTGCTACTCTGCCCATCGAACTTCTCAACTTCGTATTTGGCCGCCATAACCGTAATCGATGGATCGATCACCAAAGCTCTGATACCAATCTGTTGCGACAAATACGATAAACAAAGAAGAAATAATCAACAAGAAAATAGAAAGACACAGAGATTTACGTGGTTCCAAATAAGCAATAGCTTAAACGTACATCTACGGGAGGAGAGAGTTTTCTTTCACTATGATCAAGAGAGATTACAAGGGCCGGCTATGTTCCGAAACCCTAATGTGAGGTGCCCAATCAATTTAGATCTCAACTAGAAATCTAGGGATATTTTTTAGGGAACCATGTCTATCATATTTATAGGAAACCCCAAAAAATATGGAAGAGTATCAATCCCTAAAAAATAGGAATATAAATCCCTAAATAGTAGGAAAATATCCTAAATAGACTAGGAAAACAAATTTTCCAAACTTTTCTAGAATTCTCGCGGGTACACCTTATTACCGGTAATAGGTGCCCTATTACCGGCAGTAAAACAAGCTGTCCAAAAATTAGTAGCTTTTACTACCGGTAGTACCAACACTTCTACCGGTAGTAATGGTCATTGCACAAATACTGAACTTCCTATTACCGGTTGTTCCAACACCACTACCGGTAATACTAGCTACCACCCAAATACTTTCCTTTTCCAAATTCAAGGCACTTTCCAACAATTCAAGAAGCAAAGGTTACAATCTTTACAATCCAAGTAATGGAAAAATTGAGATTAGTAAAGATGTGGAGTTTGATGAAGAAAATGAATTGGCTTGGAGTAATTCTGAAGAAAAGTATGATTTTTTCCCCTTTTTGAAGGAAGAAGAGCAAGGAGATGATGTTTTAGAGCCCAATTCTCCATTACCATCACCACCAGGTCCAACTCATGCACAAGCAAGTCCTCCGTCATCCGAATCGAGTTCAAGTGCAAGACCATCTCGTATGAGAAGCCTTCAAGATATCTATGACACTATGGAAGAGGTAATAACTCCAATAATTAGTGATCTGACATTTTTTGCCTCTTTTCCGATAGTGAACCTATAGATTTTGAGGAAGCGGTACAAGATAAAAAGTGGAGAGATGCAATGGATGTGGAGATTCAAGCAATTGAAATAAATGCTACATAGGATCTCACAACACTTCTGAGAGGCCAAAGAGCAATTGGAGTCAAATGGGTGTACAAAATAAAGAGAAATGCTAAAGGAGAAGTTGAAAGGTACAAAACTAGGTTGGTGGCAAAAGGTTATAAACAAAGACAAAGTATTGATTATGGTGAGATATTTGCTCCCGTTGCTAGTTTGGAAACAATTCGATTAATTATTTCTTTGGCCGCTACTAATTGTTGGAAAATTCATCAAATTGATGTGAAATCCGCTTTTTTGAATAGTTTTCTCGAAGAGGAGGTATATGTTGACCAAACTATGGGATATTGTGTGAAAAATCATGAAGATAAAGTGTTGAAATTGAACAAGACACTTTATGGATTAAAGCAAGCACCAAGATCTTGGAATAATAGACTTGATAACTATTTTCAAGCTCATGATTTTACCAAGTGTTCCTACGAACGTGCTCTTTATGCAAAGGTGAATGAAAATGGCGACGTATTCTTTACTTGCTTGTATGTGGATGATTTGATTTTCACAAGAAATAATCCCAAGATGTTTGAAGAATTAAAGAAAGCAGCGGCTAAAGAATTTGATATGACGGATATTGGGCTCATAGCTTATTACCTTGGCGTTGAGGTTGTGAGAACCCGAAAAAAATAAAAATAAAACTAATAATAATAATAATAAATAAATTTTTCGAAATTAGATTTAACAAGTGGTATATTGCTTGTGTGTATAATGATTTGGGGTTTTTGTGTACAAGCTCTTTCAAACCCCATCTCTCAAACCTTGTTAGAACCTCGAAATCCCTCAAGATCCTTCATATTTTCCTTATTTTTGGCGAGTATTTGGTGGTTGATCGTACTCATTTCTCTTGGAGAGAGTTTATTCCAAGTTCATACACCATTGGAGGTTAGGGCTTGCTTTAGAAGCTCAAATCTTTCGATCCGACACTTAAGGTAGGGATATCTTACCTCTATTATGTGTGTATGACTTATTTTTAGTGATCTATGAGGTTGGGTGTTGGTTTAGATTTTGATTTTTAAAGTTTGAAAAATTCTACAGAAAATACGTTTTTTCGGTCAATGCATGCTATTACCGGCAATAGCGTGCTACTACCGGTAATATAGTATTTCTTCATTTTTGGATGTTTTTGGACAGTGCATTCTACTACCGGTAATATGATCTGTATTACCTTTAACACAATGTTCATTTTTAGGCAGTGTTCAGTACTATCGGTAATAGTGTTAGTATTACCAGTAATAGCATGCTATTACAGGTAATAGAACTTGAATTACTGGTAATTATGTGTTAATTCTTATTGACAATTTTTACTAAATAATTGAACTATTGGCTTCTAAGGGTAATGTTTGCACTTATCATCGGTCATATGTAGATGATGAATACGTGATTTCGGGTTTCTATTTTATGGTTATGCGTACATACATTACGGCCTTAGCTTAATGAATATGACATGGAAATTATTGTATTGCATTAGTTGCCTTGCATTGACACGATATTTTGTCTAGCCTCCAATGGGAGATGTGCTAGTTATATGATGTCTAAGCTCAAATGGGAGATGTACTAGTTATACGAGGTCTAGCCTCTGACGGAAGATGTGCTAGTTATATGACACCTAGCCTCCGACAGGAGATGTACTAGTATATCTTGGTATTGTCTAGCCACCACTGGGTGATGTGCTAGCTAAAATGTGACAATGGAATCCATATGAGAACCATATGTTGATTAGTCATGTTGACTTGCCATTTTATATTCTAGATGTTGCAATCATACTTTGAAGACTTATGGATTATTTGTCGCACGTGTTATTGTGAGTTTTTCATTAACCATGCCAAATCAATGCATACTCATATAATATTGGTGTAGACATCTTTACTGGACTTTGTGGCTCACCCTATCATTTTTTTAGGTACTGTTTCGGAGACATGATTTAGACTTGCATGGATGCATAGCGATGCATGTTTTGAAGGAATGTCATGATAGGAGTTATATATCATTTTTGGACTTATCTTTTTGAAAGATGTACAGTAACTTCTCTTTGTGGAATTATGTACTCAACTCAAATCATTTGTAACACTTTAACTTGTCATTGTGGTTATCGGACCGGGGGTGTCCCTTTTTGGGTTGTAATACTTGGAACTTATGGACTTAATCGAATTCTAAAAGTTGATGATTTGGGAGTATTCATTTGTAGAATTGACAATTTTTATTTAAAATGTGAATGTTTATCTTACGTAAAATCGAGGGCGTGACAGAGGTGAAGCAAATGGCTGGAGGTATTTTTATATCTCAAGAAGGTTTTGCTAAGAAAATTCTAAAAAAATTCAAGATAGAAGATTGCAAATCTGTGGGCACGCCCGTTGAGATTGGAATGAAATTGTTCAAATTTGAAGATGGTACGAAGGTGAATTCTACTCTATTTAAGAGTCTTGTTGGAAGTTTGAGATATCTTACATGTACCCGACCAGATATTCTATTTGATGTTGGAGTTATGAGTCGTTTCATGGAAGCTCCTACCATGACTCATTTTAAAGCGGCGAAAAGGATACTACGTTACCTAAAAGGTACTCTTGTTTTTGGGTTGATTCTCTTCCTAATGATTTTAACCTAGTGGGTTATTGTGATAGCGATTGGGCTGAAGATTTGGATGATAGAAAAAGTATAATCGGATTTGTCTTTTTCATGGGAGAGATAGCGTTTGCATGGAGTTTGAAAAAGTAACCTATTGTTACACTTTCTACTTGTGAATTTGAATATGTTACGGCAACATCTTGTGTTTGTCAAGCTATTTGGCTTAGAAATTTGTTGAAGAACCTTCACTTGCCTCAAGAGGAATCAACGGAGATTTACATTGACAACAAGTTGGTACTAGCTTTGGCCAAGAATTCGGTGTTTCATGATCGTAGCAAGCATATCGACACGAGATATTATTTCATTTTGGAGTGTGTATCCAAGAAGGAGATGAAACTCAAATTTGTGAAGTCACAAGATCAAATTGCTGAAATTTTCACCAAACCACTCAAAGAATATATTTTTCGCAAATTAAGGAGTATAGTTGGAGTAATAAAAAAATAAGTTTAAGAGGGAGTATTGAAAATAATTAAAACTTTTGTGCTATTTATTTGGGAGTTATATTTTAATTAGTATTTCAATAGTTATGTATTTCAAGAGTCATAATAGTAGGAGTTACAGAAAATAATTGTGTGTTTATTTTGTGATTATGTAAATGATGGAGTTAGTAGAGAATTATGAGTATTATGGTGGTTAATTAAGAATAGAATTAAATTTCATGTTTAGTATAGATTAATATGTAATTTAGCCCTTCTATTATGAGTGAATAAAATAATTCTAAGTCTTTTTCCTATATTGTCTTCTTCTTCATATTGTGAGTGTGTGTCTATTCTTGCCCTCAACAATCCAGCCTTAAACTGCACCTAACTGGCCAATCTGTCAGGTATGACTTTAGTTTTTTGGATGTGCATGACTAATCGGTTGAAAGGAATCTCTGAAATAGTGGTGTGGGTTCCGAATCCACCTTCTAGTGTATAATTTCCTTTTGATTTTAGGAACAATGGGACTATGGTAGGTACAAGGCTGGCCCTGAACTTTTTGGGGCTCAAGCGATTTGTCAATATGGGACTTTCATACTTGATTTCAAAATATACACGTTGTTAAAAAAAACACAAACTTAAAAAACAAAGGCTGAAACATTACTTTATCATTACAATAATTTGAACATTTTTCTTCTTGCATTTTTAGAAGCAAACGTATCAATTAAACTTATATAATCTACGTTTTTTGTGAAATCATTTTCGATAGATAACATGGCTAATCCATTCAACATTTCTTATGACATAGTTGAGCGAAGGTAGGTTTTGATCATTTTTAACTTCGAAAAATTTCGCTCCCCAGAAGCAACGGTAACCGGAATAGTCAAAAGAATTGTATAAGCGATCCATGAGTTTGAAAAACCATCTTCCATTTACTTCAGATAATTGAGCACTTCAATTGGTTTGTTTACTTCTTCTAGTAGCACAGTTTTTAAGACTTTCAGCTCCATAGACAAATCGCTTCCATCAATATCTAGAACCCCATCATGTTTCAAAAATTCTTCAAGCCTAACACAATACGTCTTCAAACATTTGTCTTTGGACTTTTTCAAGTCAAACAAAAAGCCAAAATTTACCTCATATACTTTGAATTGTTCAAACCTACTCTTAAGTGAAGAAAGAGCTTGATCTACTACATATAAGAAGTAATTAACTCTGAAAGATTCTTCCGCTGACTACGTCACCTCTTCACTAACATTCTCATTAAATCATTTTTTTCTATAAATGCTACGTTTTTCAACAATCATAGGTTCAACTCCCATTTCACTTGCCATTTCTTTAGCTTCAACTATTGACTCTAGAAAACTAACTTTTTTATAGTTTTCAAAATGCATAACAAGCCTTTTTAACTACTTTACAGCAACATCTATATGCATATTTTCACTTTGAAGGAGCTTGCTAACTGAGTTAACAACAAACAACACATTGTTCCAAATAACAATTCCAAATAAGAATTCAAAACTCTCAAGTCCATGAGTTACTAGAGATTCAGCTTCACTTTTTGCATGTCGCCTAGTGTTTGCCAAGTCAACTAAGGCATCTCTTATTTGTGAAGCTTTATATCTTATCGGTTTAATACTTTTAATGCGACTTTTCCAACGTGTTTGTGACAACGACTTAAGCGTAAGGCCTTCCACATTATCTTTCAAAATTGTTCACCTTTGAATGGAAGATGAAAACAAGACATATAAACGTTGTACCACACCAAAAAAAAGATATTGCTTTAGAACAAGAGTTGGCCATATCACAAAGCACAAGATTGAGACTATGACAACCACATGGTGTATAGAATACTCTAGGATTTAGTTCAACTACTCTTGTTTGCACACTCTTATTTTTTCCTTTCATGTTTGAGCCATTGTCATATACTTGTCCTCTTAAGTCATTAATATTAAGTTTAAGGCTAACTAATGCTTGTTGAAGTTCACCAAATAGTCTCATTCCCGATATATCATAAACCTTCAAGAATTCTAAAAAAACTCTCTCACCATAATTGGACTTGTTGAAATATCCACACATTGAACGACGAGAGACATTTGTTCTTCATGACTTATATCCGGTGTACAATCAAGCATGACCGAAAAATATTTTACATTTTTTATTCTTGTCACAATTGTACTTTCGACTTCTCCAGTTAATTACAATTGGATCAATTCATTTTGAATTTTGGGACTAAGATAATGGGTATGAATCTCACCCTTTTTAATTCGTCTCAAGTGTTCTTGCATTATTGGTTCAAACTCGACAATTATCTACACTATGCTTAAAAAAATTCCATCATTCTCTTGATAAATTTTCTCATGGCCTCCACAAAATGACAAATTATTATTCGCAAGTGTCTTCACAATAGCAATTATCATCAATAAGACTCCTCTCCAATGTTCTTTCTCTTTGTTAACTTGCTCTTGTGCACTTCTATCTATTGTTTGATTCTTTCCCAATCTTGTCTCCAACTCAATTCATTTGCTCATGTATGTAAGGTGCTCGTTACTACTTTCATGGCCTTAAGCCTCTCACAAATATTTTTTCAATTCTTAAATCCTTCAGTAGCCAGTTGAGTCTTATTTTCTTCTTGCTTAAACAATTTACAACAAAAGCAAAATACTCTATTCAAAACCTCCAAATATATTAGCCACTTTCTATCATGTTTTTCTCTATTAAATAAATGTCGCATGTAGTGGACTGAAAAGAAATGCCTAGTAAAACCATTACTATCCTTAGGAAAGTTAATATAACAACCTCTTTTTGCAAGACCTCTTTCTATCAATAAATCTCTTAAACTTTGGTCCATATTATCTCAGTTACTCGGAATGGACGTTTAGATTTTCACATTCTGCTTGTATCTCCTTATCTTGATTTACTTCCTCATTCTCTAGATTCTCATATCATTCTTTTTCATTCACCAAGTTTTCATTTTCGTTATTACCAAATCTTCGGATTCTTCATTTTTCAATTCCCCCAACTAAGCATTTTGTTTGTTTGTTACTCGTAACAAATTTATCAATAGCTCCTCTTTGAGATTTGACTAATAATTCAACCCTTTGCTTTTTTTTTTTCTTTTTTCATATCCATAGGTATATCTTCTAGGAGGTACGATAAGCAGAGTAAAAAATAAATTAAAAGGCGTTACTTAGACATCATTATGTAATATTATTACGTTATTCAATACACAAGAGTATGTTACATGAGTAATTGGACAAAATCAATTATTTTATACATAGTATACACTTGGACAAAGCAATTCACAAAACCAATCATTTAAAACTAAAGCTAAAGAACAAAGAATGTAAGACTATTATTATTATAAGCTTTGATCCTAATTCATATAAAGTTTAATGTATTACTTATTTACTTTATAAGCCTATAAGGCTAGACAAGGGGGCATGAGATAAGGGACAGGGGACATTACGCACATGAGTCCGAAAGGAACCCACTCACCCAGCACAAGGGGTGGCCCACAAAAACACCTGACAAACATCAATAAATCACTTCTCTTTTTTTTACATTAAGCATTTAAGTGTTTAAGATCTATAAGAGTGAGACACAGCAAGAAGGAAAGAAAAATACCAATTGTCTCCAGGCAGGCCAAGCCGACAACAGAAAATGGAATGTTAGTTGTCGTCAGCAGTCTACCTATCTAATTGCCATGCTAGCCTAATTTGATAGCCAGTCCAAACCAGTTTTGGAGCTCTCAATCTCATCTGATAGAAGTTAGAACTTGAAACCCTAACTTTTTCTTTTGTTCTAATTTGCTCTGAATCATGTTCCCTTTTGTTTTTTTAATTTTTGATATTTTTTTTTAAATTTGGCAATTGGGCTCACAAAATCTGATTTGGGCCTTTTCTGATGGCCCTGTTCAATAGGAGGTAAAGAATTGGGGCTTTTTTTTTATATATATGTAAGAACCAAAAAATTTGGGGCCCTCATTTTAGGCCTTTTTTGGAGAGCCGTAGGCAGTGACCTGGTGGACTTCCCCATTGAGCTGGCCCTGGGTAGATACAACAAATAGATCACCTATTCTAAATAGAAGAATAGACTACGTATTCTTATTCACTGAGGCATTTTATCAAGCAAGTAGTGTCAGTTAATGATTACATAGAATATTGGAGAAATCGATAACTAGACAAACAAAATTCTACCTCGAATTTCTGATAAATCCAAAATCAAACATCACAGAGCTTATACGAAGCGCAGAGAGAGGAGGAAGGATGCTTTTTTTATGGATTATGGATTGGATTTTTTGGTCAATTATTTTACTGTTTCTCCCCTTGACAACTTGCAAGTTGGTTGTAATTAGAGCCTATTAAGCTTGACGAAAAATGGTAGAATGAAACAATTAACTAACTCCAAATTAACACCTTTCCAACTCAAACACCCAAAATTACTACCCAAATTAACGAATGTTTCTTCCCAACTTAAATATGTTTCCTATACATATTCTCAAATGTTCCAGGCAAACCATCACATCAAAACAGACTTGGTTCCTGAAAATCCCAAAAAAATGAAAAACACTAAAGTAAATTACTTGATTTCATATCTCATGATATATTTCAAATTCTAATAATGTTACTTTTCTTTTCTCGGCAACTAAACCAAACAAAAACCAATGAGGTTCCTTTTAGGGGATGAACTAATAAGGATTTGGAGAAGACAATGCATTGGAAACCCATGCTGTCTCATTCGTGACGGACGGTTCTGAGTTTCTTAAATTGAAGGAGTACCCCTGCTAAAGTTTAATAGTTAAATTATGAAAAGGAAATGGAGAAGGATCTTTCTTGGAAATGGAAATTATAAGTTTGATTGAAGGAGTACCTTTGCAAGGAACTGAAGGATCCAAAACAGAAATCGAAAACCGAAATAGAAATCAAACCAAATGTCTAGCGAATGAACTATACGTGTATGTGCTTGCGGACAATGTACAAATGTGCTGAGCTCTGGCCGAAGAAGAAAATGGAATAGGAGTTCTGACTCAGTATTTTTGAACCAGAAACCGAAGGAGGGAAGGGGGTTTAAAGGGTTGCGGGGCACGGCAGGGGGGGGGGGGGGGGGGGGGTGGTGGGGTGCGGGGGTAGTAAAGAGCAGACCCAACAAACTCTATAAGAGCATGTCCAAGAGCTCTTAGTTAAAATACCTATCTACATTTTTATTTTAGCTAGTCATCTGTTAATTATCATTCCAACAATTCTATCTAATATAGCTATTTGTGCCTTTAAATATTATTTTTTTAATTTATTCTTCCTTTTGTCTTTCAAAATAGAGAGAAAGAGGAAGATATGAGATTAAAAAACATAAAAGTATATTTGATGGGTGAATAGTAACTAGCCAAATTTACCTAGGTACGATTCATAAAACTATTTTACCTAGCACTAATTGAGGCTCTTGGAATGTATTTTTTTGTTATTGACTATCTAAAATGGCTAAATGAACCAATTACTTAGCATCTTGGACATGCTCTAATAAATGGTTAGTTTTAAGTATTGTACCTAGTCAACTCTAAAAAATGAAACTTCAACAAACTCAATAAATAAAAGCTATTTTAGTTTTATAAATAGTAACTAGCTATTTTTACCTAGCTACTATTCATCATGTATTAGATTTTTTTATTACTTTTCTCTCTTCCATCTCTTTTGGGAGGATGATTTCAATTAAAAAGAAAAAAGAAAATAAATATAAAAAAGATATTTTAATGGTGGATTGGTAAAGTAGATGAGATTATTGGAGTATTGAAAATGACGTGGTTAACTTAAATGAAAATTTTACATTGTTCACTGATTAACTTGTTTATTTGTTGTTGTAGATGCTCTAAGAGTGGGATTCAAATTTTGAATGGGGCTTCGGGAAGAGAGAGGAGAGAGGGGTTGCTGCAAAAAGGACGGTTGGTGCCAGCTATAATCAAGAGAAAGTAAAGAAGGCTTTAAATGTTGCCCTTGTTGCCTTGGACAAATTTTAACCGTTCGATCAAATCAATTATAACCGTTGTTGTGAAATGTATTGTAACCACAGTTGTTGGATCAAATCAATCATGACCCTTGAATTAAAAATGCGTGGAATCCACACAGTTGTAAAATGTACTATAAATATGTAATATACGATAGTCTAATAGAATAAAATGGATCCCAAGAGTCAAGAGACCCCCATTTTTCCATGACATTGCAAACTGACAGCGGGGAGAAAGAGAGAGCTCAGAGTCATAGAGTTACCGGAGAAACTAGCGAGCAACAACAGACTTGGCTAGCAGTAGATCCAGGTGAACAGGCAGCAGCGGCGGATCCAAGTGCAGCAGCGCCGGCAATCGGAGCAGTCTTCAAGCAACAACCAACGGCCCAATAGCCCAGCACCCAACAGCGGCGGTGAACACTGGCCGATGACTCAATCAGCGGTGGATCCAGGCAGAGGGTGGGCTGCTCAAATTGGCGATTAGGGAAAGGGCAGTTGAATAGTTAAGACTTAATAGGTAAATGTAAAATTCGTTTAGTATTAAAAACAAAAAATAGGGAATCTGAGGGAGTTCACGTGAACCCGTGTGCCTATATTAAATCTGCCACTGGGTCACTCAGCCATGTTTAGTTGTTTGTTACCATGTAGAATAAAGTGAAGAGTCAACAATAGTACTGTAATCCAAATGTGAAGGAAAGTGATTTTCACACTCCTCCTAATCTTGTGCACTCTTTTTTTGTTTTTATTATACAAAGTTATTAAAATATATTTCTATTAAATAATCTTTATTCGTTTATTGTGTTTAAATTATTATACTATGCTCGCAATAAACTAAAAGTATTTTTTGTCTTTATTTAATTATTTTTGTATTTGTTATTTTTGTGTCATTTTTTATTGTTTATATGTTCATCTCGCTGAAAAAGGTCTAAAAAGTCTAAAATTAAGTTCAAAATCTAAAAATAATTCACTAAAAAAATAAGTATAAAAAATGATGTTTTCAACTTATTTTTTGTGTTTTCTAAAATTATTTTAATTTTTGGACATCATTTTATATTTTTCTGAATTTTATTGTCGAAACGAACTAATAATCATCAAAAAGTTGATACAAAATAAAAATTAATTTTTTTCAAATAAGGACAAAAAAATAATAATCACTACATGCTAAATAGATCACAAATAAAAGAAAAGCTCCACCAAAAATTAAAATTTAATTTTTTTATGGTTATTAGTTCGTCTCGATTTCAGAAAAATTTTAAATAATGTTTAAAAATAAAAAATTCAAAAAAAATAAAAAAATAAGCTCAACACAGTTTTTTTTAATTTGTTTTTTTAGTGATTGTTTTTAGCGTCTAGGCATAATTTTATAATTTTTAGATTTCTTTTGTCGAGAAAAATCAATAAATCATACAAAATGACGAAAAATGATAAACAAAAAAACTAATTAAAGAGACAAAATAAATATTATTTACTTTTATTTAATTATAAAGATATTATAGTAATTTAAACACAAAAAGAATAAAAATTGTATAATAGAAGGATATCTCAGTAATGTTGTATAATAAAGACAAAAAGAGAAGCGCATTAGGCTAAAATGAGGTGTAAAAATCAATTCTCTATGTGGAACTATGTGCGAGTATATATACATACATATTTTAGGTTTAGGTAGATTCTCTGTGTATAAATGTTGGTAGTTTCTGTTTTTGAGCTTTTAGATTTGTCCAACAACTCTAAAAATAGGGCCTAGCCTTGTTAATTTTCGATGTACCTTGCTAGCTGCAATAACTTTAGGGCCTGCCTAATCGGGAAGCCCACCACTTAGGGCTCCCAAAAAAGGCCCAAAATGAGGGCCCCAAATGTTTTGGTTCTTATATAAAAAAAAAAAAAAAACCCCAATTTTTTACCTCCAACTGAACATGGCCCATATGAGTCCAATTGCTAGATTTTTTTTTAAAAAAACTATCAATAGTTAAAACAACAAAAAGGGACGCTGATGCAAAACAAATTAGAAGAAAAGAAAAAGTTAGAGTTTCAAGTTTTAACTTCCATCAGATGAGATTGAGAGCTCTTGAACTAGTTTGGGCTAGCAATCGAATCCAGACGGCAAGCCAATCAGATAGGAAGATCGCTAACGGCAATCAACCTTCGATTTTCCACTGTCAGCTAGGCCCGCCTGGACAACTAGTATTTTTCTTTCTTTGTTGCTATGCCTCACTCTTGTAGATCTTAAACACTTAAATGCTTAATGTAAAAAAAAAAAAGAGAAGTGATTTATTGATGTTAGAAATGTAGGAAAAAACAAATTCTAGAAAATCTTATTTAATTTGTGAAAAATAAAAAACAGTACATAAACTTGAATAATAACAAAATTTAAAATTACAAATCAAGACCCGTGAATCTCACGATGTCCTTAAGACAAATTGCGCCGCATCACCAAAGTTCTTGAGAATTTGTTCGTCGTTCATCTCCCATGATACAACGGTTGAATTTAGTTTCGGTAACACCTTTCAAATACCAGCTTTCAAATACCAGCTATCAAACTGATTTGTTTTAAACTCTCTCTTGACCAAAGAACAAGAAGAACACACTCGAATTGTACGAGGATATCTCAGATTTTTGGTGTCTCAAAAATCAAAGAACGGTAATTAATTTATAGGACTAAGGGGGAGCCAAAACATTAATTTTGTAATAAACTAAAATTAAATTCTAAGATTTATTTTCAAAATAAATTATGTAGTTATAAATCTAGAAATAAATTATAAATTTAAAATCAGAATAAATTCTATGTAATAAATCAAAAAATTAAATTTGATTTCAAATTGGAAATTAAATTTTGCTTTCAAATTGATTTCTAAGATTAAATACACACCCATGTGGGCTCAAACCCATTGTATAATCTAATTACAAAGTGGATCTAAACCCCAGCAAAGTAAACCCAAACTATTGGGCTATAAAAGAATAAGCAACGACCACACAATGCCAAGCCAAGCCCAGGACCAGACCCATGACCCACAGACCTCGGACCTCGGATTACAAACCCCGGTCACAGTCCTTAGACTTAACATAGTCTATAGTAACAACCCCATTTGAGAGTAGTTGTCTAATGGTATTATGTTGTCGACGAATATGTCTTGACTTACCATTGTACATGTTATTCTGTGCCCTGCCAATTGCGGTGTTAGATTGTATTTATCATTACTTTGTTGACTATGTAAATAGTAGGCATATAATTAGGAGCCTATTTAGGGATTCAGTTAGAGATAGATTAGGGATTTAGTTAGAGATAAATTAGGGAT
This sequence comes from Arctostaphylos glauca, assembly GCA_019985065.2. Taxonomy (NCBI): domain Eukaryota; kingdom Viridiplantae; phylum Streptophyta; class Magnoliopsida; order Ericales; family Ericaceae; genus Arctostaphylos; species Arctostaphylos glauca. The sequence continues at coordinate 8,530,394 of JAHSPW020000004.1, forward strand.
TCAGTTTGTACATTGTTCTATATATATTGTGCCTCCTCTTAGGAGAATAATACACAGAAAATATATTTCTTAACATGGTATCAGAGTGGTAACGTACCTACCGCCATATACTTCCGCTGCTGCCGCCGTACATCGTCGGCTTCTTTTTCCGTCGCCGTCGTTGAGGCTTCTCCGACGCCGACGTCATTATCATCATCCCCATCCGGTTTCCATCGAACAACACCAATCATACTAAGGAGTTTTGTTGGAAGTTACATGGAAAACCTCCTTCTCGCGGGAAAGGGGGAGACCCCTAGTGGATTTTCTCAGGAGGAAATGCAAGCTCTCAGGCGCCTTCTGACTCGGGCTGATTCTCCATCTACTATAGCTCCTACTTCTTCCGCAGTTCCATCCTCTTCCAATTTTGCTCACACAGATATTCCAGCTAAGGCATTTACTGCTTCTTCTGCCATTCCTTGGATTATAGATTCTGGTGCTTCAGACCACATGACAGGTTGTTCCTCTGTATTTGATTCTTACACTACTTGTTCAGGTAAGGATAAGGTCCGAATAGCGGATGGGTCGTTCTCTGCTATTTCAGGGAAAGGTTCTGTCAACTATTCTTCCTCAATATCTCTTTCTTCAGTCCTACATATTCCCAACTTTGCTACTAACCTTTTGTCTGTTAGTAGTCTTACTCGTTCTGCCAATTGCTCAGTGACATTTTTTCCCACTCATTGTGTCTTTCAGGAACTGGATACGGGGAAGGTGATTGACAATGGTAGAGCACATGATGGCCTCTATTACCTGGAATCTGCACCTTGTCCACCTCAGCAGCCCATGTCATGTGGTTCAGCTCTGCAGGCCGATATGAGTCCAGCTCTTTCTATGTTACATCATTGGCATCGAAGATTGGGTCATCCCTCATTTGGGATTTTAGCGAGGTTGTTTCCTAGTTTAATAAAGTCTTGTTCTCAGAGTCAGTTTTTTTGTGAAGCTTGTGAGCTTGGTAAACATAAACGTTCTTTTTATGCACCCATTAATAAGAAGAGTGATTCTCCGTTTATGATTATTCATACTAATGTCTGGGGACCTTCACCTATTACTTCTCTTAAAGGTCATAGATGGTTTGTCACTTTTATTGACTGTTATTCTCGTGTTACTTGGGTGTATTTACTTAAGTCAAAAAGTGAGGTTTTTTCTTATTTTCGCTCCTTTCATGCCATGGTGCGTACTCAGTTTGATGCCAATGTTAAAATTCTCCGTAGTGATATGGTACTGAGTATATAGACGGGCATTTTAGGGCATTTCTAGATGAGCATGGTATTCTTTTTCAGACGACTTGTGTTGACACTCCACAACAAAATGGAGTTGCTGAACGCAAAAATCGTCATCTTGCTGAAGTTGCTCGCTCTCTTTTGTTCACCATGAATGTTCCAAAATATTTGTGGGGAGAAGCGATTTTGACAGCAACTTATCTTATCAACCGTATGCCTTCTAGTGTTCTTACCTTCAAAACTCCTATAGAGTGTCTTCCTAGCAGTTATCGGGTCACAACACTTCCCCCCCGAGTGTTTGGATGTGTGTGCTTTGTCCATGCCCCACATCCCTCTAGGGGTATGTCACGACCCATTCCAAATTGGAACGAATTAATGACCGGCCAACGGTTCTACACGCTGAGGCCTCCTACATTAATTAAAGAGTTTATGAATTTTATCGAATTATCTTATTTAACCCTAGACATGCTGCAGAGTTTAGCGGAAGCGTTATTTGCTCAATAATAAAATAACATCAAGGACGTGTAAACCTGACAATCATTATTGAATTAAAAGCCCTTATCCGATACTTATTACAAACCGTAGTACTGGCCTATCATGACCTCAACATAACAAAATAGAACTCTATGTCTACATAAGTTTTCAACTACAAAATTCAAAGCGTGAAATTTAGCTGATTAATTCTTCATTGTCCGCCAGGTCCTGCCACGGGTCCTATTGTGTTGCAAGGCAACACCCATTAGCTTACAGCTAGTATGAATCTAGATATACCATTTTACAGATTTTACACGACATAATTAAAAAAAGAATAATTTATTAATATATTGACAATACTTATGATTGGGTCCATAGGCCGTGGCCGAGAACGTATATATAAATAATATATAATTTTCATAACCCGTGGGTTATATCAATACTGGAATTAACGCTTTGTTGTGTTTTAAACAGAAGTAATCAATGAAATAAATTCAACAGTTGATTCTTCGGTGTATATGCCAGAACTAGATTAAGGGAGCTACCCTTTGAAATATAACACATATTTGGCATGACGTCATCCGATACCACCTGACCGTGGGACCCAACCTTGTACCAAACCACCGCTTGTCACACCCCCAGCGGTCAGGGAATCACCGGAATTCACATTTTACGAGATGATATTTATATGACCATTGCCAACAATTTTAATAATATCTCATGCATACGTAAGTTCACTATATAACAATTTTCTCTTTTCTTTTTCTTTTTTTTAACAAAATATAGCAAATTTCTATTTTTGGGGCATATCTTAAAAAAAATCATAAGTAAATGGGTATATCCGGACTCACCTTGAGTGACGTAGGGCATTAAATTTCGTGCCTTGCCTTTGATGTCGTGATTAGGACTGGTGAGTCGTATATTCTCCCAAAATTTCTTGCCACTTTCTTATCACTTCTTTGCCACCTTCTTTCTCTTTATTATTACAGTTTCCACAAACCTCTCAGTTGTGAAAAAGAAGTGAAGGCCATCAAGGGTTATTTATAGGTTTTACTCAAGCAGGAGGTGTAAATCTTATATTCACGTGGCAACTAAGTGAACCTATTTTACATGCAAGCAGTTAGGTGGACAATTGTACATGCAAAATATCTTTTTTTTGTTCTTATCTAAAGAAATTTGGATAAGAACTGTTAAGTGTTCCCCGTCCAATTGTCCCTTAGAGTAATATCGAGGTTAATCTCCAGTTACCATTAATGTTTAAAATAATTTGTCGAACTATTCCTCGGTCTCTGATTATGTTTTGAACCAACTTCATTTATCTCTAAAATAATTTTGGAGTATTTCCTCATTTGTTAAATAAACTACCTAATTGTTCTAAAAAATCTCTGTTTCTTAATTCAATCAAAATTTTAATTTATTCATAGTATTTTCTATTATTCTATATTATTATTATTATTATTTTTAGATTGGGATCTCACATCCTTCCTACCTTAAGAAGTTTGGTCCACCAAACTTGCTTGTAATCGGTCTAAATTGAAACGTCATAGATAGAAGTTTTTTAAATGTATTAATGTCATATCTTAGTCGAATAGCTCAGGGTATTTCTGTCGCATATCTGACTCCTTCTCCCATGTCGCCTCCCCTGTTATCTGATTCTCCCACCAGACCTTAACTAATGGAATTTATTTGCTTCGTAACTGTTTGACACGTGTGTCTAGGATTCGAATTGGTCGTTCCTCATAGCACAATCCTTTTTCTAGCTTAATAGGTGGTTGTTGTAGAATGTGCGTCGGATCCGATATGTATCTTCTCAGCATTGACACATGAAAAACATCATGTACATTGGCAAGCTCTGGTGTTAAGGCCAGTCGGTATGCAACTGGTCCTATTTTCTCGATCACCTCGAAAGGTCCCACGTAGCGTGGATTGAGCTTCCCTCTCTTTCCGAATCGTACAACTCCCTTCATAGGTGAAACTTTGAGAAACACAGATTCTCCTTCTTGAAATTCTAGCTCTCGACGATGTGCATCTGCGTAACTCTTTTGTCGATCTTGAGCAACCTTCAGTCGTTCTTGGACCAATTTGACCTTTTCCGTTGTTTCTTGAACGATCTCCGGTCCTGTGAGCTCAGTTTCCCCGACTATTGTCCAACATGATGGCGATCTGCACTTTCGCCCATATAGTGCTTCAAATGGTGCCATGCCGATACTAGCTTGGAAACTGTTGTTGTAAGTAAATTCTGCTAACGGTAGATGTTCTTCCCAGCTACCCTGGAACTCTAGTGCGCATGCACGTAATAAATCTTCTAATGTTTGTATGGTCCTTTCTGACTGTCCGTCTGTTTGAGGATGGAAAGCTGTGCTGAAGTTGAGTTTAGTACCCATAGCCCTCTGAAGAGACTGCCAAAACCTTGAGAAGAATCTCGTATCTCGATCTGACATAATGGTTATAGGTGCTCCATGTAAGCGAATGATCTCCCGTACGTACAGGTTAGCTAGCTGATCCATTGAGTATGTATTTTTGATTGGTAAGAAATGAGCCGTTTTGGTCAAGCGATCAACTATTACCCATATTGAGTTGTTTTCCTTCGCCGTTCTAGGAAAACCGATGACGTAGTCCATTGTGATATCTTCCCACTTCCATTTGGATATTGGTAGAGGTTGTAGCAGCCCTGCTGGCTTTTGACGTATAGCTTTGATTTGTTGGCATTGTAGGCATCTACTAACATAGTCTACCACATCTCGTTTCATTCCCATCCACCAGTAGGTCCGTTTCAGGTCCTGGTACATTTTCATCATACCTGGGTGGATCACCAATCTTGTTCTATGACCATCGTCAAGAATTTGTCGCTTGAGTTCCTCATTGTTGGGTATACACACCCGACTTCGAAATCGTAGTAAGCCGTTGGCCACAGTAAATTCTGTAGTTAGATTGGATGCTACCTGCACGTGAATTTTCTTCAACTTTGGATCTGCCATTTGTTTCACTTTGATCTCTTCTAGAATTGCTGGTTCGGCGACTAATAACATACAGACTTCTTCTTGTTGTTTATTGAGGCACTGTTGTTCTATTTGTAGAATATTCAATACTTCCACCTTCTTGCGACTAAGAGCGTCTGCTACTACATTTGCTTTTCCGGGATGATACTGAATATTAATGTCGTAGTCTTTCATCAGCTCCAACCACCGCCGTTGCCTTGTGTTCAGGTCCTTCTGTGTATAGATGTACTTTAAGCTCTGGTGGTCGGTGAAGACGTCACATGTGACACCGTACAAATAATGTCGCCAGATCTTCAGAGCGAAAACCAATGCTGCTAACTCTAAGTCGTGAGTAGGGTAATTCTTCTCATGTGGTTTCAGTTGTCGTGATGCATAACCTTCCCATGTTGCATTATGACACAACCAAGTCCCTGATTTGAGGCGTCACTATAAATCGCAAAGCCTTCCACTCCTTCTGGCAGTGTCAGAATAGGTGCTGTTATAAGTCGTGTCTTCAATTCCTGAAAGCACTGGTCCCGTTGTTTTGTCCAAACAAAAGATTCGCCCTTTCGGGTCAACTCCGTCATTGGCACAGCGATCTTGGAAAAATCCTGGACAAATCTCCGATAATAGCCCGCTAGTCCAAGAAAACTACGAACTTCAGTTACGGTTGTCGGTCTTGGCCAATCCACGATTGCCTTGACCTTCTGATTGTCCACCGAAATTCCTTCTCCTGAAATAACGTGACCCAAAAATGTCACACTCGTCAGCCAGAATTCACACTTTTTGAATTTGGCATATAATTTTTGGTCTCCCAATGTCCGTAGTATAGTTCGCAAATGTTGTGCGTGTTGTTCCTCGTCCTTTGAGTAGATCAAAATATCATCAATAAAGATAATAACAAATTCGTCCAAGTATTGTTTGAACACACGATTCATAAGATCCATGAATGCTGCAGGTGCATTCGTTACCCCAAATGGCATCACAAGAAACTCATAATGTCCATAACGGGTTCGGAAGGCTGTCTTCTCCACGTCTTCCATCCTTACTCGCAGTTGGTGATACCCCGAACGTAAATCGATCTTTGAAAATACTCTCGCTCCCTGTAATTGGTCGAATAGATCATCAATCCGTGGTAACGGATACTTATTCTTAATGGTTACTTTGTTTAACTCTCGATAGTCAATACAAAGTCTCATCGTCCCATCCTTCTTCTTAACAAATAATATTGGCGCACCCCACGGTGACGAACTCGGTCTAATAAATCCCTTATCCAATAACTCTTGGAGCTGAGTTTTTAACTCCTTTAGCTCAGCTGGAGCCATACGGTATGATGCCTTTGAAATAGCCTGAGTTCCAGGTTCAACTTCAATTACAAATTCTATCTCTCTCTCGACAGGCATTCCGGGCAAGTCCTCAAGAAATACCTCCGGAATTTCTCGGACCACCGGAATACCATTCACTGTCAACTTACTAGTTTCAGGTGTCAACACACTACATAAGTATCCCTGACAACCCTTCTGTAGGAGTCGTCGGGCTCGTGTGACAGATATGAAGTAGGGTGGTGTCGTGATACTCTCACCCTCAAATATAATTGGCTCATTTTGCTTTTGCAAATTTATCCGTTTCTGGGCACAGTCAATGGTAGCCCCATTACTAGCCAACCAATCCATACCGAGAATTAAATCGAATAGATTCATATTCAATGGTATCATATCAGTCATTGTGTCAATGTCGCCAACGTGTACACTACAATTTCGTATCACGGTAGAGCACTGACCGAACCGGCAAAGTGTGTGTCGTTAGGGTGCCGGCCTCGAGGTCAGTGGTTTAATTTCATAAAACAGAATTTATCCTCAAAATATGTAAAATGAGTATAATGGATAGTCCGGAGTATCGATCCACAGGGAAAAGAACGTTGGATTTAAAGAATTTGCAAATTGGTGTTTTTGACGTTTCGGACGTCAACCTCAAATTTGTTTGGTGTGGTTAACAATGATATTGACTAAGTAGGGAATTAAAACTAGATTAAGGAGTGGGGTTAAGTCCTAAAATTTGGTCTATTCCAATTCTTCTGTCGGTCTATTTCTTCTCTTTATAACTTAATCTAGCCCCCGGTCCCGGGTTTTAGATCGGAAAATTCTTCGATGAAAATCAGGATTTTAATTCTTAAAATGGGTTTGACGGATCTTTCAAGTTCAAGAAAAAAAGGATTAAAAGATGAAGGACATCGATTCAAGTATTAGATATACCAACTCTAAGGATGGCTATAACTAAGCAAGAACTTAACACTTCATTTTTATTTCAATATGAAAAACTTAGAAAGATCCATCAATGGCATTAACAAATATGGAGAAGATTTAGACCAACATGGGTTTGGAATCAACTTCACATTTAGACTTAACCCACACTAATTTAGCTACTCATATTTTAACATGAACATGATAGAAGTGATAGAAAATATAATAAAACAAACTTATCTAAAGACAATGAGAAGGAATTAGACAAAACTCTAATAGAATCAGATTTTTAGGTAAGAAGAACAATACTAAATGGAAGAAAAACAAGTAAAACTTACTAATACTTAAGTGCTTCCAAGAGAATACAATGATTCATAAGGGGAAGAACACTAAAGGATTAAGAACTTACTCAAAACTTGAAGAACAATGAAGAACAAGTATTCTAAAGCAAAAAGGGAGGCTAAAAGCTCTCTACAAAACTTTAAATCTGATATGTCTAAGTGTTGTAGTATATTATGTGCGTGAGAGACCCCTTTAGCCAAAGGATACAACCTAAAATAAAATATCCTACAAAAACTAGGTGAAAAAACCATTCTACCCTCCATAATGGCAATTTAAGAAGCTTCTTATTCCCTTTTTTGGCCCAGAATTCGAGTAAAAGTCGGCCCCACCGAATCAGACGTAATTGGTTCTCTATCGATAGGAGGATCTCTCTATCGATAGAGAAGTCCTCTGGTATTAGTGTATCAAGACTTCTATCGATAGGAGGATCTCTCTATCGATAGAGAAGTCCTCTGGTCTTCTTTGATTCAGCCTTCTATCGATAGGAAGAGGCTTCTATCGATAGGGAAGTCTTCTGGTCTTCTTTGATTCAGCCTTCTATCGATAGGAAGAGGCTTCTATCGATAGGGAAGTCTTCTGGTCTTCTTTGATTTAGCCTTCTATCGATAGGAGTGATCCTCTATCGATAGGGAAGTCTTCTGGTCTTCTTTGATTAAGCCTTCTATTGATAGGAAGAAACCTCTATCGATAGAGGGCTCTTTTTCCTGGTTCTTTGCTAGGGCTCTATCGATAGGGATAAACCTCTATCGATAGAGAGGCTTCTGACTTTAATTCTCAGTTCTTCCTTGGTTCTTTGATCCGAACTCACTTTTACTCCTCCCGAGCCTTCAATTGGTCCTCCATCAATATCGCCAAATGGTTCCGAGGCCTTAAGTCATGGTAGAACCTTTTGGGCATTCATTTAGCGCTCGCAAACCTGAAAGGGTAGAAAGACAACTACGCGTGCAATATTAACTAAATAAATACATTTGCCTACACATAATTGCCAAAATGAGTATGTTGAGCCACGTTATTATGCAATATAGTGCGCTCATCACACCCCCCAACTTGAAGGTTGCTAGTCCTGACATTTTGCTGACTACATGGCCCTTGGCATGTACTTCTCCTTGAAAACAACCCCGAATTGTTCCCACGTCATCCTTGGCTCCCTGGCCCTCATCAGATTCCACCAACGGTTAGCCTCTCCGGTTAACAGATATGATCCCATTTCAACCTTCTGATACTCGTTACTCCTAATTAGACGAAAACTCTTGTCTAGTTCCTCAATCCATTCCTTAGCCTTCATCGGGTCCATACCTCCACTGAAAGATGTAGGTTTCAACTTAAAAAATTCTCGAATCGCTTCAGCATCAGTTCCTGTTGGGTTTGGTTGCGAGGCAACTTCTGGGGCCGCTGGCCGTATCTCGACATTTCCTGTTGTTATAGTTTCTGGTTGTGGCGCGAGTGGTTGTGGTTGCATCAGATGGGTGTGTAGGAACTGTTGTTGGGTTTCAATGGTCCCTACCAATTGCTGCAAAAGGGTTCTCAATTCTGCGAATTGGTTTCCTGCGCTACTATTCTCATCGTTGTTTGTTTGGTCGTTATTAGTAGTATTTGTTGATCCTGTGGTGGCATCCATTACACTGTATCCAACAATGTTAATGTTCTCGTTATAAATGCATACAACGTTTTATATAACAATATTTAAGAGAAACATCTCATTTAGAATGCACTCATACACAATATGCTTGTATAATATTGAACAGTATTTAAAAACTATGCCGATAGATCATAACTAAGTTCTAATTACAACAAAACGATAAGTTAGCTCCAAGCCCCAAAAATATTTCCCCCCATAACCTATCATTCTATCTGGTACCTCCTTACTAGTCACATACTACTACCTATATACATGTGAATCCCCAAAATGAATTCCTAAAAGCAAAAGGAATTCTTTTTCCCCCGCTACTCCCAAGACTTAACAACCCTTATTTACAGCTATTCCTATTCAACACTTCATTTTTCCTCTGGCCCATTGACTGAGTCTTTAGATCCGCTCCTCCTTATTCCTTGGGGTCCTGCTGGGGCCCTCGGGGTCCTTGGTTCCTTTGGATCTTCTTCATCGTCGCTACTTATTACCACCACATCATACGCACCATTTGCCTCTGGTTTTCCTGACACTCTACTTTCTTTTGTTCCCGGAACTTCATTTGAAGCCACTTCTTCCTCCACATGTGTCTCAACAACTCTAGAACTTTCCCCTGCCTCAAATATAGTTCGCCCTTCACACCTGTTAGGGTCACCGCTTCTCAGTATCGCCTCTATCATGGCCTTGTAACCTTCTTCGTTCCCTATCCACCAAATAGCTCACCTTAACACTTCCGATCCTATAGTCATATGGCGCAAGGCTTGGAATTGTAGCATCCTATCAGTATAAAAAGGCTTGCTATCTGCCACCCTCTTCATTTCATCGTACGCGATATCTGCAGCCAGATTACAGATCTTGTTGTCCAACGAGTCACCTCCGTTGTCTTCGATACCACTAGTGTTGATCCTATAGTGCCCCATGCTGTCTTCACTGCTATCTGTGTTCGTCATACCTATGGCAAACAAGATATAGTCTTGTCAATACCAGTACATGGATCCAGCGTTAAATAAATATAAAGAGTAATTCAAGCACCAATAACATATAAATTAAACATGTCGTGTGCAACGATCGTGTTCCAATAATTTTGTCCTTGAGTTTTTAAGTTTTTAAAAGTTCACAAACTAAGGCTCTGATACCAACTCTTGTCACGACCCATTCCAGATTGGAACGAATTAGTGACCAGCCAACGGTTCTACACGCTGAGGCCTCCTACGTTAATTAAAGAGTTTATGAACTTTATCGAATTATCTTATTTAACCCTAGACATGCTGCAGAGTTTAGCGGAAGCGTTATTTGCTCAATAATAAAATAACATCAAGGACGTGTAAACCTGACAATCATTATTGAATTAAAAGCATGCTTATCCGATACTTATTACAAACCGTAGTACTGGCCTATCATGACCTCAACATAACAAAATAGAACTCTATGTGTCACACCCCGTCCCGGAATAATACCAATAGGTTCATACCGACACGACACGTGACAAGCGCACCAACAAAACTAATCCACCGTCCAAATAAGACAATAAATAAATAAAACAGCTCTTTTTATACACAACTCAAAAGATTATCATGCACAGCGGAAGTCTCATCCAAAGATAAATATAAAGAAAAAAAATAAGATAAAGTTATACAAGCCAAGTACAAGGCCTAGAAATAGTATCTCGTGGCCAACACAAAAAAAACTACTACTATCCAAAAGAAATCATAACCCAACCCAAGTCTCTCGAGCTAGGTACATGCACGACTAAACTTGTAGTGGACACCGATTCTATACCTGCAAAACTGAAACCCAAAATGGATTTCAGGAGTGTGTGAGAAATAGATGCAATTCATCAAAGGAAACTAGTAAATCAACATTTAAATCCAAGAGATAGGCTATAAGCCACTTATATCGGCACTTATGCCATCGGCCCAAGGCCACTGTATCGGCGCAACCGCCACTTATCGGTACAATTACCCAATTCCGACCCAAAGGTCCCATCGGCACTTATGCCACAATTTATCATATTGCTCACTTCAAAAGTAATTACATCTATAAATCAACACTCACCTCGGTCTCCAAAACAAAAGACACAACTACTGTCTCGGCACCTCGGATGTGCTCGTTTCTGTCTCTGAAATATGTATTCACAATTAGTACAAGAATCATTCATATTTCATAATGAAATGTCAATTGAGACCAATAATAGCAAATGTTTCATGCTCAAATATAAAAGAAAGGTTCAAACACACTAGACACAATCCGACACCTCTGTAATCTACGAATTTATAGAATTAATCTACTCATCCAAATGTCCCCAAATCTTAACCATATACTAACAGAACATACAGAAACACCATACCAAAATCTCATAATTTTTAGAGCTACGAAACTATTTATAAACGGACAACAATTGAACTAGAATTTTCAACAGATTCTGCAAAACGAATTCTGCACCAACTTCAAACAGAAAACTGCTATTACTGAGAACAAATTAGGATGCATATCATATATATCTGGAAAGCTCTTTGAGTCTACTTTCTAACGCAACAAGAGGATTGAAATTCCGACATCTCTAGGTCAAGATATAGCCATTTCCGTAAGAGGTGACAGTGCAGTCTGCACTGCGAACCCACGACAACAGTTTGGTAAACGATTTTTCATATTTTCTGTGTTTCACCAAAAATTCTGAAAATTTAACACAGAGCTTGGAACACATACAGGTATCTACTGTAAAAATTTCAGAAAATTCAGAGATACGGAGCTATGTCAATAAATTGCACAAACAACAGCAGATTTCAGCTCTAACAGGTTCTAACAGATTCAACCATTCATAGCCATCTAGGTCACGAATTTCTTGAAGAAAACCCAAAATTCTACATCAAAACCACGAATTTCAGGTCTAAAAGAGATGAAACTAGGAAAAACATGCATAATCTTACTAATTTTTGTCTTAATTTGAAGCCCTAGGTCCTCCTCTTCCTCTTCCTCTTCTTCTTCTTCTTCTTCTTCTTCTTCTTCTTCTTCTTCTTTCTCTCTCTCTCTCTCTCTTCTAACGGTGGTTTTTGGCTGAGTGAATAAGGTAGGTTTTGTTTTTTTGCTTATAATGAAATTTTAAGGAAAATTATCCAGTGTACACGGGTGCACGTATTCTTATTTTCCAACTCATGCCAATCGTACATATAATACCACATACGCATAATCCAATCCGTTCATTTGTTAAATTAGCTAATTTTATACGTTACCCAATTGATTAAACACAACACACACTTAAATTATGCATTGGATTATCGTAAAATAGTTTAGGGTGTCACACGTCTCCCCCCCTTAGGAATTTTGTCCGCAAAATTGTTACCTGAACCGAATAAGTGAGGATAATCCTTTCGCATTTGCTCCTCTGTCTCCCATGTGGCTTCCTCCGGCCCGTGACTACGCCATTGCACTTTCACTAACGGTATTACTTTGGAACGAAGGATGCGCTCTCCCCGGTCTAAAATCTTCATCGGTTCCTCAATGTAGGTTAAATCTTCTTTCAATTCAATTGGCTCTGTACCCAAGACGTGTGTTGGATCCGGCATATACTTCCTCAACATTGAAACATGAAATACATTGTGCAACCGTGCCAACTCCATCGGTAAAGCCAATCTATACGCTGTTGCTCCCACTCTTCCAGTGACCTCGTACGGCCCAATATACCTCGGAGCCAATTTCTTCTTTCCCTTGAAACGGACAACACCCTTCCAAGGCGATACACGAATAAACACACGGTCACCCACTTCAAATTCTAAGTCTCTCCTCCGTTTATCCGCATAACTCTTTTGACGATCTTGCGCGATTTTCAACCGCTCCCTTATAAGTTTAACACCATCAACTGTTTGTTGAACCAATTCTGGACCTAACACTTTCCCATTCCCTGTTTCTTGCCCGTCACCAGTTTGTTCTTCCAACTGCTGATAGAGCATTTTCCTTTCACCCACATCATTCCAACAAATTGGTGTCCTGCACCTCCTACCATATAAAGCTTCATACGGTGGCATACCAATACTACTGTGATAACTATTATTATAAGCAAACTCGATCAGTGCCAAGTACTCATCCCAACTGCCTGTAAAATCAAGAACGCATGCCCTCAACATATCCTCTAAGGTCTGAATAGTTCGCTCAGATTGCCCATCAGTCTGTGGATGAAAAGCGGTACTAAATCTCAAAGATGTACCCATAGCTTGCTGCAAACTAACCCAAAATCTGGAAGTAAATTTAGGATCTCTGTCACTGATAATGGACACAGGCGCCCCATGCAATCTAACAATCTCATTAACATAAATCTGGGCATACTTATCCGTAGTATATGTAATCTTAACTGGCAAGAAATGAGCTGTCTTTGTCAATCGGTCCACAATAACCCAAATGGAGTCATACCCTTTCTTTGAACGCGGTAGTCCAGTAACAAAATCCATTGTCACGTGTTCCCATTTCCACTCTGGTATAGGAAGATTCTGCAACAAACCCGCCGGTCGTTGATGTTCAACCTTGACCCGTTGACAAGTCAAACAACTAGCCACAAATTCTGCAATATATCTTTTCATGCCAACCCACCAGAAATACTCCTTCAAATCACGATACAACTTTGTACTCCCCGGATGCATAGCATAAGCAGAACTATGAGCCTCCTCCAATATTTCTCTTTTCAAGATTGCATCATTTGGTACACACATTCTCTTCCCAAATAGAAGCATACCATCATCTCGAATGTTAAATTCAAGAACCTCACCCCTATTTACTTTTTCTATGATTTTCTCCAAATGAGGATCTTGACGCTGTCCTTCCCGTATACGATCTACAAATAAAGGCCGAACACTAAAATGTGCCAGTAAAGCATCATTGCTTCCCAAAAGAAACTCCATCCCCATTTTCTTTAACTCAGTAAAATTTGTGACTCTGGCGCACTGCACACACGCCATCCTCCCAGCTGTCTTACGGCTCAAAGCATCGGCAACTACATTTGCTTTCCCCGGATGGTAATGAATGGAACAATCATAGTCCTTAATCAACTCCATCCATCTTCTTTGCCTCAAGTTTAACTCTTTCTGGGTAAATAAGTATTTCAAACTTTGATGATCCGTGTAAATCTCACAAGTTACCCCATACAAGTAATGCCTCCACAATTTGAGTGCAAATACTACAGCTGCCAATTCCAAGTCATGTGTAGGATAGTTACATTCGTGATCTTTTAGTTGTCTTGACGCGAATGCAATAACCTTACCCCGCTGCATCAAAACACAACCCAACCCCTGATGAGATGCATCACTGTAAATTACCAAATCCTCAGTACCCATTGGTATAGTCAACACTGGGGCCGACACAAGTCTAGACTTTAGCTCTTGAAAACTGTTCTCACACTCCTCAGACCAAGTAAATTTTGCATCTTTTCTTGTCAACTTTGTCAAAGGTAATGCAATAGCAGAAAAACCTTGTATAAATCTTCGATAGTATCCTGCTAGGCCAAGAAAACTTCGGATCTCAAAAACATTAATTGGTCTTTCCCAATTTATCACCGCTTCTACCTTCTTTGGATCCACGCATATACCATCACTGGATATCACATGACCCAAAAATACCACACTGTCCAACCAAAACTCACATTTGCTCAACTTCCCATACAATCGGTTTTCTCTTAAAGTCTGCAAAATAATTCTCAAATGCCGTTCATGTTCCTCCTTAGTTTGAGAATAGACCAATATATCATCAATGAATACAATGACAAATGAATCTAGATATGGTTCAAACACCCGATTCATCAAATCCATAAAGACTGCAGGAGCATTTGTCAAACCGAAAGGCATAACCAGAAACTCAAAATGGCCATACCTCGTACGAAAAGCCGTTTTAGAAACATCACTTCCTTTTACCTTAAGCTGATGGTACCCCGATCTCAAGTCTATCTTTGAAAATATAGTTGCCCCTTGCAATTGATCAAACAAATCATCAATCCTAGGCAATGGATACTTATTTCGTACTGTTACCTTATTCAGTTGCCTGTAGTCAATACACATGCGCATCGTACCATCTTTCTTTTTCACAAAGAGAACTGGTGCTCCCCAAGGCGAAACACTCGGTTGCACAAACCCTTTATCCAACAAATCCTTCAACTGAATTTTCAATTCTAGCAATTCTGCTGGTGCCATTCTATACGGTGGAATAGAAATAGGGTTTGTCCCTGGTAGTAGCTCAATGGTGAACTCCACTTCCCTGTCTGGCACGATCCCCGGCAATTCATCTGGAAATACATCCGGAAACTCTTCCACAACTGGTATATCAGATACTTCCACTGGCTTCTTCGCTGTGTCAACCACGTAAGCCAAATACCCCTGACATCCCTTCCTTAATAATTTCACCGCTTTTATTGTAGAAATCACACCATTCAAAGAATTCTTCCTATCTCCACAGAATTTGATTTCTGCCTCACCAGGTAGTTTAAAAATAACCTCTTTATTGAAACAATCTATAGATGCATGATGCGTTGACAGAAAATCCATCCCAAGGATAATGTCAAAATCTGACATAACTAAAGGAATTAAATTAGCCTCTAGTTCTTTATTACTAACACATACGACACAATTTGGGTATGAAACTCCAACTACCACCACTTCTCCGATAGGAGTTGATATCGCCAACGGGGTATCTAACAATACACAAGTCTTATTCAAATGCATACCAAACACATTCGACACAAAAGAATGCGTAGAACCCGGATCAATTAAAACTTGTGCAGTAATACCAGAAACTTTTAGAATACCTGTCACCACCTCAGGAGTTGCTTGTGCACCTTGTCGTGTTATAGCAAATACCCTCCCCGGTGCGGTAGAACCACCCATACCTCCACCTCGGGCAAACGAAGATGTCCCACGTCCAATAGACGTACTACCAACTGAGGATGATATTGGTGCTCGAGGTTTTGTACATTGCGTTGCTATATGGCCCATTTCTCCACAATTGAAGCACCTGGTTTCCTTCTTAACCTCGGGACAATCTCTAACACGATGGTCAGGAGACCCACAACGAAAACACTGAAAAGTAGTCCCTCGACCACTTGATCCACTTCCCCTATCCGTGCTCTGCTTATATGCCCCTTGCCCTTGTCCACCTTGTTGTTTAATTCCACTTTGTCCTTTTATATGTGGAAATTTATTTTCACCCTTATAATAACCCCCTGACTTGCCTGCCTGACTGACTTGACCCGCATCGTATTTTCTTTTCTTAAACTGCTCTCGTTTATCAAACATTTCTTGAACATCCTTGCCAACTTTTCTGGCCATATCTACCAAATCTGCATAATCTTTTTCCCGAAAAGATGTTAACCGTGTCGCAACATTGGTTTCCAATCCTTTCCTAAATCGCCTGCATTTCTTTTCATTCGTATCCACCATATCTGGAGCATATCTCGAAAGAGCAGTGAACTTGGCCTCAAACTCCGTCACTGACATACTTCCTTGCTTAAGATTGATGAATGCTGCCTCTTGTTCGAATTGGTATGACTCTGGAAAGTATTGATCATTGAAAGCTTTCACAAACTTTGCCCATGTAACCATCTGTGGTGCTGGCGGCTGAACATCGGGTAACGGAGTTGTCAATTGCCTTTGAATTGCTTCCCACCATATCAGTGCTTCTCCTTTCAAACTGAATGTTGCTAGGGTCACCTTCTGTTCATCCGTAACTCCCATTGTCACCAAAACCCGCTCAACACTTTTTAGCCAATTTTCTGCATCAACAGGATTAACTGTACCCTCAAATTCTGTTGGGAACAACTTCTTGAATTTCTCCAATAGCCCCGTGCCTGTAACAGCTGCTGCTACTTGTTGATTTTGCCACAACATGAACGCGGCTTGTTGTTCACTGTATTGTGCCATTGCTGTAAGAATTCTATCTATATCGCTTATCCCTGTAGCAGCTTGTGGTGCACCCTCCGGTTGATCCTCGTTTCTTGGTTCCATTCTTTCTGACCTGATACAATTCTATTAACAACGACACAACATATATCCAAATTCATCATGTTAGATAAATCAACACTAGACTCAACTCAAACAGGAATATCAACATCCTATTGTCCACTACAAGCCATCCTTTGCTCTGATACCAAAATTGTCACACCCCGTCCCGGAATAATACCAATAGGTTCATACCGACACGACACGTGACAAGCGCACCAACAAAACTAATCCACCGTCCAAATAAGACAATAAATAAATAAAACAGCTCTTTTTATACACAACTCAAAAGATTATCATGCACAGCGGAAGTCTCATCCAAAGATAAATATAAAGAAAAAAAATAAGATAAAGTTATACAAGCCAAGTACAAGGCCTAGAAATAGTATCTCGTGGCCAACACAAAAAAAACTACTACTATCCAAAAGAAATCATAACCCAACCCAAGTCTCTCGAGCTAGGTACATGCACGACTAAACTTGTAGTGGACACCGATTCTATACCTGCAAAACTGAAACCCAAAATGGATTTCAGGAGTGTGTGAGAAATAGATGCAATTCATCAAAGGAAACTAGTAAATCAACATTTAAATCCAAGAGATAGGCTATAAGCCACTTATATCGGCACTTATGCCATCGGCCCAAGGCCACTGTATCGGCGCAACCGCCACTTATCGGTACAATTACCCAATTCCGACCCAAAGGTCCCATCGGCACTTATGCCACAATTTATCATATTGCTCACTTCAAAAGTAATTACATCTATAAATCAACACTCACCTCGGTCTCCAAAACAAAAGACACAACTACTGTCTCGGCACCTCGGATGTGCTCGTTTCTGTCTCTGAAATATGTATTCACAATTAGTACAAGAATCATTCATATTTCATAATGAAATGTCAATTGAGACCAATAATAGCAAATGTTTCATGCTCAAATATAAAAGAAAGGTTCAAACACACTAGACACAATCCGACACCTCTGTAATCTACGAATTTATAGAATTAATCTACTCATCCAAATGTCCCCAAATCTTAACCATATACTAACAGAACATACAGAAACACCATACCAAAATCTCATAATTTTTAGAGCTACGAAACTATTTATAAACGGACAACAATTGAACTAGAATTTTCAACAGATTCTGCAAAACGAATTCTGCACCAACTTCAAACAGAAAACTGCTATTACTGAGAACAAATTAGGATGCATATCATATATATCTGGAAAGCTCTTTGAGTCTACTTTCTAACGCAACAAGAGGATTGAAATTCCGACATCTCTAGGTCAAGATATAGCCATTTCCGTAAGAGGTGACAGTGCAGTCTGCACTGCGAACCCACGACAACAGTTTGGTAAACGATTTTTCATATTTTCTGTGTTTCACCAAAAATTCTGAAAATTTAACACAGAGCTTGGAACACATACAGGTATCTACTGTAAAAATTTCAGAAAATTCAGAGATACGGAGCTATGTCAATAAATTGCACAAACAACAGCAGATTTCAGCTCTAACAGGTTCTAACAGATTCAACCATTCATAGCCATCTAGGTCACGAATTTCTTGAAGAAAACCCAAAATTCTACATCAAAACCACGAATTTCAGGTCTAAAAGAGATGAAACTAGGAAAAACATGCATAATCTTACTAATTTTTGTCTTAATTTGAAGCCCTAGGTCCTCCTCTTCCTCTTCCTCTTCTTCTTCTTCTTCTTCTTCTTCTTCTTCTTCTTCTTCTTCTTCTTCTTCTTCTTCTTTCTCTCTCTCTCTCTCTCTTCTAACGGTGGTTTTTGGCTGAGTGAATAAGGTAGGTTTTGTTTTTTTGCTTATAATGAAATTTTAAGGAAAATTATCCAGTGTACACGGGTGCACGTATTCTTATTTTCCAACTCATGCCAATCGTACATATAATACCACATACGCATAATCCAATCCGTTCATTTGTTAAATTAGCTAATTTTATACGTTACCCAATTGATTAAACACAACACACACTTAAATTATGCATTGGATTATCGTAAAATAGTTTAGGGTGTCACACTATGTCTACATAAGTTTTCAACTACAAAATTCAAAGCGTGAAATTTAGCTGATTAATTCTTCATTGTCCGCCAGGTCCTGCCACGGGTCTTGTTGTGTTGCAAGGCAACACCCATTAGCTTACAGCTAGTATGAATCTAGATATACCATTTTACAGATTTTACACGACATAATTAAAAAAAGAATAATTTATTAATATATTGACAATACTTATGATTGGGTCCATAGGCCGTGGCCGAGGACGTATATATAAATAATAAATAATTTTCATAACCCGTGGGTTATATCAATACTGGAATTAACGCTTTGTTGTGTTTTAAACAGAAGTAATCAATGAAATAAATTCAACAGTTGATTCTTCGGTGTATATGCCAGAATTAGATTAAGGGAGCTACCCTTTGAAATATAACACATATTTGGCATAACGTCATCCGATACCACCTGACCGTGGGACCCAACCTTGTACCAAACCACCGCTTGTCACACCCCCAGCGATCAGGGAATCACCGGAATTCACATTTTACGAGATGATATTTATATGACCATTGCCAACAATTTTAATAATATCTCATGCATACGTAAGTTCACTATATAACAATTTTCTCTTTTCTTTTTCTTTTTTTAACAAAATATAGCAAATTTCTATTTTTGGGGCATATCTTAAAAAAAATCATAAGTAAATGGGTATATCCGGACTCACCTTGAGTGACGTAGGGTATTAAATTTCGTGCCTTGCCTTTGATGTCGTGATTAGGACTGGTGAGTCGTATATTCTCCCAAAATTTCTTGCCCCTTTCTTATCACTTCCTTGCCACCTTCTTTCTCTTTATTATTACCGTTTCCACAAACCTCTCAGTTGTGAAAAAGAAGTGAAGGCCATCAAGGGTTATTTATAGGTTTTACTCAAGCAGGAGGTGTAAATCTTATATTCTCGTGGCAACTAAGTGAACCTATTTTACATGCAAGCAGCTAGGTGGACAATTGTACATGCAAAATATCTTTTTTTTGTTCTTATCTAAAGAAATTTGGATACGAACTGTTAAGTGTTCCCCGCCCAATTGTCCCTTAGAGTAATATCGAGGTTAATCTCCAGTTACCATTAATGTTTAAAATAATTTATCGAACTATTCCTCGGTCTCTGATTATGTTTTGAACCAACTTCATTTATCCCTAAAATAATTTTGAAGTATTTCCTCATTTGTTAAATAAACTACCTAATTGGCCTAAAAAATCTCTGTTTCTTAATTCAATCAAAATTTTAATTTATTCATAGTATTTTCTATTATTCTATATTACTAGTATTATTATTTTTAGATTGGGATCTCACAGGGTAAGTTAGGTCATAAAGCCCATAAGTGCATTTTCATTGGGTACTCCCCAACCCAAAAGGGCTATAAGTGTTATGATCCTCATTCTCGGAAGTTCTTAGTTTCTATGGATGTCACTTTTTGGGAGACAGAGTCTTTTTACTCCCCATCTCTTCAAGGGGAGGCTAGTCAGGAGGAAGAGATGGCTTTTTTTATACTGGTAAGGGGGAGCAACTCTTGTTTTACAATCATGGTGAGGGGGAACTGGGAGATCAATCTGGAAAGGAACAAATATCTATATCTGCTGACTCAGAAACGCATGACATTGGGGGTGATATTGAGGAACGGAGACAACAGCTGCAAAGCACTGACCCCACATGTGTTATACCACCTTGTCATTCACAGCCTCCAACTCCAGTTCCAAACTTCCCAGCTGACTCATCCAATAATGAATCTTTTCTCTCTGCTGACTCTTCTAGTAGTGACTCTTCTCTTATTGAACCTCCTATTATTGACAATCGCCCAATTGCTCTTAGGAAAGAAAAGAGGTCATGTACTCTACATCCAATATCCCAGTTTGTTTCCTATGATCGTTTATCTTCTTCATATCGTGCTTTTGTTTCGTCTCTTTCTTCTATATCTATTCCACAGAATTGGCAGGATGCTTTTGTTATACCTGAGTGGAAAGGAGCTATGGTAGAGGAGATGACAGCTTTGAGGAAGAATGGTACTTGGGATCTAGTATCACTTCCTGGAGGAAAGAAATCGGTGGGATGTAAATGGGTGTTTACTATAAAGCACAATGCTGATGGTACAGTTGAGAGATACAAAGACAGACTGGTTGCCAGGGGATTTACTCAAACCTATGGTATTGACTATGAGGTTTGCTCCGGTAGCAAAAATGAATTCTGTGCGGGCTCTCTTGTCTTGTGCTGCCAACATGAATTGGCCTCTTTTACAGTTTGATGTAAAGAATGCATTCCTCCATGGTGATCTGGAGGAGGAAGTGTATATGACCATACCACCGGGTTTTTCTTCCTCTGCTAGTGAGGGAAAGGTGTGTAGGTTGAAGAAGGCACTTTACGGGCTGAAGCAGTCACCTAGAGCGTGGTTTGGCAGGTTTTCAAAGGCTATGCTGGGTTTTGGGTACAAGCAGAGCCATGCAGACCATACTCTGTTCACCAAGAGGAGTGCTGGTAAGATTGTTGTCCTTATTGTTTATGTTGATGATATAATAATGACAGGCAATGATGAGGAAGAGATCCATAACCTTAAGTCTCGGTTAGCACAAGAATTCGAGATTAAGGATTTAGGATCAATGAGATACTTCCTTGGAATGGAGGTAGCAAGATCAGATAGAGGCATCTTTATCTCTCAACGAAAGTACATACTTGATCTGTTGGGAAGAAACATGTATGTTGGGCTGTAAACCTGCAGACTCGCCTATTGAGGCAAACCATCACCTGAGTGGAGATATGGGGGAGCGTACTGATAAGGAGAGGTATCAGCGACTTGTGGGTCGACTGATATATTTAGCTCATACCCGACCTGATGTTTCTTATGCAGTTGGTGTTGTTAGTCAGTTTATGCATGATCCTCGTACTCCACACCTGGATGCAGTTTATCGTATTTTGAGGTATCTCAAATCAGCTCCAGGAAAAGGGATTTTGTTCTCTAATCATGGTCACTTTCGGTTGGAGGCATTTATTGATGCTGACTGGGCTGGATCTGTGGATGACAAGCGGTCCACCTCTGGCTACTGTACCTTCCTTGGAGGAAATTTGATTACTTGGCGAAGTAAGAAGCAATCAGTGGTTCCCAGATCTAGCGCAGAAGCTGAGTATAGAGCTATGGCTCATGGGGTTTGCGAGCTCTTGTGGATTCAAACCCTGTTACGTGATTTGTGTCTTTCTGATAGTGGCCCGATGAAACTCTATTGCGATAATAAAGCTGCCATTAATATTGCTCACAATCCCGTTCAGCATGATAGAACAAAGCACATAGAGATAGACAGACACTTCATCAAGGAGAAGCTGAGTGCGGGTGTGATATGTATGCCGTTTGCGAAATCTGGAGACCAGTTGGCCGACATCTTCACAAAAGGGCTGGGTAGCAAGAGTTTATTCCCTATCGTGTTCAAATTGGGCATGATCGATATCTTCGCACCAACTTGAGGGGGAGTGTTAGATTGTATTTATCATTACTTTGTTGACTATGTAAATAGTAGGCATATAATTAGGAGCCTATTTAGGGATTCAGTTAGAGATAGATTAGGAATTCAGTTAGAGATAAATTAGGGATTCAGTTTGTACATTGTTCTATATATATATTGTGCCTCCTCTTAGGAGAAGAATACACAGAAAATATATTTCTTAACATGCGGATTGACTATCGCAATGTATGCATATTGCAGGCACATATTTTGACCATTTGGGAATATCTTCTACAAAATGACAGAGCCATTCAGATTCTTCAGTTGCTTTATCTAAAGCAATGAATTCTAATTACATCATAGACCTTGCTATGCAAGTCTGTTTGAAAGATTTTCAAGACACTGCTACACCACCAAGAGCAAATATATATCTACTTGTGGACTTCGAGTCCTTGATATCCAATATCCAGTTTGCATCACTGTACTCTTCTAGTATTGCTGGATATCTAGTGTAATGTAGACCATGATTACGAATATGCTGTAAGTACCTCAGTACTTAGACAATAGCTTTCCAAGGGTTAGCATTAGGATTACTCGTGTATTTTCTTAACTTGCTAACAACATAAGCTATGTCTAGTATTATACAACTCATCAAATACATTAGGCTACCTATGATATGTGAATACTCTAATTGAGACACACTCTCACTAGTATTCTTCGCTAAGTAAAGATTCGGATTTACAGGAGTCCGAGCCACATTCGTATCAGACTTGTTAAGTTTCTCAAGTATCTTATCACCATAATGAGATTGAAATAATACAAGTCCATCTGATATTCTGGAGATTTTCACTCCTAGAATAACATTTGCAAGACCCATGTCCTTCATGTCAAACTTTGAGTTTAACATTTTCTTTATAGTTTGAATCATCCTTTCATTACTACCAACAATGAGCATGTCATCAACGTAAAGACACAAGATGACATAACCATCTTCAGTGTCCTTGACATATATGCATTTGTCACATTCGTTGATTCTAAAGCCACTTGACATCATTGCATTGTCAAACTTTTCATGCCATTATTTAGGCGCTTTCTTCAGACCATACAATGATCTGACTAGCTTACAAACTTTTCTTTCTTGTCCTGGGGCAGAAAACCCTTCGAGTTGTTTCATATAGATTTTCTCATCTAAATCTCCATTTAGGAAAGCTATCTTGACATCCATCTGATGTATCTCAAGTTTTCGCAAAGCTGCGATAGCAATGACCATCCGAATGGATGTTATTCTCGTGACAGGAGAATACGTGTCAAAGTAGTCCAGGCCTTCCTTCTGCCTGTATCCTTTGATTACAAGTCTAGCCTTGTATTTGTCTATTGAACCATCTACTTTCATCTTTCTCTTAAAGATTCATTTGTAGCCCAAAGGCTTACAACCTAGAGGGAGATCTACCAACTCCCAAGTATAATTCTGTAAAATGGAATCAATTTCACTTTTGATCGCCTCTTTCCAAAGAGTACCATCAGGAGAGTTCACAGCTTCCTTGAAACTTTGATGCTCATTCTTTAACAAAAATGTTACAAAATCTGGACCAAAAGATGCCGATGTTCTAGCCCTCTTACTTCTTCTAGACTCGCCGTTAACTTCATCTTGTTGATCTAGGTTGTTTTCACTAATAGCCTCATAGGTTCTCTTCATAGAACTTGACTCTCTATTTCTAGTCTTACACGAAAATATGTGTTCAAATAATGAAGCATTCTATGATTCAATTATTGTGTTCTTGAGAATATCTGGAATCCCAGATTCATGCACAAGAAATCGATATGTATTACTATTATGTGCACAACCGATAAATACACAATCAACTGTCTGAGGTCCTATCTTAACCTTCTTTGGCGTTGGTACTGCAACTTTTGCCAAGCACCCTCACATTCGTAAGAATTTATAAGAAGGTTTTCGACCTTTCCAAAGTTTGTATGGGGTTTTATCAAGTTTATTTCTCAGTACCTTATTCAAGATGTAATTGGCAAAGAGAATTGCTTCCCCCTACATGTTCTGTGACAGCCCAGAATTTATTAATATCGCATTCATCATTTCTTTCAAGGTCTGATTCTTTCGGTCAGCAACTCTATTTTGCTGTGGCAAATAAGGTGTAATGGTTTGGTGAATAATTTCGTGTTGGGCACATAATTCACCAAACAGTGATTCATAATCACCACCTCGGTCACTTCTTAACACCTTAATTTTTCTGCCAAATTAATTTTCAACTTCATTCTTATAAAGAATGAATTTATCAATGGTTTCATCTTTGCTCTTTAGCAAATACACATAGCAAAACTTCGTGCTATAATCGATAAAAGTGATAAAATACTTATTGCCACCCCGTGTTTGTATGAATTTTAAATTACACACATCGTTGTGGATTAATCCGAGGGGTTCTGTACTTCTTTCAATCGATTGAAATGAAATTCTTGTTAATTTTGCTTCAACACAAGTCTCGCACTTGTGATTCAAATTAACTTGAAAATATGTAATATGGTCTAGATTAATTAATCTACGCAATGCATCATAATTAACATGACCTAGTCTACCATGCCACAATAAGAAAGATTCAAGCAAGTAAGTAGAAGGGACTTTCACTTTATTAATGATAGGGATAACAGTTACAACACTAAGCTTAAACAACCCACTACAAAGATAACATTTCCCTACATACATCCCAAATTTGGTCAACACGACCGTATCTGCTTCAAACACCATACGAAATTCGTACTTGCTAAGGAGTGACCCTGATATCAGGCTCTTTCGAATGTCCGATATGTAGAGGACATTGTTCAGAGTCAGCTCTTTTCCAGATGTCATCTTCAGGATGACTTTGCCTTCTCCCTTTACCTCTAACGTCGCAGAGTTTTCCATGAACAGTTTCTCGCCTTTTGTAACCGGCTCGAAACTGGTGAACATCTTCTTCTCTGAGCAGATGTAAGAACCCGAAATTTTGAAAATATTAAAAATTTTAAATTTATTTAAATCACATACATTTAAAATTTCACACATAAAAAAATAATATTTATTTCTTCGTATGTAATTATTTTTCTATTTTTTTATTTTTGCACATTTCCGTTTGTACTCTGTTTGCGTACATAATTTGTTTTGCGTATATTACGTATACCTACATACACATATACCTCATACATGATTTATCCTTATGCATGTAGTACTGTATACATATATATAATATACTTGTGCATTTAATCTTATAGTGTGTTAATATTTATTCATATATTTAAATTGAGCATGACAATATATATGTAAAATTTTATACATGTATGTGTACGACTTTTATACCAATTCTATGTTTTAGATTATATATAAATTTTACACACACACCAGAACATACATATATATACATATGGAATAGATAAATATGCATGTGTCCACAGACTTTTCGTTTTACCTCCGGTAATTATATAAATCCATTTTAATTCTAGTGATTTAATAAACTTCGTTATTAACATATGAACTTACAAATTCATATTCAAGATTCAAAGGCTTGGTTTAATGCATCAAATCTTTTAAATACTATACTAGGTCATAAATTATGCTTTAAATTATTAAGTTACATATTCGTTCTCAACTTAAATTAATTATTTAATTGTGCAATAATATATTTGTTTATAAAATAAAATTGTAGAATTTTTGCATTTACAAATTACTCCAAGTTAATAATAAGTTTCATTGACCCAACTAAGTTAATTAAAATGCCATCCTTAATTATTTTAAACCGCGTGAGTAATCTTTATGCGGTATTAATTTTTATTAAATTATAGACTTATAACTAATGACATAAATACTTAATTAAACTAAGAATATTTTAAATACACCTATTAGTCTAGTACGTTAACTTCATAATTACTTTGAAATCGCAAAAATGATATTTGAGCCCTAGTGCACGCTATACTTAATTTGTAAATTAAATTCTAGATTATTAAATTTCATCGTCGCCTTTGTATTATATCTTGGGTAAACCGTGTTAGAAATTATAAACTCACAATTAATAATAATTTTATCCTTAGATTGTATATAGGAAATAAATTTTTGAAGTTAGTTGAATAAACTTTTGATTTATAAAAACGTAAGTACACACTTTTAACTCTAGTTACATTATAAACTTAATTTAGTTAATTACCATGCAACGCACAACCTATTTGACTGTATACGAGGAACCATCATGTTCAATCAATTAATTTACTGTCTTTCAAATTATATATGTGGGTTAATTAGTCATGCACCTATTAATTGTTAATCATCATACTTTTGATTATTTAAATCTTTTAAACATATTATCTATGACATATCATGAAGCTAGTTGATCAGTAATATGAAATTGAACTTTGAACTTGGACTTTGGATAAACATTAATACTCAGGGTATCATGAGGATACCCAAATTGAAAACTAAATGGGATTGTTGTGGATTATATTCCCCATGGAAATATTATGCGTGTCTTGTAGCCGTGATGTGATATGAGCCGAGCTTTGACTTTAATCAAATGGTGTGATAGACCAAGTTTTGTATTACCCAAGCGCTGTAATTTAGCCGTGTCATGTGTTTAGCCAAGTTACGCTTGAGCCGAAGTTATATCTAGCTCTATCATGCCATTTTAACCTAATAACCTTCTAGAGTAAATTTTAAACTTATATTGTTCCGGCACGATAACGACAGGATATCATGCTAGGGATAGCGCATTGCTTGGGAACATGATGATCGGAGAATAGTGTGGTTGGGGAGCAGAGTGGTTGGGAAGCATCAATTAGTCGGGTGGTCGGGATCGTTATCGTTCGGGAGTACCATACTTAACTTCATAGACTTAGAAATGTTGATTCGAAAGATATGACGAGGTCATTGATATTAGAAAAGCCTATTCGAAACACATGATGAGGTTATTGGTTTAGAAATATTGATTTGAACTAATGACATGGTCATTCTTGGAAAAACTTGATGGGATATAGACTTGGATAAATTGATGAAATTTATGATGTGATCATAATTGAAAATTAATAATTTTAAAGTCTATGTAAGCTATAAACTTTGGAAAATATCTTCTGCTCGGGGTTTGTGATGACGCCTGGATACGAATGATGAAACAAAGATATTCATGCTCGGGGTCATGCCCACGACGCCTGGGTATGAATAATAAGATATTTGGGTTATGCTTATAAAACAAAAGAAATTGATGTTACGATACAATATTGATTTAAATTTTTGTACTTATGTGTTATTGCTTCCATATTTACTGCTTGCATCTTATCATATCAAGTAAGTCATATCTTGTCAATGCATACATTGGGATTTAAGGGTAAAATAACTTATTGGGCTTTCATTAGCTCATGGTGCAACTTCCTCCTGCCCCTGGTGTTTCATACCAGGTATCGTCGACGATAGAGCTGGTTTAGATTATACACCGTACGATGACGCTTATCCCGCAGAAGACACCGTGGAGTCATGAATCACTTAGACTAGATTGTAGACTGCTCTGAATTTACTTTTAAAGTCTTTTTGATGTAAACGGTCTTTTTAAAATGTATTTTTTACTATTTTCTGCATCAAACTCGTATTTCAATGTAATGATGGTATCTTGGTTATTTCTCTCTCTTTATTAACGTGTCCGAAATTCGAAGCGTTACAACTTGGTATCAGAGCTTTAGGTTCACCACCTCTCGACCCGGGTTATGGGTAGCACCAGGTTTTCGTGGGCACGACTCGAGTAGATGATGTCATAGTTAATATTATCCATCCTTTTCATCAGAACTATTAATTTTCGCTAAGTATTATAAAAGGTTTTATAAAATGTTATCAGTAGGATTAGTTTCGACTCATAGGATGCCTATTATAAGATGACGCATCGATTCGAACGCAAACAGACATACATGGAGGCCATTACTCTCACCTACTACGGCTGCACGAGAAATGATCAAAGGTGCGACGACAGTTGCAGAAACCATACAAGGAAGTACAGCTGCACCTTTCAACCAGAATAAACACATCAACCTATATCTAGCTACAGACGACAACCCCACTAAGTTAGATAGTCTGTAATCCTAGGATGGGGAAGGACGTGCCATGCATTTTGTAGCATGATCATGTATTAGAATATTTGTATACATGCTAGTAATAAATTGTGTGAACATATGACATGTTCTACTGACATGATATCCGTACTTAATAAACTAGAAATATTTTGTCACCTAATTATGATATTTAAACAGTAAAATGATATAGACACATAATGCCACTCATTTGTACGAACAGCCAGAGGCTAGCAACAAACCAACGTTAAGGCCCCAACGCTGCACGGGGAATCATGGAGTTTAATCAGCTACTACGCGCATTTATAGCAGCTACTAGACTTTCGTACCCTCGACCTCGACCACGACCACGACCACAATCTAACCGAAGCATCTTACTTAACGAATTCTACAAGGATCATCGCTTGTCTTTTCAAGAGATACCAACCTCAAAGTAGAAGAAGCCTAACTTAGGCAGATCGAGAAAATTCTTGGAGATCATGGGAGTTCAGGACATCAGTGACCAAATAAGCCCTTGTTGCTTACCAGATGAAGAGAGAAGCCGACTATTGATGGGACGCAGTGAAGACAACCGAAGATGTTCTAGCCATATTCAGCATCTACAACTCACGCCTTATCCCTTAGATTTGTATCGTATGCTTTAGATATCATCGCGTTATACGTACAATCCCTAGATAACCCTGCCAACTGACCTCGACATTTCGGAGATGAACCGACTACCTACTTGCTGAGTTACGATAGTACTAATATTAAGGAGGAGGACAACTCAATTCTAGAGAGAGAAACAATTTTCTTGTTAAGGGGGATAGATGATAAATCTCACCAGCTCATATGATTTATTTTCTCTCAGCCAGTTGGCAGCATTCGATTAAATTCACACCTTACTATTCTGATTACACTAGGTTCTTGTCTCCATTGGAATCTTGGGTGTACCAACTCAATTTGTACTGACCTATCTAACACATTCAATATCTTAGCCGTATCCTGTTCACTTTGAATCTTGAATTCACTAATCTATCTTGAGCTAAACCTATTGAAAATCATTACGCCTTTAAGAGGCAAAAAAAATAAATTAAAAAAAAATCATGACACTTTCTTCTTCTTGGGATGAATCTTCAAAAATAATTTTGTTTTAAATTCTCTCGAACAATAAATTCTCCGTTGTGAACTATTTTATGGCAACGAGATTCTTGTCGGTCATTTCTATACGTTATTTTCTACAAACTTGGATAGATAACTAGACTTAGATACTTGATTTCAAACGCGTTTAGCTGACGCAGTTTTAGGATAATTATCTAGATTAGTTCCATCATCTACGTTCATGATTTTTCCAAACCCTTGATATGGACGAGTTCATTTCACTACAGGAGATCTCCTTTGGAAATTCTATAAATACCCTTTCTTTTATCAATCGTTGAATCTCGATTCATCAAAGTCCATGTGATGTCATTTTTGTTTTTGTTTTTTTCCACTTCTTTGACTTTGAGTAAACTCGACCTTGGATTCTACTGGACTCCTCAAATTCAAGCCAACTTTGAAATTCGGTAAAAATTCTTTCATTATATTTTGACTAATAGTTCGGACCTTATCATTCATTCAAGGACCCTGAATTTTTTTTTTCTTCGGCTGGTAACAAGTGCCATGAAATTCTCCTTCAAGGAACGTAATATTCTTCAAGCAAAGCATGAGAACTACCAGAATTGCTACTTTGAACCTACCATGAGAACGTAACCAGAGCAACATTAGCACATGGAAGACATCTCCCACTTTTGATGCCAACATCTCCGATAGGACTAGTCTACTGCCATCACTGATTGGAAGTCGCGCCTATCACAAGAACCAATGCAAAGGAAGATCTAACACTCGATACACGATCCATACTTCCGAGGAGCACACTGACAAAAGAGAATCAACCTGTCAACGTCAATGTACGTTGAAGAATCTGCACGAGAGCAAAGAAACGTACATGCACACATCACCATTTGTACCTTTTGTTGAATTTTGGGGACAAAATTTGTTAAGAGGGATAGGTTGTAAGAAACCAAAATTTTGAAAATATTAAAAATTTTAAATTTATTTAAATCACATAAATTTAAAATTTCACACATAAAAAAAATAATATTTATTTCTTCGTATGTAATTATTTTTCTATTTTTTTATTTTTGCACATTTCCATTTGTACTCCATTTGCATACATAATTTGTTTTGCGTATATCACGTATACCTACATACACATATACCTCATACATGATTTTTCCTTATGCATGTAGTACTGTATACATATATATAATATACTTGTGCAATTAATCTTATAGTGTGTTAATATTTATTCATATATTTAAATTGAGCATGACAATATATATATATATATATATATATATATATATATATATGGAATAGATAAATATGCATGTGTCTACAGACTTTTTATTGTCTAAGCTATAACTCTTAATACTTACCCATCACAACCCTAACCCTTTCCCATCACCACATCACGTCCTCTTTTCCAGCAACATACATACAATGCATATATGTATATGTTCTGTCCATTCACCCTCATTTCTCCTCATCTTCCGCTAACACACACACACACGTTTTATACATATATACAAATATACTATATCTCTTGTGTCTCTCTCATGTCATTATCTCCTCCCCATCACATCTTCCTTTCTATCCTACCAACTGTTGCTACCTTTCATAGCCTGAAAAATTGCCACAGCCTACCACCCTCACCCGCGCCATTGATCACCCGCAATTTTCTCTCCTCCCTCCATCATTTTCCCCAATTTTACCTGTAAAAGGAGTGTCTCCTCCTCAGTTCAAGACACACCAACACCAACGAGAGAGAGAGAGAGAGTTAGCCATCGGGCGAAGTATTTTTTTTTTTAGAGAGTTGCCGAGAGAGGAGGAAGAGAGTTGTGTGGGTAGAAGAAGAAGAGGAGGAGGAGGAGCTCCGACCGAGCTTCGGTTGCCAACGAACCACGACCGAATCCACCCGAAACACTGCCGGAAACTTCGAGTATACGTGTAAGTTTTCCACGCCGTTATCCTAATATATGTCTTGACGGATCGTCGAGACTCCATGGAGTCTCCATGTTTAAAACAGTACAAAAACGGGTTAGAAATAAATTCCAGCCGCCGGAGCGGCGAAGGTTGTCGACTATTCTTTTTTATTTTCCGACAGTAGCAAAATATAGGTTTGTTTGTTATGGGTTTTGAAGTTATTACACTTGGGTCCTTTAAGTTGGTTATAATATGATATTATAGTTATATGTTTATAAAATTAAAGTTTTAGCCTTATGAAATAATTACAAGTCTGCCATTTTAGGATAATTACGAAACTGCCATTTTTGTACAAAAAACTCTCCCTGTGTAATGAAAATTACAGATTTGCCCTTGGACTTAAAACTTATCGTTTTGCCCCCAGTAATTATAAAAAGTCATTTTAATTCTGGTGATTTAATAAACTTCGTTATTAACATATGAACTTACAAATTCATATTCAAGATTCAAAGGTTTGGTTCAATGCATCAAAACTTTTAAATACTATACTAGGTTATAAATTATGCTTTAGATTATTAAGTTACATATTTGTTCTCAACTTAAATTAATTATTTAATTATACAATAATATATTTGTTTATAAAATAAAATTGTAGAATTTTTGCATTTACAAATTACTCCAAGTTAATAATAAGTTTCATTGACCCAACTAAGTTAATTAAAATGCCATCCTTAATTATTTTAAACCGTATGAGTAATCTTTATGCGATATTAATTTTTATTAAATCATAGACTTATAACTAATGACATAAATACTTAATTAAACTAAGAGTATTTTAAATACACCTATTAGTCTAGTACGTTAACTTCATAATTATTTTGAAATCTCGAAAATGATAATTGAGCCCTAGTGCACACTATACTTAATTTGCAAATTAAATTTTAGATTATTAAATTTCATCGTCGCCCTTGCATTATATCTTGGGTAAACCGTGTTAGAAATTATAAACTCACAATTAATAATATTTTTATCCTTAGATTGTATACAGGAAATAAATTTTTGAAGTTAATTGAATAAACTTTTGATTTTTAAAAATGTAAGTACACACTTTTAACTCTAGTTACATTATAAACTTAATTTAGTTAATTACCATGCAACGCAACCTATTTGACTGTATATGAGGAACCATCAGGTTCAATCAATTAATTTACTGTCTTTCAAATTATATATGTGGGTTAATTAGTCATGCACCCATTAATTGTTAATTCATCATACTTTTGATTATTTAAATTATTAGTCTTTTAAACATATGATCTATGACATATAATGATACTAGTTGATCAGTAATATGAAATTGAACTTTGAACTTGGACTTTGGATAGACATTGATACTCAGGGTATCATGAGGATACCCGAATTGAAGACTAAATGGGATTGTTGTCGATTATATTCCCCGTGTGAATATTATGCGTGTCTTGTAGCCGTGGTGCCACATGAGCCGAGTTTTGACTTTAACTAGATGGTGTGATAGACCCAAGTTCTGTATTATCCAAGCGTTGTAATTTAGCTGTGTCATGCGTTTAGCCAAGTGATAGGCGCGTGAAATACATGTATTTTAGCTCCTAAGTAAGGGTTTTAACGCATTAGATGAGCGGGTTAATTCTTATTTTCCTATTAATGCGTGCACATGGTTGGTATTTGTGTTTATGGTAATTTTGCAGGAAAAATGGGTTAATTTTGGCACTATTTGATGATTGTGTGGGCCCGTGAAGGAGAGGGGCAGTGAAAGAGAAGCGTGGAGGCCAAGTTATCTGAAGAAAAGACGTAAAAGCATCGGTAGCGCTACCCAGAAAGTCCAGGAGCGCTCCAAAGCTGTTACAAAAGGTCCAGAATGTCTAGGAGCGATACACCATTATGCCTGTAGCGCTCAGAATTGGTTACAAAACCTCCAGAATGTTCACGAGCGCTACCCCAGTTCTTGTGTAGCGCTACCTATCCAAGGAGTAAAACGCCGTCGTTCCTATGGTCAAAGGGGTCAAAAGGTTCATCCAAAGGGCTTCGGTAGCGCTACCCCAATTCCTCTGTAGCGCTACCGAGATGGTTATAAGCCAAACGTTGCCGTTTTCAAGCATTTTCCGCGGATTATTATTATCTTTAATTAGTTTTATTAAGGTTAAGTAGGTTTTAGTATAAATAGACGTAATTAGGTGTATTAGGAAAAACAGTTTTTCATTAATTAGGTTTTTCTCTTTAAGCAGCAGCCTTTCTTTCAGATTTAGGTTTTGGAGATTCAAGTTCAAGTTTTTCATCAATTTCTTGGTGGTTCGAGCATTTGATTCAAGTTTAATAGCAATTCTGGTGTTTACTTCGTTGAAGATTAAGTTCGCGTTTGCAAATACGGTATTTCTTTTCATTATTTTTAGATTTCATTAATGGAAAGCATGATTAGTTCTTATTTCGATTCATCTTCTGCAATTTGTTTCAATATGTGTAAGTAGTCGTATAGGGTGTGGCCGTGGGATCAAGGTATTCCGTGGCTAGGCCAATTCATATTTTACCTCGGTGCCGAATCAATTTAATTAATGCGCAGTTTTTGAATACGGAACTTTTCTAGCAAACAAAACCCGGATATCGCCCGTTCCACATGCGCGCAGGAATCAGTGACAAGTGTTGTGCACTTGTTAGGAACGATTTCCATATTTTTAAACCTATTAATTAAATGATTGTGGCCCGAGTGAACGTGGATTAGGCTAGTTGCGGGCACTGTAATGCCCACGGCTGTGCTCTTCTGTTTTAATTAAGAGTTCTAAAATTTAATTAGGTTAAGTTAGTTAATTAATCAATCTTCTGAACAAGGGGTGGCTACCTGAGAGCTAATTGCAAACTTAGAACCTAGCATTATTTGAGTAAACACCGTAGACCGTCTCTGTGGTTCGACTCCGGTACTTCCGGATTTATTGTGCTACACCGGTCGATTGTCCTACGCTTGGGACATAAATTAGAGTTAATTATTAGATACCCGAACGGTCAAGCACCAAGTTACGTTTGAGCCGAAGTTATATCTAGTCCTATCTTGCGATTTTAACCTAATAACCTTCTAGAGTAAATTTTAAACTTATATTGTTCCGGCACGATAATGAAAGGATATATGCTAGGGATAGCGCGTTGTTGGGAATATGATGATTGGAAAATGGTGGGGTTGGGGAGTAGGGTGGTTGGGAAGTATCGGTTAGTTGGGTGGTCGGGATCGTTATCGTTCGGGAGCACCATACTTAACTTCATTGATTTAGAAATGTTGATTTGAACTAATGACGTGGTCATTCTTGGAAAAACTTGATGGGATATACACTTGGATAAATTGATGAAATTTATGATGTAATCATAATTGAAAATTAGTGATTTTAAAGTCTATGTAAACTATATACTTTGAAAAATATCTTCTGCTCGGGGTTTGTGATGATGCTTGGGTACGAATGATGAAACACAGAAATTCATGCTCGGGATTATGCCCACGACGCCTGGGTATGAATATTAAGATATTTGGGTTATGTTTATAAAACAAAAGAAATTGATGTTACGACACAATATTGATTTAAATTTTTTTACTTATGTGTTATTGCTTCCATATTTACTGTTTGCCTCTTATCATATCAAGTATGTCATATCTTGTCAATGCATACATTGGGATTTAAGGGTAGGATAACTTATTGGGCTTTCATTAGCTCATGGTGCAACTTCCTCCTACCCCTGGTGTTTCATACCAGGTATCGTCGACGATAGAGCTGGTCCAGATTATACACCGTACGATGACGCTTATCCTGCAGAAGACACCGTGGGGTCATGGATCACTTAGACTAGATTGTAGACTGCTCTGAATTTACTTTTAAAGTCTTTTTGATGTAAACGGTCTCTTTTAAAATGTATTTTTACTATTTTCTGCATCAAACTCGTATTTCAATGTAATGATGGTATCTTGGTTATTTCTCTCCCTTTATTAACGTGTCCGAAATTTGGGGCGTTACAGCGGATGTGGCGGGTAGCTCTAGTATCCACCCACCATTGCTTAGGGTTAGACCCTACCAGATTCACCTCTGAGACCACCGCTGAGATATTGATGTCTGACACATCTCTCTCTATAATCTCCACCTTAGTCACATGTGCCTGAGGACGCCGGTTTTGTTGTGGTTG
The DNA here is from genome assembly GCA_019985065.2 of Arctostaphylos glauca. NCBI lineage: Eukaryota > Viridiplantae > Streptophyta > Magnoliopsida > Ericales > Ericaceae > Arctostaphylos > Arctostaphylos glauca. The sequence continues at coordinate 8,566,060 of JAHSPW020000004.1, forward strand.
GCGGTATTCCAATGCCTTGTGACTCATTTTGTCACAGTTGAAGCATTTGCCTTGAAACTGAAACTTCAGTTTCTTGGCAAATCCTCCCTTAGGCCCCAGATTGGACCTTTTAGCAGTTAGGTTTCCTTTTTATTTCTTCTTATAACTATAACTGTAGTTATGTTCCACCACATTAGCCTTCGAGAAAAAGGAGCTTCTCAGCTTTTTGTCAGCACTCCTGTTATCTTCCTCGATCTGGAGCCTGATGATGAGATCTTCAATCTTCATCTCCTTTCGCTTGTGCTTTAAGTAATTCTTAAAGTTACTCCAAGCAGGGGGCAATTTCTCTATCATGCAAGCCACTTCGAAGGTCTTACTCAGTATCATTCCCTCAGCAAAGATCTCATGCAAGATCACTTGGAGTTCCTAGACTTAACTGATCACAGTCGTAGAGTCCACCATCATGAAGTCCAAAAATTGACCGATAACAAATTTCTTTGACCTGGCATCCTCAGTTTTGTACTTCTTATCCAAGGAATTCCACAGTTCCTTGGCTGTATTCTTGACAGTATACACGTTGTAGAGTGTATCGTGCAAGCAGTTCAGTATGTAGTTCCGACACAAGAAGTCGGAATCACCCTAGGCTAGCACGGTGACTATCGTCTGCATGTCCTGTTCATTCTCATCGATGACATGAGCATCTTCTATAAGATACCTCAAGAGACCCAACGCGGTCAAGTAGAACAACATCTTCTGCTACCACCTCTTGAAGTCCACACCGTGGAACTTTTCTGATTTCTCAGCATGGCTGGCCGGAATAGAAGGAACCACTCTCGGGATCACAGCCGAAGGATTCAAAAGCATGGGGATACCCCCAATAGCAGGATTCCCGTTGCCACCATTATTTCCAGTTGAGTTTTTAGGTTGATTTTCCATTACTGAAAAATAGATCACAAACAAAGTTAATAAACAGATTAATAGATCGTAAATCAAATAATTCGTAACCACAAACAAAACACAATGAACAAACACTATATTTTAAAATTTTATTTTATTTTATTCTATAACAAATTAGCAATTGATTCAGGCACAAATACACACTGTTCAACTTAGGAAGAACTAAGGTACACGTAGGAAATTAATTAATAAAGTTCACGGGAAAAAAACATTAGCAATAAGTCCACTGTTGAAACCTGAATGCTCCAAAACCACTAAGAAACAAAACTAAAGTATCCAAATGAAACCACGTAAGGTATATAGGTTGCTGTATTAAAAGTCAGAAGGCTAATACCATTAGTTTTCTAGGATTTGTTTCTTTTTTTTCTGTTTAAATAACTATGAAGTGCACTGTAATGAAGTTAATATATTTAACCAAAGGACACAAAAATAGAGAGGCTATTTCAAAAACTGAAAGCCCTTAACAACAGTAGCAATAGTTTAAAAATGTTCCAGTCATAATGAAGTTGTGATTTTCCCAAGAATAATTTCAGAAACAATTTTTATATAAAAATCAATTTATCTTAAGATTGTAGGAAAAAAAATTCTGGAAATCTTATTTAATCTCTGAAAAATAAAAAATAGTACATAAACTTGAACAATAACAAAATTTAAAATTGCAAATCAAGACCCGTGAATCTCACGGTGTCCTTAAGACAAAGTGCGCTCTTCACCGAAGTGCTTGAGGATTTGTCCGAAGTTCGTCTCCCAAGATACAACGGTTGAATTCGGGTTCGGTAGTAGCTTTCGAATACTAGCTGTCGAATTGATTTGTTTTGAATTCTCTCTTGACCGAATAACACGAAGAACACACTCAAATTGTTCGAGGATGTCTCAAATTTTTTGTGTGTCAAGAACCAAAGAAGAGTGCGCAATTTATAGGACTAAGGGGGAGCTAAAACATTAATTTCGTAACAAACCAAAATTAAATTCTAAGATTTATTTTTAAAATAAATTTCGTGGTTATAAATCTAGAAATAAATTCTAGATTTAAAATCAGAATAAATTCTATGTAATAAATCAAAAAATTGAATTTGATTTCAAATTAGAAATTAAGTTTTGCTTTCAAATTAATCTCTAAGATTAAATACACAACCAGGTGGGCTCAAGCCCATTATGTAGCCGAATTACAAATTGGATATAAGCCCAAGTAAAACCAAACTATTGGGCTATAAAAGAATAAGCAACGACCACGCAACGCCAAGCCAAGCCAAAGCCCAGACCCACGACCCACAAACCTCGGACCTCAGATCACAAACCCCGGCCTTGATCCCAGTCATGGTCCAAGCGAGCAGTGGCGGCGCGTACGCTCGTGTCTTTTCAATGCGGGACTGGGTGACCTATTACCTTCCCACATACTACATACTTTGAATATTTTGATAATCAATTTCTCATTCAAACCTTAATAGATTTTAACCATTCTTTCCAAAGTTTAAACTCCTTACATAGGAGTACACAAATCCACTAAGACCCACCTCAAGTAGTCTTCTGGTACAACTTAATTTTTGGGACAAAGTCACCAAAAATAAATATGGATAAAAATTTATTTTTTCAACAAGCAATTGCCAGTTGACTTTGTGGGCCACGTCCTTGTGCTGGGTGAGTGGGTTCCTTTTGGACTCGTGTGCGCAGTATCCCCTGCCCCCTTGTCTTATACGCCTTATAGGCTTATAATGTAAATAAGTAATACATTAAACTTTATAGGAATTAGGATAAAGGCTTATAATAATAATAGTCTTAAATTCTTTGTTCTTTAGCTTTAACATTAAATGATTGATTCTGTGAATTGCTTTGTCCGAGTGTATATGAATTGCTTTGTCCGAGTGTATACTATGTATAAATAATTGATTTTGTCCAATTATTCATGTGACATACTCTTGTGTATTGAATAACGTAATAATATTACATAAAGATATCTAGGTAATGCCTTTTTTTATTTTGTTTTGTCCTTAGCTTATCATGCCTCCTAGAAGATATCCCTTCGGATATGACAACAACAAAAAAAAGCAAAGAGGAGCTATTGATAAATTCGTTATGAGTAACAAACAAACAGAATGCTCAGTTGAGGACTTGAAAATTGAAGAATCTGAAGATTTGACAAATAATTAAAATAAAAATTTGGTGAATGAAAAAGAACGATATGATAATCTAGAGAATGAGGAAGTAAATCAAGATGAAGAGATACAAGTAGAATGTGAAAATTTAAACATCGATGATCTGAGTAATTGGGATAATATGGACAAAAGTTTAAGAGATCTATTGGTAGAAAGAGCTCCTACGAAAAGAGTTTGTTATATTAACTTTCCTAAGAATAGTAATGGTTCTACTAGGCATTTCTCTTCAGTCCACTACATGCGACATTTATCTAATAGAGAAAAACATGATAGAAAGTGGCTAATATATTCGGATGTTTTGAATAGAGTATTTTGCTTTTGTTTTAAATTGTTTAAGCAAGAAGGAAATAAGACTCAATTGGCTACTAAAGGATTTAAGGATTGGAAAAATACTGATGAGAGGCTTAAAGGCCATGAAAGTAGTAACAAGCACCTTACATGCATGAGCAAATGGATTGAGTTGGGGACAAGATTGAGAAAGAATCAAACAATAGATCAAAGTGCAAAAGAACAAGTTAACAAAGAGAGAGAACATTGGAAATGAGTCTTATTGATGCTAATTGAGATTGTGAAGACACTTGCGAATAATAATTTGTCATTTTGTGGAGGCCATGAGAAGATTTATCAAGAGAGTAATGAAATTTTTTTAAGCATAGTGCAGATGATTGTCGAGTTTGAACGAACAATGCAAGAACACTTGAGGCGAATTGAAAAGGGTGAGATTCATACCCATTATCTTAGTCACAAAATTCAAAATGAATTGATCCAATTGTTAGCCGGAGAAGTCAAAAGTACAATTGTGACAAGAATCAAAGAAGCAAAATATTTTCGATCATACTTGATTGTACACTAGATATAAGTCATGAAGAACAAATGTCTCTCGTCGTTCGATGTGTGAATATTTCAACAAGTCCAATTACGATGAGAGAGTTTTTTTTTTTGTTTTGTAATTTTTGAAGGTGTATGATACACCGGGAATGGGACTATTTGGTAAACTTCAACAAGCATTAGTTAAGCTTGAACTTGATATTAATGATTTAAGAGGACAAGGATATGACAATGGCTCAAATATGAAAGGAAAAATAGGGGTGTGCAAACAAGGGTACTTGAACTAAATCTAGAGCATTCTATACACCATGTGGTTGTCATAGTCTCAACCTTGTGCGTTGTGATATGGCCAACTCGATCTTGTTCTAAAGTAAGATCCTTTTTTGGTGTGGTACAACGTTTATATGTCTTGTTTTCATCTTCTGTTCAAAGGTGAACAATCTTGAAAGATAATGTGAAATGTCTTGTGCTTAAATCGTTGTCATAAACACGTTTGGAAAGTCGCACTGAAAGTATTAAACCGATAAGATATCAAGCTTCACAAATAAGAGATGCCTTAATTAACTTGGCAAACACTACAAAAGAAGGGATGGCAAAAAGTGAAGCTGAATCTCCAGTAACTCATGGACTCGAGAGTTTTGAATTCTTATCTGGGATTGTTATTTGGTACAATGTGTTGTTTGTTGTTAACTCAGTTAGCAAGCTCCTTCAAAGTGAAAATATGCATATAGATATTGCCGTAAAGCAGTTAAAAATGCTTGTTAAGCATTTTCAAAACTATAGAAAAGTTGGTTTTGTGGAGTCAACGATTGAAGCTAAAGAAATGACAAGTGAAATGCGAGTTGAACCTACATTTGTTGAAAAACGTAGCATTTGTAGAAAAAATAATTTGATGAGAATGTTAGTGAAGAGGTGACGCAGTCAGTGGAAAAATCTTCCAGATAATTACTTTTTGTATATAGTAGATCAAGCTCTTTCTTCACTCAAGAGTAGGTTTGAACAATTCCAGGTATATGAGGCGAATTTTGGCTTTTTGTTTGACTTGAAAAAGTCCAAAGACAAATGTTTGAAGACGTACTGTGGGAAGCTTGAAGAATTTTTGAAACATAATGGGGTTCCAGATATTGATGGAAGCGATTTGTCTATGGAGTTGAAAGTCTTAAAAACTGTGCTGCCAGAGGAAGTAAACAAACCAATTGAAGTGCTCAATTATCTGAAGTAGATGGAAGATGGTTTTCCAAACTCATGGATCACTTATAAAATTCTTTTTACTATTCCGGTTATTGTTGCTTCTGGGGAGTGAAGTTTTTCGAAGTTAAAAATGATCAAAACCTACCTTCGCTCAACTATGTCACAAGAAAAGTTGAATGGATTAGCCATATTATCTATCTAAAATGATTTTGCATAAAACGTAGATTATACAAGTTTAATTGATCTGTGGCCTCTAGAAATACCAGAAGAAAAATGTTCAAATTATTGTAATGATAAAGTAATATTTGAGCCTTTGCTTTTTTAAGTTTGTATTTTTTTTCCGACGATGTGTATATTTTGAAATCAAGTGTGAAAGGCCCTATATTGATAAATCGCCTAGGGCCCCAAAAAGTTCGGGGCCGGCCCTAGATAACTTAGGGGGGAAAATGCACTGACCTCCCCTGAGGTTACTAACAAATGCAAAGATCTCACTTGTGGTTTCAAACCCTACTTTTGACAGTAATAGACTGTTACCCACCTGATACTAACTCCTGCCAAGTTATGGATGGATTTCGCTGATGTCACCAAAGTTATTTTTTTGAATTCCTAAAATGCCCCTCTAATGTCTAGAAAAAAACCCCTCAACATACCATTTTTTCTCTATCAAGACACACAAATCCTCTCAACTGACCACATTTTCCATTCTGTTGTCTATAACAAAATGATTCATGTCCAGGTAAATGCGAGTTAATTTGAATGTCAAAAATTGTTGGTTTGATGTTTAAGTTAATTTAGTTTTAATTTGCTGATTCTTTCTTCAAACAAATCTGTACTACATCAAAAAACTCTATTATCCATTACAAACTATATATGGCCAATAACATTTTCATTATTGCTGATTAACCTTTCAAAAGGAAATGTAAGTGACCATTAACATTCCATTACTGCATTTCTTTTTCAATTTGTTACAAGAAAGACAAATTCATAAAGTTTGTCTTGAGTTTCATAGAAAACAGTATATGCATTAGAAACCCAAAATCAGAAAATTAGAGATCACAAAGTCCAACTTCAAACCAAAATTTGAAGAACAAGTATGTTTGAGGATGTCATTTGAGAAAACGTAAATCTATCTTGACCATCTTTAACTCATTTGCAATCATGCATCTACGTCGATTTCAATTCTAATTATCCTGAAACCTAGCTACACAAGATCCCACTGCACTTTCATTTTAAGAACAAAATAGAAGAGCTCAAATTCAATGATTTCGGAATAATTTTCAATAGTTCGGTCACATTACATTCAAATCTCCAATCCTTGTAGAAATTTCATAAAAAGTACAACTTTTCCAAACAGACAACACTAGACCAAATACCAATTGATGCAAAACAAGGAATGATGAACCTGTTGGGTTGGTTTGCTATGATGATATTCTAGGCTTTGATGATGTTGTTGGGGTTTGCATTTCAGCCCCCATTCTCGTCGTCTCACAACTCAATCAAATCAAAGAGAAGGGACTTTGATACAGACTTACCACACAATATACATACATAAATATAGACAGCGAGAGAGAGGACGCCATGACAGTTTAGAAGAGATCTACATCAGAGGCCGCCACCACGAAGCCTCCATCACCTTCCAATTGCTACGTTGAAGGTGGGCCAAATCTTAAGAGTGTCACCCATCTTCTTCGTTCTGTATTTGTACCTAATTTTCTTTCATTACAAAATCGAATCGGACCTCGAGTGAGAAGCTACACATGTTGCCACTGCGCTCATCACGCCTTTTGGTGCAAAGGATGATCGGAAAATCAAATTGTTGAAGAACCTCGTACGCCGACTAAATCTCTTCATCGGTGTTCGATCGAAAACTCTTAGCTCCTAATCATTTCTCTCTCTCTCTCTCTCTCTCTCTCTCGATGAAAACAATGTTTACTGCAGTGAAGATATGTGTCATACTAATGGGTATTCTGGTCCTTTTACTTGTAAACCTAACGGCCTCTAAGGCTAATTAACGGAGGGAAAAAATAGTTTATTATTTTCAAAAGTAGGGGAGGTTATTGCATTTTTTGAAATCACAGGGGAGGTCAATCCTAACATAAAAGGTTTCAAAAAAATGTAGGGTAAGTTTAAAAGTAAATTATATTTACATTCCCTATGCTTTTGAAAAGTGTCTTATTGGCAATCAATGAGCATGTCGTTTGTAATAACCCGAGTATTTTAAATAAATAAAATTATTTAATAATTAATATTTAGTAATTTAATTTGAACCTTTAATTAGTTTTAAATATAATTTCAAAATTCAAAAATTAAGGGATGTTGCTCGAACGAGCTCCTGGCCTTTCAAGTAAGCTGTCGATCTGTAAAAATTTGGGGGAGGAATCTTTTGAAATTTTCTCACATTCATGGCTTTTAAATCTGATTTTATGGGCAAGGTATGTTATAGCATCGGATTCCTTGGGATTTTAAGCACGAAATAAATATAATTATATGGGACTTTCGCAAATTAAAGTGGGGTTTGATGGTATTCAATTTGGGATTTTTATTTGACTAATGAAAATGAATACTGAAATTGAATTAGGAATCATGGCTAACCAAAACCTTCACTCTATAAAAACCCACCTCGGATTTAGATTAATCTCACACAAATCAGTATGTTGGTACACTGTTAGAGAGAGTTCTTGAGAGATACGAAGTTCTAGAGAGAAGAAAAATTTGGTGTTTTTTTGGCGGAGCCTCTGCCCAAATTTCGTTGTCGATTATTTGCTATTTCCTTCGATTGAGATAGGATTCTTTACCCACCAACCTCTAGGATGTCAATTTTATGTTTAATTTTAGTTATTGTTCAAGACAGCACGACCTAGGGTTTTCTATTTCGACCTGTGTAGAAAATCAGAAAGTTGCAAGTTCCAGAAAAAGAAGTCTCCCTTGATCGACCTTATTAGATTTTCAGAAAACTACTTGGTTTTCAGAGAAAAGTCAAAGTGTTGTCGAACTCTGGATTTCAGTAGCTCGCTCAAGCTCGTTCAAAATACAGAATTTTACAGAATGTTGTTCCGATCATTTGGACACTGTCCAGTCATGATATATTGTCCAGATAGAACACACTACACAAGCATACACCACATGTCCACGGATCCCCGAAGAATGGCGTGCGAATCATTTGACCAAGAATCATGATGTTTGACCATGTTTGTTTACTTTGGAGCATGATAGCTGAATATCGATATGTATGTTAATGTGAGGTACAAATAAGAATTGCATTATCTGGATGTGTGATAGAGTTGAATGGTCATGTCGGGTGTGGTTGTCATGCAACCTGAGGGGATTGTCACAATTACAGCCATTATGCTGTTGAAATTATCATAGAAATGTTGAACTTATGTTAGATAGAGAACATTGAGAATATGATTGTGTAATTGAGGTTTGTGAGAGAAAACCTAGAATCTACATTAGGGACACTGATTCGAATGTCACCCGAAACACGAAAGTAGAAGGTGTTAGGTGAACATTATAACATAGTGAAAATGTGTAGAGAAAAATATTGACATTAACTGAAAGGATGAAACTGGATAGTGTTGCCCAATGTGGCTAGTGTTGTTGTCAGATGTTGATTGTTTTTGTAACTGTGTTTGTGTTAAGGATCGATTCTCGAGAACCAGTGATGAACCATACAGTTTATACAATAAAAAATTATGAAAACTTACTGGGCAAAATTAGGATTCATACCTTTAAGATTTGTCTAGTTTGATCTCGACTGTCTTCACAGTTTGATTCCGATCGTACTTTGAGCACAATTGAAATGATCTTACTCGACTGACCTTGAGATTTTCTACCGTAATCCTATTACACCTTGATCATGAACTGAGTGTCGGCTCAACATCGTGATCTCCTTACCTTCACAGAGCCTCTCTAAATATTTTGAATATTCAGTTGTTCCTGATCTAGAAGGCATTGCGATGTATATATAAGAACGATAAAGACCCGTAAGAGAAGTATAGGCTGGACTTCCTATATAATTCGAGATTCTTAATCCAATTCGGATTAATTCTGAATTATATAAATTATAGTTCATACCACTACAGAATTATAATTGCATCCCTCTCTCATATCTCAAAATTGTATTTCGAACTCCATATTATTAAATACTTGTTTATCTCCCCACGTTGAGATTACAGATACCCGTTGATCAAAATAAATTACTGACAATTTATTTAATCAACATCCGTAAAATTTCTTCAGACCTTCCCCTTAACTTATTCGTTATGTTGGATACTAATATTCACCTGCAGGGTTTGACATAATCGAAACTTATAAACTTCTTCAAGAGGATATCATCAATCCCTATAAAGGGATGTAGATTTCATTAATAATTAACAGTTGCCATACACTTAATATTGTGACCTAACTCGTCAAGACTATTGACCTGCAAGGCTTCATTTTATAATGAATCAAAATCAACAGCGTTAAATATACACAATGATTAATTATCTTTGGATTAAGAGCACAAGTATACATAATAACCATGAGGTGTGAATTATATTATATTGTCAGTATAAATACAACTATCTCAAAGTGATCCTGTTCAATACACACAAAGTGCACTAACACGATAAGTTGAAACTGCACCATTTTCGATAGTCATGACAGACCTACTGAAACACTATATTACAGTCTTACTGGTAGTGTGTCCAATTCCACCTACGACTATGAACTAAAAACTTATATTCTACAAGAATCGATAATTTGATCATCTGTGTGTAAGTCAAATTCTACGCACCAAATTATCTACTGTGTAGAATAAGAAACACCCATGCACAATATGATATGATAGATTGCAAACACTGCCCATAAAAATTCTCATCAAGAAAGAGAATAATTAACTAATTCAAATAAAAATCAATCCATTACATAAAGTCATGACTTTTAATATAAAACTCTAATAGTTTGGACTTCAAGTAGGAAGTGGGTGTAGTCGGTTGAACATCCCTTATTATTATGGAAGGACCCCAACTAGGAGATGGGTGTATTCGATTGGATGTGATTTTGGATCGTCTGCGAGTGCAGCTTCGGAACCTGACGGAGTGACAACCAGTGTCTTAGGCGTCCTTAAGCCGATTAAGGAGAAGCAGCTAAGGTTTATAGGGCGAAGTCATGTTATCGGTCGGATTTAGATAGGACGAGATAGTTATTGACATAAGTGGACGGTAGAAGGTGCCTTCTTTGCCGTGTTAGTATTTTAGTCAGGTACACCTTGGTAGATAAGGCCTTGTCAATATCAAGTAAGTGCCCTATATTAGCTAGTCAGGTAGGAGATGGAGTTTTTTGGTGGAATTCCTAGAAACATAATAAGCAGAAGCATAATGAACCTATATATTTACTTGTTAGTTGTTAAGTATTAGGTTAAATGTATAGGTCAACCCTAGAGGGCCTTGGTGACTAGAGCCCATTAGGTTAAGCCTAATCTCATCCATCTTATTATAAATAAACGTCTCACCTCTCTCTAGAGCATGGGTTGTCCTCCTAACACGGTATCAGAGCCGTATTAAAGGAAAAAAATCTTATAAGCAAAACCCTAACCCTATAAGAAAAAAACCCTAACCCTAGCCACCACCCTGGCACTGCCACTTTTCTAATGCTGCCTCGCCATCCTCTCTCCAATGTCGCAACCTCCCCAGTCGGTTCCTCTGACCCCGCACAGTTACCGCAACTATTGTCACTGCTGCCATCACCACCACTTCCACTGTCATCGCTTTCTTCTAGTCGCCACATCCTACTGCTGCCACCTCCACCATCATCGTCACTATCTGTTCGTGGAACACATTATTGGTGGTAATAACTATGACAGATTGATTATCACACCATAATTAGGTTGGTCCTTCCACTACTGCTTGTAATTCAGAGAGGATATACCGAATCTACATAATTTTAGAAGTGGCTAGGACCATGGCCCTATACTTTGTTTCTGCACTTGAACGGGCCACCACTGTGTGCTTCTTGCTTTTCCAACTGACTAGGTTAGCCCCAATGGTGACTGAAAATCCAGAGGTAGACTGCCTATCAACTAGCATACTGCCCAATCCGCATTAGTGTATCCCTCTATCTAGGTGTGTCCTTGATTATGATACATTGACAACACTGACAGGGTAAGCAATGTCTGGCCTAGTCATCGTAGTCAGATAATTCAACTTCCCGACCAACTACCTATCCTAATCAGGGTCAAGGAATAACTCACAAGTATTTGGCAGTAACTTGCCCCCTAAATCCATAGGTGAATCTGCCCCCTTTGCCTAGAACAACCCTACATCAGACAAAATATCCAAGACATATTTGCGTTGAGAGATAACGATATCCTTCTTTCTGCACAACACCTCGATGCCAAAGAAATATTTCAACTGCCCAATGTCTTTGGTTTGAAAATGCTAATTGAGAAACTGTTTGAGATCAATAATCCCCTATGCATCATTATCTGTAATGACAATATCATCAACATATACAATCAACATGATGCATCCAGAAAGTAGGTGGTGATAGAAGATCGAATGGTCCTTCACAGACTATATCAGCCCAAAACTAGTAACCAATTGACTAAACTGACCAAACTAGACCCTTAGAGATTGCTTTAACTCATAAAGAGAGCGACGAAGCCTATAAACACGATGTTTCCTTCCTGAGCAACAAATTCAGGTGGTTGCTCAATATGCACCTCCTCAATGAGATCACCATAAAAAAGAAGCATTCTTCACATCTAGTTTATATAATGCCCAAGAATGAGTAACCGTCAAAGACAAAAGAAGACAAAGGGAGGCTATTTTGGCAATTGGAGAGATAGTCGACGCCATATATTTAGGCATAACCCTTGGCCACAAGGCGACCCTTAAGCCAAGCAATAGAGCCACTGAGATGCACTTTGGCAGTGTAAACGCGTATGCAGCTGATAGCTTTCTTGGCAGGGGGAGAGCAACAAGATTCCAACTATGATTAGCCTCCAAGGCCTGCATTTTCTCCTCCATAGTAGCATGCCAACCGGCATGGGCCAAAGCCTCACCAATTTCCTTTTGGGTTTGATTTTTCGGATAATGTTTCTTACTGAGTTTCATTACTCACTGGAGCAACTTCTCTGCACTTGGCATTCATACTAGATAGAGATGTGCAGATGGAGTTTTCACCATACGAGGAAGAGCCAGCAACAGTAGACAAGAAGTTCACCACCTGACTACCTTATCTTTAGTCTAGTTAGCTTTGATTTTTATTTTTAAATAAATGTAAACCCAGAAGGGTATTTCTATTATTTCAGTTCAAACAATGTTTTTAATTTATTTTCTGCTGCAATAAAAGAGAGTATCTTTTAATAATTATTTTGATAAATAGAATAATATTAAAAAGAATTAAATAACGTTGTCAAAAGTCGGGGCGTTACATTGTTGGTGAGTGAAAAAAAGAATACTTTTTAGTGTCTTTTTATGTAGGGAAATTCGGCCAAAAGTCCATCTCAATAGAGTTTTAGCGCAATAAGTTCATCTCGAACTAAATTACAGATGGAAGTCCTTTTGGCGCATAATTTTTAAAAATATCCTTCTAGTAAAACAAACGATAACGTTATCTGTTCGTTACATATTCCTTCTAGTAAACATGCAATAACATTATCTGTTTGTTAGATATCCCTTTTAATAAAATGACATAACATATCTGTTCGTTAGATATAAAAATAATAATTTCATTAGATAAAATTATCTATTAGTGTCTATCAGTTAACATAATTTATCGTTTTTAATAGATACTTTAACAAATAACTTTATCTGTTTTATTAGATCATTATATCTGTTAGTGTTTATCAGCCAATATTTATGTTGATTTAAGCAGATATCTTAACAAAAAATGTTATCTATTAGTTTTCAAAGTAATAATGTTAGTAGATAAACTTATATGTTTTATAGTTTCTAATTTGACTAATACATATATCAAGCCAATGTATAATGTTATCTGACTCGCCTATTAAGAAAATAACTCTATTTTTTATTTTTGAAACGATAATTTTATTAGATAAAGTTACCTGTTAGTGTTTATCAGTTAACATTATCTATTATTTTTAACAGATATCTTAACAAACAACGTTATTTGTTAATTTTTGAGGTAATAATGCTATCAGATAAAATTATCTCTTCTTGTTCAAGGGGCAAATCCGTTTGTAAGAGGACCTTCGACGTTAAAACTTCTCAAATCATAGACCCTAACTCATAAATTAAATTTGTAACGCCCTGATTTCTTGAAATATTAAATAATACATTTTAAATCTTATTTTCTTAAAAGACAATATTTAAATCAAAATATCCACATTCATTTATTTATAGAAGTTACAGCCAAGTTTAAAAGTGCATAATGAAAAAGACCAAATTACCCTTACGGTTTACATTTATTTATTAACATAAAATAAGTAGATAACCAGGGCGACAATCTAGGGGTATGGCATCCAAGCAAACAGCTCCTCCCTAATAACTCTAGACACTTCTTGCTCGGGTGGCTCATCCGTTTGCACATCTCCATCTAGCATGAAACGCTAGAGACAGAAAAGTTGCACTGATGAGTAATTAAACTTAGTAGATAAATTTATCCGAAAAATCAAACCCATAAGTGATACATCATGTAACAGATATGAACTCTAAACAACTGAGATAATAAGCATGGAATAAAACATAATAAAAAGTAACGAACGAAATCACAAACCATGGAATAAAACATAATAAAAAGTAACGAACGAAATCACAAACACTTTGATAAATTTTGTTAATTCGTTTAGTGTTTCTTGGTACACCGTAAAGTATACCATATCTCTTAGACACTAGCATAGGGCCCTTAATTGGCATTGGCCAGTTCTTACCCACCCGAGGATCATAGTTCAAATCATAACCTAATAAGGAAAGAACCTTCTACTATTCTATTAAGTCAATATCTACATCACCCTATCTAGATCCCACGAACATGATGTCACTAAGTCCAGTCTCTACGTACTTTAGTCACTTCTCCTAATAGACTTAAAGACATCCAGAATACTAGCCATCATTCCCTTGGAGTCCGGAGTTGCCTTCATAGGTATCCTCGAAGTCACCCTCTATTGTCTCCAACTCCTCCTAGCAGGGGCTCTTAAATCAAATTACAACAGATATCTCATATCTCAATAATACATGTCACACCAGACCAACCACACTAGGTTAATCATTTTTCATTAAACTTCACACACGAGTTTCTATAGTGTTCTCTACTTTATAACGCACACCCAATACTCTCTGCTGTCTTATTCAAGTGTCGTTCAAACAAGTGTTCCTAACGTGAATCTAGGTTTTCCCAAAGTAAGCCCAATTCACATAACAAGTTCTTTATCTAGAATCTTCAATCCTTAAACATCTCAGTTCCACATAATTGTTCTACAAACCTCGGGTAGCATAACAACTGAACCCGGAACAGCAACAACAACATAAACAATATCCTCAATCACATCTCATGTATACACCATACAACGCCTATGATAACCACATTACGACATGCTTATCCTTCATGGATTTGCCATAACCTCATCAAGTTTATAATATTTATCAGTGGATACATGTGTGATGTGTGATTCAATAAATAGTACTAAAATAATCTGTAAAATAGAAACCGGAACATCAGAACATGATCAGAGCACAATTTTAACATTTTGCCAAAACTGCTTGTTTTTCAATAGGCCTATAGCTCGATCGAGCGAGCTTCCAAATCTCAACTACTGAAAAATTGTATAATGGATAGAATTTGTCAAAATTCAAGAGGTCACTCGAGCGGCCTAGAGCTTGCTTGAGTGAGCCTTTATTTTTTTTAGATTCTGAGTTGGGGTTTCCTGCACATTTTGGGTTTGTTCAATAAAATCAACTATGATCAGAGCATAAATTTCACAAATTAGCTACTGAAAAAGCTAATACTAACATAGATCATGCTTTCTTCTAAACCAATTTATCAACATGAATCACAGAATACACGGATGTGATGATTTTACCAAGAGCAAGAAATAAACTCTAATCATGCATTTTCAATCTAAATCATGCTCAAACTTTGAAATACATCGACATAATCTAAAACCTAGGGTTGGTATGTAACTAAATCTACCTCAGATCCGAAGAACAAAGCTCAAATAAACTTGAATTGGTAAAAATAAAATGGGTAGAAGTTCCCTCTGAAGAACTTCTCGAGAACACACAAAAATCATTTCAAAAGCTCTCTAGATTCTCTAGTTTCGTAGGTGCAAATTGAAAATCAACGTCCCCTACTGATTAAATAGCGATCTCGGCCATAAACCTGAATAAACACAGTCATAAACCGTATCAAAAACCGATTTTCCCTCATTAATCTGCCATAACTCCAAGTCTACAGTTGCAGAATTTCAAAGACCGCTCGAGCGGCCTCAAGCTCACTCGAGCAAGCTAGTAAAAACAATAATTTTGATTTTTTTGATTTTAAAACATTAAACAATAAAATGAATAACTAGATTATTGAATTATTAAATAATAACAATAAATTAATTTTTAAAATTTTAAATTTAATTAAAAATAAATTAAAAATTTTAGAGTTATTACAAAATTAACGTGTCCTTAATGAGTCAAATTAGTCCAGATTTGTCCTTTTGACCAATTTTCTATTTTGTCTAATTCATAGACTGTGAACTGCTTTTTATATTTTGAATTTGCTGCCTAACTTTGCATGCCTTAGTAAAGAATTTGTATGATATTTTGGGCATGATTTTACAACTCATTTCAATGCTTGGATTACTAAACAAATATTACGTTTTTTCTATGGTCTATGTAAGATGGATTTTAATGATGACATTAACGACGAGGAGTTTGAGTTATATGTTGTTCTTCATGTACTTATGGAAGAATTTTACCTCATCTTTTCGATGTGTTGTGTCATCCTCCTTATTAAGCTTAGTAACAATTACTCAAACTACGGTCCAAGGCTTAGGCGCCCAACTACTTCCAAGAACAATATGACCACATCAACAGGTTAGTTGTGGTCAATTATGTTGATTGTCTTGAACAACTCTGCATGGATCAACGTTGTTTCATAATATTATGGAACATGGTTACAACTATTGGTGGTTTGAGAAATTCAAAATATGTCTCATTGGAGGAGAAAATGACCTTATTTTTAAACATCCTAGCCCATGATGAGAAGGTTAGATCAATTAGTTTAACTACTTTAGATCTGCACAAACCTTAAGCCACCATTTCAATAAGGTCCTTAAGGTTGTGTTGCAGCTCCAAGGCGAATTACTTAGGTCACCAGAGCCTATATCGAATCATGCAAAAATTGCTTTCAAGTACTAAATGATAAGTGCAATAACTAGTCTAATCTTTGAGAATTCCTTATTTTGTAATTTAATTGAATAACCAACTCTCATTTTTTTGGAGTAAAGAACTGCCTTTGAGCACTAGATGGCACACACATTGAAATTCATGTTCCTTAAGTTCAAAAGGGAAGGTATAGGATAAGGAAGGATGAGATAGTACTAATGTTTTGGGAGTTTCTGGTCAAGACATGAAGTTCATCTATATCTTGCCTGGATGGGAAGGGTTGACTGCTGATTCTAGGGTTCTAAGCGACGCCATTACTGTAACGCCCCATGTAAACCACTAACCCAGTAACTTATTGGAGCCCAACTACGTGGCCCAAAATGCTTAAGCCCAAGTTGTTAATAGTATTTTACATGATTCTTTATATACCCAGGATCACTCGTGTAGACTGTTGATGTGGAACGGGACATCACAATCTCCCTACCTTTAAGACCTTGCGCCCTTGCAAGGGGTTCATACTAGAGTTACCACGGCCTAACACCAGGTCTGTTCCCTAGTGACCAAACAAAGTCACCGCCCCACACTCGATCGTGTACACGGGTCGCTCTGATACCATTTGTAATGCCCCATGTAAATCACTTGTTCAATAACTTGTTGGAACCCAACCACGTGGCCCAAAATGCTTAAGCCCAAGTTATTAGTAGTATTTTACATGGTTCTTTATATACCCAGGATCACTCATGTAGACTTTCGATGTGGAACGAGACATCACAATTACTTGACCCAACGGGTTAAAGGTTCCAATCGGTTACTACTACTTGGTTGGTGTTGGCTATACTAATGGCCAAGGATTTTTAGCACCATATTGATGACAATGTTACCATTTGTCTACATGGAGGGAGGGGCTGCAACCAGCTAACTACTTGGAGTATTTTAATCTGAAACATGCATTAGCACGCAGTGTTATTGAGCGATCTTTTGGCTTATTGAAAATGAAGTGGGCTATTCTTCGGCAAGCATCATATTACCCCGATAGGACCCACACTCGTATCATTACAGCTTGTGCTTTGTTGCAGAATCTTATTAGGCGTGAAATGTCATATATTTCTTTTAAGAAGCTATAATTGGAAAAGAGAGAAACCAACTACCCGAGTTTGATGAGTACATTGACACAATTGAAACATGAAATGCGTGGATAGATTGGCGTGATCAACTAGCAATCAACATGTACGATGATTAGATGGCACGTAGGGGAGGACACTAAGGAAAACGACCCATCGACTTTATGCACTTTTTTTAAACTTGTTTCTTATATTTCTAAAATTAATGTCACACTTGTTAAAATCAATTCATTTGTCGATCCTATGTTGCTTTGTATTGGAATGTACTTGGGTTATTTATCAAGGTTAGGAATGAATAATGAATCATCATTGGTAAACAAAAAGAAAGGAAAGGTTAAATTGGGTCAAAACCAAGATGAGAATGGACATGACAGGAAGAGAAAACGTTCATCATCGCATTGCTTGATATTATCACTAAGGGCTGAAAAGTTGACAATGCCTTCAAGCCTAGTTACTTCATGAAGTTGGAGGAGAAACTGGGGGTTCATATCACTCCCCACATCGGGTCAAGGCTGAAAATATGGAATAAAAACATTACAATTGTGTGACTTCTATACTTGCTTCAAGTGAATTTGGATGGAATGATACCTCAAAGACGATTGATGTGAAAAGTGATGGTTTTTGTTCAGGTAAACATTCAACGTTTTTAATGATTTTTCTTGTAATAATAGTTTGTTTTTCACCAAAAAAATTTTTTTCACATAAACCTAATGGTTTTTCTTTTTTCTTTTATCATTTGTAGAAAGAAACAGAGGCAAAAAACTTACTAAACAATTCATTTTTATTCTGACTCTTTGCTCCAAATATTTGGAAAAGATCAAGCTATCAGAGAATTTGCAAAGGAACCTGCTGAAGTGTTGACAATATTAATTTAGAAGACATGTATATATTACTTGGTGATGACAGGCTAAGTGCTACTGGTTAGGATGCAGTTGCGAGGGATGCTACTGTGGGGAATAGGGACCGCTTTAACTCAGTTGGATAATAAAATTCTACTAAAAATGACAAGAAGAGGCAAAGGGAGGAAGTAGATGACGGGTTGGCCATGTTTGTTGAGAAGGTAGGGGATATGTTGATTGTGACAATGAGAAGTTGGAGTTTACTAGGAAGAGAATGGTCTATTCGTATGATCTCGCATCAAGAGGGTTGTCCTAAATGATGAGCTACAGTACTTGCCGATTACTGCTGATGAGAGGCTAAATGTTTGTGAGATCATCTCGTATGATGCCCAAAAAGTAGAAATATTCGTTTAGCACTTTAGCTTGAACCACGATGACAAGTATAAGTGGGTTGAAAAATTGCTTCGCAAGGCGGGCAGGACAGATTAGGAGTTGCATGATATGTGCTAACTTATCTTTTGGTTCATGCGTATGGTATTAAGCTTGGACATGTTTTGATTATCATGTTTTTTACTGTGCTATTGTTATGTAATGCCAACTAGAATGGGTAGAAATAAAAATGATGTATTGGCTATACTTTTGGATGGTTGATAACTTATGCAGTGGTAAATGGTAATGACTTCTGACAATAGATTTTACCGTTATTATTTTGTTTTGTACTTGTGTTGGTTGTTTTGCTAGAATGATTTTCTAACATATTATTCTTTGGTGCATGAAATGAAGTAGTTGTCATTTGAAGTTATTATCACTATCAAGTTAATATTATTACTATTATAAAGTTGATATAATATAAGATAATATGTACAAGAAAAAATTACACTTAGTTGGGATAAAACATTGCAATATATGCAAACTAGACAATTCAGACATTAATTCTTATCTATAGATCTTCAAAACAAACATGAGATTAACTAGATACGACTTGTCCATCATATAATCTCATGCATAAAAGAAAATAAGATAAGAAAAACTATTCTACTAATAGTCTTGAGACTATTTAGTCTCTAAACTAATAGTCCCTTCACTACAATTTTATGTAATCATATCTCCCAATCAAACATGCCTTAAGTGAATAAGTATTGAATAACTGAATATAAGGTAACTGAATTCCATAAGACCGAGTGCCGAGCTCAACCAATTGTGAATCGTCAATAATAATTGTCTAACAATTACATATAAATAAAGGGTAAATTACCTTTATATCCCTTCGACTTTATGTCAAATTTTGATTCGGTCTTTTTTGTTTCAATTTGAACATTAAGTCCCCCAGACTTTGACATTTGGTTCAATGTTGTCCATCCGTCTAGATCTGTCTATATTTTTAACGGAAAGGCTACACATGCAATGCACATGACTTCATTAGAAGGGTATTTATGATATTTTTCACCATTCTTTCTCAACTCTGAAAATTTAGACTTTCTATGCCTCTCTGTCTCTCTTTAGTGAATATAAAAAGGAAACCCATAACAAAAAGAGGAAGAGATAGAAAAATTCAAAACTAATCTCTTTCATTCATCTTTCTTTTTTTTCCTTTTTCCCCTTTGTCCTTCTTTAATCTTACTCCATGCAAAACCAAAATTAATTCAAATAGAAGCATTTCATGGTCAATAGAGCAATATGAACAAAATATTCTAATGAAAAATGTATAAAACAAAATATTTAAAATATCACTGATTTCAGAAATTTAAAATTGAGTACACAATACTATCTGCTACCATCCTATGTTCTTCACATTACTGATAACAGCTGATGCAGATTTTTCTCATTTTTAAAATTTGTTTCCTCTCATTTTTTAAATGAAATTGAAGGATCAAAATAAATATCAGATTGCTAAAATGAGTTACTCTAATGGGCATTTTTGAAAGCTTAACTAGTGAAGAAGGTGCTAAAATTTTATTATGAAAGAAGAGAAACTACTACAATTAATGCTTTCTTCAAGGTCATTTGGTTCATGGCAAGAGATCTTTGTAACCCCAGTCTAACCCGAAGAAAGACAAAAAGCCGGTGCACATTCAAATCAGTTTTGTTCTTCTTCTCCATTGCTATGAAATCATAGAACACTTGACCAGTTTTTTCATGAACCCAATTCCCAAAGAACCCAATTCTCCACATACCCTTGCACCAAATCAATTTAAGCATTACCTATGTTAAAGATCACATAGCAAGAAAAATGCAGGTTTGCGAAAATTAAAACCCGGGATGAATGAAGTCAGTAAGGGGCAAGAAAATATTTTGTATATCAAATACCTACAAGCTCTTCATCCTTGGAATGGAACCTGAACTCAGGCGACAATATTATCATGCCATTTTTTAGCAAAGTTGAGCTTATCCATTTCGGAAACCAAACAAAAGTCACTCACAATTACAAAGGACTTAGTTCAACTGTCAATTCAATCCTAAACCCAATTGAGCTTGAATTTTATTTGAACAGGCCTCTAATAACCCATCAAAGCAAATAATACGTGTGCGCGGGGGGGGGGGGGGGGGGGGGAGAGAGAGAGAGAGAGAGAGAGAGTTGTATTTATTTTTACAAATTTGTTTGTTTGTGCCAATTATGTGTGTGAGAGAGGAGGAAAATTTGAGTTTCAAGAGGTTGAAGAAGGAGCAGAGAGTAAAATATCATAAATATCCTTGCAATGAGGTCATGTGCATTGCACATGAAACCTTTCCATTAAAAATATAGACAGACCCAGATAGATGAACAATATTGAACCAAATGTTAAAGTCTGGGAGACTTAGTGTTCAAATTAAAACAAGAAGGACTGAATCAGATTTAACGGAAAGTCGAAGGGGTATAAATGAGATTTACCCATAAATAAATCAATGACATTTTAAAATTCATTCATAAGTGGCTCAAACTTCCCACTTGACAATCCTAACGAAAGGGCAAATCTTTCAGAAATTTCACCCATGTGGCATCGCTTGATTCCATAGACCATCTGTTTTTGGTGGTCAGACGAGCACTTGATTTGTCTCACAGCGCACTTCCATGTCCAACGTAAATGAACCACACCCAAGCCCTAGGAACAAAAACCCTAATTTATCTTCAACTCAATCTTTTCGATCTTGAAATTAAACCGGTGAAATGTACGAAACCGAGGTAGGTACCGATGATGCAGAACGAACCGCTTTCAGGAGAGCGGAGAAGAAGTACAAGCTCTATTTCGATCGGAATCCCAAATCTAAAAAGTAAATCTTAGCTCTATCTTATCTTAATTTTCCAGCCTCAGTGAATGCACATATTACAAAATAATGCATAAGTTTGTACGAGGCTGTGTTCGAGTATCTTACGTTGTGTTTTCATTTAGGAAAAAACAACCCAGGCCAGTAGATTTATCTGAGGTTTTCGATTTCGAGTTTATTCTAGACTCGTTCAATCGAAATGGTGAACTTCCTCCTGGAGTATTCACGCTTCCTTGTGATTTTGGTCGGCCCGTTTTCTGCTTGGAAAATCGCCCAGGTTTTGAGAGCTTTTTTCTGTTGTGACCTTTTTTTGCACTTTTGGTAGGCGATTTCCTGTATTGTATCTCTGCGAAATATGCATTTTCTGGAATGCTTTGGGTCCGTGATTTGCACAATATTGTCATACACAAGATGTTTTATCTGATCAATGCAACAGTGTTTTGCTGTCAATAAGCTGCACTATCAATTAACTTCTCAGAGTTTGAATCCCAAGTTTTAATATTTGTTGGTAGGATTATTCACTCGATGAGGTCCCATGTAGTGTTATTTGTGTTTTGTGATTCTTGTTCAATGCAGGGTTTTATTTCATTCCTGGGGCAATCAGTGTTGAGGAACAGTGCCACTGGATAAAGGAGAGCTTAACAAGTTTCCCGCAGCCTCCTAATAGAACAAACCATAATGCAATTTATGGGCCTATAACTGACTTATTTGTTTCGTCTAGAGAAAGAAAAATTCTGGTTGAAGAGGATATTTCCTGCACAAATGAGGGGTCTGGTTCTTTTGTCAGTGGCTTAGATGGTCTTAAATGGAAATTTTGCGAGGAACCGGCTACATCATCAAGAGGAAATAGGTCCAAAATAATAGCAGCATCTGTTTTGCTCCGGAAGTTACGTTGGAGTACGCTCGGCCTGCAATTTAACTGGTCCAAGGTCATTGCAAATTTCATGATCTTCTTTTCCAGTTTTAATTCCAAATTGAGCAACCCATTTGCTCCTAGTTTTGTGGCATTTCAAGCTTCTTGGTCACCACTTTGGATTTTCCTATTATTTGGTCTTTGTAGAACTATGACACATTCGCACCCTTTGTAACATATGTTCCATGTAAGTTTTTCACCAATTGCCTTGTTTTAGAATTTTCCAATAATTCATATCCAAGAGTAGGCATTGCTTTAATTAGAACAAAGTATCTGTTTTCTATTTGTTGGATGTCTAACTTTTGGGAATGAACCAGTCTCAGATAATTGAGCGTGGTTTATACATATCAGGAATAGTGGTCATCTTGCAGTTGGCTATGGAAACTTATTTGTTGCTTGTCAAATGTAGGATGATGATTTCTGCAGGGGTTGTAACCGGCTTTTTTGTTTAGAAAATAGATAGGGAATTTCAAGTCAGTTTTTTTTTTTTAAAAAAAAAAGAGGTTCTTAGCCACACTATTTCATGTATATAGGCTCGATCTATCTTGCAGATATTTGCACAATTGCCTCATTTTAGTTCCATCAGACGAGCAGTTTGCTTCTGAAGTAAACATTATTTTGCTTGTTTTACAGCGGAATTATGATGTATCTCTCCCACACAACAAGATCCCTGATGCTCTTGCTGAACTAGCTAAGAAAATGGCTGCTCCTGCAATGCCGCTAGGGCAAGAATTCCAGCCAGAAGCTGCTATAGTGAATTACTTCGGGTTAGGTACTGTTCACTCATGATATCTTTGACATTTGTTTGGTTGTCTAATTGACCTTCTGAAATTGAGTGGAGTTTTAAATGTGATTATAATATAATCTCTGTTTGTGTCCTATAACTTTTTTTGCTGGGAATTTGCTAACTGAGATATGTAAGAAGGAAAGAGCTGATAATGTTGAGAACATCTTGACCAGTTTTTGCCTTGAGTGTTGAAGCCTTTGGTTATCGGTTAAAAAAGTTTGTTAATTCTAGGTGATACACTTGGGGGCCATCTTGACGACATGGAAGCAGATTGGAGTAAACCTATTGTCAGCATGAGGTATCACACTATCTATACATCTGGGTACTTTTGGTTTTTGTCATCTGACTAGTAGCAAAAGGTATATAAATTTTTATTAAAAGAGCTGAAACATTTGTGTTGGGTCCTGAATTATGCTTCACGTACTTTCAGTTTGGGCTGTAAAGCTGTATTCCTTCTTGGAGGGAAGTCTAGAGAGGATCTGCCCAAAGCAATGTTCCTTCGAAGTGGTGATGTTGTACTAATGGCTGGAGAAGCCAGGGAGTGTTTTCATGGTTAGTTTGTGGTTATATTCTTTCTTTTAGTCAAATAACGTATTTTGAGATCTATCGCAAGCAAGAGTCAAGATTTTATCTTCAGTTAAGTGTGTAATAGGTATTGGATAGGGGATAAAAAATACGAACAGATTTTTGCCAGAATGGTCACAGAAAGGTATAGCCTGGGGCCAGAATAAAACTAAGACAAAATGACATACTTAACAACATCTGAGGTTCGTTCTTGTCATTCATTGTTGCAGTTTTAACGCTTAAATTATGTTTTGTCGATGACTTATGGACTGGTTTTAATTTGAAAGTGTGGTATCGAATGACTTGTGTTAATGAGTTAATTAGATCTACGTTGGTCTTCAAGTTCACGCAAACTGCAGTTTTTTGGTATGCACCTTCGGGTAAATGCTTGATGATAATGCTCCTACTAACATTTCATTTTCACGCTCTCATGAAAGCTGTATGCTGTTGTATAGTTGCATAATTTATTGGTTTCCAAGACTCTCATTTTATAGAGTGAATCTGGTGATTTTGTTTGGTCCCAATATTTTTCGATGCCAACTAAACTGTTTTTGTGGTTCTTATTTTGCAGGTGTGCCCAGGATCTTCACAGATGAAGAAAGTTCTGAAATGGCCCCTCTTGAGGTTCAATTATCACACCCGAATGATATTTGGTACTTAGAATACATAAGAACGTCGAGAATTAACATCAATATCAGACAAGTTTTTTAGTTGTATTTCCTTCTTTTTCCTGTCTGGTGACATCTAGAGAGTTCATTCTCAGATTTTCATAACAGTGTTTTCCTGGGCTCCTCATTGAGTAGAGCATTCTTATATCCAATGAGAAAGTTGGGTTCAAGGAAATCAAATGATTACACTAGAATGGAAATTCTTGCACACCGGCACAGTCGCAAATGATGCAAATGAAAAATGTCAGATTTTGTTTTCTACCATGTAAAAGTTAAGGAACTTGATTGTGCTCACTTGTTTGAGGGTGGAACAAAAGTGGGTAGACTATTCCAGTCAAATGTGTTACCTGATCATATCTTAAAAGAACTTTCGTAATGAATTACTATTTGACTTGCTATTGCTATGTCTTCTGTGAGATTTATGGTGCTGTGTTTTACCCATGTCTAAACACGATGCCAGAGATAACACAAGTTTCAGTTGTAGGTAGAATTAAGAAGTAATGTTATCTGCCTTGTATCGTGCCAGTCGACACATGTAGAGAAAAATAATTTTAATTAATACTTTTTTGGGACTGTCTAAAAAATTAAGGGATACTCTAAAAACACTTGAGGTGGGTCTTGGTGGGTTTATGTACTCTTAAATGAGGTATTTAAACTTTGAAAATAATGGGTAAAATTTATTAAGATTTGAATAAGAAATTGATTCTCAAAATATGTATCATGTGTAGTATGTAGAAAGGTGATAGATTGTCTAATCTCCCATCAGGGAAACACAATTTTTATGTTAGGTATATAACTTTCAAATTTGTTTAAGGGTTTGGACCCTTGGGGGTATTAGGTTTTTCTGAAGGAGGGAGGACTTATGTAATGTGAGCTCTGGTCTGAAATTACCACGTGCACGAGTCGTTGTTTATCCAGATTGGGTTGGGGCCGTGGTGTTGGGCTTTGGCGTGACCCTTATGCTTATTTTCTAATAGCCCAAGAATTTGGGTTTGTTTGGCTTGGATTTGGTTCAATTTTATTTGGACCAAGTAATGGGCTTGAGGGGTGAATTTAATTTGAGAAATTAATTCAATTTCAGATTTCTTCTATAGAATTTATTTTTATTTTTTAATTTACAATTTATTCCCAAATTTATATTCACAGAATCTATTCTAAAAATAATTTTTTAAATTAATTTCGGTTTATGAAGAAATTAAATTTTGGGTTCCCCTTGGTATTATAAATTGGGCGATGTTCATTCAGAAATTTCACACCAACAATTGAGGAATCCTCTTATATCCTTTGAGTGTTCTCCGTATGTTCTTTGAGTTCTTGGTGTTCATCGGTCGAGAGTAGAAACACAATCAGTTCGTCAGTTAGCTTTCAAGTAGTGTTATCAATGTTGAAAAATAACTGTTGTATCTTGAGAGACGAACGGTCGTCAAGCATTCCGATGAGGCAATGCAATTTATTTTAAGGACACCATAAAAATCACAAGCCTTGGTTTGAGTTTTATATTTTTTTATTCTTTTATTGTGTATTATTTTTTGGAGAGACTCAATCAATAGTCAATCTGCATGGAGTTTTAACATATTAAGTCTATCTCAAATTAAATTATGGGTGAAAGTCCTTTTGACACATAAATTTTTAAAATACCATTCTAGTAAAACACGTAATAACGTTATCTGTTCGTTAGATATTTCTTCTAGTAAACACGTAATAATGTTATCTATTTGTTAGACACTTTTTAGTAAACACGCGATAACATTATCTGTTCGTTAGATATAAAAATAATAATTTCATTAGATAAAATTACCTGTTACTATTTATTAGTTAATATTATCTGTGATTTTTAACAAATACCTTAACAAATAACTTTATCTATTTTATTAGACCACTACATCTGTTAGTGTTTATTAGTCAATATTTCTGCCGATTTAAATATATACCTTAACAAACAACATTATCTGTTAGTTTTCAAAATAATAATAGTATCAGATAAAATTATATGTTTTATGTTTTTTAATTTGACTAATACATATATCAAACCAACATATAATGTTATCTGACTCGCCTATTAAAAAAATAATTTTATCTTTTAATTTTGAAACGATAATTTTATTAGTTAGAGTTACATGTTAGTATTTATCAGTTAACATGATCTGTTGCATTTAACAAACATCTTAATAAACAATATCATTTTTTAGTTTTTGAAGTAATAATGTTATCAGCTAAAATTATCTCCTCGTGTTTAGGGGCAAATTCGTCTTTAAAAAGATCTCTGGCATTAAAATTTCTCAAACCATAGACATTGACTCATAAATTAAATTAATATGTCTTTAATGAGCCAAATCGGTCTAGATTTATCTTTTTGATCAATTTTTCGTATCTTTTTTCCAAAATTTAAATAATAATTGTCTATTGTTATTTGTCAAAACAGTTTTTCTTACAATCTTAACACAAACTTATCGTATCTATTGTTTTCTAAAAACCAGTTCTGATTGAAGCTCTGTTCCTACTGTTATTGAAAATAATATATATATTCTCGTACTGAACAATATTAACAGTTCTGGAGGTTTGTTTTAAAAGTACACGGTTTTTGAACAGTTCCTGGATTTTCGAGTGCACAAGTTTTGGACAGATTAGTATTAGTTGTCCTATTTTTAGTACTTCTTCCATTCCAAATTCACACTCATTCTTTGAAATATTTTTTTTTTAAATATGTCTTTGATTTAATTGATATATATATATATATATATATATATATATATAATACAAGTTTTATTTAAACAAAAGAATAAAAAGAAAGTTTAACCAAATTTCAATGGTTATTTTTGAAAAATAGACTTTTGTTTTGGAACGTCTTAAATTAAATTAATGGACTACAAAAATAAAATGGAAAGAGTATATTTTAACTTCACAAGTATTACCCTTTTTTTATGGCTTGTTGGCTGTTGCACTGTTAGCTAATAGGAACTTTTCTTTGTCCTTGGGTTTTCTTTTTCTCAACAGTAAACTTTTTGCCACCGTTGAACTTGTGTTGGACGTTAGTCTTTTGCCTTTCTAATAGTGGGCCTTGTTTGAGGATTAATTATTCTCTTATTTTGTTCCACTTTTTCTAACACTTGTGATATTTTTCTTGTTTAATTTTGTATTAAGTGGAGGAAAAAATATAATAGTTTTTTTTATAATGGATTTGTTCGTTTTACGATTACCGTATAAATCTATTACTAACTTGATTTTAATCTATTTTTCAGTAGTGAAAAAACAATCTGAACATACTAACGGCAACAATGGTGGCAACAAGAATCTCGATGATTGGAGTATCCTTATGGTTATGAGCTCCAGCTGTGAGAGTGGGTGCTTCCTGACCACTCTTGGAGAAGTTTGATGGGATGGGCTTCATGAGGTGACAACAGAATATGTTGTTCTACCTAACCACGCTGAGCCTCACAAGGTATCTGATAGAGAATGATCATGTCCTTGATGAGAATAAACAAGACATGCAAGTAATAATCGTTGCTATAGTTTGGGATGATTCTGACTTCTTACGTCGGAATTATGTTATGAATTGTTTGTACGATACACTACACGACGTGTGTAGTTTCAAGTAGACAACCAGTGAACTGTAAGAGTCCTTGGACAAAAGTACAAAGCCAAGGTTGTTGGGTCAAAGAAATTTATCGTCGACTGATTTTGGACTTCAAGACAGTGGACTCAAGGACTGTGATGAGCCAAGTCTAGGAACTCCAAGTGATGGTATTGAGTGAGACCTTCCATGAGATATTTGCGATGGAATGACTTCAAGAATTGCGTGAAGCATAAGCGAAAGGAGATGAAAATCAAGGATCTCATCGCCAGGCTCCGGATCAAGGAAGATAACACGAGTGTGGACAGAAAAACTGTGAAGCGCCTTCGCCTCAAAGGTAAATGTGGTAGAGCATGGCCAGAATTTTGGCCATAAGAAGTAGAGGCTGCCAAAGGGTCCAACTTAAGACCTAAGGGAGGCATTGCCAAGAAACATAATTTTCAGTTTCAAGGCAAATGTTTCAAGTATGACAAGATGGGTCACAAGGTATCAGAATGCTGCCAACCACAATGGAACATGCATATTTAGGCACATGTGACTGGGGTGGAGACTTTAGAGAGAGATGAATCAGACATCAATCTCTCAACGGTGGTCTCTGAGGTGAATCTAGTAGGGTTTAACTCTAAGAAATGGTGGGTGGATACTACAATTACCCGCCACATCTGCTCAGAGAAGAAGTTGTTCACCTTCTTCGAGCCGGTTACAACATGCGAGAAGTTATTCATGGGAAACTATACAACGTTAGAGGTGAAGGAACAACGCAAGGTGTAAGGACCTGAATTAAATAAAAAAAATTAATTAATTAATTTTTTTTTATGAATGTAGGTTACAGTACATAATTATGTATATGTACTTCATTCATACCATGTATTTATACATATACATACGATACCATAATACGACACATGCATGTATACTATGAGTATAAATACATGTATTTATACAAGTCATCATGCCACCTACTATCCCAAAATTTTAAAAATCCCACCAAATCCGTCCTTGTCATCATCACCACCGCCATCTTTCCTTCCCGATGCTGCGATTTTGACACCCAAACTCACCCCATTGGACATAGATGCACAAGGTATATATACACACATGCAAAATCCACACAAACCGTGAGAATCCCTATGAACCTCACCAAATATTTCCTCCCTACCATCACCACCATCTTTTCCTTCATCTTCTCTGCAGATTGTGGACACCCATTACCACTCCATTGGACAATTATATACACATGTGGTATATTCACACATACACAAAACTTGCAAACCAAGGATTTCTTTCGAACTCAACCAAACTCGGAGTAGGATCCCCCTCCACCACTTGAAACCAAATTCTATGCCATATTTTCAGACCTCTCAATCTTCAAGGATGAAGCCCACACTATGTCTAACCTATACTTGAACTCCAAGTTCTTCCTCTTGTCACCTCACCATAATCATCCAAATTGGCTATATACACCACTTCCATTCTTTTCATTTGGCCCCCTGAAAACTTCTGAACTTGGAGGAAGTGAGAAAGAAAGGGAAAGAAGGGAGAAATTCTAGAGAGAGAGAGACAAACCCACTTTTTTAAATTCACTTTCAAATCTCCAAACAAACTCCAATCCTTTGTAGAAGGAGTAAGTTTCTTACTCTTATTTATCTAGTTGTATGTTCAGAAATCAACCCCAAAACCCCTTCACCAAATTATGAGGGTTGACCAAAGGTTGAAGATGAACCAATGCTGTCCCACCACTATGTCCGACCTAACCCTTTTCCGAGCTGAACCTTTGTCCGAGCTGACCTATAGTTGAGCTGAATCCTTATCCGAGTTGACCGTAGTTGAGCTAAACCTATTGCTAAGCTGAACCCTTGTCCGAGTTGACTTTAGTTGAGCTAACCTACGGCCTAGCTGAACCCTTGTACGAGTTGACCTTAGTTGAGTAAAACATACTGTCGAGCTGAACCCTTGTCTGAGTTGACCTCAGTTGAGCTAAACCAACTACCGAGCCAAACCCATGTCCTAACTGACCTTAGTTGAGTAGAACCTACGGCCGAGCTGAATCCTTGTCTAAGTTGACCTTAGTTGAGTAGAACCTACTGTCGATCTGAACCCTTGTCCCAGTTGACCTTAGTTGAGCTAAACTACGACAGAGCTGAACCCCTGTCCGAGTTGACCTTAGTTAACCCTTGTCTGAGTTGACCATAGTTGAGCTAAACCTATTGTCGAGCTGAACCCTTGTCTGAGCTGACCTTAGTTGAGCTAACCTATGGCAGAGCTGAACCCTTGTCTGAGCAGACTTTAGTTGAGCTAACTTATGGCAGAGTTGAACCCTTGTTTGAGCAGACCTTAGTTGAGTGGAACTTAATGCTGAGCTTTTGCACTACACCAGATATCCATCAGTCTTAGAAGGGTATATTGATGGAAATTGGATATCAGATATCAAAGACTCGAAGTTTACTAGCGGATATGTATTCACTCTTAGTGGTGCAGCAGTGTCTTGGAAATCTTCCAAACAGACTTGCATAGCAAGGTCTACGATGGAATCAAAATTCATTACTCTAGATAAAGCAATCGAAGAAACTACATGGCTCATCATTTTGTGGAAGATATTTCGAGGTGGTCGAAACTTGTGCTTGCAATATGCATTCATTGAGATAGTCAATTAGCTGTTGGCAGAGCACATAGTAACATGTACAATGGTAAGTCAAGACATATTCGTCAACGACATAATATCATTAGACAACTACTCTCAAATGGGATTGCCATAGACTATGTAAAGTCTAAGGACAACATTGCGAATCCGCTAACCAAAGGGTTAAATTGGGAGTTCATTGATAAATCATCAAGGAAAATGGGCCTGAAGCCTACGAATGTGTGAATTACCATAGTGGACACTCAACCTAGTTGACTGGAGATCCCAAGATAGAAATTCAATGAGAAACTTAATGTCTTGTATTTAGTTAAAATACTAAAGAGACAAGCTCTCTTGCCCATTCTTATAGTGAAACAGTGTTGCCTACAAGGGTAAAGGTTAAGCTATGATTTTAATGACTCTTCAACGTTGATATATCCAAGCATGGTATGGTAGGATACCTTTAGATAAGAGGTCACCTATGTAAGTGTGAAGTAGGGCCGCTTCTATAAGAATTGAGAAGACTAAATTTTTTAGAACACTTACTAAACTAGGTGAGAGTTCAAAGCCAAAACAAACTCAATAGTGAGAATA
Organism: Arctostaphylos glauca; assembly: GCA_019985065.2. Classification (NCBI taxonomy): domain Eukaryota; kingdom Viridiplantae; phylum Streptophyta; class Magnoliopsida; order Ericales; family Ericaceae; genus Arctostaphylos; species Arctostaphylos glauca. Next base: position 8,597,406 of record JAHSPW020000004.1, read on the forward strand.
GAACTATGTTAGGAGAAGTTTATGTATACAGTTTGTTGCCTCGTTTTGCATGAAAGGCAGAACAATTCAAGACACTGTGTTCATTATTCACCAATAAATTTGATAGGCTTTTACAAGGAAATATTTAAGTCCAAAAGCTATCTATCCTCTACAAGAATTATTCACTGTACTCTCTCTGTTCGAGTCTATTTTGTCTTTCATATTGTGATTCTGTCAATTTTCCTTCATACGGAGGATTGTTGGAAAAAATAAATTTTATCCATATTTGTTAGTGACTTTGTCAAAATTAAAGGGTACCCTAAGACCACTTGAGGTGGGTCTTAGTGGGTTTGTGTACTCCTAAGTTGAAAGTTTAAACCTTAAAAATAATGGATAAAATCCATTAAGTTTTGAATAAGAAATTGATTCTCAAAGTATGCATTATGTGTAGTATGCGGGAAGGTAATAGGTCACCTAGTCCCACATCAAAAAAACACAATTTTTGTGCTGGGTATATAAGTCCCAAGTTTGCCTAAGGATTTGGACCTTTGAGGGTACAATGTGGGCTCCAGCCCCAAAATTACCACAAACGTGTGTATGCGTGTTGTCGCCGATTGCCTGAATCGGATCGTGATCGGGGCCAGAGCCATGGTTCGAGGTCTGTGGGTAATGAGACTAAGTCTAGGTCTGGGCTTGGGATTTGGGGTGGCGTGGCGTGATCCTTGGGCCCTTATGACATCTATTTATAGCTCAAAAGTTTGAATTCTTTTGGCTTGGACTTAGGTCCGATTTTATTTGGGCCACGTAATGGGCTTGTGCCCGCACGTGGCTGTGAACTCCATTAGAGATTAGTTGTCTAACGCGTTCTGTCTTTGACGAATGTGTCGAGATTTCCCATTATACACATTACTTTGTGCTCTTCCAATAACTGACTAACTGTCACAATATATGCAAATTGTTGGCACATGTTTAGGCCAGTTTGGAATGTCTTCTAAGAAATGATGAAGCCACTTTGCTTCTTCACTAGGCTTATCCAACGCGATAAACTAGACTCCATTGTAGACCTTGTGATGCAAGTTGGTTTGGTTGATTTCTAAGACATAACTGTACCGCCCAACTTGAATATATATCCACTTGTGAATTTTGAGTCATCGGTATCATAAATCCAATTTGCGTCACTATATTCTTTTAGTACTGCTGGATATCGTGCGTAGTGAAGTATATAATCATAGAAGCACCTCAGTACCCCGATTATTATCATCTAGTGAACCTTTCCTGTATTACTAGTATACCTACTCAGTTTACTGACTAAGCATGCTACATCTGGTCTTGTACAGTTCATTAGATACATTAAACTACCTATTATTCGAGTTTATTCTAGTTGATATACACTATCACTAGCATACTTGCATAGATGCAATGTTAAGTCAATTGGTATTCTAAATATACTATTATCATGCTTGTTTGGACCTCTCAATTATTTTTTGAATGTAATGCTTTTGAGACAAGACGATACCATCAAATGTCCTAGAAATCTTAATTCCAAGTATAATGTCGGCTATTCCCAAGTCCTTCATGTCAAACTTCATGTTTAACATCTTCTTGGTAGTGTTAGTTATCTTATTATTGCTAACATGAGTAACATATCATCTAAATATAAGCAAACAATGACATTTTCTTTGCTTGTATTCTTAGTATACACACATTTGATTTTGATTTTGAAACCATTAAAAATCATGACATTGTCAAATTTTTTATGCCATTGTTTGGGTGCTTGCTTTAAACCATAAAATAATTTAACAACTTTGCACACTTTATTTTCTATCCCTAGAATCTTTCGGTTATTCCATATAGATTTTCTCATCTAAGTCACCATTTAGGAAAGCTGTTTTGACATCCATTTAATGTATCTCAAGATTGTTTAACGCAGCAAAGGCAATTAACATTCGAATGGATGTTACCCTTGTAACAGGCAAGTATGTATCAAAGTAATCTAGACCTTATTTTTGTTTGTATCATTTGACTACAAGTCTTGCCTCATACTTTTCTATTGATCCATCTCCTTGCATTTTCCTTTTAAAAATACACATGTATACTAAAAGCTTATAATTTGGTGAGAGATTAAAAAGTTCCCAAGAATGATTTTGCAGTATGGATTCGATCTCACTATTGACAACTTCTTTCCATAAATGAGCCTTGAGAGATGACATAGCTTCGTTGAAGTTTTGAGGTTCAATTTCTAATTAAAAATTCCAGAGCAACGTCAATAGTGAACTACCAGAGATGACATAGCTTCTTACAACATCTAGGCTCATCATCATTATTTTCTTCGTGAGTTGATTCACCGTCAATCTCCATATCTTCATTTTCCTGAAGTGAACTTGGTAGTTGTGTATTCCTATAAGGAAACACATGTTCACGAAATACTGCATTCCCAAATTCCATAATATTTCTGATATGAATCTCAAGAACTTCTGACTCATGGACAAGGAATCGATATACTCTACTATTGTTAGCATAATCGACAAAACACAATCAATGATTAATTTTATTAGGGGTGGGGACAACCACCTTAGCTAAACACCACCACACTCTTAAGAATTTTGATGAGCGCACTATAGTGCATAATAACGTGGCTCATTATACTCAATTTGACAATTATGTGTAGGCAAATGTATTTATCTAGTTAATATTGCACGTGTAGTTGTCTTTGTGCTCTTTGCAGGTTTCCGAGCGCTAAAAGAGTGGTGTAAAGCCCAAGTACGAACCAAAGACTCAGACCAATTACAGCTTTGTTTGAGAGTCAAGAAAAGGCCTGGGAATGACAGAAGTGAAGTTGGAGTGGAAAGTGAAGAGCCCAAGAAAATTAACCCAGAAGGTTTCTCTACCGATAGAGAATCAAGTCCTATCGGTAGAGAAGGAGAAATCAAGGCCACTCAAAGAGGCTCTACCGGTAGAGGATCAGTCTCTATCGGTAGAAGTGGAACCAGAAAAAGTCAGAAAACTTCTCTACCGATAGAGGGTCAGTCCTATCGGTAGAGAGAAGAATCCAGAAAAAGTCAGGAGGGTTCTCTACCGGTAGAGGTTCAGTCCTATCGGTAGAAAGAAGGAACCAGAAAAAGACAGTAGGGTTCTCTACCGGTAGAGATTCACTCCTATCGGTAGAGACCCAAATTCCGGCAGATTCTTGTGGGACCACTTTACATCAATTTCTGTGCCAAATTAGGGGACAAGGGAACTTTTAGCCTAGAGAATGGAATAAAAAGCTTCTTATTATGCTTTTTGGAGGGTAGAGTTGTACTTTCACCTAGATTAATTAGGATATTTTGTAGGTTGTTATATCTTTGGCAAAGGGTCATAACAAGACACATATAGAATCAATAGACAGATATCAGATTTTCTAGAGAGCTTCTTGCCTCTTTTTGCCTTAGGTATTTTGTTCTTCATACATTGTTCTTCAAGTTTTGAGTAAGTTCTTAATCCTTTAGTGTTCTTCCCCTTTTGAATCCTTGTATTCTCTTGGAAGCACTTAAGTTTTAGTAAGTTTTACTTATTTTTCTTCCATTAGTATTGTTTTTCTTACCTTAAAATCTGATTCTATTAGAGTTTTGTTTGGATCCTTCTTATTGTCCTTAGATAAGTTTGTTTTATTATGTTTTCTATCACTTCTATCATGTTCATGTTAAAATATGAGTAGCTAAATTAGTGTGGGTTAAGTCTAAATGTGAAGTTGATTTCAAACCCATGTTGGTCTATATCTTCTCCATATTTGTCAATGCCATTGATGGATCTTTCTAAGTTTTTCATATTGAAATAAAAATGAAGAGTTAAGTCCTTGCTTAGTTATAGCCATCCTTAGAGTTGGTATATCTAATACTTGGATCGATGTCCTTCATCTTTTAATCCTATTTTCTTGAACTTGAAAGAATCCATCAAACCATTTTGTGAATTAAAATCCTGATTTTCATCGAAGAATTTTCCGATCTAAAACCCGGGACCGGGGGCTAGATTGAGTTATAAAGAGAAGAGATAGACCAATGAAAATTTTGAATAGACCAAACTTTAGGACTTAACCCCACTCCTTAATCTAGTTTTAATCCCCCACTTAGTTAATATCATTGTTAACCACACCAAACAAATTTGAGGTTGATGTCCGAAACGTCGAAAACACCAATTTGCGAATTCTTTAAATCCAACGTTCTTTTCCCTGTGGATCGATACTCCGGACTATCCATTATACTCGTTTTTACAAATTTTGAGGAAAAGTCCTGTTTTATGAAATTAAACCACTGACCCGAGGCCGGCACCCCAACGACACACACTTTGCCGGTTCGGTCATGTTTTTGGCGCCGCTACCGGGGAATTTGAATAGTTGTTTTTAAAGAATCGCAGATTTTGCAAAGTGCAAGTTTCTTTGGCGGAAACCTTTAACCTACCCATATTGGTAAACCTAAGGTGTAACGCAAGCCAAAGGAACGTGCAAATTGCAAGTTTTATTTTCTTTTTGCACTCACACTTAATTGTTAGGAGAGTGTCTTCGGTGTATGAGTGTCTACACTCGTGACGCTACACATAGGCTCATCCGCCAAGACAACCCTCCTCTCAACCCAATGGCCGAACAACATGAGGCCAATGACGCACCCATGGGTCGCACCATGCGGGATTACTTGCACCCTACTCACACCACCACCACCTCGTGCATTCGCTTTCCTACCGATACTCCCGAAGGGCAACAATTCCATGTAAAGCCTAACATGCTTGGCATGTTACCTACCTTCTATGGGATGGAATCGGAGAACTGTTATGTGCATATCAAAGAGTTCGAGGAGGTGGTGAACACTTTCATCAATGTGACCGCCCACCTTGAGACGGCACGTCTGAAACTCTTTCCCTTTTCTCTCAAGGATAAGGCCAAGCGATGGTTTCTCTCCTTGAGAGCACATTCGGTGACAAGTTGGGTGGAAATGCAAGTTGAATTCCACAAAAAATGGTTCCCACTTCACCGCACTACCACCTTAAAAAAGAAAATCCAAAATTTTGAAGAAATACCCAACGAATCCTTCTGTTCATGTTGGGAAAGATATAAAGAGCGTCTCCTCGCTGTCCCTCATGACGGGTATGAGGATTGGCAGATTGTGGCATTTTTCTATGAAGCCATATCAGTCCGCAATCGCCAATTCATCAACCTCATGACTAGTGGGGAGTTTCTGAACCAAGGAGCCTCTGCGGCTCTAGCTTACCTAGATGAGTTAGCGGAGAACAATCAATCATGGGATTATTCGGATCCCAATGACCGCTCTTATAAGCCCCCCACTCAACACGGAACCATGGGCAAATACATGCCAAGGGAAGAGGATGACATTAGTAAACGCCTCGACCACCTCTCTAGGAAACTAGAGAAATTGGAAATCAATCGAGTGAATGAGGTCTCTTCCATTCCTAAGCCCGGGGAGGCTTGTGCCATATGTGATACAATGGACCATACCACCAATATCTGTCCAACCATACCTGCTTTCAAAGAGGTACTTCATGGTCCGGACCAAGCTGAGGTCCATGCCCTTCACCAAGGGTAAAAGCCTACCAACGTGCCCTTCAACAACAACTACCATCCGGGATTGAGAAATCATCCCAATTTCAGTTGGAGGAACAATGAGACGGGTGGCCAAACCCAAGGACCCTCGGGATTCCAAGGACAATATCCGGCCCATCAAAATGCACAAGGGCCGGCACCACCGCGGTATCCACCAAATGCCTACAGTCCTCCGGGTCCCTCCACGGGTCCCAACTCTTACCAACCGCCTAACCGGCGAAGTTTGGAGGATACCTTGCAAATGTTCATGCAAGGGCAAGCAAATGTCGATGAGCAGAACACGCAAGCCATTGGGGACATCCGCTCTCAACTCACCAAGTTGACCACTACATTGGGGACCATGCAACATGAAAAAGGGAAATTTCCAGCCCAACCACAAGAAAATCCCCAAGGTCAACATTTTGTGCAAGGAAATTCTCTTTCCGGGTCCAATGTGGAACAAGCGAAGGCCATCACCACATTGAGGAGTGGGAAAGAGGTCGATAAGACCATTCTCCCCAAAACAATCCCCACTCCTCCTCCGGTGCCTATTCCACAACCCCAAGATGATGAACCGGTGAGTGTTTTGCTCCATCTCCCCCTATTTCCACATCCACATCTATTCCTATGGGAGAACCAATGGTCCCCTCTTGCCCAATGCCGGTCCCATTCCCACAAAGATTGAGGCCTCTACCCAAGTTGACGAACTCCAACGAGATATTTGAGCTTTTCAAGCAAGTTAAAATCAATATCCCGTTACTTGATGCGATCAAGCAAATACCTTCTTATGCCAAATTTTTGAAAGACTTGTGCACAATCAAGCGCAAGCACAACGTGCAAAAGAAGGTGTTCTTGACTCAACAAGTGAGTTCGATCATCCAAACCCCCATTGCACCCAAGTACAAGGACCCCGGTTGTCCTACCATTTCTGTTAGAGTTGGGGGGAAGATAGTGGAGAAAGCCCTGCTTGACTTGGGGGCTAGTGTGAATTTGTTGCCATACTCGGTGTATGAGCAACTTGGGTTGGGGGACATGAAACCAACCTCGGTGACCCTTCAATTAGCCGACCGTAGTGTCCGGGTACCAAGAGGTTTGGTGGAGGATGTGCTTGTCCAAGTGGACAACTTTGTGTACCCGGTGGACTTTATAGTCCTTGATACTTGTCCCACGTCGAATCTTCAAACGTAGACGCCCATCATCCTTGGAAGGCCCTTCTTGGCCACGTCCAACGCGGTGATCCATTGTCGAAATGGGTTACTAAAAATGACGTTTGGGAACATGACCCTTGAGCTCAACATATTTAACATTGGGAGCCAAATGGGGGATGATGATGACATCCGTGATGTGAGCATTATTGACACACTTGTCCAAGAGCACGTTGATTGTCATCTCTTTTCCGACCCCCTAGAGGCTATGCTTACTGCAGAAGAGATCGAATTCTTAGATTCACCCGAGGTTGAGTACATTTACTCCCTCCTAAGTGAAGAGGAGGTGATGGGTACCGAAAGGTGGGTACCCATTTTTGAATCATTACCACCCGCAAAACCCAAGACCCTACCTTCTACCATCCAACCACCCAAGCTTGAGCTCAAAATTCTCCCCTCTACTCTCAAGTATGCTTTTCTTGGTGATTCTGAAACCTTTCCGGTAGTGATTTCATCTGGCCTTGACGATCACCAAGAACAAGCCCTTTTGACAATTTTGAGGGACCACAAGAGAGCTATAGGGTGGACCATAGCTGACATCCAAGGTATAAGCCCCCTACTTTGCAAACACCATATATACCTTGAGGATGATATCAAGCCATCTCGCCAACCCCAACGCCGTTTGAATCCCATCATGAGGGATGTTGTGCGAGATGAGGTGTTAAAATTGTTGGATGTGGGAATCATCTACCCTATTGCCGATAGCAAGTGGGTAAGCCCTATCCAAGTGGTTCCCAAGAAGTCCGGGGTGACTGTAGTGGCCAATGAGGATGGGGACTTGATCCCCACACGTGTTGTCACCGGGTGGAGAGTATGCATTGATTATCGGAAGCTGAATACCTCTACTAGAAAAGACCACTTTCCTCTCCCCTTCATTGACCAAATGTTGGAGAGGGTAGCCGGTCACCCATTTTATTGCTTCCTAGATGGTTATTCTGGATATAACCAAATAGAGGTGGCCCTAGAGGACCAAGAGAAGACCACTTTCACTTGCCCATTTGGCACTTTCGCCTACCGTCGCATGCCCTTCGGGCTTTGCAATGCTCCCGGCACCTTTTCTAGGTGTATGACGGGTATCTTCAGCGACATGATTGAAAAAGTGGTGGAAGTGTTCATGGACGACTTTTCTGTCTTTGGTGACTCCTTTGAGTCATGTCTTAATAATCTGGAATCTGTACTTGTGAGGTGTGAAGAGACTAACCTTGTGCTTAATTGGGAAAAATGCCATTTCATGGTTACCCAAGGTATCGTTCTTGGGCATATAGTCTCTTCTAGGGGGATTGAGGTAGACAAGTCCAAAGTGGAACTTATCTCTAAACTACCCACTCCTAAGTGTGTCAAGGATATCCGTTCTTTCCTTGGGCATGCCGGGTTCTATAGGCGCTTCATTCAAAATTTCAGCGCCATTTCTCGTCCCTTGTGTCACTTGCTATCAAAAGACACAACCTTTGTGTGGACGAATGATTATGAGGAGGCCTTTTCAAAACTCAAAGTCGCTCTCATGACTCCTCCAATCATGCAATCCCCTAACTGGAGCTTACCATTTGAGCTCATGTGCAACGCTAGTGACTATGCCATTGGGGCGGTCTTAGGTCAAAGGGATGGGAAGGTGCCTCATGTCATTGCTTATGCAAGCAAGACCATGAATGATGCCCAATTGAACTACACGACCACTGAAAAGGAGTTGTTGGTAGTGGTATTTGCTCTTGACAAATTCCGGTCCTATCTCATAGGATCACCCATTGTGGTTTACACCGACCATGCCGCCCTCAAATACCTCATGACCAAGCCTGATGCTAAAGCTCGGCTCATTCGGTGGGTACTTCTTCTACAAGAGTTTGACTTGACCATCAAAGATAAAAAGGGGATTGAGAATGTCGTGGCAGACCATTTGTCTCGCCTCGAGTTTGAGGATCATACCTCTAACATACCCATTCCCGACTCCTTTCCCGATGAGCAACTCTTAGCCATTTTAAGCTGCCCGTGGTATGCTGATATTGCCAATTACTTGGCCACGGGACAACTCCCATCACATTGGACTCCTCAAGATAGGACAAAATTTCTAGCTGAGGTGAGGAGATTCGTCTTCGATGATCCCTATCTCTTTAAATTTTTCCCGGACCAGATTGTCCGGCGGTGTGTGCCCGATGATGAACAGAAGTCAATCTTGACCTTCTGCCACACCGAGGCATGTGGCGGGCATTTTTCCTCGAAAAAGACAGCTGCTAAAATTCTACAGTGTGGCTTCTATTGGCCTCACATCTTCAAGGATGCCTTTGAATTCTGCAAGGCTTGCCCGCGCTGTCAAGAGTTGGGTGCCTTATCACGGCGTAACATGATGCCCCTCCAACCTATCTTAATCATTGAAGTTTTCGATTGTTGGGGCATCGATTTCATGGGTCCTTTTCCTAATTCTTTTGGGAATCTCTACATTCTGTTAGCTGTGGATTACGTGTCCAAGTGGGTGGAAGCCATTCCAACCCGAACCAATGACCACTCTGTTGTGGTCCGATTCCTTAAGGAGAATATCTTCTCCCGGTTTGGGATGCCTAAAGCCCTTATTAGTGATTAGGGCACACACTTCTGCAATCGCCCTATGGAAGCCTTAGTCAAGAAATATGAGGTCAACCACAAAGTATCCACTGCCTACCACCCACAGACCAATGGCCAAGCTGAAATGGCCAACCGTGAAATCAAGCACATCCTTCAGAAAACGGTAAACCCGAATCGCAAAGATTGGTCTCTTAGACTAATTGATGCTTTGTGGCTTACCGTACTGCCTACAAAACCGTGTTGGGCATGTCTCCCTACCGCTTGGTATATGGAAAAGCTTGCCACTTACCGGTGGAAATGGAGCACAAGGCTTTTTGAGCTATCAAACAGTTAAACTATCGGATGCCCGAAGTCGGTGCCCACCGCAAGCTCCAATTGGATGAGCTTGAAGAAATCCGCCGGGATGCGTATGACAATGCCCACATCTACAAGTGTAAGGTCAAGGCCTTTCACAACAAGAACATTGTCCGGAAAACATTCACCCCGGGCCAAAAGGTCTTATTGTACAACTCGAGGTTACATTTATTTCCGGGTAAATTGCGATCCCGGTGGGGAGGTCCCTACATTGTGAAAACCGTCTCCACTCATGGAGCGGTTGAACTTGAGAACCCCAAGAATGGAACAACTTTTAAGGTGAATGACCACCGGTTAAAGCCTTATATTGAAAAATTTGATCCTGAGGAATCCATTGAGGAATTGCGGGACCCGGTCTATGACGGGTCCTATGTCAACAATGTGGACCCCAATCATTTGGGTCCGTGAGCTTTATTTGAAGTCTAGGAGACTATAAATCCATGGAGTATGTGATACCTCCAGTGTTTGCCGTGTTCGAACGGCATCCGATGGTCTGGTATAGCCACCTTGTCAAGCTATGTATATAGTACCTTGAGGTTGGGTGATCGGTCTCGAAATATGTCGTTGTTTAGACCGTATCAGAGTAATTTAAACGACTTGTGCTATAAGTTGATTGAGTAAAAAGTGTATAGCAGCAAGTTGAGTATCGATCCACAGAGACAGGGTGAATTGGTTATTACTTTTAATTGAATCCTCCTCTCAATTTGTGAAGAAACGTAGTTTGGTTTGTTGTGTGAATTGAGACTAGAAATGAAAATACGAGTAATAAATTGATTAAAAAGTTTCGGGAAGAAATATCTAAGGCTTGAATCCACTCTAATCTTTTTGTAATGACATGAATGTTCCAATTTATGAATGTTCATTATTCGAATCCATTGAGCACTGTGTAGATAGTTAATCTGCACTAAACTTGTTAGGATATTCATGTATACCAACTAGCATAGATTATCTTTGCTTAGCACGAATTGTCTTATCAGTATAACCCGTCTCTAAGGCACGGATTATCTGATAGCACAACGCGTCTTACAAGGCATAATCTATCTTAGTTGAGTTGCACGAATCAACGAGCCCTTGGTTGTATGTCGTAAAAATACGCTAACATATAATGAAAGAGGAAGATCTTTTAGTTCTATATCATACAACATGGATTCGAATAATGAAAGCAGGAAGCTCTAATGAAACATATTCATTACAATAGGTTAGAGTTTCATCATCACCTTAGACAGAAGATTAGCCGGCCATAGAAGTAGATTTCATTGATTCAAAAGCGTAAACCTTCATTACAACAACTTGAATATAGCGCTCACCTTCTGTCCTTCCCTTTCTCTCTCCTATCTATCCCTGAATTCCTTCCTCAGGCGAAGGATATTCTATTACAAGTGGTCTCCAGAGAGAAAATCTGAAATAAAATCTGAGATCCCTTCTAAAAAATCGGACTGGACTATTTATAGACGTTTTCACCGCCCTAAGCCGTCCGGACGCTGAAGCGGTCCGTCCGGACGCCTGTGTGACAGCTGTGTGACAGTTGGGTGACAGCTGGGTCCAGAGGTGCAAAACTTGGTCCATCCGGACGCCGGTGTGGTCCCTTCCGAACGCCTGCGCCGCCTGAAGTGTAGGGCTGACGTCACCGTAGCGATGTTGAGGTGGTGTTTCCGTCCGGACGCCTGATGGTCCCGTCCGGATGCAGGTTAGGGCGGTTGAGAGTTCGTGAGAGGTGGCGTCCGGTGATTGGAGGTGGGTCCGTCCGGACGCCGGTGGGGCCCGTCCGGACGCCTGTCAATGTTTTTGCCACTTTTTCTCCTCATTCTTTGGTTATTAGCTCGGGCTCCTGAAATCATGGAAAACAAACCAAATTAGTAATAACAAGGCTCGTAAGACGATAACAAATGTACATTGGGCAATGGTAATAGTACATAATTATGTACTTATCACACCCCCCAACTTACACTTTGCTAGTCCTCGAGCAAAGAAAATTTTACTAATTTTTATTTAAAACCCAACTTTCGTATGGTTCACGATTGCACTTAGCATGTACAACAAGCCTTTTAAACCCCTAGGTGGCCCTAGTGGGACGAGTGAAGTCTCGTGAGGGTTTCCAGAGATGATACCCACAAACATCCTTATGATTCCTGCAACCATCTTAAATTTTTTAACAGATAAGCATATTTCTCAATTTCTGCCAGGTCATGTCAAGATATCATGGAATTCTGCATACTATAGTCGGATTTAGATCATTCATTATCACCAATACTCAAAAGTGTGTGTGTGTGTGTTCCGTCAAGCAATGTTTAGTAATCTTAAAGTCAAGAATTCAAACCATCCAGGTTTCCATTCAGATCATGCTTCAACTTCAAAAACTCACCGGTTACTCACTCAACAAATAATTCTCTCAGAAACTGGCTTTGTCATTCAATTTTCTCTCAGATGGATGCGGTTTGGAGTTATATAAGGCATGCAAGATATCCGCAATCCACGACGCTAAAAAACGTATCATATGACTTGTGGTTTCCAGAATAGAATATCAAATGCCATGAATAACCAATAAAACCACATTTTGTTACTGCTTTTTAAAAACTGAGTCACGTTTCCCTAGGATCAAGAAGGACTTTGATTTTTGATTGTAATGTCAGGTGAGGATAGAGTGTTTAGGCAAGGTCAAGAAAGAATCATATCTTGAGAGGTAAGGGCTTTTTGTTCTAGGAACACATGGCTTCATAACAATTTTTTTCTTTTGGAAGCCTATTCTTGATTTTTCCCCAACTCTTCTCAAATTTTCTTTTGACTGTTTTCCTTTCTCTTTTTCCACCCAATTCACCCAACTCACAAGTTGTTTCTATGTATTTTTCTTTGTTTCCAACTTCTTTGAGTTTCCAGTTTTCTTTTTAGACTCACTACTCCCTTCCACAATTCATTTTCACTCACCTAGCCATTTCTTTTGATATCAGCCTTATACTCTCAAGATGATTTTTGGCCATGGAGCTTATCAAAGAACGGTTAGTTTATGCAATAGGCTCAAAGTGGCGGGCTAGGGACAAGTGTTTCATAAAAAATCAAACTGGCTCAATACAACAAAGATGGCCTTACAATCCTTTCCTAAGGCTTACGAGACTTAGCCTGTTATTTAGCAGCAACATTATGGTTCCACTTTTTATCCCAGCATTCGACCAATTAGGATGAGAATTTATGAGTGATTGTGTTGATATCCCTCCAAAGAAAGATTTGGCTCTAGGCTCACTGAGGGTTAGTCTCCACAATTGATTTTCAGGTTTCCCAAAATGGTTCTTTTTCTTAGCTTTTAGAGTTCCACACATGCAAGACAGATATTTGGTGCAAAGTGTTGAGTATTAGCAACATGAGTAACCTAAAGCAGAAATAATTTGCAGACTTCTTTCAAGTATCACTAACATGCCCAACAAGAATTTAAAGAAACCATGACTTATTATGCAGAAAGCTCAGACAGATGGATGCATGTTTTTTTTTTTTAGCCGACCTATCCCCCAAGATACGCATATCTACACCCCCCAACTTAAATCAGACAATGCCCTCATTGGCACATTAAGACATGAAGCAGCAAAGTAAAGAAGGGAGGATAAGTGTTACCTGATGGGAGAAATACCGCAGGACAGAAATGGGAGGAGTGAAAACTCCGTTCACAATGAAAGATGAAGTACCTGCAGGTTAGTCGGAAACAACAAAAGAAAACACAAAACAAAAAGAAGGATTGGGTTGCCTCCCAATTAGCGCTAAGTTTAATGTCTTCAGCCAGACACACTCTTGAGATCTTTTTAAGCATGTGAAACCTGGAATAGTTGTTCATCGGGAAATGTAGTCGGGAATTGAGTAGTATGACAACTAGAGTCGACAAGTAGTCGAGAAAGGTGATCCGCGATTGAATTTTCGGAACCTTTCTTGTCTCGAATCTCAAGGTCGAATTCCTGGAGGAGTAAGATCCACCGGATTAGTCGTGGTTTGGTGTCTTTTTTAGCAAGCAAGTGTTTTAGGGCAGCATGATCAGTATATATGATGACTTTGGAGCCCAATAAGTAAGACTGAAACTTATCCAAAGAGAATACTACCGCAAGCAATTCTTTTTCAGTAGTAGTGTAATTCAATTGTGCATCTGAAAGAGTTTTACTTGCATAGTGGATAGCATGTGGGATACGACCAACCCGTTGTCCTAAGATAGCACCAACAGCATAATCTGATGCATCACACATTATTTCAAACGGGATGGTCCAATTGGGTGGTTGGATAATCGGGGCAGTGGAAAGAGAATCTCGAAGAATCTCGAATGATCTCATACATGTTTCATCAAAGACAAAAGGAGTATCCTTGGCGAGAAAATCGCACAATGGCTTGGAAATTTTAGAGAAGTCTTTGATGAATCGTCGATAAAAACCAGCGTGCCCAAGAAAGGACCGGATTTGTTTTACCGTCATTGGGGGAGGAAGTCTCGAAATTAAGTTGACTTTAGCCTGATCGACTTCAATTCCTCTTTTGGACACCACGTGTCCTAAAACAATTCCTTCTTGAACCATAAAGTGGCTTTTCTCCCAACTTAGCACAAGGTGAGACTCAATACAACGTTGTAAGACTAGGGAGAGATTGTGAAGGCATGATTCAAAGGATGGGCCAAAAACAGAGAAATCATCCATGAAAATTTCTAGAAATTTCTCTACCATGTCGGAGAAGGTCGCCATCATGCAACGTTGGAACGTTGCGGGTGCATTGCACAAGCCAAAGGGCATGCGACGATAAGCATAAGTTCCGAACGGGCATGTAAAGGTAGTCTTCTCTTGATCATTAGGATCAACAGGAACTTGGTTATATCCGGAATATCCATCCAGAAAACAATAATATTCTTGTCCTGCTAATCTCTCAAGGATTTGGTCAATGAATGGTAGAGGGAAATGATCTTTTCTAGTAATAGAGTTTAACTTACGATAGTCAATACACACACGCCAACTAGATGTTGTGCGGTTGGTGACCAATTCCCCTTCCTCTGTTTCTACCACAGTGATGCCAGTTTTTTTAGGCACCACCTGGGTAGGGCTTACCCATTTGCTATCAGAAATTGGGTAGATGATTCCGGCATCCAGTAATTTGATTACTTCTTTCATGACCACCTCTTTCATATTAGGATTTAATCTCCTCTGTGATTCTCGAGTGGGTTTGGCATCATTTTCACAATGGATGCGGTGCATACACACAGAAGGGTCAATTCCTTTTAAGTCAGCTACTAACCATCCAATTGCATTTTTATGTGTTTGGAGAACATCAAGAAGTTGATTTTCTTGTGCAATTGATAGGTGTGCCGAGATGATGACAGGTAGGGTATCATGTGGTCCTAGGAAGGCATATTTGAGTGAGGTCGGAAGTGGTTTAAGTTCAAGTTTAGGTGGGACATGAATTGAGAGAGGTGTTGGCACACTTGACAGGGGAGGTAAAGACTCAAATCTGGCTCGCCATATTGGAGGTGATTTTTCAAGTAGGCAACTGACTTCATCGACTGCTCTGTCAATGTTGTAGTCATCATACCCAAAATGAGCTAGGCATGAAGCCAAAGGGTCGGGAGTAAGAATATAGGGGCCAGCCTCATCGACGAGGTCTTCAACAAGGTCGATTGCAAAACAGTCCTCACTGGGTAAGGTAGGGCATTGAGATGCACTGAAGACATTTAGCTTGACATTCATGTTACCAAAGGATAGTTCCATCACCCCAGTCCGACAATTAATACAAGCCGTGGCGGTAGCCAAGAATGGCCGGCCTAGGATGATTGGAGTTTGTCGCTTGTGGTTGTGTACAGGCTTGGTATCAAGAATGATAAAGTCAACTGGGTAAATAAATTTATCTATCTTGACCAGTATATCTTTGATTTCACCACGGGGCACTCGGATAGATCGGTCTGCCAATTGAAGGGTCACTGGCGTAGGTTGCAAGTCACCCAACCCAAATTGTTCATAAATTGAGTAGGGCATTAAGTTGACGCTTGCGCCAAGATCTAACAATGCCCGGTCAATATGATGTTGTCCATTGACACAGGAAATGGTGGGTTGGCCAGGATCTTGTACTTTTTGCGGAGTGGCCATTTGTAAAACAGAACTCACCTGTTCGGTGAGCAAAATCTTTTTTGAGACATGGGTCTGGCGCTTCCGTTTTTGGGTACAAAGATCCTTAAGAAATTTGGCATATGACGGAACTTGTTTGATTGCATCTAAGAGGGGGAGGTTGATTTTAACTTGTTTGAATACCTCCATCATCTCTTCCATGGAGGCCCCTTTTTTTGAAAATGGGAGCGGAGAACGTAGGGCACTAGGAAAGGGTACGGGTCTTGGTAGAGATTTCTGTGGTGGTGTTGACGACTGTGGAGGATCGTCTGCCAGTTCTGGGTGAGGTGCAGGAGCCACATATGCTTTGGTTTTAGCACTTTTTGGGAGAGGTTGAGAGTCAATCTCTTGCCCGCTGTGTAAGGTTATGACAGCCTTTGCTTGCTCATGGTGTGGATCTAAGCTAGACGATTGGTCTACCACATATTGTCCCTTGGGATTGTTGATTACTTGACTAGGTAGTCTACCCTCCTCTCTTCGATTAAGTGTGTTAGCCAATTGACCCATTTGAGTTTCTAGTCGTGATATTGATTGAGAATGAGAATGGACTAGTTGGGTGGTGGCTTCAATGGAAGAAGTCTTGGTATGTAATTCTTGGAGGGCTTTTAACACTTCTTCCTCAAAATTACGATTTCTTGGAGGTGGGGCAGTGTTCTGATTTTGGTAATTTTGATAGGGACGATAGGCTGGTGGATTGAAAGTATTAGGGTAACTAGGCCTAGATGGTCCAGGTAGAGAATTGCCTTGGGGCTGGGGTTTCCATGAGAAGTTTGGGTGACTACGCCATCCCGGGTTATAAGTATTAGAGTATGGGTTATTGCCGGGTTTGGTGTATTCTTGGGCAGCATTTACTTGTTCTTGCACAAAATCAGGGTAATGGGGTGCAAGATGACAGTCGCCTATAAAGTGAGTCGTACTAGAGCATAAGGCACATGTGTCAACAGAATTTATCGGTTGCTGAGGCTGTAGTCCACTAGAAAGTAGTTGGTCAAGTTTTTGAGTGAGAGTGGCTACTTGGGAAGTGAGGTGGTGAGTGTTATCTGACGGTTGAATTTCATACACCCCTCGTTTGCTGGTAGAGGTGGTGCTTCCCTTACTATTACGAAGACTTGAGGCATGATGCTGAGAGGTTTCAGCCATATTCTCAAAAAGTTTCCATGCCTCATCAGCACCTTTTAACATGAATGCACCTCCACTTGAGGCGTCTACCATTTGTCTGTTAGGAATTGACAGTCCATCATAGAAAGTATGGACTAGTTGCCATTTAGGGATTTGATGGTGGGGACATCTTCTAAGCAAGTCTTTAAGTCTTTCCCATGTTTCATGAAATTGTTCACCATCAAATTGAGTAAACTGATTAATAGCTCGCCTATACTGTTGAGTTTTACCCATGGAAAAATATTTCTTGAGGAATTCTCCTCTCAATTGTTCCCAGGTAAAGATAGTACAAGGAGGGTGCGTGGTGAGCCAATGGGATGCCTTGTCTTTTAGAGAGAATGGAAATAAGATGAGTTTAAGGGCATCACTACTGAAATCATTAATCCGTACCGTAGAACAGATTTTGAGAAATTCATCGATATGCTTAAAAGGATCTTCATCATCTAATCCATAATATGAAGGCAACATGCCAATTGTACTTGGTTTGATTTCATAATTCCGAGCTGTGACATTTGGCAGAACAATACAAGAAGGGGATTCATAATCAGCAGGAGCAAAGTATTGTTGCAATGGGGGTGCTGGTGGCTGGGGTACCTGATGAGCTAAGGCAGCTTCAGGGAATAGATTCTCGGGTAAAGCCTGGTCGGCAGCCATGTTAGCCATGGGTATGTCAGACACACGAGTGGGGTCTGTTCTAATTGAAGCCCGAATGGCTCCGAGTGTGCGTTCTATTTCGGGATCAGCCGGTTGAATATCAGGAGTCAATGACCGGCGTCCATGCATGCAAGGTAATGAATATTAATACTAAGAAGAAGCCTATCAATGATTTGCCGAAATAACACAACTTACAGTGATGTAATGATATCGCTGTAATTCTTCAACACTGACTTGCACCTGGTTGTGTTCTGAAGTGAGTGCTTCGTTTTGGCAAATACACTTATAGAGCTTTAAGAGACAAGAAGAGGTTAAACTAAGAACAAAAATCAATTAAAAGAGTAACAACTAATTTAACCGTGTCCCCGGCAACGGCGCCAAAAATTTCACTCCGTTTGATCGGTCTCGAAATATGTCGTTGTTTAGACTGTATCAGAGTAATTTAAAGGACTTGTGCTATAAGTTGATTGAGTAAAAAGTGTATAGCAGCAAGTTGAGTATCGATCCACAGAGACAGGGTGAATTGGTTATTACTTTTAATTGAATCCTCCTCTCAATTTGTGAAGAAACGTAGTTTGGTTTGTTGTGTGAATTGAGACTAGAAATGAAAATACGAGTAATAAATTGATTAAAAAGTTTCGGGAAGAAATATCTAAGGCTTGAATCCACTCTAATCTTTTTGTAATGACATGAATGTTCCAATTTATGAATGTTCATTATTCGAATCCGTTGAGCACTGTGTAGATAGTTAATCTGCACTAAACTTGTTAGGATATTCATGTATACCAACTAGCATAGATTATCTTTGCTTAGCACGAATTGTCTTATCAGTATAACCCGTCTCTAAGGCACGGATTATCTGATAGCACAATGCGTCTTACAAGGCATAATCTATCTTAGTTGAGTTGCACGAATCAACGAGCCCTTGGTTGTATGTCGTAAAAATACGCTAACATATAATGAAAGAGGAAGATCTTTTAGTTCTATATCATACAACATGGATTCGAATAATGAAAGCAGGAAGCTCTAATGAAACATATTCATTACAATAGGTTAGAGTTTCATCATCACCTTAGACAGAAGATTAGCCGGCCATAGAAGTAGATTTCATTGATTCAAAAGCGTAAACCGTCATTACAACAACTTGAATATAGCGCTCACCTTCTGTCCTTCCCTTTCTCTCTCCTATCTATCCCTGAATTCCTTCCCCAGGCGAAGGATATTCTATTACAAGTGGTCTCCAGAGAGAAAATCTGAAATAAAATCTGAGATCCTTTCTAAAAAATCGGACTGGACTATTTATAGACGTTTTCACCGCCCTAAGCCGTCCGGACGCTGAAGCGGTCCGTCCGGACGCCTGCGTGACAGCTGTGTGACAGTTGGGTGACAGCTGGGTCCAGAGGTGCAAAACTTGGTCCGTCCGGACGCTGGTGTGGTCCCGTCCGGACGCCTGCGCCGCCTGAAGTGTAGGGCTGACGTCACCGTAGCGATGTTGATGCGGTGTTTCCGTCCGGACACCTGATGGTCCCGTCTGGATGCAGGTTAGGGCGGTTGAGAGTTCGTGAGAGGTGGCGTCCGGTGATTGGAGGTGGGTCCGTCCGGACGCCGGTGGGGCCTGTCCGGACGCCGGTCAATGTTTTTGCCACTTTTTCTCCTCATTCTTTGGTTATTAGCTCGGGCTCCTGAAATCATGAAAAACAAACCAAATTAGTAATAACAAGGCTCGTAAGACGATAACAAATGTACATTGGGCAATGGTAATAGTACATAATTATGTACTTATCATTGGGTCCGACGGCAGGTGCGTGGACAATAAGAAATCTGTCTGAACCCTTTCGGCTTTAGTGTCAAGTTCCGTGGAGATTGCTTCAAAGCGGAATGAAGGGGTAAGGAATTTGGGGGGCCCCCCTCCAAAGGGAGTGGTAGCCTATTAGATGATGGCGCTGCTTCTCATGATATTGTTGAACCCCACGCATACTGTCCTTCCAACAATAGGGAAACACAGCCTTCGACAAGGAAGAAAAGTAGTACTCGTGTCCTTCGCGTGAAGAAGTTGGTGGATTTATTGCTTACTTTCATTTATTGTCATTTTTGGACTAACCCGCTAATGAAATTTTGTGTCCCATGAAGTCATGTTTGCTCTTACTAGGTAGTTGGTGGTTCAGTCTTCGCAAGGTGTACACGCTACCACATCAGCCTTGGTAGTTTGGGTCTAAGTACGGGGTGATTGCGGGATTCAAGAGCCCAAAGTCATGGGTGTAGCTATGTGCTACGGTTGTTAGTCCAACAAAGCTCCGGCGATGATCCTATGTGACTAGCTATGGTCCACAAGTTGGAGCCGAAAGAGTACACCTTGGAAGCCCTTCCAATGACAAACGGTGCACGTGACGAGAAATCCTCAAACTTGGTCTTGGTATATGGTGGTTGACATTCCACCTCGCAGGTATGTTCGTCCCTCTTTTATGCTTAATGGTGCGTTGTCTTCTTGCATTGAGGACAATGCAATTTTCAAGTTGGGGGGAAGGGTTAGTCCAATTTTAGTGTTAATCGAGTTATTTTAGTCCCATTTTTTTTCAAATTTTGTTCCATTTCTCATGAAAGTCGAGTTGTAGTTTATGTTTGATAATTTTGTTCCATTCACTCGCATAACCATGAACCATTTGGAATATCTTGAGTAAGGTTAGTAAATTGAGTGAATTGACCATTTAGAGTGGAGATTTATATTGCAAAGCATCCCATACACTCTATCACTCTTATATTAATCCATGTCATGCTCAATTCATGCTTCGCATCTCGCATGCATCAATGTGGAATTCATCGCGTATCAAGGAAAGGAAATTGGGCCATCATTGCTTGAATAAGCCACATATGAGTCTCGTAATTCCAATCTTGAACCAAGTCCGAGTCAACCAATCTTTGAGAAACACTTAGGAAGCCGGATGTCAAGGAGTGGTTTGGGGATGTTTTGAAGGGTTTTGAGAAGAAAAGAAGAAAAAATTTGAAGAAATTGGGCAAAAGACAGAATTCAGGCCAGTAGACTTCTCTACCGGTAGAGGAATTGTGCCTATCAGTAGAGCAGTTGTTTGGGAAAAAGCCAGTAGACTTCTCTATCGGTAGAGGATAATGCCTATCGGTAGAGAAAAGCATAGAGAAGTACTACCGGTAGAGGATAAGTTCTATCGGTAGAGCAAAGTTTGACAAAAAAAAAGTCAGTAGCATTCTCTATCGGTAGAGGACAGTGCCTATCGGTAGAGAAGGGTTTTGAAAAAAAGTCAGTATACTTCTCTACCGGTAGAGGAATTGTCTCTATCGGTAGAGACGGGAAAATTCGGAATAAATCCCCAGATCGGACAAAAAAATCAAACAATCCGACTTTCACTCTCCACCCGATTTTCACTCTCCCCACCCATAAATCACGATTTTTCGACTTCCCACTACCGATACATCCCAAAAGTCGCAACCCTTCCGATTCCAACCTATATCTACCGATACCCACCCCATTAGCCACTTCCTCACTACCGATAGATCCTATTTTCGAAGTATTGTTCATCCTGTTCATTCGAAACCTACAGAAAACCCTTGTTCCTCCACTTTCCTCCATGGCTAGAACCAAGATTCCAAACGTGAGAGGAGGAGAAGATGTTTTGAGGCAAGAAGAAGAAGTCTCCACGCGTAGGGAGGAGGTACGAAGAGGAAAAAGGAAGGCTACCGAATCAACCAGTAAGAAGAAGAAAACAAAGGGTTCGAAGAAGGCCAAGGGAAAATGGGAGTTGTCCATGGTGGGTAGAAAGGTTACATGCGAACGAATGGTGGATAGGCAACACATTGGGGAAACTGAAGTGGTGTTGTGCATTCGGGCCAGAGGTCCAAAGATATGGTTTGATCCGGTTGAAGGATATATACGATCAATGGTGCAAGAATTCTTTGAAAATCTGATCATTCCAGAAGGCAGGGATTACATAACGTCAACGGTGAGAGGTGTATGTACTTGTTAGTCCAATGATTATCACGCTATATTTGGGTTGTCCTGCATATGATGAAACCATGTGTACCTTCCCGAAAAATGAAGAGGAAGATGAGTACGACCCGCGGTTCTACGCGGATGAGATGTTTGTACACCCGGAGGAGTTTGCAAGGCTATTCCCCGTGGGAAGCCTTAAGGAAGAATACCGCCTAATAAATAAGATTCTGCATTTCAATCTCTACCCCCGAGGGGTTGAGAAACTCTTGGGACGAAAAGAAGTCCAACTGGTTTATGCTTTTCTGCATGATGATATTATGGATATAGGGCGGTTCATGTTTAAACAATTGGTGGAGTACCGCACAGGAACAATGCTTCGGGCAAACTTTCCCTATCCGGCACTGATAACCAAACTTTGTATCCAAGCCGGAGTTCCTGAATCCACAAGAGATGTAATGACTAAAGGATTGGGCCCAATTTCGGGCATAACCGCGAGCAAAAGCAATGCTCACTCAAAGGCTCCTACTGAATATAAGCGTCCACCATCCTTGCGAACAAGAGGACAAACTTCCGCAAGGACCTCTGCATCAACCGCTGCCCCTCCTGTGGGGAAATCTGATGAAAGCTCATTCAAGGGCAAAATGTGGAAACTAATGAAAAAGATCTTCTGTCGTCAGTCAGAAATAAAAAGGACACAGAAGGAGATCCTCAAAACGCAGAAACGGATTTTGCGGAGGCAAGAGTATGCAATGGAACATGTGGCATCTCAGACTGGACACCCATATGTTTCCGAGGGTGAGCAGGAGGAGGAAGAGAGTGAGACAGAGGAAGAGATCAGTGGCGACTCTGAGGAGGAAGTTCTGGGGGAAGACAATTAGGAAATGAACAAGTAGAGAGTAGGGTGATCACATTTAGGTAGTAAGATCGAGTCAATGTCAATAGAGTCTTTGTGTTTTGGTTATCGTTGTATGGTGCACTTGGTGCATGTTGGGTTGTTAGTGTGCCGGCTTTGGGTAGTTGACCTAACCACGGTTTAGTCGGCACCAATTTTGTATAATCCATCTTAATTAATGAACCCACGGATATTGCATTTCTAAGTCCTAATAGATCCTTGTTATGTTTGAAATTCTACTTTGATGCATGATAGCAAAGTTGCATGGGTGAGAATTTGATATTTCCATACTGAAAACACAAAATTCCTTGATTACCCACTTTGTACTTCCTTCATGGTGCGCGCAATCACCATTTGCACAGCCATACCTCCGGTTTACATGTTCAAAAGAGTGGGGATGCAATCTCATGTTATAGAGCGAAAACGTTATTGTGAGGGCAACCTGTGAGAATTGGAATCGAGGCTCGCTTTGGTCAATAGAGCTTAACTATAGGCCATGCTCACGTGCTCGCTATGGTTCATGGAGTTGCATATGAATGGATGGCAACTCATTGGTTTGAAGTGTATACTTTATCCATGAATGAAATTTTGAATCAAGCATAGGGTGGAATCGCGTTTTCATGAGAACTCTCTATTTTCTGTTGTTTTTAGTGTGATACGTTGCTAGGGACTAGCAACCTTCAATTCGGGGGGTGTGATGAGCGCACTATAGTGCATAATAACGTGGCTCATTATACTCAATTTGGCAATTATGCGTAGGCAAATGTATTTATCTAGTTAATATTGCACGTGTAGTTGTCTTTGTGCTCTTTGCAGGTTTCTGAGCGCTAAAAGAGTGGTGTAAAGCCCAAGTACGAACCAAAGGCTCAGACCAATTACGGCCTTGTTTGAGAGTCAAGAAAAGGCCTGGGAATGACGGAAGTGAAGTTGGAGAGGAAAGTGAAGAGCCCAAGAAAATTAACCCAGAAGGTTTCTCTACCGATAGAGAATCAAGTCCTATCGGTAGAGAAGGAGAAATCAAGGCCACTCAAAGAGGCTCTACCGGTAGAGGATCAGTCTCTATCGGTAGAAGTGGAACCAGAAAAAGTTAGAAGACTTCTCTACCGGTAGAGGGTCAGTCCTATCGGTAGAGAGAAGAATCCAAAAAAAGTCAGTAGGGTTCTCTACCGGTAGAGGTTCAGTCCTATCGGTAGAAAGAAGGAACCAAAAGAAGACAGTAGGTTTCTCTACCGGTAGAGATTCACTCCTATCGGTAGAGACCCAAATTCCAGCAGATTCTTGTGGGACCACTTTACATCAATTTCTGTGCCAAATCAGGGGACAAGGGAACTTTTAGCCTAGAGAATGGAATAAGAAGCTTCTTATTATGCTTTTTGGAGGGTAGAGTTGTACTTTCACCTAGATTAATTAGGATATTTTGTAGGTTGTTATATCTTTGGCAAAGGGTCATAACAAGACACATATAGAATCAATAGACAGATATCAAATTTTCTAGAGAGCTTGTTGCCTCTTTTTGCCTTAGGTATTTTGTTCTTCATACATTGTTCTTCAAGTTTTGAGTAAGTTCTTAATCCTTTAGTGTTCTTCCCCTTTTGAATCCTTGTATTCTCTTGGAAGCACTTAAGTTTTAGTAAGTTTTACTTATTTTTCTTCCATTAGTATTGTTTTTCTTACCTTAAAATTTGATTCTATTAGAGTTTTGTTTGGATCCTTCTTATTGTCCTTAGATAAGTTTGTTTTATTATGTTTTCTATCACTTCTATCATGTTCATGTTAAAATATGAGTAGCTAAATTAATGTGGGTTAAGTCTAAATGTGAAGTTGATTTCAAACCCATGTTGGTCTATATCTTCTCCATATTTGTCAATGCCATTGATGGATCTTTCTAAGTTTTTCATATTGAAATAAAAATGAAGAGTTAAGTCCTTGCTTAGTTATAGCCATCCTTAGAGTTGGTATATCTAATACTTGGATCGATGTCCTTCATCTTTTAATCCTATTTTCTTGAACTTGAAAGAATCCATCAAACCATTTTGTGAATTAAAATCCTGATTTTCATCGAAGAATTTTCCGATCTAAAACCCGGGACCGGGGGCTAGATTGAGTTATAAAGAGAAGAGATAGACCAACGGAAATTTTGAATAGACCAAACTTTAGGACTTAACCCCACTCCTTAATCTAGTTTTAATCCCCCACTTAGTTAATATCATTGTTAACCACACCAAACAAATTTGAGGTTGACGTCCGAAACGTCGAAAACACCAATTTGCGAATTCTTTAAATCCAACATTCTTTTCCCTGTGGATCGATACTCCGGACTATCCATTATACTCGTTTTTACAAATTTTGAGGAAAAGTCCTGTTTTATGAAATTAAACCACTGACCCGAGGTCGGCACCCCAACGACACACACTTTGCCGGTTCGGTCAAATTTGCAAGAAGGTTTGCGACATTTCCACAATTCATAGGGTTTCTCGTTAGTTTTCTTGCGTGAGATCTTATTCAGGATATAATTTGCAAAGAGAATAGGTTCCGTGGTATCTTGAACTTATCAACAATGCATTAATCATTTCTTTGAGAGTTATGTTCTTTCAACAACTCTATTTTGTTGGGGTGAATAATCTTATGTTCAGCGTAGAACCACCAAACAGTGCTTTATATTCACCATCTCTATCACTTGTTATTGTTTTAATCTTTTTCCCAAGTTCATTCTCCACTTTACTCTTGTAGTGGATAAACTTTTTCAGGGCTTCGTCCTTGCTCAAAAAATCAACATCTCTTGATTTTCTTTGTGCTTACTTATTTGATTAGTTCATTGCATTTAATTGTTTATCTTGATGATTAAAAATAGCAAAATTTGAATGTCACCCTATTCACCCCCCTCTAGGTGATCTATCAATTGGTATCAGAGTTTGGAACCTTCAAGAAAAGGCTTAACAACTAGAAGGTGATCTGATGGCTACCTCAAAGTCATCACACGTGGAAGTTGGCACCACCAATTGTCCACCTTACTTCAACGGGTCTCAATACCCTTGTTGAAAAAACAAAATGAAAATCTTTATTGAGTCCATGGACTTTGAGATGTGGGACGTTGTGAAGGATGGCTATAGTCTTCGAATAATTATTGTTGAAGGAGTTACAACAAAGCCCAAATCTACTTGGACCAGAGAAGAAAAGATGAGGTATACCTTAAATGCTAAAGTTATAAATGTCTTTTACTGTGCACTAGGTCCCAAAGAGTACAATACAATTTCCATTCATAAAACTACAAAAGCAAAATTAGTACCTTAGCTCACAAGTATGAAATGTTTAAAATGAAGCCAGTAGAAACCATTATTCAAATATTTACTCATCTCACCGATTTGTTAATGCTCTAAGCTCACTTGGTCGAGACATCCCTACTATGGAACTTGTGAGAAAGGTATTGCAGGGTTTATCCAAAGAATAGAGACCAAAAGTCGCCGCTATTAAGGAGGCTTAAGATCTAAGAACAATGACTATGGACACAATGATTGGGTCTCTCGTAACTCATGAGATAGTGTTAAAAGGTAAAAAAGAAGAAGAAGAAAAACCTAAAAAGGGAATAGCATTACAAGCTTCTACAGAAGTAGAAGAAGGAGATGCGATGAAGAAATGGCCCTCCTTATGAGTAGATTTCAAAGGCTAGTAAAAAAAGGAAGAGAAAGTAGACAAGGAGAATTTTGATTCACAAATAAAGAAGAAGAAAAGAAATGCTTAAATTGCAACAAAGTGGGTCATATCACAGCAAATTGCCGAGTTAAACAAATAGGAAAGAAAGCCTTCGTGACATGGATGACGATGAGTTGAATGTTTCCGACTCCAAAGTAAGTGAATTTGGTTGTATTGCTTCCATAGATGATATTGATGATATTGATAACTTGGATGAACTAGATAACATAGATGACAGTTATGAATCTAATAAGATTAACATTCAAGACGCTTATGATGATCTTTACATTGGATCCAAAAATTTTGTCTTGAAAAATGTTGATCTTAAAATGAAAGTTGCATCTTTGGAGAAAGAAGTGAGTACTTTGCAAAACAAGATTGTTGTTTTTGAAACCTCTCTGATTCAAAAGGACGATCATTTGGAAAAATTTGTTGAAGGATCAAAGAACTTGAATACTTTAATTGGTAAAAAAAATGCACTTTGTGAATCGATCGGGAATTGGATATATTGCATCTTCTAGTGCTAGTATTCTAAACAAAAGAAAACTGTCAAATTGGTTTGCTCATAGAAAGTTTTACTCAAGTACTAGATGTTATTTTTGCTTCAGACTTGGCCATATGAAAATGAATTGTCTCCAAAGAAAGAGTAGCAAATCAGGACCCAAATAGAAATGGGTACCAAAAGCGAAATGTTTATTTGTAGGAATCATGGAATTAAAGACTAACACTCAAGATTCAATGTGGTACTTAGATAGCAGATGTTCTTGGCACATGACTTGACAAAATGAGAGATTTTCACTCAACCAACACAAAAGTGGAATCATAACTTTTGGTGACAATAGTAAAGGTGAGATCATCGGGAAAGGTACTATCGGAAACCCCAACTCCGCAAGTATTGAAGATGTTTACCTTGTTAATGATTTGAAATATAGCCTACTTAGCATAAGCCAACTTTGTGACAAGGGAAACCGAGTCATTTTTGATATTAGTAATTGTTCGGTTTAACGTGAGTGATATTGCCAAAGATTGTATGAAATGTCTTGCTAGTTTTGAAAATGAAAGTTGGTTATGGCATAGGAGACTTGATCATGCAAATATGAAACTCTTAAAACTCATTTCTCAGAAAGACCTTGTTAAAGGTATTCCGAAATTAAATTTTTCAAGGTCTTGGCATATAAGATCTTCTATTCCAAAAAAAAATAGAAGATCCTTTAAATTAAACCTAAAGGATCTTCTATTCCGAAATTAAATTAAACCTAACAATGATGTTGGTAAGTTGGATTCTCGTTCTGATATTGGCATATTCCTTGGTTATTCCACATCTAGTCGTGCATATAGAGTTTTCAATAAATGCACATTAGTTGTAGAAGAATTGGCTAATGTTACATTTAATGAAATTGATGATATCACTCCTATTGCACCTAACTTGCATGAAAATGACGATGATGACATGTTTTCTTTAATTTCATATGATATTATAGAAGAAAAAGGAAAAGCAGCCTAAAGTCATGATAGATCATCCTAGTGACCAAATCGTTGGAGATCTCAAATTCAAAATAACTACCCGATCTCAAGCTAATGTTTGCTCGCACCTAGCATTTGTATCTCAAATTGAACCTAAATTTTTTGAAGAAGTTGAATAAGATGAATCATGGATGCTTGCTATGAATGAAGAATTGAATAAATTTGAACGTAACAAGATTTGGAACTTAGTTCCTCGACCTTTGGACCATCATATCATCAGAATGAAATGGATCTTAAAAAATAAACTAGATGATAAAAGAACCATCATTGAAAACAAAGTTAGGTTAGTTGCTCAAGGTTATAACCAAGAAGAAGGCATAGATTATGAAGAGACTTTTGCACCTGTTGCTCGGTTGGAATCTATTAGCATGTTACTTGCTTATGCATATTACAAAAATTTTCTTCTCTACCAAATAGATGTTAAAAGTGCTTTTTTAAATGGTTATATGAACGAAGAAGTCTGTGTTAAACAACCACTGGATTTTTTAAATGCCGATTATCCTGACCATGCTTTTAAATTTTCCAAATCCGTGTATGGTCTCAAATAAGCCCCTAGGACTTGGTATGAGCGCTTAAGTGGGTATCTCATTCAAAATGGGTTTTTCATGTGGTCATGTTGATAATACTTTGTTTATTAGGAAAAAGGAACATGACATTTTACTTATTCAAGTATATGTGGATGACATCATTTTTGGATCTACTAACAATAAACTCTCCCAAGACTTTGCTAAGATGCTGCAGGATGAATTTGAGATGAGTTTGATTGGAGAACTTAAGTTTTTCTTAGGACTTCAAATAAAACAAATGATGAAAGGCATATTCATTAATCAAAGCAAGTATACTAAGGAGCTTCTCAAAAAATATGGAATGATGGACTGCAAAAAAATAGAAAATACCAATGGGACAAGCCGTCAAGCTTGAAAAGGATGAATCTGGTAAGGATGTTGATCAAAAGGGATATAGAGGTATGATTGGGGGTTTATTATACTTAACTGCTAGTAGGCTTGATATTATACTAAGTGTAGGAATTTGTGCACAATTTCAAGCCAATCCTAAAGAATCCCATTTGCAAGCTGTTAAGAATATCTTGAAAAATCTCAAAAGAACTCTTAATTTAGGCTTGTGGTTTCCTACAGATACAAGTTTCCATATTTTTGCATATATTGATACAAATTTTGTAGGAAGCAAGACGGTCTTATGGGTTATTATTTAGTGTCGTGGATAAGCAAAAAATATAATTCTATTTCCTTATCCACTGCCAAAGCTGAATACATTGCAATAGCAAGTTCATGCACTCAAATCATTTGGATGAAACAAGTGTTGCAACACTATGGTCTTCAACACCAGTGGGATTAATATCTCAAAGAATTCAGTGTTGCACTCACGAACAAAGCACATTGACATATGTCATCACTTTCTTCATCAAGAAGAAGTATCTCTCAATGTTGTTAAACTAGAATATGTTCGGACTGATGAACAACTTGCAGAAGTCTTCACTAAACCTTTGGGAGAGGAACAGTTCGGAAAGCTACGTCGCGAATTAGGAATTGGTGAAATTCCTAATCTGTAAGCTGCTCTTTCCTCTATTTATTTTTGCTTTAGATAAATTAGTGCATTGTGTTAGTGTCATTTTACCTGAATAGAAAACAAAAATCTAAACATAACAAAAACAAACAATTATTTATTTTTAGCCTTGCTTGTTCAAACTCTTTATTCATGTTTTAGCTACCATCAGAGTGTCAAGCCTGGTTTTGTCCGGAAGCCCATCCGGATCACTCACCGGCAAACAATCTAAATTTTCGAATCTATAACTGGATTTGGGACCGGCTTGCCCAGATTTTGCCCAAATTAAAATAGGGTCTTGGGGATTTTGTTTCTCATTTCCTTTTTCCCCCATCGCTTGTGTCGCTTTGTCTTCAAAACCTCACTCTTTCCATAACCCTCACCCGCTCACTTTCATTGCCTCTCCATCTATCGTCTCTCTCCCTAAAGACCTAACCTTTATCTACGCCATGTCAAAACGCAGCAGATCATCTACCTCTGGCGCAGGCAGTGCTTCCTATGATAACACCCTATTCTCTTTCCATGGTAAAGCAGATGCTTAGGCTTCCTTTTAAAATCAACGCATTGTCAGTGGTCGATGAGTTGAGGTTCCCGAAAAAAAATTTAATCTGATTTATCCTTACGTTGAAGAAGTCAATTGGACCAGTCTCTTAGATGTTCCTCCTCTGTATTATCCCCGTCTAGTTTGGCTCTTCTATTGTAACATGGAAATCGATGATAGTGATGACCAATATATTTTAACCTTATTCGTTAAGGGTAGACGCATTGAGCTCAACATCACCTCCTTCGCAACTATCTTGGATATCCCTGATGATGGTTTGTTCGTCCATTTTAGTGATCGGAATGAACTTCCCCATCTCATTAGCGACCTTGATTATTTCTATGTTAGCCTCACTGGTATTGAGCATAATCGTGGTACTATTGGTATCAGTGTCCTCAAAAAGGGTCTTAAAGGTGCTTAATTGCTTTATTACTAAGAATGTGACTCCCAAAACTAGCCACTTTAATGAGATTTCCCCCTTTTAGAGTTATGTGCTTTACTGTATGACTGAAGCCACTGATATCAACCTTCCATACATCAAGCTCAATGAGATGACCGCCGCTACTTTAGACTCCCATCGTGCACTTCCATTTGGCAGTATGCTCATCAAGGTCTTTATGTACTTTCGGGTTGACCTCACTGGGGAAATTGACATTGGCACAACATCACCAATCAGTCGAACCTCCATTTCTCTCATGAAGCTACTTCACTACTATTCCAACAGTGATAATGAGGCTGATGATGGTCCTGGTGAGGATGAGGATGATGCTCTTCAACCATCTCCCGTTCATCCCCCTCCGACACCTTTTGTGGGGGAGCCATCACAGTTTGGTTTCCACCAATTCAGTAGTGTTGGCTCTTGTTCCTCTGATCATACTTTGGATGACATTTATTCTAGGCAGGTTGACTTTGAGCAATAGTTTGGGCAGTTTTGCGAGGCCACTGAGCAGCACTTTCAGCACTTGGACTCTGAGTTTGATTGTCTTTAGTTGGAGACTCAAGGTGCTCGCCAGGACCTTCAACTGATGGGCAGCCACCTTCAGGATTTGGTTTGAACTCTTTTCCTCGCACTTTCACCTCAGCCTCCGCAGTAGTTTGGTCGCCTCTCTTAACCCTTGCCCGAGCCTTTTTGACAATGTCATTGGGGGAGAAACACGGCAGTTATAAGGATGAAACAACCCAATGCGACCACATTTTGTTTATTGGTCTCTTTAATCTTTTATCGTCTTAGTAAGCTTCACGGGTGATACTTTTATGGCTTACTATATGCTCGTTTAACATTTATCATCTTACCGTACCATCTACCCTTTCGTGTGTTGCTTTCGCTTTGCCTATCTTGTGCCATCATCAAAAAGGGAGAGATTGAAAGGTAAATTATTTTTTATGATGCTTTTCGGTATGTGCTCGATGATACTCAACCAATAGGGGATTTTTAACCTTAGCAAGAACAGAGGCAAAGCAGGGGAGGAGAGAAGGAAGCTGCAACTTCTCTCTCCTAAGCCGGATGCACAGCCGGTCAAGGATCCGGCCAAGAATCTGGATTTTTGGATTGTTTTCCAGACTATCTTCCGAATTGAAATCCAAATTGGGTTATCTGTGTTTTGGTCGATTTATGATTCTGATCTCCCCTTAATATCTCCTATATTTGCATTAATCTATCATCTATGCTCATTAAGGATAATTGCTTATTGGTCTTATTTGAATTTAATTAGTTACTCTTATTTATTTTTACTGTTAGTGCTCTTTTAGGGGTTTACAAGTCTTTGGTTCTGGAAGTACAACAATGTTCTTTCCTTGTATAGCTGATGAAGTTAGGAACAAATGAGTTGGCTGATTCTTCATTAAAGGGAAAGGCTTTCTATAAAAGCAAAGAGCTTGAGCTCAGAAAGGTTAGCATTGATACAAAAGGAAGAATAGTCCACTTGAGACTTCCACTGTTCATCATCTTCTTTAGACAAGATCCTCCAATGGTGAATTTCTTCTAAATGTTTGAAGTGTGCTTCTACTTGTAAATCCTTAAGGATATCTTCACACATCACGTACCCACCTTGTGAGAGAGTGAACCCTTCCACTATGATATTGGTTAGGAATTTCTATTCACTGTCCTATTTGTGTGTATGGGTACTATTCACGTTGCACCACCTTACTGATGTTCTAAGCTCAGTCTACATGTTCTAAGAATAAATCAAAGAGTGGTAGAAGCCTAGTCTGCGTGTACTAGGACTGAGAAAAGATTGCAAGAAGCTTGGTCTGTGTGTATCAAGTAAGATTTGCCGATCCGCGTGTATCAGTAAGAGTATTTGTGTAAGAGGAGTTGGGCCTCATAAAACCAACCTTGTGTAAATTCTTGATTCATTGTGGAAATGGTGATAGTTTCGGGGAAAGTCACTAAGAGTGGAGTAAGTACATCACCCAACCACTATAAAATTCAACGTCTCTTGATTTTCTTTGTGTTTACTTATTTGATTATCTCATTGCATTTAATTTTGTATCTTGAGTTGATTGAAAACAAAAAAAATCGGATGTCACCCTCTACACCCCCCCTCCAGGTGACCTATCAGTTCTTTAAAATCTTGACCATTCAATACACGTTGTACAATGTGTTGTCCAGTCCATTGACGATGTAATTCCTGCACAAAAAATTAGCATTTATCCAGGCCTCAATAGTAGCAGCAGCTTGCATGCCCGTCCTGTTCTCCAGAACTAATGGATGATCCTCATTTAGGAACCTAGCCAGTTGCAATGTTTGTGAGATAGAACAATATTTTTTATTTTCATATTTTGAAATCAGTTCCATTGAACTTTTTTTACTTTTTTGCATGGTTGACGGTCACATGAGTGGTAACTGGTGCAGTCACAACTACAGGGGTCGAAACGGGGGTACCATCTCCTCTGCTGAAGTTCACCGAGCAAAGCAGGCTTGTGATAA
Organism: Arctostaphylos glauca; assembly: GCA_019985065.2. Classification (NCBI taxonomy): domain Eukaryota; kingdom Viridiplantae; phylum Streptophyta; class Magnoliopsida; order Ericales; family Ericaceae; genus Arctostaphylos; species Arctostaphylos glauca. Next base: position 8,630,085 of record JAHSPW020000004.1, read on the forward strand.
TGTGGTTGGCGATGAACCAAAGGTTGCTGCTACTACTGCTACAAGGGCTGTTTCGAAGACTACTGTTGCTAGAGGGGCTAGAGGGGTGCCTCGGCCAAGGGTGCCAATAGGGGCTTGCCAATGGGGATAGACTCATACCAGAGGACCAGCACTACCGGCTATTCCACAGTCCTTCTCTGTTACGACCAAGGACTTCATGTGTGCCACAATGGTCATCTCGGCTCCACGTGACACGGTCTCAAAGTTCCCTATTTCAGGTATATCTGCTTCATTTTTCTCAACCGACTTTGTTACATTTTAGCTTGCCATAGTACTATTATGTTTCAACATTGTTTTGCTCTTAGGGTCATTACCTTTCTTCTGATTTCAGCCCCTTCTAATTTTGACGGAAGGTTCGCCATGAATGGGCTCAGGAGTCGTACGGTGCCTTCTTGGTTTTGCAGCACTTGGTGCACTATCTGGTTGCCGAAGACATAAACTGGATTGAGTTCCATGTTGGTGAGGGGTCTAGTCGTCCCCACATGGTAAGTTGCTCCCTCAATCCTAGCATTTTATGGTCAAAATCCTAGATTGTTTCTATGTTTGTGATTATTGCTATGTAGGTGCCTCCTAGTGGCTCGCCTCAAGGTCCAGCCAAGCCTCAGAGAAGAGTGACTCCAAAGGGTTTGAGGGATTTTGGTGTTATGCATTTGGGACGTCGTCACCCTCGGGCTGAGAGAGGGGATTCAGAGGAGGAGGAGGAGGAGGAAGAGTCAGGGGCTGGACTTACGCCTAGGGCTACAAGGAATTAGGAGGTGGGGCTTGCATGCCTCTTTTGTCATTCTGGAGCCTGGGTGCCCAAGTAGAAATAGTTTTTTTGAAAGTTGTTTTTGGACTTGTGTGCCTTGCTGATGATGATCAGGAAGACATTTTGCCCATACATTGTTTTGGTTTTTTATTCATAGATGCTTTCGTTCATCGCACTATCGTTTATTCTTTTCTATTTTCTTGTTTCTTTTCAAAGCACAATTTATTAATTGCATGGACAATTACATCGATGGAGACTTAAAAGAAAGACTGACTCTAACAAAATGACATTAAAGTAAACAATCTCCTATCTAAAACAATACAACTTGAAACATGTTTTCCTCTATTGCATTGTGGTGCCAAGAGCATATACCAATTGGTTCAAAATCCTAAAGTGGTAGACTGTCGTGGAGGCTCAAGATTGAAATTTGAACAATGCTTGCTTGAGGGGGCATTAAATTCTAAGTCGTACAATGGACTAGCACGCCTGAGTTGGACTGGAGCGCGCAGAACTTTCTGTGGTGACTATTCTAACTCGTATGTCACTTTATCTGATCAAGTACGGATGGTCAATTTTTTGTAGATATTCTCTATTTTTTCGTTTGGTGTGCACAACACTGAACTAGTGTGCGCCATGGTGATGTGGTGCATGCCACATATGGCGATATGGCCTATCCCTATAAATAGACCCTTATCTTCTTCACTCTTCTCATCCCTCAATTGATTTCTTTCCTTATTTCTTCAATCATTCGTAATCCCTATCCTTTTGGGGCCTTGTTTCCATGCTACAGTGGTCTATTGCTTCCAATTTTGCTTGAGTCTAACCAATGAGCGAGTTTAGAAAGAGTTGTGGGTTTGTCGTGCATCAAAATGTCTTCTCAAGGGAGTTGGCTGTCCCTTGCTTCTCATTGGTTTGAGGCAAGGAGTTCGGTTCTCCTGTGTTAGCCTCAGCCTTATCGACAAAACAGTACTATGCCTATTTACTCATAGTGCCAGTCTGTCTCTCAAATTATTCTGATGCACCTTCGCAGTAGGGGTTTGTATTTGAAGCTAACCCCCCTTTGAGAACCCAAGTAAGTCTTGCTTTCATGTTTGACTTTTACTTCGCTTTGATTGGCTTCATTTGTATTCTAATCTGTTTCTTTGCATTGGACAGGTACTTGAGCTTGGCAGGAGGTGTTCTGTGCTCTCTCCTGAGGGTATTCAGTCCGCTTCAAACCTTCTTCTTTGTGAAAGTTTGACAGGATTGGCCTTTCTCCTCAGAGGGAATCTTTAGTCTCCTAAATTTTCCCACTTACAATGCCTTTGCATGCTTGTTTATGGCATATTTTTCGGAGACTATCCTGATAGTTCGAGCATCATAGCTGGTCGGAGCTATTGGAACAGACGGTTATAGGTCAAATGCTTGGTTGTCACGCCTTGCCAATATTGCTGCTGCTTCGTTGCACTTGATTTTAGATGCAATATTAGAAGTTGTATATTATTATTACCAGGCACGACCAACTTGTAATAAAATTTCAGCAGATTTGAATGAAAAAGATGTCCTTTACAGTATTTTACATGGGATTTGTATCTTTTATATTTGCTCAGTCCTTGACTTTGGACACGTTGGATTGATCGGTTTATTTGGGGTCGAACCAAGTGGTTACCTACATATCCTTTCGAGAGGAATTAGGCCGCACGTAGTTTGAGGTTATGGTTCACTCATGTCTTGACACTCTCCTTTTGATGCTCTAGATTTTGCCTAGTGTTGCCCTTGCGGGTTTTCATACCCATCGGGCGTTTTGCTCTAAGTTTTTTCCTAAGTCGCCCGCCCTTGCAGTTTTCGACCTAGCGAGTTTCTCTCAGGCATGATACTTCTTGAGTTGGTCCAAATTGACCAAAGTAGAGAATTCGTTTCCATCTAAGTCCATAATTCGCACTACTGCTACTGGCAAAATAGTTCTAATGATGTACGGCCCAGCCCAACTTGGTTTGAACTTTCCTCGTGGATCGTGAATTGGCATTCTGATTTCTTTGATATCAAATCTCCTTCAATCAAGTTTTGAGATTTGAACTGCTTATTGAATGCCCGTGCGATTCTGTGTTGGTATCCCTGTATGTGATACAGGGCCCTCAATCTTCATTCATCAAACAACATCAGCTCTTCAAATCTTCCGTTGTTCCATTCTCCCTCTGATATTCCACATTCGACGATGACCCTTAAAGATGGAATCTCAAGTTCTATCGAAGGTACAACTTCCATTCTGTAGACCAAAGACTAGGTCATCACTCCAGTAGGCATTTGAATCGATGTCCGATATCCCCATAAAGCCAATGGCAATTATTCAGGCCAGCTTCCAGTAGACTCCACCATTTTCTCTATGATTCTCTTGACATTTTCGTTTGCTGCTTCAATAGCCCCACTAGTCTGTGGTCTGTAGATTCACGACTTATGAGTTTGAATCCTAAATTCGTCCAACAACTCTAAGACCATTCCTTTGAAATGCACTCCATTATCTGATATCAACTTTTGTGACACACCCTAGCAGTATATGATGTTTTCTCAAATGAACTATGCCACCTACGTTGCTGTCAATGTAGCATAAGAAGCAGCCTCTACCCACTTTGTGAAGTAGTCAATAACAACTAAGACAAACGTGTGTCCATTTGAAATCATAGGCGTGACTTTCCCTATCACATCGATTCCCCATACTAAGAAAGGCCATGGTGAGGTCATGGTATGCAACTCGGATGGTGGAACATGCATAACGTTGACATGTATTTGGCACTTATGACATCTTCGCACATATTCCACGCATTCAGTTTCCATGGTAGACCAAAAATAGCCTAACCTCAATATTTTTTTTTGCCAACATCATGACATTCATGTGAGGACTGCAGACCCCCTCATGAACTTCTTCCATGATTCTCCCTCTTTCTTCACTGTCAACGCATAACTTGTCCAACTCGCAGTGTGATCGCTTGTATAGTTTTCCTTCGCAAATCAAGTACTGCAATGCTATCTTACGAATTATTGTTCTATCCTTCTTGCTTGTATTCTCCGGTTAATCCCTTTGCTCTACGAAATTCCAAATGTATGGTACCACGGCAGTCTATCAGTTGCTTCATCTATTTCTCCCACATATGCGTAAACCGGCCTATCTCTTTACTCAATCATTAAGGGTCTCATCTTTACTTCCCTCGGGATATTAATGATGGATGTCAGTGTTGCCAAGGCGTCAGCAAATTAATTCTTCAAATGTGGTACATGGGTGAAAGTGACCACATCAAATCTCGAAATTAAGTCCTCCAAATTAGCATGGTACAACTTTCGTGTCTCTTCTTTGACCTTCCACTCTCCATTTGCTTGGGATACTACCAAATTAGAATCACTAATTACTTTCAACTTCTTGAGATTGAGATCCAGGGTAGCTTCTATCCCTACAATACAAGCTTTGTACTTTGCCTGATTGTTTGTCACTTCGAAATTGAGTTCGAAAGATAGAGGAATGTGTGCTTCGCCCAAAAATATTAACAAAATACCAATTCTATACCCTTTCTGATTAGATGCTTCAATAAAATAGAGTATCCATACGTCGCTTGCTATAGCCATCACGTCTTTATTGGGGAACTCGAACTCCGCCTCTAATTCTCCTTTGATTGAGTGATCTGCCAAGAATTCTGCAACTGCCCTTCCTTTCACTGACTTCCGCATCACATACTACAGATCAAATTTGGCCAGTAAGAGCAACCAACATGCTACCCTACCAGTTAGTGTAGGCTTCTCGAATCAGTATTTGAAAGGATTCATCAAAGAAATTAATACTACTGAGTATGCTAACATGTAGTGCCACAATTTCTTCAAAGCCCAAACCAAAGCCCAAGAAGTCTTTTCCAAAAGAGTGTAACACTCTTCACCACTGACCATCTTCTTGCTCAAATAATAAACCACCTTTTCCGCTCTGTTGTCTGCCTCTTGGGCCAACATACATCCCATTGAGGTTTTCGTGACTGAGAGATACAAAATCAAGGGTTTACTCAGTGTTGGGGGCATCAAGATTGGTGGATTCTATAGATATCTTTTAATTGTATCATAGGCTTCTTGGAACTAATCATCCTATCGAAATGGGGTATTCTTCCTCAAAAGTTGAAATAGTAGTTTGCATGTGAAAGTTAGTATGGCTATGACTCTATTGATGAACTGGACTTTTCTAAGAAAACCTCAGACTTCTTTTTCGGTGCGGGAGACTCCATTTCAATGATGGCCTTGACCTTAGAGGGGGCCACTTCTATTCCTCTCGTCGTGATCATAAATCCCAACATCTTGCTTGTTGTCACACCAAAGGCACACTTCTGAGGGTTCAAGCGCATCTTGTATATTCAAATTCTCCCGAAGAACTTGCATAGTGTTACTGGGTGATCGTCTCTCTCCTTGGTCTTGATAATCATGTCATCAACATAGACTTCTACTTCTTTGCCAATCATGTCATGTAGCAAAGTCGTAGCAATGCGCTGATAAGTAGATCTTGCATTCTTCAACCCAAATGGCATCACTCGATAGTAGTAGGTTCCTCATTTTGTGATGAAAGTCGTCTTCACTCTATTTTCAAGAGCCATCAAAATATGATTCTATCCTGAGATTCCATCCATAAATGACAGCAGTGCGTGGTCGGCTATGTTGTCGACTAACATGTCGATGTGAGGTAGTGGAAAATCATCGTTTGGGCTGGCTTTATTTAGATCTCTGAAGTCGATGCGTACTTTGATCCTACCATCCTTTTTGCGAACATACACGATGTTGGTGACCCACTTTGGATACTTGGTAACCATGAGAAATCCTGCGTTAATCTACTTTGTAAGCTCCTCTTTGATTTTCAGAACCCAATCAAGCGAGAGCTTCCTCGATTTCTGCTTGACAGGCTTGGCATTGGGAAAGAGCTAGATTCGGTGCTCGACTATTTCAGGATCAATTCCAGGCATGTCCTCATGAGACCAGGTGATGATATCTATCTCACAGTAACTTGGTTAAAGCTATTCTTTCAACAAAGACAATGTAGAACCAATTTGGACCATTAAGGGTTCCTTTTCGTCATTCAAATTTACTGAAATTAATTTTTCTGTTACAGGTTGTGCATGCCGCTCGTTTTCATTTTTATTAAAAAAAATTAATTCGTCGAGGATGTCTCCCTCTGAATTGTCAAAATACTCTTCTAGATCTAAACAATTAATATTAGGCAAAACAAAGTAAGCGAAGTCTCCTTTCATTTCCTCGCAAATGAGCTCTGTCATAGAGGGAAACATTCATACAAACTCAAAATCAAGATAAAAACTATGGCAGGAGCCAAAAATAGACGCGGGCTCCTCAAGTTCTAAGCTAAACGAGGCTAACCTAGACTCAACATTGACTTCAAAAGGCTCAACCATGCAAGTTACAAAGGGTGTTATAGTGTAATTATCATATTTCTCGAAAGCATCCTTGATAAACTAAGAGGGGTTGGTTTGAGCTTCTAGCTCGATCATCATCACTGCAACATCACTTTCGATACCCATTTGGCCCACTTCTCGAAAAAAGAATCCAACTCTTCCCTGACTGATGCTTTTGCCACCGATTCATCCTCATCATCCGAAAGTTGGTGCTTGAAAAAGATCTCGAAGCCCGGATATCTTCTCCCTTCCTCTGGATCCCAATAATATTCAGTGTGACTATAGAAAGGCAGATCCTCCCATTCTTTGATAAAATACCCGTTCAAGGTATAAAGATACAAGGGGATTTTTATTTCACCCGTTCTTTCTCTTGTCAAGCTTTTTCCTTGCAGTCTTCCTCATTTGGTTGATAGCCCAAGCCAAAATGGTACTTGTTTGCCTTGAAAATAGGAAATTCTACTATCTCTTGTTGTTGCTTCCCTAGTCCCAGTCCGGGGATGTAGGACATCCTTTTCATCATTGCCACAACCATGAAATTAATTTGGAATCCTTCTTCAGCTAGGAGAACATTCACATGGTGGCTTCCTCAAAGGAGAAACCACTCATTAACATATCTTCATTCCCGTGTTGGATCTCTAAGGGTGGGGCATTATACTCTATCGGGACCTGAATTTATGAATCTCCATGAATAGTGAGAATGCCAAATTTTTAATACCAAGCGGATTTTCTAATGAAGAGTGGAGGGGATGGCTTTGATCTTAGGATCGTGGATCCATGGCTTCCAAGCGGCAGATTAAATGACACATGAATATCTAAGACCTAGAATTCAACATCAGCGTCTAGTACTCCCACGTTTACTTGTACCTTCATAATTCCCAACACATTTGTCTAAGTATTGTCGTAAGCCCAGACCCCTTGAGTTGAAGGCAACAAGTCTTTGTTCTTCAATCCAAGACAATAAGCAGTCCACATGGGGCAAACATTCAAAGCTGACCCATTGTTTACTAGCACCTGGGACACCCATTTTCCCAGACATTTGATTGTGATATGTAGTGGTTTATTATGCCCGGCCCCTTTGGGAGGGAGATCATCATCCAAGAACATGATCGCATTGGATTGAGAAGTCAGGGCTACCAAGACTACTAACTCAGTAGAGGTCGTATCGGTAGATGCCCCGACTTTGGTCAAAGTTTTCAACAGAGTATTTAGAGTTCATGAGAGGCCATTAGCACCATAGTGAAATATTGGCTTAGGTCTTCTTCAATTGCTTGAGCACTATGTCATCACCCATGCATTGCTTTTTGGGTATTGTCGCCCTTGACGATTCTCTAGTTTGAACAATTGGTGTTTGATAAAGGCGACCACTTTGGGTGACGTGTCCTACCTCGACTTCATTGGCCCATAAGTCAGCCTTGGCCCAAAATTCAGTTGCATGTTCTTTCTCTGTCCATAGATCTACAAACTCCTCGATTGTAGTTTGAACTAGTTGATTGGCTTCTTTGGTGAACTGATCATCCATCTTCCCTTTTCCTTTTCAATCTTTACTAGCAGATTTCACCTTCATTTCTTCTTCCTCAGCCCAACCATCTAGCTCGGCATCCCATATATATTCATCAAAAGTGCAATCATCAGCACCTTCCCATAGGTTCAGTAATTTCGTTCAGGTGTTTCATCTTCTTTCTCCCACGGTACTAACACCGTGTCATCATTTTTTGGTACTTCAGTCTTGGGTTTTAGCAATTCTGCCATGGTAATTAGCTTTGACAAACCCCTTTTCTAAAATATATACAGGCACCACTGTCAAACAATCGGGTGTTGCTGGCATATTTCTTAGCGAGGGGCTCTTTTTGTGCTTCTTTTCACTGAAAGTCCAGACAACTTTCTGCTTCCCATTGTTGCTTCCAAAACCAAGCAGTGGTCCCAAGTATTCGGGTGGTAAGCTATGGGCTTAGGTTGTTTTTCTGGGATGGTGAATTGGTTGGGGTCATTTATGGAGCTGAAAGACATGGTGTTCACGTGACATGGTTGTTTGGCATTATGGTTTGGCATGGGGTTGGCTATAAGGTTTGGCTTGACTTAGGTGCAGGTATGACCTTGTTGTCAATCAAATCCTGAACTTCATATCGTAATCTTTGACAACAATTGTTAAATGGCCATTTGGTGAAAAGCATAAAATTGGGATGGGTTATGTCCAAGAGGCAGATGATTTGGTAGTGTCACGACCCATCCCGATATAGGGATGATGAATGACCGGTCAATGGGTCCAACTCACTAAGGACTCTCACTAAACGAGTTTTGAGATTTTTACTTGTCATTCATCCATAATCTTGAAAGATTCTCAGAGTGCGCGAAGGCATGTAAAATAATCTAACTAACAAATCCAAAAACATGCAAAGTGCCAATATCACTAAAACCCACAATGTTAAAATATACAATATGTTATCGGCCCCAACATGGCATATCTCACATATAACATGATAATTACCAACTTATCCTGTACATCTCAGCTTCTTAGAGCAAAAGGCCAAACAATCATACTTGAGCTTCAAAGGGCCCTAACGCCTCCTGTCTCATTACCTGATACATTGTTTAACAACATCATTAGCATAACGCTTGTATGAATCAAGATATACAAGTCTTACAGGTTTGCCATGACTTAATCTCATTATAAACATTTCATTAGCATGTCAACAATGTTTGTAAATTGATCTGTGGGCCGTAGTCGAGGACATGATAAACAATTCATAGTTTTCATAACCTGTGGGTTATCAGCATCTGATTCAATAACCCAACATGCTTTGTAATAGAATCAACAAATCAACGGTGTATGCCAGAACTGATAAAGGGAGTGAGCCTTGAATAATAATACGGAATTGGCATGACGTCGTCCGATGCTACCTGGCCGTGGGACCCAACCTTATCTCAAATCACTGCTTGTACACCACCAGCGGTCAAGGAATCACCGTGTTTCACGTAATGTCAATACAGGAGTGTCTTTATTGAGGTCATCAATTTATAACATAGTATCACATGCTAATTAGTCATGTGTCGTGCATAAGCATGATTTCAATATAAACAACCATTAATAGGATTTAGTAAATTCACATGCTCGGTCACGTTTTTAAACATACAAGTAAGACAGGCATATCAAGACTCACCTCATGTTGCATTACATAGTCCAATAATTTGCACCGACTCCGATGTCACGATCGATTCCTATAACAAAAAATGTAAGTATTTAACAAATTATTCCTAGTTTCCAATACATCGGCATTGACATTTTATGCCCAAACCACCTCAGCAAGGATCACATTAGGCCTACTAATGTCCTCAAGTGAATGTACATAGATTCGGGTGGTTATGGAGTCAAAATGGAGATTTCCAAGTCCCAAATTATCAAAGTACAAAACTAGACAGCTTTCCTGAAATTTACCTCAACAGAAATTAGTATGAAACCCTAGCCATCTCAGGTCCAAAAGTTCACCAAATTCAACATAACACTAGCTTAGGATGTTAGGAACATATTCTATGAAGATCACAAAACTTCCATTGGCCTTTAAATAGGTGAAAATCATGTTGGCACAAAACTGGTCCAAAGTGGATAGCTTCTACGGAAATCTTAATGAGTTCTATTTGTTCAAACAAGTTGGGTTCAATTGGGAATGAAAGACAACATATCAAGGTATATTTATACCAAATTTGAGGTCAATTCGAGGTCTGTATCATTCTAGAGCTTAACTCAAAGTTTAGGGTCAAAACTGTCCAGTCCGGTAGCTAATCCGGCTTGGGTTCCGAAAATCCGGATCTGTGGCCGGATGCGTGAATGGATGTGTTGCAAAATGGGTTTCAAGTCATCATTTCTTATGGTTTCTTTCTCTAACCTTAAATACCTTCTGATATTTAACAAATAGAATCAAATTAGATCTATCTTAGTCCTAAAATTGAAGAATTGGCAAGAGATTTGCTTACTATGTTACTTAGAAGGTCACTGTGAAAATCCCAGTTGATGAACTAGTTGAAGAACAGTTGAAGAAGCAACTGAAGGTTGAAGAACAGGTTGAAGAAGCAGCTCCTCTCTCGTAGCTCTTAAAATTCTAGCGTACGGAATAAAATTGAGGAGTTTCATGGGTTTAAGTAGGCCAAAGCCTTAAGCAGGCGGTGTCCTAAGCTATTGGGTGTCCAACCTTGGTAAAAAATCCTCATGCAAATATCTAACATAGTATATATCTATTGTTTGGGTTTATTAAGCAAAATTATTGGGTGCTTCTTGGTCTACCACCCTACGTTGCAACGCTCCACTAAATCACACCTCAAGCATAAATCGTCTGATCCAACTCTGGGGTTTCGAACACAAATTAAAATAAAAGTCTAGACCACTTCCTGATTCCTAAACAAAAATCAAATCAGTGCGAAATTATCTAAATTACCCCCATTATGCCCTTAATTGTTAAATTCCGGGTCGGGGTCTCACAGGTAGTGGGGTCAAGTTTAGTGGTTTGAGCACTCTATGCTTGATCAATCTCTCCAAGATTGTGGAGAGAGGAACACCCAAGTTGGTGAAAGTCCTGGGGAGTGACCTAAACTGGTTTGTTTGAGGGGTTATGGCATTGATTTCAGTTGTTCGAGTAGGGTTGTTGGCGGGACCATTGTTTGTTCCTCCGTAGCTGTACCTTTTTGCTCCATACAGTGCACTACTAGTTTTGAAATATGCCCTCTTTGCTTAGGGATTTGCTTTCACTTTATCAAGTAAGCCTTTGTGCATGGCTTCCTCGATTGATAGTCCTGCTTCAAAGAAGGCTTCAAACCCAAAGCGAGGGAGAGCAACCAAAGGTTTAAAATAGGTTGGCTGAAGGTTTTTGATTGCCATTCAAATTTGATCTTTCTCTATTGGGTGATCAACCATCTTACCTATTTTAGCCCGCCATCTTTGCACAAAGTCATTGAAGGTTTCTTTTGAATCCATCCTTGTAGCATCAAGCTCCTTGGTTGTAATTTGGAGTTGCATGTTGTAGGAATACTAGGTCACAAATATTGCCCCAATTTCATCCCAAATCTTCTTCTTTGTTGAATCAAGCGATAAAAACCACTACAGAGCTGCCCCAGTCAAAGTATGATAGAACATTTGGGCCATAACCTCCATCTCTATCCCTATCGGAATCATAGTGCTAACATAGCCAATCAGGTGTGCTTTGGGATCTCTAGAGCCATCAAACCTATGAAAATCGAGGAATTAAAAGTTCTCATGCAATTGGGCTCTTGGGAATAGACATAAGTCATTGGCATCCAATGACATAGCAGCAACTGTTTTGGATTTCTACATAGACTTCTTTATTCTTTCCACCTTGGCCTTCATCTCAGAGAGTTCTGCCTCGACGCTTAAGTCAACAAGCGTGGCCCCTTCCCTAACAAGATGAGAGTGAAAATCATCAGTTCCTGCCCTAACTTCAGGTGTTGGATTAGGAGGATTTTGCCAGTGGTAATCGGTGGTGCATTGGTGAAGTCTTGGATTGCAATCATTATGAGATCAAGCGAGTGCTGCATAGCCCCAACACTTTGCTTCAAGATTGCTATCTCTGTTTCTTCAGCCATACGAGAAGGCGGTATAGGAGGCACGGAAGGTAGGTCTGGCCTAACAAGTCTTCTTCCAAATCGGGTCCAAATGGGTATTGATTCTTTTCTAGGCTCAATGATTCTCAATCCGGCAATAGGGTAAAGAACAACTCAACAGGCCCTTGAAAGAACAAAAACGCATGCAACTACTTTTGTTTTATCTTGGTTAAGGTATTATTATGTAGATTGCCCTAACTAAAATTCCAGAGGTTTGCTCTTTCTCAAAGATTTGCCTTGACCTTTTTTCAAAAAACGAAATGCCTCGCGTTTATTTTAAAATGCCCCTAAAGAGGGTGCACATTACTTGAGAAACTTGACTGATGCAGTCAGATACTTTTGTGGACCTCTGAAATGCCTTGCCGACTATTTTGTTTAAAAACTGGATGAGGTCACTGAGATGATATAGGTAAGCCTATAATGGAAGAAAAAACAATTAGGGTTTCTAGATGGCCTAAAAAAATTTGGATGGTCTGAACAAATTAGGGTTTTTAATAGTCTAAAAAAATCAGGGTTTGTGGATGGTCTAAAAATAATAGGGCTTTCTAAAAATTGGAATTTGGTGGGTCTGATTTTAGAGGATGAAGGTCTAACAATTCAAGTAAAACGACACACATGCTATTCTTCATCTAAGGTTTCACGGATTTAAGTCCTTCTACCAACAAAGCCCCTTTTCTCTTTGTCCACCTTTGTCTACAATTCAGCAAAGGATTTGTGAGAAGGGTCGATCGATTCGAGAGCATAGGAGTGAGAGTGCATTAAGGTTTCTAAGAAACCCACTCTAAATCAATCGTGTATCCGGATTCTTCTTCAACATTAATGGAAGTTTAACCCCCATAAAAGGTTTATATATGAGAGGCATTTTAGTCTTTTCACGATTTCTATCAATAAAGTTATGACTTATGGGGACAAGACAGTTAGTAACGTAAGGGGGTCATAATGGCATGAATGTTTTTTGAGGGGGTTAAAGTAATTTTAAATAATAGTTTAAGGGGTGTATGAGTAATTAAACCAAAATTTAATGAGAAAGAAATCCTGAATGTGTCTTGAGGGAAAGATGTGGAGAACAAGTATGGCAAAATTCCAATGTCCAAACAAGAGGATGAGAGAGAGAGAGAGAGAGAGAGAGAGAGAGAGAAGGGTTTTTTATGAAAGTACAACAAAAATTGAAACAAGTTAGCAAAATACCCTACTTTTAAAACAATTTATAAAGCTACTCTAGGTCTCATTTAGCAACTGAGACCTTTGCCAACTGTACGCCACATTGGCAGTCATTGTCCGTCCTAAGGTCTCATACCAACCTGAGACCTTAGTTTCACAAGGTCTCATAGCCAACCTGAGACCTTAGTTTCACAAAAAGACCTGCGACCACAATTTGAGTTACAGATCCTATGGCCTAACATCTCAAGCAATCGCCGCCTCTCTCTCTCTCTCTCTCACCTGGCGGTCTCCTCGACCAACCACGACCTCCCCGGCGAGCACCGTCTTCTTCTTCGGCGTCTTCTTTGGCCTCCTGTAAGTCTCTCTCCGATCACTCTATCCTTGAACGTTTTTGGAATTTGGGATTTGTGCATGTGAATATCCTTAGCATGTTTCAAAATTCTTACAGTATGAGGGTTTAAACATGGCCATTACATTGGGGTTTTTACATTGCCATTATATTGCATTTTTTTGATTGGGGTTTTTACATGGCTATTTGATTGGGGGATTTTACATATTGCATTGTTCTTCATTGCACCTAACATTGTTCTTACAGCACAGGGGTTTTATTGTTCATAGGCTATTAGAACAAATTCTTATGCAGGCGTAAACAACAACACATATAGAAGTCTACTACTTTTAGGTTAAAGTTAAATGGTCCTACCATGAAATAACAGAATCCAAAATAACAAGCCTTATTTTCCAATGACTTCATTGTCTACAACCCGACTTACTCAAAATAGAAACAGCCATGGCAAGAGTACTGATGGAGTCAGTAGTTTATACAATCCAATGATAACTATGTATCGTCCCTTTTTAAGCTACAGCCCATAAACCATAATTCATTGAAGAAAGAAGAAAAGGGAACTTGATAGAGCAATACCTCAAATAGTAGCAGAAGCAAAATGGTGTTAGTAAATAATTTACAGAATATGGCATTGAATTATACCTATTTCCTATAGCTAATGTTGGATGACATAAAATGGAAAGAAAGAATAAATTTGTTTCAAAACTTTGAAGAAGTTTTCACAGTTCGAATGCCAATTTTGGTTTGTGGGCCTCTACATTCGTTGACCAAACCCGGCTCAAGTGCTTCTCTAACTAAACATCCAAGCTTCTCAAATCAATTTTGTCAGCTCGAAAAAACATGTCGTTGCTACTAAAATTCCCCAGGCCCTTTGCCAATAAATGATTTGACTAGAAAAACAAATGATTATTACCATTGTCATTGCCGATGAATGTCATTAACCCACAAAAAAAGATGGTTGAATAAAAAATATGCTACCACTTGTTCGTTCAAATTTAACAATAACACTTCATAGATCAAACAAAACAGAATAACTTTAACCACCTCGACCCTAATATGCAAACAAATACCAACCAAAGCAAACCCTATATTTATCCAATTTTGATGACATTAGCAGGTACATATTTCATAATGCTCGATGTGCACATGCATTTCGTGTGCCCCGACTGCTAGTCATTATAATGAGACGTCATTGATTGATCTAGAAAATGGTTATTACCACCCATATGTGAACGAAAGGTCTCGCGTTCTGATTAAGGAAATCCATCCTTGGCTCACTGTCGATGTATATACTGTGCGCCAATTTCTTCCTGTCTCCGAAGTCCTTTGCGTCCTTTTTCTTTTCTGCGTTGCCTCTCAAAAGTCCCTTGGAAAGTGCTGCCGTATGCCTCCTGCTGAAGAAGAATTTCCTTTTGGTGAAAAGATATCCCTAGTACATATAGTCAAAGTCTCCTCCTTTTGCAAGGAGTTTTCCTATTCCTTGTTTTATTCTTCTCCTTTATCCACGTGAGATTTGCTATGATCACTTCCCAATATGTTTAGAACTCCATTTGAATAGATTTCTCAATTTTTTTTAATAGATTTAATATTTAGAAATTTATTTCTTATGCATTCCTTTTCAAAAAGAAAAAAATAAATATTTTTCACAATAAATTGATCCAATGCAAAGTCGTGGACATCCATAATTTATTTTGCAAGTTTGAATTTTCATATGAATTTATTTTTATTACGGGCTTCGCTCTGACACTTATTAGTATAATTCGACTTTGCGCTTTTTCATATATTAAGGCCTCCAAATACATATAACACAAAAGCAGAGCATTTTACTATAAAAACAATATAAATTGACATAGCAATGAAAATTAGGGGGTGTACATGTGAAAATTTACACGCCTATCACTGCTCAGGTGTAGAACCCTTAAAGGAGGGGAGGTGGCGGTAGAGCTCGACAAAATTACTCTTAAAAAGTGATCGTTCGCTCATGATGACAGTCATCGCTATGGTGCTCAATACACAAATTTATCTGAGAGTTTCAACAGTGTAAGGACGCATGACATCTTCCAATCAAAGCCACAATAATGATGACCTGATATAAGTGCGTTAATTATTTCAGTGATAGAGCAACTTGTCCAGAGTAGCATTACTACTCGATGAGGTGTATGGTAAAACTACGCTTACTCTATATCGAGTCTGGAGCAAAAATGCCAAATGACATCACGTAATAGAGTACAATAGGGTGGATGGAATATATACAAAGGAGATCATAGACATACAATTAACTTGGTGGAAAAAACGTGCACTTGCAATAAGATACAACAGTATAAGATTCCCTGCTCCTATGTCATTGCAGTTTGCAGCAAAATGTCGCTTGATCCATTGCGTTTCATTGATCCAGTATGGACCATTCAAAATGACCTAGAAATGTATACGTCTTCTACATTTCACCCTATATTAGATGAGTCGTACTGGGAACCATATATCGGACAGAAGATATTTTCACCAACTGCTTGGATCCGACCTAAGGGACGTCTGAAGACACGTCGATTTAAAAACGAGATGGACTTGGTTGAGTCGCGTCCATCGGAAAGACAAGGCTGCAGTAAATGCGGACAATCGGGACACAATAGGCGCAAATGTCCACAAAATGCTGCAAAGGGCTCAAATCAAGGACCAAGAAATGTATGATTTCTTTATTTTCTGGTCAAAACCAATGATGTGTAATTTTTTACATGTGTAATGAATGCTTGCATAATTTGGTTTTGTTGAGATAGCTATCCTTAAAAAATGAATGGTTTGATTTTGCACATAATATAGGACCAATGATCACATAAAAGTCTGATAAAAACTGATGATATATACTACAAACTTTTTTAAAGATTTTCAATACCAATTTTTAGAAAACATAAAATTCTACTACAATTTTCAAGGAAACATTTAACATCAAATTTCAAAAACATTCCAGGAGAACCTCTAGATGAGAGAGAGAGAGAGGTAGCGATTACTTGGGATGTTAGGTCGCAGGATCTGTAACTCAAATTATGGTCGCAGGTCTTTTTGTGAAACTAAGGTCTCAGGTTGGGTATGAGACCTTAGGATGGACAATGACTGCCAACGTGGCGTACAATTGGTAAATGTCTCAATTGCTAAATGAGACATAGAGTAGTTTTATAAATTGTTTTAAAAGTAGGGGTACTTATTTTAAGGTCCTTTCTATTAGTCTTTACTAAGTTTTCATCCCATACACTTTTGAACATTAATTTCCAGTCCTCATTTTCTGTAAATACCGAACCAGCCCTCAGTAAGCTCTGACCATGGTTTATTCAGATTATACCATAACCGCCCCTAAAATCACGGTGACGAAAAAATCGTGGCGCCGGAATAGGAAACCTCGTCCAGAAATCGCGGGGTTGAATACACCATCGACCATTGTCTTCCTAACTGGGACCTGGTTCCACAAACATAACCATAATATGGTAAATTTTATCCTACAAAATTTGACGATCATTCTAAATTCGCCATAAAAAATAGGAATGGTCATCCATGGTAAATTTGCCTATAAAACATGGTAAATTTTAACATAGTAAAATTGACGAACATGGTAAATTCCCATTAAAATTTGAGTTATGGTCGTCTATGGTATATTTGCTTGATTTATGGTAAATTCAGACAATACGCATGGTAAATTTTGTCACCCCCATCAATATGCGCATTATCGTGAAATTCGTAATCATTATGGTAAATTTACAGATGGTAAATTTTCACTAGTACGTCAAACCCTCTGGATTCGGTGCCCCATGCGAATCACAAAATTAGACCCACAATGCGTTAATCATCGCAATAAATTTCGAGTTTCACCGTCAACCACCGTAATATCGAGATAACAAAAATAATCATCAGAACTTACCAAAATCTTCAGTCCAATCCGGTGATTGAATACTTCCGGGCAGAGAACTTCAAGTTCCGATAATGGGACTTTACGTGGCAGAGAACTTCAAGTTCCGGCGATTGAACACTTCGGGCCAAAGAACTACTTTTTTTCGGTGATTAAAAACTTCAGGCAAAAGAATAACATTCAGAACGAAAATGGACCAATTGGTATGGTATTTGTGCAAATCAAATCCGTAACAAATAGTATCTGTGCAAAATCCATGAAAAACAAATCAAATCCATAACAAATCAAATCTGTGACAAATCAAATCCCTTAAAACTATCATTTTCGTAACAAATAAAATACGTAACAAATAGTATCTGTGCAAAATCCGTGAAAAACAAATTAAATTACTAATATTTCGGCCACATATACTAATATTTCCATAACAAATCAAATCCGTAACAAATCAAATCCGAAAACTGCCATTTACTATACTAAAGATAAACGTAATCCCTAAAATTAAGCCTAAAATGGTTCTAAAGATTTAACCTCAACAAATCAAATGTTAACTACACAAAGGGTAACATGGTAAACCATCTCTCAAAAGTAATGGCAAAATTGTCCATCTACACTATTATAGGATGATAACATAATTCCGAAAAATGGATGGGATGAAAAACTAAGTCAGCGAGGTAGAAAAGATCCCAATTTAATTTACCTTTAAAAGTAAGGTATATTACTAATTTGTTTCAATTTTTGTTGTACTTTCATAAAAAACCCAGAGAGAGAGAAGCAACACCTATTGGCCCAAAGACATCAACGCTACGCTCCAAAGCCCGACGACAATCCAAAGCCACCAACTGTAGTTTCATCACGCGTCTAAACCAGAACCACTTCAATTCCTTCACGGAATAAACAATATATGAAAGTTCAAAATAGTAAATTAATCCCCCAGCATTGTCTCTCTCTCTCTCTCTCGTTTCATCGTCATCCTCTGCTACTACATAAATTCTGTTTGCTCATACGGGAATAGAATATGGGTCCAATCGTGTTAACTCAGCTGGCGACGGGTCTGAGCGTGTTGGCGGGGGCGGTTTTTGTCAAGTCGGTGATGGACCAGAAGCCCATGATGGGTTCTACGAAGTTCCCGAGGTGTCCGAGTTGCAACGGCTCGGGCCGAGTCGCTTGCCTCTGCTCCCGTTGGTCCGACGGCGACGCCGGTTGCCGGAGTTGTGCAGGGTCCGGTCGTATGGGATGTAGCAGCTGCGGTGGAACGGGTACGGGTCGGCCCATCCCGGTTCAGGTATCTGTTCGTCCTCCACATGGTCCATCGTAGCCGGTCTGTACTTTTGGACTGTTCAATTTCTCGGTTGTTAACTATCTCAAATCAATAAAATCTGTCACTTTATGTTGTTTGTGGATTGAGCTCACATTGGTGTATTGATAGTTTGGCACAATGACATGGCTATATTGCAATATTCATTAGTTATTGGTAGTTGGCTACGCGGAAAGAGCCTTCTGGTCAGGTTCCTACAAAATGAATCCAAAAGACTAGTGGTATTTTCTTTTGCCCTCCGACAAACAAAGTCAGTAAGGGGCAAAACAGAGCATGGGTAACTTCATTATTGGAGTGTGGGAGTGATTATATAGGGTCTGTTCATGGCGAGATTTTTGTGACATGGATCCATCCCTATGGGGTGATATCTTCATAGATTCTTATCAACCCATTATCTGTGTGATTGACATGCCTTTAGTTTGACGCTTAATTCATCTATTAGATAGTTGTGATTGGAGAGTGATTTTGGTCTTGAGTTGTGGGGCAGCTCAACCGTTTCACTACTTTTTCAACTCGGGCAACTGGGTACGCACGCATCTTATCTGATGCTATGTTGAAGGATGGTAATTTGTAGGATAATCTTTGAGGCTTAAACATGGAAATAGCTATTTGATAAATTCTTTGGTTCTGCTGACATAATATCTTTGGAAGAGTCTTTTACTGCTGACTGAGGCAATTAATTTCTGATTTCTCCTCTACTTTAATGATAGTTCTGTATACTCTATGAGTCGTAGTATTTCTGTGTGATTAAACGTGAGACAAATAAAGTAACCTCATACTAAAAACAAGTGGACAGGAAAAGTATTATGATGATTTAATGGGTAAATAGATTCCAGATAAGAATTAAAACTAACTTGTTGAAGCATAATTACTTGAGTGAAATTTTCCAGCAAATTTCATATCATATCCATTGCATCAAAGTGGCTTGTTACGTAGTCTCAATCTTGATTCTTGACAAACAAATCAAAGAGAAGAGGAAAGATGAGCATAGATTTAACAATAAAAATGCCATTTTATCCATTCTATCCTACGTTTCACGAGCAGTCTTAGAACTTAAAATAGTGTGAATCAGTTTTGAACTGCTATTGGCCCACGCAAATTGAAGTCAATAACACAAGGATAATGCCAAACAATGGGTTTCTTCTTCTGGGTTTGATGATCAGCAGTTCAATTCAGTTTTCACTTCTATTCCCTTAAAAAGTAGTAATTTAGCTGATTGTGGAATTTAATCATGCCAGTTGTGCATTTTCTTGTCCAACTCACATTAGCCACATAGAAGAAAGAGCTAGGTTTCTGTTTGACAACATTATAGGTTTAGTGATACTGGGTTACGCCATCTGGCATTTCGATGATGGAATTTAGTCAAGTGCTATATATTAAGTTGACCTTGTTTACCCATGTTCCATTCAGGTGGTTGATGAGATATGTTGTCAGAGATTAATCAAAGTATTTAGGGTTTGTTGATCACTTACTCCAATACACGTACATTGTATATAAAAAATCAGTACAAGGTAAAAGACACAAATATCATAATACTACTAAACACGTACATTACATTGACTCTTAACACTCCTCCTCAAATTGGAATATAATATCACGTAGACACAAGTTATTACACCGTAACTCTAATTGTGATTTGCATAATGGCTTGGTAAAGATATTGGCCAGTTGAGTGCCTATAGACACGAAAGGAGTGACAATCATACTACATATGAAGCACTGGTATGGGGTACGGGTTACAGGTACGGTACAGTACGGGATACTATAAAATCCAAAAAACATAAAGTATGGGTACGGTTAGGCACGTCAATGTTATTTTATTTTATTTTATTATTTTATTATTTTTCATTGTATAAAATAAAACATAAACTCATTTTACCAACAAAAAAAAAATCATAAAACTTTTGGTGCCCGCCATTGTGAGTTTGAGCCCTAATCAGATCGTCAATCAATTTGTCTATCTATTATCTACGTATGCATTTTATATATATCATAAGATAATATAAACAATTTACAAAACGACCAACGTACCATTTCCGTACTTATTTCGTATCGACTACCGTACACTCGCGTACCCAAAATAGGCAAACGTGCCGATACGATTATGAAGTACTCGATACGGTTTTTGCTGTACCCGTACCTGGTACTCGTGCTCGATACTCGTACGACACCATTTTTAGAGTACCTGTGCTTCATAGCATACTACTATCCACCTTGTATCGAACAAAGTAAAAATCGACTTCAATATGGATGGTCCTCTCATGACATACAGTATTAGATGCAACTGCACACCAAAGTCTATCACTTCAAGGCATGATCATACCCAAATAATTTCACATGTCGTGTGTATCATGGCACGATACTTAGCTTTCGCACTAGATCGTGCAGTCACTGTTTGCTTCTTACTTTTTCAAGTCACAAGATTATTACCTAAGAAAATACAATATCCAGTAGTTGATCTCCTCTTAGAGGGTTCTCCTGTCCAATCTTAGTCAGTTAATACCTCAACAAGTAAATGACCACTGGCTTGATAAAATAGACCCACGTCCCTATCCTGAATGAGCCTTTAGGCACTTCAAAAATGAAGAACAACATCCCAATTAGGGATTCGAGGCGCAGACATAAATCGTTTCACCAAATTAACTACAAATACAATATTAGGACGCGTGATGGTAAAATAATTCAATTTACCAACCAATCGATGATATTGGTCAGTACTAAAAAGCAACTCCTCCTTACCAATACATAGTTTGACATTGGGATCCATAGGAGTATCCGGGAGTCTCGATCCAAATAATCTAGTATCCTCTAAAATATCAAGAACATATTTATGCTGAAACAAACTAATTCTTTCGTTAGACTGAGTCACCTCAATACATATGAACACTTATGTTCTTTTTGAGTGTGAGAGTAACCAAAATATACGCACCGAATAGCCCGGAGATCAAGCTTGTCTAGGTCAGAATTTTGAGCATGGTAAGGAATGTAGAGGACAGCTAGGAAATAAAATCATATGTGGGATATGACCCTCAAAGATAGTTGATGGCATACAATTGATCAAGTGATAGACTGAAAGAACTCACTCCAGTATGACTTAGGAACTTGTATTTGAAATAACAGTGCGCGCATAACCTTACATAAATGGCGAATCTTACATTCAACAACCCATTCTGTTGGGAGTCTGAGCATAAGAGGACTAATGAATAATACCATCAGAATCAAACAATTGAGACAAAGAGGTATGAAAGTATTCACGTGCATTATCAGAATGAAACATACGAATACAAGTATCAATTTGAGTATTAATTTTCATGTAAATTGACTAAAAATTGAAAAACAACTCTAACTGCTCTATCGTAAGATAAATGTATGTAACACGGGAGAAATCATCATCAAAAATAACATAACACTGGAAACCAAAAGTATTAGGAACCCACATAGGACCCCAAATATCCGAATGTACTAACTGAAACGGACGCAAAACACGACTCTAAATCTTGGAATAAAATGACACTCTGCGATGTTTACTCAACTCACAGACTTGACATGACAGTTTAACAAGATGACTACATGAGGGACTCACCGTTTGAGGGTCTATAAGGACAAATCACCAAAACGGCAATGAAGTAGATATGGTGACACCAAAGACTAGAGAGCAATAGAGCTAGGGTGCATGTCATTAGCAGAGTAATATTATAGGCCAACACGCTCAACATGGCCACCAATTTTCCTCCCTGTCATGAGTTCTTGAAACACATAACCATGAGAAGAAAATATGACGGAGTAGTTCAAGAATTGGATAATTTTACTAATAGACATAAGATTAAATGAAAAACACAGAACATGTAGGACAAAATCCAAAGTAAAAAATAGAGCGACAGAAACATAACCCAAACCAGTAATGTCAATAGTCGAATTGTTTGCGAGGGTTAACTCAAGATGGTTTACCAACAAAATAAAGATCATAGAAAATAGTAAGTGCCAGTCATATCATCAGAGGCGCTAGAATCAATAACTCAATGAGTGGAGAAATAGAAGATGCAATTCAAGCAACTGAATGACCTGTATGAGCAAGCGTAGCAATGGAGGAAGCATCCGCATTAGGGAGTTTGAAGGGACACAAGAGGTTGGTACTCCTTTGCACATATAGTGACCACGGTATTAGTAGAATGAGTAACTGTCCAATGTCCTTAGAAGTAGTGGCCTAATGGGCCTTAGGCAGGGTTTTTGGGGGCCCTAGGCAAATTATCATTATGGGGCCTTTTTAAAAAAAAGAATCAATTTTCACATCTCCTTTTTGTTCATTTGCACTCTTTTCTTGTCTTTATTATACAAAAATGATTGAAATACCCTTTTATTTGCTTGACAAAATTTATTTAATAGAAGAATATTTCAGTAACTTTATATAGTATGGACAAAAAAAAGAGTGCAAATAGACAAAAAAGATGTGTGGAAATCAAATTCCCAAAAAATTACATGAACTTGAAATAGTGACACCCCCACAATGATACCAATAAATTCTGCAAAAACAGTCAACAATCATCTAGGATTGAAGAAGAATAAATGATAATAATTGTATTGGGTGCAGATCTAAAATTCATAGGTGACTTGTAGTTATCAATATGGGTGTGTCAGCCCAATTTAAGCCTACGACGGATGGAACCCATTGAGTAATTTTATCAAACACTTGATTGCCATCACAGTATTCTCCACACAAAAGATTCCACATAGATAGATGAAGAAAAAGAAAAAGATGTATTGATTACCGCAACCAAGGCTTGGCTTCAATTATCTGCTACCTACTTCTTCTTCAGCAACCCTTAAACCCCTCTCGAAGCAAGCAACTGGGTCCTTTCCAATTTGGAAGCAAGTAGCAATTGTGAAGAGAAAGTGACACTAAATCTGTAGCAGATATCACTGATTTAACTCACTATTTTTCATCTAATAAATTTGATTGTTTGCTTCGTTCTGTTTTTTCTTATTCAGACTTAGGGCTTCTATTCATCTCCTCTGTTTTGTTTTTTCAAAATAAATTAGGGCTGCTCAAATTTTTTTTTTTTTAAACTTTTTCTCTTGAATCTAACATTTGAGCTCAAAATAATCAATTGGGTTATTTTGAATGAGGTCCCAGTTAATAGAGTAGTTGGAGTAAAAAATATTGGGCCCTTTTTCTAAAGAACCAAAAATAATAAGAGGCCCTAATTTTGGCCCATTTTCGGGGGGCCCTAGGTAGTGGTCTGGTGGGCGTGCCTATTGGGCCGGCCTTGGCCTTTGGGAAACCTTGAAGACCACAGGTCCACTATATAATTGGTTCCTCCACAATTAGTGCACAATTGAAAATCTTGGCCACAATCAGCTTCCCCCATCTGGCGGCCTCCATGATCGCCATAACTGGGATCTCTGCCCCCAAATGCACGACCACGACCAGTGAAAGTGACTGATTCACCAAAAAATAGTGAAAGCCAAAGCAGAATGATCGGATGGATGTGCAATAGCGGTGTTAGTATTGAAAACAGCCGACTGAAGACCATGCTCAGAGAAGGTAAATCACGAGCCCCCAACAATTGGGAGCGAATAGGATTATAAAAGAAGGGTAGGCTAGATAAGAACCAAACCACATACATAGACTTATGCCGGCGTTGCATAATCTGAATATCAGCAGAAGTAGGCTGGAAAATATTGAGATTCTCACATATATGGCGGAATTGTGCATAGTAATCTTCTAAAGATAGCTCATCAAGTGCAAGAGAAACATACATTTGATGAAGATCATATATCATCTGTAGATTATTAATACTAGAATACACCTCATAAGCCTGACGCCATACAAGTTTGGTAGTAAGCAAAAAAACCAAGGTACCACTGATCTGCGGCTCCATACTCTCCCACAACTAAACATGAATTTGAGCGTCTTCAGCATGGGAATCAACATACTTGGAATTAGACTCTTTAGGAGGATCATTTGTGAGGAAATAAAACAGCTTATTGCGTATAAAATATACCTCAACAACCTTCATTCATGGATTATAATTTTTTTTACTTAACTGTGTAGAAGTGATAGAGACTAGATAAGTGTTAGTAATCTATTATAATCAACGGGTAATCTAATAACTGTGGGGAGATTAATAAGTATTTAATAACTTGGAGCTCGAAATATAAATTGAGATAAGGACGGGAGTGCAATTATAATTCTTTAGTGGTGTGAATTATAATTTGTGAAATAAGAAATATAGTCTTAGTAGGATTAGGGTTTCTTATTTTACACAAGGAGCCCAGAATTATTTCTCCTGAGGTCCCTGCCCTAACCCTATAAATATACTGCTTCGTTCTCTAGGTCAGACACATTACGTTATTGAGAGACTTGAATACGTGGGTCTGAGAGAGAACAAGACGATCTCGTTTGATCCCACAATCGGCACGAGAATCGAGGTATAAGGGAATACGGCAGAAGATCTTTAGGCTTACAGCAGACGGCTATAACAAGTTCTACCAGCAATCGTTGTTCTGTAGGAGTCGAGGTAAAACCCTAATTCCGCCTTGTAGGGTTTTTCGATCTGTTAACGTTTAATCTGCACGCATATTGCTGGGTTCTGGGAATGGAATCCTAACAGTGGTATCAGAGCAGGCTGTAATCATGCGTATAGATTAAACAGACCATGTTGTCCGGAGTCTGTAGAGAGTCGATCGTATGAACTGTGCTAACTTTTGTTTTGCAGAGTTCTAGAATATGCTAACCCTTATTTTGAAGGAAATCTTATCCCACTATTATGGTCACGCATGAATGTTTGTGTGATTGGATCCCACGTTTAATTTTAACGTGGTTACTGCTTTTATCTTGGGTACCACGAGTATTTTTCGTGGTTGTAATATAAGAGTAGTTTGTGAACTCCAGTATGTGGGAGGCATAAGTTTTGAATGTAATCTCTATTTTTCCAGTTGTATCGCTTACAGTGTTGTAAGATTACAAATCATGCAGTGTATTTTGTATAATCTAGATTATGTGAACTCTGTAATGGAGGCATAGGATTTTGTATAAAATCACAGTTTCTGCATGGGAGAAACACAGTTTTTGAAGGCGCGGATGCATCTTTTGATGAAGCTCGACCCCCTTCGACCCCCTGTGCCTGCATCAAACTTTTACTTGGTGGGCAAGACGTAGCTGCAAACTTGGCTGTTTTTTTTGGAAACATAATCTGACCATAATAGTTGGGATTCATGTTTATCATGTTTCTTTATTTATGTTATCTGACCATAATCGTTGGGATTCATGTTTATCATGTTTCTTTGTTTATGTTTATATTTGTTTCCATAAGTGTTTGCATATGTGATAGTTTACCATTTTAGGACAACATGGTAATAATTGGCTTTTGACCTAGATCACTATTTTTTGTAAACACATATATTTTGATAATCCTCACAAAAATTTTAAATAACTAAGTGGGAGAAGGAGTTTATTTTGAATAAATCCTACGGTTTCCATTACTAGTTTGTAGGTGATATAATTAATTTTGTGTGATGGTTTTAGAACTTTCCTCCCTATCGGACAAAATTGATTATGGCATCATCGGTACAAACTTCCTTGAGTGATAGTTTTAAGATAATTGTTGTGTGGGCCACTTCTCCATCTGAGGTGGTTCATAACGGAACAATGGGTCTAAAAGCTAAGAAATGGTGTACACTTAGCTATAAATAAAAGTATCCCCTCTATCTGGGTCACTGCTATTATTTATAGAACCAAAGCTATATTGGCTATTTAATTTTACCTGGCACGGTTTGGTGTCTAGATGGTAGAAATTAAAAGGTTGTGCCTATCTACACGAATGATGGAGAGTAGAGGACCTTCCATCGAGGCATGCTCTTCACGGTGTGTAGGGTTGCCAATGTTTTTCTTTTCAACATGTGGTTGAGGGAACCAATATTGAATTGAAATTCAAATTTTTTATTGCCCATTATAATTTTTGTTATTATGTGATTCTCAGATTCAAAAATAGCATCTTTCAATCCACTTGCTGTTATTCTCAAAGAAAACAAACTTACTGGCGAAAATTATATTGACTGGAAAAGAAACTTAGACATTGTCTTAACTGCTGAAGGGCACAAGTTTGTGCTAAGTCAAGAGTGCCCTCCGCAACTCTCTGAAAATGCCACTGAAGAGGAAGCAAAGCCTTTTAAACAGTGGAAGAAGGCTGATGAGATGGCTCGGTGTTATATTCTGGCATCTATGTCGAATATATTGCAACATCAGCATCAGTCTATGGAAACTGCGTACGATATGATACTGAACCTCAGAGAAATGTTTGGGGAACAGAATCGTGCAGCAAGGCTAGTTGCTTTTAATGAATTGATGAATATCACCCATGTTGAAGGGACCCCAATTAGAGATCATGTTCTAAAGATGATGGCTCTTTTGAATGAACTAGAGATGTTAGGAGCTGAAATTGATGAGGAAACCCAGGTCGATTTTGTTCTTAACTCACTGAAATCTGAGAGTTTTAAGCAATTCCGCGTAAATTATTCTATGAACAAAATGCATTTATCTTTGTCGGAATTGCTTAAGGAACTCCATGCTACTGAGGGTCTTTTGGGTGTGAAGAAATCATCTGTGTTAGTGACTGAGAATGCTTCTAGTTCTAAGCCGAAAGGCAAGAAGAAGCAGAACAAGTCTCATAAGAAGGTTGTGGGGGCAGTTATAACGCCTCGCGATGGAGTGAAAAAGCCTAAGGGCAAGTGTTTTCAATGCAACCAGAAAGGGCACTGGAAGAAGGATTGTCCAGTTTTTCTCAATAAAGTGAACAAAGGAGGTAAATCTTTTTCGCTAGTAGTTGAATCATGTTTAGCGGTGTTATCTACCAGTACCTGGTGTGTAGATACAGGTGCCACTAATCATGTTTGCAATTCATTGCAGGGGTTCCAGGAACCAGGAAACTAAGTGATGGGGAGATTTGCTTACATATGGGAAATGCTACCACAGTAGCAGCAGTTGCAGTAGAAAACGTTTTTCTTAATTTCAGTAATGATAGGAGTTTAATTTTAAGAGATTGTCTTTATGTTCCCAGTATTAGAAGAAACTTGGTTTCAGTTTCTAAATTGTTTAAGGATGGATATTCAGTTTATTTTAGTAACTCTGTAGTTATTAAGTTAAATAAACATTTTGTCTGTTCTGGTTCATTGGTGGACGATCTCTATATTATTAATCCTATGTTTCCTACAGTGCAACTGAATGAATTGAATAACACTAATAATTTATCTTGTAAGAGAAATGAGCCTTCTAAGTTGAACCAAACGTATCTTTGGCACTTACGTCTTGGCCATATTAATCTGAATAGGATTTCTAGACTGGTTAGAGATGGACCTTTAGGTTCATTGCAAGTAGAGGAACTTCCAGTCTGTGAATCATGTTTAGAAGGTAAGATGACCAAGAGGCCATTTTCAGCTAAGGGATATAGAGCCAAAGAACCGTTGGAATTGGTTCATTCTGATGTGTGTGGTCCTATGAATGTCCAAGCTAGAGGTAGTTTTGAGTATTTCATTACTTTTATTGATGATTACTCAAGGTATGGATACATTTATTTGATGCGCCGTAAGTCCGAATTCTTTGAGAAATTCAAGGAGTATAAGGCAGAAACGGAGAAGCGTTTAGGTAAATGTCTCAAGACACTACGATCTGATTGTGGTGGCGAATACCTCTTAGGAGAATTTAAGGATTACTTATCGGCTGAAGGGATTGTATCCCAGTTGTCAGCACCAGGTATGCCACAACAAAATGGTGTAGCAGAAAGAAGGAATAGGACTCTTATGGATATGGTGAGGTCAATGATGAGTTATTCTGATTTACCAATACACCCACAGAATTGTGGACTGGGCGTCAACCCAGTCTACGACATGTTCGGATTTGGGGTAGTCCAGCACATGTGTTGAAGGGGAACGCAGATAAATTGGAATCAAGGACAGAAGTTTGCTTGTCTGTGGGGTACCCTAGAGGAATGAAAGGTGGTTTATTTTATAGTCCTAAAGATCAGAAGGTTTTAGTTAGTACAAATGCTCGATTCTTAGAGGAGGACTATGTAATAGATCACAAACGCAAAAGTAAGATTGTTCTAGAGAATTGAGAGGAGAGGGACAGACACAATCTTTTATACCACCAGTAGTACGTGAAGAAACACCTCAAGAGACTTTTGTTGATGCACCTATTGACACACCTGAACCTCGTCGTAGTGGGAGGGTTATTGTACGACCCGCTCGGTATACGTTATTGGGAGAATATTATGATATGATCCCTGACGAGCAAAATGCTGAACCCTGTAACTACAATGAGGCATTACAAGGTAAAGATGCAGAACTTTGGCAAAAGGCTATGCAGTCAGAGATGGAGTCCATGTACTCAAATCAAGTTTGGGATCTTGTAGAACCACTCGATGGGATTAAACCCATCGAATGCAAGTGGATCTACAAAAAGAAGAGAGGAGTGGACGGGAAGGTGCATACCTTCAAAGCTAGGATTGTTGCGAAAGGGTATACTAAAAAAGAAGGGATCGATTATGAGGAGACTTTTTCGCCAGTAGCCATGCTTAAATCCATTCGGATTCTCTTATCCATTGTAGCTCATCTTGATTATGAGATTTGGCAAATGGATGTCAAGACTGCGTTCCTTAATGGAAATCTGGAAGAGTGTATCTATATGGTGCAACCAGATGGTTTCATATCAAAAGGTCAAGAGCACATGTTGTGCAAGCTTAAGAGATCCTTATATGAGCTTAAGCAGGCATCTAGGTCTTGGAACATCCGTTTTGATCAAGCAATCAAATCTTTTGGTTTTGATCAATGTCCGGATGAGTCTTGCGTGTATAAGAGGCGCAGCGGCAAAGTGGTGGTGTTTCTAGTGCTATATGTTGATGACATTCTGCTCATCGGAAACGATGTGGGAGAGTTGTCTGCAGTGAAAGTGTGGTTGTCCAGCCAATTCGAAAAGAAGGACTTGGGAGAAGCTAGTCACATCCTTGGGATTAAGCTTATGCGAGATTGCAAGTGTAGGATGTTGGGTTTATCACAAGCTTCTTACATCGATACGATCCTTAGTCGTTTTAGCATGCAAGATTCCAAGAAAGGATTTCTTCCTTTTAGACATGGAATCAGTCTGTCTAAGGATCAGTGTCCAAAGACAACTGATGAGATGGAAAAGATGAAGGCAGTTCCTTATGCTTCAGCAGTAGGAAGCCTCATGTATGCTATGCTATGTACTAGACCTGATATTTGTTTTGCGGTTGGCATGGTCAGCAGATATCAGTCTAATCCTGGACAGGAGCATTGGACTGCGGTGAAACATATAATCAAGTATCTGAAAATAACTAGAGATTATATGTTGGTGTACCAGTCAGTTAGTCTTGTACCGTGTGGGTACACAGACTCAGACTTTATGTCAGATAAGGATTCTAGAAAGTCTACCTCAGGATATATGTTTACCCTAGGAGGAGGAGCCATTAGTTGGAGGAGTGTCAAGCAATCACGCATTGCTGATTCCACCATGGAGGCAGAGTATGTGGCAGCGTCTGAAGCAGCCAAGGAGGCCGTTTGGCTCAGGAACTTCTTGATGGATCTAGAAGTGATTCCTTCAGTGCAATCAGCCATTATGCTCTATTGTGACAATAGTGGTGCAGTTGCTAATTCAAAGGAGCCAAGGGCTCATAAGAAGGGTAAACACATTGAGCGTAAGTATCATTTGATTCGAGAGATCGTACAGAGAGGTAATGTTACTGTGACTAAGATTGCATCGGCGAACAACCTGGCAGATCCATTTACGAAGAGCTTACAAGCCAAGATTTTTTATAATCACGTAGAAGGAATGGGAGTCAGATATGTGGCCAAATGGATGTGAGTCTCAGTGGGAGTTTGTTAGAGAACTATGTGAAACGTTATGGTTTTATATTTCAGTTTTATCCATTTTGATGAGAATCTTCTATGGGCAATAGTTGCATGACATTATTTTATGTTGTGCATGTGTGTCTTTTATTCTACATAGTAGATGATCCAGTGTGTAGAGTGCAACTTACAAACAGAAGATTGGATCATCGGTTCTTGTGGAATATAAGTTATGGTTCACAGTCTTAAATGGAATTTGACACAACATTGGTAGGACTATAGCATAATGTTTTAGTGGGTCTATCTTGATCACGGGGAATGGTATTAATTTTAATACTACTTCCAACTCATTGTGCTAGTACACTTTGTGTGTATTGAACGGGACCATTTTTGAGGTAATTATTTTTATACTGACTTTATAAGATGATTAAAACCTCATGGTTATTATGAATACTTGTGCTCTTAATCCAAAGATAATTAATAGATATATACATATAATGTTGTTGACTTTGACTCATTTAAAAGTGAGATCCTCTTTGGGGTCAATATTCTTGATGAATTGGGTCACCATATTATATGCAAGACATGTATCGATATTAATTATTAATGGAATCCACATCCCAGTAGGGAATGATGATAACTCCTTGAGTAAGTTTATAAGTTTCGATGATGTCAAACCCTGCAGGTGGATATTTGTATCCGACATATCGAATAAGTTAAGCAGATAGTCTCAAGGCATTTAAAGATGTTGATTAAGTGGGAGATTGTTAGTAATCTATTATAATCAACGGGTATCTGTAATCTTAACGTGGGGAGATTAATAAGTATTTAATAACTTGGAGCTCGAAATATAAATTGAGATAAGGACGGGAGTGCAATTATAATTCTTTAGTGGTGTGAATTATAATTTGTGAAATAAGAAATATAGTCTTAGTAGGATTAGGGTTTCTTATTTTACACAAGGAGCCCAGAATTATTTCGACTGAGGTCCCTGCCCTAGCCCTATAAATATACTGCTTCGTTCTCTAGGTCAGACACATTACGTTATTGAGAGACTTGAATACGTGGGTCTGAGAGAGAACAAGACGATCTCGTTTGATCCCACAATCGGCACGAGAATCGAGGTATAAGGGAATACGGCAGAAGATCTTTAGGCTTACAGCAGACGGCTATAACAAGTTCTACCAGCAATCGTTGTTCTGTAGGAGTCGAGGTAAAACCCTAATTCCGCCTTGTAGGGTTTTTCGATCTGTTAACGTTTAATCTGCACGCATATTGCTGGGTTCTGGGAATGGATTCCTAACAATAAGAAGCAGACAAATTGACAGCAATAGTAGAACTAGTGGTCATTGTGAATAGAATAGGATAATGGAGGAAGCCCAACTAACAAGAGATTAGCAACCTACTAATAAACAATCAACCAACTGAGCAAAGGACAATGCGAACATCAGATAAGAAGATTCATTATCAACAACTAGTAGTAAGTAGGAGAACAACTGATCTGAGCCCTGCAGCTACGATACAACCTGCAACAGAGGAACTCGAACAAGTCATGAGTAGAAGTCTATCCAAAGCTTCAACATATATGAAAATCGACCCAAACAGAGGCGCGACGTAGAGTTTCGATCATAGTGGATGATACCTCTGGATTTCAATCTCGATTTAGGAAGTTTCACATCTGGAAAGGATCTTTAGTTTTAGGGTTTCACAATCTAGGATCAAGTTAGGATGGGAGGGTTTCACGAATTGGTTTTGTGAACTGGAAGGGGATTAATAGGAATGGCAACGGGGCGGTCGGGAGTGGATATCACTATCTGCATTCCCGTTCCAAGCCCTGACAAGAATTTTTATTTACCTCCACCCTCGACCCGAATAGGGAATGAAAATTTCCGAATGGGAGAAATGAGATCCAAAAATTTAAAAAAAACTAAAATTTCAAATTTAAAAAAAATTACATTATGAATTACCTAAAATTTTAAATGTTTCTTATTTCCATCAAAAAGAATAAAATAAAATAAATAAAATCATGCATACTTAAGGTTCAACAACAACAATAAGTAATTAAAATCACCTAGTTTTCTTAACAACTAAATATTCATTTTTGAACAACTAAAGTATTCCAAAACAACAACAATTAATTAAAAAAAGAGTAAAGGGTAAATGGATAATAGCCTAAGAAAATACTGGGCGGGGGCAAGGCAGAGATCAAGGATTGGGATTGGGAATACTCATCCCGAATCCTATCCATTTTCCTTATCTTTTTTCAAACTCATCCTCGAACCTTACCTGATATTTGGAAAACTCTTTGAATCCCTGATTGGGACGGAGGTGATCGGGTTGGGAAAAATTGCCATCCTTAGGGTTTAGGGTCTTAAGTTCGTGATATAGGGTTCCACAATCTGGAATTAAGTTAGGGTTTTAGGCTGTGCAATCTGGAATCTATGGGGATTTGCAATCTCAATGCTGTCAACTTTCCAACGGCGATAGGTTGTGATAATTACTGGTTAGGTTTAGGGTTTGGCTTTGATTCAGTGTTATTAGAGATTAGCCAAAATGTCAAGGTCTGATGATTACTTACCCTTACACACGTACATTATATATAGAGAATCAGTACAAGGAAAAAGACCTAATATCCTAATACTACTAAACACACACATTACATTAACTCTTAAGAAGATACATCGCTAAGTTAAACTCTCTCACTTGTAGTGCTCTTGAAAAAAAAAAATCATTCATTTATGAAGAAATAAATTGAAGTCTAAAGAATTTGAGACTTCAAAATGAGAAAATGCACACTTTGGTCAATCAAATGACAACAACTAGTTCCATATCTCTATCGGCCCATTTGTTAGCGGTTAAAATTATGGAAGAGATAAGGTGGATATCATAAGAGGGGAAAATATAATAGAAGGGGAGATTTATTAAAGAGTGGTGAATAGTTATGAACGGTTTGTAAAATAGATTAGTAGATGCGGGTAATGGTGTAATTCCTTGCTCTTTTTCCTCTTGTATAACTATCACATAATGAATAGAAATCATTATTCGGGGTTATTAAATTTAACATGGTATCAAAGCGGCTCAAAACTCTAGCCGTCAACCCACTGCCACCATAACATCAAAACCTTAGCCATAGCGCCAGACACCGTCATCGGACCTTGTTGCCACTGCGCACTATTCACGCACATTGTTGCTGTTTCTGTGCCTTTTTTTCACTGTTTACTGCGTTATTTCTGTGCTGTTTTTGGACTATTTACGGTGCTATTTCTGAACTGTTTCTGCACCATTTACTACGTTATTGCTGGTTGTTTGATCTACTGGTTCTGTTTTTAATTTTGTTGGGCATCTCTCTTCTGTATTACAGTATGATTAGTACCAGACAAACCAGTGGGCTCATTGATTGTGAGTCTATCCGGTGTGATTATTGCCATAACATTGGCCATACTATGAATTTTTGTTAGAAGTTACATGGCCACCCCCTTCGTGGGCACGAGGGCGGAGTTGGTAATCGTGGTTTTGGGCATTCTCAAGCTCAGGCCCATGTTTCGAAGTCTGCAGTTGCCTCTTATGATTATTGGCTTTTCTTAGGGTGAAATATGCACCCTTCAGCGGCTTATGGTTCGGGCTGATTCTCCATCTACTATAGCTTCTACTTCCACAGCAGCTTCTGTGTCATCTCATTTTGCTCACATAGGTATACTAGCTCGTGCATTTACTGCCTATTCAGCTGTTCCTTGGATTATAGATTCCAGTGCTTCTGATCATATGACAAGTATTCCTCTGTGTTTGATTCTTATTCTATCACTTCTGGTAAGGATAAGGTCAGAATAGCCAGCGGGTCATTTTCTGCTATTTTAGGAAAAAGTTTCGTTTGCTATTCTCGATCTCTGTTTTTCTTTTTAGTTCTACATATTTCAAACTTTGCCACTAATCTTTTCTCTGTTAGTAATCTTACTCGTTCTACAAATTGTTTCATGACTTTTTTTCCTGCTCATTGTGTTTTTGAGTAACTAAATACGGGTAAGATGATTGACAATGGTAAAACACATGGTGGCCTCTATTTCTTCGACTTTGCACCTCGTCCATCTTATGCACCCATGTCATGTGATTTTTCTTTGCAAGCAGATGCTAGTTTAGCCATTTCTATGTTATATCAGTGGCATCATAGATTGGATCATCTATCTTCTGGAATCTTAGAGAAATTTTTTCATAGTTTTGTTAAACATTGTTCTCGGAGTCAGTTTTTTTGTGAAGCCTGTGAGCTTGGAAAACATAAATATTCTTTTTATGCACCTATTAATAAAAAGAGTGATTATCTGTTTGAGGTTTATTATGATGTTTGGGGTCGTTCCCCTATTCCATCTCTAAAAAGTTATCAGTGGTTTGTCACTTTTATTGATTGTTGTTCTCGTGTCACTTGGGTGTATTTACTTAAATCCAAAGGTGAAATATTTTCTTATTTTCAATCTTTTCATGCAATGGTCTGCACTCAGTTTGATAAGTAAATTAAAATTCTCTGTAGTAACAATGAAGAGTATATAGATAGGAGTTTTCAGGCCTTCCTAGATGACAATGGTACTCTTTTTCAGACAACTTGTATTGACACTCCAGAACAAAATAGAGTTGCTGAACGCAAAAATTGCCATCTTACTGAGGTAGCTCGCTCTCTTTTGTTCACTATAAATGTTCCTAGTTTTTTATGGGGCGAAGCACAATTAACTGCCACCTATCTTATCAATCACATGCCATCCAGTGTTCTCCAATTCAAAACTCCTCTTGAGTGTCTCTCTAATAGTTTTCATGTTGCAATTCTTCCTCCACGAGTTTTTGGTTGTGTATGTTTTGTTCATGCCCCTCACCCCTTGTTTGGCAAGTTAGGTCCTAAACCCCATAAATGTGTTTTCATTAGGTACTCCCCTACCCAGAAAGGCTACAATGTTATGATCCTTCGTTTTGGAAGTTTTTTATCTCTATGGATGTCACCTTTTGGGAGACCGAGTCGTTGTACTCTTCCTCCACTCCATCTCTTTAGGAGGAGCCTAGGCGGGAGAAAGAGATATCTACCTGTTATAATCATAACAAGGGGCCGAAACTGCTTTTAACCCCCACCTATCTTATCAACCGCATGCCCTCTGGTGGTCTCCACTTTAAAACTTTTCTTGAGTGTCTCTCTACCAGTTTTTGTGTTGCGACTCTTCCTTCATGAGTTTTTGGTTGTGTGTTTCGTTCATGCCCTTCACCCCTCGGGTGGCAAGTTAGGTCCTAAAGCCCATAAATGTGTTTTCACTAGGTACTCTCCTACCCAGAAAGGCTACAAATGTTATGATCTTTCTTATTGGAAGTTTTTATCTCTATAGATGTTACTTTTTGGGAGACAAAGTCGTTTTACTCCCTCTCCGCTCCATCTCTTTAGGGGGAGCCTAGGCAGGAGGAAGAGATATCTATCTGTTATAATCATAATGAGGGGGAGGAACTGATTTCTAACCATGGTGATGGGGAGAAGGAAAACTCACCAATATCTACTGATGGAGACAGACATGGCATTGGTGGTTATATGGGGGAATGTATGCACTAGCTACACGAGGTTAACTTAAAGACCTACATTAGCCGAAAGAAAAATGGAAAGTCCTCGTGTGATACCACCTTGTCTATCACATGCCTGCTCCAGTTTCAGATTCCCCAACTGACCCATCTGTTAATGACTCTTCTATCATTGAACCTCTATTTATTGATTCTGATGATCTTCCTATTGCTCTTCAAAAAGGTGTTTGGTCATGTACTCACCATCCCATCTCCTAGTTTTTCTCTTACAGTCATTTATTTCCTTCATATCATGCCTTTGTTTTGTCTGTCTTCTATGTCCATTATATAGAATTGGTAGGATATAATCATGATACGTAAGTGGAAAGGAGCTATGGTAAAGGAGATTATAGCTTTGAAAAAGAATGACACTTGGGAGCTAGTATCACTTCCAGGAGGGAAGAAATCAGTAGGATACAAGTGAGAGCTAGTATCACTTCCAGGAGGGAAGAAATCAGTAGGATACAAGTGAGTTTTCACTGTTAAGCAGAATGCTGATGGTACAGAGAGATACAAGACGATACTTGCTACCAAGGGTTTTACCCAAGGGTTTTACTCAAACCTGTGGTCTTGACTACGAGGAGGCATTTGCTCCAGTAGCGAAGATGAACTCTGTGTGAGCCTTACTCTCTTGTGTTGTAAATTTGAATTGGCCTCTTCATTAGTTTGATGTGAAAAATACATTTTTTCATGGTGAGTTAGAAGAGGTGTATATAGATATACCACCAGGTTTCTCCTTCCTCTTAGACAGAGAGGTAGATTGAAAAGGCCCTTTATGGGTTGAAACAGTCACCTAGAGTTTGGTTTGACAAATTTTCAAAGGCTATGTTGCAGTTTGGATACAAGCAGAATCATGCCGATCATACTATGTTTATCAAGGGAAGTGCTGGTAATATGGTTGTCCTTATTATTTATGTTGATGATATAATAATGATAGGCAATGTCTGGTCTGGCTCAAGAATTCGAGATTTAGGATTGGGGATCACTTTGGTACTTTCTTGGAATGGAACTGGCAAACTCTGATAGGGGCATCTTTTTTTCCCAACAGAAGTACATACTTGATCTCTTGGAAGAAACATGTATGTTGGGTTGTAGATCTGCAAAATTCCCCCATTGGGGCGAATTCACTACAACAAAAAACATGTTTGGGTACACGCAAAAGTGTCACCAAAGATGTAATTTTTGTCGCCTACTATCTTTGGCAACATAGAATGACAATGTCACAGCATGCATGCGTGTCAGTAAAGGTCAATGGTGACAATATTATGACATTGTCATGGAATGATGTCAACAGTGACAAACAATTGGCGTCACTGAAATACCGTCTCTGTAACGAATTATGTCACCGAAGATAGATTTTTTTGCGACAAGTATTGTCACTAAAACTTCCCACTGTGACAAAAAATATGTCACCAAAAGACTTTGTAAGGTGAAAATACAATGGCAACAATCTATTTTGTCACTAAAAATAATACTTCTGCGACATTGGTTGTCTCTTCTGTGACATCATCAATTTGGCAAGAAAAGTATAAAATCAAATACTATTCTCACCCGTTTTCAAATTTTTAGATGCCTATATATATGCAAAATTATATTCACCCATAAAAAATTACACAATGCAAAAAAAAACTTTATATAGTCCAAAATATCCAACAAATCAAAATCATCATCCATCAACACAAACTCCTCCATCACCAATACTCCAAAAATCATTGTTATGCATAGTATTTTAAAGTTACGAAATATCCGATAGTGTTCTAACTAACAAAAATAACTCAAAAAGAGTGTAGATCAAATCTTCAAGCACCAAACGGTCTTTGGACCTATCTCGTTCTTCACCTGTACAAAAGTAAAAAAAGAAATTAAAAATAATTGTAAACATGATATCAAGGACAAAATCTAATAATTTGACAATTGTGACAGTTGAAATTAAGTTTCAATAGTTTGGCCTTTGAAATGTAAATTACTTACATTTAAGTGTTTTTCCTACCATGGATGCCTTGTAAATATTGACACATGAAGGCCTCGAGCTGTTCAATTTTCTTGGCTTGCTTTTGGATCATGCTATTTTGGTTGTCAAATTTTGAGTCTTATACTGCTATCTTTTCTTCTTGACTCTTGCACAAATCTTTTAATGCCTCAACCTGGTCTTCTTGTTTTCAGCACACATCTTTTAGTGTCTCAACTTGATTCTCAAGAACTTGCACCTCTTAACGTGATGAAGCACTAGCCCACGAGTTGATGATGGTTTCGGACCAACACCATATCCCCATAGCCATCCAGATTTTTTACCAAGAATGTCTACTGCCATATCCTCTTGTGTCACGGTGGCCATTGACCCAAGCCCTTCAACTTCTTGACGACGAGCTTCAAGCTGTGTCTAATATTTTTGCACAATGCAGGTGATTAGTATAGACACTGGATACATCTACTACTAAACAGATCACATGTATGTGGAGTTAATTGTGCAAACTGTTATTGAATCTTTTTTAAATGAGAAAGTAAAATGTCATTCACTTATATGTAATTCCTCGCATAGCGGGTCAATCCACTTCTTCTTCTTTTCACTGTAATGAGAAGTCTTGTAAAAGTTTACCATGTGAGGGCGTTGACCACCATTGTTTATTGCCTAAATTCATTTTGATATATTTTATGAGTATAAATTCTAAATAATATATTAAAATTCTGCATGTATACTATAATGTATAGTACAAGAAACTAATTACCAAAATCGACATAGCAGCCGGAAAAGATCGTGACCCCATAGTTTGATTGTATGGTAAGTCGGCCCGACTTTTTTTGTTTTGTTCTGCTCTTGCCTAAAATGTAACTTGCATATCTATTATGAAAAATTATACCAAAAGAAGTTGGTCATTGTTGCTTCAAATAAAATTTTACCTGTTTATAGAATTTTTCCATATTGTATCGATCATCCATACCTAATCTTCGTTACTAACTCCTTTATATGGGCAAATAAACAATCTTCAAATTTTTGTGAAGTTGTAAATAATTAGTGAACCGATAATCTGTCAATAAATAATCAAATAAAGCAATATGTCCATTAAAATATATAACTTTTAGTATGTAAATATAATATGACAATAATAGGACCACACTTTGTCAGTGATGTCGCATGATAGGAAAACAAATAAGCAATCAGTTAACTAACTAATGAATAAACAATTTGTCCACTTACTAATGAATAAACAATCTATTCATTACGCATTAGCTAATCAATAAATACGGGGAAAAAAGATAGTTGTTTGGTCCATGTCCATCGCCCGTGGTTCATAAATAAGTTGTCCATTTGGTATTTGAAGAATTTATTGAAGTACACATTTAAGGTAATTATAAGAAATAAGAAAACAAAAAATGAATTCCCCGTATTAATTTACTAGCCTTAACTGATGTCCATGTACATATACATTATGTAATTGATAGAGAGCTTAAGATTATTCTGATGATGCACAGAGGCCCCTGAATCTACCTTATCACATGGACAGGGAATGGTTATAGCAAATCTTCAAAAAGCTAGGAACGGTGACAGATGTAACCATTCCAGCTAAAAGATCGAAACTGAATACTAAGTTTGGTTTTGTTAGATTCCAGCTACCAAAGGACGCGAAACAGGTTGTAATGGGCGATTTAGCTGAGGTTTGAGCTGTGGGTTCCATCTAATGACATTTGAAATCCATTTGGAAAAACAGCCCACTTTACCTTCCTTAAAAAAAGATTCCATTTTCGATAATAATGGGAATGTAATAATCACACCCATACCACCTACTGCCTTGACCTGAATAAGAGGATTTAATTGTTCTTTAATAGCTGTTCTCAAACTTTCTAAAGCTCTGAGGGATTTGAGCTCTGCAGTCACCCCCTGAATCTACCTTTTTCCATGGTCAGGTCCCAAGTGTTGGCAAGATACCAACGAAGACGTAGTAAAGCTACCCAATTAAAAGCCCAGCAATTTGAAAGTAAATATACAAATACAAGTACACAAAAACCCCCTACCCTTAGAAAACCACTCACCCACAAAACTGCCACCCACAAAGTAATTGCAAGCCCTTGGAATAATCACAGCCCACATATTACCTCCATCCCAAACTAAGCCCTCAAGCCTTTCTTCGAAGAAAAAACAAGTCATTTGTTGCATTGGCAAGAAAAACTTGTAAAACACGAGTGTAGCAATTTCCTATGTGAAGAGATGCAAGACATACAACCCCAAGATTTGTCACGGTGATAATCACCCTAAGTAAAAGCTTGGAGTTCGATTCTGACTTGTGTGATCAAATCTTCTGTATTGGACTAGTTTATAAGGATAAATCTATTGATATGAAATTTTGTCATGCTTGGCTACTCACTAGAAAATGGCAAAACGACAGACCGAATACCATGTTTAGTCAAAAAGAGAACCAAAGCCATACTGTTACATATCCCTTTATGTCTCAATGATCCATATTCGATCGTCTCAATTCTCAAGTATATTAACATTTTTTTGGTACATGATGGGTATGAAAAAATAGGCTTTAACTGCTCTTCTCAAACATCAAATACCTCAAGGCGAGAACAATAACCACCCAGAAAGCCTGCTTCTATAAGAGTCTTTCCTATGTGTATAATGATTCATCTTGCACCGCCTTCTCCCTACGATGACATAAATATTAGTACTAAGCCAAGTTGTACTCTCACTCACAAAGTGAGTAGAATAATTAAGCCGATTGCTTACACCAGGCGTCAAAATCCTACTGCCCTTGATGCTATATGAGACTTTTTAGAAAAATCTGAAGTTCTTCGTTATCTATTTCTCAACAATGTTGACTGTTAAATGCCGAGCAAAAAAAAAAACAATGTTGACTGTTAAACATCGAGTAGATGTGTTTGGCGTTTGATCTTGACTTGAATTATTCAAAGAATTAGATGAACCAAAACTCACTTCATGAGTGCACAAGTAAATCAAATATTTGATATGTTGTAATTGTGAATAACAAAGTGGAATCACAACCAACTTGAACAAAAGAAACTCTTTTCATTAATTTATACACAACAGCAAAGAATGAGATGAACAGTAGCTATCATTATCCCTCTTAATCACAATGAACAAACATATCCGAGTCATAAAGGTTGCGACGGTATAGCCAAACTAGTCTAAGTTTTAAATTTCCAAGTTTTGGTCCAGTTTAAAACCTTATCGTGAAGGCCTTTTTCGTGCTGCCATTGATCCACCTCCCGATGTCGGAATGACTTAGGGATTGTCACATTCTGTTCTAGAACCCAAATTAAGGTTAGGTTATGTTCCAAATATTCTGAAAAAGGGTTGGGTCGAGTTCCGAAAGAAGGCTTCAAAATACAAAAAACTCAGCCATCTGCTGGAATATTTCCTGCCAGTCAAGTTAATTTCCGGTGAGCGGATACTGGATTTTCTTGGTTCGGATTTGTGTATTAAAATTTAACACTAATACATGCAAATAACATTCGAATTACACCTATTCTACTCTGAGGTTGATGAATTAATGGAAAATTTCTAGTCTAGAAGCCATAAGATCTCACTATGGGATATCAATTGAGGAAACAAGTGAAAATGGTTGCCTCTGGTTCTAGGTTTTTTTTTCCTGTTTTCTACTTCCTATATCCTTCAGTACATGACCCAAGGCTAAAACCACTCTCAACTATCATAACGTAATCAGGACACCAGAAAAAAAGAGGGAAAAACGAAAAGAAAATGGAAAAGCTGGAGAAGGACCAAACTGCATCAGACCTAATCTCATATGGAATCCAAATTAATTTCAATCAAATCAAATTAGAAAGAGCCGACCAACATATAGAATCCAAACAGAATCAGCCACAAGATGTGAACAAAAAGGAGTGCCTGATAGAGAGTGAACCACTTTCCCTATTTTGATGTATGAATTTTTAAAACACCCACAATCCACATCTTCCGCCATTACCACTGACCCACCCACCTCCTCCCTCACCAAAACGAAAGGGGCTGTTTACGATGGTATAAGAGACAGAGGTACGGACATATATCGGACTATGGGTGGGTGAAAATTTTATTTAGCTTTCTTCTATAGCCAACCACGCATAGTATACATTGCAGTAACAGAAATCGAGATCCATGGACCACTTCCTAATTTATTATTGTTTATCAATAAACAAATCGAAATTCTTGTTTACAAATTTTGCAATAGAAAATTATGGAACTTATCGATTGATATGTTCTTCAAAGTGATCTGTACCTGTTGAGGATGTTCTTAAACGTGATGTTCTTCAAAGATATCGAAAACAATGGCTGATTCAAAATACCACAGGTCGTTTGTTCCTCTTCATCTTTTTCACCGTCCTTCCTCGTTGTCTCTTTTTGGTTGAGGTATAAAGTTAGGGCAAAACATAGTCTGGTTTATTTTTGGTGACAAAAATATAAGTATAAAACTACGTAGTTTTAAGTTACTTTATTTTTGGTGACACCCATGGTAATTTCACTACCCGCCAAATTGCAAAAAGACCCGCCAAACACATAAAAATATGACTTTTCGGTGACAAACAAATAGTTATCATCAATAAACAAATCATCAGCAACATAATCGTTGTCACCGAATCTACCCCCCAAAGGCGCGCACAATTCCAGTTCCCACCAAAACTTTAGGTGACATATTTTGTATTTCTAGTCGCTGTTGCATACCATTTAGGGACACGTTGGATGTCCTGTCGCCAAAAGGTGTCACCAATGGTGATTTTTCTTGTAGTGGAATCATCATTTTAGAGGAGGCTTAGGAGAACGCACTGATTAGGAGAGATATCAACGCCTAGTGGATCAATTGATATATTTAGCTTACCCTCGATCGGATGTTACTTATGCAATGGGTGTTGTTAGTTAGTTTATGCATGATCCTCGTATTTCACATTTGGATGCCGTTTATTGTATTTTGAGGTATCTCAAATTAGTTCCAGGAAAAGAGATTTTATTTTCTAATCACGGTCACCTACAGTTGAAGGCATTCACTGATGCCGACTAGGTTGATTTTGTGGATGATAGACGCTCTACTTCTGCCTATTGTACTCTCCGTGGGAGAAATTTAGTTACTTGGCAGAGTAAGAAGCAATCAGTGATCACGAGATCTAGCGCAGAAGCTGAGTATAGAGCTATGGCTTATGGTGTTTTCTGAGCTCTTGTTGCTCCAAACCCTATTACGTGATTTGTGATTATCTGACAATGATTCTATGAAACTCTATTGTGACAACAAAGCTGTTATAAATATTGCTCATAATCCTATTCAACATGACAGAACGAAACATACAGAGATTAACACACTTTATCAAGAAAAAGCTGAGTGAGGGTTTGATACGTATGCTTTTGTGAGTTCTGAAGATCCATTAGTTGATATTTTCACGAAATGGTTGGACAACAAGAGTTTTCACCCAATTGTGTTCAAGTTGGGGCTAGTTGATATCTTCGCACTAACTTGAGGGGAAGAGTGTTAAGTTATGTGTGTGAATATACTTAGATTAGATTTAGATTTGTTTTATTATGTAAAATAGATGAGTAGATGAGGGTAAGAGTGTAATTCGTTATCTCTCTTTTCTCTTGTATAACTATTATGTAATCAATAGAAACCATTATTATTAAATTTAACAAATAAGAATATGGTGGCTACTCTTTTGCTTCTCTATGTGCAACCAAGACAACACAATGGTCTCAAAAAACGTTAATGATAGATTCCCACCGCTCCATACAGCATGTTTGCTGACAAATTTGTGAGACTGCATCAGAGCTTCCTTTCCCATCCTTCGATGTAAATAACTTGAGCTATCTCTACGGATGCCTCTTTCGGTCTGTGCTTTATTTTATTTCTAGATCTCCATACCTTGAATGAGTGTGTATCGTTTTAGTCAAGCAACTTGGTTGCTCGAGTATATCAACATATCTTCTTCTGTTATCTTAATGGCCAACTTAAATAATGGTGCATGTCAATGTGACTTTTGTTGATGACTCAACTTTTGGGTTCACTTTAAATCTGTCTTGTCCTAAGTTTAACTTCATTGAAGCACTTTCATTCCGAGGGCACAGGGTTTGCACTTTGTATTTACAGTAAAATCCAAGGCTTCTATGTAATTCTGTTATTTGTTTGTACATTGAAAGCAACTCCATCAAAATTGTCTATTCAATAAGTGTGTTACCATGTGCCAATTCCCATCATCTCTATTTGAATATCTAAAACACAGTACGATATGGATACTGTAATACAAGAAAATTGAAAAATAGAATACGGATACGGGAACGGGTAAGATACGTTGAATTAGATATGATTTTACAAGGATGGTCGTAAATCATTGTGTTTTTCTTAAGATGTTTTAAATTTACGTGGCTACTTGTTTAGTTTACAAAATCTAAAGTTATAAAAACATCAAATATCGTACAATAAGGTAATTCAAAACATTACAAGAACGATAATATTATTTTATTTTGTTACATTTTTTAAAAAATTAAGGAAATGCTAACTATTTATATTTATTTTTATTCCAAACAACTTTATTCTAATACTGTTCAAGAAGTGCAGAAAATCTTACTTCCACAAAATTTTGGATATGTGATCTAAAGTATTTTGAAAAGTATCAATGCATCGGATATGTAAAAAATAAAAGAATTATAGTAATTTTTGTATTGTTGGTATTTTTGAGTATGTGCGAGTATCGCTATCCAATATGGATACAATAAAGGTACGACTCCCATTAAAAAGTATGTGTGCTTCATAGGAAACAACATTA
Source organism: Arctostaphylos glauca (assembly GCA_019985065.2). Lineage (NCBI taxonomy): Eukaryota > Viridiplantae > Streptophyta > Magnoliopsida > Ericales > Ericaceae > Arctostaphylos > Arctostaphylos glauca. The sequence continues at coordinate 8,674,794 of JAHSPW020000004.1, forward strand.
TCAATATCGAACGAGAGTTATGCCTGACCTATGTGCATTAATGAGATGTGCAAATGTTTGACATCTTATAGGATGAGGCAGTACTGGCTAGAGCATTTCCTTTTGTGTGATGAGTTATAGTTCACTTCTGAACTGTGGATAAGTAGAGTTGTTAAATGAGTATTTGGTGAGTACCAATACATTTGCAAGGTTGTAGATATCGCACAACTCTCGATTCGAATCGGGCGATTCAATACGATTCGGTAGGCACACGATTTGAACCATAGCTATGAATCGCAAACTACTATTAATCCGTACCCTGAATCGCTGAATTGCATGAATCGTTCCATTCGTGTTCGAACTAGAATCGGTAACCAGAAGCCAAGGATCGACCAGAAATGGTAACAAGGTCTACCAGAGATGGAAACGATGGGACGATTGCACTTCCCAAGGCTGAAAACTTGCCAAAACTTGTCTTTCCCAAAAGATTATCATTGCTTATTTTGAAAACACAACATCAGAAGGCTCAATACTTACCCTTCCAAAATCAGAAAACGAACACCACGCTGGAGAATACCTAACGGCAGCCATACTTTGAAGTTTGAAGCCCAGTCACCTTCGTTTTTCCAAAGCAACAGCAGCCATACTTTGTTTTTCTGAAGCATCCTAGCCGAACATCAGGAATCACTCGCCGACCCAGTTACCTAATGTCCCAGCCTTGGACGAACATCAAGAATCACCTCTTCGGCTCTAACCTGTTAGGCTGTTACCCATACCTAGCGTCCCAACCTTGGTTTTTCGAAGTCAGTCCTTGGTTTTTCCAAAGCATTCCTAAGCATTTGTAGTGCTTTTCCAGTTTTCCTAATATGTTGGCTACTTGGCTGTTACCCAGTGTCTCAAACAGCTAAACTGGTAATGTATTTTTTTATTTTGTATATAGTTAACACTTTAACAGTTAACACGATTAAAAAGTATTTTTTAATTTATTTTCACTATTATATGGCTCTTATAGTTGGTGGCTCATGCAAATGGGGAATAAAAAGGGAAAAAGAGTTGAAGATCTTACTTGGACACTGTACTAGAGTGAGTGAAACAAATAGGATGCATTTGTGTTGCAATTATTGTAACCAAAATTTTTGGGGAAGGGTGATACGAATGAAACATCATTTGGTGGGAACTCACGTTGAGGTAGCCTCGTGTTCGCAAGTTGCCGACAATGTTAAGAAATTCTTCCAAGAAATTTTAGGGGAAAAATTACGAAAGAATGATATGGAGGTTGAAATTGAAGACGAATATGTTGATGTCAAAAGAAAGGGAATTATGGACGCATATGTTATAAAAGAAAAGGGAAAAGCCAAACAACAAACAATGGATCAAATGATAAAGAAAAGGGAGCTGGTAATTAGCGATATTTGTAGATGTATCTATGGGAATGCATTGCCATTTAATTTGGTTAAAGACCCTTTATGGAAGAGAATGTTGGCGTCCGTTGGTGATTATGGCAAGGGTTTAGAACCCCCAACTTATCATGAGATTAGAGTATCCGACCTAAAGAAAGAGGTCGACCTTGTAAATAATGTATAATGGATTAGCGGTATATAAAAAGGAGTGAAAAAATTCGGGTTTGCACTTTAATGTCTGATGCATGGACTGATGGGAAACATAGGTCGATTACTAATTTTCTTGTCAACAGCCCATGTGGTTCAGTGTTTATTAGATCAATTGATACTTCGAGCATAATCAAGGACTCTGAAAAATTGTATGAGTTGCTTGATGATTTGGTGAAGGAGATTGGGTAAGAAAATGTTGTACATGTGGTGACGGATAGTGCATCCGCTTATGTAGGTGCCGGTAGATTGTTGGAGGAAAAGAGAAAAAATTTGTTTTGGTCTCCGTGTGTGGCGCATTATGTTGACTTGATGCTTAGTGACATAGGTGAGTTACCGATTTTTAAAGATACATTACAAAAGGCAAAGGAGATATCAATTTATATTTATAGGCATCAATGGGTTATTTCCATGTTCAGAAAGCTTACAAAGAAGAAGGAATTAACACAACCAACAGTTACTAGATTTGCTACCGCTTATCTAACATTGAAAAGTTTTGAAGAAACAAAGATTCAACTAAGAGTTATGGTTGCATCTCAAGCTTGGGTTGAGAGCTCGTATGGGAAGAGTGTTGCGAGATTAAAAACACACGAGACAATTTTGTATGACTCTAGATTTTGGGAGGCCGTAAAGCTTTGCATGAAACTTGTCCTCCCTTTAGTAAAAGTGTTGAGGCTTGTATATGGTGACGCCAAGCCGGCAATTGGGTACATTTATGAGGCTATGGATAGGGCCAAAGAAGAAATTGCAAACAATGTGGACAATGTGAAGGGGAGATATGAAAAGATTTGGAAAATTATTGATGCGAGATAGGATATGCAACTTTATAGGCCTCTTCATGCGATGGCTTACTATCTTAATCCCAAGTCAGTGACTTAATCAAATCTATTATTCTTGTTTTTCATCATCCTTGTGGTTAAACATAGTTCGCACTTCATTGTGTAGGTTCCATTATAGTGGCAACTTCAAGGCAGATCATGAAATTAAAGTCGGGTTATATGGAACCGTTGAAAGATTTTACCCCGATGTAGAGACAAGGGTAAAAGTTGATGCACAATTGGAGAAGTTCAAAAAAGTCGAGGGTATGTTTGGTATGAGCATGGCAATCTTGACAAGAGACAAGAAGCAACCCGGTGAGTGGTGACTTGTGAACATGTGTTCGTTGCCTTTTTATATAATATAATATTACTATAAATTTATAATATAATAATAATGTATTGTAACTATTGTTTTTAGCTCTATGGTGGGAGAGTTATGGAGAGGAATGCAAGGAACTTCAATGGTTAGCTATTAGGGTGCTAAGCCTTACTTGTAGTGCAACGGGGTGTGAGAGTAATTGGAATACCTTTGATCAAGTGCACACAAAGAGAAGGAATCATTTAGAGCAACAAAGATTAAATACATTAGTTTTTGTGAAGTACAACATTAGACTTGAAATGAGACAAGAGAAGAGGCAAGAAAGAGGGGAAACATATGATACTATTTGTTTATCGGATATGGAATCCGATGACGAATGGATTATCCAGAAAGAAGATTCATGCCTACCTGAAGATCATTCATTGTTAGACATTCAAGAGTGCTTCCAAGATGATGAAGAAGTTAGTGGGAAAAAAAGAAAGAGAGGTATGAGTGCAATTTTTTAATTATTAATTTAATTTTCTAATTTCTATGTTTACATTATTGCTTACAAACAAATTACTCTTCAACTATTTTTGATATAGGGCCAAGGAACTTAAATGCAAACAAGAAAGGTAAAAAAAAAAATAGATGACTTCTTGGTTGATGATGAAATTGAAATTATTGAAGATGATGAAGGGGATGAAGAAGAGTTCGATGAAGTGGTTATGGTGGAAGGTGTCTCATGTGACGAACAAGAGGATGATGATGATGATGATGATGATGAGGAACTTAACATTAGTGGTGATGATGATGATGATCTTTTGAATAGAGCGGATGAAAATTAAAGTTTTGATGACTTTTTGAAGCTTCTTGCTTGTCATTTAATTCCTAAGTATTATCTAAGTCTCTAGGTTTTTTTAAATAGTCCCATTTTGGCACAAATATGAAGTTATGAAGTTTCTATCTTTTGTTTTAGGCTCATTTGAATGCATGTCATATATCAATGCAAAAACATACATATTTAGAGTGCTTTTATAATTTTGACTGAATCGTTACGATTCACGATTCAAAAGTCAACACAACGATTCTCGATATGATTCATGGTTTGACAACGTTACATTTGCTATATGAAAATTAAGCCTGGAACGACATTAATGCATGCTGTGTTACTTATATGGAAACTTTCATTACTGCTTACCTGAAATACGTTGATGGTGTCTAAGTTCAAACAAAGAGGTGTTTGTACATTGCGTGGTTTTTCTACATCAGACATAAACAGATAGGCAAGGTAAATTCTCATCATACAGATATCACACCTGGAGAAACAAATGCCTAACTCCTTCCTTGCATAAAGATTTTTGGGAATTGTTCCTCCATCACATACATTCTTGTTAGTATGCTTGATCACTTGCTCCTATCATTTGGGGCTGAAAGCCTGAAATAGACCATAGAAGAAGTTAAACACAGACATTTTGCTCGATGTAGTTTCTCGAAAATTTGTGGCGTTATACTGATGTTGTTTCACATGCTTATATCACATTTATTTCCATTAGATTTGCATTTGTCAAAATTGGTGATACTATTTGTTTGTGGCTGTTTTAGAATCAAGTTTCCATGTCACTTTTCTAAAAGCTTTTTGGTTGAGAATTCCAAAAGTACTTGTTTGCAAGATTTTACTTAATTTTGAAGAAACACACATGAGATGTTATCAAATTCTCAAAAATTGTTTTAGCTTGAAAATAGTTACACAATGGAAGGACGCGTGTGTTTCTCTTCTGTTTGCATTCATATCCGAGAGAGATTCGAATGATTACTAAATGATCGTTAGTTACACTGATTGTAGGACTGTGAAGGTTTTACTTACAGCAAAAATGGTGGCATGGCCTGGATCAGCAAGATGGGCGAACAGGTTGTCTATCGGTCCAGTGCCTGTATAAATGGCTTGGAACCAAGCACCCATTACGGCCAACATGGCCAACCGTCCATTCTTGATCTCCTTAGTCCTCAACTCCTGAACCTTCTCCGGCGAACCACTCCCCCAGCCAAGCGGGTCAAACCAAAGCCCGCCAGGGTACCCAACATCTGTCCCGGTAAGCTTGTTGTTGGGGAAAATTGGGTCTGTGTTCACACAACCTGGCTTGAGTATATCCGCCCACCGTCTCCCCTCAGCCCACCCAATGAAAATCAGCTCCACAATGAAGAGAGTGGTTTTGTCAGTGAAGTATTCAAGCTCGCCGGCTGTGTACCACGATGGGGTGTTCAGAATACCAATTTTGGTTAGGAATTCAGGGATGAATATCCCTGCGGCACCCAACATGGCCCACCTGCTGTGGACTAGCTCTGCCTGTGCCATCCATCTCAATGTCTCTGGGTCAGATCCTGTTTCAACATGCGTTCATCAGTCTCTGAACCTATTTGGTATCTGTCAAAAACTTTTAGATTGGTAAAAGCTGATCCTTTGAAGCAGAATTTAGAGGCAGATTAAGGAGAGCTTTTCAAAATTAGCTTCCAAGCAGTTTTTTAAGTTGTTTGCCTTAACAAATAAAAAGGAGAAGCTGTGTCAAACAATTTGACTAGAGTTTATGAGGCACCATCATCCAAAACCTGCTCTTGGAAACTCGAAAGCTTTGACACACACACAAGTTTCATGGTTCAGAAAATGATTTATTGAGATTTTCTGACTTACCAAGACCAAGGGGATCAAATCCGAAGTCTCCAGGGAGGCTGCATCAAGAGAGTTATGCTACAATTTTAGAAACATATCGAGAGATCGTGAGAGGGAGAGACAGAGAGAGAGAGGGAGGGAATGGAACTGAACCTGCCGTCAAGCCATGGAGGAGGGGTGCTGCCTGGGAACCATAGGGGTCTTTCAGGATCGGCGGCAGCGGCACGAACAACAACCGATCGTGCTCTGGCTGGTGCTGTATATGTTCTGAGTGTCGGGTTTCTCCCTCCAAAGAAAGAAGCCTTTGTTGCTCCCACAATTGATCCACTCTTCTGGGAACTGTAATTAACTACCCTTATTTACATTCCAAATATGCACATCCAGGCTGTATTTGGATTAAAGATTTCGTAGAGGGATCTTGGTATGAGAAGGAAAATATCTGGCAGTAGCGTGTTCCCCCCCCCCCCCCCCCCCCATCTTTTCTTTTCCCTCAACAAATCTTCGATCCAAACACTATCATACGATTCTTTTGCATTTCTTTTTATTTTTACTTTGTGTTTTTAACATAAAAATCATTGTTTCTCTATTTTATACAGGAGTTTTTACAAGATCTTTCCTGGAATGAATATAATACCTGGGGGAAGAGAGGCCGACAGCTGCAATAGCTGAAGAAGCACAAGCGGAGGAGGCCATGTGGGCAGATTTTTCTCTCTTATGTATTTTTTGTTTGTTTGATCGATTGGTGTGTGAATTATGGCTAGTTAGGGGATATGAGAAGTGGTACTTGTTAATGTATGAAAAGAGGCTTATCTTGAAGGATTGGATGGGTGGATGTCTCATTGGCTGTTGGGTTGACACGTGGCATGCAGAATCTAGTTAGCTAGCGTTGCACCTCTAGTTAGTAATGCTTACCTGGAATAATCAGAAGCTGGTGGTTCACATTGCAAGTTCCCCCAATAGTTGCATATTCTGCTCACTTTCGATTTTTTGATCAGTGTGAGAGATTGTGTTCAGGAAACATAAGAACCAAAAAACTGCTGTGTGAGAAATTAAGATGCAATTATTTTTTAGGGCCTAGTTTTGTCTTTTAGCCATTCTGTACAACATTGTGGAGCCTATAATCCGATGCTTATGTTAGTTTTAAAAAGATAACTCAAACCAATTCAAAAGCTTGGAGTGAATATTTGCGCGTACCTAAAAATAGTGCATTGATGCTATTTATGAGGTTTATTAGGGTGCATGCACCATGTTTGACAATGTTGCATTGTGGGCCGCCCAATTTGGCGTCATCACCACGTGTGTCACGCTCACCACAATGCATATCTAGCAACATTATGTCCTCCACAACCTAACTAATAATTGTCCATATTGGGGCCATTCTTTGCTTGGGCCACACTAAGCGTCATGCTCTCGATAGAGTGGTCGAGTGTGAGGAGAATTGGTTAACCCAATCCACATGTGCTGATCATAGCAATAGGCTCGGTCCACAAGCTGGTTGTGCACCCAAATGGGCTTGTGGTATGTCGTGTGAACTTGTCAAGTTCAAGGTTCGACAATGATTGATGGACGCCAAAGGAAGCTGAGAGAGGGCCGATCTTGAAATAACCTCTCGATTCGGCCCACCATTGAAGCAGACTGGGACGTGATACAAGACCTTTGTAAGCCGACACCTTGTAGGTCTGGCCTACTACAATAGCCACTCGTGTATTACTCGTGCTTACGGCACGACGCAACGAAATTAATCCAAAAAAATTGAATCCAAGTCAACATAATATTGCATTTACAATAAGAGAGAATCCAAGTTCAACAATAAGATAAACAAACACCTAATTAATAGAGTTAAAACTCATATATAAATATAACAAAATAATGGGTGTTACACATAAGTCATCAACAATATATGATTATCCATCTTCAGAAAAGATTTGTTGTTACACCCTAACTTTTATTTTAATTTTTATTTAAATCGCGTTATATTTGAGGGCACGGTTTATTTTAGGAAGCATTATTGTGTTAAGTTAATTATATATATTTAAATGATAGCATCCTTTTTATATAAATAATTATTCCTATTAGTTAGCCATCCATTATAAAAAGACCGATAGGCTAGGTTTTATTTAGATTAGGGTTTTTTGAAAGGGGAGTAATAGCCGCAGACTTTCTTGAGCCATCTGCTGGTAAGTTTATGAACTAAACCTTCTCAATTTCTTTTGTTTTTTTCCCCTCTCTTCTTTCCGGAGATTTCTTAGACGAAAAAGGAGAACCGAAGCATATAGTGGAAGTGGGTTGGCATTAGTGAAGTTTCTGGGAGGATTATGGCGTTTTAACAAATAGAGAAACAGGGAGCACGAGAGAAACAGGGGTGCATGGCTAATTAAGAATTGGTGGTATTCATTGTTTAGCTGTATTATATTAGTTGTCATTATATACTAGTTTTAGTTGTTATGGATAGATGGTGGGTTTATTATTATTATATTATTTTGTTTAGGTTGGGTTAGTGTTTGTTTTTATATTATATTTGGGTTTTATAGTTGTATTAGCAAGTGATTCTATGTGATATGATTTTGCAACAGGTTAGTCCCATTTTTTGTATTCGGATTGCGTTGCCTTTCGACTCAGGTGAGTGGTTAAGTATGTTACGTACTTTTGAAATCTATCCGTTTCCTGAAAAATTATTCTTTTAAAAGCTATATATTTTTTTATGAATTGGAAATCATATTTGTTGTTTGGTTGTTCAAAAGGCATATGGTTAATGTTCAATGAATCGTTTAATTTTCTCAATGGTCTTTTTGGTGAAACTTTGTAGATATTATTTGGGAACATATTTTGGAAGTCCAGGGAAATTAATCCTTTGTGTGCGGGTGACTCTGGCCATTAGGAAAGATTTTCGGATTAGGCCGGGTGACCCTAATGCTCAACGGTTGAAGGAAAAGTTCATGGTGCGTCCTGGTGACCTTTACCGGATCATCTTAGGGAAAAGTTCCATGGGCTGCCTACTCATGGTGACTCTAAGTATGATATTGGATCTAATTTTTGAGTTATTTATTTCACTGGCATTTGGTACTATTTGGTATTTGTGGTTCCCCTTGTTGTTTGGTTGGATATCTAATTGTGATCACCATTGAGATTTATTATTGGTTAAACGGAACATTGTTCATTTTATTTGATTGTGGTACACTCTTATGCCTTATTTTATGTAGATAACTTAAATTGTTTTAATCCCTCTTTTAGAAACTTATTGTAATATACATGTTTTGCCATTCACTGAGCTTTCAGCTGACGAATTTATTCCACACCATTTTTCAGGCGAGTCAGGACGTTAGCGAAGGACTTTAGCGGTATTGTGGGATTTGTTTTATCGATCTCCATAGGACATTACATTTAGTGTTAGGGCTTTATTATTTGCTTCCGCATATTATTTTTAAACTCTTGGTAACCAGATTTTGTTATTTTATTTATTGTTTGGAGGTACATTTTATTGGATAGTTAGTGAGATAGTTATGCCTCACGGTTGGTTTGGAAAATTTGGTTGGAATTTTGTGAAATGAAAACTTGGTCTTTTGGTAATCGATATTATTTAATAATTTAGTTACATTTTTTTTTTTTGCGGCTGCGTGTTTCGCAAGTTGAGACCTTGCGGTTCACGGCCGGTCACGTCCTCTATTTTGGGGTGTGACAAAAAGTGGTATCAGAGCTTAAATTTTGACAAAATATTTTATTTGCATTCATTCATTGCATCATGTTCATTTAGTAGAGGTCAAAGTCCCCAGAGTCCTTTAGGCTGCTATTATGTATTTATGGTATCATTTTGCTAAGCCAAGTGAAATCACCCCTTCATTTTGAGAATATAAAGTCTCATTTTCTCCTAATGGGCCCAAGAGGGTTCTCGCAGTTGGCGGGGGCATACTCTTTTGAAAAAAAAAGTTAGAGGACTAAGCTCTAGACTAGATGTTTATGGATTTGGTCTTTCTTTTGGGCTTTCTGTCTTCATTCGCATGACTCTGTGCTTAACCTATGAGTCAACCTCGATAGTGATTAGCTTGGCCTTTGCTCCCGTCGACCAAGAAGGCTCTGCTGTTTTGGATCCTACCTCACAATCTTTTGGTGAGGGGACTCAGGCTTCTCGGACTGTGACTCCTACATCCGCTTTCAACTCCAGTGATTTCCCTTAGGTTATACCTTTGTCACTTAATCTAACCACACCTTTCTTAACTTCATTATTTCCTAACTGCGATATTTATATTATGTTATTTGATGCAACTCAGGAGATGGATCGCCCACGTCGTAATGTTAGGTCCACTTATGGGGGTTCAGCAGTTCGTGGTCGTGGTCAAGCTACCCCTGTACTTCGTGGTCGTGTTGGCCAAGCCGTTCCACCAGCCCGTGGCCCAGCTAGGGTTCCTGTTGATCCAGTTGACCCACCTGCCCCTATCGATCTTCTTACTCATGAAGTTGATGGAAATTCTGATACACCTATTGTTGACCCAGCGGTTCCTATTCCTTCGGTTGAACCTACAGTGCCGATAACCCCCACGGCTGCATATCAGGCTATCCAAACATTGGTGGGATTGTTCACAGGACAACAGGCTCAAACTGCACCATTTGATGCAACTAGGTCCATGACTTTGGATACGGGTACAGTGTTGGAGAGATTTTTGAAGACAAACCCTCCATCTTTCTTGGGGTCTGCTAAACCTTCTGATGCTGATGCTTGGTTGATGTGTATGGAGAAAATTTTTGATCTGTTGGGTTGTTCTGAGTTACAAAAAGTATCTTTGGCGACTTATAAGTTGGAAGGAGAGGCAGAGCACTGGTGGCGTATGGTAAAGCGTCAATACAAAGAAAGAGAGGATGAATTAGTTTGGGATACTTTTAAGAAGATTTTTTATGATAAGTACATTCCAGCCGCAGTTAAGAAATAAAAACGGATTGAATTTCTAAGTTTGAGGCAAGGGAGCATGACAGTAACTGAATACCAGCATAAATTTGAGGAGCTATCTAGGTTTGCTGAACATTGGGTGGAAAGAGAAGAGGAAAAGGTATCGTTGTTCGAGAAGGGACTCCGGTCTGATATTCGTGGAAGGGTTTCATTATTTGAGTGTCAGACCCTACCTAGACTTTTGACTAAAGTCTTGACTGCAGAAAGTGATATAGCAGATGAAAAGATGAGCACAGATAATCAGTTTAAGCGGTTCAGGTCTGGACAAGGAAGTGGAGGAGGTGACCCTGCAAAGAGAGCAAACACGTCAACTCAGAATAATGAAGGAGAGAAACATTCTTTGAGGCCATGTTTCAAGTGTGGGCAGCCTCACTCGGCACTTTATCATTGTGATGGTTCACCGCGGGTTTGTTATAGTTGTGGGCAACCTGGCCATATTGCTACCAATTGTAGAGCCCAAGGAGAGGGAAAAAATCAGGCACCCCAAGGTCAGAGAGAACCTCGGCATGGAGGTGGGCAAAATCAGCGACAAATGAATAACCAAGGGAATCAAAGACAAAATGCTCGAAATGGGGGTCAAGGACAAAGAAATGTAATAGAGGAACGTGTTTGCGCATTGACTCAGCAGCAGGCTAATGATGCGCCATCTGTTGTGCAAGGTAACCTTTTTATTTCTAGTATTCCAGCTCGAGTTTTATTTGACTCTGGTTCTACACATTCCTTTGCTTCTCCTAGATATCTATGAAAATTACCTACTGTGATTGAGGCATTAGATGTCTGTGTTGTTGTGACTACCCCGGTAGGAAAAACAGTAATATTGGAGAATGTCTTTAGGTCTTGTGATGTGGTGATAGGTGGCAGAATTTTACCGGTGGATCTAATATCGCTGGAGATGCGTGATTTTGATGTTATTTTGGGGATGGACTGGTTGTCGAAATACCATGCTACTATAGATTGCAATCAGAAGAAGGTGGTTTTCGCTATGCCGGGACAACTAGAATTTAGTGTACATGAGGAAAAGAATGGGTCTTCAATTAGTTTTCTCTCATCTCTCCAAGCCAACAGATTATTGAGGAAAGGGTGTCATGTGTACCTAGCTTATGTGGTGAAGGAGGAACAATCTACACAAAAGTTGGAGGAGCTAGCGGTAGTAAAAGAGTTTCCCGATGTCTTTCCTGAGGACTTGCCTGGTCTTCTACCAACTCGCGAAATTGAGTTTAATCGATATTGTCCCTGGCACAACACCTATTTCTAAGGCCCCTTATAGAATGGCACCGGTAGAATTGAGGGAATTGCAAACACAGTTGCAAGAATTGCTTGATAAGGGATTTATTAGGCCTAGTGTGTCACTTTGTGGAGCTCCTGTCTTATTTGTTAAGAAGAAGGATGGTTCTATGAGATTATGTATTGGCTATAGAGAGTTGAATAAGGTTACGATCAAAAATAGATATCCGCTGCCACGTATTAATGATTTGTTTGACCAGTTGCAGGGGGCTCAAGTATTTTCGAAGATTGATTTGCGATCTGGTTACCATCAGTTGAAGGTAAGAGAGGAGGACATTTTAAAAATAGCTTTCAGAACTCGTTATGGGCATTATGAGTTCTTGGTGATGCCTTTTGGCCTCACTAATGCCCCAGCAGCATTCATGGATATGATGAATAGGGTGTTCAAATCCCAGCTTGATCATTTTGTTGTGGTATTCATTGATGACATTTTGATCTATTCTAGAAGTAAGGAGGAACATGAGGAGCATTTGAGAACAATTTTTCATATTCTTAGAGAGCATAAGTTGTATGCCAAGTTTAAAAAATGTGAGTTCTGGTTGGACAGTGTATCATTTCTCGGACATGTAATTGGCAAGGATGGTGTGTCTATCGACAGCAACACTACAAGAAAATTGAGATATTCCAACGATTTAATTGGCAACGGTCTAAAAACCCGTTGGTAAACATTATGTCTAGCAACGGTTTCAAAAACGTTACTACAATCTGGTACGTAGCAACGGTTTTCATTGGGCCGTTGGTAAATCCATTCTCTATTGCCACGGTTATAGTGGGCCATTGGTACACCCACTCTGTATTGCCACGGTTATAACGGCCATTGGTAAATCCCATCCCTATTGCCACGGTTATAATTGGCCCGTCGGTAAATCCATTCTCTAGGCCTTAATTACCCAAATTTTTTAATTTTGGGGCGAAATTTTCTCTCTCGCGGTAATCTCCAAAGTTACTGGGTAGTGCTCGACAGCCTCCAAGAACCCACTGACTCTCTCCTTCCTCTCTCTCTCTTTTTGCAAAAACTCATCTATAGCTTTTTGTTATACCTTTTTTTAAAACACATCTACTGCACACATAAAAAATTGAGAACGAATCTATAGCTTTGCACCAAAATGTTAGGCGCCAAATCCCTTCCCGTCCAAAAACATAGAGGATTTTGGCACCCAAAAAGTTGAACTCAGTTCCTTATGACTTGAGCTCGGATTTTCAACCCTATTCATCCAAATTGGTGCTTGATTTCTGATCGTGCAAACTCATTTTGACTTCTAATCGATTCATCTCCAGTTGGGTTACGATTTATGCGTGAGTTCCTTTGTCTTCCAAAGGTTTGTCAATTTTATCACTTGTACTCACCTTCTAATCGACTCAGAACTTGTTCTCTTTTATCCTCATTCCCTACTCAGTGAAGAATCAATCCATATTGCGACATATTGAGCCGATTGAATCAGACTCATTGAAGCCCTCAGGTTTGATTTGATTTTTTCTTAATTTTGCCCAATAAAAGACTAGGGTTTTATTTATTTTTTTAATTCTTCCCCAAATACCGGACTACGGTTATAATCTTCATTCATTAGCTTATGATATGGAGATCAATTTTTCTTTTGTTCTTTGTTATATATTTGGTGTTCGATTAACTCCGACAACGGTATTGATTTGGTAATTGCAGCTATTGCGGATTTCTCCCGCAATAGCCTTGTCACGAGCCTTGTAAAAGGTAATAATGTTTGGGAATTTGCATAGATAATGAATTTACAGGGTTTGGATTCACTTTAGTTTCTGGTTTTGTTCACATAAGAATATTAGGGCATTTATTTTGATTCGTTCCAAGCAAGTAGATCTTAAGTGCAGAATTCTTACTGGCTCTGTTGTGTGTACCATTTCATTTATCTGATAACATGATTGCCAAAACATCATCTTCTAACACTACTCTTTTGGCAGAGATTGATTTATGAAATTATGGTATAGTGATGCAAAATGTTGAACACTGGATGCACGTGTGTCAGTCATGAGTGTTTTGTTTCATAACATTCATTTAGGTAAACTCCCTCTGTTCGAAATTATGGTACAGTGGAACGAAATTGAACATTTCGAAAATTGGAGAATGAAATTTCAAATGACTATTGTGTCCACCTTGAAAGAGAGGATTGAGGGGATCCTTTTGTTAACATTTCAGAACTACAATCACCGGAGCAGGGGTTAGCCAAAGTTCTTTCAATTCAGTTTTCATAATTTTGCCACAATGATAACAGCTAAAACTACTTTCTTGTTATACGGTGCTATAGCTACTGATATTAAGTATTAATGAGATGCATATAAAATATATTCAGTTGAAATTCGTTTATACATGCTTGTTCAAAAAAGACCTTATGTAGTTATCTTGGACAGGCTACATCAGTCTATGTAAGTATTAGTGATTTGTTGTTTTATGTGAATGAATGCCTAGGTCACATAGAGCACACGACATATGTAAGAAGTTACTTCCATTTTAGGCCTACGTGGGGCTCTCCTGTTCTTGTGTGCAAATGTTGTGATATGTGTTTTGGAAGATATTCAGATTTCAGCTATTAGTGCTACTAGAATCCAATACACAGATGGGGGTGAATATAAGCAATTCAGTGGCATCAATAATAGTTTGCGCTTAATTGCTAGGTGAGTGACATTGCTTGTTGAAAATTGAACTCCATGCCAGAGTTATCTTTGTGGCGTGCTTAGGTGCCTCTTGCCTCACTGCTGTTAATTGAGTAAGCATGTAGTGTATGAAGTATGAACCCTTGGCTAGCCATATGGAAATCATTCTGCTAAACTATAAGCTGAAGGTTCACATGGTATGGTGCCTTACGTAATTTCAAGCATATGAGGTTTCTGTTAATTCTTTATGTGCCCTAACAAGCTTGCCACATACAAAAGAAAATTTTGTTTCTTTATATGACACAGAAATAAAAAAATAAGAAAAAAAAACTGGTCTTCTTTGCATCTTTTGCAAGATACTCATAATGTGTACGTCTTAGTGAATCTGAGATGTGCAAGGTTTTCTCAGCGTTGGTGCACGGCATTGGCCAGCTTCACATGAAGGAGGATATTCTTTCCTTTCTCTAGGTTTGTATCTCTCATTTGTAATTCTGCTTAGCTCCGGCTAAGGGCATAGTAGATTTAAAATCGAATGAAATTGAACGGTTTGAACTTTTAAGGAAGGAGCTTATACAACTTGAGAAAAAAGTCTAAAGAAATGCTGATAGATCTGAAAATGAAGCTATAAAGACCCAATTGTTGATGCTTTTTAATAGGGAAATGGACTTGGAAAAGTTACTGCCTGTTTAGTTGGTAGATTTTGCATATTTAGACATGGAGCACTGTTTTAATAAAAGAGTGTCTCATTATTTCATCATCTTAGTTAAGTCTTTTTGTGTTTCCAATTTTGCTATCAGGGTGTGTGAACTCTTGGAAAAAGTCCCACATTTGCTAGAGATCCAAGGCACCTTCAGTTTGAGGCTAATATGAACCGCCTGTTCCTTTACACCAGGTTCGATTCCCTTGCATTGGTGCTTTAATCTATCCCATGCCTTCATATGCATTTGTTACCTAATTTATATGTTACCTACAAGATAATAGAGACCTACAAAATTTTATAGCAAATGTTCAAAATATTGTGCTGATAGTATGTTTTGTACTTCTTCTTAATAAGGTCCACAGTACTATGCTGGGATAAATGAAACTGCTGACAATGTTTAAAATTTTTTTTTTTTTGCAGAGCACGTAGCACATCCCATATTAACCCAAACTGGAATAGGTATTTCTGAATTGGAGTGTGGTTTCGGTGGTCCTATTGCTATTATTATGCTTCATGTGGCTTAGCATATTGAACAAAATTATTGCTTGTTTTGCTTCTGTGGTCAGTTGTGCTGATGGAAATTTTGGTTGCCAATATGTTAGTGTTTGGCTCAGCTGTTGGTATAAGTCATTAGTTATGTTGGTATTTGGCTCTGTGATGAGCGCATGATATTGTGTATTTTACGGCTCAACACGTCTATTTTAACTTGCGTGCACGTATTATTCCATGTTTACACTCGATAATTGCACGAAAAGGTATCTCATGTCCCGTGCAGGTCAAACAGAGAAAAAAGGACCCTGAAGTGCCTAAATCAACTCTTCAAAAGTCAAACGAGGTCCGAATGGTCGAAGCGGAACTTGGTTCGGAGAAGAAATGTCCAGAGACTCAGTGACACCGGTGCTCCATTCCTTTGACACCGGTGTCTCCCCCTTATTCCAAGTGAAGAGCCAAGATGCAGAGACCAAGTGACACCGGTGCCTCTGATTTCTATGCACCAGTGTCTCTTCTGATGGCAATGAAAGAAGGAAAATACAGAGTGTCCAAGACACCGGTGCCTTCAAATCCTTACAACGGTGCCTCATTACCTTGACACCGGTGTATCAAGTTCGACAAAAGCAAACTTTTGCCTTGGGATGGCTGACTTTTGGGGGACCACCTTGCCCTGATTTGTGTGCCAAATCAGGGGACAAAAAGGATTTCAGCCTGGGGAAAGGAATAAGAAGCTTCCATTTATGCCATTTTGAAGGATAGAATTGTAATAGCACCTAGTTTGTTAGGATATTTTGTAGGTTGTTTTCTTTGGCTAAGGTGCTCTCTCTCACACACATTACACATAGATTTTCACAGATTATTTCAGATTTGGAGAGCTCATTTTTGCCTCCCTTTGCCTTAGAATATTTGTTCTTCATGTTTTCTCTTCAAGTTTTGGAGTAAGTTTGTTAATCTTTAGTGTTTTATTCTTGAAAATCCTTGTATTCTCTTGGAATCAATTAAGTTTTGGTAAGTTTTACTCATATATATTTCCATTAGTATTGTATTTCTTACCCTAAAATCTGATTCTCTTAGAGTTTTCTAGTATAGTTTCGATTAGATCCTTCTTATTGTCCTTAGATAAGTTTGTCTTATCATGTTTTCTCTTACTTCTATCATGTTCATGGTAAATATGAGTAGCTAAATTAGTGAGGGTTAAGTCTAAATGTGAGGTTTAGTTCAAAACCATGTTGGTCTATATCTTCTCCATATGTATCAAGGTCCATTGATGGATCTTTCTAAGTTCTTTCTTTTGAAACAAAAATGAAGAGTTAAGTCCTTGCTTAGTTATAGCCATCCTTAGAGTTGGTATATCTAATACTTGGATCGATGTCCTTCATTTTTTAATCCTATTTTCTTGAACTCGAAAGAATCCATCAAACCATTTTGTGAATGAAAATCCTGATTTTCATCGAAGTATTTTCCGATCTAAAACCCGAGACCGGGGGCTAGATTGAGTTATAAGGAGAAGAGATAGACCGACGGAAGAATTGAATAGACCAAACTTTAGGACTTAACCCCACTCCTTAATCTAGTTTTTCCCCTCATTTGGTAGTATAATCGTTAACCAAATCACCAAACAAATTTGAGGTTGACGTCCGAAACGTCGAAAAAACCAATTTGCGAAATCTTTAAATCCAACTTTCTTTTCCCTGTGGATCGATACTCCGGAGTATCCATTATACTCGTTTTTACATATTTTGAGTAAAGTCCTGTTTTATGAAATTAAACCATTGACCCGAGGCCGGCACCCTAACGACGCACACTCTTTGCCGGTTCGGTCTTGTTTTTGGCGCCGCTGCCGGGGATTATTGAATAGTTGTTTTTAAGGAATCGCAGATTTTGCAAACTGCAAGTTTCTTTGGCGGAAACCTTTAACCTACCCATATTGGTAAACCTATGGTGTAACGCAAGCCAAAGGGACGTGTAATTCGCAGATTTTATTTTTCCTTTCTTTTAACTCACATGTTCGGAGAGTGTCTTTGGTGTATGAGTGTTTACACTCGTGACGCTACACATCGGCTTATTCGCCAAGAAAATCCTCCTTTCAATCCAATGGCCGAACAACATGAGGCCAATGACGCACCCATGGGTCGCACCATGCGGGATTACTTGCACCCTACTCACACCACCACCACCTCGTGCATTCACTTTCCTACCGATACTCCCGAAGGACAAAAATTCCATGTAAAGCCTAACATGCTTGGCATGTTACCTACCTTCTATGGGATGGAATCGGAGAATTTCTATGTGCACATTAAAGAGTTCGAGGAGGTGGTGAACACTTTCACCGACGTGACCGCTCACCTCGAGATGGCGCGTTTGAAACTCTTTCCATTTTCCCTCAAGGAGAAGGCCAAGCGATGGTTTCTCTCCTTGAGAGCACATTCGGTGACTAGTTGGGTGGAAATGCAAGTTGAATTCCACAAGAAATGGTTCCCACTTCACCGCACTACCACTTTGAAAAAGAAAATCCAAAATTTTGAAGAAATACCCAACGAATCCTTCTGTTCATGTTGGGAAAGATATAAAGAGCGTCTGCTCGCTGTCCCTCATCACGGGTATGAGGATTGGCAAATTGTGGCATTTTTCTATGAAGCCATATCAGTCCGCAATCGCCAATTCATCAACCTCATGACTAGTGGCGAGTTCTTGAATCAAGGAGCCTCTGAGGCTCTTGCTTACCTAGATGAGTTGGCAGAAAACAACCAATCTTGGGATTATTCGGATCCCAATGACCGTTCATATAGACCATCTGCTCAATCAGGTAATCTGAGCAAATATGTGCCAAGAGAGGAGGATGATATTGGAGAACGCCTTGATCACATCTCTAGGAAACTAGAGAAACTTGAAATCAACCGAGTGAACGAGGTCTCTTCCATTTCTAAGCCCGGGGAGGCTTGTGCCATTTGTGATACGTTGGACCATATGACAAATATTTGTCCAACCATACCTGCTTTCAAAGAGGTACTTCATGGTCCGGAACAAGCCGAGGTCCATGCCCTTCATCAGGGACAAAAGCCCACCAACTTGCCTTACAACAACACTTACCATCCGGGATTGAGAAATCATCCCAATTTTAGTTGGAGGAACAATGAGTCGGGTGGCCAACCCCAAGGACCCCCGGGATTTCAAGGACAATATCCGGCCCATCAAAATGCACAAGGGCCGGCACCACCGCGGTATCCACCAAATGCCTACAATCCTCCGGGTCCCTCCACGGGTCCCAACTCTTACCAACCGCCTAACCAGCGAAGTTTGGAGGATACCTTGCAAATGTTCATGAAAGGGCAAGCAAATGTCAATGAACAGAACACGCAAGCCATTGGGTACATCCGCTCCCAACTCACCAAGTTGACCACTACATTGGGGACCATGCAACATGAAAAAGGAAAATTTCCAGCCCAACCACAAGCAAATCCCCAAGGTCAACATTTTGTGCAAGGAAATTCTCCTTCCGGGTCCAATGTGGAACAAGCAAAGGCCATCACCACATTGAGGAGTGGGAAAGAGGTCGACAAGACCATTCTCCCAAAAGCAATCCCCACTCCTCCTCCGGTGCCTACTCCACAACCCCAAGATGATGAACCGGTGAGTGGTGTGCCTCCCTCTCCCTCCACCTCCACTTCCACATCTATTCCTATGGGAGAACCAATGGTCCCCTCTTGCCCAATGCCGGCCCCATTCCCACAAAGATTGAGGCCTCTACCCAAGTTGACAAACTCCAACGAGATATTTGAGCTTTTCAAGCAAGTTAAAATCAATATCCCGTTACTTGATACGATCAAGCAAATACCTTCTTATGCCAAATTTTTGAAAGACTTGTGCACAATCAAGCGCAAGCACAACGTGCAAAAGAAGGTGTTCTTGACTCAACAAGTGAGTTCGATCATCCAAACCCCCATTGCACCCAAGTACAAGGACCCTGGTTGTCCTACCATTTCTGTGAGAGTTGGGGGAAAGATAGTGGAGAAAGCCCTGCTTGACTTGGGGGCTAGTGTAAATTTGTTGCCATACTCGGTGTATGAGCAACTTGGGTTGGGGGACATGAAACCAACCTCGGTGACCCTTCAATTAGCCGACCGTAGTGTCCGGGTACCGAGGGGATTGGTGGAGGATGTGCTTGTCCAAGTGGACAACTTTGTGTACCCGGTGGACTTCATAGTCCTTCATACTTGTCCCTCGTCGAATCTTCAAGCCCAAACGCCCATCATACTTGGAAGGCCTTTCTTGGCCACGTCCAACGCGGTGATCCATTGTCGAAATGGGTTACTAAAAATGACGTTTGGGAACATGACCCTTGAGCTCAACATATTTAACATTGGGAGCCAAATGGGGGATGATGATGACATCCGTGACGTGAGCATTATTGACACACTTGTCCAAGAACACGTCGATTGTCATCTCTTTTCTGACCCCCTAGAGGCTATGCTTACTGCAGAAGAGACCGAATTCTTAGATTCACCCGAGGTTGAGTACATTTACTCCCTCCTAAATGAAGAAGAGGTGATGGGTACCGAAAGGTGGGTACCCACTTTTGAATCATTACCACCCGCAAAACCCAAGACCCTACCTTCTACCATCCAACCACCCAAGCTTGAGCTCAAAATTCTTCCCTCTACTCTCAAGTATGCTTTTCTTGGTGATTCTGAAACCTTTCCGGTAGTGATTTCATCTAGCCTTAATGATCACCAAGAACAAGCCCTTTTGACAATTTTGAGGGACCACAAGAAAGCTATAGGGTGGACTATAGCTGACATCCAAGGTATAAGCCCCCTACTTTGCAAACACCATATATACCTTGAGGATGATATCAAACCATCTCGCCAACCCCAACGCCGTTTGAATCCCATCATGAGGGATGTTGTGCGAGATGAGGTGTTAAAATTGTTGGATGTGGGAATCATCTACCCTATTGCCGATAGCAAGTGGGTAAGCCCTATTCAAGTGGTTCCCAAGAAGTCCGGGGTGACTGTAGTGGCCAATGAGGAAGGGGACTTGATCTCCACACGTGTTGTCACCGGGTGGAGAGTATGCATTGATTATCGGAAGCTGAATACCGCTACTAGAAAAGACCACTTTCCTCTCCCCTTCATTGACCAAATGTTGGAGAGGGTAGCCGGTCACCCATTTTATTGCTTCCTAGATGGTTATTCTAGATATAACCAAATAGAGGTGGCCCTAGAGGACCAAGAAAAGACCACTTTCACTTGCCCATTTGGCACTTTCGCCTACCGTCGCATGCCCTTCGGGCTTTGCAATGCTCCCGGCACCTTTTCTAGGTGTGTGACGGGTATTTTCAGCGACATGATTGAAAAAGTGGTGGAAGTGTTTATGGACGACTTTTCTGTCTTTGGTGACTCCTTTGAGTCATGTCTTAATAATCTGGAATCTGTACTTGTGAGGTGTGAAGAGACTAACCTTGTGCTTAATTGGGAAAAATGCCATTTCATGGTTACCCAAGGTATCGTTCTTGGGCATATAGTCTCTTCTAGGGGGATTGAGGTAGACAAGTCCAAAGTGGAACTTATCTCTAAACTACCCACTCCTAAGTGTGTCAAGGATATCCGTTCTTTCCTTGGGCATGCCGGGTTCTATAGGCGCTTCATTCAAAATTTCAGCGCCATTTCTCGTCCCTTGTGTCACTTGCTATCAAAAGACACAACCTTTGTGTGGACGAATGATTGTGAGGACGCCTTTTCAAAACTCAAAGTCGCTCTCACGACTCCTCCAATCATGCAATCCCCTAACTGGAGCTTACCATTTGAGCTCATGTGCGACGCTAGTGACTATGCCATTGGGGCAGTCTTAGGTCAAAGGGATGGGAATGTGCCTCATGTCATTGCTTATGCAAGCAAGACCCTGAATGATGCCCAATTGAACTACACGACCACTGAAAAGGAGTTGTTGGCGGTGGTATTTGCTCTTGATAAATTCCGGTCCTATCTCATAGGATCACCCATTATGATTTACACCGACCATGCCGCCCTCAAATACCTCATGACCAAGCCTGATGCTAAAGCTCGACTAATTAGGTGGGTATTACTTCTACAAGAATTTGACTTGACCATCAAAGATAAAAAGGGGGTTGAGAATGTCGTGGCGGACCATTTGTCCCGCCTCGAGTTTGAGGATCATACCTCTAACATACCCATTCCCGACTCCTTTCCCGATGAACAACTCTTGGCCATTTCAAGTTGCCCGTGGTATGCTGATATTATCAACTACCTAGCCACGGGGCAACTCCCATCACATTGGACTCCTCAAGATAGGAGAAAATTTCTAGCTGAGGTGAGGAGATTCGTCTTCGATGATCCCTATCTCTTTAAATTTTGCCCGGACCAGATTGTCCGGCGGTGTGTGCCCGATGATGAACAGAAGTCAATCTTGACCTTCTACCACACCGAGGCATGTGGCGGGCATTTTTCCTCGAAAAAGACAACTGCTAAAATTCTACAGTGTGGCTCTATTGGCCTCACATCTTCAAGGATGCCTTTGAATTCTGCAAGGCTTGCCCGCGCTGTCAAGAGTTGGGTGCCTTATCACGGCGTAACATGATGCCCCTCCAACCTATCTTAATCATTAAAGTTTTCGATTGTTGGGGCATCGATTTCATGGGTCCTTTTCCCAATTTTTTTGGGAATCTCTACATTCTGTTAGCTGTGGATTACGTGTCCAAGTGGGTGGAAGCAATTCCAACCCGAACCAATGACCACTCTGTTGTGGTCCGATTCCTTAAAGGGAATATCTTCTCCTGGTTTGGGATGCCTAAAGCCCTTATCAGTGATCAAGGCACACATTTCTGCAATCGCCCTATGGAAGCCTTAGTCAAGAAATATGGGGTCAACCACAAAGTGTCCACTGCCTACCACCCACAAACCAATGGCCAAGCTGAATTGGCCAACCGTGAGATCAAGCACATCCTTGAGAAAACGGTAAACCTGAATCGCAAAGATTGGTCTCTTAGAGTAACTGATGCTTTGTGGGCTTACCGTACTGCCTACAAAACTGTGTTGGGCATGTCTCCCTACCGCTTGGTATATGGCAAAGCTTGCCACTTACCGGTGGAAATGGAGCACAAGGCTTTTTGGGCTATCAAACAGTTGAATTATCGGATGCCCGAAGCCGGTGCTCACCGCAAGCTCCAATTGGATGAGCTTGAAGAAATCCGCCGGGATGCCTATGACAATGCCCATATATACAAGTGTAAGGTTAAGGCCTTTCACGACAAGAACATTGTCCGAAAAACATTCACCCCCGGTCAAAAGGTGCTTTTGTACAACTCGAGGTTGCATATGTTTCCGGGCAAATTGCGATCCCGGTGGGGAGGTCCCTACATTGTGAAAACCGTCTCCACTCATGGAGCGGTTGAACTTGAGAACCCTCAGAATGGCACCTCATTTAAGGTGAATGGCCACCGGTTAAAGCCTTACATTGAACAATTTGATCCTGAGGAATCCGTTGAGGAATTGATAGACCCGGTCTATGATGAGTCCGATGTCGACAATATGGACCCCAATCATTTGGGTCCGTGAGCTTTATTTGAAGTCTAGGAGACTATAAATCCTTGGAGTATGTGATACCTCCAGTGTTTGCCGTGCTAGAATGGCATCCGACAGTCTGGTATAGCCACCTTGTCAAGCTACATATGTAGTACCTTGAGGTTGGGTCTGACGGCAGGCGCGTGGACAATGAGAAATCTGTCTGAACCCTTTCGGCTTTAGTGTCAAGTTCCGTGGAGATTGTTTCAAAGCGGAATGAAGGGGTAAGAGATTTGGGGGGCCCCCCTCCAAAGGGAGTGGTAGCCTATTAGATGATGGCGTTACTTCTCAAGATATTGTTGAACCCCACGCATACTATCCTTCCAACAATAGGGAAACACAGCCTTCGACAAGGAAGAAAAGTAGTACTCGTGTCCTTCGCGTGAAGAAGTTGGTGGATTTATTGCTTATTTTCATTATTGTCATTTTTGGACTAACCCGCTAATGAAATTTTGTGTTCCATGAAGTTATGTTTGCTCTTAGTAGGTAGTTGGTGGTTCAGTCTTCGCAAGGTGTACACGCTACCACATCAGCCTTGGTAGTTTGGGTCTAAGTACGGGGTGATTGCGGCATTCAAGAGCCCAAATTCATGGGTGTAGCTATGTGCTACGGTTGTTAGTCCAACAAAGCTCCGACGATGATCCTATGTGACTAGCTATGGTCCACAAGTTGGAGTCGAAAGAGTACACCTTAGAAGCCCTTCCAATGACAAACAGTGCACGTGACGAGAAATCCTCAAACTTGGTCGAGGTATATGGTGGTTGACATTCCACCTCGCGGGTATGATCGTCCCTCTCTTTATGCTTTAAGATGAGTTATCTCTTTGCGTTGAGGACAATGCAAACTTTAAGTTCGGGGGGGGGG
Source organism: Arctostaphylos glauca (assembly GCA_019985065.2). NCBI lineage: Eukaryota > Viridiplantae > Streptophyta > Magnoliopsida > Ericales > Ericaceae > Arctostaphylos > Arctostaphylos glauca. The sequence goes on from JAHSPW020000004.1 coordinate 8,698,645, forward strand.
GAGAATGATTCATTAGTGTGTTAGCCCATTGTTGTTTTAGTTGTTTTAGTCCCTTTTAGCATGAAAAATTTTGAAAAAAAAATAAAAAAAAATAAATAAATAAATAAAAATTGGCATAACGTTGTATTAGGCAATCTTCTCCTGAAATGCTTGCAAGTAACTTGACATATGTTCCCATAAGCATCACGTTGAACAATGAATTGCTATTTCACTACACGTGTATCGACCATGAACTTTGTTAAACAATTTGGAATCATAAGTTGTGAGCGGAGATCCAATGTTAACCCATTCTATGCCACAGAGTTGAATTCATCTATCTCTTGTTTCTACAACTGCGTGTTTACTCATGTTTTACACTTGTGTGCATCATTGTGGAATCCATGAAACATTTGAGAAATGATAAAAGGCCATCTTCCATGATCCGTACCACATATGAGTCTCATTGACCTTGATTTGATCCTTGTCCAATTTATATCCATTGAAACAAGCTTAGGAAACCGGATGAGATAAGGTCGGATGGGGTTTTGTTGTTGGTGTGTGTGTTGTATTGCAATCGGGAGGAAATATCTTAGAAAAAGGAATTTTACAGAGCCCAAAGACACCGGTGCCTCATTTCCATGACACCGGTGCACTCCACTACAAATCAGAATTCAGGAGATATAGAATGGTAAAGACACCGGTGCCTCCAATTTGTTACACCGGTGCCTCGCTTTGTTCCACGAGAAAAACTGAAATGCAGAAAGGTCTTGACACCGGTGCCTCTGATATGGTTACACCGGTGCTTCTTCTTCAAAACAGGCAAAATTGAGATACAGAGAGCACATTACACCGGTGTTTCAAAAACCATGACACCGGTGTCTCCTCTACCCAAACACAACCCACTGAGATACAGAACCTCCTTGACACCGGTGCCTCAAAACCATTACACCGGTGCCTCGTGAGGAAAGTTTAAAAAAAATATCAGGGTTATACAACCCCAAACGTTATAACTTTGAAGGGTTACACCGGTTACTTACGCGCCTCTTCATCTCCCTCTCTCTCTTCATACACCGGTTCACCTCTCTCTCTATAAAGCCATCTTCTCCACCGCACCAACCACCGCACCAACCACCGCGCCATCTCTCTCTCTCCTACAACCACCGCGCCATCTCTCTCTCTCCTATAACCACCGCACCTCTTCATCTCCCTCCTCCACCGCCTGGTTCTCTCTCTCCTCCTCTGGTTCGGCTGTAACAGAAGGTTTGGGTGTTGGGGTTTCGAGTTCATCAGTGATCTGTGCTCCATCTCTTTGTGTGAATCACTCCGGGTAAGTTTGATCCTCTCTCTCCGTGTTCATAATGGTTAAGCGTAAAAGCCAGGGCATCTCCATTAGAGAGCCCAATCCGAATGATACCCCGCCACAATCCGACTCGGATAATGACGATCCCATATGGAGGGAACTTGAGAACGCATCCATGGCCATACCAAAGGGTAAGGGGAAAGCCCCTATGTCCTCTACTTCCCGCTCTAAGTCAAAAACTAAGCCAACTCCAAGGAAATCCCCTGCTTCTAAGACCCCGAGTGGTTCAAAACGAAAAAATCAAGGGGAAGAGAGTGGGTCTAAGAGCAAGAAACAGAGAATTACAGATGAGGGGGATAAGGGACAGAAAGAATGGGAAGAAAAACTTGAGAAGAAGAATGTTACTTGCGAAAGGCAAGTCTTGAGGGAGAGTTTGGGTGACTCGAATGCGATTGTCCAAAGATTGGACCAAAGGGGTTTGACCCGGTTCTTTGAAGTTGTCCCGGGATATATTCGAGGAATGGTTGAAGGGTTCTATCGATCGGTGAGATTGGAAAATTTAAACACCTCCGAACCAAGAATGGTGGCGGAGGTAAGAGGAGTCAACGTGTGGATCACAGCCGAGAGGATATCCGAATACTTGCAATGCCCCATACCCGATCCAGAGACCGTTATCATTCCCAAATATGCTTTTGATCCGGCATCCTTTGATGGGAAGATGTTTGCAAAGAGGGTAATGACAAAATCCAAAGGGGTATAAAGGGAAATTCTCACCCGGGGGATTAAAGGAGGATTACCATCTCCTCAACAAAATCATGAAGCACAATGTGTACCCTTTGGCAAGTGACAAAAGGGTACCCACTCGAACGATAGCCTTCATGCATGCTTTCATGTTGGGCAAAGTGATAGACTTCGGCCGAACCATCTTCCAAGAGATGGTGTACTTCAGAGAAAGGGCGAGTGCGACAGCGAACTTAATCTTCCCGGCCATGGTTACTCATTTCTGTTTGCAACATAAGGTACCGAAAAGGGCGGGTGAAAAGATGACTGAGGGAATGCCCGGGCCAATCACCGAAACCACCAAAGCCAAAAGGCATGCACTATCCAACAAACACTCCAAGCCTGACTTCCACTCCGGTGTGAAAGCACCTACATCCAAAAACCCTCGAGAAAGACAAGAACAGTGGAATGAGATCATTGTCCAACGCCAAGCCTTAATCTTGAACGAGCTTAAAAAGATGCATAAAAGGCAGGACAAAGCGATAGAAAGATCCGCAAGTGTTTGAGCATTGCCCGGTTCACGGCAAAATATATGGGCGAGTTGGCAGGCAAGAATTTTGTGGAGAGCTCTGATGAGGAGAGTGAAGAAAGTAAAGATGATGAGAATGAGGAGGAGGACGATGAATTAAATGAAAGTGAGACGGACAGTGCAAGGGATGACAGTGCAAGGGATGACAGTAAAAGTAGAGATGAGGGTGACAAGGGGGTAGAAAGGGAGAGTTTCGCTGGAAATCTCCCGGAGCGTCGCACCAAGGCTTCTCATGACGCTCTAGAGCTGAAAAACAGAGAAAGGGGACAGGGGAAAAAGAAAGTGATGACACCGGTGCTATCCGAAACTGAAGAGGTTGGGGATGATACACCCACTGGGCCTTCTGTGAGACATGCCACTGATCCACCCTCCACCCATGCTTCTGAATCTCCTTCCGGTACTGATGTGATCTACTTGAGTGATTCAGTAGAGGGTGGGTCTATTGAAGCTGATGCAGGGTTAGATAAGGCACTGGTTGTGTATGTGCCCCCACCACCGGAGCAGTGATTGCTTACTACACACACCCGACTTGACTTGCGGAGAGATAGTTTAGGTTCATATGTCATATGGGGAGTCGGTGGTTATCTACTTGTCATTTTCCTATTTGTTTTTGCGTTATCACATATATAGCATTGAGTAGTGGGTAGTGCCGGCAAAAATTTGGGGTAGTTATGACCTGAGCCATTCATTGTATGCCGGCACTGTTTTGTACACATCTCTTTAAAAAACCGAATCATTATAAGCTATAAAGTCCTTTTTGATCTTAAGCGTGTTTTGGATTCCCAATTATATGCATTGTAGTGTAGAATGTATGGTAACCGTTCTTCTCTTATTCCTTGTGAATCGTGTGCGTACATACTTCTCGTGTTTGCCTATTGAATTTTGTGGAATGCTTAGCCTCTTGTTCGCTTTTGCATCATTGTGCGCACTAAGGGGAGGTGACTATTGCCATATTCTGGAGAGAATCCCTTTTTGAGAGTGAGAGAGATCGGAAACCATACACTTTGCACACATCGAATGATCGGAATTGTTCAACTTGGGTTCATAACAGTATGCACGAGTTGGATGTGGTAGCCGATGATCCTAATCGCTTGGGAAACTACAAAATGCATATAATCGTTCACTTGCATCATTTGGGAGACATGATTGCCTGATTAGTTACTAGGGACTAGTAACCTTCAAGTTGGGGGGTGTGATGAGCGCATGATATTGTGTATTTTACGGCTCAACATGTCTATTTTAACTTGCGTGCACGTATTATTCCATGTTTACACTCGATAATTGCACGAAAAGGTATCTCATGTCCCGTGCAGGTCAAACAAAGAAAAGAGGACCCTGAAGTGCCTAAATCAACTCTTCAAAAGTCAAACGAGGTCCGAATGGTCGAAGCGGAACTTGGTTGGGAGAAGAAATGTCCAGAGACTCAGTGACACCGGTGCTCCATTCCTTTGACACCGGTGTCTCCCCCTTATTCCAAGTGAAGAGCCAAGATGCAGAGACCAAGTGACACCAGTGCCTCTAATTTCTATGCACCAGTGTCTCTTCTGATGGCAATGAAAGAAGGAAAATACAGAGTGTCCAAGACACTGGTGCCTTCAAATCCTTACACCGGTGCCTCATTACCTTGACACCGGTGTATCAAGTTCGACAAAAGCAAACTTTTGCCTTGGGATGGCTGACTTTTGGGGGACCACCTTGCCCTGATTTGTGTGCCAAATCAGGGGACAAAAAGGATTTCAGCCTGGGGAAAGGAATAAGAAGCTTCCATTTATGCCATTTTGAAGGATAGAATTGTAATAGCACCTAGTTTGTTAGGATATTTTGTAGGTTGTTTTCTTTGGCTAAGGTGCTCTCTCTCACACACATTACACATAGATTTTCACAGATTATTTCAGATTTGGAGAGCTCATTTTTGCCTCCCTTTGCCTTAGAATATTTGTTCTTCATGTTTTCTCTTCAAGTTTTGGAGCAAGTTTTTTAATCTTTAGTGTTTTATTCTTGAAAATCCTTGTATTCTCTTGGAATCAATTAAGTTTTGGTAAGTTTTACTCATATATATTTCCATTAGTATTGTGTTTCTTACCCTAAAATCTGATTCTCTTAGAGTTTTATAGTATAGTTTCGATTAGATCCTTCTTATTGTCCTTAGATAAGTTTGTCTTATCATGTTTTCTCTTACTTCTATCATGTTCATGGTAAATATGAGTAGCTAAATTAGTGAGGGTTAAGTCTAAATGTGAGGTTTAGTTCAAAACCATGTTGGTCTATATCTTCTCCATATGTATCAAGGTCCATTGATGGATCTTTCTAAGTTCTTTCTTTTGAAACAAAAATGAAGAGTTAAGTCCTTGCTTAGTTATAGCCATCCTTAGAGTTGGTATATCTAATACTTGGATCGATGTCCTTCATCTTTTAATCCTATTTTCTTGAACTTGAAAGAATCCATCAAACCATTTTGTGAATGAAAATCCTGATTTTCATCGAAGTATTTTCCGATCTAAAACCCGAGACCGGGGGCTAGATTGAGTTATAAGGAGAAGAGATAGACCGACGGAAGAATTGAATAGACCAAACTTTAGGACTTAACCCCACTCCTTAATCTAGTTTTTCCCCTCATTTAGTAGTATAATCGTTAACCAAATCACCAAACAAATTTGAGGTTGACGTCCGAAACGTCGAAAAAACCAATTTGCGAAATCTTTAAATCCAACTTTCTTTTCCCTGTGGATCGATACTCCGGACTATCCATTATACTCATTTTTACATATTTTGAGTAAAGTCCTGTTTTATGAAATTAAACCATTGACCCGAGGCCGGCACCCTAACGACGCACACTCTTTGCCGGTTCGGTCACTCAGCTGCAGGTATAAGTCATTAGTTATGTTGCCTATTGATAATATTGAGTTTGTTCAGTCATTTTGGCGTAGTTGGATAATGAAGTTTGCTGGTTGTGGTTCTGTGTTTTTGGCTTCGGCTATTTTTGAAGATTTCTGCCTTGATGTTCTGCTTCAGTCTAATTGTTTCAGTTTTGGTCGATCTTTGCGCATCAGCTGCTACTGATAGTTCTTTCTTTACATGAAATGGGTAATCTAACTTTACTCTGAAATTGGTAATCTGACTTCTATATAGTTGTATGTTGACTCAGTTTCTTGATCTCTCTTATCACTCATCAGCTGTTGCTGCTGTTATTTGCATTTGTTTCTGCTGGTGACCGCCGTGTAAGGCTCCTCTTTGGTCTTTGGATCAATTAATCATCAATTACATTAATCTCTATGGTCATGGCAATTGGAGAGCACTTCCCAAACAAGCTGGTACTAATAATTCACACCCTCCTATCTGGGTCTGATTCGATACTCAAGAAATTAAGTTCAGCATTTTTACTCAGATATTTGGGATTTTGGATTGGCTCTTGATCAGGTTTATTAAAGCGTGGAAAGAATTGTAGACTCCGGTGAACAAATTACTTGCGACCTGACATTAAGTATGGAAACTTCAGCAAGGAAGATGAGAAAACTGTCACTGAGCTGCATCAGATGGTGGAAAATATGCTAAGTATGAATATTGTGGATTGATCTTTATTTGGACAAGTTTATGTAATAGATGTTGGATTATGATGTTATTTTTGTTTTATATGAAAAAATGATTTTTTCATAAGAATGGGTGTAATGAAAAACAAATGTATATTAAGACCAATTTGGTATATATTTGCGCATTCCAAAGCATCGTAAGAAATTAGTGGGTATTTTAGAAAAAGGAATATGACAACGGTTTTTTATACAATAGCGACGGTTCAAGTGTGACGAGAAGATTGACTGTGGCGACGGTTGTGCACAACATATCGACGGTTTGTAAGACATGACTAGAATGGACCTCTTTACAAACGGTTCAAACCGTTGTTAAAGCAACCGTTGCTAAAATAATATTTGCACCAACGCTTGGTAAAACCGTTGGTATACCCCTACAGCGATGCATATCTCACAACGGTTTGACCAACGGTTGTTTGACCGTTGGTATCACTTTTAGCAACAGTTTTTGCATTATCTAGCAATGCTTTTGACCATTGGTAGATGCCAATTTTCTTGTAGTGCAAGAAGGTGGAGGCAATTGTTGACTGGCCACGTCCGACATCAGTGACTGAGATACGTAGTTTCTTGGGTCTTGCTGGATACTATAGGTGGTTTGTGGAGGGGTTTTCTCGAATTGCACTACCACTTACAAATCTTACTCGGAAGGGGATCAAGTATGAGTGGACGGATGGTTGTGAGCAAAGTTTTCAAGAGCTCAAACAAAGACTGACTACAGCTCCTATTCTTGCATTACCAACTGAGGGTGGTAACTTTGTCATCTATAGTGATGCATCTCACCAAGGCTTGGGTTGTGTACTTATGCAGCATGGTAGAGTCATAGCCTATGCTTCCCGCCAGTTGAAGGTAAATGAGAGGAATTATCCTACACATGATCTGGAATTGGCAGCCGTTGTGTTCGCTCTAAAAATCTGGAGACATTATTTGTATGGGGAGACTTGTGAGATTTTTACTGACCATAAGAGTCTAAAGTATATTTTCACTCAGAAAGAACTGAATTTGAGGCAAAGGAGGTGGCTTGAGCTAATAAAAGACTATGATATTAGCATATTATATCACCCAGGGAAGGCAAATGTGGTGGCAGATGCTTTGAGTAGAAAGTCATCGAGGATAGTATCTTTGACTGTAGAGTGGCGTTTGATAGAGGATATTAGACGATTGGGAGTGGAGGTAGTACTACACAGAGATGGTGCCCTATGTAGTCAGTTAACAGTGAAGCCCAATTTGCTAGATAGAGTATGGTTAGCTCAGCAAGATGATCCCTTGTGTAAGAAGATTTTAGAGGACATGCAGAGGGGTGAGAGTAGAGACTTCACGATTGGAGAGAATGGAGTACTAAAGTTTGGAGATAGAGTTTGTGTACCAAATAATAGTGATTTGAAGGGGGAGATTTTGTCTGAGGCTCATAGTTCTGGGTATAGTATTCATCCTGGTAGCACGAAGATGTAAAGGGATGTACGAGAAATTTTTTGGTGGAATGGTATGAAGAAAGATATAGCAGAATATGTGGCACAATGTCTTACTTGTCAACAGGTAAAGGTCGAGCATCAGAGACCAGCAGGAAAACTTCAGCCATTACCATTACCAGAGTGGAAGTGGGATCACATATCTATGGATTTTGTGTCTGGGTTGCCTCGTACGCGCAGTGGGCATGATGCGGTTTGGGTTATAGTTGACCGACTCACTAAGTTATCACATTTTATTGCAATCAGAATGACATATACTTTGGATCGTCTAGCACAACTGTATGTGAAGGAGATTGTCAGACTACATGGTGCACCTATATCAATTGTGTCAGACCGCGATCCTCGTTTTGTGTTTAAGTTTTGGGGTGCCTTGCAGGCATCGATGGGTACTCGATTACATTTTAGCTCCGCATATCACCCGCAAACCGATGGTCAAACTGAGAGAACTATTCAGACTTTAGAAGATTTATTGAGGGCATGTACTTTAGAATGGAAGGGAAATTGGGATGACCAACTACCGTTGATGGAATTTTCGTACAATAATAGTTACCATTCAAGTTTGGGAGTTGCACCATTGAGGCTTTGTATGGGTGGAAATGTAGGTCTCCAATATGTTGGTATGAGGTTGGAGAGAGACAAATTTTGGGGCTTGATTTGGTAGAGGATGCTACTCAAAAGATTGCCACTATCCGAGAGAGACTTGTAACAGCTCAGAGTAGACAGAAAAGTTATGCAGATAATCGTAGAAGGAATTTAGAATTCAAAATAGGGGATATGGTGTTTCTTAAGGTGTCTCCATGGAAAGGTGTAATTCGATTTGGCAAAAGGGGAAAGTTGAGTCCTACTGAATTCCTATTAGTTAGCCATCCATTATAAAAAGACTGATAGGCTAGGTTTTATTTAGGTTAGGGTTTTCTGAAAGGGGAGTAATAGCCGCAGACTTTCTTGAGCCATCTGCTGGTAAGTTTATGAACTAAACCTTCTCAATTTCTTTTGTCTTTTTCCCCTCTCTTCTTTCCGGAGATTTCTTAGACGAAGAAAGAGAACCGAAGCATATAGTGGAAGTGGGTTGGCATTAGTGAAGTTTCTGGGAGGATTATGGCGTTTTAACAAATAGAGAATTAAACAGGGAGCACGAGAGAAACAGGGGTGCATGGCTAATTAAGAATTGGTGGTATTCATTGTTTAGCTGTATTATATTAGTTGTCATAATATACTAGTTTTAGATGTTATGGACAGATGTGGGTTTATTATTATTATATTATTTTGTTTAGGTTGGGTTAGTGTTTGTTTTTACAGTATATTTGGGTTTTATAGTTGTATTAGCAAGTGATTCTATGTGATATGATTTTGCAACAGGTTAGTCCCATTTTTTGTATTTGGATTGCGTTGCCTTTCGACTCAGGTGAGTGGTTAAGTATGTTACGTACTTTTGAAATCTATCCGTTCCCTGAAAAATTATTCTTTTAAAAGCTATATTTTTTTTTATGAATTGGAAATCATATTTGTTGTTTGGTTGTTCAAAAGGCATATGGTTAATGTTCAATGAATCGTTTAATTCTCTCAATGGTCTTTTTGGTGAAACTTTGTGGATATTATTTGGGAACATATTTTGGAAGTCCAGGGAAATTAATCTTCTATGTGCGGGTGACTCTGGCCATTAGGGAAGATTATCGGATTAGGCCGGGTGACCATATGTTTGTGGTCTTGTGCTCAAAACCCAACGAAGCCTATTTTTTATTTGAAGGAAAAAAATTGATTTCTTTATGTCGCTAGCAAGTTTGAAGCTTGACCTCTTTGTTGACAATAGAATTTCCTACCATCGAAGCTTTATACTTTTCCATTGCAAAGGTGACATATAAAATATTAATACTTGCTCAATTTTGAGGGCCCTAAAAATAGAGCCTAAAATAGGGGACCCAAGGTGGTGGCCTGGTGGGCCTTGTCCTTGGGCCGGCCCTGCATATGATGTACAATAACAAAAAGATCACATTAAATATTAGACATATATTGTAAGCTCTCTAACAAAAAGTTCGCTGAAAATAGTCCGCACATTCCGACAAAAATGTTATTATGAAAAGTCGACAGAATCGTTTTAAAAAACGCACCTTAAAAAAACGAAGCCAAAAACCGAAACCGAATCGTAAAATTTTCGCTGAACGCAGTTTTTTCTAAAAGCCAGATTCGTTAAAACCGAATCATATTTTAGTCTTTCGGTTTCCCTGCATTTATGTCATTGAACTCACAAATAAACTAAAATATGGTTCCAAGCAAACCAAAAAAAAAAACAAATAAACTAAAATATATTTCCTTGACGTATTCACGGATTCACGGATTCTGCTTATCCATTCTGCTTCTACCTCAAGGCTGCTATCAAAAGAATCGGAATAATAATGATTTTCTTGAGGTATTTGTGTGGTATTTGATAAATAATCTATTCGCATGGTATTTGATTTCGTTGAGGTAAATGATTCCTTCCTTATTTGATTTTGTAAAGATTAGGACATCAGTGGAAATTTTTAAAATCTGAGGTGAAAGTCTTTATTTGCAAAGAGTTCCCTTTTTCCGTTAATGTGTTCCCTCTAAATTAGGAACATTCCCAAAAACAGTGAGTTTCGAAAGTAGACGTTTTCGAAAAGCCTTCCAATTACAACAGAATTTAAAATCTAAGGTAATCTCTATTGTTGGATTAAATTGATCTGGACCGTTCTTGTAAAAATATATTTTCATTAGAGCCATTGGATCAAAATGATCCTAATCGTTGGATAAAAATGTGTGAGGTCCACAACGTCCTGAAATGTATCATAGATCCTAACTCCTCTAGTATAGAAAGATGCGAGGAGTTGACCATTCTAATTGATCGGATTCTCTGACAACCCGTACTGAAGCCATGTGCCCAACACGGTCACCTGCTCCCAGCTTGACCACATGGCAACGGTTGTATGGAGTGTAGGCATACAGATAAGTAGATCAAGGGGTACGTTATGTCCTTTGTGAAGCCATGTGGCTACTCCCCTTGGGTCGTGTCGTCACGTCCGTTGAAATGACCATTGGCAATTGAAAGGATAGGTCACACTGACCGGTTCTACTCCTTGTGCCACACGTTGATTGCTCATTGGCCGAGCCCCAGAATCTTTGTTTCTCGTGCATGTTCAAAATCCACGCCCCTATAAATATCAGGGGCTTTTGGAGAGATAAAATTACATGATCTCTCTCTGCCTTGTGGAAGCTTTCCAAAAAATTTTGTTGATCCAGATTCTTGCAAATCTCAGCAAATCAGTCTCCATCTAATCGAAGTAACTACACTAAAGTTGCCTTTCATTTTGCCCATTTCCAATTTCAGTACCGTTATTTGCATGTTTTTTGGGATTTCTGTCACATATCGTCCCATCACCTACGGCTTGGAATTGTCAAATCAACCCTAGTTGGGTTGACAAAATTCATACCTGATTCATCAAATGCATACCTCATCGACTGAGCATATAGTAACTTAGGATGCTTTTCTCACTGTTGATACCGGATTTTTTCCCATCGCTCAAACCATCATGAAGTATGCCATTAGAACGAGCTTGGAAGAGTTTATGCACAAAATGACCATTTGACCCCTTATCGGGCAAAAGACACAAGGAATGATCTGAAGATCGAAAAACTTTACTGAAGCTATTTCAAGCACTGAGCAAGCCCATTAGTACGTTTTGAAAGTTAATTGAGCAACCTTGAAAAGTTTGGTAGAGCATGAGTAAAAATGATCATTTTTGTACCTAGACGAGCGAGCTGTCAAGAACAAGCTTCATATATACATGCAATCAACTTGGGATGCCTTTACAATATGTGTAAGGATATTAACATGTTCCAGGATCCAATGTTCAAGATGCGCCAGTAGGCTAGGAGAAGGTTTGAATGAAATAGGACAATTTTGCCCTTCTGGTCAAACGGGAATTGAATGAAGCTGCTAAATCAAGCCTTGACGACTTCATCATTCTAATTTTCATGAATAATCATAATATGAATTCATTGATATGACTCAGAGATCAATTGAATACTTGAAGAACAACCTAAAGTAGTTTGGTACATCAATCTGTGAAAGGACCATTTTGCCTTGTGTAGACCTGGGCTTGGGGGCACTTTTTATGATATAACATTATTACACCATGCCAACTTTATGCCATGGAGAAATGTGACGATATGAGTGCGTTGACAGTGGTTGAGATGAAATCGAGCAACATTGGTCTTTTTTTGTTATTCAGAATAGGGTCCCAAGGGCACCATTTATGAACCGAATAGATATGTCTGTGAAGATGCGGATTACCTGTACCTAGACAAAAAGACTCTTTCTTCTTCTTTGGAATCGAGACGATCTTGTTCAAGACTCGAAGAACACATATTATTAACCGGCATGATGATATGAATTCACTGGTTGTATTCGGGTTCCAATCCGAGTTCAATTAGAATTTTTGGGTCAAAAAGTAGCGTTTGGAATGATGTAATGGCATAATGGAATTAAGGGTGTGACGATAACACAAGTGTAGACACCCCAGTTTGAATCTCAACAAATTTTCAAAAATAATGGTTGGACGTTCTCGGGGGCAGTTTTTACAAGGTAACATTATTACACCATGCCAACCTCATGCCATTGAGAAATGCGATAACATAAATGCACTGATAGTGGCTAGGATGAAATCGGGCAACATCGACCTTTTTCTGTTATTCAGAATAGGGTCACAAGGGCATGATTTATGAGCTAAAATGTTCAAGACTCAACGAACATATATAATTGACTGACACGATAATATGAATCCATTGGCTATATCCGGGTTCCAATCCGAGTTCAATTAAATTTTTGGGTCAGAAAGTAGCATTTGGAATGATCAAATGGCATAATGGAATGAAGGGTGTGACGATGACACAAGTGTAGACAACCCAATTTGAATCCCGACAAATTCTCAAAGGCAATGGTTGGACGTTCCCGATGATGAAAAAGATACTATTTACCCTTGAATGTAGGTTTGAGTTATGTTAGGAATTGACAATTTTGGCCTTAAATGCTCTAACTTCATCTTCATTCTTTTATCGAAAATCATTTAGAAAACCACATTCATGCACGCCAATTTGCTATGACCCGTGCTCGATAGTCTAGTTTGGGCGCCTGCAAGTCTAGTGACTAGTCAAATCCGTCTAACTGCGATATGACTTACCATGCTGAGCAACGTGCGGTTGTGTGTTGCGACTTCCTCGCGCTTGCCAATTTATGGAGTGGCATGCAACGTACCATTCCCGCGTGTGCCAGTCCAAAAGTTGGAAGGACAATTTTACCCTTGATCGATTTTGGGACTTTGGGGGCCTATAAATAGGACCTCTCAAGTTTCAAAAAAGGAGGCTAGACTAGAGAAATGTTTTAGAGGCAAATTTTGGAGGAAATTTTGAGAGATAAATAGAAAGAGAGAAGTGTTTTAGAAGAAAATCAACTCCTCCCCGATAGGATATTTTGGAGCATTCAAGTCAAGAATAGTAGGAAAAGACAAGATTTGTGTTCGATAAGTAAACCCGATACTTACTTGTTTATGACCAGCGTTGATCTCGAATACTCACATCAAAGTCAAATACAACTCGAAATGTCAAACAAGAGGTATAACCACATTAAATCTTGAGGGAATGTCAGAGGATTCGGAATAGTAATTCATACTATCTACGAATTCTCATTGTCCATTTATTATATCTTAATAGGAGTCATCGCTTCCATCTGAGCCTAAGTAGTGTAAAATGTAGATATATGCTACTCCCGAGATAAAGGCATTCACCTTATTAGAATGCACTAATCCCATGTATAAAAATGTTTGTACTACTCAAATTCTGGGTCAATACATATTATTAGGCTCAATAGTACATATCACTCGCACAAAGCAAGTAACATCAAGTTAATGGCGCTACCGTTTGTGTTTTATCCATAGTAATCTTCATATTATTCATGCTTAAAATACTTTAAAAGGGAAGAAAGTTAAAACATGCTTCTCACTGCACTTCCCCTTTTACATGTCCCCCGCACGACATGAGTTATTTAACATGAAATGCATTTAAAATCCCATGAATGTCAAGTAGAGACCAATTCTCGGATCGGGCACGGTGGGTGCCTAATACCTTTCCAATGCGTAACTTAATCCCGAACCCTTGTGATCTCTAGTAAACAAATGATCAGTAGCTCTAAAACATATGTTTGCTTGATTACTCAAGAAAAGCCTAAAACCTGGGTGGCAATTCCAAGAAACGGATCACTATCGAAGAAACACCCGAGGAAACTGACAAAAAGGGAAAACCGAGCACGCCGGTCCTGCAGAAAGCAGTGCGGGATAGACCTTTCTGCTGAGGAGCCCATAGTGGTGTCTCCGCTGGGGAATGTTGAGTGTTGACTTAAAAGATATTCATGGGATTTTAAACAGACATTTCATTTTAATAAACTAAAGCATTGCATTTGCATCGTGGTATCGACAAACCTGTACCTTGAGGATCCAGGATAGCTTTTAGCTTTCCATTGGTTAATCTTGGGAAGCTTGCACCCTTTCGGGTATGATTGTCATAAGTATCGCTTAACCGTTTGTTGCGCATTATCATGACAGCGGGTGGTATATCTTAATCCTAGCCCGAAGGACCCTCCTGACAACCATAGACTTTGTGCATAGTAGAAAATGCTAGCACTTCCCAAATTAAGACATGAACCTTATAGGATTACATGCATACCATATACCCTATTGGTGGCTACGTATTACTGCTTTCTCTATGATCCATCGTGCTATCTACATACCTCATTATGTTGCTTATATATCTCATTACGCTGTCCGCATACCTCGTCATGATAAAACCCCTTATGTTGTCCACATACCCAGTCATACTACGCATGTACCTCATTATGTTGCCCATATAAATCGTTACGCTGTCCGTATGCCTCTGTATCCGCATGACCCATTTTGGTGTTCACATGACTAATTATGTTATATTGACTGCATACTTTGTTATGTTCTCAGTACAATTTGCTATAGTGTCAATGTACATTGTTACCCATTTCAGAATTTTAAATTGGTTTAGGATAGTATCCTTAGAAGTCATCCCTCGGAAGGGATCGTGCGGAGGAGGTCTACCCTAAGTTTCTCAAGGTTGTCCACCTGAAGTGATGAGAGTTGCTCTATTTTAAAGGTCACGCTCGATTGAAGTTTAGGAAAATTAAGGTAATCTAGATCTTTGATTAACTTGGTTTTTCGAATTGCGTCTGATCAATCCATCCCGTTTTACAAGAGTTTTTGGTCAAAATGGCAAGGTTGTTGAATGATTGAGAAATTTTGCTGAATTTTCAAAAACCTAGAGGACTTGTGTTGCATGGTGTAGGCGTCTTTCGCCATAGACTTACCTATATCACCTCATTCACTTCACCCAGTTCTTTTTACCAAAATAGTTGGTTGAATCAAAATTTGTGAAAGAGTCAGGCTGTGTTAGCCTGTTTTCTCACGTATTGAGCATCCTTGTCAGGGGCATTTGAAAGTAGACAACAGACTCTCATTTTAAAAAAAAAGAAGAAGATGAAATAGACTTTTGAGACAGAGCAAATCTTGGGAACTTCGGTTAAGACAATCTACATAATGTTTCTTTAACCAAGATAAAAGCTAAGAAAATAGGTGCATGCATTTTGTTCTTTTAGGGGCTTGTTGAGTTGTTCTTTACTCTACTGTCAGATTGAGAATCATTGGGCCAGGAAAAGAATCAATGTCCATTTGGATCCAATCTGGAAGAAGACTTATTAGGCCAGACATACCTTCTTTGTCTCCTATAGCGCTTTCTCCTATGACTGAGGAAACAGCGATAGAAACTTTAAAGTAAAGTGTTGGGGGTAGAAACTTTGAAGCAAAATGTTGGGGCAATGTCACACCAACTTGATCTTATAATGGCTGCAATCTAGGGCTTACCAACACGCCAGTAGTTGCTCCTTTGCAAGAGCCTCCTAATTGAAGTTAGGACAGGACCTGATGGTTTTCATCCACATCTTGTCAAGGAAGGGGCCACGCTTGTTGATTTGAGCACCGGGGTAGAATTCTTTGATATGTAGGCCAAGATAAAGAGAGAAGTCCATGTAGAAACCCAAAACAGCTGCTTCTGTCATTAGACACTGATGATTTGTGTCTATTCACGAAAGTTCGGCTGGTTGAGAACTTCAAATTTCTTGATTTTGATAGATTTGACAGCTCAAGAGATCCTACAGGCACCTGATTGGCTATGTCAACATCATGGTTCCAATTGGGATAGAGACAAATGTTATGGCTCAAATATGCCATTGCAGTCAAACTGGGGCAGCTCTGCAATGGTTTTTATCACTTGATTCCATGAAGAAGAAGACTTAGGATGACATTGGGGCGACATTCATGACCTAATATTCTTATAACATGCAACTCCAAATGACAACTATAGAGGTTGAGGCTATGAGAATGGATTCAAAAGAAATCTTCACTGACTTTGTGCAAAGTGGTAGGCTAAAGCAGCTAAGTTGGTCAATCGTCTAACTGAAAATGACCAAATTCGAATGGTAATCAAGAATCTTCAGCTAGCCTATTCTCGACATTTGGTTGCACTCCATCTCTTTGGGTTTGAAGCTTTCTTTGAAGTAGGACTATCCATTGAGGAAACCATGCACAACAGCTTACTTGATAAAGTGGAGGCAAATTCTTGAGTGAAGAGGACATATTTTGGAACTACCAGCGCATTGTATGGAGGAAATATCTATAGCTACGGAGGAACAAGCCGTAGTCCTACCAACAATCCTACCCAAACCACAAAAATCAATGCCATAACCCCTCTAATGGACTTAGGCGAACCCCTAGAACTTTCAACAATTTGGGTGTTCCTCTCTCTACAATTCTAGAGAGACTAATCAAGCATGGAGTGCTCAAACCACTAAACCCAACTCCGCTACCAAATCCCCTGCCTCCTACGCATAACCCAATCGAATTTTGTGTCTTCCAACCAGTCGGTCATTTTACTGATCATTGTCAAAGATTACGACATGAAGTTTAGGATTTGATCGACAACAAGGTCATACCTGCACCTAATATCAAGCCAAATATCATAGCCAATCCCATGCCGAACAACCACCTCATGAAAATATCCTCTCTTTTAGCTTCGTAAAAGACCCCAGCCAATTCATTATCTTAGAAAAACAACCCAAACCCATAGCATGTTACCTGTGGACTTGGGACCACTACTTAGTTTTGTAAGCAACAACAAGAGAGGAGGAAACCGTCCAAATCTTTAGTGGGAAGAAGCGCAAATGAAGCCCCTCACTGAGACATATGCCCACAATACCTGATTGTTTTGACAGTGTTGCCCGTGTATATCTCAAAAAAAAGGGTTTGATCCTTCGAAACTAATCATCTCAGTCAAATTGCCAAAATCTAAGTTTGAGATACCAAAAAGTGATGACACAATATTAGTACTGCAGGAGGAAGTAGAGGAGGTACTTGGACAAGAGTTGCTGAACTTGTGGGAAGGTGCTCATAATTGCGCTTTCGATGAATATGTATGGGATGTTGAGCTAGATGTTTGGGCTGAGGAGGAAGAAATGGGGGAACAAGCCGCAACCGAGGATTGAAAAGGAAAGGGAGTGATGGAAGATTAGCCTATCAAAAAAGTTAATCAATTGGTCTTGATCGTAATCAAAGAGTTTGTGAATCTGTGGATGGAGAAAGAACATGCAATAGAATTTTGGGCTAAGGCAAATTTATGGGCCAAAGAAGTTGAGGTGGGACACATCACCAGAAGCGATCGCCTTTATCAACCACCAATCGCTCAAATTAGAGAAGCTTTAGGGGTAGCGATACCAGAAAAGCAAGATATGGATGATGATATAGTCCTTAAGCAATTAAAGAGAATCCTAGCTGATATTTCACTGTGGGGATTGCTAATGGCCTCTTTTGTTGAAAACATTGACTAATGTTGGGGTATCCATTGATACCACTCCGACTGAATTAGTGGCCTTGGTAACTCTGACTTCTCAATCCACTGCTATCATGTTTTCAAATGATGATCTCCATCCCAAAGGGGCCGGGCATAATAAACACTACATATCACAGTTAAGTGTTTGGAAAAATGGGTGCCGGTTGTATTAGTAGACAATGGGTTAACTTTGAATGTCTATCCCTTGAGGATTGCTTACTGTCTCGCATTGAAGAACAAAGACTTCCTGCCTTCAATTCAAGGAGGCCTATGACGACACTCGAAGAAATGTACCAAAAATTGTGAAAATTCAGGTAAATGTGGGAATACTTAACACTGAGGTAGAATTGCAGGTCCAAGATATTCCCTTGTCATTCTACTTGTTGCTCAGAAGACCATGGATCCATGATCCCGAAATCAAAGCCGTCCCTTCTACTCTTCATTAGAAGATGCATTTGGTACTGAAAACTGGTGCTCTCACTATCCATGGAGATTCAGAAATTCAAGCCCCAACAGAGTATAACATCCCACTCTCAGAGATTCAACACAGGAGTAAAGATATGTTGATGAGCGGTTTTAACTTTGAATATGCCCACTGTGTGAATGTTCTCCTAGCTAAAGAAGGATTCTAGATCAATTCCATAGGTGTTGCAATGATGAAAAGGATGTCCTACATCCTTGGATTGGGACTAGGAAAGTGGCAGCAAGGGATAGCAGAGTTCCCTACCTTTAAGGCTAATGAGTACCATTTTGGTTTGGGCTATCGACCAACTAAGGAAGATTACGATGAATAAGTTTTCCAGGAAAAAGAATAGGTGAAGATGAGAAGGAGTGAAAAGTTGTGTGAAGTAAAAACCCCTTCGTATCGTAAGACGTTGAACGGTCATTTCATCAAAGAAGGGGAGGATCTGCCTTTCTACAGGCACGCTGAGCACTATCGGGATCTAGAGGAAGGGAAAAGATATTCGGGTTTAGAGATATTTTTCAAACACCAGCTCTTGGATGATGAAGATGGATCAAAGACAGACGCGTCAGTCAAGGAAAAGTTGGATAGGGCAGAGATATTGGAACAAAAAGGAGTTATTTTCCTAGGAGGTGGGCCAAATGAGTATCGGGGGTGATGTTGCAGTGATGATGATCAGGCCAAAAGTCTCAACCAACCCCTCTCACTTTATCATAGATGCTTTTGGAAAATATGATAATTGCACGATAACACCTTTTGTAACTTGCATGGTCGAGTCTTTTAAGGTTAATGCTGAGTCTAGGTCAGCCTCATTTAGCTTAGGATTTAAGGAGTCCGCGTCTGTTTTTGGCTCCTGTCATAGTCTTTATTTTGAATTCGAGTCCGTATCAATGATGCCCTCTATGACGAAGCTAGATTGTCAGGAAATGGAAAGAGATCGCTTACTCCTTTGTGCATGATGTTAATTATTTAGATCCAGAAGAGTATTTTAATGATTCAAAGGGAGATATTCCTGATGAATTAAAATTCTTGATTAAAAGAGAAAACAAATGGCATTCCAAACCTATAACAGAAGAATTAATTTCAGTAAATTTGAGTAATGAAAAGGAACCCCGAATGGTCTAAATTTGTTCTACATTGTCTTTTGTTGAAAGAACAACTTTAACCAATTTACGACGAGAATCCATCAATATGCTCGCTTGGTCTCATGAGGACATGCGTAGAATTGACCCTAAAATATTCGACCATCGAATCCCGCTCGTTCCCGATGCCAATCCTGGAAAAAAGCAAAAATTAAGGAAGTTTTGGCCTGATTGGGTTCTGAAGATCAAAGAAGAAGTCATAAAGCAGATCAATATTGTGCCAATTCCCAATAAGGATGATAAAATCAGAGTATGCGTCAACTTCAGAGATATGAACAGAGCCATCCCAAAGGATGATTTTCCCACTACCTCACATCGATGTGCTAGTCAATAATACAGTCGAGCATGCACTGATGTTATTCATGGATGGATTTTGGGGATACAATTAGATCTTGATGGTTCCAGAAGATAGAGAGAAGAAAATTCTCATCACAGAATGGGGAACCTATTGCTATTGGGTAGTGCCATTTGGGTTGAAGAATGCGGGATCCACTTATCAGTGCGCATCTACAACTCTACTGCATGACATGATGCACAAGGAGGTAGAAGTCTATGTTGATGACATAATAATTGACACTAAGGAGAAAGACGATCACCTAATTGCATTATGTAAATTCTTCAAGAGAATTCGAAAATACAAGATGTGCTTGAACCCCCAGAAGTGTGCCTTCCGGGTGACTGCGGGAAAAATGTTGGATTTATGATCACGACGAGAGGAATAGAAGCAGATCCCTCCAAGGTTAAAGCCATCCTCGAAATGGAACTGCCTCGCACTGAAAAAGAAGTTCGAGGTTTTCTTGGCAAAATCCAGATCATTAGTAGATTCATTGCCAAGTTAACTTTCATGTGCAAAACAGTGTTTCAACTCTTGAGAAAGAATACCCCGTTTCGATAGGATGAACAATGCCAAGAAGCTTTCGATTCAATCAAAAGATATCTATAGAATCTGCCAATCTTGATGCCCCCAACTTTGGGTAAACTATTGATTTTGTATCTCTCAGTCACAGAAGTCTCAATGGGATGTATGCTAGCTCAGGAAGCAGACAACAGTACAGAAAGGCAGTCTATTACCTGAGTGAGAAGATGGTTGTTGGGGAGGAATGCTATACTCTTTTAGAAAAGACTTATTGGGCTTTGGTATGGGCTTCAAACAAGTTGAGGCACTACATGCTAAAATAACCCGTAGTGTTGATTTCTTGAATGGATCCCCTTAAATACCTGTTCGAGAAACTTGCATTAACTAGTAGGATAGCACGTTGGTTGCTCCTACTAGTAGAATTCGATATGAATTATGTAATGTGGAAGTCAGTCAAAGGAAGGGCGATTGCAGAATTCTTGGCAGATCACTCAGTCAAGGAGAAGTAGAGACTGAGTTTGAGTTTCCAGACGAAGATCTGATGACAATAACAAGCGATGTATATATACTCTATTTCGATGGAGCATCTAATCAGAGAGGGTACAGAATTGGTGTTCTGTTGATATCCTCGAACAAAGCACACATTTCCTTATCCTACAAACTCAATTTTGAAGTGACAAACAAACAATCAAGAAGAGTACGAAGCCAGTATTGTAGGGATGGAAGCTGCCCTAGAACTTGGTATCAAGAAGTTGGAGGTGGCGATTCTAATTTGGTAGTCTCGTAAGCAAATGGTGATTGGATGGTTAAGGAAGAAACATTGAAGATGTATCACGTTGATCTGGAGGACTTAATTATGAGGTTTGATGTGGTTACTTTCCCCCACATGCCACGTTTGAAGAATCAATTTGCCAACGCATTGGCAACATTGGCATCCATGACCATTATCCCGAGGGCAGTGAAGATGAAACCATTGATAATTGAGCAAAGAGACAAGCCAATTTATGCTTATGTGAGAGCAATAGATGGAGCAGTTGACAGTTTCTTGTGGTGTCGTGACATTTGAAATTTTGTGGAACACGGGGAATACCTAGATACAAGCAGGAAAGATAAGACAGTGATATGTAAGATAGCATCACAGTACTTGATTTTTGGAGGAAAACTGTACAAAAGATCACATTGCGGGTTGCACAAGTTGTGCGTTGACAGCAAGGAAGGACGAAGGATCATGGAAGAAGTTAATGAAGGAGTTTATGGTCCTCAGATGAATGGAATGATGTTGGCAGAGAAAATATTGAAGTTAGGCAATTTCTGGTCTACCATGGAAATTGAATAAGTGGAATATGTATGAAGATGTCACAAGTGTCAAATACATGTTAATCTTATGCATGTTCCACCATCTGAGTTACATGTCATGACCTCTCCATGGCCTTTCTCAATATGGGGAATCGATGTGATAGGAAAAGTCAAAGCCATAGCCTCAAATGGACACAGGTTTATCTTGGTTGCTATCGACTACTTCACAAAGTGGATAGACGCTACTTTTTATGCTATGTTGACAGCAACACAGGTGGCTCAGTTCATCCAACATAATATCATCTACCGCTATGGTGTCTCGCAAGAGTTGATATCAGACAATGGAGTACATTTCAAGGCAAAAGTCCTAGAATTGTAGAATGAAATTGGGATTCAAGCACACAAGTTATCAATCTACAAACCACAAAATAATGGGGCCGTTGAGGTAGCAAACAATAATGTCAAGAGAATCATAGAGAAAATAGTGGAGTCTACAGAAGTTGGCCTAAACAGTTACCCTTGGCTTTATGGGGGTACAAGACGTCAATTCAAACACCTACAGGGGCAACAAGCTATTCTCTAGTCTACGAAATAGAAGTTGTACTTCCAATAGAATTGGAGATCCCATCATTGAGGGTTATTGCCGAATGTGGAATTCCTAAGGAAGAATGGAACGGTGGGAGATTTGAAGAGTTAATGATGTTTGATGAGTGAAGATTACGAGCCTTATGTCATGTTCAGGGATATCAACACAACATTGCACAAGCATTTAATAAGAAGGTCAAGGCTCGAAATCTGATCGAAAGAGACTTGGTGCTCAAACAAATTAGACTGCCAAATCACGATCCACGAGGAAATATCAGACTAAGTTGGGCCAGACCATACATCATCAAAACTATCTTGCCAGGAGGAGTGGTGCGAATCATGGATTTAGACGGGAACGGATTCTCTGCCTTGGTCAATTTGTACCAACTAAAGAAGTATTATCCCTGAGAGAAGCTTGCTAGGTTGAAAACCGCAAGGGTGGGCGACTTAGGCAAAACAATTAGAGCAACATGCCTGTTTGGAGTGACAACCTGCAAAGGCATCCCAAGCGAAATGAAAGGCGTCAATTGAAAAATACTCACTTGATCGAAAACCAGCAAACTAGGCCAAACAAAAACAAAAAACAAAAAAAAACAAAAGCATTAAAAGGAGAGTGTCAAGACATGAGTGAACCATAATCCCGAACTATGCACGACTTGATTCCTCTCGAAAGGATACACAGGCAACCATTTGGTTTGGCCCCGAATAAACCAATCTATCCATCATGCCCAAAGTAATTGACTGAGCGAAAATGTAACATGCAAATCTCATGTAAAAGACTATAAAGAGAATCCTTTTGATTCAAATCTATTGAAATATTTTTATAAGTTGGGACATGCTAAGTGATAAGTTTCTTCATGCGATCTACACAAACACAAATTTGCCAAGGAGAGAAAGTCAATCAGATGAGGGACCAGAGGTCCTCCAAGCTTCTTCCTCAAGTCACCGCTGATACTGTTGTCCAATGTTGACTTTAAAAGAGTGGTAAGGAGGAAGCAAATCTCTTGATACCCAATTCATTTGGTAATGATAGATTATTCCATGAATAAGCTCCGAAAGAGAGTTGGTGGCCATAATAAAGGAAGGAACTATTTGTGTGCGCTCGAACTGACGAAGAATTCGCTGGGATAGATAGAAAGTGATCACCGACAGGCCAAAGATCACTACTCCCATATAACCAAGGTTGGTCAAAGTCATAGGAGGAAGGTCAAACCAAGGGCAACACCAAAAAATATCAAAGTCTGCCAAAGTGGAAAACCATGTGATCAAATTTTGTTCACCCCGTTGGAGTTCCAAGAAGGAGCAATGGGTGTATAATCGGGTTTCATAGTGATCACCCACAAGCAGGCCTAGTAGTCCAGCCCTGTAAAACGCCACATCTGTAAGGGAAACAATATGTCAAAAAGAACGAAACAAAAGAATAGATAGGAAGGAAGGATAGGAGAACAACAAGAATACCTGAAGTAACAAAGGACTACCCACCAAAGGATTGAGAAGAGCTGGCATGAAGGTTATCAAGACCGAGTAGTGCCTCTACAAGGACCATGGGAATAATGTTCCATCTATCAAACAATTGAAATTTTGCAAAACTACCACAACACTCACCTGACCAGAGGAGGATGCTATAAGGAAATGGGCCACCATGCACACAGAAAGCGCCTTTCCACGCCTTCCGTGCCAGGAAAAGTCACAGTGGTCACTGCAAAGGTGGTCAATAAGGCGAGGAATGTTAAGTTCATTATTCAAAATCATCAGGATAGCTTCAGCTAGCGTCAGGCCAAGAATGGAGGATAAAAGTCATGAGAAGTTGACACAACGAGGAGGAATCATAGGAACACCAGAATCATGAAACTCTAAGAGGGCTTGGAATTCCTCTATGGTCGGGCATACTTGACAATGAGCACCAAAACAAAAAAGATGAGTTTGGGGGATCCAAAAGGAGGATGCGGTCCTTTGGACTCCAAAACGAAGGACAAAATTTTGAAGAGAAAAAAAGGTATTAAGTCCAAAAGGCTGAATGTTTAAACGTTCAACCTCATCAAAGTCACGAACTGATAAAGAGTAGAGGAAAATGAACAAGCCGTTGAGCGATGAGAAGAATGCAGAAAATGAGGAAGCTATTTACAAGAATAGGCCAGATCACCATTTGTGGCGCGGGCCACATTGCGACGATGCACGCTAGTTCTATGCTGCGCATGCTAGACAAGAAATAGAGAATCTCTGCAAAGACTGAACATCCGTACTCGATTAGACATAGTGGCATAGGAGTTAGAATAGTCGCTAGAGAAAGTGTTGCGCATGCCTGTCCAGTTCATGCGTGCGCCAATCCATCGTACAATTCACCCCAGACCGGCAGTGTTTAAATTTTTGTCTCAAACCTCCGCGATGGTTTACTGCTCCTGAACTTTGAACCAAATGATCGAAATAGTTGGCATACGCTCTCGGCACTGCAACGCAATTGAGGACAACATGTTTTATGTTATATTGTTTTAGATAAGATTGGTTTACTTTAACGTGGTTTTGTAAAGGGTCAGTCTTTATTTTTGAATATCCATCAATGCAATTGTCCATGCAAGTAATGAATGGTGTTTTGAAAAAGAAGCAAAAGCAGAAAAGAATAAGCAACAGCGCAATGAACAAAAACATCTTTGGATAAAACCAAAACAATTTATGGCCACAATTTTTGCCCGATCATCAGTTAGGCACACGCCCAAAAAGAATTGTCAAAAAAACTAATTTTTTTACTTGAGTACGCAGGCCTTGAATGAAAAAGAGTCATGCAAGCCCCACCTCCTAATCCCTCGTCGCCCTGTGCCTGAGTTCCGCCCCTGCCCCTTCCTCCTCCTCCTCTCCAGGATCCCCTCTCTCAGCCTAAGGACGATGATATCTCGAGTGTATAGCACCGAAAACACTTGAACCCACCAAAGCCTCTCTTCTCTGAGGCCTAGCGGGACCCTAAGGCGAACCACCATGTGGCACCTGCATGGCAATAATCACAATATAAAAACAATCTAGTATTTTCACCATAAAATGCTAAGATTGAGAGAAAGACTGATTGCGCGAGGATGGTTAGACCCCTCACCAGCATGGATCTCAATTTGGCTCATGTCTTTGGTAATCAAATAGCGCACCAAACTCTACAAACCCAATAAATAAATGTACAACTCTTGAGCCCACTCATAGGGAACCTGCAGTCATAATCAGAAGGGGCTGAAATCTAAAACAAGATCGTGAATCTAATAGCAGAATAGTACTATGATAGGATAAAAAGCAACTAAGCATGTTCAAGCAGAATGAAGTAGGTCTACCTAAGCAGGGAACTCCGGGATCATGTCGCTAAGGCTTGGGATGTCCGCTTTAGCACACATAAAGTCTTGAGTCATAACAGAGAAGGACTGAGGAATAGCTAACTGTGCTGGTCCACCGGCCTGAGTCTATCCTTGTTGGTGAGCCCTTGTCGTCACCCGTGGCTCGGGAATTCCTCGGGTCCCTCCACCAGCAGTAGCCTCTAGAACAACCCTTGCATCAGTAGTAGCAGCAACTCCTGGCTCACTACCTCCCACATCATCACGAGCTTGCTAAGCTCAGTGAATGCCAGTAACTCTAAAAGTCCTAGGAAGAAACTGGGTCACATAAGCAACATAGTTAGAACTTCGATCAGCCAACCCCATGGCAGGAAGTGGTTGACAGAAAGCACTCTCTCCTCTAGTGTGTAAGTCTAAGAGACTATCACGAGAACCTATCCCCTAAGTACCACTGATGCCCATAAGGGCACTCCAGCAAGACTCTGCTTCGACTAAGCTTATGGCTCTTAGTAAAGAAGTTAGCCTCAAGGCCCCTCCACTGCCCACCAAACCTAAAGCCGTCACGATTGATCAGAAAGCAACACAAAATGGGCAATGCAAGAATAGTATGAGAATTAGAAAAGGAAAACAGTTGAGAGAGAGAGATATACCTAACCCGGAGTCAGCCTGTCCAAAAAGTGGTAGTACACATCCATAG
This sequence comes from Arctostaphylos glauca, assembly GCA_019985065.2. Taxonomy (NCBI): domain Eukaryota; kingdom Viridiplantae; phylum Streptophyta; class Magnoliopsida; order Ericales; family Ericaceae; genus Arctostaphylos; species Arctostaphylos glauca. The sequence goes on from JAHSPW020000004.1 coordinate 8,724,596, forward strand.
AAAGAAACAGCTTGGGACCCTTGTGTGATTTGTCCCATCGGAGTACTCGAGGGAGGACTCATGGATCAGGATGAGTGTTCAGAGGCTCGCCCATTCCCAGCACTTCATAACCCTAGAATTGTTCAAGAAGCAAGAGCTGAGTCAGAAAAACAATGATAAGCAAGACAATATTGAAAGCAAAACAGTGCAGGGGAAACGATAAAGTACAATAAGCAAAAAGGTTATACCTCGAGGACCTGCCCAAAACCTCCTATTGTATTGCCAGCGCCTAGCAAAGGAAAGCCTAAAAAACTGTAAAGTGTGGTCAGCATGGCCCCATCCCAGTGAAACATCGGGACAACGGCGAAGTCCCAAAGGGCAGGCAGAAAGCATAAGTGAACCCTACTCTCTATGTTTGTTAAGAGGAAGGCTCTAAAGAAGTACATGAGAAAGGCCCGGGCAGCGTGAGCCTGACGCTTAGGGGTATCCGTAGCATAAGCGGCAAAGTGCTCCTAAAACCAAGAGTATTTGGCTAACCCAGCCTCCTGAGGGGATAGATCACCGAAGAAAAGTAGTAAAGCGGCAGAGTCAGTATGAATGCCTGAGTCGAATGGAATGGGCTGGCCGCACACTTGTATGCTTGTCAGAGCAACAAAGTCTGTCACAGTCACTTTGCCACAGGGGAAATGGAAAGAATTGCTAGTAGCCCACCATCGTTCAGTAAAAGTACTGATCATCCGACGGTTGCTATGAGACTTGAAAAGTAGCGCAAGAGCTAAAAGCCCGTTTGATCGACCAGTAGGACCTCCAGAGCCAACCGAGTGTAATAATTGTTGACATCTCCCTTACCCCTAAAACAACGAACCCCATTCTTGGTCTATTCAATCAAAAGTGTAGTTATCAGAATATGCGCAATGGAGATGTGTGAATCACAAGGCACGATAAAGAAAGAAAGTATTGCATACCATGGTCATGGTCCATGAAGTCAAATGGTGGGTATCCGGGTATCGGAAAACTAGAGAATCATCGAAAATTGGAACCCAAGTACGGAACGACTTAATAGCTGAGTATTGCACAATGTGAAGGGTGGGAGCATAGGTCTCTGGATCAAAAGTTGGCTGAGGCCCCTTCTCAATTGGGATGGCGTCAAAGAACATATCCCCAATATCATACTCCTCGCCAGCAGCACCCTCGGGAACATCACTAGGAATGTCCTCGAGAGCGTCAGAAGGTCTGTCCAGAGGATTGTCGCTCGGTGCATCAATCGCAGCAAAACCGAAGAGAGGGAGGGCCAAATCATGACCAAGATTTGGCCCAATGCAACCAAAGCATCCATGGCCACACAATCAGCACCGGAATTCGCTATCGAGGGGTAGAAATTGGACTAGAAGGGTAAGCACCAACATTTTTTTAGCGAGAGAATTCCTAGGGTTAGAGAGAGAATAGGACCCTCTCTTTATAGATTTCGTCCAGAATAGAACGCGTACAGTTTATACAACAAAAAATTATGAAACCCTACTAGGCTGAATTAGGGTTCATACTTTCGAGATCTGTTTAGTTTGATCTTGATTATCTTCGCAGTTTGATCCTGATCGAACTTTGAGCAGAGCTAGAATGATCTTGCTCGGCTGATCTCAAGATCTTCTACCGTAATCCTATTGCACCTTGATCACATACTGAGGGTGGGCTCAAAATCGTGATCTCTTTGCCTTCACATAATCTTTCTCAATCTTTTAAATATCAAGTTGTGTCTGACCTAGAAGGCATAATGGTGTATATATAGGCAACGATAGGGATCCCTAGGAGAAGTATGGGTTAGGCTTCCTATATAATTCGGGATTCCTAGTCCAACTTGGATTAATTTCGAATTATATAAATTATAATTTATACTACTACGGAATTATAATTGCATTCCTCTCTCATCTCTCAAAAATATATTTCGAGCTCCATGTTATTAAATACTTATTCATCTCCCCACATTAAGATTACAGATACCCGTTGATTAAAATAAATTACTGACAATTTATATAATCAACATCTATAAAATTTCTTGAGACCTTCCACTTAACTTATTCATTATGTCGGATACTAATATCCACCTGCAAGGTTTGACATAATCAAAATCTATAAGCTTCTTCAAGAGGATATCATCAATCTCTATAAAAGGACGTGGATTGCATTAATAATTAATAGTTGTCATACACTTAATATTGTGACCCAACTCATCGAGACTATTAGCCCACAGCCTCACTCTATAATAAATCAAAGTCAACATTGATTAATTATCTTTGGATTAAGAGTACAAGCATACATAACAACCATGAGGTATAAATTTTATTATATTGTCAATATAAATACAATTAGCTCAAAATGGTCATGTTCAATACATACAAAGTGTACTAACAGAGTGAGTTAAAACTATACCATTTTTTGTAGTCAAGAAAGTGAGTTATAGTCCTACTGGTGGTGTGTCTAATTCCACATAAGACTGTAAACCAAAAACTTATATTTTACAAGAACCAATAACCTGATCCTCTGTGTGTAAACCAAACTCTACACACCAGATTATCTACTATATGGAATAATAGATACACATGCGCAATATGGTAAGATATAATGCAAACATTGCCTATAAAGATTCTTATCAGGAAAAGAAATAATTATTTAAAGAATTCAAACAAGTATTAATCCATTACATAAAGTCATGACTTCTAATATAAAACCTTACCAATCTCCCACTTAAACTCAAAACCATAATGCCATACATCTCACTTCCATTCCCTGCACATGACTATCAAAAGTTTTTGCTGGTATACTTTTTGTGAAAGGGCCTACCAGGTTGTTCGCTGATGCAATCTTGGTCACCGTTACGTCACCTGTCTGAATGAATTTTTGTATAAGATGATACTTACACTCAATGTGCTTTCTTTTCTTATGAGTCCTTGGTTCGTTGGAGTTAGCACCTTCACAACTATTGTCACAATGAAGTGTAATAGCTTATTGCACTGAAGGGACCACATCTAAATCCATTAAGAAGCTTCTGAGCCAAATGGCCTCCTTGGCTGCCTTAGAGGCTGCCACATATTTAGCCCCCATGGTGGAATCAACAATACATGATTGCTTGATACTCCTCCAACTTATAGCTCCAACTCCGAGGGTAAACACATATCCTAAGGTAGACTTTCTAGAATCCTTATCTGACATAAAGTCTGAGTCTATATACCATAAGACACTAGACTGTCTGACTAGCAAACCAACTTATAATTTCTAGTCCCTTTCAGGTACTTTAAAATATGTCTTGCCGCAGTCCAATGTTCTTGTCCAGGATTAGACTAAAATCTGCTAACCATGCCTACAGCAAAACAGATATCAGGTCTAGTATACAGCATAGCATACATAAGGCTTCCTACTGCATAAGCATAAGGAACTGCTCTCAGCTTATCTTCCTCTTCCAGTGTTTTAGGAAACTGATCCTTGGATAGATAGATTCCATGTCTGAAAGGGAGGAACCCTTTCGTAGAATCTTGCATGCCAAAACGAGCAAGAATTGTATCAATATAAGTAGCTTGTGATAATCCCAACATCCTTTACTTGCGATCTCGAATAATCTTGATCCCAAGGATGTGGTCGGCTTCTCCCAAGTCCTTCATATCGAATTGGTTGGATAACCACATCTTCACTGAAGATAACATCCCCACATCATTTTCGATGAGCAAGATATCATCTACATATGGTACCAAGAACACCACTACTTTCTCGTTGCATCTCTTGTACACACACGACTCATCCAGACTTTGATCAAAATCAAAAGACTTGATTGCCTAATCAAATGAATGTTCCAAGATATTAATGCTTGCTTAAGTCTATAAATGGACTTCTTAAACTTGCAAATCATGTGCTCTTAGCCCTTTGCTATGAATCCAACTGGTTGCACCATGTAGATGCATTCATCCAGATTGCCATTAAGGAATGCAGTCCTGACGTCCATTTGCTAAATCTCGTAATCGAGATGAGCTGCAATGGATAAGAGAATCCGAATGGACTTTATCATAACTACTGGCGAAAAGGTTTCCCCATAGTCGATCCCTTCTTTCTGAGTAAAACTTTTTGCTACAAGTCTACTTTAAAAGTTTCCATCTTCCCATCCACTTGTATCCAACAGGTTTTATCCCCTCGGGTGGTTCTACAAGATCCCAGACTTGATTAGAGTACATAGACTCCATTTCTGAATTCATAGCCTTTCGCCAAAGTTTCACATTTGTGTCTTGCATTGCTTCATTGTAGTTACAGGGTTCGGCATCTAGTTCCTCAAAGACTCTATCAAATGATTCTACCAAATGTATTGCTTCATTGTAGTTATATATTTGTGTCTTGCATTGCTTCGTTGTAGTTACAGGGTTCGACATCCAGTTCCTCAGGGACTCTATCAAATGTACCGATCGGGTTAAATAATAACCCTCCCATTACGACGAGGCACCATTGTGTGAATTGTTGTTTCTTGTGATGTTTTCTCTTGCCCTAGTGGTGTTGAAGAAGTTTGCGTTGGTCTCACTCCTCTCAATTTCTCTAGAACAATCTTACTTCTGGGTTTGTGAGCCATAACATAGTCCTCCTCTAAGTATCGGGCATTGGTGCTAACAATGACCTTCTGATCCTTACGAATATAAAATAAACCATATTTTGTTCCTCTAGGGTATCCTACAAAGAAACAAATTTTTGTCATTGATTCTAACTTATCCGCGTTCTCTTTCAGCACATGTGGTGGACTACCCCAAATCCAAACATGCCTTAGGCTAGGTTTGCGCCCAGTCCACAGTTTTGTGGGAGTAGAAAGTACTGACTTAGATGGTACAAAATTAAGAATATATATCGCTGTTTCAAATGTATATCCCCAAAACGAAATTAGTAAATCTAAATAACTCATCATAGATCTTACCATGTCCATAAGAGTCCTATTCCTTCTTTCCACTACATCATTTTGCTGTGGCATACCAGGTGCAGACAACTGGAATGTAATTCCCTCATGAGATAAGTAGTCCCTAAACTCTCCCAAGAGGTATTCGCCACCACGATCAGATTGTAGTATCTTGATACATTTTCCAAGTCGCTTCTTCGTTTTTGTCCTATGCTCTTTAAATTTGTTAAAGGCTTCGACTTACGGCACATCAAATAAATGTACCCATACCTTGAATAATCATCAATAAAGCTAATAAAATATTCAAAGTCACCTCTTGTTTGGACATTCATAGGTCCACACAAATCAGAGTGAACCAATTCCAATGCCTCTTTGGCTTTATACCTTTTGGCCGATGAGGACCTTTTTGTCATTTTACCTTCTAAACAAGATTTACAAATTAGAAGATCCTTTACTTCCAATGAACTCAATGGTCCATTTTGAACCAGTCTAGAAATTCTTTTTAGATTAATATGACCTAGGCGTAAAGGCTAAAGATACATCTGATTTAATTTAGAAGGTGTCTTTCTCTTACATGATATACTACTTATATTATTCAATTCATTCAGCTACAATGTGGGAGAGATAGGATTAATAACATAAAGATCATGCACCAGTGAACCATAACATATAAAATATTTTATTAAGTTTTATAACCACAGAGTTATTGAAATTAACCAAATAACCATTTTCAACTAATTTAAAAACTGAAATTAAATATCTTCTAATACTAGGAACATAAAGACAATCTTTTAATATTAAAATCCTATCACTACCAAAATTAAGACATAAATCTCCCACTGCAGCTGCTCCAACTTTTGCAGCATTACCCATGTGTAGGTAAACCTCTCCATCACTAAACTGCCTGGTTTCCTGAAACCCCTGCAATGAATTGCAAATATGATTAGTGGCTCCCATATTTACACACCAAGAATTTGTAGATAACACCGCTAAATATGTTTTAACCACTAGTAAATAGGTTTTACCTTGATTATTCAATTTGTTAAGATAGACTGAACATTGCTTCTTTCAATGCCCTGACTGCTTGCAGTGAAATCACTTGACCTTAGCCTTTTTTTACTCCAGCTTGAGGTCCATTATTCACTTGAGAAATTGTAACCTGCTTTTGAGCATTTTTCTTTTTTTTTTTTTTTTGCCTTTTTGTTTAGAAACAAAACTTTTTTTCAGCATAAACACATTTTTTGGACTTTTTCATTACACCCTCTGCTGTTTGGAGTTCTTTAAGAAGTTCTGTCAACGTACAAAAATATTTATTCATATTGTAATTTATGCAAAAATTCTTAAAACTCTACAGCAGCGTGACCGGCCGGCAAAAGTGTGCGTCGTTAGAGCGCCGGCCTAGGTCAATGGTTTAATTTTCATAAAACAGGACTTCCTCAAATAATTAAAAACAAGTATAATGGATAGTCCGGAGTATCGATCCACAGGGAAAAGATAGTTGAATTCAAAGATTCCGCAAATTAAGTTTTTCGACGTTTTGGACGTCAACCTCAAAGTTTGTTTGGTGATGGTTAACAAATATACTACTAAGTGAGGAAAAGAACTACATTAAGGAGTGGGGTTAAGTCTTGAAGTTTGGTCCATTCAAAACTTCCGTTGGTCTATCTCTTCTCCTTATAACTCAATCTAGCCCCCGGTCTCGGGTTTTAGATCGGAAAATACATCGATGAAAATTAGGGTTTTAATTCATAAATGGTTTGACGGATCCTTTCAAGTTCAAGAAAATGGGATCAAAAGATGAAGGTCATCGATCCAAGTATTAGATATACCAACTCTAAGGATGGCTATAACTAAGCAAGAACTTAACTCTTCATTTCTTTGTTTCAAGAAGAAGAACTTAGAAAGATCCATCAATGGGCATTAGATATATATTGAGAAGATGTAGACCAACATGGTTTAGAACAAACCTCACATTTAGACTTAACCCACACTTGTTTAGCTACTCATATTTACCATAAACATGAGAGAAGTAGGAGAAAACATGATTAACATACTTATCTAAGGGAATAGGAATGATCTAACCAATACTATACTAGAAATCTCTTAGAAAATCAGGTTTTAAGATGGGAAATGCAATACCAATGGAAACATAAATGTAGATCTTACCAATATTTGATTGATTCTATAAGAGTGAATGGATTCACAAGAGCAAACCACTAAAGATCAATAAACTTACTCAAAACTTGAAGCTCAATACATGAATAACAAAATATCTCTAAGGCAAAAGCTCTATATCTTTCTAATAATCTGATATTCTATATATGTTGTGTGTGTGTAGAGGCTCCCTTTTGCCAAGGAATAATAACCTACAAAATATCCTAATATTCTAGGTACTATTACTAGCCTACCCTACAAATTGGCTAGAAAAGAAGTTTCTTATTCTTTTTCCAGGCTAAAGGCCTTTCTTGTCCCCTGATTTTGTACAAAAATCAAGGTAAAGTGGACCCCAAGAGTCAACCATCCCAGACCAGATGTTGGTCTGTCGCACTTGATACACCGGTGTCAAGGAAATGAGGCACCGGTGTCACTGATCTCTGTATCTTGGTATTGTGCTGAAAGGAGGGACACCGGTGTAAAGGAAATGAGGCACCGGTGTCATTGGTACTCTGTATTCTGGTTCTTCTTTGAAATAGGAGGAGACACCGGTGTAAAGAAATAGAGGCACCGGTGTCATTGGCACTCTGTATTCTCCATCCTTCACTGCCATAAGAGGGGACACTGGTGTATTGAAATCAGAGGCACCGGTGTCACTTGTGTTCTGCATCTTGGCTCTTCAGTGAAATAGGAAGAGACACCGGTGTGTTGCAAATGAAGCACCGGTGTGACTTTGTCTCTGGAACTTGGTTTCTCAGTGGAATTAGGGGAGACACCGGCGTGTTGCAAATTGAAACACCGGTGTCACTGATCTCTGGAACTTGGTTCTTTCAACCAAGTTCGGTCTTTGACCACTCGGACCTCGTGTGACCTCTCCGGGCCTCCTTTGACCTTTGAGAGTTGACTTTCGCACTTCAGGGTCCTCTGTTCTCTGTTTGACCTGCGATGGACATGAAATACCTTTTCGTGCATTATCGAGTGTAAACATGGAATAATACGTGCACGCAAGTTAAAATAGACGTGTTGAGCCGTAAAATACACAATAACATGCGCTCATCACACCCCCCAACTTGAAGGTTGCTAGTCCCTAGTAACCAATCAGGCAATCTTTTCTCCTTAATGATGCGAGTGAACGATTGTATGCTTCGTGTAGTTTCCCAAGCGGTTCGTATCATCGGATACCACAACCAACTCGTGCACATTGTTATGAACCCAAGTTGAACAATTCCGATCATTAGATGTGTGCAAAGTGTATGGTTTCAGACCTCTCTCACTCTCAAAAAGGAATTCCCTCTAGTATATGGCAATAGTTACCTCCCCTTAGTGCGCACAATAATGCAAAAGCGAACAAGAAGCTAAGCATTCAACAGAATTCAATAGACAATCAACGAGAAGTATGTACGCACATGATTCACACGGGATAAGAGAAGAAACGATTACCATACATTCTACACCACAATGCATATAATTAGGAATCCAATACACACTTGAGATCAGAAAGGACTTTATAGCATATAACGATTCGGGTTTCAAAGAGATGTGTAACAAAACAGTGCCGGCATACAATGAATGGCTAAGGTCATGACTACCCCTAATTTGCCGGCACTACACCACTACTCAATGCTAGATATGTGATAACAACGCAAAACAAATAAAAAAGACAATTAGATATCCACCGACTCCACATAGGACACATGAATCTAGAACTATCTCCCCAAAGCCAAGTCGGGTGTGTGTCAGTATGCAATTACTGCTCCGGTGGTGGAGGCACATATACAACCAGTGCCCGATCTAACCCTATCTCAGCTTCAATAGACCCACCCTCTGCTGAATCACTCAAGTAAATCACAAATGTACCGGCAGGAGATTCAGAAGCATGGGTGGAGGGTGGATCAGTGGCACGTCTCACAGAAGGCCCGGTGGGTGTATCATCCTCAACTTCATCAGCTTCTGATGACACCGGTGTCATCACCTTTTTCTTCTCCTTTCCCCTCTCTCTGCTCTTCAACTCTAGAGCGTCGTGGGAAGCCTTGGTACGACGCTCCGAGAGATTTCCAGCAAATCTTTCCTTTTCTCCTCCCTTGTCACCCTCATCATCATCTTCATTGTCGTCATTGTCACTATCCGTCTCATTTTCATCGACTTCATCGTTCTCCTCCTCATCCTTATCATCCCCACTTTCTTCACTCTCCTCATCAGAACTTTCCTCAAACCTTTTTCCCGCCAACTCGCCCATATATTTGGCTGTAAATCGCGCAATACTCAAACATTTTTGGATTTTTCTTTCCGCTTTGTCTTGTCGTTTATGCACCTTTTTCAGCTCGCTCAAAATCAAGGTTTGGCGTTGGACAATGATTTCATTCCATTGCTCTTGTCTCTCCCGGGGGCTCTTGGATTTAGGTGCTTTCACACCGGAGTGGAATTTGGACTTGGGATATTTATTGGATAATGCATGGCTCTTGGCTTTGGAGGCTTCGGTGATCGGGTCGGGTACTCCCTCAGTCATCTTTTCACCCGCCCTTCTAGGCACCTTGTGTTGCAAGCAAAAGTGAGTAACCATGGCCGGGAAGATGAAGTTTGCATTCCCACTTGCCCTCTCTCGGAAGTACACCATTTCTTGGAAGATTGTTCGGCCAAAGTCTATCACCTTTCCCAACATGAAGGCATGCATGAAGGCTATTGTCCGCGGGGGTACCCTTTTGTCACTTGCCAAAGGGTACACATTATGCTTCATTATCTTGTTGAGGAGACGGTAATCCTCATGCAATGCCCCGGGTGAGAATTTTCCCCTGTATTCCTTTGGATTGGTCAACACCCTCTTTGCAAACAACTTCCCATCGAAAGATGCCGGATCAAAAGCATACTTGGGAATAATAACGGTCTCTGGATCGGGTATAGGGCATTGCAAGTATTCTGAGATCCTTTCGGCGGTGATTCACACATTGACCCCTCTGACTTCCGCCACCATTCTTGGTTCGGCGGTGTTCAAATTTTTCAATCTCACCGACCGATAGAAACCCTCTACCATTCCTCGAATGTAGCCCGGAACCACTTCAAAGAACCGGGTCAAACCCCTTTGGTCCAATTTTTGAACGATCACATTTGCATCCGTCAAACTCTCCCTCAACACTTGCCTCTCACATGTAACCTTCTTTCTCTCGCATTTCACTTCCCAATCTTTTTGTCCATTATCCCCCTCCTCTGTCAGTCTCTGTTTCTTGCTCCTAGACCCACTTTCATCCCCTTGTTTTTTCCGTTTTGAATCACTCGGAGTCTTAGAAGCAGAGGATTTCTTTGGTGTTGGTTTGGTCTTTGATTTGGATCGGGAAGTAGAGGGCATAGGGGATTTCCCTTTATCCCGAGGTATGGCCATAGCTGCATTTTCAAGTTCCCGCCATATGGGATCGTCATTATCCGAATCGGATCGTGGTGGTGTGCCATCCGGGTTGGGCTCTCTAATGGAGATGCCCTGGCTCTTACATCTAACCATTATGAACACGGAGAGAGAGAATCAAAATCTTACCCGGAGTGATTCACAACAAAGAGAGGAAAAACAGAGCACTGGTGAGATTCCCCAACTTAGATCCAAACCCTAACCCTTCTTGTTGCAGCCGAACCAGGAGGAGAGAGAGAGAACAGGCGCAGTGGCAAAGAGAAGAGGCGCAGTGGCAGTGGAGAGGCGCGATGGTGAGAGGGAGAGAGATGGAAGGCAGAGGGAGAGAGGGAGAGAGGGAGAGAGGGAGTTCGGTAGTTATAGAGAGAGAGGGAGGTGAACCGGTGTAGGGAGAGGAAACGGTAGGAGAGGAACCGGTGTCTTTCCCCAATCGTTATAACGATTGGGGTTTTATAACCCTGGTATTTTTTTTTAAATTTCCTCACGAGGCACCGGTGTAATGGTTTGGAGGCACCGGTGTCAAGAAGCCTCTGTATCGCAGTGGTTTGTGTTTGGGAAGAGGAGACACCGGTGTATTGGTTTTTGAAACACCGGTGTAAGGTACTCTCTGTATCTCAGTTTTTCCTGTTTTGGAAGAAGAGGCACCGGTGTAAGCTTTTCTGAGGCACCGGTGTCAAGACCTCTCTGCATTTCAGTTTTTCCTGTGGGACAAAGGGTGACACCGGTGTAATGAATTGGAGGCACCGGTGTCTTTGCCATTCTGTATCTCATCCATAGAGTGCTGTAGGGTGAAGCACCAGTGTAACAATTTCAGAGGCACCGGTGTCAAGACCATTCTGTATCTCCTGGATTTTGATCTGTAGTGGATTACATTGGTGTCATGGAAATGAGGCACCAGTGTCTTTGGGCTCTGTAAAATTCCTTCTTCTTGAGATATTTCCTCCCGATTGCAATACCACACACACCAACAACAAAACCCCATCCGACCTTATCTCATCCGGTTTCCTAAGTTTGTTTCAATGGATATGAATCGGACGAGGATCAAATCAAGGTCAATGAGACTCATATGTGGCACAGATCATGGAAAATGGCCTTTTATCATTTCTCAAATGTTTCATGGATTCCACAATGATGCACACAAGTGTAAAACATGAGTAAACACGCAGTTGTAGAAACAAGAAATCGATGAATTCAACTCTGTGGCATGGAATGGGTTAGCATTGGATCTCCACTCAAAACTTCTGATTCCAAATTGTTCAACATAGTTCATGATCGATGCACGTGTAGTGAAGTGGCAATTCCTTGTTCAACGTGATGCTTATGTGAACATATGCTAAGTTACTCGCAAGCATTTCAGGAGGAGATTGCCTAATACAATGATATGCCAATTTTTATTTATTTTTTTCAAAATTTTTCATGCTAAATGAGACTAAAACAACTAAACAACAATGGGCTAACACACTAATGAATCATTCCCCCCCCCCCCCCCCCCCAACTTAAATTTTGCATTGTCCTCATTGCAAGGAGATAACGCATCATAAAGCATAACAAGAGGGACGATCATACCTGCGAGGTGGAATGTCAACCACCATATACCTCGACCAAGTTTGAGGATTTCTCGTCACGTGCACTGTTTGTCATTGGGAGGGCTTCCAAAGTGTACTCTTTCGGCTCCAACTTGTGGACCATAGCTAGTCACATAGGATCATCGCCGGAGCATTGTTGGACTAACAACCGTAGCACATAGCTACACCCATGACTTTGGGCTCTTGAATGCCGCAATCACCCCGTACTTAGACCCAAACTACCAAGGCTGATGTGGTAGCGTGCACACCTTGCGAAGACTGAACCACCAACTACCTACTAAGAGCAAACATGACTTCATGGAACACAAATTTCATTAGCGGGTTAGTCCAAAGATGACAATAATGAAAATAAGCAATAAATCCACCACTTCTTCACGCAAAGGACACAAGTACTACTTTTCTTCCTTGTCGAAGGCTGTGTTTCCCTATTGTTGGAAGGACAGTATGCGTGGGGTTCAACAATATCTTGAGAAGTAGCGCCATCATCTAATAGGCTACCACTCCCTTTCGAGGGGGCCCCCCCAAATTCCTTACCCCTTCATTTCGCTTTGAAGCAATCTCCACGGAACTTGACATTAAAGCCGAAAGGGTTCAGACAGATTTCTCATTGTCCACGCGCTTGCCGTCAGACCCAACCTCAAGGTACTACATACGTAGCTTGACAAGGTGGCTATAACAGACCGTCAAACACTGGAGGTATCACAACCTCCATGGATTTATAGTCTCCTAGACTTCAATTAAAGCTCACGGACCCAAAGAATTGGGGTCCACATTGTTTGCATCGGAGCCCCCATAGATAGGGTCACTCAACTCCTCAACGTATTCCTCGGGATCAAAGTGTTCAATGAAAGGCTTCAACTGGTGGCCATTCACCTTAAATGTGGTTCCATTCTTAGGGTTCTCAAGTTCAACCGCTCCATGAGTGGAGACGGTTTTCACAATGTACGGACCTGCCCACCGGGATCGCAGTTTAGCCAGAAAAATATGCAACCTCGAGTTGTACAATAGCACTTTTTGACCAGGGGTGAATGTTTTACGGACAATGTTCTTGTCGTGAAAGGCCTTGACCTTACACTTGTAGATGTGGGCATTGTCATAAGCATCCCGGCAAATTTCTTCAAGCTCATCCAATTGGAGCTTGCGGTGGGCACCGGCTTCGGGCATCCGATAGCTCAACTGTTTAATAGCCCAAAAAGCCTTGTGTTCCATTTCCACCGGTAAGTGGCAAGCCTTGCCATATACCAAGCGGTAGGGAGACATGCCTAACACTGTTTTGTAGGTGGTACGGTAAGCCCACAAAGCATCAATGAGTCTAAGAGACCAATCTTTGCGATTTGGATTCACCGTTTTCTCGAGTATGTGCTTGATTTCCCGATTGGCCAACTCAGCTTGGCCATTAGTTTGGGGGTGGTAGGCAGTGGACACCTTATGGTTGACACCATACTTGATCATGAGGGCGGCCATGGGTCGATTACAAAAATGTGTGCCTTGGTCACTAATGAGGATCTTAGGCATCCCAAACCTCGCGAAGATGTGTTCCTTGAGAAATCTTACCACAACCAAGTGGTCATTGGTGCGAGTAGGGATTGCCTCCACCCACTTAGACACATAGTCCACGGCGAGAAGGACGAATAGATGCCCACAAGAATTAGGGAATGGTCCCATGAAATCAATCCCCCAACAATCAAAAATTTCGACTATAAGGATGGGGGTGAGGGGCATCATATTCCGCCGGGAAAGAGCTCCCAATTGTTGACACCTATCACATGATTTGCAATATTCAAAGGTGTCCTTGAAAAGATTTGGCCAATAGAAGCCACATTGTAAAATCTTGGCAGCGGTTTTCTTGGATGAAAAGTGACCACCACATGCTTCGGTGTGGCAAAATGAGAGGATGGCTTGTTGCTCATCGTTAGGCACACACCGCCGAATAATTTGATCCAGACAAAATTTAAATAGGTAAGGCATCGAAGACAAATCTTCTCACCTCCACTAAGAATCTCCTCCGATCTTGCGGAGTCCAATGTTGAGGAAGTTGCCCCATGGCCAAGTAATTGACAATGTCAACATACCACGGGCAACTAGAAATGGCCAAAAGTTGCTCATCGGGAAAGGAGTCGGGAATGGGTATGTTGGTGGTATGATCCTCAAATTCGAGGCGGGACAAATGGTCCGCAACCACATTCTCCACTCCCTTCTTGTCTTTGATAGTGAGATCAAACTCTTGGAGAAGTAGTACCCACCTAATTAGCCGAGCCTTGGCATCGGGCTTGGTCATGAGGTACTTGAGGGCGGCATGGTCGGTGTATATCACAATGGGCGATCCTATGAGGTAGGATCGGAATTTGTCAAGAGCAAATACCACCGCCAACAACTCCTTTTCGGTGGTGGTGTAGTTCAGTTAGGCATCGTTCAAGGTCTTGCTTGCATAAGCAATGACATGAGGCACCTTCCCATCCCTTTGGCCCAAGACCGCCTCAATGGCATAGTCGCTAGCATCTCACATGAGTTCAAATTGTAAGCTCCAATTAGGGGATTGCATGATGGGAGGAGTCGTGAGAGCGACTTTGAGTTTCGAAAGGGCCTCCTCACACTCATGTGTCCACACAAAGGTTGTGTCTTTCGAGAGCAAGTGACACAAGGGACGAGAAATGGCGCTGAAATTTTGAATGAAGCTCCTATAGAACCCGGCATGCCCAAGGAATGAACGGATATCCTTGACACACTTAGGGGTGGGTAGTTTAGAGATAAGTTCCACCTTGGACTTGTCTACCTCAATCCCCCTAGAAGAAACTATGTGACCAAGAACGATACCTTGGGTGACCATGAAATGACATTTTTCCCAATTGAGCACTAGGTTCGTCTCTTCACATCTCACAAGTACAGATTCAAGATTATTAAGACATGACTCGAAGGAGTCACCAAAGACAGAAAAATCATCCATAAACACTTTCACCACCTTTTCAATCATGTCGCTGAAGATACCCGTCATACACCTAGAGAAGGTGCCGGGAGCATTGCAAAGCCCGAAGGGCATGCGACGGTAGGCAAAAGTGCCAAATGGGCAAGTGAAAGTGGTCTTCTCTTGGTCCTCAAGGGCTACCTCTATTTGGTTATATCCGGAATAACCATCTAGGAAGCAATAAAATGGGTGACCGGCTACCCTCTCCAACATTTGGTCGATGAAGGGGAGAGGGAAGTGGTCTTTGCTTGTAGAGGAATTCAGCTTCCGGTAGTCAATGCACACTCTCCACCCGGTGACAACACGCGTGGGGATTAAGTCCCCTTCCTCATTGGCCACCACAGTTACTCCGGACTTCTTGGGAACCACTTGGATGGGGCTTACCCACTTGCTATCGGCAATAGGGTAGATGATTCCCACATCCAACAATTTCAACACCTCATCTCGCACAACATCCCTCATGATGGGATTCAAACGGCGTTGGGGTTGGCGAGATGGTTTGATGTCATCCTCAAGGTATATGTGGTGTTTGAAAAGTAAGGGGCTAATACCTTGGATGTCGGCTATGTTCCACCCTATAGCTTTCTTGTGGTCCCTCAAAATCGTCAAGAGGGCTTGTTCTTGGTGATCCTCAAGATTGGATGAGATTACTACCGGAAATGTTTCGGAATCACCAAGAAATGCATACTTGAGAGTAGAGGGAAGAGTTTTGAGCTCAAGCTTGGGTGGTTGGATAGTAGAAGGTAGAGTCTTGGATTTGGCGGGTGGTAAAGCTTCAAAAGTGGGTACCCACCTTTCGGTACCCATCACTTCTTCATCATTGAGGAGGGAGTAAATGTACTCCACTTCGGGCAAATCTAAGAACGCGGTCTCTTCTGCGGTGAGCATAGCCTCTAGGGGGTCAAAAAAGAGATGACAATCAACGTGTTCTTGGACAAGTGTGTCTATGATGCTCACGTCACGGATGTCATCATCATCCCCCATTTGGCTCCTAATGTTAAATATGTTAAGCTCAAGGGTCATGTTCCCAAACGTCATCTTTAGTAGCCCGTTCCAACAATGGATCACCGCATTGGATGTGGCCAAGAAGGGCCTTCCAAGGATGATAGGCGTTTGGGCTTGAAGATTCGACGCGGGAACAAGTGTCAAGGACTATAAAGTCCACCAGGTACACAAAATTGTCCACTTGGACAAGCACATCCTCCACTAATCCCCTCGGTACCCAGACACTACGGCTGGCCAATTGAAGGGTCACCGAGGTTGGTTTCATGTCACCCAACCCAAGTTGCTCATACACCGAGTATGGCAACAAATTCACACTAGCCCCCAAATCAAGTAGGGCTTTTTCAACCATCTTTCCCCCAACTCTCACAGAAATGGTAGGACAACCAGGGTCCTTATACTTGGGTGCAATGGGGGTTTGGATGATCGAACTCACTTGTTGTGTCAAGAATACCTTCTTTTGAACATTGTGCTTGCGCTTGATGGTGCACAAGTCTTTCAAAAACTTCGCATAAGAAGGTATTTGCTTGATCGCGTCAAGTAACGGGATATTGATTTTGACTTGCTTGAAAAGCTCAAATATCTCCGTGGAGTTCGTCAACTTGGGTAGTGGCCTCAATCTTTGTGGGAATGGGGCCGGCATCGGGCAAGTGGAGACAACAGGGTCTCCAATAGGAAAGGGTGTGGAATTGGAAGGAGGTGGAGGCAAATCACTTGCCGGTTCATTGGTGGTAAGTAGGGACTCATCACTTTGGGGTTGTGGAGTAGGAGCCGGAGGAGGAGTGGGAATGGTTTTTGGGAGAATGGTCTTGTCAACCTCTTTTCGACTCCTCAATGTGGTAATGGCCTTCGCTTTCTCCACATTGGACCCGCAAGGAGAATTTCCTTGCACAAAATGTTGACCTTGGGGGTTTGCTTGTAGTTGGGCTGAAAATTTTCCCTTCTCATGTTGCATGGTCCCCAATGTTGTGGTCAACTTGGTAAGTTGGGAGCGGATGTCCCCAATGGCTTGTGTGTTTTGCTCATTGACGTTGGCTTGCCCTTGCATGAATATTTGCAAGGTATCCTCCAAACTTCGCCGGTTGGGCGGTTGGTAAGAGTTGGGACCCGTGGAGGGACCCGGAGGATTGTAAGCATTTGGTGGATACTGAGGTGGTGCAGACCCTTGTGCATTTTGATGGACCGGGTATTGTCCTTGAAATCCCGGGGGTCCTTGGGGTTGGCCACCCGACTCATTGTTCCTCCAACTGAAATTGGGATGATTTCTCAACCCCGGATGGTAAGTGTTGTTGTAGGGCAAGTTGGTGGGCTTTTGCCCCTGGTGAAGGGCATGGACCTCAGCTTGGTCCGGACCATGGAGTACCTCTTTGAAAGCAGGTATGGTTGGACAAATGTTTGTCGTATGGTCCAACGTATCACAAAAGGCACAAGCCTTCTCGGGCTTAGAAATGGAAGAGACCTCGTTCGCTCGGTTGATTTCAAGTTTCTCTAGTTTCCTAGATATGTGATCAAGGCGTTTTCCAATTTCTTCCTCCTCTCTAGGCACGTACTTGCTCAGATTTCCTGATTGAGCAGATGGTCTATACGAACGGTCATTGGGATCCGACTAATCCCAAGATTGGTTGTTCTCTGCCAACTCATCTAAGTAAGCAAGAGCCTCAGAGGCTCCTTGATTCAAAAACTCGCCACTCGTCATGAGGTTAATGAATTGGCGATTGCGGACTGATATGGCCTCATTGAAAAATGCCACAATTTGCCAATCCTCATACCCGTGATGAGGAACAGCGAGAAGACGCTCTTTATACCTCTCCCAACAAGAACAGAAGGATTCGTTGGATATTTCTTCAAAGTTTTGGATTCTCTTTTTCAATGTGGTGGTGCGGTGAAGTGGGAACTATTTCTTGTGGAATCTACTTGCATTTCCACCCAACTTGTCACCGAATGTGATCTCAAAGAGAGAAACCAACTCTTAGCCTTCTCCTTGAGGGAAAAGGGAAAGAGTTTCAAACGAGCCATCTCAAGGTGAGTGGCCACGTTAGTGAAAGTGTTCACCAGTTCCTCGAACTCCTTGATGTGAACATAGCAATTTTCCGATTCCATCCCATAGAAAGTAGGCAACATGTAAAAGCATGTTAGGTTTAACATGGAATTCATGCCCTTTGGGAATAACAGTAGGGAAAAGGATGCACGAGGTGGTGGTGGTGTGAGTAGGGTGCAAGTATTCTCGCATGGTGTGAGCCATGGGTGCGTCATTGGCCTCATGTTGTTCGGCCATTGGGTTGAAAGGAGGGTTGTCTTGGCGAATAAGCCGATGTGTAGCGTCACGAGTGTAGACACTCATACACCAAAGACACTCTCCTAACAATCAAATGTGAGTTCACAAAGAAAATAAAATTTGCGAATTACACGTCCCTTTAGCTTGCGTTACACCTTAGGTTTACCAATATGGGTAGGTTAAAGGTTTCTGCTAAAGAGACTTGCAACTTGCAAAAATCTGCGATTTCTCTAAACCAACTATTCAATTCCCCCGCAACGGCGCCAAAAACATGACCGGCCGGCAAAAGTGTGCGTCGTTAGGGCGCCGGCCTAGGTCAATGGTTTAATTTTCATAAAATAGGACTTCCTCAAATAATTAAAAATAAGTATAATGGATAGTCCGGAGTATCGATCCACAGGGAAAAGATAGTTGAATTCAAAGATTCCGCAAATTAAGTTTTTCGACGTTTCGGACGTCAACCTCAAAGTTTGTTTGGTGATGGTTAACAAATATACTACTAAGTGAGGAAAAGAACTAGATTAAGGAGTGGGGTTAAGTCTTGAAGTTTGGTCCATTCAAAACTTCCGTTGGTCTATCTCTTCTCCATATAACTCAATCTAGCCCCCGTTCTCGGGTTTTAGATCGGAAAATACTACGATGAAAATCAGGGTTTTAATTCATAAATGGTTTGACGGATCCTTTCAAGTTCAAGAAAATGGGATCAAAAGATGAAGGTCATCGATCCAAGTATTAGATATACCAACTCTAAGGATGGCTATAACTAAGCAAGAACTTAACTCTTCATTTCTTTGTTTCAAGAAGAAGAACTTAAAAAGATCCATCAATGGGCATTAGATATATATTGAGAAGATGTAGACCAACATGGTTTAGAACAAACCTCACATTTAGACTTAACCCACACTTGTTTAGCTACTCATATTTACCATAAACATGAGAGAAGTAGGAGAAAACATGATTAACATACTTATCTAAGGGAATAGGAATAACCTAACCAATACTATACTAGAAATCTCTTAGAAAATCAGGTTTTAAGATGGGAAATGCAATACCAATGGAAACATAAATGTAGATCTTACCAATATTTGATTGATTCTATAAGAGTGAATGGATTCACAAGAGCAAACCACTAAAGATCAATAAACTTACTCAAAACTTGAAGCTCAATACATGAAGAACAAAATATCTCTAAGGCAAAAGCTCTCTATCTTTCTAATAATCTGATATTCTATATATGTTGTGTGTGTGTAGAGGCTCCCTTTTGCCAAGGAATAACAACCTACAAAATATCCTAATATTCTAGGTACTATTACTAGCCTACCCTACAAATTGGCTAGAAAAGAAGCTTCTTATTCTTTTTCCAGGCTAAAGGCCTTTCTTGTCCCCTGATTTTGTACAAAAATCAAGGTAAAGTGGACCCCAAGAGTCAGCCATCCCAGACCAGATGTTGGTCTGTCGCACTTGATACACCGGTGTCAAGGAAATGAGGCACCGGTGTCACTGATCTCTGTATCTTGGTATTGTACTGAAAGAAGGGACACCGGTGTAAAGGAAATGAGGCACCGGTGTCATTGGTACTCTGTATTCTGGTTCTTCTTTGAAATAGGAGGAGACACCGGTGTAAAGAAATAGAGGCACCGGTGTCATTGGCACTCTGTATTCTCCATCCTTCACTGCCATAAGAGGGGACATTGGTGTATTGAAATCAGAGAATTCTCCATCCTTCACTGCCATAAGAGGGGACACTGGTGTATTGAAATCAGAGACACCGGTGTCACTTGTGTTCTGCATCTTGGCTCTTCAGTGAAATAGGAAGCGACACTGGTGTGCTGCAAATGAAGCACCGGTGTCACTTTGTCTCTGGAACTTGGTTTCTCAGTGGAATAAGGGGAGACACCGTCGTGTTGCAAATTGAAACACCGGTGTCACTGATCTCTGGAACTTGGTTCTTTCAACCAAGTTCGGGCTTTGACCACTCGGACCTCGTGTGACCTCTCCGGGCCTCCTTTGACCTTTGAGAGTTGACTTTCGCACTTCAGGGTCCTCTTTTCTCTGTTTGACCTGCGATGGACATGAAATACCTTTTCGTGCATTATCGAGTGCAACACATGGAATAATACGTGCACGCAAGTTAAAATAGACGTGTTGAGCCGTAAAATACACAATAACATGCGCTCATCACAGCGAATAGAGTATGATATCGATCTCGGTTTATCTATCCATTTCAGCTCCAAACATCTCTAGTTCATTTAGATGACATGATTCCTTACTAAGTTCTCTTCAGCCATCTTTGTGTTAAGCAAGTCTCTCATAGCAACCTGCCTTGCTGCACGATTATGTTCCCCAAATAGTTTTTTGAGGTTCATAATCATGTCATAGGAAGTGGGCGTAGACTGATATTGATATTGCAGAACATTTGACATAGATGCTAAAATGTAACACCACGCTATCTCATCAGCCTTAACCCACTTCTTGTAAAGTCGGGCTTCCTCATCGGTTGCCCCCTCATTAAGTTTTTATGGACATTCCTCACTGAGCACATATTTATACTCTTCAGCAGTCAATACTATATCCAAGTTTCTTTTTCTGTCAATATAATTAGATCCAGTGAATTTTTTTTCTTTGAGAATGAGAGAAAGTTGATTAAAAAGATCCATTCTTGAATCTGAGAATCACATAATAATAATTATGAAGGCAAATAAAAATTTTTCATTTTCATTTAAAATTGGTTCCCCTACCAAACTATTTAAATAAAAACGTTGACAATCTGCCAACCCGTGAAAAGTATGCCTTCGATGAAAATATCTACTACTTTTCATCATTCGTGCAGATAGGCTTATTCCTTTTAATTTTGGCTATCTAGAAAAAAACTATTGTCAAGCAAAATTAAATAGCCAACTCAACTTTGGTTCTACAAATAATAGTAGTGAGTCAAACGGAGAGTATACTATTATTTATAGCTAAGTTTACACCATCACCTCACACTAAATTAATTATTCCGTAATGAATCATTTCAGATGGACACATGATTCGTACAATAATTAAGTTAGAGCTATCCCATTGAAGTTTGTACTGATAATTCCACAACTAATTTTGTCCAATGTGGATAAAGGTTCAAAACTAACACACAAAATTAATCATATCATCTACAAACCAGTGATGGAGACCATGTGATTTGTTCGTGACAAACTCTCTCTCCCACTTAGTTATTCATAAATATTTCCATGAGGGTGTAAAAATATTTGCATGTGAGTGATCTAATTATAGGTCAATATTCCATGTTGTACAAAATTATAAGGGAAATATAAGTAAACAATACTAATCACATATTGTCACGACTCATCCCAAATTGGGTAGATTGGTGACCGGACAACGAGACTATCCTGCTAAGGCCTCTGCGTTAATTAAACGTTTATGGATTTAAATTGATTATTTCACTTACCTTTCAAGGAAATTCAGAATTAACGGAAACGTTATTTATTTTTACAATTAAAATAACTCCAAGGACGTACAAAACTATCATACATTTTTCACAAAACATGCTTGTCCGTTATTTATTACAAACAAAGGTAAATGCCCAAACATGGCCTCAAACAGTATTTAAACAGTAACTGCAACATATATACATGTGCTTTTAGGGAAAAAACTCAAAAGTAGTGTCCAGCCGATCTGCCTTCTATTTTCACCTGTCCTAGCTTCGGGACCTGGTGTGTTGCAAAGCAACACTCATTAGCTCACAGCTAGTATGAATCTAGATATACATTTTTACAGGTTTTACATGACATAATTTGAGATAAACATTTTATTAGTAAGTTGGTCACATTCGCGAGTGGATCCATGGGCCGTGGCCGAAGACGTAGTAAACAGTTTATAATTTTCATAACCCGTTGGTTATAACAGTATCAGATTCTACGATCAAACAAGCATCGTATATAAATCAGTCGACCAATCAGTGTATGCCAGAGCTAATCAAGGGAGCGACCCCAGGATAATTATTATACGGAATAGGCATGACGTCATCCGATACCACCTGGCCGTGGGTCCCAACCTTATCTCAACCACCGCTTGTCACACCCCAGCGGAGCAGGGAATCACTGGGTCTGTATGATGTCATTAAAATGATCATTATTCACAGAATTTTAACAATGTAGAACCGAAGGTCACACGCTCATCAGTCATGTGCCATGTTTAAGCATGTTATAACTCTTAATAAACTGTCAATTGCATTATGGCAAATATCATAATAGGATATGCTTTTTAAAAATGTACAAGTAAAAAGGCATATCTAAACTCACCATTTGCCAAGTAAAGCAACTAACGTTAAACTTCGACTGGTCCTTCACAATTGTAATCTGTCATTAACGGATAATAGAATATCAACTATATTTCCAATGTATTAACGTTAATCTTAATATCTCAGTCTTTTTATGTGTCACTAACTACCTTTAAATATAACCTTTGGTTTCTAACAATCAAGGTTAAAATAATTAACTATGCACAAATGAACCACAAATAAAAATGGTAACACAACCCCACTTTAAAATAATACAAATTTTTCGGATAAAACTTAATTTTACCAAGATTCAAAATATTCCAAATATTACAAGGTTTTAAAAGTTAAAAAAATATCACTTTAATTTATTGTTCGATTTTGTCGCAGTTTAGTAGAAAATTTGTAATAAATTCATTTTAAGTCCAAAAATATTGAAACCAGTGCTCAAACTTAGATAACTTAGAGTATTATCCTCAGTAAAAAGTTCAGCCTCGTGAGTAAAAAATACATTTCACAATAATCAAAATAAACATGCCACATAACAATTTTTTTGTTCCTGGAAACCAGTATTCTTTAAAATTTCACCAAAAATAGAGTTTAGAACATTTTTGCATGATTCCAATAGCCAAAGTTTACTAACTCATAGATATAGTCTCAGTAAAAATTATAGGATTGAATTCGAAGTGTAAGTTTCTTAAAAATCAAAGAGGAGGGCTGTATTCGTGAAAAACGGAGTCCTGTTTTTCATTATCTTTGAAAAATCGTATAAAAGACGAATTTGGTATCAAAATTTGCGTATTGAAACGTACTTTAAACTTTCTTAAGGGTCTAAACTTAGAAACAATATGTAAGATGCTCAAAAATGAGGATCTTTGAAGGTATACCATGTTGTCAGATTATTTCAGAGGTTTCCGGCAAGAAGATAAATTTTCCGGCGAAGTACCGGTGGCGGAGGTGGTGGTTCGTGGCAGGTCTAAGGTGGAAGATCACCTCCAAGCTTTCATAATGGTTAATAATCATCTAATGGTTTCATATTTATATAAATAAGCTAATATATAAAAGACAACTAAGAAGAAGGAACATACCTTGAATTGGTTGTATAAGAGTTTTCTCTCTCTCTCTCTCTCTCTATCTATCTATCTCTCTCTCGGTAGAAACCTGAAAGAGGTGGAAGAGTGCTACTTGCACCTATTTGGTCTAATCTAATAACTTAGAGGTGACATGCTAGCACATGCTAGCATGAGGTGACTAACATGCAAATGAGATGACCACAAAAATCTTCAAAGGATAAATTTAATAGTTATCCCTACGTACCAATATTTTTTTCACTAAAAAGTAAACAAATTTATTTTAGAGACTCCTAAACTCGTCCGATTGTCCCCTAAAGTAATATCGAGGTTAATCTCCAATTATGATTAATGCTTAAAATAATTTATCGAACCAGTTCTCGGTCTCCAATTATGTTTTGAACTAACTTCATTTATCCCTAAAATAAATTAAGAATATCTTCTTATTCGTCAAATAAATTACCTAATTGACCTAAAAAGTCTCTGTTTCTTAATTTAATCGAGTTTTTAAATTACCCATAATATTTATATTTATTTATTATTATTATTATTTTTTTCGGGTCGGGGTCTCACATCCTCCCCACCTTAAAAAGTTTGGTCCACCAAACTTGCTTTCAGTCGGTCTACATAGTGGCATAACGACATAAATAAAAACTTAAAAACACAAATGTCTTACCTTAAACAAACAACTCTGGATACTTCTGCCGCATGTCTGACTCTTTGTCCCACGTTGCCTCTCCTGTTGTTTGGTTCTCCCACCAAACCTTAACCAATGGAATCTCTTTACTTCGTAATTGTTTAACATGTGTGTCCAAGATTTGAACAGGTCGTTCTTCGTAACATAAACCCTCTTCCAGCTCAATAGGTGACTGTTGTAGAACGTGTGTCGGGTCCGATATGTATCTTCTCAGCATTGACACATGAGAAACATCATGCACATTGGCAAGCTCCGATGTTAAGGCCAGTCGATACGCAACTGGTCCTATTTTCTCAATCACCTCGAAAGGTCCTACGTAGCGTGGATTGAGCTTCCCTCTCTTCCCGAATCGTACAACTCCATTCATAGGTGAAACTTTGAGAAACACAGATTCTCCCTCTTGAAATTCTAGCTCTCGACGATTTGCATCAGCATAAATCTTTTGTCGATCTTGAGCAACTTTCAGTCGTTCTTCGATCAATTTGATCTTTTCCGTTATTTCTTGAACGATCTCCGGTCCTGTGAGTTCAGTTCCCCCGACTATCGTCCAACACGATGGTGATCTGCACTTTCGTCCGTATAGCGCTTCAAATGGTGCCATGCCGATACTAGTTTGGAAACTGTTGTTGTAAGTAAATTCTGCTAACGGTTGATGTTCTTCCCAGTTGCCCTGGAACTCTAGAGTGCATGCACGTAATAAATCTTCTAACGTTTGTATGGTCCTCTCCGACTGTCCGTTTGTTTGTGGATGGAAAGCTGTGCTGAAGTTAAGTTTAGTACCCATAGCCCTCTGAAGAGATTGCCAAAATCTTGAGACAAATCTCGTATCTCGATCCGACGTAATGGTTATAGGCGCTCCATGTAAGCGGATGATCTCTCGTACGTATTGGTTAGCTAGCTGATCCATTGAGTATGTATTCTTGATTGGTAAGAAATGAGTCGTTTTGGTCAAACGATCAACTATTACCCATATCGAGTTGTTTCCCTTCGCCGTTTGGGAAAACCAATGACGTAGTCCATTGTAATATCTTCCGACTTCCACTTCGATATTGGTAAAGGTTGTAGTAGTCCCACCGATTTCTGACGTATAGCTTTGATTTG